>CAWUFW010000279.1:892500-2241405 GCA_963921515.1 Calotriton arnoldi
GGATACCAATCTGCCCACCCCGAGCCTTCGCAGGAGGGCTCCCACCTGCCCTTCGGAGGGCTCGGGGGCTCTGCGTCCCGGGGGCTCAGAGACCCCGGCTGGGCCTTGGGCCCGGGGCTGTGGACGTGGGTCCCCGACGGACCTCCGACCCGGGGTCCCCCAGGCACCTTGACAGGCGGGCGAAGCAGGAGGGAGGCCTGCCCGGGCACCAATGGACCCCTGTCCTGGGACCATGGCAGAGCAGGGGGACAGAGCCCGGTCCCCTAAGCCCAGCCAGAGGTCCTGGGCCGGCACGCGCAGGGGAAGCCTCCTCAAGGCCTGCGTCCTGGGTGCCCTGCCATGCGGTACGCCAGAGGATGGAGCCCGGGGTGGGGAGGGCACCCTCCACCCCCGGGCCACCAAGGGACCCTGCCGGAGCTCCTGAACCCAAACCGAGCTGGGGAACGCCCGATGGGTCCTGGGCCCATGGCGGAGCGGAGGACGGAGCCCAGTGTAGGGAGCGCCCGGCCAGAGCTCTTGGGCCCAGACACCCAAGGGTGGATCGCCCAGGCCCGATGGACCCCGTCCCGGGCATTTTGCCACACGTCGGGCCGGAGGACGGAGCCCCGAACAGGGGGGAAGGTGGTGCCCGGTCCCAGCCCATCTGGTCCCCGGCTGAGAACCACCAGCCCACGAGGGATTCCGACATATCCTGTCCCTACTAGTCCAGAGGAAAGATACCCCTCTTTCTGGTAACCCGTGCGCACCGAGTGACGGAGGGGACCCAGGGCGCGGAGGCGCCTGACCTCCTGGAGCCCTGGCAGGGATCGGGAAGGCGACGAGCCCTCATCAGGACTTCCAGGCCGGCCCGGCCATCTGGTCGCCCCATTGGAAAGCATTGCGCATGACCAGATGGCCGAGGGGAAAGGCGCGACCACATGGCTGGGCCAGAAGGACGCCAATCTGCCCACCCTGAGCCTTCACCAGAGGGCTCCCGCCTGCCCATGCAGGGCTCGGTGGCTCTGCGTCCCGGGGGCTCGGAGACCCCAGCTGGGCCTCAGGCCCGGAACTGAGAATGGGGGTCCTCGGCGGACCTCCGACCCGGGCCCATGACGGAGCTTAACCCATCCCTGGGCCCGCCCGGCGGTCCTGGGCTAGGCTGCACGGGGGAGGCCTCCACTGGGCCTGCATCGGGCCACCAAGGGCCCCGGCCTATGCTCCTGAACCCAGCCAAGCTGGGGAAGGCTCGCCCGGGCCCAGGGCATGGGACGGAGCCCGGGGTTGGAGCACCCCAGCCGGAGCTCTCAGGCACGGACGCCCAGGGGAGGACTGCCCAGGACCAATGGAGCCATTCCCGGGCACTTTGCCGTGCAGCGGGCCGGAGGAGGGAGCCCCGGGCAGTGGGGAGGTGTAGTCCGAGCCTAGCCCATCTGGTCCCTGGCTGAGAACTGCCAGCCCACGAGGGGTTCCGGCATACCCTGTCCCTACTAATCCGGAGGAAAGATACCCCTCTTTCTGGTAATCCGTGTTCACCGTGTGACGGAGGGGACCCAGGGCGTGGAGGCGCCCTACCTCCTGGAGCCCTGACTGGGTCGGGGAGGCGGACGAGCCCTCATCGGGACTTCCAGGCCGGCCCAGCCATCTGGTCGCCCCATTGGAATGCATTGCGCGCGACCAGATGGCCGAGGGGAAAGGTGCAACCAGATGGCCGGGCCAGAAGGATGCCAATCTGCCCGCCCTGAGCCTTCACCGGAGGGCTCCCGCCTGCCCATGCAGGGCTCGGGGGCTCTGCGTCCCGGGTGCTCGGAGACCCCAGCTGGGGCTCAGGCCCGGGGCTGAGAATGGGGGTCCCCGGCGGACCTCTGACCCAGGCCCATGGTGGAGCTTAACCCATCACCGGGCCCGCCCTGGTGGTCACGGGCCAGGCCGCATGGGGGAGGCCTCTACGGGCCTGTGTCGGGCCACCAAGGGCCCCGGCCTATGCTCCTGAACCCAGCCAAGCTGGGGAAGGCCCGCCCGGGCCCAGGGCACGGGACGGAGCCCAGGTTGGGAGCACCCGGCCAGAGCTCTTGGGCCCAGATGCCCAGGGGAGGATTGCCCAGGACCGATGGATCCCGTCCCGGGCACTTTGCCGCGCGGCGGGCCTTAGGAGGGAGCCCCGGGCAATGGGGAGGTGTTGTCCGGGCCTAGCCCATCTGGTCCCCGGCTGAGAACCGCCAGCCCGTGAGCGGTTCCGGCATACCCTGTCCCTAGTAATCCGGAGGAAAGCTACCCTTCTGTCTGGTAACCCATGCGCACCGAGTGACAGAGGGGACCCAGGGCGCGGAGGCACCCGACCTCCTGGAGCCCTAGCTAAGATCAGGGAGGCGGACGAGCCCTCATCTGGACTTCCAGGCCGGCCCGGCCATCTGGTCACCCCATTGGAAAGCATTGTGTGTGACCAGATGGCCGTGGGGAAGGCGCGACCCGATCGCAAGGCCCGAAGGACGCCAATCTGCCCACCCCGAGCCTTCGCAGGAGGGCTCCCGCCTGCCCTTTGGAGGGCTCGGGGGCTCTGCTTCCCGGGGGCTCATCAGAGCCCTTAGCTGGGTCTCGGGCACGGGGATGCAAGGGGGGCCCCCGAAGGAACTCTGACCCGGGGCCCGCAGGCACCTTGACACGCAGGTGAAGCAGGGGAGGCCTGCCCTGGCCCGATGGACCCCCGTGACGGGCACCCGGACCCTCGTCTGTCCAAAGGACATGTGCTCCAGCACCCCAGGGCCCGCTGGAGCCCAGGCCCCGGAACCGGTCCTCGCTTCTGAACCCAGCCAGGCCGGGGAGGGGGGAGCCTCCCCGGGCACCAGGGACCCCTGTCCCGGGCAGACAGTCCCTTGGCAGGCTGCAGGACGGGGGCTCCCACACCCCAGGCCCTGCCCGAAACCCAGGCCCCCGGGCCCGGTCCCTGCTTCTCAACCCAGCCATGCCGGGGAGATCTGGGAGCCTGCCCGGGCACGAGGGACCCCCGTCCCAGGCACACAGACCCTCGGCTAGCCGCAGGACGTGGGCTCCTGTTCCACTGATTTTTTTCATAACTCTGTGGAACTCCGCATAGTGGCACTACGCCAACTCCGCCCAGGGTTAGTTATTGTACACAATAAGGAAACAATTAAATTATATCTTGAACAATTAAGATTTTTTTTCAAAACTTTTTTATAAAGTTTTCATAATACAGTACCTAAACCATAACATCCAAGCAAAGTTTCATATAGTCAAAACCACCAGTAAATGTGTATAAAGCGCCACAGCTTATACAAGCACCTTGAGGTTTCGGGATAACATACAAGCAAAAACTTGATCTAGTATTGTGAGTGTTCCTACCAATGATCCCAGTGCAAGTAGGATGTTTTAATCTTAATTATATGTATATATTTATTTTTTAAGTCATGTGTTAATGTAGTAGGATATGTACAGAGGGAGAAATGTTGAGTTGGTGGAATGTGGTGATGTGACTGTTAGACCTGGCACCATTGGCGTGGGTCTCCCCTGCATTTTTTGCCTTTGCCTCCTGTGTTTTTGCTGGGTGTTGGACTTCGTTTTGCTGGTCTAGATGCTTTGGGTACTTTGCCACTGCTGTTCAGTGCCAAAGTGCAAGTGCTCCCTTTGTAAATTACGGTTATGAATTGGTGTTTCCATGATTGGCTATTTGATTTACTAGTCAGTCCCTAGTACAGTGCACTGTGCGTGCCCAGGGCCTGTAAATCAAATGCTGCTAGTGGGCTGCAGCACTGATTGTGCCACCCCGAGATGCAGCCTTTACAATGTAACTCTGGCCTGCCATTGCAGAGCCTGTGTGCAGTCTGGTACTTATAATAACAACTAATAAATCTGGTAGTCTATAACCTAGAGCTATAACTTAATTTATCAAATACCTTAATCAGTACCAAGACCTAAAGTTACCAACGCGTGTAAAGTAACCTTAACGAATAACTCGGATTTCCATCAACTACCAAGAGAGGTCAGTGTCATCATTTGGATATCCTTCCTTCCTACCACTACTCCTCTAAATCACGGAGGAGGGCCACGTGGATCGGATTTCGACCAGGTTACGATGATCACAAAAGGAGGAAATAAAACCAAGAAAGGAAGACTCTATATTTACCTAACCGGTCTCCCCAATACATTTTGATTACTAAAGGGTGATGGAATTAAAAGTGCAGTGCAAGTGAGTGAAAAATAAAAAGGAATTGGAAGAGAAAACTACTTTTAATATAAATATCTCTGCCAGTCCTATTAAAAATAGTGCAAAAGCAGCTTTGAACACATAGGCCACTTATCGATGGTCAACTAGTTTCAGCCTAAAGGGCCAATCGCCCAGGCTTTCTTCAGGACCTAGACATTAAGTTATAATGCTACTGCTTTACCGAAAAAATCATGTAACTTTTATATGTATAAAATTGTCATAAAATACGACCTTTCTATATGGTCAATCCTCATGACAAGCAGAGTATTCTTTGTACCTGTAACAAATAAGCACATCGAACCTCATTATAAATTGATAAAAAAGGGTTAAAGCTCATCCACATCGATGCATCCTTAATGATACATTCAATATTTACTCTATATATCAATAGGTTAGTCTAGTTACACCACTGTAACCTTCATTTTGCTAGTACTCTCACCTGTCTTGTATGAGGTCAATACATCACCTCACCTGGTAACAACTCAGGTATGGGAGACCCCGCCCTATAAGTAGAGGAAAGACATTTTAAGGGAAGAAGACTTATTATCTCTTACCCTCATTTGTATGAACTTCATCATGAACTTACCAGCTCTAATAAGGCTCAAATACGGACACCCACTTGAGAAAGAGACTTAAAATTAAAATTGTAATGTCAGTATGTATAGCAATGCTCAAGGAAATTTCTCAGATGGACTTGTTAGTATCGCCCTATCTCTGCTCACATTTTTCATTTCATTTGTCCTTCAATAACAAACGTTAGTGCAATGATCATAATATATGCAGAGAGCGCATAGTGTAGTCGCGCATGACTACCCAAGTTGTAAAGCCTCTAAGATTCTAAACATTCTGATCAACTCCGTACATGACCAGCTTGATCAGAATGTTTAGAATCTTAGAGGCTTTACAACTTGGGTAGTCATGCGCATCACACTATATTATGATCATTGCACTGGCCATGTACGTGAGTACTAAGAGGATTAGGAATTTTTAAGCTTGTTAGCCCTGTTAACACACTTTGAGTCTTTCCTCTACGTACTATTTATATATTTTTATACACTCGTAGACTTGATCACTCGTGAGAACGCTAGTTTATGCTGTATGTGTTTGCAAGAACGGCGAATTTTTGTTTGGATATAGAACATAGACAATGATGAGAATTGAGTTCATTTCATCACAAGTATTTTCAAGGAGTGTCGATATCTCTGAACAACTATTAATACGAGGTGCCATTATCCTTGACGCTAACGTTTGTTATTGAAGGACAAATGAAATGAAAAATGTGAGCAGAGATAGGGCGATACTAACAAGTCCATCTGAGAAATTTCCTTGAGCATTGCTATACATACTGACATTACAATTTTAATTTTAAGTCTCTTTCTCAAGTGGGTGTCCGTATTTGAGCCTTATTAGAGCTGGTAAGTTCATGATGAAGTTCATACAAATGAGGGTAAGAGATAATAAGTTTTCTTCCCTTAAAATGTCTTTCCTCTACTTATAGGGCGGGGTCTCCCATACCTGAGTTGTTACCAGGTGAGGTGATGTATTGACCTCATACAAGACAGGTGAGAGTACTAGCAAAATGAAGGTTACAGTGGTGTAACTAGACTAACCTATTGATATATAGAGTAAATATTGAATGTATCATTAAGGATGCATCGATGTGGATGAGCTTTAACCCTTTTTTATCAATTTATAATGAGGTTCGATGTGCTTATTTGTTACAGGTACAAAGAATACTCTGCTTGTCATGAGGATTGACCATATAGAAGGTCGTATTTTATGACAATTTTATACATATAAAAGTTACATGATTTTTTCGGTAAAGCAGTAGCATTATAACTTAATGTCTAGGTCCTGAAGAAAGCCTGGGCGATTGGCCCTTTAGGCTGAAACTAGTTGACCATCGATAAGTGGCCTATGTGTTCAAAGCTGCTTTTGCACTATTTTTAATAGGACTGGCAGAGATATTTATATTAAAAGTAGTTTTCTCTTCCAATTCCTTTTTATTTTTCACTCACTTGCACTGCACTTTTAATTCCATCACCCTTTAGTAATCAAAAGGTATTGGGGAGACCGGTTAGGTAAATATAGAGTCTTCCTTTCTTGGTTTTATTTCTCCTTTTGTGATCATCGTAACCTGGTCGAAATCCGATCCACGTGGCCCTCCTCTGTGATTTAGAGGAGTAGTGGTAGGAAGGAAGGATATCCAAATGATGACACTGACCTCTCTTGGTAGTTGATGGAATCCGAGTTATTCGTTAAGGTTACTTTACACGCGTTGGTAACTTTAGGTCTTGGTACTGATTAAGGTATTTGATAAATTAAGTTATAGCTCTAGGTTATAGACTACCAGATTTATTAGTTGTTATTATAAGTTGTAGTGGGGATTGAATCTGTAGTTTAGTCATTAAACTTTTCCCTAGGACCCTTTTCTCCTTTGGAGTTGTTGTTGATGATGCAGTCTGGTACTGCCATGTCGACTTGGCAAGTGCACGCACTTGCCACTTCCCTTTCCTACATGTTAGTCACTCCATAAGGTAGGCCCAAGGTACCCCTGAGGGCAGGGTGCATTGTATGTGAAAGGTGGGACATGCCCTGATGTGTGCGCATGTCCTGATAGTGAAATACTGCCAATTTCGTTTTTCACTATTGCAAGGCTACCTGTTCCCTCCCATAGGACAGAATGGGGAGTTTGTTTATAACATCTTATAAACATAACCGACACTGGGAACAAGGTAGAAAAATAAAGTTTAGTATGCCTGAACTCAGAATGTTAATGTGCATATTTTAGTGAGGGTGATTTTTACATTCTGTGTTTGAAAATACCACTTTTGGAAAGTAGGTATTTTCTTGCCTAGCCATCCAGTGTGACTCTGCTAGGATTGTGTATTGCATGTCTGGGTTTTGGATGACAGGGGCTGGAGAGGGGCAGTGGCTACAGCTGTTACGTACCAAGACTCGACCGCTGTCCACTCCTCAAACCCACCAACGCGGAGGAACTTCTGGGAGAAGGCTGCCGTCCTTCACCGAAAGATGCTATGACGCCACCGGAGCAACAGAACTACAGCTCCCAGCGGCCTGTGCGGTGTGGGGCACGCGCACCGGAAGTGACGGGGCATAGGCTTCCTGTCGGCTACGTAAGCCGGAGCCGGGGAGAGAAACGCCGCAGATTATCCTGTGATGTTCGAAGAGCCAGACCGAAGGATTCCTCAATGCCCAGTAGGGTAAGGGTGTCAGTGACACCACCCAGAGCATTTATTTCTTCTACAGCCGATATTAGCTGCCAAATGCACCGCGTTTAAATATCGGAACGTGCTCGTTCTTTCTATACTAAAGAAACCCGATTCTTTTGCCAAACACTAAGTAGCAACCCCATGGTTTCTACGGAGTTCCCTACACTACATTGCCAAGTCTTTATACATATACCAGGTGGTATATTATCCTCATATCTAATGAGCTTATGCACAACAAGGAATGGTTGCATTTCTTATTTGTTAAGTTAGCTATAAAAAGCTATCCTGGATACTCAGATACTCGTTGGTATATATGTTGTAAGTGTGTGTCTTTTGTTCGTCTTCTAGCAGGGGGAACAGTGAGAGGTAGCTGAAGTAAGCCTATTCCTTCCTCCCTTGTGAGGCCCAAGCACACATCTCTACTGGTGGGTACTATAAACTCACAAATCGCAGTGTCTATGTTCTAGAAGAGTTTATGAGATATTGCCTACATTTATGTTTGTTTGCTCGCAGTTCATACGCCTGAGTATTGTGTAATTCCTTCTAGGCCTTAGAAGACAAGGTAGCCAAGAGAAGGTCTTTGATGAATACTAAATTGTCCTTCTACTTGCGTCTGCCAGAACTTGTTATTTTGCTTTACAGGTAGGTCTATTTTAGATAGTATTGTAAACCGCTAAGTGTTATGTTCCTGGCTGTTTAAGTGCCATGTAACTTTAATTAGCCTTTCTTTTTCACAGGTCTCCCTCCCCGCTGTTCCCATCCTTTCCTTCCCCCGATTGACCCCCTTAATCTTCCGTGCCCTCATGGCAATTCGGAATTGAGGTTGTCAATAGGTGGACCCCATTGAGCAACGAACCAATCCTGAGAGGCCTCCGAGGGACCGTGACAACAGAAGTCTGATGAGTAAGGGATGGGCTGAATAGACCTGGGCTGCATTTAGAGTAGGGGGAGGAGATTTCCTTTCACCTGAAGGGGCCTGGTCTGCCTTCAACAATGCTGTCTCCACCTCCTGCCAGGAAGCTGCACCAGTGAGGACAAAACTAGTTTTGGCTGGGTACAGACACTCTCTGCCTTCAGAGAATAAAGGATTTGTGTGTATAAAAAGAGGGGCCCAGACCCCAGACTTTTAGATCACTTCTGGGAAATCCTTTGCCAAGGAGTAGAGCCGGAGAAGCTGAGAAGGAAAACTGCCCCTGTGCTGTTTGCTGTCTGGGGTTGGCCTGCAGTGCCTATTTGCTGCCAAGGAAAGGAGAAAAGGACTTTGCTGCTTGCTTTGTCCCCCTGCTTGAAGAAAAGATCTCCAAGGGCTTGAGCTGAGCTTGCCCCCTGTTCTAGAGGTCTCAGGAACAGCAAAGACCTCACCGTGTCTGTGGGCACCGTCTCTTATCGTCTCCGCAGAAGAAAAAGGGTAACCAACTCCGTCATCGAATCCGTCGCAGGATTCAGTGTCCTGAAAGCACCGCCGAGAGCATCGCCTCGCTTCGCAACGCAACCCTGGTTTCACTGACTCCATCAACAAGCCGCTGCTTGCACCGCGTCCTGTGGGCACTGCACTCCGCAACGCTTCGCTACACACTGCAAGGATATCACCGACTCCGTCGCTGCCTGACCCGAACATCGACCGGCTCCGTCGCCGCACCGTGACCTGCCAGCACCACAGCGAGCACCGTCTCAACCTTCAACGCAAGCCCTGGTCTCACGGACTCCGTCAACTAGCCGCTGCCTGCACCGAATCGTGAGGACTTCGTCCGCCGCAACGCTACATTTCACAACACGACCGCGGCGTTTGCCCCGACCGACTCTCACCGACGTGTTGGTCGCAAAAAGAAAGGTGCTGTGTCCAAGTCTGTCGACGCTTTAGCTGGCCCGTAACAACGCGGTCGGCTGGAATTGTTAGACTGTCGTATTCAGTATTGTGGTAGCCCCAGGAGGAGCTACCGTCTCGAAAGAACTATGTTTTATTGATTTTCCTGCAGTTTAAAGGTTATTTTGCACAAGTACTATTATTCAAGAGTATTGTATGTTGGATTTTTATCGTATTTGGTCTTGTTGCTTTAGATAAAGATTTACTATTTTTCTAAACTGGTGTGGTGTCCATTTGTAGTGTTTCACTGTATTACTGTATGTGTTCACAAATGCTTTACACACTGCCTCTGAGATAAGCCTGTCTGCTCCTGCCAAGCTACCAAGGGGGTGAGCAGGGGTTATTTTAGAAGTGAATCCTCCTTACCCTGACTAGAAGCAAGGGTCCCTATTTGGACAAAGGTACCTACCTCTGCCAACTAGAGACCCCCATTTCTAACATTGGTGGTCAACTGTGAGGATCCTGGACTTGCATTTGTGATTTACATACAGTGATTGGTGTACACTACTAGCATAGTGCAGACCATTACGTGACCACATTTTTTAACTGAACTTTTCCCTTTGATTGTTTTTCTGCAAAGTAAAGAACTGACAAATGTTGTCATCATGACCAAGCCAGCATCCATTGCATCCATTGATATCGAATTTGAGGAAGATAGGGTGGAAACCTACACTGTGTCTCAACTGAAAGCCATCTGCAAGAAGTGTAAAATCTCTGTGAAAAGACTCAACAGGAAGGATGAACACCAAAAGGCGCTGAGGGCCTGGTTGGAATCCAGAAATGCCAGTGGGCAGGATGAGGAGCCTCTGGTGGAGGCAGAGAATGTGGATGAGCAACAGGAGGGGCAATTGAAACTTCCAGGAGGGATAGTACCTTCCGTGGATGGCAGCAGTGTTTCTCAAAGGGGTCTGTCTCCAGAGGAGTTGGAGGACAGAGAGAGAGATAGGGTGCATGAGAGGGAGCTTGCTAAGCTCAGGCTGGGGAAGGAGGGTGACATAGAAAATAAGAAGTTGGAGTTGGAAGAGCAGAAATTGGCCATGGAGGAAAGAGGATGCTTTTAGAGCATGAGAGAGGTTTGAGGGAGTTGGATCTGAAAGCAAAGAGCATAGAGATCCCTCCCCATGGTGGCAGCGCACCATCAGTGCCTAGAGAAGGGAAGGTATACATCCCCAAGGAGGTTATTAAGGATTTCATGAAGCATGAGGACATTGGTCAGGGGTTCAAGGCCTATGAGGGAGCAATGAGGTCCCACAGAGTCCCTGAAAGAGACTGGGGAGCAGGGTTGTGGGACCGCTTTGTCAGTGAAGGAAGGGAAACCTTACTAAACTTGCCCACTGAGGATCAGATGTCCTATGCCCCAATGAAGGAAGCCTTGATAGCCAGGTATGGGTTGACCCCAGAGCTGTATAGACAGAAATTTAGAAACTGCAAGAAGCTGGAGTCAAGTACTTGGGTGGAGTATGTGTCATACTTTTGCACAGCATTGGATGGTTGGGTGAAGGGTAGCAAGGTGAATGATTTGCAGGGGCTCTATGACTTGGTTGCATGGGACCACTTGTCAGATTATTGTTTTCCAGAGCTACGCCAGCACTTGATTGACAGTAAGCTGACTGACCCCAGGAAGCTTGCTGTGGAGGCGAACCGCTGGGTCAGTACCAGGGTCTACAAGGGTCGTGTGGGAGGCTCTGCCAAAGGTGTGCAGGGTTCCCAGCAGAAGAGTGGGGGGGACAAGGGTAAACAGAAGGAGTTCGAAAAAGGGCCCCAAAGTAATCCCCAAGGGAACCAAGGTAAGGGTTCCCAGCCTCCCTCTGTGAAGAAGCCATGGGTCCTCACAGGTAAGCCTGTTCAGAGGGGTTCCAAGGCATGTTATGGTTGTGGTCAGGTGGGCCACTTCCAAGGGGATCCTAGGTGTTCCAAAAAGGTTACCACCGCACCCACGGGTACACCGTCCCGGGAAATGGCTAGTGTAGCCTTGGGGGAGGAGTCGGGTGCCCCAGAGGGATGGGGTCCCGCAGAGATGTCCCTGGTCTCTTTAGGAGACAGCCAGATGGTCCCAAGAGCTCATCTGCCTGATAACACTAAAAAGTACAGGCAGTGGGTGACCATCAATGGCCATAGTGTGGAGGCTCTGAGAGACACCGGAGCCAGTGTGACAGCTGTCCGTTGTCGGCTGGTGTCTGAAGAGCAGGTGGTCCCCAACACATTCTACCCAGTAGTTGCCGCTGACAATTTAGAGTGCCTCTGCAAAGTGGCACAGGTTCCTTTTGAGTGGGGGGTCTCAGGTACCTTGAAAGTAGCTGTGAGGCCAGCCATGCCTGTTGACTGTCTGCTAGGCAATGATTTGGAGAGCTCCCCTTGGGCGAAGGTGCAGCGGAGGTCTCATTTAGAGATGTTGGGCCTGCCTGAGTGGGCGTGTGTGACCACTCGGTCAATGGCAGCCGGTAAGGGCATTCAAGAGGACCTGGAGCCTGAAAGAGTGGCCCAGGTGCCTGCCAGAAAGAGAAGAGGCAGGGGGCCGGGAAACCAGTCCCCAAAGTTCCCACCGTCCAGGAGGAGGCAAACCTTGAGGGGGATGCCCTGGAGCCTACAAGGGAACAAGTGGCTGAACTGGCAGACCTGCCTGAGCTGACCCATTGGCAACAGGAAGGAGGCCCCTCCATGGAGGAATTCTGCCAGGAGCAGCAGACGTGCCCTTCTCTTATTGGTTTGCGGCAGCAGGCTGCTAACCTGGCAGCAGGTGATCAGTCTGGATCACATTGGATATACTGGAAGAATGGTCTCCTGTATAGCGAGCCTAAGGTTGCTGAGCCTGGGTCAGCCCATGTGCTGGTGGTACCCCAGTGCTTCAGAGCCTTCCTACTGGGTCTGGCTCATGATGTGCCTTTGGCAGGGCCTGTGGGGCAAGACAAGACCTTTGAAAGGCTTGTCACCCACTTTTACTGGCCCCAAATGCACAAGCACTCTGCTACTCATTGTAGGTCTTGCCAGACTTGTCAGGCAAGTGGTAAGAATGGGAGGAAGTGTAAAGCTCCTCTCCAACCTTTCCCTGTGGTCAGCATCCCCTTTGAGAGGGTGGGTATTGACATTGTGGGGCCTCTGGATCCCAAGACAGCCATGGGCAACAGGTTCATCCTGGTCTTGGTGGACCATGCCACCCGGTACCCGGAAGCCATCCCTCTCCGGACTGTGACAGCCCCTGTGGTGGGTCGTGCGTTGATGGGGATTTTCTCCCACGTGAGGTTCCCCAGAGAGGTGGTGTCCGACCGTGATACCAACTTCATATCCAAGTATATGAAGTCTCTGTGGCAGGAGTGCGGTGTAACCTACAAGTTCACCACTCCTTACCACCCCCAAGGTAATGGGCTGGTTGAGAGATTCATCCGGACCCTGAAAGGCATGATTATGGGACTTGGTGAGCCCATGAGGCATAATTGGGACGTCCTTTTACCATGCCTGTTGTTTGCTTACAGGGAGGTACCGCAAAAGTCCTTAGGGTTTAGTCCTTTTGAACTATTGTATGGGCATCCTGTGAGAGGACCTCTGAGTCTGGTGAAAGAAGGCTGGGAGAAAGCTCCCAGTAAACCTCCCCAGGATGTATATAGCTACGTGCTGGCCTTCCGAAACCAGACTAAGCGCTTCAGGCAACTCGCACAGGCGAACCTGGAAGCCAGCCAGGAGGAGATGAAACGTTGGTATGATCAGAATGCCACTCTGATTGAGTGTCAGCCTGGACAGAAAGTTTGGGTCATGGCCCCCGTGGAGCCTTGTGCACTCCAGGAAAAGTGCACCGGACCATTTGAAGTGGTGGAGCGCAAGAGTAATGTCACCTACTTGGTGGACTTGCAGTCTCCAATAGGAACCCCTTGCGGGTCCTGCATGTGAACCGCCTAAAGCCTCAATTGAAGAGGTCCAAAGTGCGCATGCTCCTAGCAATGGATGCTGGAATGGAGGAGGAGACTGAGCCTCTTCCTGACCTCCTGTCTGCGAAGGAACACGATGGGTCAGTGGACGGTGTAACACTCTCCCCTGCCCTGACTCATGAACAGCAGAGTGACTGACGCCAACTGTTGGGACAGTTTGCTGATCTGTTCTCCCTGACCCCCGGTGTCACTCAGTGGTGTGTCCATGATGTTGACACTGGGGACAGTCCTCCTGTAAAGCACAACATTTAAAGAGTGACTGACAGGGTCAAGGCTTGCATCAAGGAGGAGGTCTCCAAGATGTTAGCCCTAGTGGTGATTGAGCCCTCAAACAGCCCTTGGGCCAGCCCAGTAGTCTTGGTCCCAAAGGCTGCCGCACCTGGTGCCATACCAGAACTCTGGTTCTGTGTGGACTATCGAGGGCTCAATTCAATCATGAGGTTTGATGCGCACCCCATCCCCAGAGCTGATGAGCTCATAGATCGGTTGGGAGCTGCCCGGTACCTCAGTACGTTTGACTTAACGTCTGGGTACTGGCAGTTTGCCTTAACTGATGGGACAAAGGAGAGGCCAGCGTTCTCAACGCTAGAGGGGCACTACCAATTCTGGGTGATACCCTTTGGGTTGAATAATGCCCCTGCCACCTTTCAGAAGTTGGTCAACCAGGTATTGGCTGGGCTGGAGGACTTCAGTGCCACCTACCTGGATGAAATGAAATTTGTACTTGTAAAGCGCACTTATACCCCCAAAGAGGTGTCCTGGCGCTGTACGCATACCGCTGTGGAACCCTTCCTGGCTTTTCCCTGTGAAATGTCCACTCCTGGGCACCCCCAGGGTGAAGCCAGGCATCCCAGCGCTGCTGGGGCCGTTGTGGAGATTAAGCAAGCTATTGCCCAGAGTTGCAGAGTGGGACCCATGATTAGAATAGGCACCGAGGCGAGAATTATCAGGTCCGAGGAAATTGAGCCCAAGACCCGCCGAGGCGGGAATTGAACCCTGGTCCCGGGCCAGATCTCTGCATCAGGGTCTGCCGCTCTAACAATTGAGCCACACTTCTCCACGCTCTCTCTGCTATGGATGACATAGCAGTGTTCACTGCCACTTGGGAGGAACATCTGCACCACCTCTGGGATGTGTTGAAGGCTCTGCAGAGGGAAGGCCTCATGATCAAGGTGAGTAAGTGCCAGATCAGGCAGGGTTCTGTGGTGTACTTGGGACACCAGGTAGGGAGCGGCCAGGTGGCGCCCCTACAGCCCAAGTTTGATACCATTCTGGCTTGGGAACCCCCTAAGACCCAGACAGAGGTGAGAGCCTTTTTAGGACTCACAGGGTATTACAGGAGATTTGTCAAGGGGTATGGCACCATTGTTGCCCCCTTGACAGAGCTGACTTCCAAGAAGCAGCCCAAGAAGGTGATTTGGACTGACGCCTGCCAGAAGGCTTTTGATGCCCTGAAATCTGCCATGTGCACAGCACCCGTGCTTAATGCACCCAACTTCTCAGAAGAGTTCATTGTGCAGACAGATGCTTCAGAGCATGGTGTGGGGGCTGTGCTCTCACAGCTGAATGAAGAGGGCCTAGACCAACCTATAGCCTTCAGTAATTAGTAGGAGTTTACTTCCACGGGAACAGAGGTGGAGTGCGATTGAGCGTGAGGCATTTGCTGTGGTCTGGGCGATGAAGAAGCTGAGGCCCTACTTGTTTGGGACTCACTTCCGGGTTCAGACTGACCACAGGCTCCTCAGATGGTTGATGCAGATGAGGGGTGAGAATTCAAAGCTGTTGAGGTGGTCCATTTCCCTACAGGGGATGGACTTTAGGGTGGAACACCGCCCTGGTACAGAACACGCCAATGCTGATGATCTGTCCAGATTTTTCCACCTTAGTGAAGAGAACTCCCAAGAGGGTGGGTAGTTCACCCCACATTTCAGCCAGAGGGGACACGTGTTAGACCTGGCACCATTGGCGTGGGTCTCCCCTGCATTTTTTGCCTTTGCCTCCTGTGTTTTTGCTGGGTGTTGGACTTCGTTTTGCTGGTCTAGATGCTTTGGTCACTTTGCCACTGCTGTTCAGTGCCAAAGTGCAAGTGCTCCCTTTGTAAATTACGGTTATGAATTGGTGTTTCCATGATTGGTTATTTGATTTACTAGTCAGTCCCTAGTACAGTGCACTGTGCGTGCCCAGGGCCTGTAAATCAAATGCTGCTAGTGGGCTGCAGCACTGATTGTGCCACCCCCAAACGCAGCCTGTAAAATGTAACTCTGGCCTGCCATTGCAGAGCCTGTGTGCAGTCTGGTTCTGCCATGTCGACTTGGCAAGTGTACGCACTTGCCAGTCCCTAAACCTTCCCTTTCCTACATATTAGTCACCCCTCAGGTAGGCCCAAGGTACCCCTGTGGGCAGGGTGCATTGTATGTGAAAGGTGGGACATGCCCTGATGTGTGTGGCATGTCCTGATAGTGAAATACTGCCAATTTCGTTTTTCACTATTGCACGGCTACCTGTTCCCTTAGGACAGAATGGGGAGTTTGTTTATAACATCTTATAAACATAACTGGCCCTGGAAACAAGGTAGAAAAATAAAGTTTATTATGCCTGAACTCAGAATGTTAAAGTGCATCTTTTAGTGAGGGTGATTTTTACATTCTGTGCTTGAAAATACCACTTTTAGAAAGTAGGTATTTTCTTGCCTAACCATCCAGTGTGCCTCTGCTAGGTTTGTGTATTGCATGTCTGGCTTTTGGGTGACAGGGGCTGGAGAGGGGCAGTGGCTCCAGATGTCTGATGAGTCAGGGCTGGGCTGACTAGACCTGGGCTGCATTTAGAGTAGGGGGAGGAGATTTCCTTTCACCTGAATGGGCCTGGTCTGCCTTCAACATTGCTGTCTCCACCTCCTGTCAGGAAGCTGCACCAATGAGGACAGAACTGGTTTTGGCTGGGTACAGACACTCTGCCTTCAGAAAACAAAGGATTTGTGTGTATAAAAAGAGGGGCCCAGACCCCAGACTTTTAGATCACTTCTGGGAAATCAAGAGGAACCTTTGCCAAGGAGAAGAGCCAGAGAAGCTGAGAAAGATTATTGCCCCTGTGCTGTTTGCTGTCTGTGGTTGGCCTGCAGTGGCTACTTGCTGTCAAGGAAAGGAGAAAAGGACTTTGCTGCTTGCTTTGTCCCCCTACTTGAAGAAAAGATCTCCAAGGACTTGAACTGAGCTTTTCCCTGTTCTAGAGGTCTTAGGAACACCAAAGACCTCACCGTGTCTGTGGGCACCGTCTCTGATCGTCCTTGCAGAAGAAAAAGGGTAACCGACTCCGTCATCGAGTCAGTCGCAGGATTCCGTGTCCTGAAAGCACCGCCGAGAGCATCGCCTTGCTTCGCAACGCAACCCTGGTCTCACCAACTCCATCAATGAGCCGCTGCTTGCACCGCGTCCTGTGGGCACCGCACTCCGCAACGCTTCGCTACACGCTGCAAGGACGTCACCGACTCTGTTGCTGCCCGACCCGAACATCGACTGGCTCAGTCGCCGCACCGTGACTTGCCAGCATCGCAGCGAGCACAGTCTCACCCTTCAACGCAAGCCCTGGTCTCACCGACTCCGTCAACGAGCCGCTGCCTGCACCAAATCATGAGGACATCGTCCGCAGCAATGCTCCGTTTCACATCGCGGCCGCGACGTTTGCCCCGACCGACTTGCACCGACGTTTTGGTCGCAACAAGAAAGGTACTGTGTCCGAGTCTGTCGACGCTTTAGCTGGCCTGTATCAACGAGGTCGGCTGGAATTGTTAGACTCTGTCATATTCAGTATCGCGGTCGCCCCAGGAGGAGCTACCGACTCGGAAGAACTGTGTTTTATTGATTTTCCTGCAATTTAAAGGTTATTTTGCATCCAAGAGTATTGTATGTTGGATTTTTATCGTATTTGGTCTTGTTGGTTTAGATAAAGATTTACTATTTTTCTAAACTGGTGTGTTGTCCATTTGTAGTGTTTTCACTGTATTACTGTATGTGTTCACAAATGCTTTACACACTGCCTCTGAGATAAGCCTGTCTGCTAGTGTCAAGCTACCAAGGGGGTGAGCGGGGTTATCTAAAATGTGTATCCCCCTTACCCTGACTAGAAGCAAGGGTCCCTATTTGGACAAAGGTACCTACCTCTGCCAACTAGAGACCCCCATTCCTAACAGTGACTAACATATGTCAGAGAGTTAGGAATCGAGATTGGGGTGGACTGACTAGAAGGAAACAGAACTTGGAGTAACTATAGATGAAAACCACACTAAATCTTTCAATATATCAGAAGAAAGTCTTTGTGAAGTTACTACAGATTGCCAATGCCTGTCTTTCTGTTCTAGTTCCTCATGGCAGGCTCCCTTTTGAAGTGTTTACTCTTACTTCTGTGCCCATTGACGTTGCCCTTTCATGCTGCCTTTGAGAAGGAATGCCACTAGTATCATATTCATGTTTTAGTGACAGAAAAAAATACTGCTAAGGACCAAACACACAGCCATCCCAGCAGCCACCACTGCCCCTAACTTCCCTCTGTCAACCAGCCTCCCAGTCCATTTGAGATACATCAACACAACTGTACAAGAACTGTCTCACCACTGGGTTACAATATCCTCCAGCCTGACTGGGCAGAGTAAATGGTGGTGACTCTTTATCTACAAGTGACCAACTTAATAGTAACTGATTACCTGCCTCAGTGTGGAGACAGGCTGACAGTACTGAGACAAGCGAAGCATCTCATACCGCCCACTTGGGAACAAGATAAGTTTTGTTAATGATTTCCTGGATTACAGCACTTTTCAACATCCTTCCTCTTTTGAGCAGTTGTTTTCTCAGGACATTACAACCTACACTGGATAAAAAGACCAAGACACCAACGTACGCCTCCTCAAGTTCTTCTTGTAGAACCTACTACAAAATGACAGCGTCCTTATCTATTAGAAGGGCAGCACCCGGGACCAGCATTTTGATAAAGAGTCACAACTTCCAAATATCCAAGCCTCTCAAATTGGAACTCAAACACTTCAAAAGACAAGCATTAGCAAACCCAACATGTCTGGCTTTAATTAACACATGCCAACACAAATGGGCATGTACAACCTAGCTTTTTCTCTGAATCCTGTGCATTTTATTCCCCAAGCTCGCTTGTGAATCAACCCCATCAAATTCAGTTGAAAATGTGTTCATGTATGTATTTGGGGGCTCTGTAAAGTCCTGCATGCAATTGGAAACCATCTCAGAGCACTTAGTTGTCATTGGGGTAACCTGGATTTTCCAGAGGTTCTACCGGTGGCTCCACATGTGGAAATCAGGGCTCATTGGCTCCCTATCCGGCCAGATTGGGAATTGCTTCCAGTACAATCGGACACTCGCACTGTCGTACACCACGCATCATTTTGTACATATGGCAACTGCTCAGTTAACCAGGTAATGGTTAAAGGACCAATTGCTAGATGCTCCTGCTACTAACCACCTATCATCTGGTGCCAATTTTTTATCTGTTAATTTTCATTATGTGCTCCGGTTGTTTACCCCCCAGTATTTTATGCCACATTAGGTGTTGGTCCTGGCATCAGCAGACACTTGCACTGTTGCACTTTATGCATAACCTTGCACATATGGGCAGGGCTTAGTGAATCATGCAACAGCACAAGGATCATTTGCCAAAAGCCCCTGTTACTAACTTCTTAAATATTTCTTAAGATCTCTTGAACACCTGCTTCATTTAGCGGGGTTTAACCATGTCAAAAGTCCACTAAGCACCCTGAGACTTTAATGCCTTATGGTATTGGGGCGATGACCATTAGTTCTAAGAAGGAATGCACTCCGGCACTTTATAAACAGCAGGCACCTTGGTCCCATAACAACGAAAGCTCATGGGTAAGGGGAGTTGGTTTTATGTTACTGTCATAATGTGACTGTATGTTGGTTCTTTCCTTTATTAACGTTTTTTTTGGTAATGTTAATTTGATATTTTAGCAATGTTTATGGTTTTAACTGACTAATCAATAAATATTTAATTTATTCATTCATTCATTCCACAAGGTAGCTGATGTTATGATTCTAGACCATATGTGGAATCTTTTGTTGTAGGGAACGGACTAAAAAAGTAGGTGCCTGCAGTTTTTGGTCAAGGCCAGTGCTTTTGTAAAAGAACTTAGGCCCTAATTTATGAAGGGCTTGCGCCGCCGTTGCGTCACTTTTGGTGTGACGCTGCGGGGGCATAAACAATGCATCACACTGCCCCTTATTTACAAAGTGACACATCTAGGCAGATGTGTCACTTTGTAAAGGCCTGCGCTACATTATACTTGCGTCAGGTATAATGTATGCAGTGTGGCGTTCCCCCGTAAAAAAGCCTTGTAGAAGTGGCGCAGTGAAATCTATGAGATTTCACTGCGCCACTTCTACGACTTGACTGCGACACAATCCTTATGCCTACTTTAAGCAGGCATAAGGAGTGACAGAGGGCTTCTCACATGGGACTTGCCCATGTGTAATGACACATTACTCGCGTTGCGTCAGTTATCCGACACACACCAGCAACACGTCATTTTTGCACCACCAGATTCGTCAGGAATAATGTAATGTAAATAATAATGTAAATCCTTGTGCCGTGGAGCACCGTATTGTAAATATGGCTCATCCATGGTGTCGTAAGGATGGCACTATGAAAAGTGACGCATCACTGTTTTTGCCCAGCGATGCACCACTTTTCATAAATGAGGCCCCTAATGCTTAGAGCTCCTACTGGGGCCATATCATTATTGCGAAAGTCCTAAAACATCGCCTGTTTGAGTTCATAGGGAGCACTCCAGAAGGCAAATTTATATTTTGCCTGGAGCACTGAAAGTCTTCTCACTTTTCAGTGGGAGGATTATGGGCTTCTTTAGGCTTCCTAGACATGCTTGGGTGATACAGGTGTGATGCCTAAGCCCTGGTGAGATGCATGTGGTGGATTCATGAGAGTCTGCCAAAAAGATTATTTCTAAACTTGCCATCAGTTGGAAGGCGTTCACTGCCTATTCTGAGATTTACAAAAACATGAAGTACAGTGCTGTTGAAAATATATACAACTTTGCATTATGCAAGCGGGGATAAAAATGTGCAGCGCCATAGTTACTAAGTGGAACAGATCAATGATGTCATCAGCTGCTCTTGCCATAAAATTACCTTATTTGTAATGTAATGTAATGTAAATAGGTACTTATAAAGCGCACGGCTACTCCACAGAGTGTAATACTAATCACGACTTTGCATTGCATCACCGTGTAAAGGGGAGCGAGCGTTGTACCTCCAGTACAATTCTATATGCGCATACAATCTCTTAAAGGTAAATTGTGTAATACTTGGAATTTCTGAGAAATGACACATTACACATGGAAATATTCCATGATTCTCCCCTTGGGAGTTGTTTGCACCTGCTTTGACTTGCTGCTGGGATTGCGAGCAAAGCCGTGCTCTCCTGCTTTGGTGACTCATGTAGCAGGGGCGGCTCCTCCGTTTGATCGGACGAGCGTCGCCCCACTTAAGAATCCCCCCAAAGATGAAAAATAAAATGGTAATTAATTACCATTTTATTTTTTATCCTCCGTCCCGAGCCGAGCGTCAGGACAGGGCCTCTGCAGGGAGGAGGGTGGGCTGGTATGGCACTGTTTAAAGTGCAAATGACTTTTTGACCGGCTGTCTGGTGATGGCCAGTCATACATTCACACTTCAAACATCTCTAACCCAGCTGTCTTAAGACAGTTGGGTTAGAGAAAGCCAAAGCCTCCACAGCGCTGTGGAGTGCTCAATGAGGTAGGCTCCCACCAATCCTAGCGCTGCTGCAATGCTGGTGAGAGCAGTGCCAGGATTGGCCAAGGGATTTCCAGCATCCCGTTCCTGTGTCGAAAGAAGAAGTCCGGAGCGAGGAGATCGCTGAGTTCAGGTAAGTTTTATTTTAATGTATATATTATTTTAATCGTGTGCGCGCCCTCCTCCCCGTAGATGACAGCCGCCACTGTTAAGTAGATCTTTAGTGACTTTAGTAGATATGGCTTTGAGCAGAATTCTGAAAGCGTCTGCTCTGTTCTTGCTCTGTTTGCCCCCTTTACATACATTGTCAGGGGTTTAGTGTTATGCAACGCATAGCATTTAGCGCTCTTCTTGCATCAAGTTTCAGCGCCAAAACCTCCTTTTGCACATGAAAGTTGTTCAGCGCTGCTGTGTGCTGGTTTGCAACATGGCTCATTGCTTTACGTCAGAGAAGCACCTTTGCTAGACCAAAGCAAATATGAGCCTTGTTATCATTTTCGCCCTCCCAGCAAGAGAAATGCTTCCCATAGACCTGCGGTTCTTAACCTTTTGACTGCTATGGACCCCCACCTCATTATTACTAGAATCTGGGGACCCCACTGAGTCATTTTTGGAATCAGGGGCCCTCAGCCTAAGCAATTTTGATGATTTGAACCACAAAACAATACACAAAAATACAGAAACAAGCATTCATTAAAGAAATACACAAATTATTAAATATTTTATTTAATTCACAAATATAAAAACATTTACATTTTTATTTTAATGGGAAGGTTGGAGCTCTTCCAAAGTAAATTGAGGCCACCCATCTTCAATAGTCTATTCTTTTCAATGCACTTCTACTGCTTCCACGAATCAATATGAGTACAGCAACGTCATTTCTAGCCTCCAATTTCAAATTCCTCTACATTTACAGAACGTTTTAACATTTTCAGTTTTAAATTTCGGTCCTTTATTCTTATAGACATTGTAAATCTGTTAAATGTATAATATTCGTACTAGTCGCAGACCCCCTGAGTAGACATCGCAGTCCCTTGGGGGTCCCTGAACCACAAGTTAAGAACCACCGCTCTAGACCTCAGAAGAGTCACCAGCCAAGCGAACCTTGCCTGCCCTCCCAAAAATGTTTGTAGGAAGCTGGCTCTCTATATAGTGCACTAAAACGAAGTACACTATGCATAGAGTCCAATTGGTCCCCAATTGGTATACAGAGGCAAACATAGATAATACTAACGCTCTATTTGTGGTTGTGTATCCGAGCAGTTAGGCTTATCAGAGGGTAGTGCTAAGCATTTGTTGTACTCACAGAGGCAATAAATGACACACACACTCAAGAATAAATCCGAGACCAATTTGCAAAAATAACACAGATTTAAATAACTTTGTTTACAGGTAAGAACTTTTTTAAATATGAATTTTAAAGTTTGGAAAATAGCTCACTGTTGTCCACAATTACACACAATGAAAGTCTATGGAGAAAAACAAAAAAATGCAAATAAAATCATACAGTCGGTTCCAGGGATTCTCCTTCGAGGTTTAGGGAAGCAGCAGGCCAAGGTCCAATATTCCACCAGCGGATCGTTGGGAGTGTCCCAGATTCGGCTGGGAACAGGGTGCTGAGGTCGTTGGTAGCTGAGTCTCTACGAAGAAGGGGGCCACTACAAAACAGGCTGCACAAGGGGAGTTTCAGGTAAGTCTGGGAGACACCAAACGAGGGATTGGGTTTCCAGGGCCTCAAGACCATAGGTGCAGAGCTGGTTCGTCAGTGCAAATGCCGGGCGGGCTGGGTGCAGAGCAGATAGGTCAGCCGGGCTCTGTGCGTCAAGATGGTCTTCAGGGTCAGGGCAGGCAGGTTGAAGGGGCAATTTCTGGACAGCTGGGCTATTCCCAAAGTGGGTCTCAGGGGTCTCGATGTCCCTCAATGGGTGCTTGCTTCCCGGGCAGTTGGAGTCCTGATGGGACTCTTTGTCTCAGTGTCAGTTGCAGGTGGTCCGGTACCTTGGGTATTTCTACAGCATGGCTCCAGTAGGTCCTGGTGTCCTCTCACTTGGTGGGGGCAGATCTGACCCTCCGGAGCCGGTGTACCTCTTCTTGCTTAGGTGCTACGTGGGAGTCGCCGGGAAACAGCAAGTCGGTTAACCGGACTCTGCAGGTTCGGTGCCTGTGGACTGCAGGAGAGTACTTCCTTTACTCCAAGGGAGTTCCCTGGCGATTGGCAAAGGGTTGAAGGTGCTCCGGGGTACTTCGAGGCTTCACAGCAGGTGGACAAGACAGCACACCATGATGGTTGAGTCCTTGGTGGCAGCAGGCAGGGTTTCGTGCCAACATTCTGCAGCAGGTACTCTGTTCTCGGGTCAGCGGCTCTTCTTTGTCCATTCAAGGTCAATAGGTGCCACCTAAATACTAAATTTAGGGGCGTTAGAGGGGGAAACAGGTAGTAGCCAATGGCCTGCCTTTAGGGTGTTTACACCCTCTATGTGACCACTTCCTTTGGGGAGTGGGAACAACCATGACCCTAATTGGCCAATTCCCTCTCAAAACAAGATGGAAAAAACTGAAAAGTGGGCTCCACATCACCTGCTCCACCTTAGAGGTGGTGCTGGCTGAATGTGGACCCACCTCCTAATTTTCCTGCCTGTCCTCCCGTCAAAAGTGGAGCAGGACAAGGGGGCTGGCATCCTTCACTATCTGGAGATGCTTGGGTTGCATTTCAGAGGCGGCATCGCCTTTGAAGCTTCCCGCCTTGGAATGCCATTCCAGCCTCGAGGAGGTGTGAAGCACCTCCGCCCAGAGCAGGCTTTGTTCCTGGCCTCTGGGAGGACGGCTCTCACCTCATGAGGTTACAAACGTCTGGTGGTGGCAGGCTGGCTAAGACTAGTCAGAGACCACACCAGTGTTTGATAGGTTTTATGGGGACCCTCTAAGGTGTCCCCTGTGTGCATTTATTAATAAATCCAACACTGGCATCAATGTGGATTTATTAAGATGAGATGTATGGTACTAAATATCCCTGGGTACAGTCAATCAATCAATCAATCAATCAATCAATCAGGGAATTTTTAAGCCATCATGGTGCTGGGTAACTCGTAATGACGGATGTTCAGCACATATATTCTCTATGGTTTCCCTGTGCACTTACAATATCCAAAAATGGACTTAGATACTATAGGGCCATATCTGCTCATGCAGATATGTCCACACATAGGATATAGTGCACCCTGCCTTAAGGCTGTAAGGTCTGCAGTAGGGGTAAGTCCGTTTTTATATAGCGCAGCTACTCACCCTTACGGGTCTCAAGGCGCTGGGGGCCGTCGTGGAAATTAAGTGAGCTATTGCCCAGAGTCACATGTTGCTGAGCTGAGCTGCCGCCGGAGCCGGGGATCGAACCGTGAACCCTGTGCTCCGAAGTCAGCTGCCCTGGCCGCTGCACCACACCTCTCCTATATACCTTATGCAGTGTCTGGGGCATGGCACTCAGGGATGTGTACCATGTCAGATCTACAGTTTTCTCTGCACCCAGACATGCAGCCTGCAATGGCAGTTTGCATGGTCTTGGTGAGGGGTCCCTTGGGTGGCACAATCTGTGCTACAGCCTTAGTGGACCTTCACCAGTCCCAATGCCCTAGGTACCAGGGGTACCATTTACTAGGGACTTATACGGATTGCTGAAGTTGTGCCAATTGTGGTACAGTTTTGGGAAGGAGCTCTGGCACTGGGGACCTGGTTGGCTGGGACCCAGTGCACTTTCAATCGAAATCACATCATGTTCCAGACAAAAAGTGGGGACTAACCATGTCAAAAGAGACACTTTCCTATCATTTTCACCTCCATTAACATAGGATTTTCATCTCACCAATACCTGGCTTAAACCTCCTTGGAGAATAAACAGCATCAAAGATATGAAGCATATTAGCATGTGGTGATTAGCTGGGTGACAGGTCTGACAGCCCACTCTAGTAGGAGAGAAAGAGAGATATAAAGAAAAAGAAAGAAAGAAAGAAAGAAAGAAAGAAAGAAAGAAAGAAAGAAAGAAAGAAAGATAGAAAACCTGAGACAGAGGCAGATGGAGTTATAAGCAGACGAAGAGGGGGACAGAGAGAGAGGCAGAGAAACAGAGGCAGACAGAGAAGAATGCGAATAGAGAGAGAGATAAGAGGAAGTACATAGGGGATATTTTAAGAGAAAACCATACAGAATGCATTTGCATGTCGAATAGTGTTTGTGTGTAAACCTGTTTGTTGAGATTGAGAAACAGAGTCAGTGTGAGAAGGGTGGGGCCTTCTTTAGGGCTGCTACTTCAAACAGTCCTGAAAATGTCACGAGCTCCTTAATATATTGGCCCTGTGGCCTGCCAAAAACTTAAAAGCTTGTCTTTTTTGCAGCGTTTAGAATTGCAAGCTTGGCTTGCTAATAACAAAGGCTAATTTGGAGCTCTGTATCTGGGGCCTTATCTCTCCTTTCTATGTCATACAATGATTGCAAATTGCAGATTAAAAAAAAAACCTGTTTTTTATGCTTAATTCGCTTTGTTGATTATTAATGTTTCTTTTTGAAGTCAGGAATTTGTATCCTGCTTCTTGAGGGCTTTTTTATTTTTTCAAAGTTTTATTTTTATCTTGTTCTAGCCGGCGTTGTAAATCCAGTCTGTTCGGACTATGTTATGAGATTGGCCTGTGATCTCAGTAGCAATAAAACACGGTGTTTATCGGCCCCCTCGCGGTTCAAAGAGTGGCCGCCGCCTCCCCCTTTGCCTTGAAATGTTTGTGGAGAGTCCCGGGGAATGAGGCACAGGAACCGTAAAAACAAGCACATGCAAACGCAGGCTGTTTATCATCCGTCTGTTTTCCCCCTTTTCATGAACTCTCAGTGACTTTACCCTCTTCCATGCACCAGGCTCTTTGCAGCTGCAGAAAGTCACGTGTTTGCGGCGTTCCGAGGCAATTTATCTGCAGTATGGCGGCACTTCACGTGAAAATCTGGAAAAGCGTGTCAGGGCTGGGATGTATCAGTGGCACAATAATTAAAAACAAGCATTGGCATAGCCAATAGGTCTCGCCTTTGGGACCTTATAAGTGTTTAGCCATGCAACACTTGCAACACAAAGGATATTGTGATGGATAACTAAACACTTATAAGGTCCCAAAGGCGAGACCTATTGGCTATGCCAATGCTTGTTCTTTGATTGCTTTGGTCTGAACTGAAAGCTATTTTCACAGAGCACTGCCAGAATAGTGCTTGCTCTTTTCATTACATGTAATCGCTTGTAAACTAAAGTACCTTGTAGAAACTTTAAAAGATTTCTCCCTTCCTATGTTTTTTTTATAACGGGAAAAAGTTTGTAGCCACGGTTTTTGATATGTGCGCTCAAATCATAAATTATACGTAGCCATTTGTGGGAGTTCTGGGTTCTTCCAGGGTGTATGTATAGGACTCCGTTAGAACAGGAGAATAAATACATTTGCTTTCTTGGAAATGCTCCTTTTTGTGTTTACATTTTATGTTCAAAACCAGTTTTTGTACAAATCATAATATAGCCTGCTATTTAGATGTCATGTTCACACCAGTGGCAATAAACCACGAAACGGGGATGTCCAACAAGTTCAATCTCATAGACGCCTCTGTGCATAACACCACGCGGGCATCTGCGGTCAGGCTGGCGATGAAACATGCATTTTTTCCCGTTGTTAATTTCAACATGATTAAATGATTGTCACTCTCTCTCCCCGCGCAGACTGAACCCCTCCCTCGACAGCAAAAATACTATGTAAACAGACAGCAGCAGTTTTATGAAACTGAGGGGGTCTCTCTCTCTCTACTATTAAACTTTTCAAAGAGTGATTGACTGTCAGTCAATTTTTATTATATATTTTTATTGCGATCTATCCTCCATGTTTGTTTCCATTTTGAGCAATTAATGGATCAAAGGCACAGCTGAAAACTGTTTGCAAAAAGAAGAACAGCTGCAAACTCGGACTGATGTTTGTGTCGGTGTGGAACAGTATGCGTTTCATAAAACTGCTGCTGTCTGTTTACATAGTATTTTTGCTGTCGAGGGAGGGGTTCAGTCTGCGCGGGGATTTTTAAATATTTAATCGTTCTCGGTGCATAGTAACATCTGGTTAGCGTGCAAGAGTCCGCTCGGTTTTCTGGCCTGTGGGAGGAGCTGATAGGCAAACGGTGTCTTTTTGTCTAAAAACCTTACGGCGGGTGTCGCATTTGTGTGCATCAAATAGAACACCACGCAGTGTACAATAGCGTAGCAATGGTCCCCGTGAGTCCTGTTGCAAGCAAGGTGAAGGGTCCCATTGACTGCTGTTAAGATAGTAAAATATAGCATTGTCGGTGTTCGGTGGGCCCCTCACGGCTCTGGGCCCCGGTGCTACTGCACCTGCTGCACCAGTGGTCTCCGTGAGTAGCGTAGGGTGGTAAGTTAATTGCCCTGGTGCCAGCAAGGAAAACAAGCGCGCGCCTCGCGCGGCAGCAGGGGGAGGGGGCCTGCGCGATTCCCTTGCGGGAGCGTGCAGCAAGGCGCGATGATTGTGACCATATGGCGCCACCATATGGCGCCGCGCGCTCCCGCAAGGGAATCGCCAGACGTGCACGCGTTGCCATTGCAAGCAATGCAACGCGTGCACGTTTTTGCCCCCAAAGCTGTGCCGATAACTAAAGGTCTCTCCTATGCAGCGCATGCGCGCTGCGTAGGCGAGACCTAAAAACAACTATTTTTATAATGGGTGATTGGTGGAGAGGAGACAGCTTCGGCCTCCCCCTTGGGCATTTTGCATGTGGTATGACCTGAATGACGTGTAGGAGGCCAGTTGGTTGACTGAGGGCGTGGGTGGGGCCAGAGGCTGGCTGAAGGCTCATGCAATGGGGGAGATATTCTTTATTTTTGCTCGATGCTACTGGTGCATAGGTTTGCAGAGTAGGCAAATGTTATGCTGTTTGGTGCAGGTTGGGGGCAAGTTGGAGGGTAGGCAGGAGGGTTTGACCGGGCCCTGAGCAGATGAATCAGCTTGAGGGGGTAGCATACATGCCAACATTTTAGAAGAGTAAAGTGGGAGATTTAAAAATAATAATCAGGAGAATGTATTTCTCCCATTGACTTCTATTGAGGCCTGAATCGGGTCTATTGGCATGCATGGGACTTGCAAGTGTGCTGCTGCAGGGTCGCATATGAGAAACGCAAATATACGCTTTTCCTCACCTGTCAGGAAGGAGCACGGGGAAAGCGCAATGGCAGACAGAAAGAGCGTGACAAATGTTGTGCACTTGCCTGCAGGAGCAGGTTACTTACTGGCAGTGCATAATCAGAGTCGCACAAAACCAGTCCCTATGAGCTGTAGCCCGCCCAGGAATCGGGTTTTCTATGCAGGAATCAGGAGGCGGGAGGCTAACCTTGAAATCGGTAGTCTCCTGTCTGAATCGGGAGGGTTGGCATGTATGGGGTAGGATCTTTTAACCTCTGTACCAGTGTCTGTTGTGGTTACCACAACTCCCTCATGCTTTTACGCACACCATAGTGAGCTGCACCGGCGGTGCTCATATAGACACATGAGGCACGGAGCCAGAAAGCCATGCATGGTTTTTGAGGATTGTTAAAAGGATTTCCTACATTGCTAACTGACAGAACATAACTCAAAGATCTCCTCTCCTCTGGCCCTGTTTGGTTACTGCTTGTGGTTGATTGTAGCTGATTTTCTTAATACCATTCACAAAGTGGTCACAAGGCTCTTAGAAGTCCTGAATGTTAGTGTTGACATCCCAGCTTATGATTCTTTGGATCAAGAAGACCATGCAAGACACTGTGTGGCATGCCCATGGGTGCAAGATGGTGCCCCTCCCATCACCGAAAAAGTGTGAATTCTTGAGGTCGACACTCTTATCAGTCTTTTGACAGGGATAACGACCCAACACCACAGAATCTAAAGTATTAGCTGATAGACAACACGTCACCTGACAAGACCTCTGTAACTTTAACCCAATAGGGGATCAAAGACCCACAATACCAGAGCATGTACGACAAGGCGGCATCTGCTGCACAGCTTCGGGGAGTTCAGACTGACACCTGGTTAAATTCTGCAAATGCTTTGAGGTGTCAAATATGCCCTGTTCAGAGCATATGGAATCACCTGCATCGAGTGTCCAAGATCGCCGGAGATGTGATAGCACTCTCTCCAGTAAGGAGGTGGTAGGCTTACGTATGTCTTGTGGACAGCATCATAGATGCAAGGACGCATTCTTTAATTCACTGAATTAATACCTGTCTCCGACATAGAATGACCCACTAGCCATTTAGCCACCTACTGCAGCTGTGCAGCTAAACAATATTGCTTGAAGTCTAGGAGTCCTAGCTTCCAGCTTCGACTGGGAGCTTCAAAGTAGAAATAGAAAGTTGACGGTGGCCTCCTTTCCAAATACATTCCCCAAGTAATTTATCTAAGTCCTTTAAAAAGGATAAGGGCGGGCGAGAGGGAAATTGGTAAAATCATACAGCAAGCGTGGGAGCACCACAATTTTATTCCTTGCTATCCGACCCATAACTGCAAAGGTTAGAGTGGACAACAATGCAAATCTGAAGCACTCGGACCACTCATCCTAGATTACCATTTCAGAGATCATCCAACGAGTGATAAACATTCATTCCTAGGTATTTAAATGATGTAGCCTCAGGAGATAATCAAGCATCTAAAAGCAGGTACAGAGGGAGGGCACATCCCAAACGAAGGGAAAAATGCAGGATTTGGACCAGTTTAAATGTGGTCCAGAGATGCTGGCAAAGTTTTCCAATAACTGTGCAATGGGGGAAAGATCTTCCTATGCATCCCTGATATATAATAAAATAAAATCTGCAAAAAATACGCCATATGCAGTTAACCTTTGGAACCAGTATTCCCCACTGTTAGCCCAAAAGCCCCAACCTTTCTGTATGTGATTTCATAGCTAAAGCAAAAATAATAGTGATAAGGAAAACCTTGGCGTGTAACCCTCCCCACTTTGAAAGAATCAATTGCCCCATCTTCACCCTGGCTGTGGGATTCAAGGACAGAATGCGTACTCATTTGCGTCAAATTTAGCCTATCCTAAAGCATTCTAAAACTGCACGCATATGATCCCACCTGGAAACAGTTTTGATGCTCCATCCATGACAACCAAGAGTCTACGTAGGTTGAGCATAGTGTTTCGGCCCGGTATAAAACCAGACTGATCAGTATGGATCATTTGCAGCTGATCACGTAGCAACTAGGCGGCCAATAATTTGAACATGATCTTGAAATTCATGTTTAAGATGAATAACCAATGAGAGGTCTTTTCCATAGAATTTTAATTGGCCTTTAACACTGTAGAAATATTGGCTTCATTCATCGAGGAATGGAGGGAACCCAAGGCAAAGGAAGAGGCCCACAGCTTAAGAAGCCGGGGTGTTAATTGTTGAGAAAATAACGGAATTCCTTTGGAGCTGGGAGATTTCTCTTGCAGGAAATCATATAAGACTACTCTGATCTCCAATATTATAAGGGTTAAGTCAAGATTCTGCACAGCGTCAGCTGGGAGGCATGGCAGATGGATTGGATGGAGAAATATGTCAGTATTATCTGAAGTGGTATCTACTGGTACCCCCATACAGTCCATCATAGTACGCCTTAAAGGCGTATTAACATCTAGTTGGGTGGACACCGTCTCACCAGTAGGTAAGTGACTCCTAAGAGGAGTACAATGAGAGACCACTGGGGTGATCAAATGGGCTAGAAGGGTGCCTGGTTTATCTCCTTCATTATGTATCCTGGCCTGGTATGAGGAATAATTAGAACATCTCAGTGCTTCTAACCTATCAAAGAAGGTGGATCTCAGGGAGCGTAAATCCTCGACTTAAATTGTTCAGTGTCACGCATAGCTGATTCAAGTTGTAGGAGGTCCCTACATAGAACCCACTGAATACTCACTGTAGTTTTAATGCTCTCTCACAATATGCTTGTGGTGATAAAACTAATGAATACAAATCTATTGTACTCAAAATATAGTAATATATACTAGCGGCAAGGAGGAAAGTAAAGGGAGAACTGAGTTTCTTCATTAATGACACTCTGGGGACAGATTTGCTAACACAGATGTGATGCAAACCAAAGCAAAGTGTAGAATTGGATCTACTTTCCAGTGCAAAACATTTTTATGCCTTAATGTAATGCAAAGTATCTCTATGCGCTGCCTGGTTCTTCCTTGCATCAAGAGGGTGTACCATGTGTGGTACACGGCCATTCCCATGCAACCACCCATGGACTTTGATGCAAAGCTCTATCTACTGACAATTATAGAGGCAGATTTGTGTAAAATGAAAAAGCTTTCTTTCTCCAAACATTTCATACTTTACATGTGTACTGTACTGGAAGTATGCCTTTCAAGTACAAAACCTAAACTTTACATCACTCCCACAGCCTTGCACTACAGTGCAAGGGTGTCTGCATTGGCGCAAGGCAGCCTGAGGTGTGCTAGTGCTAGGGAAGAGAGCAACAGTACCATATCTTAATAGATATGGTGCTGTTCTGCTCTCTCCCTTTGACACAACCCAGCACAGAACTTTGGGTGCTGCATTGTGTGAAAACTTAGCAAACCTGACAATACGGGTCAATAAAAGGCCTATAACTCATAGGTCCACTTGGGATTAGTGGGTGTTTCGACTTGTATAAGATCAATTACTGAGCCAATATCAGAACTACCTGAATTCAGTGTTGAGTTCATTATGTGAAACTTTCCCTCCTTCCAGTTCAGTTTCTTCTTTCTCCTTTGAAGTGCTTAATTTGAGCAGGTGGTTGCCGGTGGGGGCCACCAGCACTCAATTATGAGACCTTTCAATTTTGGGAGTGCCATTTATTTTCCCTCATCCAACATTTCCCAAGAGCAAGAGAGGGAATACACACAACGGAGAAAGAATGAGAAAGAGAAGGATGCAGAACATCATACAGGGAAAAAGCAGGAACCTACTAGAGAGTGATAAAGGGGCAGGGAGTGTCCGGAAGTCACTTGTAGAGGCATGAGGTTGATTTCAGACTATGCAGCCTTGGTATTCGAAGCGCCGGTGCCGCCTGCGGGCTTCTAAGCAAAGCTTTGGGCACTTATTCTTCAACAAATTTAGTACTGCTCCTTTGCATCCATCAAGACTGCCTGGGCTGATGTACATATTACAACGTGCCTGCGCTAAGGTATGCACATTTGTTCTGGGTTGGAAGTTTCTAGTTATGTTTGGGGTGAGTAATTGTCTCCCACACCCCATTTACATCTTCCACTTTCTGGTACCCTTGTGCTTGAATACTTTTCAATGCAGTGGGGATAGGATAGTGAAATGGGGCTAGGGTTAGGCCTGTCCTCATAATATCGTGATCATGAGAAGCCCTTTCACAAGGCAATGTATGCTTTGCCCTTATTTGAAATATAAACAGGCTCCCTCCCCTGCATTCCCAGGTCTCCTTTAACCCAAGGATCAATTGGTCGTGACTCTGTTACTTCCACACCCCTCCTCCCAAAGCACCGTCTTCCTTGACCTTCGACAATAAATCAAAGCCTTAAAACTTGGCAGAAGTAGAGTTGTTTGCTATTCCTACTCCCCCGTTTGTTTTTTTTTTCCTGCGCATACTTGCATTCTTGCAGTTTTAATTTTTGCTGTTTATCTTATCTGGACTCTCTACATCAGTCATAGCATCTGAGGATTTGTTTTGTTCTACCTTACTACACTCTCCTAGAGGAAAAAGGTTTTCACAAAACACGGATTACCTACGTCCTCCTCCCTTTCATGGACGTCAATTCATCAAAATGACCTTTACTTTGACTCACACACACATGGTTACACATACTAACACATTCACACACTCTTGCGAGCATAAACACACTCTCACCCGCAAGCATGCATACAAAATACATTTAAGAGCATTTTTTACTTACATTAGCTTCCAGATGGGGTCATATTCCAGCTAATGTACTCCATTTTTTATTACACTAATAATGAATAATATTATTCACTATTTGAATAATAAAAAAATTGACGGAAACCAGGCAAGTGGAGCTCCAGCCAGCGTCCATTAGGAAGAGCTGCCCCTGTGTTCCAGAAACTGATTTTGCCACCTATGAGGCTAGGGGTCGCAAAAGCAGTGCCAGGAGTAACAAGGGGGAAAGCCAGGGGTCGCAGCTGTGACCCCTAAATGACGTTCATGATCCTCTTGTGTTTTTTTCTTCAGTCCATTGTGTGGCTCACATAGGTTGACTAGTTTTGCAGTACTGCTGGCAACAGAGCTGGCAGGCCCAAGGATCCACTGCAACATATGCCCACAAAGTCTGCCGCGTCCACCATTGCTTAAAGAGCTTTTACCTCTCATTCCACTAACCAGGGCTGTAGACCCAACCATTCTATTTTACGACATTTGTTTGCGATTGACAGTCGTGCCTGTACAGGAGGTCCTATTATTCCCTGTTTGCTATTGAATATTTCTGAATGGTGCCTGGAATTTCTGAGAGCTCTCCAACAAGTTGATGCTCCCTAGGGCTGAGAGCGCCTTACGTTTGAGATCTGGGTTGAAACTCAAGACATGCTATACTTCAAAGATGACCAGTCTTTTATATCCTCTCTCATTCATCATGTTCTCTAAATATACCAGGCCAAGAGCTAACCACAGCTCATTGATAATGCTGGCATCTTTGCGTTCAATAGGGTATAGTGAGTCATAAGACTCACTAGATTTAGGAGTTATAGATTCACTAGGACAAATAATCAATCTTAAAAAAATTCAGCTTAATCCTTTAAACAACTTCATTCTCGACAAATGAGAGAGCACGGTGAGCACAAGACTCACTTCCAGGCAATCCTGGTGCACGTTTGGCGTTGCATTGAGGAAGACAAAAAGGTGATGGTCAGTTCATAATTTTGGTTTGTTCACTAGGCCTTTGTCCGTGCCTCACTGATGAAACTTAATTGGCTGGACCTGGTCTGGGGTTGCTTGTGTCCCTCTCTGCAGGGGACCTGGCCTTGCAGCTTGGTCTGAACTCTTACTATTGGAGCAGGACTAAGACTGATTTGCATATCACTGGCCTTTGCCTAGACTGCCATAATAGGAAAAAACACAATGTCTGGAATTTGACCCTTAGTGATCACCAGAAGTTGCATTCATTCAAGAATTTCCTCCATCACCTTGTTGTTTGTTGCAGTAGATGCTCCCGTTTCAAGCGGTAAGCCCACATGTCTCCCCTGCTCACTGTGCCAAAGGACTCAAGACATATCTCACTGATGAAGTCTATCTAGGCCAAAACCAGTTGGGGGTTACTGGTGTTCCTGCCTTGTCGAGACATGGCATGACAGTTCTGGATGGATGTTTCCTATTGGAGCCGGACCAAGGCTGATTTGCGTATGGCTGGTCTCTGTCTAGACTGGCATGATGGCTAAGAAATGTGGGTCTGGAGTGTGGCCTGAGCCATCACGAGTTGCTGAGATTTATCAAACTCAAGGGAGAAGTCTGTGGCGTGTATTTAAAAAGATCAGGTGATTGTGTGATAATCTGTGATGTTATAATGCTTAACCTGATAAAAGTCTTTGGGTGACAGCAATGTATTTCCAGAGTCTTGCCAACTCTTTTGGGGCTTCCGCAAAGAAGAGTAGCTCTTTTGCTTACTTGCATGTAGGCACCCCATCAGATAGAAACACCGACTCTAGTGCGCCATGCATTTAAAAGAACTGAATAGATGCATAATGGATGCTCCAAGATTTCCTCTTTTTTTTTTTCTTTTCAAATCTTTTTCATTGAATTTTGAAACACAGGATACACAGTACATGAGCATAAAGTACAGTTGCAAAATAAATAAATACACAGATAGCGAGCATTAGTATTCTTGGAAAAGGGGTACAAAGATGGGGTGAGGAGGAGACTGTGTAGGATTTGACTTGAAGATATAGATGTTATGCAGGTATTTTGGTTTTAACCTCAAAAATACACATAATACAGGTTACGCAGGTCTTGAGTTACATATTTAGATCGGTAATAATGACAGTACATCATAGACATCATAGACATCATGAACCATTGTTGGAGACATCTTGCTAACCATTTTTTGTAACCTGACCAGACTGTGTATTAAATGATAGAACCAAAAGTGTAATTGATATATCTGGATTAATACGTCGATCAATCCGGATATACCGAGTTATAATCACAGAGAACAGGTAATGTAAGTTTCAAGGTGCAGGTTGATTGCATGCATGACGTACATATTATGTATGATCATAAGACTTTACATCACCGTAGTATTGAGCCAATACTGAGATCGTCTTAGTGACTTAATGAGAGATCCGGCAGTATGGTAGATATGCAAGTATTAATCTGTTAATGAGCAGACCATAAATCATACACAGTAGAATAAAAAGTACAAAGGCCCTGTGTGTGTGAAGAAGGAATGGAAGAGGGGTTTGTGTTGAGCGCTAGTATAGCTGTGAAAGAGTATGTCTTATGAGAGAGTGACAGTCCCCGAGGGAATTGACTACGGAGGATTGTAGCTGAGTAACTTGGAGTCAAGTGAATACCATATTGGTCTGTGAGGGGTGCGCCAGGGTGAAAGTTGTAGTGATATATTGTCAGCGCCTCTAAGGAAGTTGATCCACTCTTGCCACATTCTAAAAGATACTGCCTTAAAGTCCTTCCAGTTGTGTAGTATTACCTCTTTTATGTGACATAGTCTGCACAGGCTGATGCTGGCTAGTAGTGACTTTCATCTTCCATTGAGTTCTTTAATTGGGAGTACCATGCGTCTTGCAAAGAGGATCTGCTTGAGCACTGTCTTCTCTAGGGCGCTATTCAGATATGGCTGGATAGGACTTTTCCCGTATGATTTTGTTATGTCCTCGATGTTACAGTTTGCGTCTATTGCTTTGATGTCTTCCTGCCCGGAGAGGACCATCATTTGTTTTTCAGGACTGCCTTCAGTGTCGCAGGCTGGACTGGAGTGAGCTCCCAATTTTCCCAGGCCTGATTCAGTTTTGTACATACTTCAGTCAGGTAGTCTGTCCAAGGATTCTTTCCAGCTTTGAATAGGCCCTTTAGTACCTCTTTCATTGTGTTTGGGGCCGAAGTGAGTGTTCTGTGATAGTACTTAAGGAAGGCGGGCGTGTTTTTCTAGGCCAAACTCTAGGCGCACTAATGAGTTACGAGTGTATGAAGGTAGCTGGAATATTCGCTCTTGGGCGCGGCATTGCACCTTCGCCATGCTTGCTGCTGCAGCTCCAGGGAAGCGTGGTGTCCGTAACTAACAGTTGTAAGGAGTTTATCTCTTATTACTCTCCGTATTGAGGCTTGTGTAAAGTTTGCATACAGCATATGTTACTGCCGTCCACTTCTCCTCCATGTGGGTTATGTGCAATTTTGGCTTTCCAGTAGCTGTGAACCATACACCCAGGTAGTCATACTTAAGGGCGCTCTGTATGGTCAAATTTCCTTGTAGCAATATCGCCCGAATATGGCCATCTTTGTTTTGGAACTGTTTGTTCTTGGTGTTGTATACATTTAATGCATCCAGTTCCTCTTCCTTGTCCAATGTCATAGCAAAGTTAGGTGGACCAACCTCTAATATAGGGAATTCCAAAGAAAGATTGAGAGTGTCAGTCCCGCCCACCTGTTGGGTGTCATAAACGGGCAAGAAGCTTACAGCATCCTCCTGAAATACCCAAGCCATCTGATGCTGGAAGACAAGGGCTAGGCAGGTCATTCTGAGAGCCCCGGTTACTGGATATTTTTCTGTGTGACCTGCTTAAAACACATTGTGTGTTTTAAAAAAAGCCATCAATCTGATCTTTGAGTTGCTGCCATGTTTGAAATAGAATTTCGACTTTTAGGGATTTATAAAGAATTTAAGGAAGTGTCCAGTTGGAGGTATCCCAGAGCTCACCAATATTTTCATTTATTGTTCTCTATAGCAAAGACTCCATCTTTCTAGGGTTTGCAGCACTGCAAAAGGTGGAGCAAGATTACAGAGAAACAGTTTCAGAGCATGGTACCAAGAGTTCTCAACAACAGGATTGTGAGAAGGCATTAGGGGGGAGCGCTGTGCAATGTGTACATTTTTCACATGCAGTTGTGTCCACCTTCTGGCAAATCCTGCATGTGTGACTGTGACGTAAATGTGCCTCTTCGCATATTTGTTATTTTTCTCTTAATGGAACAGATTTCCACACAGAGAACACTTTACATTTATATAAGCCTTCGCTGTTTCCCTTGAAATTCCAACCCCAGAAACACACATATCCCCGTCTGTGACAGGAGTAAATCTGTGTGTGCTACCAGGGCGGGGGCTTCCTGCAAGAGGTGCACGTGGCTTTATGTGTTCCCCTGCTTTACTTAAAAATACCCACTATCCCACCCCACACTATACTTGTGGTGGTGTTATTAGACCTGTCAGCCTTAGGGTGTCTTCCCCTAAACTTTTAGCCTCACCTCCTCCATTTTTGCTTATATTATTTGTGTTGGCTTTAGGACTCTGTGCACTTTACCACTGCTAGCCAGTGTTAAAGTGCTTGTGCTCACTCCCCTAAACATGGTTAAATTGGCTTATATCTAATTGGCATTTTTAATTTACTCATAAGTCCCTTGTAGAGTGGTATACCATATACCCAGGGCCTGTAAGTTAAATGCTACGCGTGGGCCTGCAGCACCTCTTGTGCCACTCACTTAAGTGGCAATGTAAAACATGTCACCAGGCCTGCCATTGCAGTCTGAATGCAGGTTTAAACTGCCATGTCGGCTTGGCATGTAAACCCCTTTGGGAAGCCTAAAACTCCCCTTTTATTACATATAGGTCCCCCCTAAGGTAAGGCCTATGTAGCTAATAGGACAAGGTGCTGTGTAATGAAAAGGTTGGGCCTGAAGCACTCATTGTGCCACCCACTTAAGTAGCACATTAGAACATGTCCCAGGCCTGCCACTGCAGCTTGAATGCAGTTTTAATGTACCATGTCGACTTGCCATTTAAACCCCCTTGCCAAGTCACCCTAGGTAGCCCATAGGACAGGGTGTTGTGCAATTAAAAGGCTGGGCATGTACTTTTAAGTTTAACATGTCCTGGTAGTGAAAAATTCCCAAATTAGTTTTTCAATACTGTGAGGCCTACCTCTCTGTTGGAAAATGGCCGTCTCGGAAGGGTCACCCCAAACATTTTGCCTTCCTCCTCCTCTTTTTCTGACCCTCTTTTTGTTGACTTTAGGACTCGAGGCACTTTACCACTGCTGACCAGTGCTAAAGTGCTCTCTCCTCTAACCATGGTATAATTGGTTTACACCTGTTTGGCATAATTGATTTACTGGTAAGTCCCTTGCTAAGTGGTATACCATATACCCAGGGCCTGTACTTCAAATGCTACTAGTGGGCCAAGAGCGCCATTTATGCCACCCATACAAGTAGCCTTTCAAACCTGTCTCAGGCCTGCCACTGCAGTGCCTGTGTGTGCAGTATACTGCCATTTTGACTTGGCATTTAAAACAACTTGCCTAGCCTTAAACTCCCCTTTTATTACATATGTCACCCCTACGGTAGGCCCTAAGTAACCCTAAGGGCAGGGTGCCATGTAAGTAAAAGGTAGGACATGTGTGTTTAATATTTACATATCCTGGTAGTGACAAACACCAAAATTAGTTTTTCACTACTGTGAGGCCTTCCCCTTTCATAGGCTAGCATTGGGAATTTCTTAATGCACTTTTAAGCTGTAATTCTTGATCAGAGAGGAGAAGCTTTTTCATGTTTCATATTTTCTGAATGGTTATGACAAATCCTCCTTACTGGTGAAGTTGGATTTCACATTGTTGATTTAGAAACGCCACTTTTAGAAAGTGGACATTTCTCTGCACTTACTGCTTTGTGTGCCTGACAGCCTGTCTCCAATACTAATTTGGGCTGAGTGACACCTACACTTTGTGCATTCCCTCTAGACAGCCACAACACAGGAAGGACAGGTGTGTCTGAGTACCCAACTACATACATCTGCATCCCAATGGCCCTGCCTAGGCAGGATGGAAGGGAGGGGCTAACGCTTCACTTGAATAGGCAGTGTCTTGTCCTCACACAAAGGACTGATCACCCCCCAGAGATAGCCTGGCAGACAGGACTGGGTTGAAAGGCATCCTTGTGCACTTCAGAGAGCTGCTTTGAAGTCACCCCCACATCAAAGGCACTTTTAGGTATAAATACTGGATTTCTGATCCCCTAAAACCAGACACTGCAGGACTTGTAACGAAGCTCTGCCACAAGAACTGCTGTGCTGCTTAAAGGACTCAACTGGACTGCTAATCTGGAAGAGCAGCTTTTCTGTTTGTTGCCCTACTGCTCTCTGACTCTGCTGAAGGGGAGCTGGACTCTGCCTTGACTCCAAGTAATCTCTAAGGGCTTGTTGGCTTGCCTCCTGTTACATGAGACTCATAGATATCAAAGTCTCTACCCCAGCTCTTGTACCTGGCTCACTGGAAGTGGTCCAGATACTTGCAACACGAATTTCGACGCATCTCCTGTCTGTGTGTAGCAGAACCGGTGCATCAACGTGGTTGCGGGAGTAAAATCGGCGCATTGCCTCAGAACCAGCACTTTGCCTCCAGAGATCGACCCATCAGACAGCGTATCGCCACCGTTGCAGCTTGGTGAGATCGACACATCCACTCGACTGCATGACAGAATCCGGCACATAGCTCAGCACCTTCCGACTCTGACACCCGTCTTCGGACTGACGCATCGCCTTCACTGCATGGAGAAGATCGACGCATCCTGCGCCTGCAGATCTCGACATTGACGCATCTCGTTGTTTGCGACCAGGAAAGGTACTTTGTTCACAAGGGCCTGCATGGGTTCTGTAGCCAGCTAGTGCTCTATCACGGTCGGCCTGAACTTTGATTTTGCTATGGCGCACCGTGACCTAAAGTAACCTTTTTAGTGCTACTTGCTTCTAAGCGCTTTACTGCATTCATTCCTTTAAAATTCAATATCTCAACTTCTAAACATTGGATTTTAGTTGTTTTGGTCTTGTTTTGTTTATAATATAATAATCTGTTTCTATAAACCTGTGTGGAGCATTTTTGTGGTGTATTCATTGTGTTACAGTATGTGTGTGTTACACAAATACTTTACACATTGCCTCTTTAAATAAGCCTGACTGCTCTGTGCCAAGCTACCAGAGGGTGAGAACAGGTTATCTTTTAGTGTGTCAATATCAAAAAGAAGGTTTCCTTTGGACTACACTCTAAAAATAGCTTATACTACTAGCCACATCAACTGGTACTAACCGTAGCCACACAATCTCTAAACCACTTATCATTCACCATACGCCCAAGGGAGATATAATAGTAAGCCCAAGGTCACAATACGAAATTGTAAAAATAGATCTATTTATTGGTAATTATATCAAAAAAGGTGTACAAAAGAAGATACAAATTACTTCTAGGGTTAAAAACAACCTAAAAACTATCATTTAACAGACTTTGTTTTGTCATAACACATAGTGGAAAGGAATTTTTTTCACACACGTTGTTGTTAGTGTTCATCTATAGCATGACCACCACAAAGTCTATAATCAATTCATAATACTAAAACACAATAAAATGAACAAACATAACAATCTGACAGAGAGAGTACACACAAAAGACAATACACTTTGTCATAAACAGAACACACATCCGTGACAAAACAATAGTAAGCACTAGAACCCAATACTACAGAATTAATTGGTAATCTGTGGTTCCAGCCTTATAACGGATTGTGTAGTGAAGCGTCGACATGTTTCGATGGAAAAGATTATTGCACCATCTTTTTCAAGACCGTATCTTTGACTCTCTTAGTTAAATGTTATTTTCGAAGAAACTAGAATGAAAATACCTATATGTTAAAACACGTATATCAATGTGCATGTCACATACAATGTTCTACTTAGTTATAGTCACAAGGCATAATAACAAATATGAACATTAACATGAACATACACATAATGGCACTACCAACACAATTAATAATATTCCCTATTCTATATTCCATTAAATATCAAATTAAAAGAACCTATATCCAGTTGAGTTGTATGGAATTTTTAAAAAAAAACTGAAAAACTCGGACGGTCTCCAACCTTTTCTGTAGTGAGAGCTACTTCTGTCAGCGAAAATCATTGTGAGCTACTAAAGGCAAAGCAACTAGCGCATTTTACAAGAGACCCCCCCTTGACACCCTCGCCATGCAACCAAGCACTGAAGCCATAGTCGTGACAGTACTGCCTGCTGACCTGCTGAAAAGTACTTTTCTCTCTTCACTCTAACACATCCTGGATTAGAACCTTTCAAATAAAGTTACCTAAATATGACACCGGAATGCAAAGCATCTCACACAAGAGCTCTCAGCCTGGCTAGGAATGTGGTATCAAACAGCACCATGGACAACTGACCACTCCTTGACCGCAAAAGGGCAACGCTGTCACACCCATCCGTGCACATGACACACATGTTTAAAATAATCAAGCTCATTTTACTTTCACATTGACCACCAGACACTGTTACTAGATTGGGCGCCTTACAAGCCTCGAGCCAAGAATACACAACAAAAGCACATCTAGTCGGGGGAAGTCCCCGAAAGCCATAAAAACGGCATCTAGAATGAGAAAGTGCTTAGGTGCCAAACTATTTGTGGAAGGTGCTATAGAAAGGCTGAATTGACGGAGCAGATGAGCTTTGTTCTGCAACTGATGTATTTGTAAGGGCATTTCATGATTTGAGGTATTAACATTTGGTTCCGTGAGCTGTAAGAACGTGCATGTTAGTATGTCTGCGTAAGAGAGAAAGAGAGCACCAAATAATAGTTCCCACAAGCCTCAGGAAACTTCTTCAAAAACATTGCGAAAGATCCTGGTGGATAGTGTCTGGGTACAGCTGCACAAAGCATTCAGTGCACGCAGTGGTGAGAAGTGGTGCCTTTCCGCTTACACTCTCATGATTGTGCATAAACAATCCCTTACTTCCAAGGCTCCCTGCATCATAGTCAACCACATGAGCTGCAGGCACTAACCCGCATCCTACATATTTCCACTTGGATGTCCATAGTAAAGCTCTGTGGGAGACCTTGGTAATGACAGAGCTGGACGCTAATCCCAGCTCCGGCGCTTGACTACTCAATTGTGTGATTCTGGGAAAATCTGTTCTCAAACTAGGATTAGAAGTAATATAAACACATAATAGAATATATAGTGTGCTGCTTAGTACATGTTGTACTTGTTGGGCCCTGGGAGCGATCCCAGGGCCCATCACAACTAGATATATGTAACCTGTTCTCAACTGGACTCCACGCACCATAATCTATCTACAGAACCTCCTGCTCCAATATAAATGTTCTTCATAAAGCGCTGCGCTGCTCACTGGAATTAGTTCCACGCTATTCTCGAAGGCTTTTTGTCCACTGAACGGCCTAGTCAGAGGCACCTTGGACCTGTTGCTGATGGCATTGCTACAATCGGATACATCTTATCCGGATTTGTAACTCTCCAAACCTTTGTGTTCCAGGGTGTGGGTCCGACCCTGGCACACCTCACTCCTCCCGCTCTATATAACATTTGCATTGGAACTGGCATCTCTGATGACCTCTGACAGCGGGGGCATGTAGATATTGAACCAAATACATTCCTCGTGGTACCTTTAGGTGCCACATGGACTCTGTCCTGCAGTAATGCGAGAGGGGAAAGTTCACTTCTGTTACACCAGTTGTACCCTCGGTGCAGCATACAACCTGGGGTCCTCTTGAGGAATACTGTAGCAGAGCTGTAAGACAGCTGTCTGCAGTGCCCTTAATGTATCACTGAACCTGCACCTTAGATCACCGCTAAGGGCTGAGCTGAAGTTGCTCTTCCAATCCTTTTCCATTTACGCTGTTTCTGTCCCCTGCTGATGGAGAAATCCAGCCGGTTTTTAGTCAACCGAGGTATTCGGTAGTGTAAACCCAGCAGCGCTCCAGCTGTCTCTAGGCACCAGAATTCACACCACAAGAAGCTGCCTGGAATCCATGAATAATTGTCTCCTCAAATATGTAAATGTACATTTCTGTTGCTCGATTGCTGTCAATGCCTGGTGTGAATTTGAAAAGTCTTTAATATGAGTGTAAGAATCACGGGGTAGGAGACATCAAACAGGGAAAATTACCATTTGAGGCCAGGCAGACTGCTCTTGTTGTTTTTCCCCTCGCTGCCCCTCCAGCCGCCACTACTCGCAGCTAACAAACTAAAGAAACTGCAACTATTTCAGGCCAGGACTTACCGATTGATCTGCTGCTCCGCACACAAATCAGGGAGTTCATATTATCTGGGAGGGTCAACCATCATAATATCTTTGCTTTTTTAGACCCAATTGATGAAGGGTGTTGCCGGGATATAATAAGCAGGGCCGGGAATTTGGAAGGAGTGTGGCAGGCTCCGCCCAAGAGGTACGTTTACAACACTTGTGCAACCCGTGAGGACAAGTTAGGCCTTATTAGACAGTATTAGCCTTAGCAGTACTTTGTTTTAATTTGAATTATATTATTGTAGATCACATTAATAAACGGAGTGCGGGATAGAAACCTCCATCTTTGGAACTACCTGGTATTGAAAATCATCCTCTTCAACCAGTATAGAGGAAAAGTGAGGTACTTGTTTTTACTATCATGAAAGCGTCCGATATAACTGCGGTCTTTAGACAATACAAAGTCCCAGACCTTTGAAATTTTATTTACACTAATTAGAGCAAATCTGCATTTACAGATACGCCCTGATATTTATATGATAGGACGCATCCGAGAAGGACAGAGGTATTAACCCCTCAAGTAGTGTTCAGGACAGCAGGATTTCTATATAATAATCTCAACAGGAGAAGATTTTCTCTTCCTCTAACAAGCAAGTACGAGGTGAGAACAGTGATACAGTGATTGTCTCCCTTAGATGGTAATATCGGGACAGGTGTGTTCTAGATTGGAGTGATTGAGTATACTAGGATTGGGTGGGTGTGTGTAAAGTGTTCTAAGTGAGATTGTATGGACTTGGCAGGAGAATTATAATGTGAAGCCCAAGGTGGTGGCCAATACCGAGTAATAGAGTTTGAACTAAATGGTCTATCAGTACAAGTTTTTCTGTTTTTTAATAAAAAAATGTTTTCCATACAATTCAACTGGATATAGGTTCTTTTAATTTGATATTTAATGGAATATAGAATAGGGAATATTGTTAATTGTGTTGGTAGTGCCATTATGTGTATGTTCATGTTAATGTTCATATTTGTTACTATGCCTTGTGACTATAACTAAGTAGAACATAGTATGTGACATGCACATTGATATACGTGTTTTAACATATAGGTATTTTCATTCTAGTTTCTTCGAAAATAACATTTAACTAAGAGAGTCACAGATACGGTCTTGAAAAAGATGGTGCAATAATCTTTTCCATCGAAACCTGTCGACACTTCACGACACAATCTGTTATAAGGCTGGAACCACAGATTACCAATTAATTCTGTAGTATCGGGTTCTAGTGCTTACTATTGTTTTGTCACGGATGTGTGTTCTGTTTATGACAAAGTGTATTGTCTTTTGTGTGTACTCTCTCTGTCAGATTGTTATGTTTGTTCATTTTATTGTGTTTTAGTATTATGAATTGATTATAGACTTTGTGGCGGTCATGCTATAGATGAACACTAACAACAACGTGTGTGAAACAAATTCCTTTCCACTATGTGTTATGACAAAACAAAGTCTGTTAAATGATAGTTTTTAGGTTGTTTTTAACCCTAGAAGTAATTTGTATCTTCTTTTGTACACCTTTTTTGATATAATTACCAATAAATAGATCTATTTTTACAATTTCGTATTGTGACCTTGGCCTTACTATTATATCTCCCTTGTGCGTATGGTGAATGATAAGTGGTTTAGAGATTGTGTGGCTATGGTTAGTACCAGTTGATGTGGCTAGTAGTATAAGCTATTTTTAGAGTGTAGTCCAAAGGAAACCTTCTTTTTGATATTGTCTTATTGTACCCTATTCCTTTGGTGTTAAGGGGTCCCTCTCACTTTCATTACATATCTTTTAGTGTGTACTTAGCTTACCCTGACTGGAATGGTGGTTCCTGCCTGGCCAGGGTGCATAAGTCAGCCACCCGGAAAACCCATTTCTAACACTCTCCTATAGGATAACATAGAGTTACCTTATTACATTATATAAGTGTAATTGTCAAATGGGACTAGGTAATGATTTCGTGTTTGGTGTCTCCACAATTGAAATTTAAAACCCTAGTGTATGGATAAATCGGTTTTAAATGACAATTTTGAAAATGCCACTTTTAGAAAGTTAATGTAAATAGAATAGCGAATGCACTCCTTCCCTTATCTTCTTGTTAATTTTTGCTGAAACTGCCAATATACGTGCGTGCAAAACAGCACCGTGAATCGTCCCATCACAGTATGTCAAAGACACAGAAAAAAGGTGCCGCATTTTGCGGCTCCAGCTGCTGCACTGCTTTGAGGAAACAAAGTATTCCATGTAAACCAAGCTTTCACTGTAAACCAAGTAATCCATGCTAAACCAGTCAATTTATCAGATTAGTTATCATAATCTCTGTATTTATGTAGAATCAATCCGGAGACAGGTAGATTGCACTGAATACTTTTATTCATGCATTTTCAAAACGCTTTCTGTTGCCAATCCAGGCTTTAACATGAGCGTGTGCAGTCAATCATATTTTACAACAAGACTTTCGGTATAACCCAATGCATTTCGAACCTATCTGGTTCTTCGTCAGGAGTCGCTGTAAAAAATTAGAAAGATACGCTTAGCCAACCACTCTGCTTAATGTCTCAAGAAACAAAAAACAAGATAATCATAACCCTTAACCCAACCAAGAGTCACCTCCCTTAACCACCCTCACAATCACCCCAACAGTTCAACAGTATGAAACCCCATGAAAACAAAAACCTACTCTCATATCCTGCACCTAATTAATACCTAGAAACTCGTGTTGCCCCATAAACTACCCCTTATCCATACAATGTGATGGATGAGGGTTTTAATTTCAGTTTTGTATGGATGAGGGTTTTAATTTCAGTTTAGCATGGATTACTTGGTTTACAGTGAAAGCTTGGTTTACATGGAATACTTTGTTTCCTCAAAGCAGTGCAGCAGCTGGGGCCGCAAAATGCGGCACCTTTTTTCTGTGACTTTTAGAAAGTTGGCATTTTACTGCCCTTAGACCTTTTGTGCCTGTAGCCTGTCTTGGGTCGCATGACTAGGTGTAACTGATGTTTATTTTTATGTTTATATGGTTATATAGCGCTCGATTGCCGTGGCGTCTTGGCGCTAGAATGTGTGGACAAGATCAGTGCACTGTGTTAACCGCGGACTTAGACGGAAGTAAACAACCATGTTTTTAATCCTTTCCTAAGAAGCTGCAGGTTGGGTTGAAGTTTCATGGCCGTAGGCCTGGATGGACCTCCTGCTGACAGGATGGGGGATCACAGCTCCACTTACAACTGAATAGCCTGTGGTCTGCCTTCACACAAAGGGCCTAACAACCTGAATTGTTATGGCAGCCAGCTTGGAGCCAGGGCAGGAGAAGCAGGAGATTCCATGCACTTCAAAGCCAGTCTAGTAGTTTCTCCCATCATCCAGAACCAGGGCACCAGTGTATAAAAAGAGAACCCCAGACTCCAGCTCTGTAGTACACTTCTGGACCTGTGGATACTCTGCCAAGAAGAAGGACTGCTGTGCTGCTACAAGGACTGCCCCTCTGCTGGACTGCTGCTCTAAAGGAACTGCTGCCTTGTTGTGCTGACCAGTGCCCCACAGTGACTCAAAGGGCTAGTCGGCTGGCTTCCTGATCTGAGTCTCAGGGACATAAAAGTCTACCCAACCAGCTCCTGGATACAACTGCAGTGGGTTCCTGGCCCCCAAGTGGTGCCCCTCAGGTCCTGGACCCTGGGTGAGGCTCACAGGCTCCTAAAATCAAACTTTTGGACTTGTTACAACCGCGAACGGGCTCGTTTGCACCAAGTCCGCGCCGCTTGCACGAAATTCAGCCCATCTGCTCGCACAGCAAGCATTGATCACACGCAGAGGATTGCCAACGCGAAGCACCAGCCTGCCCATCCGCGATGCCCGTTATGCTCTCCGTGCCATGCCAACCCCTGCCCGCGACTCTCTCCTTGCTCCCCGTGACCCTCTGCAGTGTGAACGGCTCTCTTCGCACAAAACTTGAGAAGGTAAAACTTCAGCGGGACTAATCTGGGACTGTATCAGACTTGCACTCCATCTCGGTCAGCCTAAACGTTTGACTTTGACCCAGTCCAGCTCAACCAGATAACCACAGTTTACACTATATTCTTTTAGGCACTATTTTACACTTTATTCTTTCAAAATTCATAACTCCGATTCTACTGATCGTTTTGGTCTTGTTTAATTTATTGAATGTTGGTCTATTTTTCTAACCTGGTGTGGGATCTTTTTGTCTCACTGTTTTACTGTTTGAAGTGTTGCACAAATTCTTTACACATTACCTCTAAGTTAAGTCTGACTGTTCTGTGAAAAGCTCCGGGGGGTTGAGTGCATGTTAATTTGGGGTTTGCTTGTGCCATACCCTGACTAGGGTTGTGGTTGCTGCTTGACCATGGCTCACACCCCAGTTAACCATTAACCCAATTTCTAATATGTGTCAATACCCCAATGCGGGCAGGATTGCTGCATTTGTGAATATACATTCCCAATATAAAATATCACCTAATCATGCTTCTCTTCATCAGAATTGGGAATATTCCCAAAGTGTCTTCTACTTTCCTAATTGATGCTTGCATAAAATAGGCCCATAACTACAGTGCATCTGATCTGAGCCTGAGTGGAGTTGTCTGGATACTTAAATGCTGGAACAGACTTGCATCTTTAGATTTAGTGCTGAGATAAGGATGAACAAATGCGTTTCTTGCTATAACTAGTAAAGAAAACAGTAGGAACTGATAGCAAAGATATATGTGCAGTCAGTTAAGCGACAGTAGCATGATACTGTAGGGTGAAAGCTGCCTTCCTTCGCCTCCACTGGAACGTTTCAACAAGTATCCTTAGTGTGGACATCAAGAAGGTTGTGAAAGTCTGTGTTTGTGTAATACATTCAGAATGGTGTAATGTGTTTACGAAAAGAGGATGAGTATGTTACAAAAGCATGCATTTCCTAATAGAGGTAAATGACACCCCTTAGCGAGGTCATCTATAGCCCAGTGCAAAACCTGGATGCAAAAACACAGTGGCACAAATAACATTTATGCCCCATGTTTTCTGAGCATTTGCACCCATGTTAACAGTCATGCAAATGGTATTTGAGCATGTTTTGTGTGCCTTATTTTTGCATTGTTCCTTGATTTATGCTCACCAGCATTCACTCACAAGTGAAAAATTATGGTAAGTGAATGGGCAAACTGAGAGTGAGTGTAAGTTGTGCTCATCTCTAAACTGGTGCTAGTGCTAAAATGGGTTCAAGATGCTTTTGCACCTATCACCTGTCACATGGCCCATGGGGACATTGTCGTCTTCTGTAGGTTAGCATGAGCACGCTGCAGATTTCTTGCTGCTTTGAGCACGTTACTACAAGACTTTATTTTTGCAACTATTGCCGTTTTCACATGAGAACCCATCGCTGTCTTCACACTCTGCAGGTTCCTGGGATTTTGTCTGAACATTGTAAGCACGGTCGAACAACAATGCCCCTTGTTATTTTGTTCTGGCCAGGCCTTAGCACCTAAACAAAACATACTGATGCAGCTGTCGTTTGGGACAGCGGACTTTGGTCTTATTGGAATACATGAATAGGTAGCGCACACTTGGAGAGGGACCTTTCCAGAGAGAAGAGCGAGATAGCACCTATGATGTAGATCTACCATTTATAGGCTAAGGTATGGGGTTTGCAGACAAAACCCAGAGATCTTCTCATATATAATAATACTACTTCTAGGCAAGGGGAGGGAGGTTAGGCTATACTGTCATTTCATAATGACATCTCCTTTCATGAATTATGGACTAACTGCTATGCTGACCGTATTTGTATTATGCATTTTTCTGCTTGTTGTGGCACATATACTGCATATTAGAGCACGTTAGTTAAAATAAATATTTTAAACTTGTTTGTGTCTCTGTCAGATTTTATTGTGGACAAGTACAAGAGTGCGAGCGAAAGGCTGTGTCTTGCAACTGCGATTCCTGAGAGATTCAGGAGTGTTGTGTTCTGGGGTGTCTAATCATTTGTTTCTCTGCGAGTGAGTAGGATAGCAAGTGAGACACTATAGCTAGTCGGTCCTGGGCTCATGGGTACTAAGGTAAAAGGATGACTCAGTCCCTATATACTAAGGTCCCATAATCCTACGCATAGTTCTGTTTTTGAGCAGAATCCCTGCAACATGGTGCTGCCAATGTTTGGTCTGGTATTTATACACAAGACCCCTGAGTAGCTCTTGTGCTTGTCCATGATACCCTCTCACCGGTTCCCGGAGACGCCCGTGGTAGGGGGGGCTTAGCCTCCTATATTCGTTGGGTATCCCTATTTCTATAGGTTTTTCAAGCCTGAAGTTCAAAAGGTATTTTGATCCTATTTTGCGCTACCATTTTACTTGTTCTTTTTTACTTTAAACATGGCACAACCGGTCGCTATTGCGGCACATAGCCGCGCTGCAGTTACGGCTTACTTGACTCAACTCGTAGTCCCCAATGCGGGGGCTATCTTTATTTTCATGGTTGAGGCGGATCCAACATACCGCTTCGAGGTATTTTATTCTTGGGTTACATTTCCCGCGGTAGATGCGAATGATAATTCGTTTCACACTTACATGCCCGCTGCTCTTCCGGCAACGTATCGTCCTTATGCATTAATTGAAGTTGTGTTGAAGTCCTGGGAGCATACCATTTGGTTTAATGGCGCCCTTCCTCACCCTGTCTCTGTTGTTCGAATGGGCCCCTTGTCTATTGATGGGGCTACTTGGCCTGTTTTGGCTGGTTTTACACCACATCCCAATTATCTCAATGTTACTATCGTGGAGCTGCGGCTTCTATATACACAATTAGTTCATCTTCATAGACGAGTCATATAGTTTATGTCTCATGCACTTCAGGCGACTCCGGCTGGAGCTGCTCCTCCGGCACAAGGTCAGAGAGGAGGACTTGTGACTAGTCCCGTCATGATTAACTATGTAATGAAAAAACGTCCTCAGAATCGTGAGGACTTACCATTTTGGATCGCAGAAAAAATTGAGCAGCTTGAGGCTGTATTTCCACATACTTCTCCTGTTGAGAAACACAGGATCCTTACAATGAGTTTGCCGAGTGGTCTGATTCCTCCTTTAGCGGACTGCACCACCTGGGGGACGGTGTTCGCTTCAGTGTATACACTGTGCTTCTGCACCCCCTCCATGAACGTTTGCTGCTCACACATGTTATCCATACAGTGGGCCATCAGCTTGTGGGAGCACACGCTGTTGGTAATTAGCTGGCTGATGAGGCAGCCAAATCAGCAGTAGCCACATGCTCAGTAGCAGCCGTTACTAGGACTAAAATTGATGATGACATTCTGGCGGCTATTGCCGATACGAAGGAGGGATCGCAGTTTCCCCAAGGGCTCCCTTCTTGTTCCACCTATCATTTAACTTCTGTTCAAATTACATTTGTGACTATACCGTCTGTTGGTGATCGTCTGATTCCCAACAAGGACTGCAGACTTTCGTTGATCGTGGCTACCAATGAAGGCGTGGCTTCTGCCCATGCCTGCATAACTGCAACTATTTTGCTTTTACAGCAACGTTTTTGGTGGCATGGCTTATACCAGCAAACGCGTAAATATGTTCTTTCCTGTGACATTTGTCAACAGATTAAGGGCCAAATGTACGGCCATTCACTTTTGCGTGTCGAAGAGTGACTCGCAATTTGCGACTCGCAAAAGTGAATGTACAACAGTGTCTCAGACACTGTTTGCGATTCCCAATAGGGTCGCAAATTGCATGCCTCATTAATATTCATGAGGCAAGCGCAATTTGCAACCCCATTGGGAATGGCTAGCACTCCCAGGGATGATGGCCTGCTGTGGTCAACAGACCACCATGTCTGTGACTGCTTTTTAGATAAAGCATATTAAATGAAGCCCATTTTCCTTAAAGGAAAACGGGATGCATTTAAAAAAGAAAAATGAAACTTTTCAGTTTCATTCTTTAAGGGCAGGCAGTGGTCCCTGGGACCACTGCCTGTTCTTAAAAAATATTTTTGCAAACACTCACAAAGGGGAAGGGGTCCCCTGGGGACCCCTTCTCGTTTGCGAGTGGTTTACCACCTACTTAAAGTAGGTGGTAAACTGCAAGTGTTTTGCGGCCGCAAATGATGTCGCAAAATGATACTACATTGCATTGGAACTCGCTATTAGGAAGGGACGCCCCTTCCTAATAGCGAGAGTCGCAAACACTATTTTGTGAGTCAGTGACTTGCAAAATAGCGTTTGTACATGCCAGGACCCTTTTTTGCGGTCTCAAACGGGCCGATCACCCTTTTGCGACCGCAAAAAAAGGTTGTACATCTGGCCCTAAACCTTCTACTGTTTCACGTCCACCACATACTCAACTCTACATTTCAAATCAACCATTTGGTTGTATTTATCTTGATCACTGCGGTCCTTTAACATCTGATAATGCTTTTAAATATATCTTGGTTGCAGTGGATTCATGTATTCGATTCCTTTGGGTTTGGCGCAACGTAGTGCTGACGCTCGAACTTTTATAAAAGATTTGTGTGTCTTTGTAGGGACATTTGCCTGTGGCACCTTCCATTCAGACCAAGGTACGGCTTTTGCCTCTAAGGCTTACCGGGATGCGATGAAGTCTCTGGGGCTGCAGGTGCAATTCTCATCTCCATATCGGCCTGAGGGCAATTCTGTTGTGGAGCGGATGAACCGAGACTTAAAGCAATCTTTGACTGCTAGGGTATTAGGTACTGGTAGGGGCTGGCTAGCTCATCTTTATGAATGAATATAGCATTTCTTAAGCGCATAGCTACCCGAGGGCATCCCAGCACTAGTAGCAGCCATCCAAAAGAACTACAGCAGCATTAGGGAAAGAGCAGTGTTTTAAGCGATTTCCGAAAGGTCAGATGGTTAGTTTGAAGACGGATATGGAGGGGGAGGGTGTTCCATAACCTGGCGGCATTATAGGAAAATCGACGGCCTCCACTTCTTGCCTTTCTTATTTTAGGAACTACGGCAAGACGACAATTGTCCGAACGCAGGCCCCTGTTTGAGGAATAAGGCATAATGATGGACCGAATAATAGGCAGTCCCTTCCCTGCCAATGTCTTGTGTACAATACAGAGAGCCTTAAACTTGATTCTCTCCTGTATGGGAAGCCAGTGGAGAGTGGCAAGAGCTGGCTTTGCAGATTGGCGATTGGGAATCCGGAAGAGCATATGTGCTGCACAGTTTTGTACAATCTGTAGTTTGGTAATGGTTTCATGTGGTGCTCCTAAATAGAGAGTATTCGTGTAGTCAAGGCGAGACAAGATCAATGCCTGGACCATAAGTCTTCTGGCAGAGAATGGTAAAAGAGGAAGAATTTTTCGCAACATCCTAAGGATTCCATAACAGCTAGCTGCCACCTTCCAAGCCTGCTCCTTAAAGTCCAAGTTACGGTCAAGCCAGATGCCCAGACTTTTGATCTGGTCCTTAGGGATGGGAGGTGGACCAAGGCAGACTGGCCACAATGTTCCCACGTTAAAAACAGGAGGGTTACCTAGGAGCATCAGCTCCGTCTTGGCCCCATTCAATTTCAGATATGAGCGTTCCATCCAGTTTGCTACCTTCTCCAAACACAGGCCTAAACCAGGCAAAGCATTATCCAAGTGGTTAAGAGAGACAACAAGCTGTGTATGGTCAGCGTAAGTCACAATCTGAACTCCAAAAGGCCTCACTATCTCCGCTAAAGGGCTCATATAAACATTAAATAGCGTGGGGCTCAGGGAGGACCCCTGTGTGACCCCACAGCTAAGGGGCTATTGTTCTGAGATAGCGTCTCCTTCAAAGACCTGGAAGGACCTACCTTCCAGAAAGTATTGCAGTCATTTTAAGGCCCCCCCCGGACACTCCCACGTCCATGAGTCTCTGGACCAGAGTTAACAGTGTCAAATGCTGCACTGAGATCCAAAAGGATAACAGCAGCCCAGCCTACGCCATCTAAGATTTTCCTGGACTCTTCCACCACTGCTAGAAGAGCAGTTTCAGTACCTTGTTGGGGCCGAAATCCAGCCTGTGAAGGATGAAGGCAACTCTGAGACTCCAAGAATATAGAGAGCGCTGAGTTAAGATGCTTCTCAGCAATCTTACTGATCCCTGGCAGCAATGAGATGGGACGATAGTTCCCCCGAAGATCAGGGTCGAGGTTAGATTTTTTAGCAGCGCCTTTACCATGGCGCATTTCCACGGGGCGGGGACCACTCCTGTCGAGATCGAGGCATTAATCAGTTCCAGTATCGCTGGGGAAACTGTTTCAAAGACTTGATTCAGGATGGTAGGGGGAACTGAGTCTGTAGGAGAGCCAGATTTTAGTCGGTCTGAGATGATTCGTAGTGATTCTAAGTTCAACGGTGGAATTTCCTCCAGGGAGTGTTCACAGATATGGGACACGTTATCCAGTGGTATTGAGTTCTGCTGGTCTGCCATCTGGGGGAAGGAGGTGTAAATATCTTGAATTTTATTAAGAAAAAACTCTGCCAATTGATTGCAGAGCGAAGAAGCATCATCAGACACAACAGGAGGAGGGGACAATTTAAGGAGTGTTTTGTGATGCGAAAGATTTCGCGGGGGGAGTTAGATGCCAGCATAATTTTTTCTTCATAGTATAAAGCTTGAGTGGATTTAATTTCTTCTTTATAAATTTTGATAGCTTCCCTGTATTTAACTTTATTGACAGGGGAAAAATCCTTTCTCCATATTCTCTCCAATTTTTTGCAGGTTTGTTTAAGCTCACGGAGCTTAGGGGAGTACCATGCAGTTCGGTTGACTCCAACCGTATTCCGAGTCCATTTATTTTGGAAGGACATGGTCTAAAGATGATTCAATCCATTCATTAAACTTGTCATTAGCACTAATAGGATTGGGGTCAGATATTGGTCTGGTATTTTTCAAGGTTGTTGCCCAAAGTTCCACTGGAAGTTTTGACCATAGACGTATCCGTCTTTTGGCCGTCGAGGCCGGCAAGATGGGAGCCTGAGGTGCCCATGTTAAAGGAATCAGGAAATGATCAGACCAGGGCACAGCTATAGGGTCCTTTACCGTTAGATCCTCGATATTCGAAAAAATATGGTCAAGTAAATGGCCTTTCAAATGAGTGGGACCAATAACTTTTTGTTTGAATTGAAATGCCCCAAGGCCATTAACCAACTCGCAGGTGGCTGAGTGTAGAAGGTCATCGAAAAGAAGATTAAAATCACCTAATAATGAAAAATTGGGGAGTGAGCTAGCTAGGTTGGCTGCAACATCAGGGAGGGCATTACAAAATTGTCCATAGGCACCTGGGGGCCGATAAATTAGGATGCCTGAGAAAGTGCAAATAGGAGAGAAACCGGTCACAAATGATAGGCTCTCACAGTCAGGTAAAGGGCCTGCAGAGTTGCTGCACTTTAATCCAATTTTGTGTATAATGGCAATGCCGCCACCTCTGCCTGATTCCCGGTCTTGTCTCTGAATAGCATACCCTGGAGGAAGTGCCTGAACAAGATCGGGGTCTGCCTCACTATTGAGCCAAGTCTCCATTAAAAACGAAACATCCCGACACTCTTCCTCCAATAATATCAGGATTTCTGCCGAATGTTTAGGAATTGACCTGCAATTAAGCAGGAGCATCTTAAGTGCCTCCTGAGAAGGTCAAACAGTTTGGTGCTTGGCAAGCAGGCGAAGTTTAAAAAGACAGTGGGAGCAGTGACTATCATGGCTAAGGGTAGAGATGGAATGAAGACACTTACTAGTGGTTATCCCTCTAAGATTATTAAGCTGGTCCGAGGTATATACATACTTATCCCTAGAAAAACCGGCAGGGGTTGTGGCCCCTGGCCCCGGTCGGGCGCGGACGGGCGCGGATGGGGAAGACAGGCTTGCCTTTGGCGCGCCAGCGGCGCATCCACTGTGCGGTCGCGTCATCCGCCCCTTTTATGCGTCCAACTAGTGGACCGCTGACCTAAAGATCAGTGCCTTGTGCAAAGTACAAATAAGATGCCCCCAGAGCTTTAACACAGCTCCCCCGCGGTCAGCAACAAAAGTAAAGTGCCAGGTGCTATTTAAAATGGTTAAAAAGATAAAACAACTGAAAGATACCCCCGAGCCTTAACACGGCTCTCGTTCAGCAGAATGCGCCGCTGCGCGGTCGCGTCATCCGCCCCTTTTATACCTAGGGCGTGCGCGTCAGCGTCCAACTAGTGGACCGCTGACCTAAAGATCAGTGCCTTGTGCAAAGTACAAATAAGATGCCCCCCGGAGCTTTAACACAGCTCCCCCGCGGTCAGCAACAAAGTAAAGTGCCTGGTGCTATTTAAAATGGTTAAAAAGATAAAACAACTGAAAGACACCCCCAAGCCTTAACACGGCTCTCATTCAGAGCATTCAGATAACTAATGGCCATTAATCAACAGGAAAAAAACAGTCACAAATCCAATCCACATGAAGAGGAACACGATCATCAGCACAATCCAGATGTATGTCCATGGCGGGACCAGGTAAGTTCTTTTTAACCAGGAAATTAAAACACTATGCCGTGTAGGGGGCTCTGCCACAGACAAAGACAACGAAGATGTATCTGAAGAAAAGTTAAGAGTCCAACGTGCACTTAATAATCTCCCTCGAAGATCTCTGGGTGGGCGGACCCCATACAATTGCTCTTTGGCATTAAAATGTTTGTGCCAGACCTTGATGGTCTAGACGTTGTGGCGGCAGCCGCAACGTTTGACGTAGATAACCATTGTGCTATGTTACAGGATCTACAAAAGACTCATGACACCCTAGCGAATGCTCATTTGCCCTCTTCCACGGATGCAGCGGTGCTGATTCCGGTTTCTGGCTGGCTTCCTAAAGTTGGTGATCTGGTCAGAGAGAAGGTGGAGAACAAGAAAGAATTTGGTCCATTGTACCGTGCACCAGTCCCGGTCCTTGGTTTAAAAGGCACCGTACTGTGATTTTACCTCCGCTACTTGGTCACAAGCAGAATCGATACATTTCAATCGAACATGTCAAGCTACACGATATGGCCGATACTAAATAGTATGCCTACAAGCATTCCCTTTTGAGATGTTTCGCTTCATCCAATGACTTCTGTTTCCCCGTCAACTCCCCACCAAATGGAGGGGGCGATGGAGTCTTCTATTGATTTGTTGGCTGTTTTACCTTCTACATCTACAACGGTGGAAAACGAGTATGCTCCCCACCGGTCGAAATTATAATTGACATTCCTGAAAGTGCCATTCATTCACCTTCCAATGAAGAACAGCCCAGTTGTTTCAGCTCGGTTTCAGTGGTTACTATATGGACCGAGACAACTTTTCTTCAGATACATCTTCGTTGTCTTTGTCTGTGGCAGAGCCCCCTACACGGCATAGTGTTTTAATTTCCTGGTTAAATATAACTTACCTGGTCCTGCCATGGATATACATCTGGATTATGCTGATGATGGTGTTCCTCTTCATGTGGATTGGATTCGTGACTGTTTTTTTCCTGTTGAATAATGGCCATTAGTTACCTGAATGCTCTGCTGTAGACTTGGTTGATGGTGTTCTGGCCCCTCACTCGTCATCACATAAAATGAAAAGAAATCAAGCCCTAGTAAATATTTCAGAATTCCCAATTGTTGATGGTATCGTTTGGGATAAGGTACCATTCGATGTCTATGGTCCTACCGAAACTTTGCAAAGTCCATACGTATGCCACGTTTCTTTGGTGATGTGCCTGGAATACACTCCGATGACTGGATGTTAACGCCGTATACTCACTGTTTTAAGATTTGAAATATCATACTGCTTTTGACACTGAAGATCTGTATTTAAATTCTGCAAATTAAGCTGATTTATTCTGTTATCAACATTATGGTCATCATTTCTTACACAAAACCAATACTCAGAGACCACATTTTAATTATACACAATGGGAGCATTGCCCAACACCATTACAGGGGAGCTCAATGACCCAGACAAGAAACTTTGTATACTTTACTGGTTACAATCTATCAGACCCAGTGTCCTATTTTTACAAATTGATTATGCCTAACCGCACCAAATTCATGCTGACCCATAATAAATTGGTCTATTCCTCTTCCTTCATAAACGATTTGACCCTGAAAGGTTATGATTACTGGAAGGACACGGTTGATTTAAAATCTATTTGGGGTACCAAAGATTGGCAAGTGCGGGGCACTGAATCTTTGCATTGTGCATGTTTAATACTGCTGCAGCTAATATTTTTAAATCAGACGGTTCAGCAAACTACTTGTTTTGGTTTAGCCACTGCTAAAAATTTGAACACTCCCTCCATTCCGTCTTTGGCTGCCTATGACAAATGGCATACACATACCAACTACACGATTGAGGATTTAACTGTCATGTTTCAGAACAGTACTCTTAACTCTTCCAATATTGACCCTTTGGGTTGGTTATTGTGGCCAACGAACACCAATGCTTGTCAATTATGCTTTATTAATGCCACGAAAGGGTTTACACAAAGTAGACCTGATCCTCGTTTTCCACATTCACATACAGTTACCACATATTCTGTTAGTAAATTATGTCAACAATGGTTGGAACATTCCACATTGCCGTCTGTGAAACAACATCTTTGCCTTTTCTCGGGTGACATTAACCTTGCTGATTTCCTTTTGGGTTCAAAATCCCCTCGCACTAAACGTTTTGTTTATGCAGCATATAATGAATTTTGGAAGCTGTCGCAGATGGAAGTTGCAGTGCGCCTACGTCAAATAGATCAGGATAATTTAGAGAAAGTTCTTGCCGTAGTTGATAACAGCATTAACACTCTGTCTTCTCGTATATATACTTTGGATAACATTGTATCATCTGTAATTGAGATTGTTCACAATGAAGTGTCTGTTTTGTATCATGGCCAAAATCTGCTACGTTCTGTTATGCAATTTGATTGGACCTTGCGAACACTTAAAAGTGGGAAGGTACCATGGGATTACCTGAATGCTTCCACACTATTTTTACCATTTAATTTGACAGATAAAAAAAAACTGATGTCAATGAAAGACGCAACATATACAATGTTACATATTGAAAAACTAGAACAGTTACCGTTTTCTGTGGCAGAAACTGATTCAGCTGTGTGGTTAATACATGGGGTATTTCATTGCCCATCTCATTGTTCCAGTTCACGGCCTGCATGAAACACTATCCAGTTGGTAGATATGAACCCCTTGGGAGTAGCTACATTCATGAATTATGGTCCTTGCCTTTCGCGTTTCATTATTAACGAGCGGATAAGGAGGTCTTCCTTAACGGGGAGGATTGTGATTCTACAGTAGGACACTCTCTGGTCTGTAAACAAGTTAAACTTCACAGTGCCTGCAACGTTTCGGCCCCTAATTTGACTTGTTTTTTAAAAGGGACTCTGGTCCCCGCTATTATTCCCACACTAATTCTGCTTTCTAACAACTGTTATATTATCCTAATTAACCACAACTGCTGCGGTTTACAGGCAGGCATCCCGTATATAGTAACAGTTTCACAACGTGTTACATGTTGCAGCAATGTTATCTTTCCACCCCCACATGGGATTGTAGATAGTTTGCTGTGGCCTTCTATTCCAACTTTAAAAAAACAGATTTCAGTAAGCTAAGCAGACTCAAAGCGCTATTGTTTCACCAAGAAGTGGCACTCACATCAGCTTACGAGACCTTCGAATTGCAGGTGGCGAGAACCTCGAGTGAGATTCAGTCACTGCTAAACACAAATCTCCCCCTACATTTTGGAGAATTAATTCACCAAATATTTAACGTGTCTGATATAGAGGGCCTGGCCCACTTTTTTAAACTTGTGGGATCCGGCCCTGTCACCTCCTATTAGACTATTTTTGGAGTAATCCCAGCTTTTATCCATTCTATTTTCCCCTGCTGCTCCTTTTGGTTTGCGGAATACTTGTACTTCTACTGCTGCTCCGTAATGGCTGCTCGACCTGTGGAGCTGCCAAGCTGGGACCAGTTGCAGCTATACTGTGATCGGATGCTGCAGCTTTTTGGTTTGATGCCATTAGAAGCTCTTAACATCGACTATTGGCTGACCTTTCGTTATACCTACTTCACCTGTGTGCAACCTGTGTTCTACTGCCTCCGGTGCCCTTTTCAATGGGCCTTGGATGTCTGCCTCTCCAATATGTCACACGCTGCCCTGGATTATGAACTGTTGATGGGTCCGTTGATGGCCCATGAGCAGGACTGTTCCTTGGGTAGACGCTTTGTGTACGATCCACCACATGAACCAAAGGCAGGCTCGAGTACATGTGCTTGTGCACCGCGCCTCTTGGATCAAAGCTTCATTGAAGTTGACGCAAGTTGCCCTTACATGATCCTAATGGCCGCTGGATATGAGGAGCATGTGTGCTCGTTCGAGTTGCTTAATTGGATGGCGTACCTTTTTAATATTGCAGGTTCTGACAGCTTATTGGAGCTTATGGCATTCCACTTCTCCAGCGAAATCTTTGGCCCAGATGATACGCTGTGAATGGATAACGTATTGGATACCAACAAGAAAAGAAAGGAAATGGGATGTTTTTCATATCTCACCATTCGTTTTCGTTTTGGCTTTCGATTTAGACGCTTTGCCTCTGCTTACCTCTGACTTCTGTTTTAGCCCAGAGCTACCGTCCTGACCAAGGGGAGGGTGTCACATGGCCCATGGGGACATTGTCGTCTTCTCTAAGTTAGCATGAGCACACTGCATATTGCCCACTGCTTTGCGCACGTTACTACACGACTTTATTTTTGCAACTGTCTCTATTGCCGTTTTCACATGAGAACCCATCGCTGGTTCCTGCAGGTTCCTGGGATTTTGTCTGAACATTGTAAGCAAGGTCGAACAACAATGCCCCTTGTTATTTCGTTCTGGCCAGGCCTTGGCACCTAAACAAAACATACTGTTGCAGCTGTTGTTAGGGACAACGTACTTTGGTCTTATTGGAATACACAAAAATATAGCGCACACTTAGAGAGGGACTTTTCCAGAGAGAAGAGCGAGATAGCACCTATGATGTAGATCTACCATCTATAGGCTAAGGTATGGGGTCTACAGACAAAGCCCAGAGAACTTCTACTATTTAATAATACTACTTCTATGCAAGGGAAGGGAGGTTAGGCTATACTGTCTTTTCATAATGACATCTCCTTTCATGATTTATGGACTAACTGCTATGCTGACCGTATTTGTATTATGCATTTTTCTGCTTGTTGTGGCATGTATACTGCATATTAGAGCACGTTAGTTAAAATAAATATTTTAAACTTGTTTGTGTCTTTGTCAGATTTTATTGTGGACAAGTACAAGAGTGCGAGTGAAAGGGTGTGTCTTGCAACCGCGATTCCTGAGAGATTCTGGAGTGTTGTGTTCTGGGGTGTCTAATCATTTGTTTCTCTGTGAGTGAGTAGGAGAGCAAGTGAGACACTATAGCTAGTCGGTAATGGGCTCATGGGTACTAAGGTGGTAGGATGACTCAGTCCTTATGCACTGGGGTCCCATAATCCTAAGCATAGTTCTGTTTTGGGGCAGAATCCCTGCAGTACACCTCAGTCCAAATGACCCATTAATTATCAAAATTCTTGCTCCAAGGACATACTGATGTTAAACGAGATTTGGAAAAGCCTTTAGTACTGGCTTCTTTGTGCTAATGCACACACACACAGCATACGCTCATGCCTGTGTCTTAAGGCAACAGCACACTAAAGCCAGATCTATTGGCTTTACCAGTGCTTGTTAAATGTAAAATCCTGACACTTCGTGATCACGTGAGACAACGAGCCTCTATAAATAGTGTGGCTCCAATCATCAAGTTACGTACCTCAGTGGCTCGGTGCACCAACATCTGACTCTGGCTCCACTTCTTTCCTGCCCGTCACCCAAGCTCTGCCTGATTGTCTGCCTGCCCGAAATCAACCCGAACCTACTAACGCACCTGTTGCCTGCCCCGGCCTGAACTTGTCCCGCACCCATGTACCCTCCACCCATCAGCCTGGTTTCACTCATCCAGGCCAGGAGGCGGGGTCAGCGATAGGCTGTGGGTCCCAAGCTCACTGTGCCACTGGATTCAAGCTTGGCTGGCTGATGAGGGGTGATACCCCAAAAGCGGTCCCAGGATTCTTGTTTCTGGTCCAGGGAGAACCTGGCCTGGCAGTTCCATCTGGACTGTTTCCATGGGAAGCAGGGTCAAAACTGATTTGCATGTGGCTGGGTCCAAACTGGGGTGCCAAGGTGAGCAAAAAAACGATGGGTTAAACCCAGATCTGTGACTGAGGATGAATGTTTGATTTGTTCAGAATTCTGACCAAAATACGTTCTTTTTTGCTTTTTTCGCCCTGAGTGGGAAGGGTATGCCCAGACGTGGGTCCCGTGCTCTCCATGCCACTGGAGTCAAGCTATCCTGCATGAAGATGGGTGATACCACGAAACCGGTCCCAGGATGCTTGTTTCTGGTCCAGGGATGACCAAGCCTGGCAGTTCAGGCTGGACTGTTCCCATAGGGAGCAGGGTCAAGAGTGATTTGCATATGGCTGGGTCCAAACTGGGGTGGCGTGGTGAGCAAACAAATGACGGATTAAACCCAGATCTGTAACTGATGGTGAATGTTTGATTTGTTCAGCATTCCATCCATCATTTGTTCCTTTTGTCGCCCCTAAGTGGGAAGGGTATGCCCAGACATGGGTTCTGTGCCACTGGATTCAAGCTAGCCTGGCTGAAGAGGGGTGATACCACAAAACTGGTCCCAGGATGCTTGTTTCTGGTCCAAGGAGGACCTGGCCTGGCAGTTCGGGCTGGGCTGTTCCCATAGGGAGAAGGGCCAAGACTGATTTGCATATGGCTGGGTCAAAACCTGGGTGGCGTGGTGGGCAAAATAACAATGGATTAAAGCCAGATCTGTGACTCGGGTTGAATGTCTGATTTGTTCAGCATTTCGTCCATCATTTGTTCTTTTTGTCGCCCTAAGTGGGAAGGGTATGCCCAGACATAGTTCTGTGCACACTGTGCCACTGGATTCAAGCTAGCCTGGCTGATGAGGGGTGATACCCCAAAACCGGTCCCAGGATGCTTGTTTATGAGTCAGGGAGGACCTGGTCTGGCCATTCTGGCTGGACTGTTCCCATGGGGAGCAGGGTCAAGATTGATTTGCATATGGCTGGGTCCAAACTGGGATGGAGGGCTGAGCAAAAAAAACGATGAATTAAACCTAGATCTGTGACTGGGGATGAATGTTTGATTTGTTCAGCATTCCTGCCATCATTTGTTCTTTGTGCTTTTATACATGAGACAGCAATAGACACCCATGACATGAACACAAGCGCAGAAGCCTGGGAACAAGAACCCAGAGACAGTGGCCAACCAAAAAATGACAAAGGAACAGGCAGCCATCCCTTGGTAGAGACACACAACCCAACTATAAAGCACTCCACCCTTGCAATAAGTGAAGAATATGTGGCTTCCACAAGCCTAGGGGTCTAGGATGCCCCCCTACTGGAATAATCCCCCCTTTCTTAGAATGGCATCAGGGCAAGTGTCAAATATGACTACTAGGTGGGCAACAAACGAGACAATGGCTGACAGTTCCCAGTCAACAAAATTGGCCACACGGTCACCAGCACATATAGTACATGACATGGAAAACCCTTATTTAGAAACTATGGGGGACCCCTAAACGGCAATATTCACCCCACTATATGAATCTCGGGACAACGCAGATGTTCTCAATTGAACTAACATTCTTAAACTCCTGCAGTACATCAAAAACGAACACATACTATGCATCTATTTTGCTTCCTTAGGCTCCTGGAGAATCCACACCGATAACCCGGAGAAGTGCGGGTATGACAAAAAGGGTTTTGTTGGAGTAAGAGCACTTTGCATACTGGGAAATCGTAGTATGTACCAAAGATGAAGAAAAATATCCCCCAAAATCCACCTGAAGGTTATCAAACAGCCCACAAAAAATGCATCCTAATGGGAGCACTGTGGGCCTCATTTACAAGCCCCTGTGCGCCACCGGAACGTCACTTTTATTGACGTTCTGGTGGCGTACAGTGTAGTGCCATATCAACAAGCCCATGTAAAACAACCCTGCATAGCGTTTCATGCCCTTGTAGATATGGTTTGAGGCAACGCAGCGCAAGTCGCTGCGTTGCCTCACACTACGATGGGGAGGCGTGCCATGGGTGTTACTGGGGGTATCCCCACATAATACCCATGGCATTTGACACATTCCCAGATTTACAATGTTCTGTAAACTTGGGAATGCGTCAAAAGCCTGCGCCTCTCAGGGGAGGCATAGGAGATGCTCAAAGAGAAGAAATAACTTTATTTCTCCTCGTCTTTTCCTCTTTCCATGTGTACTGCATTCAGCAGCACACATAGAAGGAGGACATTGCCTCCATTGATTGTTTTTGTGCAGGAAGGTGTCCCCTCCTGCACAAAAACAACCATGCCCACAACTGCATTGGTGCATGGTAGCCAATTGTGTGCCAGCGCTAGGAAAGAGGATAGGAATGCGCCATATCTGGTAGATACGGCGCATTCCTGCCCTTTTCTTTTGCAGTAGGGCAGCGCAGCAAGAAGGCTTGGGGTCCTGCCCTACGGAAAGAGATTGGAAATGAGACCCTAAGTCGGCAGAGTAATACCTGCATCAGGTATTTAACCATCCTGTATCTCCCAGAGGCACACATGAGAGAACAAAGGACGATCATGATGCTGGGAACGGAAAGATACCAGGCAGATGATTGGAGCTGGATCGCCACAAACCCTGCACGGGAAAGATCTAGTCATCCCTAACATTAACTTTACAGCCACAGGAAGTGCAACTCACCAAGCTACTACAACAAAAATAATATCTTGGAACATAGCAGGAATCACGAAGATCCTACAAAGTAATGCTGCACTCAAGTTCTTGAACGAAATAAACGTTTTCTGCCTCCAAGAGACATGCTCAACCACTCCCACACTTTACCGGGCTTTGCAGAGATTCATAAGCTTGCAAAAAAAAGTCCACTCATCTGGAAGGCCATCCGGTGGCATATGGATGTACGAAAAACACTCCTCAAATGTTACCATCACCGAAATAAAAGGACAAATCAGAAATGCTGCAAGCTGGTATTGTTGAAGGATATAGAGGCAACGGAGAATGCCAATTTTAATAATAAATGTATACTTTAATTTTAAATACGGCAAGACAGTGGAGAACATAGATAAGATGATCACCCCTTTGGAGGAACTAATTAGCGAGGTGCCTTCAGGAATCATGTCAATGGGGGACGTCACAACCTCAAGAAGGGTAACATCAGGCAAATGTATCTTGCCAAGTGAGACGCAGATTCAGCACCTTTCTTCAAGTTTACAAATTCGAATCAGCACAGAATACAACTACAAATAAATCACCCATGCATTAGACACCCTCATTCTTTTAACAACCACAATTGATTACAATTTTCTGAGCACCTATTTGAGTAAAACATTATCAGACTTTAAGATAGCCCAGCGGGCAGAAAGAGAGAACATGCAGTGTTGATGGTCCAGCTGTCTCTACAAGGAAGAACTCAGGACAGGCTACCAGCAATTGGACAAACAAAAGGTGAGGAACATTACAGACTGATAAGAAGGATAAAATGGACAACTCAAAGTTCAACCACTATAGAAGGATGGAAAGGCCAGTGGAAGGGATGGTCAATTAAAGCGCAAAGCCAGGAAAACATCCAAACTGGTCACCAACCTGCGTTCCTTCTTATTAGGTGCCTGTCCGAACAACAATAGCCCGAACAACTACACACTGGGTTTAGTAAGGGAGGTCAAATTAAGCACCCGCAAATTAAGGGGAGCCAGTCGGGCAAACAACAGACTAGGAACCATTACAGCGAGGCAAGAGCTAGAAAGGGCCGCAAGCAACCATAAGCACCTTACATGGGCCCAAAAAAGAAAACACCACGGGGCATATTCTCAAGAACGTGTGATAACCATTGCAAAAGTTACTTAACGCAACCTCCAACATCGCTGTACGCCGTGTTAACCAAGTATTCACAACACGGCGGTACCATGCGATAGTCACCAGATAACGCGTCAAATGGCCGCGCCAAAATCAACGCCATGCCGCAAAAACGCGAAACACAAACTCAAAAAAAGCTGCGATGAGGCCAATCGCGATACAAAAAGCAGCGAAAACCTGCTGCAGGCCTGCAAATCCCACGCGTCTGGCGGGAAAATGCATTATAAAAGCAACAAAAACAACACACCAGAAACAATCCTAAGTGCGTAGCAACATGGATGCACCCTGACCCAGCGCAGAGGCCAACGCGAACCCCACAAGCCCCACAGACCACCAGCAAGGACCAACGGGGTCGGGGAAGGCCAAGGAGAAGAGGGAGAGGAAGACGGGGTGCAGTCCGTAGGAAAACAAGACCAGCGTCACGGATGTGACAGAACACTATCAGCAACTGACCCACAATCAGACTACCTTGAATGCAGCCCGAGTGTCGAGGAGGCCAATGGAGGAGGCCAAGATGCGCTGGCATGACTTGAAAACCTAAACCAGGCCCAAAGTCGCTGCCAACAGGAAGGCAGCAACGGCGACAGGAGGTGGGAGTCCTGCGCCACAGGAGGAGCTGGAGGAAATGGAGGTCAGTCATCAGTGTGGAGACGGTGCAAGGAGGTGGGAGTACGGACACAGCTCGAGAGGACCTGACACAACAACAACAGGGTGAGTAACAAACAGGGACTGGGGGGACGGGGGGAGATGGGCACAATGGCACACATGCACAAGGATGTGTAGCACACTGCACACCCACAATCACCCAGGGTCATGTCCCCCATCCCCGTGGCACACTGCAGCACACACACATGGCAATCACAGCACTTCCCATGACAATGTGGCACAAAGTGCAACACCGACACTGCAGAACAGGGGACACAACTGGGTCCGCCCATGCGCAGAAACAGGCCAATCACATTTGACAGAGCAGGGAACTGTGAGATGCATATGTACGGGTACAACCTCACAACAGTCATGTAGTCCAAATGTCCACTGTCCCCCCTCAAACTGCCAGCACTGCCCAAACAGTCACAATGTACATTGACACACAGTCTGCATGTCTACAAGAACAATGCGTCAACATAAATGTCAACACAATGTCAACATGCATCTCCCCTTCACATTGCAGAGGGACAAACAACACCTCCAGCAGGTCAGACCAGACAACCCATCAGTGATGCCGGAGACGACCACCACACCTTCGACACCGATGCCCTACAACAGCCCATGGACATTCCACGCAACCCACCACCAGGACCAGGGCAGACAAGCTACTCAGACGAGAACACAGCCCCTGCAACAGACCACACAGCATGAACCACCCGCAAGCACGGCTGGCTCACAACACTTCACCGACCCACACATGGCACCCCAATGCCAGGTGTCAGGACGCCAAAAGGAGGTGGACGAACAGGTGCAGGTGTGGTCCGAAGCCATGGAAGGTGAACTAGATCACATACGTGGGTGTCAATTACCCTTCAGGGACCACCTACACCCCACAAAGGAGACCCACACTGCCATAGAGACACATGCAGATGCACATTCCCAGTACAGAACCATGCCCAGGGGCACGCACATATCAGTCACACACCCACGTTGGCTCTGCGTACGACGGCCCAGTCCACTCCCCTTACGAATTGAGTGGGTGACGACAAAGCCACATGTCCAAGCTCCAACCCGCTGCCTGCGGTGACATGTCTGCGTCCGCTGTACACAGCACACTGTAATGTCGTAGGGCCCAGGGCCCTCATGCATACAACAAGACCACAGGGACACACGCAGATATTATGTTGAACTGGCTGTGGGCACGTGCGCCCGGACCCTTTATTGGCAGGGCCACATGTACAGTGACGCCTGTGCTGGATGTGTGTGGGGTGAGCATAAGCCAGCCATCACGGAGTGCTTGATGCTGGCAACAACTTGAACAGTGGACACCAGTGCAATGGAAACAGGAAACACTAGCATAACAGAGTCAACTGCTGAGCAACATGGAGGGAGCCGGAGCAAGTACAGAGGTCACCCAACATACAAACAGAAGTCCGTGAGTTGCAGTGCAGTGAGATTGGGGCACTAGAGCTGAGCACGCTCATGTGATGAAAATGACTAGGACTGTGTCCATTCGGGATATTCCTGATGCAGCTGCAGTGGGGTGTGTTAGACCTGCAGCAACTTCCTCATCAACGTCCCAGGTCTCCCACACTGCCGGAGGTGACACTGCTGCGCAACCTCTCCACAGCACAAAACTCAATCAGTAACGGTCCATGGGCTGTGGTGCACTGAGTCAGTGGCACCTGGAGTGCTGAGCAGGGGATCAGGCAGATGATGGCATCCACGACAGGTCTGAGCAACTCCGTTAGTCTGCCAGTACCACTGTTTCGACTCTGGCAGATGGTCGTTGGAGTTGGCCCTGGCGATGGTGGAGTGTGCCTCCTGCGGTGATGCGACGTCCGGGCCGGTCAGGACTCGATATGATGTGTGAGCCCTGGTGGTCCGCAGTTGAGGCCGGAGGCAGCAGACAGCGCAGGGCCACATGCACATGGCGTCGATGACCCCAAGACCAGAGGTCATCCAATATTCATTCAGACAGGGTCCCTGACTTGAGCTGCACAGAGTTGGTGGCTCCGGATGCACAGCAGCAGGCACAGGCACACTGCCATGGGATGGTGACTTGCGGTCCACTGAGGTAGGGCCACGCAGACTGAGTGGGTCCCCGTCGATGTCGAAGGTGAATGTGGCGGAGGGTTGCGGGGGACAGTGGAAGGTGTCCTCCAGGGCATGATGCAGAGGGCAGAAGCTATCCGGAAGCACCAAATGGAGGAGTGGAAAGCGACTGCCTCGTTGCTACCAACAATTCGGCATCAGCTGCATGAGGATGAAAACTACCCCCTAGTCCATGGACTCAGACGCCACCAATGTACGACCAGAGAGTGTCCATGAATGTCGGGGAACAGACTTAGTGGCACAGGGGCTGAGAGGGGATGCAGTCTGCGATGATGCCGGTACACTGATATGTACTCCGGCATTGCCGAATCAAGACTCTGTGACCTACTGGACCGTAGTGTAGGCCGGAGGCAGCGGTCAGCAGTGGGCCACAGCCACGTGTTGTAGGCTCGATATGCACAGAGTTAGTGACATCAGGGCAGTTGTTGGTAGTGTTCGATCACCTCTGTAACGATGATCCTTTTTTCCTCCCAAATGCAACGCGTCATCCTCTTATGCCTCTCCTTGCGTGCAATGATTTGTACTCTGCCTTTGAATAATCGATGTTCAGTTCCAATTCTGTGACCTATTCGAGCGCAGCGTAGGCCGAGAGCAGTAGTCCGCATGTGCCCATAGAATCTTGCGGCTGTGATGATACACTAAGACCTGTTGGCACCACATCGAAGGGTGTATAGTGACATAGACTCAGCCATGATTTATGTGCTCTGCCATGGTGTAATCAAGACTCAGTTCCAAATGTGTGACCTACTTGTCCGCTGTGCATGCCGGTGGAGTACGTCAACGTGAATGGAGTACTGCGGGCCTGTGTTGCAGAGGCCGTGATGGTCTGAGGAGGCTGCCAAGGTTGCAGGCCTCGGGCTTGGAGATTGCACCGGCACGTGGTGGGCCCTCTTCGACACACGCCGGTGTCGGAAGGTGGACATTGAGGCCTGGGTGCGCAGGGGCGGGCAGGACTGGTTCGGGGACCAGCGTCCCGGGGTGCAGCAGGCGCACAGGATCGCTGGCAACACCGCTCACGGCGTCAGCCTCGTGGCAGGGTGAGAGGCGGCGCCCTGGCTGAGACATTGGGCATTCCGGAAGAGGACCACGCCCAGAGTTACGTGCCTTTTATTCGCACCCCTATGCTGGCCTGGCGTACGCCGGGCCAGCCCACTCCGCTCACGCTTATGGGGGGACGTCACAAGCTACATTTCCGCAATCTTCCAACTGGCTGAGGTGACATGGTTGCGTCCACTGTCCACTACACTCCAAACACCAGCGGTTTGTGTCGACATGGATATGTGTGTGGTCTGCATACTGCAGTCTGGCCAGCACATCCACGCCACACTTGGCATTGTGTACATTCTCATTCATCGGTCCCTTGCCTCCTTCGCACATGCCTGGTCCCCACCTCTTCTGACATTCTGCTATTGTGTGTCCGAGGTGCCATGCCATTGATGGCTCATGTACAAGGCTGGCCCAGGTTCCCACAGTGAGTTGTGCTGTCGTGTCTGGTGGGTGTGCATGTTGTATGTGAGCTTGTGAGGTGTGCATTTCCTGTGTTGTGTGTTGCATGATTGTGGAGTTGGGGTGTGTGCATTTGGTATTGGCCAACAAGCAGTGCATTTCCGTGGGTGCCATCCTGGTGGTGCAGGTTGATGATGGACTGTCGGGAGGTGCAGGTATCATGCACACTGCCTGGGTGGTTGGCGGCGGCGTTGGCGTGTATTCCACGGTGGTCCACTATTGCCTGCACATTGGTGGGATACGTGCGCTTTCTGTTGCGCTTATTGTGTGCAGTGTCGCCAGGGGCCACTAGTAGGACATGTGTGCAGTCAATTGCCCCCTGGCACGTGCGGAAAGCCAGCTGTGGCGTACACGCCTTGCTTGATCTCCGGCTGTTCCTGCGCAGTGTGTGTGAAGTATAGATAGTGGGGTACCAAGCTGATGGTGTCATCCATGACCGTTGTGGGGGACTTGGATTGGCCTGGCTGTGTGACTCCTCCGTCTCAGGTGGATGTTGGTTGGAGGGTACCAGGGGCCAACACGTGCAGCACAGCCAGCAGCTTTGTCTGCGGTGGGATGTTGGTTGTCCGCTGTGTTGGTTCCGTCAGCCTGTGGGCAAAGGTGGTCAGGATGCGGAGGAGGGTTGTCCCTTTGGGCATATAGTGGGCAATGACATTCTTTGGTGTTGGGTCTATGAGGTTGGTGTATTTTCGGAGGGTCGCTCTCTTTGTCTGCGCTGCCTCAGTGTTGGTCCGGGGGGGTGGCGGTGGGTGTCCGGGGGGGGTGGGAGTGGTCCTGGGGGTGGTGGCAGTGGGTGTTGGTGCCCTCTTGGGTGTCCGGCCCGCATGTTCAGTGGCTCCATGGCATCTGTTGGTCTTCAGGTGAGGCTGTGGGGTGGGCTCCCTTTTGTGGTGCAGGCTGCCGTCCTACTTTACAGCAGGTCAGAGCAGGTGTTGATTTCCTGCTGCTAACGTGCATTATCGCATGTTTCATGGTCTTTTCGCAGATCTGGCTGGTGGTTGAGAATGTTGCGGCGTGGTGTTTTCGCGGCTTTTTGCACGGGTACGCCTACTCTGCATCTCATTAGCCATAGTTGCCGGGGTCATCTGTGGCGATGTTTTTTGCGGCTGCTATCGCGGGTTAACTGGTGTTATGGGCTGTTGACACCAGCTTGTGAATGGGGCGATGAATTTATCGCAACTTTGGCTGCGATAAAGTGCCGTTAACTCGGCAATAGCTCCTTGAGAATATGCCCCCACAATTGCTTTGGGGTCAAAATCGTTGAGCTAGCTTCAAGAAATAAACAGCAGCAATTTTGGTATTACATTAGCAATCTCGTTCACACCAAGTGCGACAGGCGCAACTCTGTTCCAGTGGACAAATGGGTATGTTATGTCACAACACCTATACACAGAGTCAACAGGTAACCAAATGGGCTCCTCACGAACCCAGCACATAATAAGAGGTAAAATAACGATTATACAATTAGCAAAATCAGAATATGCATTTCTGGACGAATAGGCAGTAACAAACACGCTGAAGAAAATTCGGAGGGATGGTGCACCAGGTCCCAATGGCCTTCCGGGGTCTTTATTCAGAGAAGACCCCTCCTTCTGGGCATCCATCCTCTCTCCCCTGTATCTAGAGTGCAAAATAAATGAACATTTCCCAGACTCATGGCGGGGCTTCCTACTACAACCAAGCTATAAGAAGGGAGATAACACAGACCCCAAAACTACATGCTAATTGCACTACTAGATATCGAGGTTAAGTTATATGCAAACATCCTACTAGAAGAGTTAGTTGAATGGGTCACTGAAAAGGGTCTACTACCTTTCTACCAAACCCACTTTCCATAAGGGAGGATCAACGGTAGATAACACTGTTGCTCTTTCATATTTAGCTCAACGGGCAGTCACTCTGAACAGCTTGCCCGTGTTCGCTTCTTTTGTTGACTACTCTGCCACGTTTGACGGAGTGGCATGTAAAAAACTCTGGCAGAGGCTGCATAACTGGAATACACCGACTCAGCTATTGAAAGCTATCATGTCGCTCTACACCATGACATGGATACTCATCAATCTCTCCGGTGGAATGGCCACTTTGAAAATTCCAACTGATCGCAGGCTTAAACAAGGGTGTGTCCTTACCCCCATATTATTTAATTTGTGCACAGCTGATTTGGGACCCAAAGTAATAGGGGCCAATCTGGTGTCCCCAAGGATAGGACACAACAAGATTTTCCTAATGCAATATACTGATGACCTTGTACTCCTAGAACAGATGAAAATAGGGCTTCTGAAGGCACTGGACGCATTGAACAAATATAAAAAAAAGAATGAACTTGAGGCCAATTCAAGCAAAACCAAAGTGGCGAACTTTGGGCTCAATCTAAAAAAAAGGGCCTGGAAGTGGAGGCTTAGACCACAGAAGATAGTGTCCAGACTCACAACTACCTTGGCGCATGGTTTAATGACGAAGATCAAAGCAAAAGAGGTTATCTATGCCCTGTGTAAACTAAATTCTAGCCTTTTCAGTCCCATGACTGAGCCTATCCATAGTGCGATAAAAGCAAAACTCATGCCTGAATGGATGTCTGTAGGGAAGACACGTCAGAGTGAATACCCTCCAGGAAAGATACCATCTGGGTATGCTGATTGGTATGCACCTGGAGGACATTCAGCACTGCTGTCTGACTCATAGTGCTCTGCCCAGGAGGTCAATGGCCTCCACACTCAGGGCAACAGGGGAGACAGAGGCAGGTGGTGAGGTGCCTGGCAGAAAGGAGACTCCTCCCCTTTTAGGGGAGAGGCCATGGACAGGTGCCTGGGAAGCAGCTGTGAGGGGGAGATGGTAGGGGGGTGGTGGACTCAGATGGAGTGGACACAGGTCCAGGGGGATCCACCACCACCTGGGAGGCCTCACTGGAAGTAGACTCTGACGAAGATGATACTGCTGTCACGTCGGTCAGCTCCTCTGTGGCGCTCCCATCACCCTCTGTGCTACTAGTTCCCTCTTGGTCACTGACAGCACGAGAACTACTGTGGCCAGCTGCTTCCCCAACATTTGTGGCACTGTCTCCTTCGCTACCCTGGTCTGATGCTGAAAAACAGATTAAAAAAAATTCGTTGAGATGTATTTGGTACATAGGTGTAATAACAACTCTATCCAGATTGCCAACATTATAAATTGTACTTGGATGGCAAAATGTGTTTATATAGTCAATAGCACATTACTGAAAGCTACAAGACCTGTGCCCACTCTCACATAATGGTGTCAGGAACATAGACTGATGCAACGTCATGTTTTTCCTTCTCAATATCTTAACCAGATCTATGTACCAGCTGATGTTTTGTCTCTCACTCCTGATGCCCTTGTAATACACCACACTTACCTCATGTGATCCAAGGTAGAATAGACTTTTATTAAGAAATTGAATAACACTGCAGCCTTTACATACAGCATATAATGAGCTATACCTAATCCAGAGCTTGTGGAACAGTAAGTGCCCTGCTTCCGTTAACATATTTTGATAGGTCACCATCAAGATTTAGAAGTCATGGAATAGGCGATTTCACACGGATCACATTACAGTTGCACATCTGTCCATTACCAGATGAAGCAGTTCTAAGTGTCACAAGTGTGACTCATATAGAAGTCACACATAGAATATAGGCATAGCAAGCCCAAAAATGTGTCTACAAGTATTGTGTCATGTCAGCACAGTGCAATTATCAAATTTGCTGTATGCAGACTGCAACACTTTTAACAGTTTGGCATGTAAACACAGCTAATCGCACTGCCCATGACAATGACTGCATATTTCTTTAGGGACATGTGACTTACTATACCACCAGGCCAGGTGGAATCATTGTGTGCCCACAATAGTAGTGAAAAACATTTAACTTGATACCTTTTGACAACACTATTTACTATTGTGTAAATCATGCTAATGTACACATCTCACAAGGACAAGTCAGCCTATCCCTCTCTAATATCATCATTTACATATTGTCCAGCTTGGATACCGTTGTGTTCTTCACCTGAATATATCTGCCCTTCTCAGATGTCGGTTAAGCCACATTGCCAGATATCCAATTTATAATGCTAAACCATAGATTTATTTGCCTAAAAATATTGATGCCCCTTGTAACAACCATCAATACCATTGGGAATGTGTAACTTTTACTTCCATGTACTTCCTCCCCTGTTACCAGCTAACACCTACTTTGTTAGCCACTCACAGACATCTGTTGTCACCTACACATAGTCCAAAACATGGAATGTGCTTAAAATCAGATAAGATGTATCCTGTCACTCACTTATGGTAAGGTCCAGTCTGGCATGTGACATCAGTACACATAAGTCTAAATTTGCCAGCTGCTACCAACTAACAGATAGCACCAGTGCTGTTTGCAAACTTTTTCACACAGATCAATCACTACTTACCAAGGCCTGCAATTACACATTGCCTGCTACCTGGATGTATTGATTGGCATGTCACGGTCAAGTTCACAAGCATCAAATAGCACAAAAGAGTTGTTGTCTCAGTATATAGACCAGCGCAAACAATGGTATTTGGGATGAGTATTACTGAAATACGTAAAGGGTATTTTCTTGCACATTGTGTTGTCATGTGCCCATTATACAATGAAATACCACTACTGGCAATACCCAGCCTATTTTAGTCTTACATGTCCCAGATTCAAGGGACCTATCCATGCACCTACCACTATTGTTGCATATGCTACATTTTACATATTACATGGGTCGCGATTGTCTCAAAACCTAAAAGTCATACCACTGGCTGTAATACATGAACATGCATGGTATTGTACGAAGTTCATCAAGGCACATAACCCCGCCTTGCTGCTGTCTGGCTCTCAACTGCCCATCAAGTTTGGGATAGTCCCCTGCCAGGATGCAATGCATTGGGGGGAGGTCAGTGTGCGGTGCGCGCCCCACCTGACTGGAGGTGCCAGACCCAGCTGGACTTCATCGATCTTCTTGGCCCAGCCTCTCAAGTTCTGCCACCGTTTTTGACAGTGGCCACTGCGCTGATGTGTGACCCCCAGGGACTGCACCTTCAGGGCGATGTACCTCCACAGTAAAACCTTCTGATGGGTGTTAACCTGTAAGGATGACATGGTATCGGACACTTAGTACACATGCAAGATTGACATATCCAGGTACTTTGTCACATAAGTCATGAACAGCTAGCTTCACCAATATACAAGTTAGCAGACTAGAATTTTCAACACTGCACCTGTTGTCAAACATGCGACATTGACATATTTAATAACACATTTTCTTTTTCCTTTGACACCACACTTTAACCTGACCTTGCCGTAAGTGACTATGCAACACCTCTGACTACACTGTGGATGGAAGAACAACACAGGTGGTATAAAATCTCATAACTGCTAACCTCAGCACACCTATGTCTTCTGCAGAAGGGAACAGTAGAATTTTGGTCCTGGACATACACCTAACTAGTATTGTTATTTTGCGATGATTACAATGTGTCAATAAAACATTGTTCTACATGATCTACACATGGCCTGAATGAACATTATAATCCATAAACCTGGTTGCCTTCCTACATCTGACGTGACCATTGTTGAGCACTGGGATTTGCTATGTGATGGCTTGTGACATAACTGACGTAACGCTGATACAGCATCATGTGTGTGGAGTTGTTGTTGTGACTGTATACATTACCAGCTTAACCACATATGCAAATGACATTTCACATTCACCATTAGAGTTTGATTAGCTATGACTACACAAGCAAATGTTTTTTGAAATATGACAGAAAACAAGTCATCATTATGTAAATCTGATGTGGACATGCTAACTAATTCACCATGAGAAGTTTGTGGTCGATGATGAGATATTCACATTAAAACAATGATATAAAGTCCAGAACAGTACTGACACATATACAGCAGTGAACTTGTCCACAACATTTACCAACACACTTTTAACCAATTCAAAACAGATGTCGATGTGTGTCTCATTGAAAAAATCTGCCCTATATGCATGGTTAGCTGACATTTAAAATGTTTATTCTGTCAAAACTGTTCTCACCTGCTCCTCTGGTGTGCCATACAGCTGCTTGTACAGGGGAAAGACCGCGTCTACCAGCATTTTCAGCTCCTCTGGTGTGAAGGCAGGGGCCCTGCTCCTTGTACAGCGAGACATTGTAGCTCCCAGAGGATGTGAAAAGCAGCAGAGAGATGGGGATGTCTGTAAAAGTGCAGTTTCTGAAGGCAAGTGATCTGTACTGCAAAACTCAAGACTTATATCTAGACCGCATAGGCAGTCTTCTGTGCTGGCGGTCAAAGGGATAGGTCCGCGCCGGTTGCATTTTCGAAAGTCATCCAATGGCTCTAATTGCTGCCTGACACTCCGCCTACTGTGCAGTTCAAATTAGCCGGCGGTCAGCGAGTAAGATTGCTACATTAGCAGTGGAAGTTTACTGCATTGGTATTCACTGTAGGAGGACACAATCAGCGAGCCGCAACTGCCACCATAACAAGTTACAGCCTATGACTGCGTCTGCCTCGGTTCTAAACCGCCTACCGCGACTTTTGAATGATGGTTCGGTTGGTGCAAAAAATCTTGCCAATGTTTTGTACTACACCATGCCTGGATGCACTATATTGTGTGTTAAAGGAACATCCAAATCAAATGCCCACACTCCCATAATGAAGCCACCTAGAGAGGACCCTGAAATACTTGTTGGCAGGCTATACCAACATGAAAATACACTCTACAGTTTCTGAATTTCCACTTTCTCACAGGCAGTGTGCGGCCCATGTCCATTAACAGGTGTAAATACACCAAATAACAGTGTTGAAAGCCACTGTTACCCAGTGTGCGATCTGTGTGATGTCCACGTGGAAAGGGGTGTGTGTCTGATGAAGTACTGAATCCTACATTCCTAGAGGGCCAATACACTCAAAAATCAAGCACCCTACTGATGCACTGCAAATAAATGGAACATTGTAAGTGGTGTTTGTGTACTATACTAAAGTGTACATCTGCATATTAAGAAAGATGTACATTGTCAGTGGGTTGTGTATGTCATTGTATGTGCAATGCAGACATGACAACATGACAGTGCCCACCATGTAACATTTGTCTGCATGCCGTGCTGAGTGAAACTCAAGATGAATGTGGTGTACATGATGCTATACATAACATGATCCTACTGTGTTCACAACAGAATTTGCTCAGTCATTAAAAATACCTGAGTCATGTGTTGTTGGCTTGTGATATTTGGACTATGTTATGCTTGATTTTGCCTCAAAGAAATCTGTCACTAGTGATATGAGTCTAGTGTACTTTCATTCCTGTGTAACTGAACATTTGAGACATATTCAGAAATGACATGTATGCTGTGGTATTTTTAGAATCTTTTTGCTTTGTGAAATATGGTTTGCACTGACATGGACTGTCATGTGTGGTTACTAGGTCTTTAGTGTTTGTCTAAGTACATGTTGCTAGGGACATTGTGATCTAACACCTACTGTGTATACACTCCACACATAGGTATTGCAGAGGAGCTCGAAGACAGCCTCCCATCTACAGGCCCTTTCCTGGCCTACAAACCATGGAAGAGATAGACGTGATCAGCAAATACCGTCTCAATAAGGTGACAATAAATGATTTTGACCAGCAGTTGGCACCTTCATTGCGTCCACATCGCAACTATCCGATATCACTGACACCCAAATTTAAGGTGATGGCAGTACTGCATTTATTGGCCACAGGTTCATCTAGTACACAGTGGCAACATCTGGCAGAATGTCCCAGCCTATGTTTTGCAATGTAGTGCAGGCATTGACGAGACACATGGACAGCTACATCAAGTTTCCCAAACCAGGGGAATTGGCCAATATCAAAGCTGTTTTTATGTGTTTTGGCAAATCCCACATGTCATTGGAGCAATTGATGGGACACACATTGCTTTGATTCCACCATTGGCCAATGAGCAAGTATATAGGAACAAGAAGCACTTCCACTCAATCACTGTACAGGTGGTGTGTTTGCCTGATATGTGTATTTCCCACGTCTGTGCCAGATTTCCAGGGTCAGCCCATGACTCATACATTCTACGGAACAGAATCATAGCCTATTTGATGACCCAACTACTTCCAGAGTGGGCCTGGCTTGTAGGTAAATAAGGTTTCTAATGAAGTTTGTTGCGAGTGGATTTGTGTGTTTTTTTAGTATATGTTCGCTTGAACATTGTGCTCATGTCTATCTTCCCTTTAGGGGACGCAGGATACGCCAACCAGCCATGGTTACTAACTTCATTGCGGAATCCAGTCACCCTAGTAGAAGTCAGCTTCAATGAGGCCCAATGGTGGGACCAGGCGGATACTTGAGCGGACGTTTGTCCTCCTGAAGGCAAGATTCCACTGTCTTGATAAAACTAGAGGAGCCCTACAATATTCACCTGGAAAGGTGTTTCAGATCACCATTGCCTGCTGCATGCTCCACAACCCGGCAATAAGGAAAAACATCCCTCTAATTGAAGATGAAGGAGACCAGCAGGTGCCACCGGCTGAGGATCCAGGACTGGGCCATAATGACAGTGGTGAGGAGGAAGGAGTTGACTTGCGACAATAACTTATCAACAACTTCTTTTTATGACTGTAAGTATGCACTGAGATGTATTTCCAATTCTACAGTGCTTGTTGTTGTGTAGCTGTGTGGACTATGTGTATATACACATCAGAGTGTAGGATAAGTGTGCTAATGTTTGTGCAAGACAGGATTTGGATATAGTTATAGTTACATGCACACTGTAATTCATGCCTAACTAGTGTTAACAGTAACATTGTTCTGGTTGAAGTTTCAGCTTGCTCTTACTTGAGAGATGATTTATCCTTGCTAATCTTATTTCATTTTGTTGTTTCAGTTTACTTTTCCATGTCATCAACTGAGGGGAGTTTCTGAGTTGCACCATCACCAGGCATATGATGCTGTGTCTGAGTACCACCTGACATGGAATGATCCTGGGAATGCCTGTCACAGACTTTATCTATACATATCTCTTAGGACACCTGCTTGCAATAGTAGGAATGGAAGTTGCTACAATGCCGATGGACTTCCCTCCCATTGTGTGTAATTTGTTTTGCAATATGTGTACCATCATGTGCTTAAATACAATGTGGTTTTGGGGATAGACCATGGTAATTTCCATTCACATCACATAGATGATTAATGTGTGAAAACCTGATTTACCTGTAGATGTGTGCCCTCATTCTATGTCACATTGCAAGTGCCACACCACTGACATATGCTTGTAACCTGCCTAAAGATGCAGCACAAATTGTGGGGTTGGGACCTGTTTATACTAGCCAGTAGTACAGTCCTGTTTTCTTTTCTTTTGTCTACTAATTTTGTATGGCTTTTATGGTGTTTGTGATCTGGTACCAGGTGTTGCAGAAAAATAACATTTGTGTTTCACACTGAAGTTTGCATTGTCTGATGTGGCTCCTACTAAATTGTTGTTTTGTTGATTGAACATGACAAAATAGGTTAGTGGCATAGATTGTTGAGTGGGTTGTCAACTTGTGATGATTGTTTATACAACTATCTGTGAATAGGTACCATGGACTAAAGTTTGTATGATACACTGAATGTGTATATCTATCTGGTGCTGCCACGTTTGATTGACTTTGTGGCACTTAAGTTACAATTTACATGTACTGGTTGACCTGGGTTGATTACACTTTCTTCCGAGTGATCACATGATAATGACAACAATTTGAGATAGATGAGCTAGAATTGATGTGCAAAGTGTTTTTATTTAACAAACATGGTAAATAGGTGATGACACAAGATATGGATCAGAAAAATAAAAATAATTAGTGAAGTTGACAGTGTTGTTTCATGAAATCCAACAGATCATAACCACAGTTATCAGAGTCCAAAGTCCAACAGTGTACTTCCATCCGATGTGGAACATTTGGTATGAATAGTCAACAAAGTTAACAGTTAGCGCACAAAGAAAGATATCAGGTGCACCATTTTTTACTGGCTGGGGGTTGTGCATTGCCATCTGACCCTCTCTTATCTTTCTTTGGACGTCCTTTCCCATGTCAGGGGAACAACAACTGCTGGCTCATGGGGTACTGAGGATTCTCCTTCAAGCTCAGCGTCCCTCCCTGTGGCTTGCGCAGATGTTAAGGGCACAGATGGAGTTGTTTCACAGGGTGGGGTACTTAGGTGGGAAAATGCCTGGCGGAGGGTGGTACTGATCTCTCTCAGCACCCCTATGACTTCGTCCATTTGGTCATTGAAATGCTCAAGTCTTTGGTCTTGGGACGCCTGCAGTTGTTCAATGTTCAGGAGGTGTTAAGAAACCTGGCCCATTGCACCCAGGTACCCCTCATAGGCATCCAGTACCCTGGAGAGGTTGGGCTGGACATCTGTGGTACCAGCTATTTGCTGACGTGGATCCATACATCCCCTCCCACCACCCCTACTCCCATGGGCTGTCACGGTTTGTGCTTGCACAGTCCAACATGATCCTCCTTCCTCAGTGACTGGGTTTGTGTTCGTCAACTTCAGAGTGGACAGTGCTGCTGTGTTGATGTTGTTGCCCGTGGTTGAAAGTGTGTTGGTTGGTGTAGGGGTCAGCTGTGTGTTGCTAGCTGAGGTGGGAGATGTCGCATTGGATCCTGCTGGACATACCGGTGCCGTCTGCCAAGCCAAACCTGATGGCCCAGGTTCCTCCTCCTCATCCAAGGGTACAGGAGAGCTTTCTTCGCCGGAGAGCTCATTCAGGGTTGCAGTCTGAGGCTTGCTGGTTTCTTCAATCTGCATGGAGGTGTTCCCAGATTGCCCTGTTGGTACAGATATGACACAGTTAATTAGGTTATTATTTTCATTGTACCTCAACTGGTACATATTAAGTAATTGCCTGGATCCCAAAACTGTTTTAAATGGATGATGTGGCACCTATCCCCATGATGTTAGTCTTTATTTGGCATAAACAATGCAAATTTATCATGATGTGGATTGTGGTCTTGCTCAACCTCTGTGATGATATGGTCATGTTCTCAAATTTCATTGTAACATGTCTATTGATATTGACTTGTACCTGACACTCTGTAGATGACACTTGATAATTAGTGAGCTCCACATCTAAATAATTGGCATGACATACATACTCATCATTTAGAAATGTTAGTTGTTGTTATTCCTGTGTTCTGTGCATGGTCTATGTATCACCAGGCACATTGAAGTGACAGCCAACCCCAAATATTTTGTGTATTTTCCATTAAAAATTAGCCATGGTGTGAGTGATGTGCTTATTCTTTTCTACTCAAGAGTCTGGGGTACATCAGCCTAAGGAGGTATACGTGTATGTGCCTAGCATTGTGTATACACAGCTCAGTGATGTTTACCTTATGCTCCATAGTAAGATGCGAGGTCAATAGTTTTGGAGGTACATTACAGGTGACCATTTTTGTGTTAGAAGGCCTGCTGGGATTTGTGGTAATTTCAAACACTCCCCCCTCCCCACTTGAGCAGTTATTTCCTGTCAGTGAGGGGGTGTGTAATAGCAAGATGGCTGACAGAGGTGCCTGTATTTTGGAGTACAAGGCCTGCTGGAATTTGTGGTCAGTACAATGAGTCCTCCTCCCACCCAGCCCACCTGGGCCTATAGTTTCCTGCCAGTGAGGGGAAGTTGCGAGTAGGGATGGCTGACACAGGTGCCTGTTGTTCTTAGGTGGAGTGTGAGTGGCTCATGGTAGGTTTAGCACTTTCTGTTTGGGAGAGCTGATTACTTGATGAAGTGGTTGGTATTACATACCTGGTAACTACTTACTCTAGTTAAGTACCATTTTTTTTAGATGTTGTTGGTGCCATGATGACTTAATGGGCTATACACTGACAGCCTACATTTAGACTTTTGTAAATGTAATTGTTTTTGTAATTTTTGATGTTCAGTGCAGGTATACAGGTTGTCAGCATTACTTACACATTTACAATACTTTGGATATTGCTTTATTTCAGAAAATCATAATTACAAAGCTTGGACCATTACAGTTATGTGTGCTAAGGTGTCATGTATGATTTGTGGCAAATGTTTAGTTACTTACCAGACTCCATTCCTTCAGGTATTCCAAACAAACTCTATGGCGGCAGGATGGCATGCATCTTCTTCTCCGAGGCAGTAAAGGATATGGGTGGCACGGGAAGGACACCGCCAGTCTGTTGTGTGGCCTTGTGGTTTCTGTTGGCCAATACCTTGCCCCTCCTCTTGACATCGTTCCACCTCTTTCTGATATCCTCCATTGTGTTCAGGGTACTGGCTTCTGCGTTCACCTTGTTGACTATCCTGTCCCATATCAGGTTTTTCTGGGTGATGGAAGTTTGTTGGACTTGGGTCCTGAATAACTGTGGCTCAACTCTGAGATTTCATCCACAAGCACTGTCAGCACCTCATCTGACAAATGTGGCGCTTCTTTCTGGGCATTGTGAATTAGTGAGTGTGAGTGTGAAATTGAAGGAGTGTACAAGAAAAGAAAGAACAAAAAAATTGTGATATGTGCAGTGAGTGATGCTATTGCAGTGCGCGAATGTGTGAAGGGCTGGCTGCAGTGAAACAGGAAACAGCAATGGGCTCCGTACGACTCTGCAGGATTGTGATAGCAAAGGATCATGGTCTGCTAAAGTTTTTTTTATAGGTGGATTGGTCAGTGTGTCGATTTAAATTGACATCAGCTGTGTAGTTTTGTTAATGCATACTATGATTGGTGTTATGTTAGGTAGCGTGAGTTTCTTAGATGTTCAGTGCAGGTATACAGGTTGTCAGCATTAGTTACACATCTACAATACTTTGGATACTGCTTTATTTAATAAAATCATAATTACAAAACTTGGACCATTACAGTTATGTGTGCTAAGGTGTCATGGATCATTTGTGGCAAATGTTTAGTTACTTACCAGACTCCATTCCTTCAGGTTTTCCAAACAAACTCTATGGCGGCAGGATGGCATGCACCTTCTCCTCCCAGGCAGTAAAGGATATGGGTGGCACTGTGGTTTCCAAATAAAAACAGTGGACAAAAGCGAACACATTTAGCAAAATACCCTCGGAATCTCATGATGGCATGGGTAACTTCAAACTCAGATTCGTATAACTAACCACTAATCTTAAAGTCATTATTTTGTGCACATTTCCGAAACACAAATATTTCCTTCATACCCTTTTTCATTTATTAGATTGTACCATAAGAACTGCTGCATGTTTGGCACACAATGTTATGTTATGTTATGTTAATATAACTTATATAGCGCACAAATTGCCCCCAAATGGGTATCACGGCGCTAAAGAATGTACAGTCAAGACACAGATCACCAGCCTTAAAACAGAGCTGTCTTAAGAGATTTCCTGAAACTGACATAATCAGAACAAGTACGGACTTATCTACTTGGCACCAGTAAAACGGTGCCAAGTAGGTAAAATGAATGAAATGAAAAATTATTATGAACTGCAACTCAGTAGCTGGTTCTCTGTACTGCATGTTTTTGGAAACCAACAAACACTTTATCTCCATACAACCTGAAGGGTCCAGCAAATGTAAAAGTATATTACTCTTAAAATGGCCATTGGGGCAAATAAATATAGATTAAAACATTATCATCAATTGCTAATTTTTCAAACTTATTTTCACTATTTTTGTGTTTCAATTATTATTTTCTGTGGGAAACCCATGAGTGATCTACAAAAATGACCCCTTGCGAACTTCAGAATTTGGTCTACTTTTCAGAAATACATAGCTTTCAGGGTTCACCCATGGGTTTCACGCCTCTTTCCACCACACTCTGCAAGTAGGTAGATCCCACAAAAAATAGGAAAAATTGACTTCCACTTATAGAAATGCAAACACTGCAATAAAAAATAGGTTTCATTTACAACTCTGTTTGTTCCAGAAAGCTGGAAGATAGTGATCCTAGTACAGCAAACCTTTTGTCAATGTCATTTTTAGGGGGGAAAAAAACGATACACTTTTTTTTGCACAACACTTTCCCCCCCAATTTTCAAAAGAAAAACACATTTTGTTGTACTTTGGCTATATTTTCAGTTCCCTCCCAGGCAACCCACCTGCCCTGGGTACCTTTAGAAGTCTCAAAATGCAGGAAAAAAAGAAAACACATTTGGCCTGAGTACCTTTGCTGGAAAGTTATTAGGTGCCCCAAACATCGAAAAAGGTCTAATCACTGGGATAGGAAGAGCCTCGGCAGCTAAGGAGTTAAGCAATACTTGTAGACAGTAGCGGCTCCTCGAGGGAGTGCTGCGGGGCGGTTGGGCGGGGGAGGGGCAGGGTGGGAGGTAGTAAACTCCAGAATACGGGCGAACGGAGTTGAGTAACTAAATAAATAAAACTAATTACATTGCGCACGCTGCAACGCCAAATCGGCGATGCAGCGCGCAATGTAATTCATTTGATTTATTTATTTAGTTACTCAACTCCGTTCGCCCGTATTCTGGAGTTTACTACCTCCCACCCTGCCCCTCCCTCGCCCCGCCCCACCGCCCGCAGCACTCCCTCGAGGAGCTGCTACTGCTTGTAGATCTTGTCAAGTATTGTATTTCACTGTATTGTATTGTATATAGCAACACAATCTGTACAAAACCTTTCATGTTACTTATCACCAGTATGTGCTATACCTTCTTTAATAGCAATCTACTATGGGTTCTACTGTGTCGTTACATTGGTGTTTGTCAATGTTATTTTTGGCCAAGGATAAACAATTTAATAGTAAATACTGAAAAATAAAATATTCTCTTTCCAGTGAGTGTATCTATTTATTCCTATTATTTGCTGCCATGATATGTTGATTTCAAAAATAAGAGAATGGAGAGTATGTTTGTTGCTGAATATCTTGTTTTTTGTGGGTGACCTTGACAGGATCAGCTGTAGGCAAACATGATGAAAGAAAGAGGGAGAGGCAGGCTCTTCTGTAGGGAGACAGTGCAGCAAGGCCTTAGAAGAATATCTGCCGACCCACAAGCCACTGAAGAAAATGTGCATATCCAGAAACCCTTGCACAATTTCAAACATGTATTGCCCTCTTGAAAAATATTTTCATTAATAGTATTAAGAACTAAGAAACATTTTCAATTTTGCTTCCCCAGTGTTTTAGTGGAAGAGAATAGTGCATCAAGACTTCCCTAAAAATGAAGGAGTTTTTAATTTCCTTGTAAGTACAAAAGTGGCATAACATAAAAATGTTTACCATATTACGTGGAAAATGGTAGCCATCTTAAAATGGGGTTTTATGGCCATCAATGGAGAACCTGTTTATTAGGGACCAATCACGAGCTTCACATTAATGGTAGGGTGGTAACTCCACCATGCACTTTCTGAGTCAATGATCTAGTAAAGGGGGCTAAGACATGTTTTTCCTATTACCCGACCATTTACTGGGCATGAACTCCAAGTTCTCTTGGCAGGTGGAACAGTAACCATCCGGTAATCCTGGATGTAGTTAAACATAGAAATTTATAATTCTGTTTTGGCCAGAATCAGGGATTTATATCCTAAGCAGGATTACTGTTTCACTTTATGATCGGACCCCACGATGGCTGGTATTCATTCTTATAAGCGAGAGTTTGCATCGCCAAGCTAGGCCTTCCACCAGCACCTGCGACTTCCCTTGGCATGCTCTTCTGCAGTGCCCGCACCATCCTGATAAGCCAGGATACTGCTGGGTAGAAGGACAATAAATGCACACTTACAGTACTCTACTTTTAACCCTGTTACTAATGTCGAATGTCTATGTGAAAAATGTAGACATCCATGAGATGCAGAGGGCTGGTCCTGGAATGTGATGTAAAAGCCAGTCAACCAGTACCTGAACGGGGCTCACCCAAAGAGGGACATTGGCTAAAGGGGGATAACCAAAGCACCTCTCTGAAAGTTATGTTATATTTTGTGTTGTTATGATCTGCAAAAGACCTAAAGCTGTCTGTATATTGACCTCAAAATCTTGAGGCAACCCATATAGAAGAAAATGGTAGGGTTGATGGTAAGGCCATATCTTTGGTGCCATTACATGCTTTCTTTAGGAGCTGTGAATGAAGCTATCTAATGAACCTCTTCAGAAGTTAAGGTTTTCAAAAGGCAGAAGCCAAGTCACAGGAGCAGATGTAGTCACTGGCTTCAGAAGGTGAGACAGACTCATTAAAGGCACCAATAGAACTGGGTCAGCTTCAAGCTGCAGTCTGTAAGCCATCAGAGGTGATCACCTTTAAAACAACATATGCACATTGCAGCATATTTGTAGGAAAGTGGGTTTCTGTTGCAGTAACCCCCCCACTTCTTGCCAGACTACTGATGCACTTTTACTTCGTGTGCCCTAGGGTCCCTGCCAATCAGGTTCCCAGGGCCTGTGTTCTTTCCCCAAAACAAAACCCAATTGGCATCTCTGGCCACAGGTCAGCCCCTGGTAAATGGTACCGCAGGTACCCAGGGCACTGTGACCAGAGAAGGCCTCTAAGGGCTGCAGCACTTATTATGCCACCATTAGAGGTCCTGTACCACCACACTCACACACTGCCTTTGCAGGCTGCATATCTTGGTGCAGAACAAAGTGAAGAGTCGACATGGCACACATCTCTGTGTGCCATGCCCAAAAATCACTGCACTGGCATAGATCAGTCACCCCTCCAGGAGGGTGCACTATGCCAGTGGTAAGGGTACAAGTGCATGAGCCCTGTACCCCTACAGTGCCCAAGTCCATTCTTGGGCATTTTAAGTGCAGTGCTTCCATTAACAGTATATGGTGCTGGGAGTTTGTCATTACGAACTCCACAACACCATAATGGCTACACTGAAAACTGGGAAGTTTGGTATCAAACTTCTCAGCACATTAAACCCACACTGATGCCAGTGTGGGACTTAATGTAAAATGCATGACAGAGGGCATCTTAGAGATTCCCCCTGAAACTCGACCAACTTCTAGTGTCCCGACTGAGTGGCTGCTTAGGCTGCCACCAACAGACATGTTTCTGGACTCCTGGGTCGAGAGCCTGCTGCTCTCGGGGGCCTGAAACAATGCACATCCTGGGACGAGGTGCCAAGCCTCCTCCCCCAGGATGGGCAGGGTTCACGAAAGGGGAAGCTTCAAAGGCATGCCGCCTTTGTGAGCCTCCCCAGACTATTTGCTGCTTTCAGCAACTGGTCCCCACTGGTTCTACCCCCCACTTTGGGCGGGAGAACCGGCGGGAAAAACAAGTGAGGGAGAGAGGTGTGCCCACCTCTGCCAACTCCACCCCTCAGGTGGGGGAGGCAAGGTGAAGCACAACTCTGAGTCCCCGCCATCTTGAGGATGGGGGACCCAACCAACCAGGGACAGGCTCCTGCCCCCCTCCCACTGGAGGGTGGCAGGATAGGGGGTGTACCCACCCCAGGGAAGAGACCCATTGGTCCCTACCCTCTACCTACCTGTAACGCCCCTAAATCTAGTATTTAGGGGGCACCCTGAACCTTGCTTCCTCAGATCCAGCCAAGAAACAAAACGAAAAGAAGAAGAAGGACCGAACAGCCGTGCAGCCAGCTAACAAGAGGAAGACGCCCACTGACTTGGCCCCAGCCCTACCGGCCTGTCTCCCCTCGAACATGCTCCTGCGAAATCCCGGTGTGTCCTGTAGCCAGCAACCTCAAAAACCTCGGAGGACCTGCCTGCCTTCACTTCCAAAGACTGCTTCTCCCGTGAACACCGGATTTGTTCAAACTGCAACCTCTGGCAGCAGCCGGAGACCGCTAACCTGCCCCACTCTGCACCTGCCGTCCATGGCCCGAGCTCGAGTGGGCAAACACCACGAGGAGGTCACCCCAGCAATCCTGACCCAAGATCCGGTGACCCCTGACCTGCCTCAAGCCTCCAGCCGACGCCTGCAGTCAAAATCCAGAAGGCCCCCCTAACCGCGACCCGGAGATGGTAAGCCGATCCGACCCCAAAAGGCACCCCTGCACCCGACGCCCCACGGCCTTGTGTGCCCAAACCAACGGTGTCTAACCAACCCCTAACTTCCCAACTTACCTCTCAAAGTGGTGGTCGCACCAGAAGACCTTTGTCTCCCTGCCTGCAGTGCTTTTGCTAACCGGAGGTTCTCCATTGGAAACAATAGGGCTTCCGACGACAAAACAGCACCCTGTACCCGGCTGCCCTAGTGCTGCTGAGGGTGCACCTTTTGTGCTAAGCTGTTTCCCCATTTGCCCTGAGCTAAAGTCTAGGAGCTTTGCTCCCACAACCCAGTGGCCTGCTTACCAGCAGCCACCAACTGGAGACCCCTTATACTCCATAGGATAACATTGGGCCTCAACACTCTGCCCGCCCTAGTGCCGCTGAGGGTGTAACAAGAGTGCATCACTGACCCTGGGGGACCCTTGAGTCTAACCCCAGAACCTTAACTCCCACAGTCGATAACTTACCTGTGAACCGATAACCTGTTTTTCCTCCATAGGATAACATTGACACTTTTTCTCCAAAAAGTTTCTAAGTGTGGAGTTTTGAAATCTAAAAATATTCTTTAAAAATCGCACGAATAACCAAAACTTATTTACTTACCTGTTTGCAGGAAATGTCCCAGTGCTGAATCTAGGTATCCGACACTACCATTACTGACGCAAAGGGCCTCCTAGAGAGAGTAAACGCCACTATCGCAACTTTTCATACCTTCGAACAGAACAAGAAAATAAACAAAATTCAGAAGGACATTAAGAATTATAATAGAGACCAGACGTATCCATATTTACTCGACACATTCTATAATACACCTTACCAGCCACCTAGAAACAAGAACTGGGGTAGATACCGCAATAATCAGCTCATAACTTTTTCTGACTCCTCCAATACATCCATTGAGGACTCAGACGGTGGTGAAGGTACAAGCTCTGGCCCATATAGGCGTCCTCATCCACCACCACTTATACCTACTGGTTTTTTAGGATTGGATCGCGGCCGCGGACGCAGCCGCAAGAAACAGAACTACCAATACGCAGGCGAGAGGCAGACCCGCCACAAATTTTATCAATGGGGGCCCCAGCAATGATAACTGGCAAACATCTCCAAATTACCACACTGTTACCCATGGATATTCCTATCCCCTTCAACATCTGCTCTGAGAATAGCATTCCGCTTACCATTCCCATGCCTTCTGTGATTACTCACACCAGCCCACTCCAACCACACCTGAACAATGAGGCCTTACAAAATGCACCTCCTTCACCACCTCAGATTTCATCATCACCCCCTAACACGACCATACCGATCTTTAATCTATCCACGCATCTTCTATCCTCAGATGAAATCTCCCTACTTACCAAAGGTCTATCTTTTGTCCCCACTGAACGCAGTAATTTTTTCAAACTCCAGGAAGATTTACTTTTGTTCTTCAGACGCATACGTCTGAAACAATTCTTCTCGGGTAAACCTGAATTTAATAGACCTTTTGAAAAACAATTTGGACCTGCTTCCACCTTTTTGCCACCTACCTCGATGATGCCACCTGAGATCTTAACTTTTGAGAAACTTGTCTTACACGAAGTAAAAGAACTACAAAATCAATTCGAATTTGTTCCCTACAATCTGCCGCTAACGGAAAAATTTGCCATAAACAGCCTGAGTGACAATAAGAACATAGTTATTAAACCCGCCGATAAAGGCGGGGGTATAGTTATAATGGATCATGATAAATATGACAGCGAGATCCTTCGCCAGCTCAACAATACCATACACTACCGCAAATTGACTTCAGACCCACTCACTATTATTCGAGAGAAAATATCCGTTATCACCTCCCAGGCACTTCACTCTGGCATCATCAATAAAAAAGAACATGCTTTCCTTAATAACCCACACCCCAAAACACCGGTCATTTATATTTTGCCTAAAATACATAAAAATCCATCCACACCACCTGGTCGACCTATAGTCTCTGGTTGCGGCTCCATCTTGGAACCAGTGGGCAAATACATTGATGCCATCCTTAAGGATTTTGTGCCACTCACCGACACCTTTGTCAAGGACAGCACCCACTTGATCAATATCATTGAGGATCTTCCATTTAACATCGAGACTGACCTCATGGCTGGCCTTGATATAGAATCGTTGTATACCAATATTCCCCAGACAGAGGGCCTGGCGGTGATGGAACATTTGTTGAATACACGATCAAGACCCATGCGCATCCCTACTGACTTCATAATTCAACTTCTTCACATTGCATTGACCAATAATTACTTTTTGTATAAAGACACATACTATCTCCAGATCAAAGGAGTTTCCATGGGCGCTTGTCTCGCCCCCAATTTTGCTGTCCTTTATGTCCATCATTTAGAATCGACACTTATTTTGTCTATCCAAAACCCCTTTCTGAATAACATTACACTATGGCGTCGATACATAGACGACATTCTTCTCCTGTGGCAAGGACAACAAGAAGATCTATCCTCTTTTGTCACATGGCTCAATAACAACCAACCTCACCTCACCTTTACCTCAGATATCAGGAAAAATGATTTACCCTTTCTAGACCTCACATTACACGTAGAGGATGGGACCATTGGCACAACCTTGTACCGCAAACCTACAGAGCGAAACACCCTGCTACTGTACTCTAGTTATCATCCGCGTGGCTTACGAGATGGCCTACCATATGGGCAATTCCTCCGCATCCGGCGGAATTGTAAATGGCGAAAGGATTATTTTCGTGAGGCAGCCATCCTCTCCGAAAAATTGACTAACCGAGGTTATCCAAAACATCTTGTCAAAAAGGCTCTCAAGCATGCTTGGTACAGTCACAGAGAGATAATTCTGGCACCTTCGATCAAACGCCAAAACACGCGTATTCCTTTTGTCTCAACGTACAGCCCTTCTAGTAATAAGGTTGGAAAGATAATTAAAAGAAATTGGAAATTGCTATGCACCTTTTCACACTTTAAGGAACCCCCCCTACTCTCCTATAAAAGAGGAGATAACCTCTCTGATAAATTGGTCCATGCCATTACATGGCCATCTAAAGAAAAGAATGATCAATCTGTGACAGCCTTGTGGGTTCTCCATCTATCATAGGCCACTTTAAATGCCAGAATTGTAATGTCTGCGACCTTACCAGTAACACCAAGGTATTTGTCACCACGGAACGTACTTACCAACTCAAACAATTTTCCAATTGTCGCACTAATAATGTCATCTATGCGATCCGTTGCCCGTGTAATTTACTTTACATAGGCCAGACCACTCAAATGGTGAAGCAACGCATTTCCCAACACAAGAGTCGCATTAGATGTAATGTTACTACTGCACCACTGGTAACACACTATAAAGAAAACAATCACTCTGAAACAGATATGACATGGCAGGTCATAGACCGTCCACTACTACCCATCCGTGGCGGTAACCTCCAACTTCTACTTAATAAATGTGAGTGTAGATGGATTACACGCTGCAACTCTGTTGCCCAGGGTTTGAATTCGCTCGATGAGTGGAACACAGTGATCACTACTACATAGAACCCTCATTCTGCCTTGCTATTCTACCAGATACCCTGTGTTTTTCTTGATTCAAGTATCAATTTTCGTACGTGCATTCCTTATGCATGCTGTTGTTTTAACCTTTTTTAATACATAATAGATGTTTCTTTAATTTTTCCTTATGTACTTATCTCTTACTGTATATATCAATTTGCTCAAGTAACAATGTAATATATGTCACAATTGCTGGTTTCATTTCATGAATCCATAGTTCACATAATACACTGTTCCCCTTGCCCCGTTTATATAACTGGATTGTATACCGACCAATTATTATGTTTTTCTACATTCCGCCATAAATATCATGTTTATTGTTTGATTCCCTATATTGAATTTTTGGTTGTAAGTTCATTCTTGCACCATCCATGCGCTATTTTTCCTGCATAATCCATGAGCTCGAGGCTAACCATTGTTCCCCGTGCCTAATTATTCGAACGGATTTGTTAGCCTTTGTACATTAGCATCTGTATGTAATGTTCTGTAATTCGTTTCCTTGCAACTGAGAATTAATACTCAAGATTTATGTTTCTACCTTCACCATTACTCGGTGCCTATTGACATACGGCCATCTTTCTTCTGCCGTTTCCACTCTCTCTTGTCCCCCCGGGGCATTTGGCACTTGCCCTTACGCTCCAGTTCTAATCACTAGCGCTCCTGCGTGATCCAGTTCTAATCACTAGCGCTCCTGCGTGACACCCTATCCAAGCTCTCTCACGTGACTCTGCCGACCTTTATATATCCTGGATATGGTGAGCAGCACGTTTGAGACGCTTCAATTGTTCCCCCCCCCCCGTTCTCCCCGGACTAATCCCGGCTTTGTGAACCACTACTTAGTTGGTCACGAATTAACGCCGGATTCATCGCTCCGTCCACTTAGAATTCACTTCTCAGGTAAGAATACGGTGCACTTTAGTCATTACGTACTCGTGATAGACCAATTTTCTATCTTCGGGTTGTAATCATGCCCGTTTCCTTTCCCTTCCTTATACTGTGCAGCCCTGATTTCCACATGTTCCTTCACTTGACGATGGACCTTTCCAACGGTAAGACCACGGCGTCCCCGCATACTGGTCTTCGTTTTTCATGGCCATTGTTCCCTGTTAGTTACTCCTACACCTGTCCCCTTTTTCCCTTTCCATAGACCGCATTCGAGCTAATTAACGCTGCCTCCCCCTAAGTGACGCTTCATTGCGGTTCCAGACGAGCGGAATTACCCTCTGGATCCTCCTTCCCCTTCTCTCTTCCTTCTAAGTGCCTCCAGGTAATTCTTTACCATCTAACCAGCGCTCTCTTTTCTCTTGTTCGATTTTCCTTTCTCTGGGCTTTATTCCAATTGATTATCCCTCCCTTCCTTCCTGATTCTATAGAGCACTTTTTGAATCGTGTAACCATCGTCCTGATGATGACCTCAATTTAAAGAGGTCGAAACGCCGTCGACTCTACAACGCCATTTGCGGCAACCAAAGGGTCATTTACAAATAATGAAATTATGTTTGTATTTGTAAATATTTTCGTTTGACCCCCACTGTCTTTCGCCGCCTCACGTTGTCTTTTTATCACATGTGTCACTGCGCCGTTTATTCACTATAACACTTCCAGTGCACATTTGGTTGTTATGGTTACTGCAATTTAGTTGTGTTTTGTGCTCTTATATGTAAATAACAACCTTTTCACCTTGACTTGGTCTCCCTTGCCCCTTTCCTGTGCTATGTGATTGATACACGTTTTCGAACAGTCCCTCTGCATGATCTACCAGTTGAGACGTTGTTCTATTGTTAGAATCTAGGTATCCAGCACTGAGTTAGAAAAGTAACGTGAAAAGTAACTTACCTGTAATTTACTGAAAAAGCCTATTCATTTCAATGTACTGTATTTGCTAAGTATTGCAACCTACTGCATCCCCTGTAAATCAAACAAAGTACAATTCATATTGCATTTTCAAACTGTTCTACAATCAGCAACTTATTACTGTAAAGTATTTAATGCTTACCGGTACCAGGCTTGCTTGGTTCTAAAAATAAAACAACAGTATATTTTTTATACAAAAACAATTGGTCTAGAGTTCACTCTTTGAGTGTGTGAATTCATTTGCTGACTGAGTGTGTACATCAAATGCTTAACACTGTCCCCTGATACTGCCTTACTGCTCGACCACTCTACCACAAATAGAGAGTAAGGTTCTATCTAACTTTAACCTCTGCCTACCTCTAAGGTCACCTGGACTCTATACACACTAGACCTCATTTTGGTGTAGTATTTAACCTCTTCCATGCTCACGACGGCTTCCGGCCGTCATGAGTCACGGTGGGCGTGTGCTCATGACGGCCGGGAGCCGTCGCGACCACGCCCGCGATTGGAATGTCTAGCACTGCGGCGGAATAACCGCCGCAGTGAAGAGGATATAGAGCCAGTTTCCTACATTGGTGGATCAGCGGTGGGATACACAACTTTGCATTTGTTGGACTACTTGGTTACCACCTGATCACACGACAGAACTCTTAAGTTGCCTTTAGAATTCTGATTTTTTCAAAATTGGCATTTTTACAAAACTACTAAAAGTCTTGTTAGGGCCTTGCTTAAGTCCCTTTAGAATTTTAGAAAATAAAAAGTCACTGTAGTCAAGGGTAGAGGGGTTAGAACTTTTTTGTTAGAATGTCTCAAAATAAGAACCCAGCTACTAGTGAAGATAACCATAATAACATACAGGACATGATTGAGGAGCTTGACCTCACCCCTTACCTTTACTTGTCTTTCAAGGAAGTAAGGTCCTTATATAAAATTAAAAACATACCAATGGGTCCCCATCCAACCAAACAAAAGCTCCAGGAGCTGTTGGATGAGTATGCAAAGGACCACCCCTCTGAGCAAGGTGATGACCAGTCAGATGGGGAAGTAGTGGAAGAGGATGATGAGGTAGATCTACCTCCTCCACTGCTTAGGGAGAAAAGGGCTCCAGTAGCCCTGACTCCTAGAATCAACCTCTCAGTACCTAGGGGCAACACAGGTGGCTCAGGTTCTGGTGAGGACATTGAGGACAGCCTCAATGAGGAGGACAGCCTTTTAGCAAGGCTGACCAAAAGACTGGACCTAGAGACCAGACTCCTGGCTCTAGAGAAAGAAAGAAAGAAAGAAAGGAGATGGGGTAAGCACCCATCCATGGTGGCAGCAATCAAAATAATAAGGATAAAGAGCAATCTTATGATCCTAAAATCCCCAAAGGGATTGTCCCTAAATTTGAGGAGGGTGATGATATCCATAAATGGTTCACAGCCTTTGAGAGGGCTTGTGACATGAGAATGGTGAAGAAACCTCTCTGGGGGGCACTCCTGTGGGAACTGATTTCTGGTAACTGCAGAGACAGACTCCTGACCCTCTCTGAGCCAGATGCTGGGTCTTATGACCTCATGAAGAGAACTCTGATTGAGGGATTTGGACTCACTCTTAGGAGTACAGAAGTAGCTTCAGGGGGGCTCACAAAACCCAAAACCAGTCCTGGATTGATTTTGTAGACTACTCAGTAAAAACACTAGGTGGCTGGTTAACTGAAAACAATGTGCATGACTTTAATGGAATTTACAACCTGTTTATGAAGGAACACATATTAAGTAATTGCATTGATAAAAGGTTGCATCAGTACCTGGTAGACCTAGGTCCACTTTCTCCCCAAGAATTGGGAAAGAAGGCCGACCACTGGGTCAAAACAAGGGTAACTATGACGTCCACTGGGAGTGACCAAAAGAAAGGGGTTACAAAGCCTCCCCAGAGGAAAGACAGTGAACCCATTAAAGATAAAAGTAAGGAGTCCCAGGTAGACCCCCAAAAACCTGTCCAGGAGGGTGGGCCCAAAGACACCTCACAAACTAAAACGGTACCAAGGTAAGAATTGGGATCCCAACAGAGTATGGTGTCACAACTGTTAAAAGGCAGAACACCACACCAAGGACCCTAGATGTCCTAAAAACAAAGCCCCTAGTGCAGCTCCAGGTATTACTAGTGTAGCTCCAGGGGGTTGCCAGTGTAGTTTTGTTGGATGGTTCCTCAGATGAGGAAGTCCTCCTAGCCTTCAACTAGAAAATGGGCCCAAAAGGTGAGCTGGAAATTCCAGAGGGGAGTAGGCACTTCCACCACCTACTGGTGAATGGAATCCAGCCACTGCCCTGAGAGATACCTGTGCCAGTCACACTGTGGTGCATGACAGGTTGGTACTCCCACACCAGTATGTCCCAGGGGAAACAAAAAGAGTAAGGGCTGTCCCAGGGGGTGTCGCTGTTAGGCCTGTGGCTGTAGTGCTCCTAGAAGTAGCTGGGACCCTTAGATGGAGAAAGGTGGTAGTCAGTAAAAACCTCCCCCTTGATTGTCTCCTATGGAATGACCACTCAGAGGTTGGTCGGAGCCAAAGAGAGGTACTGGTCCAATGCCAGACCTCACCCAAGAAACCTGGGGGGGGGGGCTCAACCTGCGGTTAGTGCAGCTAAGCCCCAAAAGAAAAAAAATAAATAGTTTAGGAAAGGTGGGCAACTGTTAGCCACAGTTCCAGTGGGCCAGGGAGATTCTATCCCAGCAAGGGAGAACTCCAAAATTGGCACTGGTGAAGTCCCCCCTAGCCAACAAAAAGACCTGACTAGTCAGGCAACTGTCCAGCCTGAGTTGGTGGCTCCTCAGCTGGCAGAACATAGCGTGGAAGAAGGGTGTTTACTACCCAGTGTCGTGACCCCCCACCGTAAAACAGCAGACAGGCAAACAGAACCCAAAGAAGCCTGTAAGGTAGCCCCTTCACTTACCAGTAAGGAGCTAAAGGTGTGGTTCTAGGCACTGACAGCTGTCAGTAGCCTCTGCTGGGTGTTAGCCTTCATGGCAGCACTGTCCTTGGCATGGTGGCCTAACCCCCCTTCCAAATAGCAACTTAGGCCCCCTGACCCTATTGGTCATGGTGGGGTTGCTCAAGCTGTGGGTAACCTCTGTGGGTAAGCTGGGCTTTGCCCTAGCTAAGTTCGAATTTGCAGAGGTAGACACCTCTGAACCCCAACTAAAAAGATGGGGTGAAGGCACTAAAGAGCTAGAAAAGGAGCATTGGGAATTAGGTCCTGAAACTGTTGAGGTAGGCCAGCTCCCCAAAGGGACTGACCTGGACAGAAGGATGTAAGGCAGAGTAGGCCCTGCAACTTTCAAACCACTTCCTCTACTCTTCCTCGCCTGAAAGACTAGGAAGACTCTCCCAGCTTTGGCAGAGTCTCCTGGCCTTTGGGCTGGGGGGCTTGTGTAGGAAAGTGGGTTTCTGTTGCAGTAACCCCCCACTTTGTGCCAGACTACTGATGCACTTTTACTTGGTGTGCCCTAGGGTCCCTGCCAATAAGGTTCCCAGTGGCTTGTGTTCTGTCTCCAAAACTAAACCCAATTGGCATCTCTGGCCACAGGTCAGCCCCTGGTAAATGGTATCACAGGTACCCAGGGCACTGTGACCAGAGAAGGCCTATAAGGGCTGCAGCACTTATTGTGCCACCCTTAGAGGTCCTGTACCACCACACTCACACACTGCCTTTGCAGGCTGCGTGTCTTGGTGCAGAACAAAGTGAAGAGTCAACATGGCACACATCTCTGTGTGCCATGTCCACAAACCACTGGCCTGGCTTAGATCAGTCACCCCTCTAGCAGGGTCACTATGCCAGTGGTAAGGGTACAGGTGCATGAGCCCTGTACCCCTACAGTGCCCAAGTCCATTCTTGGGCATTGTAAGTGCAGTGCTGCCATTAAGAGTATATGGTGCTGGGAGTTTGTCATTACGAACTCCACAACACCATAATGGCTACACTGAAAACTGGGAAGTTTAGTATCAAACTTCTCAGCACATTAAACCCACACTGATGCCAGTGTGGGATTTAATGTAAAATGCACAACAGAGGGCATCTTAGAGATGCCCCCTGAAACTCAACCAACTTCTAGTGTCCCGACTGAGTGGCTGCTTAGGATGCCACCAACAGACATGTTTCTGGACCCCTGGGTCGAGAGCCTGCTGCTCTCGGGGGGCTGAAACAATGCACATCCTGGGACGAGATGCCAAGCCTCCTCTCCCAGGATGGGCAGGGTTCACGAAAGGGGAAGCTTCAAAGGCATGCCGCCTTTGTGAGCCTCCACAGACCATTTGCTGCTTTTAGCAACTTTTAGAAACTGGTCCCCACTGGTTCTTCCCCCCACTTTGGGCGGGAGAACCGGCAGGAAAAACAAGTGAGGGAGAGAGGTGTGCCCACCTCTGCCAACTCCACCCCTCAGGTAGGGGAGGAGAAGTGAAGCACAACTACGAGTCCCCGCCATCTTGAGGATGGGGGGAACCCAACCAACCAGGGACAGGCTGCTGCCCCCCTCACACTGGAGGGTGGCATGAGAGGGGGTGTACCCACCCCAGGGAAGAGACCCATTGGTCTCTACCCTCTACCTACCTGTAACGCCCCTAAATCTAGTATTTAGGGGCACCCTGAACCTTGCTTCCTCAGATACAGCCAAGAAACAAGAAGAAAAGAAGAAGAAGGACCGAACAGCCGTGCAGCCAGCTAACAAGAGGAAGACGCCCACTGACTTGGCCCCAGCCCTACCGGCCTGTCTCCCCTCGAACATGCTCCTGCGAAATCCCGGTGTGTCCTGTAGCCAGCAACCTCAAAAACCTCGGAGGACCTGCCTGCCTTCACTTCCAAAGACTGCTTCTCCCGTGAACACCGGATTTGTTCAAACTGCAAAAATGGCAGCAGCCGGAGACGCGAACCTGCCCCACTCTGCACCCGCCGTCCACGGCCCGAGCTCGAGTGGGCAAACACCACGAGGAGGTTACCCCGGCGATCCTGACGCGAAATCCGGCGACCCCTTGTAGTGTAGTTCCTATTTCCCTAATAGGCTCTGCGCATTGGAATAATATACCCTATAGGCTTGACATAGGACTAAGGTCAGTATGTCCCTATCAAGTATATTAAACTTAATTACTTTGTGCCAGCTAACTCAGAGGCCACTAGAAACTCCTTGCGAACAAGAAGGGAGTAGTTTCTGGCAACCGCATAAACATGACAACTTTGTTTCCCTTTAGAATCGGAACACTTCGTGGAAACAATAGATAACAGTTTCACTCAGCTAATCGTGCATGCTTAGTTTTCTCAGAGTTACACAGAAAGAATAGACGGCGTTTCAATAAAAGGATTTATTGAACAGTCTTGTTTCTCGTGTAAGAGATATGTGCTGTTATGATCACAAGACAGTATGCAAGATATATAATGTACAGCGTAAGCAGTAGAAAGAAATAATACTGCGCTAGCATTATCTTTTAGCATATATTTACGTACATAAATAACATGAGCTAAAAATGTGTGTACTCATACGATGCTTTTCTAAGCTAGTTCTACCCCAGTGTACCTTACCTGATCTAGGTGTAGGGCAAGGTAAGAAGTAGGTGAAGTATTCTCTAGTATGGTATACTAAGAGTCTGGTATGCCAAGAGTCCCTCTAGGTTCTAGTCAGTTCCATACCTTGAGAATGAGAGAGGTGGGAATCTCCTTCCGGATCTCCGAACTCTAACACCCCGCGAAGGGAGTCAGAACACTGGGAGCTAGATTCTCTGCGAGCACTGATGACAGCGTCTCTGGTCAGTGCGTCAGGCCGGGATACAGGCTCCTCTGAAGTCGAGGTCTCCTCTAACTTGCTTGGGCAAGGGAAGGTATATTTATACCTGGTAGGTGCCTTGGAATGTTAGCATTGACGTGAAGTCGGACAGAGGAAGACGTCAGGAATGAACCCTTAAGGTATAGCGGTTCATGCTTAATAAATGAGTTCTTGGAGAAATCAATAATCCTGTGCTAGGGGAACTCCCAAAAGCTTAAGGGTCTGGTTTCTAAGAACTCGTTCTGACGTTAGGGTGGACGGATGTCGGTGACCATGCCTGTATTTGGAGTGCATGGCTAATGCCCAAATAAGGACTGGGATTCTATGCCTATATAAGGGCAATGCGAATTGTGCCTATATAAGGACATGTTTCAGGAAAACCTATATACAGACACCTAAAGCGGAATACAACACCCACTCCACTTTTGAATGAACGATAATTCTAATGCTAAACATGTAATGCAAAACATTAAATTGAGTACCACATGTTGCTAAAAACATTCCTAAAAGCATTTAAAAGAAGTTTAAAAAACTGTTGCTAAACATGTAATGCAATAGGTACTGTACATTTAAAGCATTTTTTCATTCTAAGCATATATTGGAAATAAATGCAACCTGAATGAATATACAGAAATATATACATATGATGAAATGGTTGACAAGTTTTCAAAAATCAAAGCCATTGCATATCGTGGAACTAAATGAAATCTTTAGACAAATAAGGTGACATTGTGTCACTGGAAGTAGTCAAAGAAGTCCATTTTATAAGAATAGTTCTACTGTAAGCAGATTGTTTTGCCATGTATTTTCAAAAAATAAAGAAAAAGAAAAGAGTCAATTTTAGGAAGAGTTCCAAGTTTTGAAAATATGAAGGCCAAATTCATTCTGTCCCTGGTACACTGTGAGCCGAATCAAAATCAGTGTATGGGTCTGGTGAAAACATGAAATCATCTATTTCTGTAGACAAAAGATCGTCTACCGAAGTCGGTGACAGTTGGAACACCTCATGTAGAAGATTAATTGCACAGAGATGTGAAGCATCGCCTTCAGCATTGGATGCCGCAGCAATGTTCGCGTCCCGTTGTTACCTGTGTGCCTGTTGATCCATCTCGTACCTCAGCAGCAGCAGGAAGCGTCTGTGAGATCTCAATGAATGCCGTCATCAGGATTGGTAGCCTCTGGGGACAACACAGAGCATGGGCCGTTATCGCGTCCAGCAGAGTATCGATATCCGTTGGCATGACTGATGGGAGTGTTAGACCGGTGTCTAGTACGCATTCTTCACCGCAAAGCAGGCAGCGTAGAACAGGTAAGATGCAATCTTGCCAGATAGGTCTAAACGACAGGAACCATGTTGCATTAAGTTCCCGTAGACGAGGTATGCCCAAAAGTTGGACTATGCGCTCACTGCACTTCCGTTCTAGGAGAGCTTTCTCCACATCGCTCGGAGTGACGTCGGTGAACAGGCTTGTCATAGCGTAGTAGTAGGAATAAAAACAGGATTCCCGCAACCAGTGCTAGAATTAATGGCACACCACCAAACACCGAATGTGCGAAGTTTGGGATGATTCCGAGGACTGCCTGGAAAGGTGCTAACAGTCCTGAACAGATGGTCTTAAATACATGTACAATCCCGCTCGTATCAGACATGTTAAAGATACGTCCCATAATTTCTGCGAAATGTATAGGGCAGTTTGTACGAATTAAAGCCTGTATCTCAGCCGAAGTACTTGCAATTTGTAAATCATAGATTTCTTTGGCCGAGGTCAGAGGCACTGTTTGTTGCAAAAGCATGGCTTTCAGTCTGCTTAAAGTATCAAAACGTATAAAAGAAACATTCAATGTAGGCCATAGAGGCGACTCCCTGACTGTGTCTATTGGGGGGAACAATACTTGCATACAACAAGTGACCCTGGAGTTGACCGTTACCAGATATGGGATGCCTGGCAACATGCCACAACAACTCTGATCATTCAACATGAGGTAACTCCCATTAGAAAGTTGGCCAAACATTGGATTAATCACAGCAGCTGGTGTACCTTGCTGGTGACAGGACAAATTTGCCACAGAACCATTGCAAGCCCCGTGTAAAGAAATGTCCTGACATATGAGTGAACCGCTTAATGCCCTTTCACAGTGTGTACCGCTTAAAAACACTTCACGATCCCCACTCCAACATCTGTAGTTGTAAGGTAAATTCCAGGATGTCTTAATGTATTCTTTACCCAACCTTTCATATTTGCCTGCTTGCATTTGTTTGAGGCAATACTGAAACTGAAAAGTAGTGACAGGCAGAGTGATTTTGCCATGAATAAGCCATTCTGTAGCTGTTTTTTCTGCTACCGTAAATGGTAATGTTTCCAGTTTTTCAATGCTCAGCACTGTATACTTTGCTCCCCTTTGTGCCAATTCGATCTGTTTATCTGTTAGATTGTATTCTGCAAACAGAGACGACGTGTTGATATAACGCCAAGGCACATAGCCCGCACGCAAAGATTGCAGCGTCCAGCCTAATAACATAATAGAACATAACTGTGATTGGCCTTGTTGTAACATGGCTAAATCATGTTCCAGTATGTCAATAGCAGAGGATACAATGTTGTCCAATGAATAAATTCTGGATGGCAAAGTTGTTAACCCATTGTCGACCACAGAGAGAGTTTTCTCTAAATTAATACGATCAAGTTCACGTGTTCGTTCTGCGGCCTCTGCCTGTGAAACCTTCCATACTTCATTAAAAGCAGCATAAATGCCGGCATATATGAAACGTTTTTGACGCGGTTTTCTTGGTCCTAGCAAGAATTCCCTAAGGTCTGCGTTTTCTTTAAGTAAAGATAAGTGTTGTTTCACATCCTCGAGTGTAGATTTTTGTAACCAGTCGAGGCACAATTTTCCTACACTATATGTTGTTACTACCCCCGGATGTTGTCTTTGAACATATCTTTGGTCTGGCCTATGGATAGTAAAGCCCTGTCTTCTATTCAGGAATCTTTCTTGACAGATGTTTGTGTCTGTGGGCGAGAGTAACCATTCTTTCCAATCAGAATCTGTTCTGTTGTTTGGTAATATTGTGGCAACTGTGACCGCTACCTGTGTAGTGCTATTACTTGCAGGTGTTGGTACAGAAGGTGTGTTCATGTCTTTGATCTTTGCTAAACCAAGGCAAGACGTTTGTTGCACAGTGTCATTCAAAAACATAATTTGCTGTGGGATTATACATGCTCTAAACAAAGCTTCTATCCCCTGTACTTGCCAATCTTTAGAATCCCAGACAGATTTTGTGTCTATTGTGTCTTTCCAAAAGTCAAACCCTTGTCTAGACAGTTGGGTAATAAATGCTGCAGAGTAAATCTGTTTTGTATTTGTTAACATAATTTTCTGTCCTGTTTTGTTTAAATTTTTATAGTAAAATGTTTCTGGATCAGATGTATTGTACCCTGAAAAATATGGAAACTTTTTAGCAAACGTTTTTGAACTGCCTTTTGGTGGTGTAGGACAATGTTCCCATTGGTTAAACATAAACACATTTCTAGGTTTTGCAGATTTATGCAAGAAATGATGACCATAGTGGTTATAACAGTAAAGCTGTTCGTAGTCTGATGAACCCTCTAAGTATTCATTGTTAGAGAATGCAGCAGACCTTTCTAAATTAGACATCATATCATTTACAGTCTCAAAGTCCCAATCATCAGAATAGGTACTAGAGGTAATAAAATCACTTAATGAAATTTTAAATAAATGTGGAATGTTCAAAAGTTCCGTAGGGCCGAAGATATCGAAATCGATCTTGTCCCACACTATACCATCCTGTATAGGAACGGCTGTGATGTTCACTGCTGACAAGTCTCTTGCTTCACGATGGGATGATTTGTGTGGTTTTAAAAGTAAGTTCACATTTTTACTTTCAGTGTCCATATGCATGTATCTGCCATTTATAAGCATGCTGATAGTCATAACCAAAGCTAGCCAAAGCAGAAAGAAAAATATTCCAGAAATAATCCATAGTTCAATCCATGGTGAAACCAGATAAATCTCTTTCAGGAAATGAAAAAGGTCTTGTACTTGTTGTTTGAAAGTTTTTAGGGCTGACGTCGTTTCAGGCTCACTGGGATCCTCAGAAAACGTATCAAAGTTAATGAAATAGCCAGAAGCAGTTCTGTCAATTGTTGGAATTGCATCAGGATTTGTTGAAATCGCTGGAACCAGTTGATCACTTGTTACGTTGGTGTAGACAGGTGTATCTGGACGAACTGTTACTTGAGTTTCAAGAGGGACGAGTTCCATAGCATTGATGCTTAGTCCTTCATCTGTTACTGCTGAATTCTCGATGGTTATGAGTCTTTCAGTCTGAACCTCTTGGATAGTAGCGAGAGGAGTGCATCTGCTACTAGGTCGGAGTCCACAAGGCCTACTACTTAGTATTGGCCACATACTGTGGTTTGATGAGGTCGATTGACACAAATCTTTTCTCCTTTTTTCCAGCAAGGGGCGGCAGAAGTACTGTTCTTGTTCCGTGGACAGCTAGGACAGGGACTGGTTGTCTGTAAGAAGGTCCAAATTCCTTCTTGTCCGCAATCTTCTCTCTGACTAGATCCCCAACTTTTGGGATCTAGACAGGCCTTGCTGGGACTGCCGGTTTTTCCCCAGTGGTGGTTGGCTTCAGGAACACGTTGCTTTGTTTCGATCTTAGTTCATTTAGATCCTGTAAAACAGCCAAACGATCTTTGATATCAAAGGGTTTATTTTCCACCACTGTGCCTTTACATTCGAGATCAGGAACCCACATTCTTGTCCCAAATAGGACCTCATTTGGAGTGACTCCCCTAGAGAACTTCTTGGCAAATTATTTAATGAGCGTTGGACCCCATAAAGATGTTTGACCCACCCATCACCCGAACCTACTACTCTAGCTGTTATAGACTGCTTTATGTCCCGGTTTTTCCTTTCCACAACAGAATTTCCCTCAGGATAAAATGGAGAGGAGTACCGCAATGCTACGCCCAAACTGGCCATGGCTTCTTTGTAAGCCCGAGAGCTAAACGCAGGGCCCTGGTCAGAATGTAGTGTGCCAATTGCGTATGTGCCGATAAAGACTCGCAAATCTTTTATAACAGTGCGAGCGTCAGCCGAGCGCTGAGGCCATATCCATAGGAACCTTGACTTAGTATTTGTGGGATTGCATTTGTCCAAAAGGACGCCTGCGCGTTGATAGTCTAATGCCGTCTAACAATGGTGTCTGTACTGGGCAGGCTACTTCGTAGCATGGTGTCTGGTGGCATTCTGCACTACGCTGTATATTACAGTCTATGCAGTCATTGATGAAGATGTGAATCTGTGTATTCATTCCAGGCCACCAGTACATCTCTTTTAATGTTAATATTGTTTTAGAGATCCCTTGATGTGACAGACCGTCCCCCAGACGTGCTTTATAAATCAAAGCTGCTCTACGTTCCATGTTTGGAATTACCCTATCCCCCACTCCAGGGATTCGAGCAAAAGGAACGTTGTTTGCATCAATTACATAAGAGTACTTGAGTGGAAATTTCTTTGGTAATGCTGCACCACTGCCTTTGCTTGTAGCATTGACAGCCAACAATATCTCACTGTCTATTCTCGTTTTTGAACGAGTGATCGCAGCTACGGAAGCCGTCTGAACAGCCCCCTTTGCGGCTTCATCAGCCAATGAATTCCCTGCAACGTGAACGCCATCACGTTGATGACTCAGTGTGTGTATCACGTGAGCCTTTGGTAGTTCGTTTTTTAACTGAACTACTTGTTCCCAAAGCGTTTTATGCTTTATTGTGCCACCTTTTGCATCTTTGAACCCGTTTTCAAGCCAATTTTGTATATATTCATTATACGACTGAACACAGTAAAAAGAATCGCACACTATGAGTGTGGGGAATTCGCGATCTGTACTTGCAAGTGCCAGTTTGAATGCTTGTAGTTCAGCTCACTGAGCTGTGCAATCTCCTAGAGATTGAGTTTTAGTGACCATTGGTCTGAAGATACCATCGCGCATGCGACCTTTAACGATTGAGCATGCTGCACTGTAAGCTTGCTTACTCCCTGTAGCGGGTTGTGCGGATCCGTCAGTGTAAATTATGAATTCGAACTGATCGAGAGGCAGAATTTCAGTGGGCAGAGGACATTCATGTTCATATTGCAGGAACGCTTGTGTTTTTAGATCAGGATCAAAAACATATTCAACATCTGTTGCAGCAAGAGAATTAATCCATTGTATCCATCTAGGATGTAAAGCTTTTGCATTTGGAATGCTCGCTTTTGTAACTGCCTCTAAGGCCTGTACTGGAGTTACGACAATAATGCGTTTCCCTTGGGCTAGAGCTCTTTCTTTTGCTACAGCGGTTTGAACTGCTGTCAGTATTTATTCTGTTGAAGTGAAGCGCATTTCTGCTTGTGTATACAAATGTGATTTGTATGCTATTGGTACTTTTTCACCCTCATTAAATGTTAAATAGGTGAAACCGCATTGTCCCGAAATTATTCGGATCACTAAATTGCGTTGACTTACGCGTGTTTGTAAGTGATTTGTTGCTAACATGTTAGCTTGGAGTGAACGCAGGATTTCTGTGTGTTCTTGTGTCCAATGTTTGATTGAAAAATCAGGTTTGATTAATTCGTAGAGAGGTTTAACCCTTTCTGCGTAATTTAGAATGTAAGTTCTTCCAAAATTTAGGAAACCCAAGATTGATTGTAAGTTTTTCAGCGTTTTTGGAGGTTGGAGCAGCGCGCACTTTTCTAAAAAGTTAGCTGCCAGGCTCTTGCCTTCACTTGAAAGTTTATATCCTAGGAAAAGGACATTAAGATGGGCAATTCTGGATTTTTTAAAGTTGAATTTGTAGCCCTCGGAGGCGAAGCCCAATATAATGGTACTCACCCTGTTCAAGTGCCTATCTAGGTCATCGTCTGTCAGATAGATGTCATCGACATATGACAATGCCTCATTATCATAAATTTGTAGTAACTCTGTTACTCTCGCTGAGAATAACCCCGGGCTGTTTTTGAACCCTTGTGGGAGCCTACAAAATTGACGCTGGGTCCCCATTATTGAGAAAGCTGTTAAGTACCTGCTTTCAGGTGCTATGTTTTGACAAAAGAAACCATTTGAAATGTCTAATGTGGTTTTATATTTTTTACGCACAATATTATTAATTAATGCTGTACTATGTGCATTTTGCACTGCAAATGTTTTAGAACAAGTGTTCAAGTGTCTGTAATCCAAAACTAGGCGATATGTATTGTCTGGTTTGGATACAGGAAACAAAGGATTGTTCATTGAGGAGGTGCATGTTTCAATCACCCCTTGGTATTCAAGTTGATCTAAGATCTCCCTGACCTGTTTTTTAGCTTCTTGCTTTATTGGGTACTGCCTTTGTCCAGTAGGTTGATTTTTTAACTGTATTTTGTGGTGAGGTGAGTCCTCATCCCATCCTACATGATTTTTGTATAATGCTGGGGCCTGAGAACTGCCCATTTACTGGCATAAGTATATTTTAGGTGAATTGGAATATGGTTTGAGAAGGCAGGCATAATGATGTCCTCGCCATGTGGGCACTCCCTGACAAATTGTGGTGGCCAGTCTTTTTCTGCTAGAAGTATATCATAACCCCTTGATAGTTTCTCCCAAAAGAGTAATTTCACTTTTCTTGGTATGTCTCCCTCCATACGGAGTGTTATTTCATATAACTTTTGTGGAGTACTAACCCTGGTGTCTACAGTCTCTACTGTGATGTACTCATTCAAGTCCACTATCTCCAGAAGTTCCTTCAGGTTCTGGCGAGCTATTGTGACTTCTGCTGCACTGTCCAGCATTGTCTGAGCCCATTCTCCGTTCTTGAGCTGTGTTCTCAGTATTCTCGGCATGTCTGATCTTCAGACCTGCTACCTTCTTCTTTGTGAATTGAGGTTTTGATTTATTTTTCTGAACGTGTTTGTCGTCTTTCGATTTCACGCATTCTTCTCTGGGTTCTGACCGTCCTCTTCTTTCTGATGTCTGTGACGATATCTGAAAGGTACGAGAGGAACGTGTATCAGTATCTTGATACCTGTCAGGTTTTCTCAAATTATCCCTATTCCTGAGGTTATACCTCCTTTCAGAGGGCTCCTTATGAGGAAACCTACCTCGGGATTGAGAACGTTTCTCTTTTGTTTTGTTTATTTGTTTCCCACTTCTTTTAGAAGATGTAGGATTTTGTTTAATAGAGTCCTTCTCAGGACTTTCAGATAGTTTTGGCTTCAAAGGTCTTCCACCCAAACTATCTCTGCCTAATTCTGCATAAGATTGTTCTATTATTCTGGGTAGTTCAGTTTGATGTTCTGTAACATCAAATTCCCTTAAGCGTTGGCGGATCGCCACTGCTGCTGCCTCTCCTTTAATATTAGATAATATTATTGTTGAAGTTTTTCAGTAATTTCATACCTAAATTCAGAGCAGGCTCTGCCCCGTATTCGTTTTGAATTTGTTTCAGGACATCTGGTATTACTGCAATGGACGGAACACCATGTGTTTTAGTATAGATGGCAGCAAAGACTGCGCCCCAAGTGGTGCAATCTTCCACTTGTGGTGAGATCCCCATTGGTAAACAGATTGTTAGGATTCTGTGTTTCTCATAAGGGCTAGTATTTGGAAATACTGCTTCTATTTGAGTAATTTTTTGGGCTATCCAGAATGGAATTTGCTCACGTTTTGTGGGCATTTTACCCATGACTGCGTATAAAGTCTGTGGAGTAATTTTTAGTGTATTCTCCTGATGAGGGGTTTGAATTGGAATGGTCAATGGTGGTTGGACTGTGAAAGTCCGCATGACATATTGGACTAATTGTCTGTAAATTTTTATTAACTCTGTAAGTTGAGTAAGTAATTCCTCGTCTGACATTATATCGAGGTCAGGATGAGGAGTGTAGCCGGCTAGAATCGGCCATGTTGCTCCTGGTCTTCCTAGTGGACCGAGCCTGGTAATATTTCTGTGATTTTTTAGGGCGCCTTTAAACCAGAGCTGATGCTCCTGGTATGTGAGTGGAATTTCAATGTCCTCGAAAGGAATATATTCCTCTGGTGGTTCGTCTTCTTTAAAGAAGTCAAACACTTTTGTTACTGGATTTGATTCTGGGAATGTTATCCATGTATAGAATACCTCTGTCTGAAAGGATTCGTGTGCCTCTATCACGAAAACTTCTCTACCACCTCTTGGTGATAGGACATGTTTTATAAGTTTTAGAGTGATGGCTCTCCTTAAGTTTGGATGGATGTTTGTAACACCCTCATCAGTTTCATTTAAACCGGTAAAATTAAAAGCTGTTACGACTGGGTCAGCCGCAGCTACACCGTTCTCGGCGTCATTGTCCCCGTGTATGGACATTTTTTTGGGGAAAAATGTAGTACAAGTTTCAAGGAAACAAAAGATAAGGTGCACAATATTTTGGAAACTGTATCCTTCAACGTTGATTAAACCAAAATAGCGAATCTATAGGGTTTTTTGTCCTATTTAGCTTTGGCGGATATTTAACCCTACCCACTCCAGATGTCTTATGGAGTATGTGAGTAGGGGTCTCTGAGAGAAAAGTACGACTGAGTTACTCAGTATCTAGTGTTAAATTAGTGCCTTACCAAACCGTTGGGCGCCATGTAGTGTAGTTCCTATTTCCCAAATAGGCTCTGCGCATTGGAATAATATACCCTATAGGCTTGACATAGGACTAAGGTCAGTATGTCCCTATCGAGTATATTAAACTTAATTACTTTGTGCCAGCTAACTCAGAGGCCACTAGAAACTCCTTGCGAACAAGAAGGGAATAGTTTCTGGCAACAGCATAAACATGACAACTTTGTTTCCCTTTAGAATCGGAACACTTCTCAGAAGCGTGGAAACAATAGATAACAGTTTCACTCAGCTAATCGTGCATGCTTAGTTTTCTCAGAGTTACACAGAAAGAATAGACGGGCGTTTCAATAAAAGGATTTATTGAACAGTCTTGTTTCTCGTGTAAGAGATATGTGCTGTTATGATCACAAGACAATATGCAAGATATATAATGTACAGCGTAAGCAGTAGAAAGAAATAATACTCCGCTAGCATTATCTTTTAGCATATATTTACGTACATAAATAACATGAGCTAAAAATGCGAGTACTCATACGATGCTTTTCTAAGCTAGTTCTACCTCAGTGTACATAGCCTGATCTAGGTGTAGGGCAAGGTAAGAAGTAGGTGAAGTATTTTCTAGTATGGTATACTAAGAGTCTGGTATGCCAAGAGTCCCTCTAGGTTCTAGTCAGCTCCATACCTTGAGAATGAGAGAGGTGGGAATCTCCTTCCGGATCTCCGAACTCTAACACCCCGCGAAGGGAGTCAGAACACTGGGAGCTGGATTCTCTGCGAGCAGGGATGACAGCGTCTCTGGTCAGTGCGTCAGGCCGGGATACGGGCTCCACTGAAGTCGAGGTCTCCTCTAACTTGCTTGGGCAAGGGAAGGTATATTTATACCTGGTAGGTGCCTTGGAATGTTAGCATTGACGTGAAGTCGGACAGAGGAAGACGTCAGGAATGAACCCTTAAGGTATAGCGGTTCATGCATAATAAATGAGTTCTTGGAGAAATCAATAATCCTGTGCTAGGGGAACTCCCAAAAGCTTAAGGGTCTGGTTTCTAAGAACTCCTTGTGACGTTAGGGTGGACGGATGTCGGTGACCATGCCTTTATTTGGAGTGCATGGCTAATGCCTAAATAAGGACTGGGAATCTATGCCTATATAAGGGCAATGCGAATTGTGCCTATATAAGGACATGTTTCAGGAAAACCTATATACGGACACCTAAAGCGGAATACAACACCCTGACCTGCCTCAAGCCTCCAGCCGACACCTGCAGCCGAAATCCAGAAGGCCCCCCTAACCGCGACCCGGAGCTGGTAAGCCGTTCCGAACCCAAAAGGCACCCCTGCACCCGATGCCCCACGGCCTTGTGTGCCCAAACCAACCCTAACTTCCCAACTTACCTCTCGAAGTGGTGGTCGCACCCAGAAGTCCTTCGTCTCCCTGCCTGCAGTGCTTTTGCTAACCGGAGGTTCTCCATTGGAAACAACAGGGCTTCCGACGACGAAACAGCACCCTGCACCCGGCCGCCCTAGTGCCGCTCAGGGTGCACCTTTTGTGCTAAGCTGTTTCCCCATTTGCTCTGAGCTAAAGTCTAGGAGCTTTGCTCCCACAACCCAGTGGCCTGCTTGCCAGCAGCCACCAACTGGAGACCCCTTATACTCCATTAGATAACATTGGGCCTCAACACTCTGCCAGCCCTAGTGCTGCTGAGGGTGTAACAAGAGTGCATCACTGACCCTGGGGGACCCCTGAGTCTAACCCCAGAACCTTAACTCCCACAGTCGATAACTTACCTGTGAACCGATAACCTGTTTTTCCTCCTAAGGATAACATTGACACTTTTTCTCCAAATAGTTTCTAAGTGTGGAGTTTTGAAATCTAAAAATATTCTTTAAAAATCGCACGAATAACCAAAACGTATTTACTTACCTGTTTGCAGGAAATGTCCCAGTGCTGAATCTAGGTATCCAGCACTGAGTTAGAAAAGTAACGTGAAAAGTAACTTACCTGTAATTTACTGAAAAAGCCTATTCATTTCAATGTACTGTATTTGCTAAGTATTGCAACCTACTGCATCCCCTGTAAATCGAACAAAGTACAATTTATATTGCATTTTCAAACTGTTCTACAATCAGCAACTTGTTACTGTAAAGTATTTAATGCTTACCTGTGCCAGGCTTGCTTGGTTCTAAAAATAAAACAACAGTATATTTTTTATACAAAAACAATTGGTCTAGAGTTCAGTCTTTGAGTGTGTGAATTCATTTGCTGACTGAGTGGGTACATCAAATGCTTAACACTGTCCTCTGATACTGCCTTACTGCTCGACCACTCTACCACAAATAGAGAGTAAGGTTCTATCTAACTTTAACCTCTGCCTACCTCTGGGGTCACCTGGACTCTATACACACTAGACCTCATTTTGGTGTAGTATATATAGAGCCAGTTTCCTACTTTGGTGGATCAGCGGTGGGATACACAACTTTGCATTTGTTGGACTACTTGGTTACCACCTGATCACACGACAGAACTCTTAAATTGCCTTTAGAATTCTGATTTTTTCAAAATTGGCATTTTTACAAAACTACTAAAAGTCTTGTTAGGGCCTTGCTTAAGTCCCTTAAGAATTTTAGAAAATAAAAAGTCACTGTAGTCAAGGTTAGAGGGGTTAGAACTTTTGTGTTAGAATGTCTCAAAATAAGAACCTAGCTACTAGTGAAGATAACCATAATAACATACAGGACATGGTTGAGGAGCTTGACCTCACCCCTTACCTTCACTTGTCTTTCAAGGAAGTAAGGTCCTTATATAAAATTAAAAACATACCAATGGGTCCCGATCCAACCAAACAAAAGCTCCAGGAGCTCTTGGCTGAGTATGCAAAGGACCACCCCTCTGGGCAAGGTGATGACCAGTCAGATGGGGAAGTAGTGGAAGAGGATGACGAGGTAGATCTACCTCCTCCACTGCTTAGGGAGAAAAGGGCTCCAGTAGCCCTGACTCCTAGAATCAACCTCTCAGTACCTAGGGGCCACACAGGTGGCTCAGGTTCGACATTGAGGACAGCCCCAATGAGGAGGACAGCCTTTTAGCAAGGCTGACCAAAAGACTAGACCTAGAGACCAGACTCCTGGCTCTAGAGAAAGAAAGGAGATGGGTTTAGCACCCATCCATGGTGGCAGCAATCAAAATAATAAGGATAAAGAGCAATCTTATGATCCTAAAATCCCCAAAGGGATTGTCCCTAAATTTGAGGAGGGTGATGATATCCATAAATGGTTCCCAGCCTTTGAGAGGGCTTGTGACATGAGAAAGGTGAAGAAACCTCTCTAGGGGGCACTCCTGTGGGAACTGTTCTCTGGTAACTGCAGAGACTGACTCCTGACCCTCTCTGAGCCAGATGCTGGGTCTTATGACCTCATGAAGAGAACTCTGATTGAGGGATTTGGACTCACTCTTAGGAGTACAGAATTAGCTTCAGGGGGGCTCCCAAAACCAGTCCTGGATTGAATTTGTAGACTACTCAGTAAAAACACTAGGTGGCTGGTTAACTGGAAACAATGTGCATGACTTTAATGGTATTTACAACCTGTTTATGAAGGAACACATATTAAGTAATTGCATTGATGAAAAGTTGCATCAGTACCTGGTAGACCTAGGTCCACTTTCTCCCCAAGAATTGGGAAAGAAGGCAGACCACTGGGTCAAAACAAGGGTAACTGGGGTGACCAAAAGAAAGGGGTTACAAAGCCTCCCCAGAGGAAAGACAGTGAACCCATTAAAGATAAAAGTAAGGAGTCCCAGGTAGCCCCCCAAAAACCTGTCCAGGAGGGTGGGCCCAAAGACACCTCACAAACTAAAACAGGGTACCAAGGTAAGAATTGAGATCCCAACAGAGTATGGTGTCACAACTGTCAAAAGGCAGGACACCACACCAAGGACCCTAGCTGTCCTAAAAACAAAGCCCCTAGTGCAGCTCCAGGTGTTACTAGTGTAGCTCCAGGGGTTGCCAGTGTAGCTTTGGAGGATGGTTCCTCAGATGAGGAAGTCCTCCTAGCCTTCAACTAGAAAATGGGCCCAAAAGGTGAGCTGGAAATTCCAGAGGGGAGTAGGCACTTCCACCACCTGCTGGTGAATGGAATCCCAACCACTGCCCTGAGAGATACCTGTGCCAGTCACACTGTGGTGCATGACAGGTTGGTACTCCCACACCAGTATGTCCCAGGGAAAACAAAAAGAGTAAGGGCTGTCCCAGGGGGTGTCGCTGTTAGGCCTGTGGCTGTAGTGCTCCTAGAAGTAGCTGGGACCCTTAGATGGAGAAAGGTGGTAGTCAGTAAAAACCTCCCCCTTGATTATCTCCTGTGGAATGCCCACTCAGAGGTTGGTCGGAGCCAAAGAGAGGTACTGGTCCAATGCCAGACCTCACCCAAGAAACCTGGGGGGGGGGGGGCTCAACCTGCGGTTAGTGCAGCTAAGCCTCAAAAGAAAAAAAAGAAACAGTGTAGGAAAGGTGGGCAACTGTTAGCCACAGTTCCAGTGGGCTAGGGAGATTCTATCCCAGTAAGAGAGAATTCCAAAATTGGCACTGGTGAAGTCCCCCCTAGCCAACAAAAAGACCTGACTAGTCAGGCAACTGTCCAGCCTGAGTTGGTGGCTCCTCAGCTGGCAGAACAGAGGGTGGAAGAAGGGTGTTTACTACCCAGTGTCATGACACCCCACCCTAAAACAGCAGACAGGCAAACAGAACCCAAGGATGTAAGGCCCTGCAACTTTCAAACCACTTCCTCTACTCTTCCTCGCCTGAAATACTAGGAAGACTCTCCCAGCTTTGGCAGAGTCTCCTGGCCTTTGGGCTGGGGGGGCTTGTGTAGGAAAGTGGGTTTGTGTTGCAGTAACCCCCCCACTTTGTGCCAGACTATTGATGCACTATTACTTGGTGTGCCCCAGGGTCCCTGCCAATAAGGTTCCCAGTGGCTTGTGTTCTTTCTCCAAAACTAAACCCAATTGGCATCTCTGGCCACAGGTCAGCCCCTGGTAAATGGTACCACAGGTACCCAGGGCACTGTGACCAGAGAAGGCCTATAAGGGCTGCAGCACTTATTGTGCCTCCTTTAGAGGTCCTGTACCACCACACTCACACACTGCCTTTGCAGGCTGCGTGTCTTGGTGCAGAACAAAGTGAAGAGTCGACATGGCACACATCTCTGTGTGCCATGCCCACAAACCACTGCCCTGGCATAGATCAGTCGCCCCTCTAGCAGGGTCACTATGCCAGTGGTAAGGGTACAGGTGCATGAGCCCTGTACCCCTACAGTGCCCAAGTCCATTCTTGGGCATTGTAAGTGCAGTGCTGCCATTAAGAGTATATGGTGCTGGGAGTTTGTCATTACGAACTCCACAACACCATAATGGCTACACTGAAAACTGGGAAGTTTGGTATCAAACTTCTCAGCACATTAAACCCACACTGATGCCTTTGTGGGATTTAATGTAAAATGCACAACAGAGGGCATCTTAGAGATGCCCCCTGAAACTCGACCAACTTCTAGTGTCCCGACTGAGTGGCTGCTTAGGCTGCCACCAACAGACATGTTTCTGGACCCCTGGGTCGAGAGCCTGCTGCTCTCGGGGGGCTGAAACAATGCACATCCTGGGACGAGGTGCCAAGCCTCCTCCCCCAGGATGGGCAGGGTTCACGAAAGGGGAAGCTTCAAAGGCATGCCGCCTTTGTGAGCCTCCCCAGACCATTTGCTGTTTTAGCAACTGGTCCCCACTGGTTCTTCCCCCCACTTTGGGCGGGAGAACCGGCAGGAAAAACAAGTGAGGGAGAGAGGTGTGCCCACCTCTGCCAACTCCACCCCTCAGGTAGGGGAGGCGAGGTGAAGCACAACTCCGAGTCCCCGCCATCTTGAGGATGGGGGGACCCAACCAACCAGGGACAGGCTCCTGCCCCCCTCCCACTGGAGGGTGGCACGATAGGGGGTGTACCCACCCCAGGGAAGGGACCCATTGGTCCCTACCCTCTACCTACCTGTAATGCCACTAAATCTAGTATTTAGGGGACACCCTGAACCTTGCTTCCTCAGATCCAGCCAAGAAACAAGAAGAAAAGAAGAAGAAGGACCGAACAGCCGTGCAGCCAGCTAACAAGAGGAAGACGCCCACTGACTTGGCCCCAGCCCTACCGGCCTGTCTCCCCTTGAACCTGCTCCTGCGAAATCCCGGTGTGTCCTGCAGCCAGCAACCTCAAAAATCTCAGAGTACCTGCCTGCCTTCACTTCCAAAGACTGCTTCTCCCGTGAACACCGGATTTGTTCAAACTGCAACCTCTGGCAGCAGCCGGAGACCGCGAACCTGCCCCACTCTGCACCCGCCGTCCACGGCCCAAGCTCGAGTGGGCAAACACCACGAGGAGGTCACCCCGGCGATCCTGACGCAAGATCCGGCGACCCCTGACCTGCCTCAAGCCTCCAGCTGACGCCTGCAGTCGAAATCCAGAAGGCCCCCCTAACCGCGATCCGGAGCTGGTAAGCCGATCCGACCCCAAAAGGCACCCCTGCACCCGACGCCCCAAAGGCCTTGTGCGCCCAAACCAACGGTGCCTAACCAACCCTAACTTCCCAACTTACCTCTCGAAGTGGTGGTCGCACCCAGAAGTCCTTCGTCTCCCTGCCTGCAGTGCTTTTGCTAACCGGAGGTTCTCCATTGGAAACAACAGGGCTTCCGACGACGAAACAGCACCCTGCACCCGGCCGCCCTAGTGCCGCTGAGGGTGCACCTTTTGTGCTAAGCTGTTTCCCCATTTGCCCTGAGCTAAAGTCTAGGAGCTTTGCTCCACAACCCAGTGGCCTGCTTGCCAGCAGCCACCAACCGGAGACCCCCTATCCTCCATAGGATAACATTGGGCCTCAACACTCTGCACCCGGCCGCCCTAGTGCCACTGAGGGTGTAACAAGAGTGCATCACTGACCCTGGGGGACCCCTTAGTCTAACCCCAGAACCTTAACTCCCACAGTCGATAACTTACCTGTGAACCGATTACCTGTTTTTCCTCCTAAGGATAACATTGACACTTTTTCTCCAAATAGTTTCTAAGTGTGGAATTTTGAAATCTAAAAATATTCTTTAAAAATCGCACGAATAACCAAAACGTATTTACTTACCTGTTTGCAGGAAATGTCCCAGTACTGAATCTAGGTATCCAGCACTGAGTTAGAAAAGTAACGTGAAAAGTAACTTACCTGTAATTTACTGAAAAAGCCTATTCATTTCAATGTACTGTATTTGCTAAGTATTGCAACCTACTGCATCCCTGCAAATCGAACAAAGTACAATTCATATTGCATTTTCAAACTGTTCTACAATCAGCAACTTATTACTGTGAAGTATTTAATGCTTACCTGTGCCAGGCTTGCTTGGTTCTAGAAATAAAACAACAGTATATTTTTTATACAAAAACAATTGGTCTAGAGTTCAGTCTTTGAGTGTGTGAATTCATTTGCTGACTGAGTGGGTACATCAAATGCTTAACACTGTCCTCTGATACTGCCTTACTGCTCGACCACTCTACCACAAATAGAGAGTAAGGTTCTATCTAACTTTAACCTCTGCCTACCTCTGGGGTCACCTGGACTCTATACACACTAGACCTCATTTTGGTGTAGTATATATAGAGCCAGTTTCCTACTTTGGTGGATCAACGGTGGGATACACAACTTTGCATTTGTTGGACTACTTGGTTACCACCTGATCACACGACAGAACTCTTAAATTGCCTTTAGAATTCTGATTTTTTCAAAATTGGCATTTTTACAAAACTACTAAAAGTCTTGTTAGGGCCTTGCTTAAGTCCCTTAAGAATTTTAGAAAATAAAAAGTCACTGTAGTCAAGGTTAGAGGGGTTAGAACTTTTTTGTTAGAATGTCTCAAAATAAGAACCTAGCTACTAGTGAAGATAACCATAATAACATACAGGACATGGTTGAGGAGCTTGACCTCACCCCTTACCTTCACTTGTCTTTCAAGGAAGTAAGGTCCTTATATAAAATTAAAAACATACCAATGGGTCCGCATCCAACCAAACAAAAGCTCCAGGAGCTCTTGGCTGAGTATGCAAAGGACCACCCCTCTGAGCAAGGTGATGACCAGTCAGATGGGGAAGTAGTGGAAGAGGATGACGAGGTAGATCTACCTCCTCCACTGCTTAGGGAGAAAAGGGCTCCAGTAGCCCTGACTCCTAGAATCAACCTCTCAGTACCTAGGGGCCACACAGGTGGCTCAGGTTCGACATTGAGGACAGCCTCAATGAGGAGGACAGCCTTTTAGCAAGGTTGACTAAAAGACTAGACCTAGAGACCAGGCTCCTGGCTCTAGAGAAAGAAAGAAAGGAGATGGGGTTAGCACCCATCCATGGTGGCAGCAATCAAAATAATAAGGATAAAGAGCAATCTTATGATCCTAAAATCCCCAAAGGGATTGTCCCTAAAGTTGAGGAGGGTGATGATATCCCTAAATGGTTCACAGCCTTTGAGAGGACTTGTGACATGAGAAATGTGTGAGAAACCTCTCTGGGGGGCACTTCTGTGGGAACTGTTCTCTGGTAACTGCAGAGACAGACTCCTGACCCTCTCTGAGCCAGAAGCTGGGTCTTATGACCTCATGAAGAGAACTCTGATTGAGGGATTTGGACTCACAACTGAGGAGTACAGAATTAGCTTCAGGGTGGCTCACAAAACCCAAAACCAGTCCTGGATTGATTTTGTAGATTACTCAGTAAAAACACTAGGTGGCTCGTGAACTGGAAACAATGTGCATGACTTTACTGGAATTTACAACCTGTTTATGAAGGAACACATATTAAGTAATTGCATTGATGAAAAGTTGCATCAGTACCTGTTAGACCTAGGTCCACTTTCTCCCCAAGAATTGGGAAAGAAGGCAGACCACTGGGTCAAAACAAGGGTAACTAGGACGTCCACTGGGGGTGACCAAAAGAAAGGGGTTATAAAGCCTCCCCAGAGGAAACACAGTGAACCCATTAAAGATAAAAGAAGGAGTCCCAGGTAGCCCCCCAATAACCTGTCCAGGAGGGTGGGCCCAAAGACACCTCACAAACTAAAACAGGGTACCAAGGTAAGAATTGGGATCCCAACAGAGTATGGTGTCACAACTGTCAAAAGGCAGGACACCACACCAAGGACCCTAGCTGTCCTAAAAACAAAGCCCCTAGTGCAGCTCCAGGTGTTACTAGTGTAGCTCCAGGGGTTGCCAGTGTACCTTTGGAGGATGGTTCCTCAGATGAGGAAGTCCTCCAACTGGAAAATGGGCCCAAAAGGTGAGCTGGAAATTCCAGAGGGGAGAAGACACTTCCACCACCTACTGGTGAATGGAATCCCAGCCACTGCCCTGAGAGATACCTGTGCCAGTCACACTGTGGTGCATGACAGGTTGGTACTCCCACACCAGTATGTCCCAGGGGAAACAAAAAGAGTAAGGGCTGTCCCAGGGGGTGTCGCTGTTAGGCCTGTGGCTGTAGTGCTCCTAGAAGTAGCTGGGACCCTTAGATGGAGAAAGGTGGTAGTCAGTAAAAACCTCCCCCTTGATTGTCTCCTGTGGAATGACCACTCAGAGGTTGGTCGGAGCCAAAGAGAGGTACTGGCCCAATGCCAGACCTCACCCAAGAAGCCTGGGGGGGGGGGCTCAACCTGCAGTTAGTGCAGCTAAGCCCCAAAAGAAAAAAAAGAAACAGTGTAGGAAAGGTGGGCAACTGTTAGCCACAGTTGCAGTGGGCCAGGGAGATTCTATCCCAGTAAGGGAAAACTCCAAAATTGGCACTGGTGAAGTCCCCCCTAGCCAACAAAAAGACCAGACTAGTCAGGCAACTGTCCTGCCTGAGTTGGTGGCTCCTCAGCTGGCAGAACAGAGGGTGGAAGATGGGTGTTCACTACCCAGTGTAGTGACCCCCACCCTAAAACAGCAGACAGGCAAACAGAACCCAAAGAAGCCTGTAAGGTAGCCCCTTCACTTACCAGTAAGGAGCTAAAGGTGTGGTTCTAGGCACTGACAGCTGTCAGTAGCCTCTGCTGGGTGTTAGCCTTCATGGCAGCACTGTCCTTGGCATGGTGGCCTAACCCCATGCCAAATAGCAAGTTAGGCCCCCTGACCCTATTGGTCATGGTGGGGTTGCTCAAGCTGTGGGTAACCTCTGTGGGTAAGCTGGGCTTTGCCCTAGCTAAGTTAGAATTTGCAAAGGTAGACACCTCTGAACCCAAACTAAAAAGATGGGGTGAAGACACTAAAGAGCTAGGAAAGGAGCATTGGGAATTAGGTCCTGAAACTGTTGAGGTAAGCCAGCTCCCCAAAGGGACTGACCTGGAGAGAAGGATGTAAGGCAGAGTAGGCCCTGCAACTTTCAAACCACTTCCTCTACTCTTCCTCGCCTGAAAGACTAGGAAGACTCTCCCAGCTTTGGCAGAGTCTCCTGGCCTTTGGGCTGGGGGGGCTTGTGTAGGAAAGTGGGTTTCTGTTGCAGTAACCCCCCCACTTTGTGCCAGACTACTGATGCACTTTTACTTGGTGTGCCCTAAGGTCCCTGCCAATAAGGTTCCCAGTGGCTTGTGTTCTTTCTCCAAAACTAAACCCAATTGGCATCTCTGGCCACAGGTACCCAGGGCACTGTGACCAGAGAAGGCCTCTAAGGGCTGCAGCACTTACTGTGCCACCCTTAGAGGTCCTGTACCACCACACTCACACACTGCCTTTGCAGGCTGCGTGTCTTGGTGCAGAACAAAGTGAAGAGTCGACATGGCACACATCTCTGTGTGCCATGCCCACAAACCACTGCCCTGGCATAGATCAGTCACCCCTCTAGCAGGGTCACTATGCCAGTGGTAAAAGTACAGGTGCATGAGCCCTGTACCCCTACAGCACCCAAGTCCATTCTTGGGCATTGTAAGTGCAGTGCTGCCATTAAGAGTATATGGTGCTGGGAGTTTGTCATTACGAACTCCACAACACCATAATGGCTACACTGAAAACTGGGAAGTTTGGTATCAAACTTCTCAGCACATTAAACCCACACTGATGCCAGTGTGGGATTTAATGTAAAATGCACAACAGAGGGCATCTTAGAGATGCCCCCTGAAACTCGACCAACTTCTAGTGTCCCGACTGGGTGGCTGCTTAGGCTGCCACCAACAGACATGTTTCTGGACCCCTGGGTCGAGAGCCTGCTGCTCTCGGGGGGCAGAAACAATGCATATCCTGGGACGAGGTGCCAAGCCTCCTCCCCCAGGATGGGCAGGGTTCACGAAAGGGGAAGCTTCAAAGGCATGCCGCCTTTGTGAGCCTCCCCAGACCATTTGCTGCTTTCAGCAACTGGTCCCCACTGGTTCTTCCCCCCACTTTGGGCGGGAGAACCGGCAGGAAAAACAAGTGAGGGAGACAGGTGTGCCCACCTCTGCCAACTCCACCCCTCAGGTGGGGGAGGCGAGGTGAGACACAACTCCGAGTCCCCGCCATCTTGAGGATGGGGGGACCCAACCAACCAGGGACAGGCTCCTGCCCCCCTCCCACTGGAGGGTGGCACGATAGGGGGTGTACCCACCCCAGGGAAGGGACCCATTGGTCCCTACCCTCTACCTACATGTAACGCCCCTAAATCTAGTATTTAGGGGGCACCCTGAACCTTGCTTCCTCAGATCCAGCCAAGAAACAAGAAGAAAAGAAGAAGAAGGACCGAACAGCCATGCAGCCAGCTAACAAGAGAAAGACGCTCACTGACTTGGCCCCAGCCCTACCGGCCTGTCTCCCCTCGAACCTGCTCCTGCGAAATCCCGGTGTGTCCTGCAGCCAGCAACCTCAAAAACCTCAGAGGACCTGCCTGCCTTCACTGCCAAAGACTGCTTCTCCTGTGAACACCGGATTTGTTCAAACTGCAACCTCTGGCAGCAGCCGGAGACCGCAAACATGCCCCACTCTGCACCCGCCGTCCACGGCCCGAGCTCGAGCGGGCAGACACCACGAGGAGATCACCCCGGCGATCCTGACCGGAGATCCGGTGACCCCTGACCTGCCTCAAGCCTCCAGCTGACGCTTGCAGTCGAAATCCAGAAGGCCACCCTAACCGCGACCCGTAGCTGGTAAGCCGATCCGACGCCAAAAGGCACCCCTGCACCCGACACCCCACGGCCTTGTGTGCCCAAACCAACAGTGCCTAACCAACCCTAACTTCCCAACTTACCTCTCGAAGTGGTGGTCACACCCAGAAGTCCTTCGTCTCCCTGCCTGCAGTGCTTTTGCTAACCGGAGGTTCTCCATTGGAAACAACAGGGCTTCCGACGACAAAACAGCACCCTGCACCCGGCCGCCCTAGTGCCGCTGAGGGTGCACCTTTTGTGCTAAGCTGTTTCCCCATTTGCCCTGAGCTAAAGTCTAGGAGCTTTGCTCCCACAACCCAGTGGCCTGCTTGCCAGCAGCCACCAACCGGAGACCCCCTATCCTCCATAGGATAACATTGGGCCTCAACACTCTGCACCCGGCCGCCCTAGTGCCACTGAGGGTGTAACAAGAGTGCATCACTGACCCTGGGGGACCCCTTAGTCTAACCCCAGAACCTTAACTCCCACAGTCGATAACTTACCTGTGAACCGATAACCTGTTTTTCCTCCATAGGATAACATTGACACTTTTTCTCCAAATAGTTTCTAAGTGTGGAGTTTTGAAATCTAAAAATATTCTTTAAAAATCGCACGAATAACCAAAACTTATTTACTTACCTGTTTTCAGGAAATGTCCCAGTGCTGAATCTAGGTATCCAGCACTGAGTTAGAAAAGTAACGTGAAAAGTAACTTACCTGTAATTTACTGAAAAAGGCTATTCATTTCAATGTACTGTATTTGCTAAGTAATGCAACCTACTGCATCCCCTGTAAATCAAACAAAGTACAATTCCTATTGCATTTTCAAACTGTTCTACAATCAGCAACTTATTACTGTAAAGTATTTAATGCTTACCTGTGCCAGGGTTGCTTGGTTCTAAAAATAAAATAACAGTATATTTGTTATACAAAAACAATTGGTCTAGAGTACAGTCTTTGAGTGTGTGAATTCATTTGCTGGGTACATCAAATGCTTAACACTGTCCTCTGATACTGCCTTACTGCTCGACCACTCTACCACAAATAGAGAGTAAGGTTCTATCTAACTTTAACCTCTGCCTACCTCTGGGGTCACCTGGACTCTATACACACTAGACCTCATTTTGGTGTAGTATATATAGAGCCAGTTTCCTACTTTGGTGGATCAGCGGTGGGATACACAACTTTGCATTTGTTGGACTACTTGGTTACCACCTGATCACATGACAGAACTCTTAAATTGCCTTTAGAATTCAACACAGAAGAGAGAGGAAATTTTCGGTCGCGACGCTGAGGAATCTTCGTATCTGCTCAGAATGAATATGGGCCACAGTGCAATACACTTGACCTCTTGAATTATTGGGAATTGTTTAGGACACACAGTGGATATAGAGGCGCTACTTATGACATTTTTCTGTTGATTTTTTTTGTGGGGCCTTTTTATTGTGTCATACGGATTCGTCTACTGGAAATGGCATGGGCGTTCTTTATAGGCTGTTACAACAGGCTTATAACATATTGTCTTTGGTGAGAAGCCAACTGCTCTGAAGCTAGCAATACAAATTGTTGGCACTTTGGCATATTTGTACTTTTACAAATGATACATTTTTCTGCCCTGATGAAGTTCCCTATGTGGGAATGAAACGCGTAGGCTGGATTTTCTATATTTGATGATTTTAAGAAAAATAAATTTTTTGAATAAAGAAGCAAATTTTTAATTCATCTTGGCCTATTGGGATTTTTTGAGCTGCGCACCCCCATTTGTCATAATATTCTCTGATCTGGAGCACAGTGACGTCATTCAACGGCTGGCGCAGGGGTAGATTGCACGGCAAACTTATTTATAGGAACTGGCACGAGGTGCGGCACAGAAGGTCCGCCGTTGTTGTATCTGGATAAGGTTCTATCTAGGTTTAACCTCTGCCTACCTCTGGGGTCACCTGGACTCTATACACACTAGACCTCATTTTGGTGTAGTATATATAGAGCCAGTTTCCTACAATATTATCAACTCAATGTGACGTAAAGTCCACAAGACCAGACTTCATCTTGAGTAGGCCTAGGCTCCATTGTCTCTGTTTTTGCAGAATCATTAACATGTCTGCCTTTGACTCAGCTATCATCTGTCCTTATCTTTCCAAGAGCATGTGAAAGTGTCTAGTCACTCAGATAATGACATTGATAAGAACACCTGATGCAACATCAGTCTGGGACAAGTGCCTTGTTAGCACTGTTTCAAGGTCAGACAAGAACAATAAAACAGTGTCATTTGAATTGACATATTTTTACCTCATTTGTTTATAAGAATGTGTCCAAGACTAGCATCTTAAAGCACACAGTTTATGTCAGACATTCCTAAGGTTAGGTCAGAAATTCTCATCTCAGATAAAATATAGTATTAAAGGGCTGCCACTTGACCACTTGCCAGAAGAGGTTCTTTGCCCCAGATTATTGTCCAATATACTGCCAAGATCTTGACTGCCAGATTGCAGAGATGCTGCCACATTGAGCTTTATGCTGAAAGCTGATACTGAGCCAAGTCCGGGAGGAGAGGAGCTGATGCTTAGTATGTTTTCCTTTCATAAGGAACACTGCCTCCCCAGCTTCTGATAACGACAGTGTTTTGCTGTAAACAGGTATCCGTGCGTTGATTCCCCCTAAGAAACTCTAGATGCAGGTTATGCTACTCCATGCTCTCCTAGTGTGGCACATAGAAGTATCTTTCCTGTTTCTGGGCTGCTCTTGGGCCTACAACGCTCTCTGCTGGTGTGGGACTCGGTCCCCAGGCATTCCAGTGGCAGTAGAAGGGGCCAGGAGAGGCCGCCTCTTGAAGATCAGTGGAGCAGACCGGCGGTGAGGAATGTGCGCGGGATGTGCCCGGGCGTGCGGGAAGAGGCTGGGCTGGGCCTACTTTCTTTCTTGCACGGGACAACATTTGGCAGATGTAAGTTGAACTATACAAAGCTTACTCTCCCTCTTTCTGTCAACTGGTTCTTTCTGTTATCTAGCTCCCTGTTCTTTAGTGATGGGTAAACGCAAAGCTGGAGACCTTGTAAAATCTGATACCGCCCCATTCGCAAGCTGGTGCTAACTGCCCACATCGCCACATAACCTGCGATAGCTGCCACAAAAAACATCGCCACGGTTGACACCGCCAACTAACGCTAATGAGATGCAGAGTAGGCGTACCCGTGCAAAAACACACGAAAACACCACATCGCGACATTCACAACGAACAGCCAGAACCGCGAAGCGAACCAAAAACAGGCGATAAGCCGCGCTAGCAGCAGGGATTTTACACCTGCCTACTGCTGGTGTTAAGCAGGACGACTACCTGCACCACAAAAGGGAGCCCAGCCCACAGCCACACCTGAAGAACAGCAGATGCCATGGAGCCACTGCTCATGCAGCTCGGAGACCCTAGAGGCCCACAACACCCACCGCCACCTCCCCCAGGACCCCCCCAGACCCCCAGGCCCTCCCCCGGCCCACCCACCCCGGACAAAGATATGCCACAGCAACTTTACGAAATCACGTGAAAAAAAAGAGCCTGATGTCGCACAAATACAACAACAAACATACATGTGTGGTCAGAATAAGGAGAATCAAACATTCAACTTTGAAATTCCCATAACACAACTTTATTAATACACAACACAAAACAGCAAATCGGAATAGTCCTTGCGGATCCACTCCGGACAATCTGGAAGTCACAGCCAGCAAGACAAAATCCGAGATAAGAACGTGTGTCATGCGCTCATCAAAGAACAGAGAGAGAGAGAAAGAAAGAAAGAGAGAGAGAGAGAGAGAGAGGGAGAGAGAGAGAGAGAAAGAAAGAAAGGGAGAGCGAGAAAGAAAGGGAGAGAGAGAGGGAGAGAGAGAGAGAGCGAGAAAGAAGGCGAGAAAGAAAGGGAGAGAGAGGGAGAGAGAGAGCGAGAAAGAAAGGGAGAGAGAGAGAGGGAGAGAGAGAGCGAGAAAGGGAGAGAGACAGAGAGGGAGAGAGAGACAGTGAAAGGATGAGAGGGCGAGAGACAGCTGCCCCTGCGCACCCATGCCCCACAGCTCACCTGCTGCCACCGGTGTGTCTCCAACCACGTGCTTGTATCCACTGCAGTCCACCAGGTCCTTTACTCTGAAATGGAGTCCAGATGTAATAATGGCAGAGTACATACCATTGCACACGGCAACATCGCTCACCCGCCCCTGCGCACACATGCTGCTACACCCCAGCCCCTCCCGCCACCCAGTGGACATTGTCCGCCCATGCGCCCCCAGGCCTCCCTGCTCACCTTCCGCTACTGGTGTGTCTCCAACCACGTGCCGGTGCATGCTCCGAGCCCGGGACACACGACCATGGCAGACTCCACATCACGCAGACCTGCCCCGCAGGCCACTAGGTCACACACCTGAATCTGGGCCTTGATTTCGGAATGGGAGAGTCCATAACAGTGCACACGTCATCAAGCAGGCTGCACACCCGCTCAGCTCCATAGGTGCCACTAACTCTGTGAACCTTGAGGCAACGCCACGTGGCGGTAGGCCCGCGTCGCACGCAGGCTCCGGCCTACACTGCGGTCCAGCAGGGCTCACACAAACCCTCACCAGCCCGGACAGCCAGGACGGGGCATCATCGCAGGCTGCGCACCCGCTCAGCACATTAGGTGGCCCTACCTCAGTGCCCCGTGAGTCACCGACCCGTGGCGGTATGCCCGTACCGGCCGACGTGCTCCGGGTGCCACTAACCCAGTGCAACAAAAGGCACCATCCCGTGTCGCGCGGCCCGTGCCGCACGCAGTTCAACTCTGTGCCCCGCAAGTCATGGTCCCTTCATGATTGCGTCTCGTGACATGGCGGGCGGGCACAGCATTGTCCCCTCGGGCATTGTGGAAGATCTGGTCCATGTAGCTCTGTCGTCCCACCCTTTATACGTATACGGAGTGGGCTGGGCTTGCGTACGCACATCCAGCGTAGGGGTGTGAAGTATCATCTCCGGGCTCTGGGCGTGGCCCTGTTCTGGGCTGGGCAGGAAATTTACATATGCGTGTGTCTCTGTCGCAGTGTCTGTGCCACACGGGCCGCGATATGCAATATTGCAATGTTGCATGCAGCCGGAGGGCGCACGCGCACATGGGAATGTACAAGGTGCGCCAGTCCGCTCGGGCTCTTGGCCCATGCATGCCAACTGCCGTGTGTATCGTTCTTGGTGCGCCATGGGCCTAAGGCCTAGCCTCAATTGCAGTGTGTAAGCCACATCACATTTCCAGATTGCAAGCAGTAGTCAGACTGACATTAGGGATGAATGCTCCTTTGTCTCCACACAGGAGGCGGACGGGCATCTGCACCTCCGACCTTGGTACAGCATGCGGCAGACACCCCCTGGGAGAGATATGTTGGCAGATGAAGACAACTCCCACACTTCGCACAGCGATGATGAAGGACCAACGTATCCACACCCCACACACAGAGGCCCTTGCTCGGGGTACTCTTGCATGGAATGGCCTTCACACTTACGTACACAACAACACATACATCCTAACGTCGCACACCCATACGACTCATTGCTCCGAGCTGTGGCTTTTCATCCACAGGACTGCCGCAGGTCAGAGGAGTGCCGGTTCTACGAGTGCCACCACCGCACTGGCCGAACATCCCGGGCACATGCACAACCCCAGTCATGTGGGACTGTACCGTGCCCGAATGCTGCAAATGTTGGGGGCACTGCCACTTGCAGTGTTGCGCATCAGTTACCGTCTGAGCTTCTGTCTTGCATACGTGACCTGCGTCCATCCCTGGTTCCACTGTTGAACATGCATATTCGAGTGGCCCATGGATGTCTGCCTATCCAATGCAACGGTAGCTGACCTGGATTATTACTTGTGTGTGTGCCCCCTGTTGGCCCACGACCAGGAGTGTAACCGGGATTCCCGTTCATGGGATGCATGGATGTTTGGCATATGTGCTGGCAGTTGAACATGGGAGTTTGCACAATTCCTCGTGTGCAGTGACCATATTGAGGCGCCCCCCTATTGGGCTGTTTTGTGGATTGGTGAGACGGCGTGGACGGAGCACATCTGTCCGGACCAGTTAATGGATTGGCTCGCCCTCGTGTTCGTTGAGCTCGACAACGATGTACTCCTGGAACTGATTGCACAGGAAGCTGCGCTTGCTTTCATGGACGAGTGACGACGTTCCAGCAGCCACGACTGATGGTAACCCATAGCACAGGTCCCAACACCTTGTTGCATTCTGGTGATGAGTACACATTTCCCACAATAATAGTGGACATGGCTGCATTCTTCTGGATTCAGGATGCATGTGCGTACAACAACGCGGGTTGACACGCACCTGTGCAAGGTGAGGCAGTCCCATGCCCGGTGCTGCACGATGTCGCTTGGCTACATTCATGATTCAGTCATACTGCTGGTGGGGGGCTACACACATGGCGATGTGGTCCGAAATGCGAGCTTGTAGGATCCTTTCACCTGCTCACTGTCACCGGAGCTGACAGTCAGCGCAATCCGGTGGTACAGCACTATGCAGGTCACATGGGCTGTGAGTCGTGTCCCCTGACACGGGGCAATGAGTATTGGCCACACATCACATGACTCGTCCAGCAAGGCACGGTGGGCTGAGACCCTCGCTATCCATCATGATTGGCGTTCAATTGCTCCTCCCCATTCATTGCACCTCTACATGTGCCTGTGATTGTCTGATGCCTTGGTCTGCATGTTGTGGCCCTTGTCTTGCCCGTACTTACACGCACATGCTAATAAAGTCTATGCTGCCACACTTGTGTTCAACTGTGATGGGTGTTGGGTAGGATGGCAATTCGTGTGCCTCAATGGGCATTGTCCGTACACAGGGAGGTACTGGCTGATGCATTTCACTTAGGGGTGAGTCCCTATTGCCCGGTCCACCTCTGTGCGCCAGACTTGGTGGTTTGGGATAGTTCCTGGTAGACCTGGGCAGCTCCGTGACGTCACCAATGTGGGTATGGGGTCCAACTTCTTGGCATGTGGGTCACTGTGATCGTTCTGGACAGTCTGTGTCCGCCCAGGTGGGTGTGGGTAGGTATGCGACGGTAGACACTGTTGTCACATGTGATGGTGGACACACCTTTAGGCCTGCTACCGACCTTGACATTTTTACACACAGACCTATTTCCTACATGGACGTGGGGCTACGTTGGGGGGTTGCGAGTATGTTGTTCATGGGTAATGTGCCCACAGCTAGTTCAGACCTACACAGTCATCTCATTGGACTGCCATATTTCCATTTGTCTTGCCAATGACACAGTGGTGGTGACGGACAGTTGTTGGTGTGGTTCTGTCCACACCGTGCAGTGGATCCGGTTTTCCTGCAGTCTGGAACCCCGTCTTCCTCTTCCTCTTCTCCTTGCCCTTCCCCGACCCCGGGGTTCCGGGCTGTTCCTCCGTTGTGCTTGTGGGGTTCGAGTTGGCCTCAGCACTCGGTCCAGGTGCATCCATGGTGCTCCGCAGTTCGTTTACATGTTGGTGTATTTTTTGGGTGCTTTTATGGCGCTTATTCATGCATGACGCGTGGGTATTGCTGGCCTCCTGCTGGTTATCACAATTGTTTCATCGCCATTGGGCGCATCGCATTTTTTTCGCGTTAGGGTTTGGGGTTTTATCGCCGTCGCGGTAGTTGTTTTGCGGCCATTTGCCGCGTTATCGTGCGAATATCGTGCGTAATGCTACGTTAACACAGCATTATTTTCCCGCAATGGACTGCGATGTGAGAAGTTGCGGTAAGCCATTTTGGCGATGTTTATCGCACGTTCTTGTGAATATACCCCTGAGTCTTCTACGCTAGCCGATATTGATGCGCTGGTAGAGGAGGTTGAGTTGCTTCTGAATACATTTAATACAAAGGGGAAGGGTAAATCCGCAAACGTACCGGACATGTTTAAAAAAATTAAAAAAGGTAGAGCTTCCCTTACCCTTGAGAAGGATACCAAGCAAACTAAGTCTTGTGCATTAACCCCAGTAAACCAGGATGATTTGAATGCTACAGCACACACTTCCTCTAGTTATAGAGATACTTGTTCCCCAGGACAAACAGATATGATTCCATGCTCCTTATACCCTGAAGTTACTATTGTCCCTAACGTGCTCAGCCAAAATCGCTTTGACCCTCTGGACTCCATTGAACAGTCTGCAGAAATGCACAGGCCTATTGAGCCCCTACGGGAAAGACCTTCAACACTGTGTACTGTCGGAGCACACAATGATCCTGCTGGAACTGTACCATTGAGCCATTGGCCAACAAACTGAACTACCTTGGGGGCATATTATCAAGAACGGCGTTAAAAATTATCGCCGCTTTAGACTGCCGCTAAAGCGGCGATAATGGGCTTGATAATATGCCCTTGAGAATTCCAATAGAAGTCCATGTTCTGGTGTCAACATGGGCTTCTATTGGAATTCTCAAGGGCATATTATGAAGCCCATTATCGCCGCTTTAGCGGCAGTTTTCTGCCGCTAAAGCGGCGATAATTTTATCGCCGTTCTTGATAATATGCCCCTTCATAGTTTAATAACGTCCTAAGCTGCGCAGGGAGCTGGATTCTCATGAAAATCCATTTGCTGCTGCAGTGGTCATGCGTGCAAAGAAGCTGCTCGATAGTCTATCTCGAAAGAACAGGAAGTCGTTAATCCAGATTCTGCCGGAAGCGGGGGGGAGGGGGGAAATCTCGACCTTTCACTCAGTTGGCAAAAGAAAAGAAAACAAAGATTCCTCAAATAATTTTATCTCATCTGGAAGCCCACCTTCAAAGACTTTTAAACAGAATGTGTTTAAGGGTCCTCACAGTTCTCATACTGCTTGCCGCCTAAAATCTCGAACCGTAATGACATCCCCTGTAGTCACTCCATCGGATGAGAGGATTTATCCCTGCAGAAGACCCCAGTATCGACTGTACAAATCTGGACCATTCCCTACTCCATTGTGTCATCATCTCTCTAATAACCAATCAAATTTGCAGAAAGAGAATCAGAAATCCAATAGGTCGATCTATATGATTTACGTTCCAAAATTGAAGCTAGGAACTTCCGAGGATGCCGAAGCCCTAATCAACAAAGTGATTCACTGGATTAGGGGGGAGCGAAAATGCTTATCGATAATTAGATCTGGCATTGTTTTTCAAAAAAGCGCTCAGTCAACTCATTGTCCTATGACTGTATTCATGTTGTTTTGTGTTCCAATTACCTGGCGGAAAATCTCATAACTTTTGAACTATGTACCTGTCATCTCTCTGGGTGTAAACAGCTGGGAATACGGTTGAAAGCATTTCCTCCACTCATGGACACAACGGGAGGTTCCCCTAGGCTCCAGTCCATCCCGGCCGCACAGGGCATTGTTACTTCCCTACCTCGGCCTTAAATGAAATTGACTGTCTAAGGAAAAAATTGCAATTGGCTTCATGTGCATATCAAGGAAATTAAACTTGTATTCCAACTACTGTTAACACTTTTCTAATATGTATGAATGAACCCAATTTAATTGGGGCTAACGATAATACAAGCTGTATCCATTGTAATGCCAACACTATTGGAAAAGTATCTGGGCAGACTGATAGGGGTAGTAGGGATAATATCCAAGAAGGCGGGGGTCTGAAACCTAATTTGCGCAACATGGATGATAGGAAAATACACCTGTAGATGGGTCACTCTGCTTAGGAGACCATTCAGGGCCCAAGTTGATTAGCAATATTTGTTTGTCATCTAGCCTTAATCTATTATCCTGGAATATAGCTCGATTAAACTCAAAGATAACTGATCCTGAGTGGTTATCGTATATTGGGAAACATTACGTGTGTTTGTTTCAAGAAACATGAGAAAGCATTCATAGATGGGTTTACCTCCCTTAGGGTAGAAGCAAAACCAGCTGAGCCTTTTGGAAGAGCAATTGAGGGGCTTCTGATTTTAGTAAGAAACGGGCGTTTTAGCTTATCAACCCCTTTGGATATAGGTTGCCCCGATTTAATGGGGATTATAGTAACGCTAGACACAGGACTTTCTTTGGCCCTAATAAACATTTATGTCAGAACGACAATAGCAAGTGACAAACTTTCCGCTATATCCCATTTAGATGCTGTATTAGAAACTGTACACTTGGACACAAAATTAATAGTGGCTGTTGATTTTAATACTACTTATGAACCCTTCCCATTTATATGCGAGATCACCGGAGAGGAGGACGAATGCTGGGTATTCCATCGTTGTCAGGACCCCCAAGAAAAAAATCTCTCCACTACTGCACTCAAATTAGCCTCACTAACTATCAATAGAGGGCTCAGAGCCTGCAATGGACGTACCACCTCCGACCCCGACAGAGCACCTACCTTCAAGAGAGGAACATGCACTTGTGTCACTGATTATGTCCTCATTGACATGAGGTTATGGTCGCTTTTGGATGATATGAAAATTATTGTGCAATCCGACAGCGACCATAACTCTTTGGAGGTAATAATATTTGGAAAACCTCTGAATCAAGAAAATAAATAATGTCATACAGATGTTCCCGCTCCTTCTGTAACTAATAATCGTCGTCTCATCAAGTGGCCCAAAGTTCTGTCTAATCAAAAATTATACTCACAGTTATATAGGTTGTATGTTGCCTTTTTAGAAGAGTACCAGGTGTTGAATGGAGCTAAAAGTCCTATTTTAACTGTACATAATCAGATGTGCGGGGAGTTTTTTTTATAAGGAAGTGACCCATGCAAAACTCAAATTGGTCAAGGAGCAAGAATGGTTTGATTCATCATGCAAATTGGCCAAGAGATCACTAAAGTGAGCTATCTTAGATGGCTACAGGTCTGAAATTAGTATAGCCAGATGTATCTACCAAGCCAGACTGAAGCAGTCAAAAAGGAACTGGGATGAAAAACTCTGGCAAGACTTGCTTGTTGCTAGTAAAACAAATGATAATAGAACCTTTTGGAGATTAGTTGCCCAAACTAAGTCAGGAAGTGCGAAAACCCACCATTACAACATATCTCCTGAAAAATGGGTGTCTCATTTTACTGCTCTTTATACCACAACAGATTACAATGATTGTGGGCTAAGCAGTTGCCAGGTTTCTGCCACAATGAGATCTATTGCAGACTCGAAATTAGTCGCTACCCGAGTTTCCTTTAGTGTCGATGAAACAGATAGTGCCATTGGCTCTTTAAAATTTGGCAAGGCACCAGATCCAGATAAAATTCTGGGAGATCTATATAAAACTGAGCCACAAATCTGGACGATTTCCCTGAATTTTCTTTCTAATGCTATTGCTGCAGGGGGTGAATTACCAGAATCATGGCGGGGAGCTGAGATTATAACTATATTTAAAAAGGATGATACATGCGACCCCTCAAATTATAGGCCAATCAGTTTGATTGATATCGCGCAAAAACATTTCACTAGACAAGTTCTACATAAACTGATCGACTGGGTGGACTCTAACAAGTTCCCTCTCCAAGTTGGCTTCAGGCCAAAGGTTAGCACAATTGGTCAGATTTTTAGATTCTCAATTTTGTACTGGAAAACTGTTTTACTAAAACACCAAAATTTGTATGTGGCATTTGTAGATTTAAGAGCTGCATTTGATCTAACCCTGATGGAGCAGGGAAAACAAAATATTTTTGTACCCCTTGGAAGTTAATGACCCCATAATGATTAATGATACTAACCGTTTGAAACGCATGAACTAATCAACAAATGCACCTTTTATTAAACATTACACGTGGGCAACTTGCTGGCATTGCAAAATCTAATTTATTTACAAATGTGAAGCAAAATAACATGAGTATTGTGATTTGAGTAGTAAATAGAGTAAATTGCATGATTTGTGTTGCGTAGTAAAATTGCACTGTGGCAAAAGATGCAGATGGTAAGTAAAATGGCTTTAAATGTCGCTTCTGCTAGGTAATACCTAACACGGGTCTTTAGAATGGCAGGTGGTAAACAGAAAGGCTTATTTTCCGTGTTTAACTTCTGTTGTGTTTGTTCTTATATTAGTTTAGTTCGGGCCTGCTAGGCCATGCTTCGAAAATGGCCGCAGGAAAGGGCGAGATTGCGTGCGCTGAATAAAATGGCCCCCGCGCATGAGCAGAGTGAATGCTCCAGTCACGTGTATGCGGCCTGTGCCCGGAGTGAGAGATGTCAAGGCCAGTCTGACCTGCAACAAGAATCGTGCCAAAAGTTCAGCATAAATGCATGGCAACGGATGAGAGAATCGAGCGACAGAGGATGAACTAATGTGAACCATTCTTGTCATCGCCCTATGGCCAAGGGTAATGAGTATTTTCCATCTCTATTCTGATAATTCTACTTAAATGCTTACTGATATTTTAAATGTATTTGCCTAATTATGAACTTTACTTATTTGCTCAAAGAGTTTAGATAAAATTATATGTTAACTCTAAATGAATCTGTGGTTCTTTAAATAAAATTGTGATTAATAAAAGTTAAAAGTACTAATTGTGATTGAGCTGGACTTAATCGCCATCAACTGATTCTACTAGTTGGTCCATCGACCGAATAGCGGAGTACCTTGATGTTTAGATCCAACAGGATCCTATGTTAATGTATATAATGTGTAGGTTATAATTCTGTCAATTTAATAAGGTATTCCGTTTGTCCAGCAGGTCATTTTCCTTAGCGTTTGATCCAGAAAATTGAGTGAATGTATGTATGCGGTGTTATGGGCCCCACCGACATAGGTTTTATGTGATTAAAGGTTGAGTAGGTGTTTTTCTGGATTAGGGTCATAAGGAAAAATTTATTTTAGCCGCGCTGGATCAGTTTTCTTGGTAGCAGAGTTATGGTTTCTATAGATTAGTTTGGTGATTATTGATTATCGATTTTTTCTTTTTCATGTCTAACACTCTATGTTGAGTTTGTATTACGTTATGTGTAGTCAGACTTTTGAAGCTTCCGGGAAGTAGGAAGTGGACACGTGTGGCAAGAGAATGTCTGATTTCAAATTTGGTGATAACACAAGACTGTGTTATGTTAGGGAAATTTCACGTATGAATTGCATTTGAGTGAAATAGCAACAGGTTTTCTTGTGAAACTTTGGCCTTAATTCTCAGGAGCAGTGTAGTCTCTACATGTGTTTTATCCCCAGAGAAACGGGTTTACCTCTTGCTTGAGAGAAGGGTAAGGTAGAGAGAAGTGCTACAATTATCGAACGAAACACTATTCTTATAAGTGGGAATAAAACTATCTCTTTTGTTTAGAGAAACAGACAATTGTAATGTGTTTTACGTTGTAACTAATCGATTTAGTTGAAAAGAAAAGTTAAGAAAAGTGCCGATAATTTTTGTAAAGGAGGGGTCAGTAGAAGCAGGAGTAGAGCTGACGTCAACAAGAACCGTGCTGGTATTGGCCAGTTCTGGAAGAACGAAGAGTTTCCTGATTGGTGCGTTAGTGTGAGACGCGCTGGAATAGGTTAGTGTGAGAGTGACGTAGAGCTTTCTGATTGGTGCGTTGGTGAGAGATGCGCTGGGATAGGTCGGAATAGCCGAGCGGTAGAAAGAACCGATTAGTGAAGAATTGTGTGAATTAGTTTGGGAAAAACAACAGTGAAATATGGCTTATTACAATGAACGTGATAGAGAGAAACCGTCATGGTTTGCGAAGCTTAAAAATCTTTTTAAGAAAGATAAAAAGGTTGTGACTAGGGAAGGAGAAGTACTTCCTCCGCTGAAAACACCAGCATCTGATATGATGGTGAAATATAGCTATCATACTTGCATTTGGTTGGAAAATTGGGCGAAATATACCAAAGACGATGGAGTATTGGCATTTCCGGAAAATGGTTCGTTTAGCACAGCTGTACTTCGAAATTTGAGCGAAAAAATGATGAGACTTGAACCGAGACCTAGACCGACACAATTTGAAGCCTTAGGTGAATGGGAAGATGAGATGTACGAAAGGGAAAGACACAGAGGTGCAAAGAATTATAATTTTATTCATGGAAGAGTATGGGGTTTGAGTCATGAAGACAGGATGAGACGATGGTGGTATGCTAACATGACGGATGGTATGTTTCCTGCCAGAACAGTTGAAGAGGTTGCAGGGAAAAAGTGTACGGAGAAAAAGAAGCATGCAGTACCAGAGAAATATGGGTATGGAGTTAGCGACACAGAGGATGAGTTGCTGGAGGACATTTTAAATAAAAGACCCCCTCCATATCAACAGGATTCTGTGGTGGTGACACCAAATGCACCGCCAATGAGGACTGTAATAAATCAGAGCCCTGAACAATTTTATGAAACAAATAGTCCATTTAATAGACTAGAAACACCACAGACTGTGAAGCATGATAGTGGTAATACGGCCGAACTAGCCAGAACCTCAAGAGAGTTGACTGAAAAGATAAGAGAACTGACAAAGAATATGGAAGCTGTGACTGTGCCAGTAACTATAGGGCCAGTAATCCCAGTATTTGAAAATCAAAAGATAGATGAACATTCCTTAATAATTCCATTAAATTCTAGTATGCAAAAAGTAAAAGAAGGAATAATTCCAGAAAATAGAGAGACAATAGATTCTGTTGGTCCATTTAGGTCAAGTCCACCTGTAAATTTGACAATTAATGAGGGTCTGATAAATAAGACTCCTATAGGAGCCGAGTCAGCAACTGAAACCCCAGAGAAAAGTGTAAACAGGGTAGAATTAATTAAAACCCCTGTGGGTCCAACTGCAGAGGAATTAAATGATTGGGTGAGGAGCTTGCAGAAAAAAGATGCCGAACCACAACCTTTGGATGTGGTCAGATTAAAGATAGATATGGAGGAATTGATTCTAGGGACTATTGGTACAGATCGATTGAAATCCTATCAAGATGATGAATTAATGTTTATGTGTAAAAGCATCACTTGGAGAGCTAGGAACTTGCATGAAAAATTGGAAGAAACAGCGAACAAACTAGGAGTAGAATTTGAAAAAATTAGGGGATTGCAGAAACCGTACAGGGTAGATTTTAGTGAAAAGGACATAGAAAATCTGAACACTTCAGGACGACTAACACAGATAAAAGAACTAATTGTCTTACTGAGAAAATGGGGAAATATAGACAAGTGGAGAAGTAGGTGGATAAGGAGAAAAGAGGGAACAACTGATAAAGCATCATTGGCTTTTCCAGTAAAAGAAAAAGAACCAACGGTAGTAGAATGTCCAATGAGAGAAATTCCAGGAGTACACGTCCCATGGTCCAGACAAGATATATTGTCATTTACAAATGATTTTCCAAGATTGAGAGAAAAGCCTGTAGAATGGTATAGGCAGGTAGAAAGGTTTGTAAAGGTTTCAAAGGTATTGTGGGAAGATCTGGATGGATTGTTTGAGATTGTTGTTCCTGCGGATTTATGGACAGAGTGTAAAATTACAATTGACTGGCCGAAGGAAGAATATCCTAGAGTTGCAAAGACAGGAGCCCCAAGTTCAGAAGTAATGAGAAAATATGAACTGGCAATTACATTCCTGAAAAATAAAATTCCATCAAAAGAGACGGACTGGGTAAAGATTGATAGAACAACTCAGGAAAATAAAGAACCTGTACATGCTTATTATGAAAGGTTGCTTTTGGCATTTAAACTGTATAGTATAGTGGATACGAGAATTTGAGTGAAAAAGACATGAGTCATTTTGTGTATCGATTGTGTATGGTTTGAAACCTGAGATAAGTGAAATGATTAAGCAGCATATGTTATGTTGGCAGACTAGCACAGTAGATGAGGCACTACGGTATGCGAAATATTGCAGTGATGATATTGAGTCCAGACAGCGTAAAACTCAAGGAAAAGGCAATGTGGCAGAAGTAAGGGTTGCAGAAGTAAGGGTTGCAGAACAGCAAGAAGATCAGATGAATAATCAGTCTAGTGGCGCAGGACAGACCAAGTTCAAACCGAATATTGGTAAGGGAAAAGGTCAGATGAGTATAGAAGAAGCCAAAAAGAAATGGCCATGTCATAATTGCGGAAAATTATGGCATTGGAGAAACGAGTGTAAATTACCTCAGAGAGTTAATACCGAGAATCAACCATTAAATCCACAGGTGCAGAATGAGGTGAGTTACCAACAGCCGCGACAGCCGCAGGTAGTTACTCAACAGTGTCAGATGCCGCAACCACCTCTTCCAAAGAGTGTAAATCCTCAAAGATACAGTACAGAGGCAGGATTCTACGGAGAAGAGCAGGTAACAAAATTGCCGCGCGCAGCTGCTGTTTCACAATATTGGTTACGGCAGGATGGAGATGAATCGGATGAAAGCTTATGACGGTGCCTAGGAGAGGAAGAGGAGTGCGTGCTTGGCGCAACTCTAGAGGTAGATCAGTCAGGTCCATTTGTGGATGGAAAAGTGAATGGTGTAAATGTTACTTTCCTTGTGGACACTGGCGCTACCCGTTCTACTGTTAGATCAGTGGAAATTCCAAACCTTCTTCTCTCAGGAGAATACATCCAAGTTGTAGGTGTTACAAACAGGCAAATTAAAACCCCTCATACAAAACCAGTAGAGGTGGAAATTGGTATATTCAAAGAGATGCACCGCTTTGTGGTGTGTGATTGTAGTCTTGTAAATTTATTAGGACGCGATCTGCTTTGCAAAATGAATTGTACCATCGACTGTACTCCAGATGGTATTGCTTTCCAGACACCAGATGATGATGTTCTGTATAAGGTGACAATGTCAGAACTAGAACAAGGAATGTATGATATGTTTCCTGTGTTCGATGCCGAGAAAATCCATACTGAATTGAAAGGAACAGTCAGGTCTGATGTATGGGATTTCACAGGTGAAGATATTGGATTAATGAGAGAAGTTGATCCTATAAAAATTACTGTAAAAGAAGGAACGAATTACCCAAACACCCCGCAGTACAAACTGACACCAGAAATTATTGAAGGAATAACACCTGTAATCAATAAGATTATTGAACAAGGGATTTTGAGAGAAATTATGAGCAGTCCATGTAATTCTCCTATAATGGGATTGAAAAAGCCAAATGGAACATATAGAATAGTACAGGATTTGAGAAAAGTGAACACAATTGTTATTCCTTCCTGCCCAATTGTGCCAAACCCTGCTGTAATACTGTATCAAATCCCTCATGATGCAGAATGGTACACAGTTATTGATGTGTGCCATGCATTCTTTTCTATTCCATTGCACCCTGACAATCAGCCAATATTTGCATTTCGGTTTGGAGAACGTATTTTGGCATGGTGCCGAATTCCTCAAGGGTATACTGAAAGTCCTTCTATTTTTAATCAAATTCTGAAGAAATCCTTAGAAAGTTTGAAAATGCCTGAAAAATCTGTGATGGTCCAATATATCGATGACCTATTGGTGGCATCAAAGACCAGAGAAGCATGTGTTACAGACACAATTGCTTTACTGAATCATTTGGCAGAAGGAGGACACAAGGTGTCCCCATCAAAACTACAGTTCTGTCAACAGGAAGTACAGTACTTAGGTCATAAGATTGAGAAAGGGATAAGAAAAGTGACAACAGAAAGAATAAGGATTATTAAAGGAATGAGAGCCCCAATGACACAAAGAGAGGTGAGAATGTTCCTTGGAATGGTTGGTTATTGCCGACAGTGCATAAGTGGATTTTCATTGATTGCAAAACCTTTACAGCGATTGACAAAAAGTGATGTCAAAGAGCAGATTGCGCTGGATGAGGAAGAAATGAAGGCTTTCGAGGAACTGAGAACAAGTTTGTGTGAAGCAGCAGCATTGAGAATGCCTGATTATGAGAAAGAATTTGAGCTGTATTGTAGTGAGAGAGACGGATGTGCACTTTCAGTATTAGTGCAGAGGCATGGAAGAATGAGACGGCCAATAGCTTATGTTTCAGCTGTTTTAGATCCGGTAGCAAAAGCGTTGCCTGGATGTCTGAAAGCAGTAGCTGCTACTTGTGTGAGTCTGGAACAGAGTGAAGGCATTGTGATGGGATATCCTTTGAGAGTATAGGTCCCACATTCAGTTGAAATCCTTCTGACCAGAACAAAAACACTATTCATGACACATAGTCGGCTGACTAGGTATGAAAAGGTGATCTTGGGTGCAGACAATGTAACCATTGTAAGATGCCGAGTGTGAATCCTTCCACCTTACTGCCAGATGCAGTAAATGCAGAGGTCAAAGATGAGATTGATCATAATTGTTTGGATGTGCTTGAGTTTTGCACAAAGCCCCGACCTGATATCAGAGATGAACCTCTAAAAGAGTCAGATTATGTGATGTTTGTGGATGGATCATGCCTGAGGACAAATGAAGGAGTTTTAAGTGCTGCGTATGCTGTATGTACGGTGGCAACCATAATGGAAGCATCTTGTTTGAGAGGAATACGTTCAGCCCAAGTTGCTGAGCTGATTGCTCTGATTCGAGCTTGCAAACTGGGAAGGAATTTCCGAATTACTGTGATCACGGATAGCCAGTATGGCTTCGGAGTGGTCCATGACTTCGGACAGATCTGGTCCCAGAGGGGATTCCTGACTTCCTCAGGGTCTCCTATTAGGAATGGTGAGTTTGTGAAGAAGTTGCTTGAGGCGATACAGCTGCCTAAACAGATTGCGGTGGTAAAATGCACTGCTCACAAAAATGGAACTGATTACATTGCAGTAGGTAACCATTTTGCTGATGAATTAGCTCAATATTGTGCCAGAAATATGACCTCAATGAATCGGAGGAGGGAAAAAGAAATTGTTTCATGTCCCTTGCTGTTTACTAACCCAGTTGAGACATGGGAAGAGGTGAAACAATTGCAGGAAGAGGCAAGTGATGAGGAAAAAGACGTTTGGATAAAATCAGGTTGCAGACGGAGAAAGGAAGATGAAGTCTGGGTTTACAGGGATGAAAGACCAGTTATGCCTGATAGCATGATCTCTAACATGGCACGGATGTACCATGGACAAGCACACATAGGTAGAGATGCCATGATCAGACTTTTCAAACAGACCTGGTACAACCCAAAGTTTAGGGCTATAGCTGAAAGCCTTTGCCAAAGATGCCTTATATGCCAACAGATAAATCCTGGAAGGAAGACAGTAGTGAGTTTGGGAACAATAGGACGTGAAGGAGGTCCTTTTACTAGAATGCAATTGGATTTCATTGAAATGCCCCCGAGTAACAGATTGAGGTATGTCCTGGTGGTCGTCTGTTTGTTTTCTCGTTGAGTGGAGGCCTATCCGACAAGAAGGAATGATGGAGTTACTGTAGCTAAGCTCCTACTGAGAGAATTCATTCCTAGATATGGTTTTCCAGTAACGATAGAAACAGATAGAGGAACGCATTTCCAGAATGAAATTATCCAACTAATATGTGAAGCACTAGACATTCAACAAAAGCTGCATTGTGCCTACAGAACAGAGGCTTCTGGAGTGGTAGACAAGTAAATGGCACAATAAAGAATAGGTTAGGGAAAATGTGTCAAGCCACAGGACTCAAATGGCCAGATGCCTTACCCCTGGTGTTGATGACCCTAAGAAGCATACCTGACAGAAAAACAGGTCTGAGTCCTCATGAAATAATAATGGGACGAGCAATGAGACAAGCATACGTACCTGTCAACAAACTGCTGACTATAACTGATGATCTCGTACTGGACTATTGCAAAGGATTGGCTCATGTGGTGCATTCTGTGTTTCATCAGGTTGGGCCGGATGCGACCAATCTTGAGAGAAAACCAGCTCATGATCTGAGTCCAGGAGACTGGATCTGCATAAAAGTTCACAGAAGAAGAAATTGCTTGGTTCCACGCTGGGACAAACCACGTCAAGTGATTCTGGTGACAACAACTGCAGTAAAGTGTGCAGGTGTGAAAAATTGGATTCATGCCAGCCATACCATCAGAGTTCCAGATCCTGAAGCTCGACCTGTAAGTCGACATCTGGAAATATCAGGTACCAGTTCGGCATCTGAAGCAGAGACTGAAACAATCAGAGTTCCAGATCCTGAAGCTCGACCTGTAAGTCGACATCTGGAAATATCAGGTACCAGTTCGGCATCTGAAGCAGAAACTGAAACAATCAGAGTTCCAGATCCTGAAGATCGACCTGTAAGTCGACATCTCGAAATATCAGATACCAGTTCGGCATCTGAAGCAGACCAACCTGAACCCAGTGAAAGACAAACATAAGAATCTGAAAAACAAAGAACTGGTATTGAAACAGGAGAAACTGAACCAATAGACAGTGACGGTGAACAGCCAAGTACAAGCTTTGGGGAAATTCCTCCAGAAATTATAGAAATAACTCAAGAAAATTCAGATTCAGACAATGAGACAGAGATCATAAAGTTCAAGGTTAAAGAAAGTGAAGTGAGATCTGAGACAGAATCTGAAGAAAATGAAGAAGAAATAAAACAAAGAATAGGACCAAGAAAGAGAACTTGGAGAGCGGAACGAGGAGAAAGGGAAAACGAACTGAAAAGGCCAAGAAAAGGAGACAATTGGCCCAACGAAATTAAAAGACTGAGATATAAGCTAATAAATTTGAATAAAGACAATGCAGAACAAGTAAATGAAATAACAAGTCAGAAAAGACAAAGAAAAACAAATAAAAGACAATTGCAGAGACCCAAAAGAGTGAAAAGACCTAACTTGAAATACAAGTCACCTGAATGGGTATACATAGCACTGCCGGACATTAAAGAAGTGGATAGCAGTCACGAAAACCCAGACAAAGACTTTGAACAAGTGGGTGAGAGTGAACTGTGCCAATCTTGAAGAGGAGAAAAGAAAACCGGACTAGACACACAAACTAATAAAGTCAAAGAAAATTTCTGGAAGACCAAAAAGTGCGCCAAAAGCAATTGGTTCCAGTCAACATTTAAAGAGAGGGATTTTTTTTTTTTTTTTAAAAGGTCATTCTGAGGTGTGGAAACACATTTCCTGTACATATATTTAGATTATATTTCAACATGGTAGACACTGAGAATAGAAGATCTAGATGTGAGTTTTTCCGTAGATGGTGTAAAATGTGTTTCTATTGTACAGGTTTACTAATGCTTATTTGGTAAATTTTAGCAATAATAATTCCACTTAGATTAGTTGGAGAAAATACATCTGCAATCATGAATAACACGAATAGTGACAAGAAATCTAACATAAAGGACAGTGCAACACTGATAGATAGTACTGAATTTCATAGGGATAAGTCAATAACTGATTTCACCAAGAATGTCTTCACAAAACTCTTGTATGAATATGTAGAGACAATGGATGTCAGAGATTGTTTGTGTGTATGCAGTTACCTGCGTCTGTAACAGAAGGTGTGACGTATCATCACCTTCCTTTGACGTATGGAATAACTTGTAGTGTTTTAGCTAGTTTATTTTACAAAACAGGTAAATTAGAGTATTACTACACTGACACAGATGCTGTTTTTGCTAAAGTTCCCGTAGTCCCTGAACTAAATAAGGTGAAACTTGCAAAGATTTTTGGAGAATTTTTCTTAGAAACGAAAGAATTAACATTAGATTATGCATTTAGACATAACCTTACTGGCAGGTTAAGAAAGGAAGAAAAGGTTTTTTTAGACATGGTGGAAGACAGAACGGTTAAGTTTCAAAGAAAAGCAACGGGAGAAAAGACAAAAACCCCACCTTGGGCGTTTGAAGGAGGGAGTTATGACAAGAGCGAAGCGAATGCAGCCATGGTTTTAGATTGGCCCCAACAGGGAAAATTGTGTATTAGTAGAGATAACACTATGGGCCCGATTCTGATGCGGGTTGGAAAAGCTTCCCGACCGTATCGGTTGGGAAATGGTTTCCAACCCACTCGGATCGGGAAAGTCCAACCGGCAGAGTAGGCTACATCCGGATGTTTCCAGATTCGATTTGGTTGAACTCCCATTGACTTCAATGGGAACATTTGTTCCTAACCGCATCAGAATTGGGCCCTCGGTCGGGAAGACACGTTCCCGATGCGATTTGGAAGGAGCAAATGCCGTTAGGAGGCCTTCCTAACCGCATCAGAATCAGGCCATCAGTCGGGAAGCTTTTCCAACCCGCATCAGAATCGGGCCCTAAATATGATAACTATTTCGTGGGTTCTAGTGAGTGCCGAGATACATACAAAATTTTAGGGGGATGGGGATTCAAAGGAGGAAAAGATCCAGTATTCCCAGGAATCTATTATATTTGCGGAAACCGAGCTTACTATAGGTTGCCGGACCATTGGTATGGAACATGCTATCTAGGCCTGGTCTTTCCAAAGATTTATCACGTAGAGAGAGGAATGAAAGGAATTCACGAGATAGGTAAACCATTAACCCGTAGGAGAAGGGAAAGCTTCTCAGAGATAATAGGTAACATTTTTGGAGCATTGATACCAGCAGTGGGTGTATCTTTGAATGCATACAAGATTCGGAAATTGGCTACAGTAGTAGATCGTTTATCAATGAATACTGCTGGAGGGTTCTTGATGAAAAATACTGAAATGGTTGCCATGAGAGCTATGGTAATGCAAAATCGACTTGCCCTTGACATTCTTTTAGCAAAAGAGGGTGGAGTCTGTGGAATGCTGAAGGTACATCATTGTTGCACTTACATTCCAGACAAAAGTCAGAATATACAGAAGTATATAAAGAACATTACTGAATTACATAAAGAAATTACCCCACTGGAGGTTGAAAGTGCTTGGGAGAAACTTGGTAAGGGTTTTTCCTCAATAAAGAAATGGTTCACCGAAATAGGTAGTTCTCTAATTGGGAAAATACTAATCCCAGTGACCTTAGTAATAGTGATAATATTAATATTGAGATTAGCATATGTGTGTATTAAAAGGAGGAAAAGACAAAGTAAAGCAAAAAGAGAAAATCAGAAAAATAAGGAAAGAGAAACAAGAGAACGGGAGATGGGAGAGATCGAATTGGAAGAGTTTAAAGAGAACATGTACAAAAGGTCTAAAAGACAAGATGAAAAGAATACAATTGTCTAAATTAACAAATGCAAGTGGACAAGAAACATTTTTCTGATACATTTTGTAGGGATAGGTTTTAGTGGTGATGTTAAAAATCACCGAAGGCGGGAATTGATGGAGCAGGGAAAACAAAATATTTTTTGTACCCCTTGGAAGTTAATGATCCCATAACGATTAATGATACTAACCGTTTGAAACGCATGAACTAATCAACAAATGCACCTTTTATTAAACATTACACGTGGGCAACTTGCTGGCATTGCAAAATCTAATTTATTTACAAATGTGAAGCAAAATAACATGAGTATTGTGATTTGAGTAGTAAATAGAGTAAATTGCATGATTTGTGTTGCGTAGTAAAATTGCACCGTGGCAAAAGATGCAGATGGTAAGTAAAATGGCTTTAAATGTCGCTTCTGCTAGGTAATACCTAACATGGGTCTTTAGAATGGCAGGTGGTAAACAGAAAGGCTTATTTTCCGTGTTTAACTTCTGTTGTGTTTGTTCTTATATTAGTTTCGTTCGGGCCTGCTAGGCCATGCTTCGAAAATGGCAGCTGGAAAGGACGATATTGCGTGCGCTGAATAAAATGGCCCCCGCACATGAGCAGAGTGAATACTCCAGTCACGTGTATGCGGCTTGTGCCCGGAGTGAGAGATGTCAAGGCCAGTCTGAGCTGCAACAAGAATCGTGCCAAAAGTTCAGCATAAATGCATGGGAACGGATGAGAGAATCGAGCGACAGAGGATGAACTAATGTGTGACCATCGGAGTTTGTTACAAAATACATTAACAAATTGAATTACCTTTGGACATTGTTGATCATGAGACTTAATGTATGCGTTATTGTCCCCAAACCGGTTTGAACAAGGAGGGCGATGAGGTGACCATCCCCACCCCTCCAATGGACCAATTAGCGTGATTTCTGCCCCTAAAGATTGCAACTTTAAGTGTAGCGAGTCAGAGAATAGGGTATAAGAGAGTCTGCTCTTACGTTGTGTATTGCTCTTCTTCTTCGCTTCTACTATCCTGATGCTGCGAGAGACTCTGTCATTTTGGACTTCGGACTTTGACTGGGGAAGGAACGAGACCATTGCGGGATGTGCCCGGGAGGATATTGCGTCCGAGGAGGTTAGCGGGACAGTCAGTCAGTTTTGGGAGTCCTATCCTGTGACCTGTGGTTCATCTTTCTTTCCTGGTGAACCATTCTTGTCATCGCCCTATGGCCAAGGGTAATGAGTATTTTCCATCTCTATTCTGAAAATTCTACTTAAATGCTTACTGATATTTTAAATGTATTTGCCTAATTATGAACTTTACTTATTTGCTCAAAGAGTTTAGATAAAATTATATTCTAACTCTAAATGAATCTGTGGTTCTTTAAATAAAATTGTGATTAATAAAAGTTAAAAGTTCTAATTGTGATTGAGCTGGACTTAATCGCCATCAACTGATTCTACTAGTTGGTCCATCGACCGAATAGCGGAGTACCTTGATGTTTAGAACCAACAGGATCCTAAGTTAATGTATATAATGTGTAGGTTATAATTCTGTCAATTTAATAAGGTATTCCGTTTGTCCAGCAGCTCATTTTCCTTAGTGTTTGATCCAGAAAATTGAGTGAATGTATGTATGCGGTGTTATGGGCCCCACCAACATAAGTTTTATGTGATTAAAGGTTGAGTAGGTGTTTTTCTGGATTAGGGTCATAAGGAAAAATTTATTTTAGCCGCGCTGGATCAATCCCATACCCAAAACTATGGCAAGTTTTACTAAACATGGGAGTTCCGGGCAATTTCATACAGCTTCTAATCAAACTACATGAGAACAATTTTGCACAGGTTCGTTGGAGCCCAAATGGAACACTGACTGAACGCATCCCAGTGGAACGTGGGGTGCGGGAAGGTTGTGTTCTCGCACCAACACTGTTTTTATTATACATGAATGATATTGTCAAATCTTTAGAAAATTGTAGAAATGACTCTCCTGCCTTGAACAACAGGAAGGTACCCATTTAACTTTCTGCCGATGATTCCCTCCTCATCTCGAAGATGCCCATGGGCCTACAAATTCTAGTCAATAGGTTTCGAGGTTTTTGCAGGTCAAGGAGCCTGGAATTAAATAAAATATAAATAAGATCAAATTCATGGTTCTGGGCAAGGGAGTGAGAAAAAAAACAGCCATTCAAGATGGTAACGTGGCACTAGAAAGGATAGACAGCTTTGATTACTTTGGGGTGAGGCTTATAGAGAACTTTAAGTGGCTGAGCCAACTAAGCAAGAGCACCCTTGTAATCGACCACAGATCAAATGCTGTTATCCGAATGCATAAGCAATCAATTTCACATGTAGTCTCACCAGTCCTGGAGATTTATTGATCTAAGGCCCAAGGTGCTGCGCTGTATGGTGCCGAAATCTGGGGTTATGTGATGTCCAGTTCTTAGTCATTGCTGAAAATATCTTTGCCAGAAAATTGGCTTGTCTTCCACCTAGCGCACCCCTTATCCCACTGTACTGTGAGTTAGGGTTAAAAAGGTTAGCAGACGTGGCCGTATTGAAAATATTAGTTTATTGGGTCCGTTTCTGGACTACACCTGAGCTAGGAGACTATAAGGATTCACTTGTTCAATTATTAAAAATTCCAGGGGCCATGATGCTTCCATGGGTAAAATCTGTACGTACATGGTTGGGTAGGTTGGTGTTGCAAAGATCCTACTGCAATCCGCAAAGCGGACCTGAGTGCACTGAAGGCTTGTTATTGGGCGCTCATTAATGAAGAGTATTTAAATATTGGCTCAAATGGCTCCCTAACGAATGCGCTCCTATACCTTACGCTTACAACGTCTTTTGAGAAGTATTTAGATTTTTTACCATCCTCTCTAGCCAAGAGCCTGTATTTACGCTTTTGTTTTGGGACTCTTCCACTAAGATCGTTCACTCACAAATGGTGTCAGGAACAGGAGTCATTGTTTACTCCATGTGTGGCCAGGGTGACGAAAATGAATCCCATCTACTGTTTTTTTGTCCCGATTATTTGAACTCTCAACGCAAATGGATACGCCCCCTATGTCTTGACATGGGAATAACCAGATAACAGGTAGCTCTCAGGATTTTAAAAACTGACACCACCCCATAAATTGTATTTGCTGTAAGCTCATTTTTTACAGGCAAACTGGTACAGGAGAAAAATAATTTTAAAAGTAGCTGTTTAACGATCTTACACATCTTTTTAGGCATCTCCAAATTTTAAAAATGTTTTTACATATATTTATTTATTTTTACTGTATTTCTAATACCCGCTGAACCTTGTGATGAGATTGCCACTGTATTTTTTGCTGTGTGCCTATGGTTGTTGATTACACTGATATCTCTCATCGCTAGGATTGTGTATTTGTTTTATCACTGTTCTGGCACTGTTATCACTGTTCTCTCTTTGCTAAGCACAGGCCACTTTATACACCAGCATGAATTACCAGCAGTGAGGGCTATGTTTCATGTAATTTATTAATTTGTACTGTACGTTAATTGAGTTATGGAGTCTTTTACCAATGCATTTTTAATTTTTACTTTTTACTGTGGATGTATACTTTAATGGTTTGTAACAACCAAATTAAGTTTACATATATAAGTAGGTTTTAGGGTGTTAAGTTAGTAGATGACATTGTAACCATGGTAGAAATGTTCATTTTATTCTTGTTGTTCGCAACATGTATTTATGCTGTTTTCATAATTCTGTGTGGTTATTTTGGATGTGCTAATAAACAGGATGAGACTGTTGAAATAAATGCTTTTTAGTTAAAGTGCCTTTTTCTTAGTGCGTGATATTAAAAAGAAAAAAATTGGCCTTTCAAACTATGACAGCATCCCTTGAGCCCAGTTTAGGGACTGTTATAAATCCAAAAGCATTGGCGCCACTTAAACTATGTATTGGGTGGGGTTCTGCAGGGCTACAATAAGCTGTCTTTCACATTCAATCGTTGGTGCATTGAACTAAGTTCCCTCGTGTCACTGGTGGGTGTGCAAACCTTGTAGAGCTAAGCCAGAGTCTTAGTTTATGCAACAAATTTTGGCTAATTTGTGTCCATTGTTCCTAGCACTGACTTGAAAGACTCATGCCTAAAGTATCTGTAATCCTCCCTATAGCAAGCCCTTCTATTTTCCTTCACAATCTTTGCTTAACATGTTCAATCTCAACCTTTGAACCCAATTGCCTAGAAGACATTCACTTGGAATAAACATTTAGGGGCCGATTCCGATCTCGGCCGGTAGGGCACCGAATCGGATTCGGCTTTACCGGATCCGATTCGGAGCCCTATTTCCCAACCGAATCGTACGTGCGTCCGGGCGAGCGAGTACGATGCGTGCGCTCGCGAAATCTCCGACCGACTCGTTCGCAGGACCCGACCGCTGCGACCGACTCGCATGGGGACGACTCGCACCGCGCAATGGAGACGTTCCCCGGCCGGGTAAGTACGATGCGCATTGCGACTGCTCCGACCGACTCGCGCAGTCCGGCTCCAAGGAGCTGTCGGAGCCGCACTTTGGGGGTCCGTGTCGGACCCCCCTGGAAGCGTAGGCACGCGAGTCGCACACAGGGGGACCCATGGGTCCCCTAACACGTGCATGTACGGCGTGACCCGCACCGACGCGAACACGCTGTAGGGGCGCCCTTGTTCGCGTCGTGCCCATTGAGTCAATGGGAGCCCGTGTACGCGTCGTACGACTGGCTCCCATTGACTTCAATGGGAGTCCGACCGAACCGAGTCCGATGGCATACGTGCGCATCGTACTCATTCGGTCGGACTGCTAGAGTCCGATTCGGTCGGAAATCTCTCCGGGTCCGGCTCTGTCGGAGAGATTTCCGGCCCGAATCGGAATCGGCCCCTTAGAATTTCATTCAACCCAAGTATCGGATATAGAAATGCTTATCGCCCCACTCAGAAATCCCATAGAAATCTATTAGAGCAGTGATCCTAGATGCCAAAATCAATCTAATGCTGACAAGGAAGATCCTGGTGTGATTAGGATACTGATAAATCGTCCAGGCATTATCAGCTTCTCTCTTACAAAGTAGTAGCTGGAGGCCTTTGCCGCTTATGCCAATTTTTTAATATAGGACAATAAAGCATGCAGTTGGTTTCGTCTTTAATAGTACTTAAACATTCACTCCAGCCATTTTTCTTCCTTCCACTGGCCAATGTTGTTAACATTGATATCACAGCCTTATTCTACCTTCCCAATCACCCACCCACACTCTCTTTTGTCGGAAGCTAGGTGCCTAGCAGCAAAAAACAAGGGCCTCTAAAGTTGCTGATAACCATAGGCATGGTAGTCTATGACATCACCCTGGTTACTTACCCAAACATGCAGAATTTATGATCTACCCATCAAAACGTGCAGGTCATACAAAAATTAAGGGTGTAGTTTCAGGTGGGGTGTTTGGGTTGTGACACGCCCCAATTAAATGCATTCTTGGCATGGTCGTTGGGTCATGGGGCCTTGAGTCAGTTCTGCTATGTTTCTGTTGGTTTTTCTTGTTATTCTCATTTCACTGAGAGGTTTTAATCTATTAATTTTTTGGATCAGGATCTTAAATATGTATGGTGACTGATTTACCGAAATGTAGTAAATTTGCAACACAGAACTATATATTTGTAATATTTTTGGGAATTCACAAACTTTTGCAAGACTAGGCTTGGAAAGTTGTGCCTCTCTCAGGGTCCCGGCATATTATTGGCAACCAGATGCTCAAAAGGTGATGGGATGAATGGCTGGAAATAGTCTAACCACTGGCATTTGGTTGTGGTAGTATTCTACCTAGGCCTGGGCGGCATTTTATAATAAGACAGTGTAATTGTGGGAATTTTGTGTTACTTACTTTTGTTACACGTAATTCCAAACATTACGCTATTATGCTACGTCAGGTAAATATGCGCATTTCATTGTAAAAATATACAGTGAATGGTGCAATTCACAATAAAAATTTACAACAAAAGCACAGGAACAGTGCACTTCTTAAATGCATCCTCACACCAACAAGTACTTGAAATGTATAAATTATAGCATAAACGTATTGATTTGCATTTGGTGTAATTTTACGTGTTATGTGAAAGCAAATTATGCAAATTTCACACACCCCAAATTCCAACCTATTTTTTTTTTGCCCACTAAAGCACTTTAGACAGACACACAGCTGTTACAAAACAGTACTAACCCTGTTCCTCATGGGAACAGTCCATTCAAACATTCAAAACCATGGTCATCTCACTCCACGCTGAGGCCCATCGCTTTTTTAGTTGGGAAATTTGGGGCTTACACCCCCAAATATCACTGACTATGTTACGCCCCTGACCAAAATCACCTTGTACAGTCTCCAGATTCTGGTCACTGTGCTTTCTAGGTTTCAATCATGGCCGACTGAGGTCTGAGCTTGCCCCTCAGGCAACGGGTTCAAAACTGCCTTGAAACGTCATGTAATGTGACTTTAATGGAAGACCAATTAAGGAGAGGCAATGTTCCAAAAACTGTACTTAAGCCTATTTTGTTACTTGTCTTCATTTTTAAATTTTTGATGTTTCACTGCCTAACCATCACAAAACAGCATTTTGTTCAGTACCTTCATCGCTGCATTTGTTTGAATTAATCATCCTTCCTGTCTTGTGATGTATCCCCATAGTCCTTTCGCTGCTCCTGCTAATAAATAAATAAATGTAACTTCAAAATCCTCTGGGCCCATCTTGCATGGCTTGTATTCCCACCCTAACCATGTAATGTAAAATAAAAGCATTGTCCTTTGTATCAACCTTATACAGTCTATGCAGGAAGTGAAGATACCTGGTTGACTGGCCCACTGAGTGCCCATAAATTGAAGAAAGTAAAGCAACCTGACTCTTGGCCCAGGCAGTCACCATCACAAGATGATTGTCTAAGGGTTACAGTTAATGTCGTTGCATTCTTCATTTTTTAAACACAATTGTCTTGTTTTTTGAATGAACCACGCATACCAAGAATGACATATATATATTGAATATAAAAGAATTCCAAGAGGATTACGAATACTAATATTACCTACCTTGAATGACCTCAATGAAGTTCTCATGAAAAATTGCCAAGATGATACGAACGAAATGTCTTTTAAACTAATGCGAACTTTGATATTACACTTAGAAAGAAAACTGGAATTGTTAATTGTCAAGATAAAGGAATTGGAGCAAGAACTTGAAAAACATACAATGACTGACAAAATAATGAAGGCACTTGAGCAAATAGACAAAAGAATAGACAAGCATGAAGCCGACATTGAAAAAAAAAAAGGCGAGGAAGTTCAACCAGGATCGAATTGACTATCAGAATGGATGCATATATACATTTGCACGGAAATATGATGGGTTAAGAAATAGAGCCATGATGGATAAAACTCTGGAAACAAAAGAAGCCTCAGAGGCATCTTTTGATTGCTCTAAAGTGAGTTCCGCGGATGAGGAATCAAATCAGAGTAATTTGGATTTTTCTGGGAATCTTTGACTGGTCCGCAGACCGGTTGGGGGGGTGCAAGTTATAAATATAACTGCTGAATTTCACTGGTTTTGTATGAGTGAAAACTAATCCTAACTATAATGTCCCTGTAACCTTTGTTTTTTTCAGTGAATTTCTAAGGGTTTTTAATTCCATTTCCTAACTATAACGTCACTGTACACTGTTGGTTTTTTCAATGAATTTCTATGTTTTTTTTAAGTAGTAATGATATTTGCAGAGTGGTGGAGAAAGGGGGCAGGCCTCTGACCAGCTTTCAGGAATCCCGCTGTGTAGGACTTACAGAAAGTACCAGGAGGGCTTTTTGGCCGCCAAGGTTCCTCAGCATCCAAGAGGACTTCATTCCCCAACTACTAGTACACCACGAGACATGTTTGCAGAGTGGTGGAGAAAGGTGGTGTGGCCTCCAATCACCTCTTTGCAATCCTGCTGTGGGGGATTTACTGGAGGTAACAGGAGGTCTTGTTGGTCCATAAGGACCCACAGCAGCCAAGGGAACTTCAGCCCCTAACCACCAGCATTCCAGGAGGCATGCTTGAAGAGTGCTGCAGAAAAGGGGCGGGGCCTCCGGCATTGTGCGGGTAGCTGCTTTTCTTTCTTTTTTTTTATTATAAAGGAAGGGGGCCGTGCTGTCCCCCTTCCCTGGGCCATATTTGGCCCCAGGGATCCCATCCTCGGGCCAGGTATTTTTAGAATGGGGAGGGGGCCAGGTGGTCCCCCCTTCCCTTGGACTTCATCCCCCAGGGCTCGTTTTTCTTTTTTTACATTAAGGGAAAGGGGGGCGAGTGCCCCCCCTTCCCTGGGCCGATTTTAGCCCCGTGGACCCGATCCACCAGGGCCTGCCCTTTATTGTTTTTTAAAACAACCCTCCCGGGCTGATTGTGGCACCAGGGACCCAATCCCCTGGGGCCTGGCCTCACTACTGGGTGGAGAGCACATTACGTTTGCAAAACCCATTTCCAAAACAAAGAGAATCTCGTTTAAGGAGTCTCAGTATGCGGTAAGAGGAAAATGGGGTAAATTACAGTTTTCTTCATCCACCAGGCCGCATGTTATGTTGTTATTAGTCGTACATAAAGTCGTATTAAAATCCCCCCCCATATAAATAAAACATTTCGTGTACTGCCATTCTGGATATCCTGTAAGGTGTTTCTAAGTTGTTTCAGGGTATCTTTCAGTAGATCCTTCTGTATATTATTATAGAAGTTTGTCAGCACGAGCATATTTTGATTATCCATATCCAGGGTTATTATTTGGTAATTTGGTTCTGTTTTTACAAGGCTGATTTTATTTATCGTTACCAAGTTTGAGACATATATACTCAGACCATCCTTTGGCCTCCCTGAAATGGACGGTATGGCTGGTGTATGATAAGTCTTGTATCCTTCTATATGGATTTCATCTATGGACCAGGTCTCTTGAAGACAAAAGACATTAAATTCCTTTACAAAATTGTACCATAGTTGATTGGTTAATTTAGAACATAGGCCCGCTATGTTCCAATATAATATAGTGAGGCTATTCTCATTACCTATTAATTTGCTATGGATGTCAAGTGGAGAGGAACTATATAGACAGGTGAATGGACTCATAATCGACTTTGTTCTCTGATATATCACTACGTTGTTATTATAGGTAACACCCATACTAGTAGAACTGTTGTCTACATATATGTTCTGTGAGTCCGTTGTGTTATGTCCTCCCTCATGTACTCCAATCAAAGTTTGGTTTGATTTTTGGATTTGGTTCGCATGTTGTGGTTTAAAGAAATTAAGAGTTGCCACTTTCTTTTGCTTTATTTCAAGTGAGTGGTCCAGTCAGTCCATCTCATCCAGGGAGGGGAGCAATGCATACCGGTTTTCCACTGGGATGTTGTATACGTACATATTTCTCACCTCGATATTTCTTAGCCCACCTCCTCCTCCCTGCATGGCTGGTGGTTGGTAGAAAAATCCCAACTGTAGTATGTTAATACCTCCCATTATCAGTGTGTTATTTCCTACCTTCCATAAAATGTTTTCCACTAGCAGGGGGGTTTTAAACGTTAAGACCACGCAATCACCATATAATGTTTTTCTGCCTTTTCCCACCCATTGGATTCTGCGCGCCATCTTAAACTCCATAAAGAGCTGTTCCGTGTAACCAACCTTAGTACTTAGCCAATGTAAGGACTTATTTCTTAGTATTTCCCAGGATTCGTTTTCTGAAGGCCTCAACCTGGGTACATTTGCTAGTACAACCGTATATGGTGTGACTGCTGGTGGTAGATCTAAATAGGGTTGTACCTTAGGTGGTTCGTTGAATGCAGTGGAATATGATCTAGATGGTAGTGATGCGGTAGGTTGGTTAATGGCAGTCTTATTTGCACCATGGTCTATACTACCCTTATTTGTTGTATCACTTGTAATCTGACCCATGCTGTTTTGTGTCGTTGTGTGTAGAATAGCTGGTCGACATGGTGAGTGGGGGTTACTCCGACTTGCTTTTCCAGCCTCGCTGTTCTGATGTCGAGTACCAGTTATATTAGTGCACCTAGATGTTTCATAGTTACCCTTATCCCCCTGACTGGGGTCAGTACCTGTATATTTAATGGTCCCTTCCCTGGCTATAAAGTTTGTCAAATGTGCCTCTATCTGGTCTACTCTTTCCCTAAGTTTGTCTAGTGAGACCCGTACAAAAAGATCTAGCCTTTCAACTAATAAAGTTAGATTTTCTAAATCGTTCCCCCGAGGGTCACTCTTTTTGCTTAGGTCTTCTTTAGACTTCGTGGTACCTTTCCTCAGATTGATTGTTTTTTTTCCCTGTTTGGCCAACTTGAGGATACATAAATACAGTTTTCTTTGGATTTTTTATACTATCTACTACTCCCTCAGTCCCTTTGTTCGATTTATCTATTGGGGTCGGGTTTTTTTGCCGCTTCTGTGGTGGTTGGGAAAAAGAGTCAGGATCGCTAAGTATTGCATCGTTGGTTATGTTTTGGACGCACCCATTCTGTGATGTTTTATTGTCTGTGCACCCTCTTGGCGTACCAAACGGTCCTGTAGTTGTATTACCTGACTCAACAATAGTGCTTGATGTACCAGATACTATTGACTCTTCTACTGACGATATTTGTTTCTCTAAAGCCCCCATTGCTCCAGTGAGGTAACTTAATAGAGTTTGTTGTGTTTGTTGTGTGTCGCTCAGGGTTGTTTTTCCCGACGGTGGCTGAACGCTTACCGCCTTTCTTTTCCCCATTCTTGAGCTTGATGTATATCCTACAATCCGTCACAGTCAGTTGAAATTAGTCACCGATCTCAGTCCCTCCTGGCGGCACAGAGAGATAGTCAGTCCTAATATAGCTCTGAGGTAATCAGTTAGGCCCTCATGTAAACGTACATATGTATGCAAAATCCAGATTGTATATCATAGACCCCCCCCTCAATACCACGTTGCTTAGTAGATTGTGGCGCTTATGTTTGTTGCCAATGCATCTTTTATATTTAATAGTCAGTAGAGGGTTTGGGCCTAGCTACCTACTACTTCGCCAATAGTCTCTTGTATCCAAGTCACGCAGCCAAGAAATGGGGCCCAGCCTTGCACAGACTCGGACGGGCCCGTCTTGGCCCGGTCTTTGCCCCGGACTGCGTCCCGCACGCGTCCCACGCAGCGGGGTTGCTCCGTTAGATTTATGGCGCTCCTGCGCCCGTAGCTCCACCTCACGCAGACCGCCAGGGACCGGAGGGAAAGTTCAGGCTACAATGTATCCAGTGACAAAGTTCAAAGAAAGGCTCCTGCATATCAGATAAAAATCATATGTACATACAGTCCCACACGTATCAAGATTTTGTGTATCAATTCAATTAATAGTGCTTGTCATAAAATCTGTAAAAAATAAAAATCAATTGTAAGTATAAAACACATTGCATTCAACCAGTGACGCTACAGAGCCATGTTCAAGTATTAATAAAATGAAAATTCAAATCATGAATTATTAAAGTGCAGGTGCGATGAAAGTACATTGTGCACTTGCCAGTGATTAATAAAATCAAGGAGTGGAGCAAGGGCCTTGCTAAGAACTATAATGCTATACTATGTTAAAAGATCACTACCTTGATACTATGCTCTCACGGAACCTCCTTTCCTTGGTTGTCATAGTGACTTAAGACATGTTAGTTACTGGTTACGAGGAACTATAAGTCAGGTCATGCTCATCACCTCTTAAAAGCGGGGCAAGAGTTTGGACATGCAGATAATTATTTGCCCACAATCTTCCTTGCCTTAACCGATGATGCAATTTGCTTATAAACTGTATGACACACCATATCTGTTTGTAATAGTTGTAGATATAACAGAGCGGGTCTGCATTGTTTAATATTTAGGCTCCTGAGCAGGGGAACTAGTAGTGCCTTCCTGTTCTTTTTGTACAGTCCACAGAAAAAGAAGAAATGCAACTGCGATTGTGCAGAGGACAAATCGCATGGACACACTGTGAGGTCCTGTTCACAACTAGCTGTCGATGGGTAGGCAACCAATAAGTGTGATACACTAAGACGGAATCAAATTAAATAGTAACAATATGAGCCAGGATTGGTAAGCAAGTATAGTTCCATATGCCTAGTTGTTACTAGCATACCGTAAATTTTAACTGATAGTTTACTGTGCTCCCCCTCCTCTCTTTTCCTCATCTTATGATTCATCCATTCCTTCTTGACCGTGGCTTTCGTGAGCATTGTAATACTCGAGAGGTTATTAAAAAGATCTTGCCTCCCTATCAAATTAAGTTGTACTTTAACGTATTCAAACCAGGGAATGCTGCCTGCCTTCTCTAGCTGCAGACAATGCCTTGGTTAATACCGCTTCCGGGCGGTTCCAGACTGAAACCCATAGCATAAGCATGGCTACCTGAACGTGGTCACTTACATAATCAAGGCCCAGTTCTTCATAACAAATGGATGCAGGTACAGCCATAGGTAGACGTAATAATCTACGTACAAATTTGTTTTCAGCGACCTGCAGTTTTGATGGCTCCTGTGTTCCCCAGATCTCTGCTCCATAGATGGCTGCTGAAACACAGCTGGCCTTGTAAATGTTGAGCAGTGCACCCATGGGTGAGGATCTTAGTTTTTTGCGAACTTGTGGTTAACGGCCACATTTTGGTCGAATTGGGCACATCTAACCCAGCCCTGATGTTTCCAGTTGCATTTCCTGTCAAGGGTAGGCCAAGGTACGTGAATGTGCTTACTGTGTCTAGTCTTGTGCCTTGTATGTGAAATTATCTTGCCTTTCCTTTGGGGCAGCCACATATCATGGTAAAAGACTTTGTTTTGTTAGTGTGCAACACTATGGATCCCATGTATGCCACAAACCCCTCCAGGAGCCTCTGGAGACCAACCCCTGTTCTTGACATAAGAACGCAGTCATCTGCATACAGTAACACAGGGATGGGTCTTGTCCCTGCCCTTGGTGGGTCAGCCGCAAATTCTCCTAGATGTTTCTCCAGGCCGTTTATATAAATACGGAAAAGAAAGGGGCAAGGACACAGCCTTGACGTTCTCCCCTCCTGATGTTAACTGAAGGGGTACACTCCCCATTAGGGCCAAACCTAACACATCCCCCCACCTTCTCTTGCAATTTGTGTAAAAGTTGCACCAACCCCACCTCCACGCCCGAGTCCAGCAGCTTGATCCAGAGCTTACCTCTATCAATATTGGCAAACGCTGAGCTTAGGTCCATGAAAGCGAGGTATAGTAGGCCCTTCCTGACCTGTACATACTTGCAATTAATAAGAAAGAGTTTTAGGCATTGGTCAATCATTCCCAATCCCCTCCTAAAGCCAAATTGGGCTGGAGTCAACCTCTCATCATCAGTTGCCCCATTCTCCAAGTGCTACAGAATTATTCTGCTCAATATTTTCGCTGTGCTGTCTATAAGTGATATTAGGCGATAACACCTGGGGTCCCCTCTATTGCCCTTCTTGAAGATCGGTACTATGATGGCATTTGACCAGGACTTGAGGGGTCCACAAATGATCGCGCTGTTTAAGGTATTGACCAATATGGGTGCCCACAACTCAGTGTTATTCTTAAATAAATCTAGTGGCACCCCGTCAGGCCCCGGAGCTTTATTGTTTTGGCATCTGGTTATTGCTAGGTTGACTTCATCTAGTGTGGTGTTCAATTGATAAGGGCCTGTCCCTCTATCCCGGATCAAATTATCGAACATTTGCTCATTAATAAATTGTGGGTGTCATTAAATACATGGATAAAGTGTGTCACCCAAGTTGAGGATTGAATAGAAATATTTGTACTGATATTATGGCCGCAAACGAAACAGGGCGAGTTGACAACCTTCCAAAATGTTTTTGAATCTTTCTCCAGATGCTCCCAAGGTTCCCTCCTTAGGCTCACTTTCCTATTACAAGCGTGGCCTTGAAATTACGTCTACAAGAACATACATATTCTGCATCCCTAGTAGAGACTTTCCAAGTTTCTTTCAGCTGACTGTGTGCTCTAGAGCAGTGACCATCGAACCACTTCGCTTTATTTAGTCGATTGGGTAAAGTAAATGTTAGCAGCTCAGTTGTTCCCCTGCATATTTCTGTGAATGCTCTCAAAACACTTGATGGGGAGGCATCACAGTCTAGGCAGATGTCTACTTCACTCTTGCAACTTCCCATCAGGTGTCTCAATAGCTCTCCTGTATCTATCTTCCCCCACCTGCGCTTAGTCCCTGGTTTTTAGAGGGGACTGCACTAGGTGCAAATTGCATAATAACATTGAGTGTTAATTCCAATTGCAAGGAAAGGACTTGTGGTTTATGGTCACTCATTTTACTATGTAGAATTACATAATCCAGAATTTTAGTTTGTATTTCCACTGAGGCAGCTATGTAATCAATTAGGCTTCCTGTGCCTCTCCCCATAAATGAGACTTGCCTATCAGTAGTCTCACCTGACAAGTCAATAGTAAGCATTAGATTGTATTTTAGCAAAAAAGTGTTTAGAGCTATGCAGATGTGACCCTGTCGCACCAAACCCTTCCTGTGTGATGGCTGTCTGGAAAGTATGCGCAAAGTGTAGCTGTCACCCAGACCTAGACGTGGATTGGAGTCAGGTTGCAAAGCACAAAGAGTCATAAGCACAAAGAAATCCCAACTTTTTAAAAGTGACATTTCTAAAATAGTAAAGAGAGAACCTAAAGGAGCAAATTAGAGCTAGGTACATCTAGAGAAATGGTTATTGGAGTTTTTAAGTGGAATTTACAGCTTATCATGTTTTGACCAATACAACTGGCCCAATGTAATTTCAAAGCACAATTTTGCATTATATTTTCTAAAAGGGATTTTAGTGTAAAATCCAGAAATCACCTTGTATAGTGGTCTTTAAAATCCTAATAAGGTCTAATCGTTATTATTTGATCCACATTGCCTTTTGCAAATTCCTTAACAATGGAACCCCCTTGTTATTTGTTACTATATGCTCTTGGTGAGAATTGCTGACACCCTCTCCGTTAACGCATGTCAGCCATGTCTACATTTCCTGGTATAGCCGCTGGAAAGTAAAACCTACTTGCTGAAAAGTTAAGGTTCTATTAAGGAAGTTATTTGGCTTTCTAGTGTATATTTAAATATGGCAGCCTCTTAACTGTTTTCATAACATGAAGCTTGGATTTTATCTGCACCTGTAATAAGGCCAATCAATCACTCTGCAAGAAAATATTTTCCATTTCTAGAACACATGGCAGGCTTACATGCTTTCTAGATTCACCACTCAGAAATGTCCATGCTCATCCAAGCAATGTTAGCCACATAGAGGGTGCCACCTTGAGGATTCTATGCAAGGAGTCTACTGCATGTGAAAGAGTAGAAAATGTCCATAATTGTGGAAGTGGAGAACTCTGCACCACCCAAATGGGAGGTTGCATGCAAGCAGCATTAAACAGAGATATTATCACAAAACAGGGTCCTAGTTGCAAACTGTGAAACCACCACTCAGAGCATTAGAGGAAATGCTGCTGCTAGTGTCCTTAGCCAGGTCAAAGGCCTCAAATGGATACATCCCAGGCTCGCACAATCATCTATACTTTACCATGCCTACCTGTCTTATTAGTTGATTTCTAACAAAGGTCTCCTTTTGTACAACACTTTTTGCACAACCTGCCTGTAACTATGAGGTGTATATGCCAATGTCAGAGCCTGTTTAAAGCCCAAGCAGTTTTGATTGGTGCTTTTAGTGAATTGTAATTGAGCTATCCATTTTTGTCACAACCTTACAGTGAAATTTATTGTGGAACCATCCAAACTTCCTCTGATATAATATATATACTGATATACTGGCGTTAGCCAGTAGGTCGCTATAGTTAGGACCAAAGTCTCCATAGGAATAGCGTTTTTTGGTTTGCCAATAACTTTGTCACCGCTTGACGAATCTTCATGAAAGGTTCCAAAAACTTCCCCTTTTAGGTTCAGCTGCTGTGTTGAAAGTTTTGGGGTGATCCGTGAAGAAGGGGCCGAGAAAAAGGGAGGTCCCAAAACGCATTTTTTCCATGTTATGTCTATGGGGATTTTTCATTTTTTTTACACGACTACAGCCCGAACCACTGAACAGAATTACACCAAATTTTGAAAAAAAGCTAGAAGTTGGTCCAGAAAGCGTGCTTTGGGACTTGGCTTGAAGCCAGTCCCATAAAAAAAGAAAAATGGGGCAGGGTAGGAATACCCTGACCCCCTCAGATATGGTGGGAGGTCTCACAAGGACCCCGCCAGGGGATAAAAGCATTTTTTTTTATGTTGCTGCAATCGTGGGTGGATCTGCAAATTCGCGGCAAAAGTAAAATAAAAAAAAGACGCTTGGGCTCCCGTACCTCTTTTGAAAGAAGCCCCTGGGTAGGCCAAATCCCGGGAGCATGTTAAAAATAAGGGAGAGGGGAGCATGGGCCCCCCTTCTAGAGTTAAATTTGACACCGGGGACCACCACCTCCCAGGGGTGTTTTAATAAAATTATGAGGGGGTGCCTGCACGGCAGCCCCGTGCCCTGGAGACCTCCACCCCCTGGGCATTCTTTAATGATTAAAAAGCGGGGCCTCTCGGACACCCTGGGGCTTTGCTAGTGAAATTGCGAGGGGCGCTAACCCCCTCAAAGCCCCGGGGGCCGCCACCTCCCCGGGGCTTTAACTTTTATTAATGGGGGGCGCGCAGACCTCCGCAGCCCTGGGACCACCACCTCCCGGGGGTTGAAATCTGTAATGGAGGGGGCCATGCGGCCCCCCTCCTGGAGGGCCCTGGAGACCGACAGAACCCAGCTTGTTATCGTCCCATCTCATTGCTGGATTCGGTGGGTAAAGTGGCAGGTTGTATAGTCCTTAACCATCTTCAGCAATGGGCGGAGGATAACAACGTTTTATCAGATCTCCAATTTGGGTTTAGGGAAGGGTTTGGCACAATTGAGCAGTGCCTAAATCTAACTATTCTGATGGGGAAATATGTAAAGGCAAGAAGGGGAAAACTGTACCTGGCCTTTGTTGATCTCACTGCCGCGTTTGATTGCGTATGTCTTGTTAAACTGTGGAGTATCTTGGAGGCAATAGGGGTCGAGACGCCTATAATTCATTTCTTAAGAGAACTCTATAAAAACACAAAAGCCCGGGTTCGCTATGGTCAGAATGGAGAGTGTACTGAGTCGTTCCAAGTGGAGAGGGGGGTCAGACAGGGCTGTGTCCTGGCACCCTTTCTATTCACACTATACATGAACGGGCTGGAACAAGCCATGTTGAAAAGGTGCCGGGACTTACCACAACTACAGAAACGCCCCATACCCGCCCTACTCTACGCGGACAACGCGGTAATTATGGCGCAGACACCACTGGGCTTACAGCGCGCAATAGATAGTTACGAGTTTATGAAAGATCTGGGATTAAGAATAAATACTTCTAAAACTTTCATAATGAGCTGTGGGATGGGTAAAACGAAGCAGAAGGACCTCTTTATAGAGAATAAAAAAGTGGAGTCCACACTAACCTATCCCTATCTAGGTATATTAATTGACAATAAGAACTCTTGGCATTAAGCGATCAAAGCGAGGAAATTGCTCTTCATGAGAACTACAGTGGCCCTAGTAAATTTTTCACATAAATTAGGTAAGAGACCCCCAGTAGAGATGCTCCAAATCTATCAGGGTAAGTGTGTTAGCACGGCGACCTATGGGGCAGGAGTTTGGGGACACGGCAACGTTGACGAAATTCAGAAAGTGGAGAATGCCTTTCTTAGATACTTATTGGCAGTCCCACAAGGTACCTCAACGTTCATATGCCATAATGAGCTGGGGATACCTCACATCGCAGATATAATAAAAATCCAACCGGTATTATTATGGCACCGGATTTGGACGTCTCCTAAAACAACTTTTAATCGAAATGTATTAAATGATAGCCTCAAGTTAGAAAAAGCATTAAAGACTGGGTGGCTTAAATATATAAAAGAATTTTTGACGGATATAGGCCTACCTGAGTTTTACAAAAACCCTACATTGATTGGGTCAATCCCAAGAAAAACTTTTAAAAAGCAATGTATGACCCACATGGATGAGATCAGATTAGCCGCCAAAGCACAGAAGCCCACGGTGCAAAGAAACCAAATGATGAGGTCCACACTTAGTATCCAACAATATTTAACCTACACATTAAGTGGTTACGATAGATTTGTACTAACGCGCCTGAGATTGGACATATTTCATCGCTTGGTAAGCTTTACGGAAATGAATGACTGGTATAAAAATCTATCTAATTGCCCTTGCGATGCAGTCTCTCCCCAAACATCAATGCATGTTTTATTGTTCTGTAAATTTTATAAAGAATATAGAAAAAAGTGGATTATACCAATTTTGAAATTATGGGGGTTGAGACAATGCCGCCCAGCTTACCTTGCCTTGCAGTGTATGGACTTAGACTGTGTTACGAGAAACATGGCACAATTTCTGAAAAGTGTTATTAGATATAGAAAGCTTCTTTGAAAAACGTCCTTTTAAGGGTATATTCCTAGGCCTATCGTTATTAACAATGTTATTTCTTGATGTAACAAACTTGTTTTAATTGTATAAGTAATTTTACCAATTTGAGAATATAATTGTGATGAGATAGAATAATCTTTTATACTGGTTTTCAAATGAATTGTTTTAACATTATCGAATAAGTCCCATGAGTTTTTTAAATGTTGTTATAAGCTGTGTGTGGTATCTGGTTTTCAGTGCTATGCATCTTTCCTGCTTCTCTGCCTTGCTGCTCAGCCAGAGTGGATGTGCTGTGGAATGCTGGTGCATGTGAGGAAATGGAATGTTGGGGATGCCTGGTGGATGCAGTGTCAGTTGGGTGTATGGGCTGAGCAGCAAGGGAGCTGCTCCTGGTGGGGCTCACTTTATGATCTATTTCTATCTTCAATACCATCTATGATCTACTTCAATAAACCTGCTTCATTGATCTACACCTCGGCTACATGGACTTATTTATTATTACCACACTGTGCTTTTATGGTTTTTAAAGTGTGAAATGAAAACCGAATAAAGCTTTTTTTTGATTGATTGATTGATATGCATAAAAAGTGGGAGCTTGCATCTTTTATGGTCTTTTAAAAAACTGAATTAAAGATTATCTATCTATCTATCTATCTATCTATCTATCCTGGTGATGTTTTGGTGATTTATGTATTTTTCCTTAAATCTAATTTGAATTTCATACCCTAAGGATTCACTGATGGTATGATGTATGTCAATTTTTTATTCTTGCCTTCTCAGAATAACACGTACTATTTCAGTATTTGTGTAATAGGCATGGTGTTTATGATTCATGTCGTTTTGGTCTATGTTTTATGGACAATATATACAATATTTTTATATAAAACCTTGTGGATTCTCTTTTGTGGTGTATTTTTTGCCTTACTGGTATGAGCGTGTTGCACAAACGCTTTACACATTGCCTCTGAGAATATGCATGACTGCTCTGTGCCAGGCTACCAGGGGGTGAGCACAGGTTATCTTTGGTGTGTAACTTACTTGCCCTGCTTTGAGTAGTGGCTTCTGCCTGGCTTAGGTGCTTACCGTAGCCAACCAGAAACCTAATTTCTAACACTCTCCTTTCTCTTAATCTTCTATCCTTTTCTAGAACCTCTTCTCCCTATCTTCTCTTCTATCTTCTTTGTACTTCTCAATATTTCTTATTCTCTCTCTCTAGCCCTCTTCTACATAGACCATGTATGACAACCGAAACATTCTCTTGGCTGTGCATGGCCATTAGCAGCACCTCATTGTTATATCCTGGTCTTTCTCTGGTGCTGTGATGCCTGTCCATGGCAACTGCGGCTTCCACTTCTGGAATCTGGATTGTGGAATCTTGAGAAGCTGAAGCTTGTAGGCAGTTGCTGAGGAGGTGGCAGACAGACGAGGGATTGTTGTATCCTTCTACATAAACCCTACTTTTATTATCACATTGTCCTTACTTCTTAAAAGTGGCAACGAGGATGGGATCTGAGGGTAGAAGACACTTGGTGTGAGGAGGTCCCTGACACTTTACTGAAGGTTGGGGATGGCAGTACCCAGATTTTGTGTGGATTTTTTTGGGACTTTGGAGACCCCTGGTCAACTAGGTCATGTGGTGGCGATTTTGTCTGCTGAACGGCACGTGCCTTGGGCCAAGATTTTGGGCTTGGACATGAGCAAGGTGAAAAAAGGAACCCGAGAAGGAATCTCAATGGGAACCTTAGCCCATGAGAAGCAACGTGAGGTATGCATTAAAAAATTTAGCGTGTTCATTGTGTAGTCTTCTTTGAGAGTGAGAAGAATCAAGGAGAAAGGAGGAGTTCAGAGGCACTTGTCGGGCCTCAGCGTTTAATTGGGCCGGAAGGCACCCCGATGTGAGGCACATACTGGCTTACCGAGTTGTGGACATTTAAAATTTCAGAGTGTGTGCTTGTGACAATTACCATCTGCTGTGAAGAGCGGCGGTTCAATGCTGATGGAGAAGTGGATCCCCGCCGTGACGTGTGCCGTGGCATTGTAACCCAGCAACGCGGAGGCACAGAGTGAAGAAAGTGGATTATGGTTTTTCCTATGGTGTACTGATTTGTCCAGGCTTCCGTCGGCATCACGTGATACACGCCTGCTTGGGACTGAGGTGATTGCTAGCCATGCCTCAGCTGCGGTGTGTTTGTTATTTTGCAATTAAAGGAGATGTTCTGCTGGAGCCAGGGACAGGACAAAGGATTTATTATCCGAGAGAACAGTGCATGGTTGGGCAGGACAGCGGTGAGCGCTGGTGCAGTGAGGAAGGACTACGGTGTCTACTTTTGTTGTTTTCATTTATTATTTTGTGGGTATTGTTAATATGGAATATTTTTCGTTGGTGTTGGGAAGTGCACAGTATGTTTAGTGTGTTGAAATTAAGACATCAAACATTTTGAAGCAAATTTGCAGCATTCCTCTTGGCTGTGTTCTTCCAAAATTCTTACTAGTGAGATGGTGCTCCTTTGACATTTTCTTTTAATTAGTAGTATGCACGGTTGGAAGGCTGCTGCATTGTGAAGGTTACTGTATTTGCTTTGCAATTTACTACTCCGTTCTATAGCCCATTGTATTTGCGCATGCAACACTGATATGCACAGCTTAGGGATGTAGGTATATGCACTTTGAGACCATACTGGAATATACATGTTAATAGCACACAGTTGCTAATGTGTATCACTGATGCTCACAGTTTAAGAGATTGGGGGGGGGAGCACAAGTGTCTGTGAGTATCCCATGACTAAATCACTTTTCAGATCACAATTTCCTTAGGCACTGTTGAGTACACAAATTGTATGAGGACGTGAAGCATGTTTGGCTGTGGAAAAAGGTTTATAAGAAATGGATATGCAATCTGTGGTAGCGCCGCCCAAGTTTCTACAAAAACCAGTTCTTCCCACTATTCCTTGAGAGGATTGGAGAGAATTATTCGAAACCTATTTAGAAGCCATAGGTGGAGGAGATGTATTGGTTGTTAAGCACAAGTTGGCTTTGTTAAAACATAACCTTGGAGTGGAGGGGAGAAAGGTTGTGCTGCAGACCTGCACCGCTTATCATACCACCTTACCATAATAAATCCGTAGCAGGCACTGCTTTCTCAGAACAAGCCACCAAGCTCTGGAACACAGTACCAGCCAGCATTAGAAGCATCCAGGCAGGGCCGTTTCTACCATTAGGCAAGACTAGGCGGCTGCCTAGGGCGGCAAAAGGGGGAGGGCGGCAAAAAACATGAGTTTGGGAATCCCCTTGGCTCCAGTTGTGTGAAATAACACTGGAGTGGCGGCTACGATTTTACAATCTCATTAATGTTGCCTTTTGAAAGTTTTACATTTGTCACATTTCCCTTAATGTCAGTTTTTTCATTTTGATCCAAAATATATCTTCGTTTTGTGTTACGCGTTCACTGAGGAAGTTTCGTTTTAAGCACATTAATTATTAAGTTTTGTTTTAAGCACATTAATTATTGTCAGAATTGTTTGTTTGTTTGTGTGTTCCCTGTCGGAAATTGCAGCTGACCAGTTTTAAACGGCTTCTAACGGGTCCAGAGGTGGCGCGTGGCTGTTTCAGATGTAGACTACCTATGTCCAGTGGAACTAACAAGGCAAATTCTAGCGACTAAATAAACAAGCATTGGCATAGCCAATAGGTCTCGCCTTGGGGACCTTATAAGTGTTTAGCCATGCAACGGTTGATGTTGTTGCACCAAGGATATTGTGCTGCATAACTAAATACTTATAAGGTCCCAAAAGCGAGACCTATTGGCTATGCCAATGCTTGTTCTCCAAGGTGTTTGCCGAAGTCAGCATGCGGCATCATACTATTGGCAGGTTACACATGGAGACAATTCACCCAGAGGATACTATGTTGTGTTCCGTATTATACCAGAAAGCAGGATGCGGGCCCTCACTGCCCCCGCGCTCGTGATAAGAAATTAGCCTGATAATCTGGACTTTTTGCCTTTAAATTTCTAGGTTCTGGGGTGCATTGGAAGACAGCGTTTGAGGCAAAATGGCGGCGATATGTCAGCAGACACCAGTCCAGACACTATTGGAAGCGCCGGTCAGTACCTTCCTCTTTGTAGAAAAGAACTAATGTGACTTCTCTAGGCCCGGAAAGCAGCAGGTGCTCTGACAGGGCGGTACTTACCTTTGCCCATCTTACCACAGGGCCTGAGAGGAGCGCATATTAGGGCCCCAGTCATTCCAGGATTTGAAGCACATCCGCAGTGCAGGGTCTTCCATCAGTGCAGTTTCACCGACCCCTTAAGTGTGATCTAGAACTGCAATGCCATGCATCAGTGTAGGTTGACCTTGGACCACGTTATCTTGGCACGATCAGTGCAGGGCGATAGAGTAGAGCAGTATTATAGAAAGGTGCAGGGTAATTGAACAAGGCAAAGCCATGCATCATCGCTGGGTGACCCGGAAGCTAATGTCGTGGGGGCAGTGCAGGATTACAAGAATCAGGGCCTTAAGTGGGCCGGGTCTCACTGGTGCTGAGCACCGGCAGTTTTTTAAAGGGGGCCTCGAAACGGGTCTCTATCGGGCTCTGTTTTGTGCCCTGGCACAGGTGGTCCGTTTTTTTCCGGACTGCAGTGACAGCAGGCACATTGATGTGCGCGTGCTCACACTGCTCAATTCTCACTAGTGGAGAAGTTACAGCATGATGTCATGCCAGAGGAGCGTTGTAGGGGAAGGCAAATCCTTTAAAGTGTCATTTTCTCTCTGGATTTCCCTTCTCTTTTTTAAACTCAGGAGCAGCAACATTGTCGTTGTGTCACCAGGGCTTTAAGTGGAAGCTTTTTCAATATGATATACAAGCCATAGTTGCTGCTTATTTATCTTATGCAACTAACAACCATTGACAAAGCAAATAGTCCTTACTTGTTGTAGGTGTGATGTTACTTGTTGTATCATATATCTGGATGCAATGACAGAAACAGCAAAATACAAGTCGGGCGACACAATATGCTAAGAACAGATTTTTAGCTTACATGTTTTTTAGCCACGCCTTTAATTGCGTTGGCCACGCCCCTTTGAGAGACCCCCAGTTTTTCATCCCACTTAAAGCCCTGACAACAACGGAGGATGTAGCCTTGTGGCTAGTGCTGCAGACTTTTGAGCTGGGAAACTGGGTTTGAGCCTCGGCGTGGGCTCAACATCCTGTGATTCTGGGCAAATCATTTAACCTCCCGCGCCTACCAAATAATGAATGTGTCCTTGTGTAAGATAACTGGTGCTTATGTAAAGCGCTCCAATACCTTCGGGTCGAGTTGGTGCTATATGAATCTGCAAAAAAAGGTGTCCGATCAGTGCAACTTGACTGGGCTGTGCACCAGTGCCGTGCGACTTGCCAATGATGTATCAGAATCAGCAGTGTCATACATCAACGCAGCATCATACAACACATAAGTGTGATCCTTCACATTATAGGCAGTAATCTGACAGAGCAGTGTTATTCAGAAGTGTAATATATCTCATATAAGTGCAAGTAACAATTTATCCTCATCGGTTACATTCGGAGCTAGCCTTTAATGAGAGCGCCCTGGGCGAAATCGAATTTGGCACTCCACTCCCACTCTTTAATTTTTTATACACTGAGAATTTGGGATGAAGGAGGAAGTGGGCAGTTAAGGAGAGCCATGAAAAAAAAGCAGACAAGGGTGCCAACAGCCTTCCAAAAAAGTGTTTACCCACACGTTTCTTTGTACCTACCTCTTAGAGAGACTGCTGCAGGGAGCTAGCAGTGCAATGTCGTGTACCACCGCAGTGTCAAGCCAGTGCGGTGTGCGCTAGCAGTGCAGTTTGATCCAGCTGTGTGGTTTTGTAGACCAGAGCATCTGGACACACAGTATTACCACTGCTAAGTCCTCTGGTGGAAGTGAATCCTTTAGCGTCAGTTACATGTGCCCTGGAAATAATGCAGCGGGGCGCACCAGTGCAGTGTGCTTTGGGAGTGTGCAGTGTCACACCAGTGTAGTGTACTATGGCAGTGCAGCGTCATGAGGCGGTGCAGTGTATCAGGGCAGCATCGAAGATCAGTGAAGTGTGCTCTGTCAGTGTAGTATTATCACAGATGAGTGTAGTTTAAGCTGGCAGTGTGGTATCACAGACTACCCTGTGACAGGCATGTATATCCTAAAATGAAAGTAAAAAAATGTGGAAGCCAAAATCAAAAGTAAAGAAATAGAAAAAACATCTATTTCTTTACTTTTGCTATAATCGCCGCGATTATAGCAAAAGTAAAGAAATAGATGTTTTTTTCTATCTTTACTTTGTTATAATCGTGGCACCCGCGCTTCACTTTTAATGTTAAAGTAAGCGCGGGTGCCGCGATTATAGCAAAAGTAAAGAAATAGAAAAAACATCTATTTGTTTACTTTTGCTATAATCACGTCACCCGCGCTTTACTTTTAACATTAAAAGTGAAGCGCGGGTGCCGCGATTATAACAAAAGTAAAGAAATAGAAAACAAAACAAAGCCAGCTGATTGAAAGTACTAAAAAACAAGCATTGGCCTCGCGCGAAAGTGAAAGGAGCGCGACGTGGCGGGGGAGGGGCGGAGGAGCGTGAAAGCAATCAAGTGAGAGGAAAGACAGATGGCGCCTGATCGGGCGCTGAAAGCTGGCGGTTGCGCGCGTGCACGCTATCGTGAACGCAAGCTGGTCGCCAGCAAAAGCCACTGCTGTTTGCACTTCCAAAACCCGCTTACTAAAACTCTCGCCGAGTGCAGCGCTAAGCGCTGGCTCAGGCGAGACCTAAAAATAATGCCGGATGAAGCCAGCAGAGACTGGTAGCATCTCTTCTGCATTTGAAGAGAAAAAAACACATTTAAATGTTGGTCAAAATAGCGAGTTGGAACCTGGTATATGGGATTTCCTTCTCTGGGTGCTGCATCCATTACCTACATCACATTGTGCCCTGCAAATGGGAACAACTGGAAGAGCTTAATGTGCACTCCGTCAGGTCTCTCTCCGAGTCTAGGCAGTTTTCAGAAGTGACGAGCCACAGCGGAAGCCACAGAGACCTGGAGACCCAGAGGCCTGGAGTCGGAGTCGCTGAGCCCCGCATCAACGAGTGGAGGCTGCATGTGCGGAGATTTAGGCGACCAAGCGAGGCAAGTGAGCAGTTGTGCAGGGGGTGACCAGGCTAGTGCCGTGGTTCCTCCCATTCCCGTATGTGCGGAGGCGGTCAGCGCAACGGAGAGGACCGCCCCACCCCGCCTGGGAATCCTTCACCCTGCATCCCAACGAGGCCAACTTTGGCACGGTGAGCCGCCTGGCGCTGGAACTGGTGGAGAAGAAGGTATTACACGTGTTTGCTTTATTTGCTTGCAAGGAAAGCGGGAGTTACGTGGGTTTTGTTGTCCTTCATGGTGTTCTCTGAGCAGTGTTGGCAACAGTGAGGCCTAAAATTGCAACGAGACGCCCTGCCATTCATTGAAGCTCTTAGCTAGCCTGCAGTTTACGAGGCAGAGGTCACGCTAATCAAATGCACCTGACCTAGAGCGAGCAAGCGCACCTGACTTACAGCGAGCAAAAGTGTTGCTGGAATGAATTATTGAGATGCATCATATAGAGGAATTGATGGTTGAATGTTCTATACCTGCTGTGTTTTGTGTTGTGCTGATATTTCATTTTCATGCGAGTGGTGTGTTATTTCGTGTTTGGTATTATTATATAGCAAGGTTTTTTCCCCGGAGATTTATATAGCGCGATATCAGAGCGTTTTACATGAGCACCAGTTACGTTATACAAGGACACTTCCATTTTTCGCTGGGCAGTGGGTACGGGGGCATTAAGTGATTTGCCCAGGATCACAGGATGTTGAGCATCATTGCCGAGTCTGGAACCCGGCTCCCCATATTTGAGATCGACCGCCCTAGCCCGTTAGGCCACATTCTCTCCCAATATTAGGTCATGTTTGTGTCTCCCGCGCTCCTGAGTCTGTGCTCCGTTCGGCTGGATTTCCTGCTCGGATGAGCCGGAAAGCAGAAAAGCAAAAGTGAAGTTGAGCCGTGATGACAGGGGGAGAGAGTGATGGTAGTAAAAGGGAGGGGGCGGCATTTTTCAATTCTCGCCTAGGGCGGCAAAACACCTAGAAACGGACCTGCATCCAGGAGCCTATACACTTCAGAAGACAGTTAAAAATTACGGGTGGGCAGAATTTGGCGGAATTTCATTCCACACAATTCCATGGAATTACATTCAAATTCCACGAAGGGACGGAGTGGGCACCACAATGTGCAATGCTTACCCCTCATTGCCCTTACATAAGTATGTAAGAACACAGAGAGGGTATGCACTCCAGTGCAGTGCATACCCCTCTGTGCCCTCACATACTTATGTAAGGGCAATGAGGGGTATGAGCTGCATTGCATTGTAGTGCATTCGTCTCGGTGCTCTTACATAAGTATGATGGACACCGCAGGATATCCATTCCAGTGCAGTCAGGGCAGGACTGGCTGTAGCAGGCACCAGGAGTTTTCCCGGTGGGCAGAAAAGGTGGGAGCCGGTTTTGGACAGGTGGGGGCCGTTTTTGCTATTGGGGGAGATTCTGCAGCAGTGCTGCAATATCGGCCCACTGTAACAAAAGCGCAGCAGCAGTGTTTCCATGTTTCACCCGAGCACCACCCCCACGCAACTCCCCCCTTCCCTCCAGACCCCAGGCCGGTCTGATGTAATTGCAAGGGCTTGGTTGAATTCCCAGTCTGCAGTGGTTTAAACAGAGCTGGAAGAGGGAGCAGTCCCTCCAAGTTTAAATCACTGAAGTTTAATCTGCAGTGTTGTTTAAACATAGAAAGACTGCTCCTCTTCCAGCCCTGCTTAAAAACCAATTACAGTGCTGAATAATCCCACAGGGAGATCAGCAGAATTTATTAGTAATTGCAGAATTACTAAATTCCTCTAATTCCACCAGCGGGATTACAAATTCCTCCCACCCCTATTAAAAACAATGCTATTTCCAAGACATCCACACTATCACTCATCCCCGCAACAGAACCTAAAAAGGCAGTCACACCCTCAAGCTCAATCTTTAGTTTACAATCCAAAGATTGGAAACAACCCAACCAGCAAACTACTATCGATAACCAGGTAAGTAAAGGAGAGCTGACGTATGCTAACCTCACTTTGTGGTGCAGCCCCGTCTCAGAATCATTCTTGGTATTTACTAAGCCATGCAAACCACTTTGCGTGGTTTTACTTAGTTTAGTAAATATGAAGTAACACAAGGCAGCATATATCGCTGCTCTTCATTACCTTGCATTGGGAAGGCGCTCCATAGGAGGAGCATTTAAATGTTTAGCATTTAGTATTATCGTTCATTCGAAAGTGGAGTGGGTGTTGTATTCCGCTTTAGGTGTCCGTATATAGGTTTTCCTGAAACATGTCCTTATATAGGCACAATTCGCATTGCCCTTATATAGGCATAGAATCCCAGTCCTTATTTAGGCATTAACCGTGCACTCCAAATACAGGCATGGTCACCGACATCCGTCCACCCTAACGTCACAACGAGTTCTTAGAAACCAGACCCTTAAGCTTCGGGAGTTCCCCTAGCACAGGACTATTGATTTCTCCAAGAACTCATCTATTATGTATGAACCGTTATACCTTAAGGGTTCATTCCTGACGTCTTCCTCTGTCCGACTTCACGTCAATGCTAACATTCCGAGGCACCTACCAGGTATAAATATACCTTCCCTTTCCCAAGCAAGTTAGAGGAGTCCTCGACTTCAGAGGAGCCCGTATCCCGGCCTGACGCACTGAGAAGACACTGTCATTCCTGCACGCAGAAGAATCCAGCTTCCAGTGTTCTGACTCCCTTCGTGGGGTGTTAGAGTTCCAGATCCGGCAAGAGATTCCCACCTCTCTCATTCTCAAGGTATGGAGCTGACTAGAACCTAGAGGGACTCTTGGCATACTAGACTTAACATACTCTTAGTATACCATACTAGAGAATACTCCACCTACTTCTTACCTTTCCCTACACCTAGACTAGGTTAGGTACTTTGGGGTAGAACTAGCTTAGAGACGCATCGTATGAGTACTCGCATTTTTAGCTCATGATATTTATGTACGTGTATATGCTAAAAGATAATGCTAGTGCAGTATTATTTATTTCTACTGCTTACGCTGTACATTATTTATCTTGCATACTGTCTTGTGATCATAACAGCACATATCTCTTACACGAGAAACAAGACTGTTCAATAAAACCCTTTTATTGAAACGCCCGTCTTTCCTTTCTGTGTAACTCTGTAGAAACTAAGCATGCACGATTGACTGAGTGAACGTGTTCCGATTCTAAAGGGAAACAAATTGGTCATGTTTATGCGGTTGCCAGAAACTACTCCCTTCTTGTTCTCAAGGAGTTTCTAGTGGCCTCTGAGCTAGCTGGCACAAGTAATTAAGTTTAATATACTCGATAGGGACATACCGACCTCAGTCCTATGTCAAGCCTATAGGTTATATTATTCCAATGCGCAGAGCCTATTAGGGAAATAGGAACTACACTACATGGCGCCCAAACGTTTGGTAAGGCAGTAATTTAACGCTAGATACTGAGTAACTCAGTCGGGCTTTTCTCTCAGAGACCCCTACTCACATACTCCATAAGACGTCTGGAGTGGGTAGGGTTAAATATCCGCCATAACTAATTAGGACAAAAAACCCTATATATTAGTTGTTTGGTTTGTTCAACATTGAAGGATACAGTGTTCCAAAATATTGTGCACCTTATCTTTTTGTTTCCTTGAAACTTGTTCTACATTTTTCAAAAAACAAATGTCCAACCGGGACAATGCCACCGAAACCGGTGGAGCTGCGGCTGACCCAGTCGTAATAGTTTTTAACTTTACAGGTTTAAATGAACCCGAGGAGGGTGTTATAGACATCCATCCGAACTTAAGAAGAGCCATCACTCTAAAACTTATAAAACATGGCCTACCACCAAGAGGCGGTAGAGCAGTTTTCGTGATAGAGGCACACAAATCTTTTCAGACAGAGGTATTCTATTCATGGATAATATTCCCTGAATCAAATTCAGGAACAAAACTGTTTCACTTCTACAAAGAAGATGAACCACCAGAGGAATATATTCCTTTCGAGGATATCGAAATTTCACTCACATACCAGGAGCATCAGCTCTGGTTCAAAGGCACCCTAAAACATCACAAAAACATTACCAGGCTCGGTCCACTAGGTAGACCAGGAGCAACATGGCCGATTCTAGCCGGCTACACACCTCATCCTGACATTGAAGAGATGTCAGACGAGGAATTACTTACTAAACTTACAGAGTTAATAAAAATCTACAGACAATTAGTCCAATATGTCATGCGGACTTTCACAGTCCTACCACCATTAACAATTCCAAATCAAACCCCTCAACAGGGGAATACACTAAATATTACACCACATACTTTATACGCAGTCATGGGTAAAATGCCCACAAAACGTGAGCAAATTCCATTCTGGATAGCTCAAAAAATTACTCAAATCGAAGCAGTATTTCAAAATACTAGCCCTTATGAGAAACACAGAATCCTAACAATCTGTTTACCAATGGGGATCACACCACAACTGGAAGACTGCACCACTTGGGGCTCAGTCTTTGCTGCCATCTATACTAAAACACATGGCATCCCGTCAATTGCGGTAATACCTGATGTCCTGAAACAAATTCAAAACGAATACTGGGCAGAGCCTGCTCTAAATTTAGGTATGAAATTACTGAAAAATTTCGACCAGGTCTCAACAATAATATTATCTAACATTAAAGGAGAGGCAGCAGCAGTGGCGATCCGCCAACGATTAAGGGAATTCGATGTTACAGAACATCAAACAGAACTACCCAGAATAATAGAACAATCTTATGCAGAATTAGGCAGAGATAGTTTAGATGGAAGACCATTGAAGCCAAAACTATTTGAAAGTCCTGAGAAGGAATCTATTAAAAAAACTCCTACTTCTTCTAAAAAGAAGTGGGAAACTAATAAACAAAATTCAAGCGAGAAACGTTCTCAATCCCGAGGTAGGTCTCCTCAAAAGGAGCCCTCTGAAAGGAGGTATAACCTCAGGAATAGGGATAATTAAAAAAAAACCTGACAGGTATCAAGACACTGATACACGTTCCTCTCGTACCTTTCAAATCTCGTCACAGACATCGGAAAGAAGAGGACGGTCAGAACATAGAGAAGAACGCGTGAAATCGAAAGACGACAAACACGTTCCGAAAAATAAATCTAAACCTCAATTCTCAAAAAAGAAGGTAGCAGGTCTGAAGGTCAGACATGCCGAGGATACTGAGAACACAACTCAAGAACGAAGAATGGGCTCAGACAATGTTGGACAGTGCGGCAGAAGTCACAATAGCTCGCCAGAACCTGAAGGAACTTCTGGAGACAGTGGACTTGAATGAGTACATCACAGTTGAGACTGTAGACACCAGGGTTAGTACTCCACAAAAGTTATATGAAATAACACTCCGAATGGAGGGAGACATACCAAGAAAGGTGAAAACACTCTTTTGGGAAAAACTTTCAAGGGGTTATGACATACTTCTAGCAGAAAAAGACAGGCCACCACAATTTGTCAGGGAGTGCCCACATGGTGAAGACATCATTATGCCTGCCTTCTCCAACCATATTCCAATTCATCTAAAATATACTTATGCCAGGAAATGGGTAGTTGCCCAGGCCCCAGCATTATATAAAAATCATGTAGGATGGGATGAGGACTCACCTCACCACAAAATACATCTAAAAAATGAACCTACTGCACAAAGGCAGTACCCAATAAAGCAAGAAGCTAAAAAACAGGTCAGGGAGATCTTAGATCAACTTGAATACCAAGGGGTCATTGAAACATGCACCTCTTCAATGAACAATCCTTTGTTTCCTGTCTCCAAACCAGACAATACATATCGTCTAGTTTTGGATTACAGACACTTAAACACTTGTTCAAAAACATTTGCAGTGCAAAATGCACATAGTACAGCATTAATGAATAACATTGTGCGTAAAAAGTATAAAACCACATTGGATATCTCAAATGGTTTCTTTTGTCAAAACATAGCACCTGAAAGCAGGTATTTAACAGCTTTCTCAATAATGGGGACCCAGCGTCAATTTTGTCGACTCCCACAAGGGTTCAAGAACAGCCGAGGGTTATTCTCAGCGAGGGTAACGGAGTTACTACAAATTTATGATAATGAGGCATTGTCATATGTCGATGACATCTATCTGACAGACGATGACCTGGACAAACACTTGAACAGGGTGAGCACCATTATATTGGGCTTCACCTCTGATGGCTATAAGTTCAACTTTAAAAAAATCCAGAATTGCCCATCTCAATGTCCTTTTCCTAGGATATGAGCTTTCAAGTGAAGGCAAAAGCCTGGCAGCAAAACTTTTTAGAAAGGTGTGCGCTGCTTCAACCTCCTAAAACCCTGAAAAATTTACAATCCATCCTGGGTTTCCTAAATTTTGGAAGAACTTACATTCTAAATTACGCAGAAAGGGTTAAACCTCTCTACGCACTAATCAAACCTGATTTTTCAATCAAAAATTGGACACAGGAACACACAGAAATCTTGCGTTCACTCCAAGCTAACATGTTAGCAACAAATCACTTACAAACATGCGTAAGTCAACGCAACTTGGTGATCCGAATAATTTCGGGTCAATGCGGATTCACCTACTTAACATTTAATGAAGGTGAAAAGTACCAATAGCATACAAATCACATTTGTATACACAAGCAGAAATGCGCTTCACTTCAACTGAAAAAATACTGACAGCAGTTCAAACTGCAGTAGCAAAAGAAAGAGCTCTAGCCCAAGGGAAACGCATTATTGTCGTAACCCCAGTACCGGCTTTAGAGGCGGTCACAAAAGCGAGCATTCCAAATGCTAAAGCATTACATCCTAGATGGATACAATGGGTTAATTCTCTTGCTGCAACAGATTTTGAATATGTTTTTGATCCTGATCTAAAAACACAAGCGTTCCTGCAATATGAACATGAATGTCCTCTGCCCACTGAGATTCTGCCTCTCGATCAGTATGAATTCATAATTTACACTGACGGATCCGCACAACCCGCTACAGGGAGTAAGCAAGCTTACAGTGCAGCGTGCGCAATCGTTAAAGGTCGCATGCGCGATGGTAACTTCAGACCAATGGTCACTAAAACTCAATCTCTAGGAGATTGCACAGCTCAGCGAGCTGAACTACAAGCATTCAAACTGGCACTTGAAAATACAGATCGCAAATTCCCCACACTAATAGTGTGCGATTCTTTCTACTGTGTGCAGTCGTATAATGAATATATACAAAATTGGCTTGAAAATGGGTTCAAAGATGCAAAAGGTGGCACAATAAAGCATAAAACACTTTGGGAACAAGTAGGTCAGTTAAAAAGCGAACTACCAAAGGCTCACGTGATACACACACTGAGTCATCAACGTGATGGCGTTCACGTTGCAGGGAATTCATTGGCTGACGAAGCCGCAAAGGGGGCTGTTCAGACGGCTTCCGTAGCTGCGATCACTCGTTCAAAAACGAGAATAGACAGTGAGATAATGTTGGCTGTCAATGCTACGAGCAAAGGCAGTGGTGCAGCATTACCAAAAAGTTTCCACTCAAGTATTCTTATGTAATTGATGCGAACAACGTTCCTTTTGCTCGAATCCCTGGAGTGGGGGATAGGGTAATTCCAAACAAGGAACGTAGATTAGGACTAATCCTAGCAGCACACGAAGGGATAGCCTCTGCCCATGCAGGCATTTCTGCAACAGTATCTTTACTGAAACAAAGATATTGGTGGCCTGGCATTAGGAAACAGACCAAGAACTATGTTCTGGAATGTGAAATTTGCCAACAGATGAAAGTCTCCACAGTGAAACGTCCTGCGCAGACACCCTTGTTAATTTCAGACAAACCATTAGCTTGTGTTTACCTGGACCACTGCGGTCCCTTGCAAAGGGACGGTAACTATAAATATATAATGGTCGCAGTGGATTCATGCTCTAGGTTCCTATGGATATGACCTCAGCGCTCGGCTGATGCTCGAACTGTTATAAAAGATTTGAGAGTCTTTATCGGCACATACGCAATAGGCACGCTACATTCTGACCAGGGCCCTGCGTTTAGCTCTCGGGCTTACAAAGAAGCCATGGCCAGTCTGGGCGTTGCATTGCGGTACTCCTCTCCATTTCATCCTGAGGGAAATTCTGTTGTGGAAAGGAAAAACCGGGACATAAAGCAGTCTATAACAGCTAGGGTATTAGGTTCGGGTGATGGGTGGGTCAAACATCTTTATGGGGTCCAACGCTCATTAAACAATTTGCCAAGAAGTTCTCTAGGGGGGGTCACTCCATATGAGGTCCTATTTGGGACAAGAATGTGGGTACCTGATCTGGAATGTAAAGGCACAGTAGTGGAAAATAAACCCTTTGATATCAAAGATCGTTTGGCTGTTTTACAGGATCTAAATGAACTAAGATCGAAACAAAGCAACGTGTTCCTGCAGCCAACCACCACTGGGGAAAAACCGGCAGTCCCAGCAAGGCCTGTCTGGATTCCAAAAGTTGGGGATCTAGTCAGAGAGAAAATTGCGGACAAGAAGGAATTTGGACCTTCTTACAGACAACCAGTAACTGTCCTAGCCATACACGGAACAAGAACAGTACTTCTGCCGCCCCTTGCTGGAAAAAAGGAGAAAAGATTTGTGTCCATCAACCTCATCAAACCACAGTATGTGGCCAATACTAAATAGTAGGCCTCGTGGACTCCGACCTAGTAGCAGACGCACTCCTCTCGCTACTATCCAAGAGGTTCAGACTGAAAGACTGATAACCATCGAGAATTCAGCAGTAACAGATGAAGGACTGAGCAACAATGCTATGGAACTCATCCCTCTTGAAACTCAAGTAACAGTTCGTCCAAATACACCTGTTTACACCAACGTAACAAGTGATCAACTGGTTCCAGCGATTTCTACAAATCCTGATGCAATTCAAACAATTGACAGAACTGCTGCTGGCTATTTCATTAACTTTGATATGTTTTCTGAGGATCTGAGTGAGCCTGAGACGTCGCCAACGTCAAGAACTTTTATACAACAAGTACAAGACGTTTTTCATTTTCTGAGAAAGACTTATCTGGTTTCACCATGGATTGAACTCTGGATTATTTCTGGAATATTTTTCTTTCTGCTTTGGCTAGCTTTGGTCATGACTATGAGTGTGCTTATAAATGGCAGATACATCCATTTGGACATTGAAAGTAAAGATGTGAACTTACTTTTAAAACCACACAAATCATCCCATTGTGAAACAAGAGACTTGTCAGCAGTGAACATCACAGCCACTCCTATACAGGATGGTATAGTGTGGGACAAAGTAGATTTCGATATCTTCGGCCCTACGGAACATTTGAACATTCCACATTTATTTAAGATTTCACTAAGTGATTTTGTTTCATCCAGTATCTATTCTGATGATTGGGACTTTGAAACTGTAAATGACATGATGTTTGACCTAGAAAAGTCTTCTGCATTTTCTAATAATGAATATTTAGAGGGTTCATCAGACTATGAACAGCTGTATTGCTATAACCACTATGGTCATCATTTTTTGCATAAATCTGCAACACCTAGAAATGTGTTTATGTTTAACCAATGGGAGCATTGTCCTACACCACCAAAAGGTAGTTCAAAAACATTTGCTAAAAAGTTTCCATATTTTTCAGGATACAATACATCTGACCCAGAAACATTTTACTATAAAAATGTAAACAAAACAGGACTGAAAATTATGTTAACTAATACAAAACAGATTTACTCTGCAGCATTTATTGCCCAACTGTCTAGACATGGTTTCGACTTGTGGAAAGACACAATAGACACAAAATCTGTCTGGGGTACTAAAGATTGTCAAGTGCAGGGGATAGAAGCTTTGTTTAGAGCATGTATCATCCCTCAGCAAATAATGTTTTTGAATGAGACTGTGCAACAAACGTCTTGCCTTGGTCTAGCCAAGATCAAAGACATGAAACTCCTTCTGTACCAACACCTGCCAGTAATAACAATACACAGGCAGCGGTTACAGTTGACACAATATTACAAATCAACAGAACAAATCCTGATTGGAGAAAATGGTTGATCTGGCCCACAGACACAAACATCTGTCAAGAAAGATTCCTGAATAAAACACAGGGGTTTACTATTCATAGGCCAGACCCACGATACGTCCAAAGACAGCATCCTGGGGTAGTAACAACATACAGTGTAGGAAAATTATGCTGCAAAAATCTACACTTAAGGATGTGAAACAACACTTATCTTTACTTAAAGAAGACGCAGACCTTAGGGAATTCTTGCTTGGACCAAGAAAACCGCGTCAAAATGTTTCATATATGCCGGCATCTATGCTGCTTATAATGAAGCATGGAAAGTGACACAGGTAGAGGCCGCAGAACGAATACGTGAACTTGATCGTATTAACTTAGAGAAAACTCTAACTGTAGTCGACAACGGGTTAACAACTTTGTCATCCAGAATTTATTCATTGGACAACATTGTATCCTCTGCTATTGACATACTGGAACAAGACTTAGCCATGTTATAGCAAGGCCAATCTCAGTTACGTTCTATTATGTTATTAAGCTGGACGCTGCAATCTTTGCGTGCGGGCTATGTGCCTTGGCGTTTATCAACACGCCGGCTCTGTTTGCAGAATACAATCTAACTGATAAACAGATCGAACTGGCACAAAGAGGAGCAAAGTATACAGTGCTGAGCATTGAAAAACTGGAAAAATTACCATTCACAGTGGCAGAAAAACCAGCTACAGAATGGCTTATTCATGGCAAACTCACTCTGCCTGTAACTACTTTTCAGTTTCAGTATTGCCTCAAACAAATGCAAGCAGGCAAATATGAAAGGTTGGGTAAAGAATACATTAAGACATCCTGGACTTTACCTTACACATATAGATGTTGGAGTGGGGATCGTGAAGTGTTTCTGAGCGGTACACACTGTGAAAGTGCACTAAGCGGTTCACTAATTTGTCAGGACATTTCTTTACACGGGGCTTGTAATGGTTCTGTGGCAAATTTGTCCTGCCACCAGCAGGGTACACCGGCTACTGTGATTAATCCAACGTTTGGCCAACTTTCTAATGGGAGTTACCTCATGTTGAATGATCAGAGTTGCTGTGGCATGTTGCCAGGCATCCCATATCTAGTAACGGTCGACTCCAGGGTCACTTGCTGTATGCAAGTATTGTTTGCCCCAATAGACACAGTCATGGAGTCGCCTCTATGGCCTTCGTTGAATGTCTCTTTTATACGATTTGATACTTTAAGCAGAATGAAAGCCATGCTTATACAACAAACAGTGCCTCTGACCTCAGCCAAAGAAATCTATGATTTGCAAGTTGCAAGGACTTAGGCTGAGATACAGGCTTTAATTCGTACAAACTGCCCTATGCATTTCGTAGAAATGATGGGACGTATCTTAAACATGGTGATACCAAAGGGGCCATGTCTGAACTGGGGTGGTGGAGTGAGCTAAAGAATGATGATGGATTAAACCCAGATCAGTTGACTGGGGGTGAGTGTTTGATTAGCTCAAGCGCTCCGTCCATCGTCCCCTTTGGTATCGCTTTGTTCGCCCTAAGTTGGCAGGGTATGCCCAGACGTGGGTCCCTTGCTCACTTTGCCACTGGATTCAAGCTAGCCTGGCTGATGACGGCTGAATAGCCAGAAACCGGTCCCAGGATGCTTGTTTCCGGTCCAGGGAAGACATGGCTTGGCAGTTCGGGCTGGACTGTTCCCATGAGGCACAGGGTCAGACTGATTTGCATATGGCCATGTCTGAACTGGGGTGGTGGAGTGAGCTAAAGAATGATGATGGATTAAACCCAGATCAGTTGACTGGGGGTGAGTGTTTGATTAGCTCAAGCGCTCCGTCCATCCTCCCCTTTGGTATCATATCTTAAACATGTCTGATACGAGCGGAATTGTACATGTATTTAAGACCATCTGTTCTGGACTATTAGCACCTTTCCAGGCTGTCCTCGGAATCATCCCAAACTTCGCACATTCGGTGTTTGGTGGTGTGCCATTAATTCTAGCACTTGTTGCAGGAATTCTATTTCTATTCCTCCTACTACGCTATGGCAAGCCTATTCGCCAACATCACTCGGAGCGATGTGGAGAAAGCTCTCCTTGAACGGAAATGCCGTGAGCGAATAGTACAGCTTTTGGGCATGCCTCGTCTATGGGAACTTAATACAACGTGGTTCCTGTCATTCAGACCAATCTGGGAAGATTATCTTACCTGTTCTACGCTGCCTGTTTTGCGGTGAAGAATGCGTGCTTGACACCTATCTAACACTCCCATCAGTCATGCCAATGGATATCGATACTCTGCTGGACCCGATAACGGCCCATGCTCTGTGTTGTCCCCAGAGGCTACCAATCCTGATGACGGCATTCATTGAGATCTCACAGATGTTTCCGGCAGCTGCTGAGGTACGAGATGGATCAACAGGCACACAGGTAACAACGGACGCGAACATTGCTTCTTCTGCTGAAGGCGATGTTTCTCATCTCTGTGCAATTAACCTTCTGAGCGAGGTGTTCCAAATGTCACCAACTTCGGTGGACGATATTTTGGCTACGGAAATAGATGAGTTCATGTTTACACCAGACCCATACACTGACTTTGATTCGGCTCACAGTGTATCAGGGCAACAATGAAATTTTGCCTTCATATTTTTCAAACTTTAGCGTTTTCTTTTTAAAACATTTTTTATGACATGGCAAATGAACAATCTGCTTACAGTAGAACTAGTCTTATAAAACGGACTTCTTTGAATACTTCCAGGGACACATTGTCACCTTACTTGTCTAACATTTCTTTTAATTCCATGATATGCAATGGCTTTGATTTTTGAAAACTTATCAACCATTCCATCATATGTATATATTTCTGCTTATTCATTTCATGTTGCATTTATTTCGGTAAAATGTTTAGAATGAAAATGATGCTTTAAATGTACAGTACCTATTGCATTTCAAAAGTTTATTTTAAACTTCTTTTAATATGCTTTTAGAAATGTTTTTAGCAACATGTGGTACTCAATTTTATGTTTAGCATTTAAATGTTTAGCATTTAGTATTATCGTTCATTCGAAAGTGGAGTGGGTGTTGTATTCCGCTTTAGGTGTCCGTATATAGGTTTTCCTGAAACATGTCCTTATATAGGCACAATTCGCATTGCCCTTATATAGGCATAGAATCCCAGTCCTTATTTAGGCATTAACCGTGCACTCCAAATACAGGCATGGTCACCGACATCCGTCCACCCTAACGTCACAACGAGTTCTTAGAAACCAGACCCTTAAGCTTCAGGAGTTCCCCTAGCACAGGACTATTGATTTCTCCAAGAACTCATCTATTATGTATGAACCGTTATACCTTAAGGGTTCATTCCTGACGTCTTCCTCTGTCCGACTTCATGTCAATGCTAACATTCCGAGGCACCTACCAGGTATAAATATACCTTCCCTTTCCCAAGCAAGTTAGAGGAGACCTCGACTTCAGAGGAGCCCGTATCCCGGCCTGATGCACTGAGAAGACGCTGTCATTCCTGCACGCAGAAGAATCAAGTTTCCAGTGTTCTGACTCCCTTCGCGGGGTGTTAGAGTTCCAGATCCGGCAAGAGATTCCCACCTCTCTCATTCTCAAGGTATGGAGCTGACTAGAACCTGGAGGGACTCTTGGCATACTAGACTTAACATACTCTTAGTATACCATACTAGAGAATACTCCACCTACTTCTTACCTTTCCCTACACCTAGACTAGGTTAGGTACATTGGGGTAGAACTAGCTTAGAGACGCATCGTATGAGTACTCGCATTTTTAGCTCATGTTATTTATGTATGTGAATATATGCTAAAAGATAATGCTAGCGCAGTATTATTTATTTCTACTGCTTACGCTGTACATTATTTATCTTGCATACTGTCTTGTGATCATAACAGCACATATCTCTTACACGAGAAACAAGACTGTTCAATAAAACCCTTTTATTGAAACGCCCGTCTTTCCTTTCTGTGTAACTCTGTAGAAACTAAGCATGCACGATTGACTGAGTGAAACTGTTATCTATTGTTTCCACGATTCTGAGACATGTTCCGATTCTAAAGGGAAACAAAGTGGTCATGTTTATGCGGTTGCCAGAAACTACTCCCTTCTTGTTCTCAAGGAGTTTCTAGTGGCCTCTGAGCTAGCTGGCACAAGTAATTAAGTTTAATATACTCGATAGGGACATACCGACCTCAGTCCTATGTCAAGCCTATAGGTTATAGTATTCCAATGCGCAGAGCCTATTAGGGAAATAGGAACTACACTACAGGAAGACCGGGTACAGTCCACAGGAAGACCAGATCATCGTCACGGGGGTGACCGAACACCATCAACAACTGTTCAGCAACCCAAACCGAAATATGGCAGACCATCCTCACCAAGGTCAATGCAGTCGGAGTGTCCAGGAGGTCACTGGAGGAGGTCAAGAGGCGCTGGCATGATCTGAAAAGGCAGACCAAACATGAGCTCGCCGCCAACAGGGAGGCAGCAACGGCGACTGGAGGTGGGAGGCCTGCGACACAGGAGGAGCTGGAGCAAATGTCGGCCACAGTCAGCAGTGAGGAGAAGGTGGCAGGATTGGGGGGCCTGGACACAGCACGATACGACCTGACCCAACAGCAACAGGGTGAGTAACCACTAGGGACGGGGAGGACGGGGGGAGATGGGCACAATGGCACACATGCTATATGTGAAGTCCGATGGGTCATAGGGGTCGTAGTACCTCTATCACTGTAGTCCGCTTGTCTCACACGCCCCTTCTCTCATATTGAGCTTCTCAGCGCGGGGACACACCGGTGGTGTAACCATGCGCTCTACAAATGCTTAAACTAAACTAAACTAAACTAAACATGCACAATTACACGCAGCACACAGCACACCCACAATGACCGTGGAACATGTCCCTGAATGCCTTGGCACACTGCAGCACACATAGAAACGCCAAGTAGGCCCCCATCCACAATGTGCACAGAGGGCCCCCCCCCTATCACCAATATCACAACCGACCCGTGCACATGTGCTGAATCCAGCAAAATGACATGGCCCACGAAGTGACATGGAGGTAGCCAAGTGCGGATCACATCCGTAAAGGAGCAGGTCACACTCCGACGTGTCCACGTGCACCCACAACCCATGCCTCACAATACACGCAGCAGACGAACAATGCACCAGGCCACAAAAACAATCCGCGAGTACACATGACCCAAGTCAAAAGCAAATCAGGCCCCGAAAAGCACACAATTCAAAGGCACCCCACCTCAAAGGGAGAAGGCTACACGAAATCAGAGCTGCAGGGGCAACTCCCCCACAATGCAGCACACACACATAGCAATCACAGGACATCCGCAATGAAGGCAATGTGGTACAAAGTGCAACACCAGCACCACAGGACAGAGCCCACAACAGGTCCCTCTCGTGCGTAGTAACTGTCCACCCACATCTGGCATTGCCTGACACTGTGTGATGATAATGTACGGGTACTACCACACATCCGTCATGTAGTCGAAAAACACACTGACTGCCATCAAATAGCCAGCTCCCCCACAACAGTCACAATGTACATTGGCATACAGTCTGAATGTGAACATCTGCAAATCATCACCATACATGTGAAACTCTGTTAACCTGCATCTCCCCTTTACATTGCAGAGGGACAAACAACACCCCCTGCAGAGCACACCACACATCCCACCATTGATGATGAAGAGGACAACCTGCACACATGTCAAGACACCCTCCAACGGATGCTGCACAGCCTCTGCACCCCACCCCCAGGAGCAGGCCAGCTGCCTCAAGGTGACCCCACCACCTGCACAGACCACACAGCAGGAAACACACACCACCACGGCTGTCTCCCAGGACCCCCCGACCAATACATGGAATTCCAACGGCGTGTGTTGGGTTGCCAGGTGGAGTTGGCTCATCAGCTGCGGGTGGGTTTCGAGCTCGAGGCAGCCAAACTCGATGCCATACGTGGGTGTCTGAGTCCCATTAGGGACCACGTACAGTCCCTATCGGACACCCCATGTACGCACCATGCTCCGCCACAGACCTTGGCTAACCTCACTGGTGCCATGAGTCTAATACAAGCACTGTCTGGTCAGACAGGCACCAGCCATGACAGCACAGAGTTGGCACGGATGCGGAGGGCAATGGACACCATGGAGCAGATGCAGGCCGGAAGTATGTCTGCCACTGCTGGACACCAGCGAGTAGTGGCTGGGAACAGCAACGCCCTGCAGTACTCCAACTTGCCATTGCTGCCACTGAGCCCTTCCCAGATGACTGCAGCGGGACCATCGACACACACAGCTCCGAACCCTGATGTGCCCCTGGCACACCATGATGCTGCCCCATCACCTACGCAGTCTGATGTGTCAGGGGCACACAGCCATGCAGCCATCACCCAGCCACACACACCGGACACACCGGACACAGAACCCGTATCAGGGGAGTGAGAAGGGGATGGGAACTACTGTGTGAGGAAGGAGGCAGTAGCATCCATCACTGCCATATGGCCTGTCCCTGCCTGGTCATGACCTATGCATCATGCCCTGGGAAATATATCCTACTGACCTCCGGAACACCCTGGGACATTCACCCAGACCCCTACATGGACTGCCATTGCTTCACCACTGGAAAATCACACAGCAATCCTGCTGCGGACTGCACTCTCCCTCTTCCCAATCACTGTGCATTCCCCAAAGGACTCTGGTTGGGCCACCACTGGTCTTCCATATGTTGTGGGCCTGGATGGGCAGCTACAGCTCCAGCTCCGTCAATCACCTGAATGTGAATAAAACATTCTGAATCACACAGATGTGTCATCACTATGTTCACTCACGTATGGAAGTATGGCTGGATGTGGGGACGATGATTGCACGTGAAGGTACACCCTGCTAACTGACATCTATGCGCATCCCTGAGACACATGGCCAATTGGATGACTGTGAAGGTGAGTACTAGCTGTGACCCCATTGCACATCAGCAACTATCTCACAACCCCCCAACGTAGGCACACGTCCATGTGTTGAATAGGGCTGTGTGTAGGAGTGACCAAAACGATGGCAGGCCAGGAGTGGTGTCCTACACCACGTGTGACAACAGAACTTCATGTCGCATGCCTACTTACACACATCTGTGTGGACACATTCTGTTGTGATGTATGACATTGCTCCACATGGTCAGAGGTTGGACAACATACACACATAGCTGAAGTCATGTAAGTGCACATGTTGTCCAGCACCTATCCAAAAACAATGTCTGGCTCACAGAGGTGGAGCTTGCCAAAGGGACACACCCCCATTGCACATGCGTCAGTCAGTTCCTCCCTGCGTTGGGATGATGCTCATTGTGGCACACGTGTGGACAATCTGAACAACACACCTCACAGTTAGACACCAGTGGAGTGGCATAGACTTTATTGGCATGTGCGTGTCAGTACGGACGAGGCAACAGCCACAACAGGCAGGGACATGCTTAAGACACTTACACACAGCATGGGTACATGTCGAGGTTCAGAAAATGTTGGGGCTGAAATGGACAACATTCATCACGGATGACAACGCTCACAGCCCACCTTGCCTTGCTGGATGAGTCATGTGTTGTTTAGCGTCTGCCCATTGCCCCGTGTGAGGGGGCACGACTCACTGCACGTGGGATCTGCATGGTGCTCTGCCTCCGGAGTACGCCGATTGTCTGCTCTGCTGACAGTGATCAGGTGTGAGGGTCCGACAGGTTCACATGTCATGCTCCATTGCCATGTGTGTGCTCTCCCCCAGCAGTGTTCCCGAATTGGCAACATTGCCAAACGACGCTGTGTTGCTCCGACCATGGACCTGGGTCACCTTGCACAGGTGTGTGTGCACACGTGTTATTCCACGCACATGCATCCAGATTCCGACCGAAGGCAGACGTGTCCTCTGTTGTGGTAGGATATGTGAGCAATCCCCACGATGCAACAAGTTGTTGGGCCATGTGCTGTGGGTGGCAATCGGATGTGGCTGCAGGTAAGTAGTTACTCGTCCATGAATGCCCGTGCAGCTTCATGTGCAATGTGTTCCAATAGTACGTTGTTGACGTGTTCAAGGAACACCAGGGTGAGCCAATCCATTAGGTAGTCCGGGCAGGTGTGCTCAGCCCACGCCGTCTCACCAATCTGCAACACAGCCCAATAGGGGAGCGCCTCGATGTGGTCACTGCACACGAGAAATTGTGCAATCTCCCATGCACAACTACCAATACATACGCAGTATGTCAAGGCATCCCATGCACGGCTGTCTCGGTTACACTCCTGTTCGTGATCCAACAGGGGGCGCAGACACAAGTCATAGTCCAATTCATCAACAGTTGTGTTGGATAGGCAGACATCCATGGGACACTCGAATGTGCATGTTCGGCAGTGGAACCAGGGCTGGACGCAGGTGACGTGGGCAATGCGGAAGCTGAGCCTGTAACTGATCCGCAGCACTGCCAGTGGCAGTGCGCCCAGTAAATGCAGCATACGTGCACAGTACTGTTCCACGTGATGAAGGTTGTGCATGTGCCCGGTATGGCCTGCCATTGCGTTGGTGCGTCTCGTGAACAGGCACTCTTCTGGACTGCGGCAGTTGTGTGGAGGATATGCCACAGCTCTGAGCAATGATTCGTATGTGTGTGCAACGTTGTGGGTTATGGGTTGCTGTTTCCGTGAGTGTCAAGGGCATCCCATGCGGGGGTACCACAGGCAGGGGCTTCTATGTGTGGGCTGTGGATGAGTCGGATGGTTCATTTGCGGAATGCGTGGTGTGGGAGTCGTCCCTATCTGCCATTGCATCTCTATCAGGGTGTTCCAGGCACGTTCTGGACCAAGGTCAGAGGTGTAGGTGTCCGCCCGCATTCTGCATTGGGACAATGGTGCTATCATCCCTGATGTTTGTCTGACTACTACTTTCGTTTTCGGAATGTGATGTGGGTCTGGCGCTGAGATTGGGACACGGCCTTGGGCTCATGGTGTACGGATGGCGATGCACACTCACATGTTGGCATGTGGAGCCAGGTGCCCGAGCGGCCTTGCGCTGCTTGTGCTATCTCACGCCGTCTCTCTCCCTCGCTCTCTCCCTCTCTTTCCTTTGTTTGGCGCATGGCACACCTTCTTCTCTTGGATTTGGTCTTCCAGGCTGTGTGCTACGGATTGTCCAGTGAGGAGCAGCTAGGACTGATCCTAAGGGTTGTTTCTGCTTTTGTTTGTATGGTGTTTTGTGTTGGTGATTACATTGCTGTATAACTGATTCTCCATTTTCTGGCCACGCATGTATGTTTACTTTCCTGCTTGTGCGACATCAGGCAAAATGTTTGTTTTGGGATTCGTGGTGTTGGTGTGCAGTTTGTTAGTCCGGGGTTGGGGGTGGTCCCGGGGGGGGTGTTGCGGGCCTGGGGGTGGTGGGGGTGGGTGTTGTGGCCCTCTTGGGTGTCCGGGCTGCATGATAAGTGACTCCAAGGCATCTGTTGCCCTTCGGATGTGGCCCTGGGCTGTGCTCCCTTTTGTGGTGCTGGCTGCCGTCCGACTTTACACCAGGTCTAAGCATGTGTAGATTTCCTGGTGCTAACACGCCTTATCGCCTGTTTTGTGTTTTTATCGCGGATGTGGCTGGTCGTTGTGAATGTTGAGGTGTGATGTTGTCTCGACTTTTCGCACGGGAACGCCTACTCTGCATCTCATTAGCGATATTTGCGGGGGTCCTCTGTGGCGATGTTTTTTGCGGCTGCTATCGCGGGTAAACTGGTGCTGTGGGCTGTTTACACCGGCTTGTGAATAGGGGGGTAAATTTATCATGACTTTGGCTGCGATAAAGTGCCGTTAATTCGGCGATGGCTCCTTGTGAATATGCCCCTATGTGTGCTGCATTCTGTAGCACACGTAAAAAGAGGAATATGCCTCTAACAATTGTTTTTTTGCCCTTCCTGCACAAAAATAATCATGCCTGTAAAGCAGGTACCCTTGCACCATGGTGCCGGGCTGTCAGCATTGGCGGAAGGCAGCACACAGTGCACCAGTGCAATGAGACCACATTGCTACACGCTGCATCCCATATAACGATAAACACACCTCAGTGGTCATCACGCACAACATGGAAAAACTTCCCACATTGGATCACAAAGCAAAGACAACACCCTTTTAACCACACTCCACCCTATGTGGTGTAGCTTGCTGCCCATGTAGGTAAGTGCTGCAGTGCCACACATGAGGGTAGTAAGCATAATACAAAGGGCAATACAATACAAAATTCATAACTTGCATCACTAAGATTTGTTTTGATCCTATTAAAATCTTTGTTTCCATCACACTTCAGAATTATAAAACAAAATGTACTTCATTTGTGCTTTCATAACTGCTGGTACATGTTGTAACATTTCTACAGTTCATTTACAGGTATTTTAATTTTTTGTGAATTAGAAACAAAATGGCATCCTATAGTATTTCTTTTCGCACTCTCTCTATGCAATGCCACTGGATTTATGCAAGTCTGCGGCCACAGAATTATGCAATTCTGCGGACGCTGCGTTTTCAGCATAATTATGAATTTTCTGAATTTTCCACATAATCCATCATCTGATGCATATGCTGCAGATTTTAACAAAAAGCACATTTTGTTTCTAGCTCAAACAGATCAAAAATTTCTAAAAATGTTGCAACATGTGCTGCTGTGCAGTGGAAGGTTCTTCGCAATGGTTGCATGTCCACCTTTCAGTTACTTACAGCTGTATTTGGATGTGGAACAGGTTACTAATGAAGTGAAACCTTTGCCCAGACAGTGCTAAAGTGTAAAAATGTCAAAATATATAAGTAATACTATTAAAAATGTGGCTCATTAAGCAGCATAATTTGTGTTTTCTTGCCACATATTAATCAAAACTGCCACATATATTTTTTTAATACAAACCTTATTGCATTTTTTAATAGATACAGTTAACAGTTTCTGATAAACCACATCAGTTCAAAGCAGTATATTAAATTGCAATAATAGAGGACCCATTAAGTGTCGTACATCACAATGGTATAACTAAGACAACAGCATTCATTAAACAACTTTGTGGATTTATCGAGGTGGAACCAAAAATACAAATAAAGAGATGTTTAACCTAGTAACCCCGAACCGTCTCACCCGTGAACTAGACATGGTTGCGTTGTGGGATTATAACCAATAGGAGCTAGGAGAATGTCAGGCGCCGGTTTCAGTTGCAATGTGAGGTGGATAGCCCAGTTTGGCCCTAGTGATATGATGCCTATATCTGCTGCCTAGGTGGTGCAGTAGTCCTGGTACGAAGCAAGTGACAGTGAAGATCTGCTGTGGTGTGCGGGTAGTACAGTCTAATTATCTGCAGGCTCCAGGGCCTTGATGGATTCCAACATCGCATGCCATTCTAGTGCTTTTACCTATGATGCCAGTACACTCCGCGGCACAGCGCTTCACTCTCCACCAGTCCCCATTTCTCTACTTCTGCCCGTCACTTGGAAACCAATGGTGCTGTTGAGGCTTTCCAGTGTCTCGTTATTAATTAACACTGCCACATAATTTAGGTCTCCACTGCTGCCTAATTCCAGTGGCCGTCTGTTCCATAGAGAGATTGCCACATAGTTCACTTTAAAAAATCCTCTCACTTTGCAGTCTAAGGAAGAAAAGTAAACAACATTTTCACATTAACCCCTTCGCTGCTAGGCCTGCCCCTCCCCCCCGTGCTAAGCCTTTTTTTGGCTATTTGGGGTAGTTCGCGCTTAGGCCCCTGTAACTTTTTGACCACATAAAGTATCCACGCGAAATTTGCGTCCTTTTCTTCCAACATCATGGAAATTCTAAAGGTACCCAGGGTTTGTGGATTCCCCTGGAGGGGACCCAGAAATTAGCCAAAATACAGCTAAATTTTTTTTTGGGGGGAAAAATGGGAAAAAAGTGCTGCAAATGAAAGCATCTGGTTTTTTCCCTGCAAATGGTATCAACAAAGGGTTTGTGGGGCTGAAATCACAATTTTCCCAGCTTTCAGGGACTGACAGACTTTTGTCAGAAAACCAACATTTTGTACACAGTTTTGGCATTTTACTGGGAAATAGCCTATTTTTGCAATTTTTTGTGCTCTGAACCTTCTTCCAGTTAATGGTAGAAATGGGTATAAAAGCAATAATGGATCCTGGAAAGCTATACATTTTTAAAAAAGTATACAAAATTCCGAACTTAGCAAGGGGTCATTTGTGTAGTTCCTTCAAGGTTTCTTTATAGAAACTAACAGTTGAAAATAGGAAAAATTGAAAATGAGTTGGAAAAAACAGCAATTTGTGCCAACGTTTTTACCTGTAACTTCTGCTAATTATGGCAGATGTTTGAAAGCAATATGCCGTTACATCCGCTGGACCTTACTGGTTGTGGGGATATATAGGACTTGTAGGTTCACCAAGAACCCGACGAACCCAGAGCCAATAACTGAGCAGCGTCTTGCAATGGTTTTTTATTATGTACCGGTATATAGCAATTAATTTGGGAAAATATATATAGTGAAAAATCGGGATGAAAGACACCTATGTATTTCTGAAATTGGAACAAAATATAGAGTTTAGAAACAGTAGCTATTTGCACATTTCTGAAATTGTGAGTACCCATACTAGCATGAGAATTATAGGCCTTTTTTTCCAAAGTGACTTCTTTTTTACACATTGTCTTTCATTTGGAAGGCAGAAATGCATCGAAAGTCAATAGGTAATAACAGTTGCTGTTACCCTAAGTCTCCCAATAAAAATGGTACCTCACTTGTGTGGGTAGGCCTTGTGCCCGCGACAGGAAATTGCTCAAAACGCAACGTGGATGCATTTCATTTTTACAGTGAAAACTGACCCTTTTTTTGCAAAGTGCCTAGCTGTAGATTTTGAGCCCTAGCTCTGCCGGCACCTAGGGAAACCTAGCAAACCTATACATTTTTGAAAACTATACACCCAGGGGAAACCATGATGGGGTGACTTGTCTGGCTCTCACCAGGTTCTGTTACCGAGAATCCCTTGCAAACCTCAAACTTTGTAAAAAGAAACACATTTTCCTCAAATTTCTGTAGTGGAAAGTTCTGGAATCTGTGTGGGTCCACAAAATTCCACCCACCCCGCATTCCCCAAAGTCTTCCGAGAAAAATGGTACCTCACTTGTGTAGGTAGGCCTAGTGGCCGCAACAGGAATCGGCCCAAAACGCAATGTGGACACACCACATTTTCACAGTGAAAACTGACCCTTTTTTTGCAAAGTGCCTAGCTGTAGATTTTGAACCCTAGCTCTGCCGGCACCTAGGGAAACCTAGAAAACCTATACATTTTAAAAACTAGACACCCAGGGGAATCCAGGATAGTGTGACTTGTCTGGCTCTCACCAGGTTCTGTTACCCAGAATCCCTTGCAAACCTCAAACTTTGTCAGAAAAACCACATTCTCCTCACATTTCTGTGGTGGAAAGTTCTGGAATCTGCGTGGATCCACAAAATTCCACCCACCCCACATTCCTCAAAGTCTTCAGAGAAAAATGGTACCTCACTTGTGTGGGTAGGCCTAGTGCACGCAACAGGAAACTGCCCAAAACGCAACGTGGACACACCACATTTTCACAGTGAAAACTGACCCTTTTTTTGCAAAGTGCCTAGCTGTAGATTTTGAACCCTAGCTCTGCCGGCACCTAGAGAAACCTAGCAAACCTATACATTTTTTAAAACTAGACAGCCAGGGGAATCCAGGATGGTGTGACTTGTCTGCCTCTCACCAGGTTCTGTTACCTAGAAACCCTTGCAAACCTCAAACTTTGGAGAAAAAAAAACACATTCTCCTCACATTTCTGTGGTGGAAAGTTCTGGAATCTGCGTGGATCCACAAAATTCCACCCACCCCGCATTCCTCGAAGTCTTCCGAGAAAAATGGTACCTCACTTGTGTGGGTAGGCCTAGTGCCCGCGACAGTAAACGGCCCAAAACGCAATGTGGACACACCACATTTTCAGAGTGAAAACTGACCCTTTTTTTGCAAAGTGCCTAGCTGTAGATTTTGAACCCTAGCTCTGCCGGCACCTAGGGAAACCTAGCAAACCTATACATTTTTGAAAACTAGACACCCAGGGGAATCCAGGATGGGGTGACTTGTCTGGCTCTCACCAGGCTCTGTTACCCAGAATCCCTTGCAAACCTCAAACTTTGTAAAAAAAAAACACATTTTCCTCACATTTCTGTGGTGGAAAGTTCTGGAATCTGCGTGGATCCACAAAATTCCACCCACCCCGCAATCCTCAAAGTCTTCCGAGAAAAATGGTACTCCACTTGTGTGGGTAGGCCTAGTGCCCGTGACAGGAAGCGGCCCAAAACGCAACGTGGACACATCACATTTTCACAGTGAAAACTGACCCTTTTTTTGCAAGGTGCCTAGCTGTAGATTTTGAGCCCTAGCTCTGCCGGCACCTAGGGAAACCTAGCAAACCTATATATTTTTGAAAACTAGACTCCCAGGGGAAATTATGATAGGGTGACTTGTCTGGCTCTCACCAGGTTCTGCTACCCAGAATCCCTTGCAAACCTCAAACTTCGTAAAAAAAACACATTTTCCTCACATTTCTGTGGTGGAAAGTTCTGGAATCTGCGTGGATCCACAAAATTCCACCCACCCTGCAGTCCCAAAGTCTTCCGAGAAAAATGGTGCCTCACTTGTGTGGGTAGGCTTAGTGCCCACGACAGGAAACGGCCCAAAACGCAACGTGGACACACCACATTTTCACAGTGAAAACAGACCCTTTTTTTGCAAAGTGCCTAGCTGTAGATTTTGAACCCTAGCTCTGCCGGCACCTAGGGAAACCAAGCAAACCTATACATTTTTTAAAACTAGACACCCAGGGGAATCCAGGATGGGGTGACTTGTCTGGCTCTCACCAGATTCTGTTACCCAGAATCCCTTGCAAACCTCAAACTTTGTCAAACAACCCACATTCTCCTCACATTTCTGTGGTGGAAAGTTCTGGAATCTGCGTGGATCCACAAAATTCCACCTACCGCACATTCCTCAAAGTCTTCAGAGAAAAATGGTACCTCACTTGTGGGGGTAGGCCTAGTGCCCGCAACAGGAATCGGCCCAAAACGCAACGTGGACACACCACATTTTCACAGTGAAAACTGACCCTTTTTTTGCAAAGTGCCTAGCTGTAGATTTTGAACCCTAGCTCTGCCGGCACCTAGGGAAACCTAGCAAACCTAAACATTTTTGAAAACTAGACACCGAGGGGAATCGAGGATGGGGTGACATGTCTGGCTCTCACCAGGTTCTGTTACCCAGAATCCCTTGCAAACCTCACACTTTGTAAAAAAAAAACAGATTTTCCTCACATTTCTGTGGTGGAACGTTCTGGAATCTGCGTGGTTCCACAAAATTCCACCCACCCCGCATTCCTCAAAGTCTTCTGAGAAAAAAGGTACCTCACTTGTGTGGGTAGGCCTAGTGCCCGCGACAGGAAAAGGCCCAAAACGCAACGTGGACACACCACATTTTCACAGTGAAAACTGACCCTTTTTTTGCAAAGTGCCTAGGTGTAGATTTTGAACCCTAGCTCTGCCGGCACCTAGGGAAACCTAGCAAACCTATACATTTTTAAAAACTAGCCACCAAAGGGAATCCAGGATGTGGTGACTTGTCTGGCTCTCACCAGGTTCTGTTACCCAGAATCCCTTGCAAACCTCACACTTTGTGAAAAAAAACACATTCTCCTAACATTTCTGTGGTGGAAAGTTCTGGAATATGCGTGGATCCACAGAATTCCACCCACCCCGCATTCCTCAAAGTCTTCTGAGAAAAATGGTACCTCACTTGTGTGGGTAGGCCTAGTGCCCCCAACAGGAAACGGCCCAAAACGCAACGTGGACACACCACATTTTCACAGTGAAAACTGACCCTTTTTTTGCAAAGTGCCTAGGTGTAGATTTTGAACCCTAGCTCTGCCGGCACCTAGGGAAACCTAGCAAACCTATACATTTTTGAAAACTAGCCACCAAAGGGAATCCAGGATGTGGTGACTTGTCTGGCTCTCACCAGGTTCTGTTACTTAGAATCCCTTGCAAACCTCAAACTTTGTCAAATAAACCACATTCTCCTCATATTTCTGTGGTGGAAAGTTCTGGAATCTGCGTGTATCCACACAATTCCACCAACCCCGCATTCCTCAATGTCTTCTGAGAAAAATGGTACCTAACTTGTGTGGGTAGGCCTAGTGCCCGCGACAGGAAAAGGCCCAAAACGCAACGTGGACACACCACATTTTCACAGTGAAAACTGACCCTTTTTTTGCAAAGTGCCTAGGTGTAGATTTTGAACCCTAGCTCTGCCGGCACCTAGGGAAACCTAGCAAACCTATACATTTTTGAAAACTAGACACCCAAGGGAATCCAGGACGGGGTGACTTGTCCGGCTCTCTCCAGGTTCTGTTACCCAGAATCCCCTCCAAACCTCAAATTTAGCTGAAAAAATTAAATTTTTCTCAAATTTCTGTGTGGGACAGTTTTGGAATCTGCATGGATCCACAAATTTCCTACCACCCAGCGTTCTCCCAGGTCTCCCAATAAAAAAGGTACCTCACTCGCGTGGGTGGGTCAAGTACCCGCGACAGGCAAGGGCCCAAAACATATTGAGGAGACATCAAAATTACGTATCACAAAACAACCTGGTTTTGCAAGGGGGGTCACCTGGGTTTTTGGCCCCGGGCTCGGCGACCATCTTGGGTAACTACCAAACCCACACATTTCTGAAAACTAGACACCCGGGGGAGTCCAGCGAGGTATGGCTTGCAAGGATCCCCCAACGTTTTCCTACCCAGAATCCCCCGCAAACCTCAAATTTAGCTGAAAAAACACATTTTCCACATATTTATGTGTGGTATCACTGTGTCGGCGCAAAAGTCCTATGCCACAGCGTTCCCCTCAGTCTTCCGAGTAAAATGATACCTCACATGCCCATTTTGGGCAGCCCCCACCCCGAACTTTGGAAAAAAATATCCCTGGTGCCTAGTGGGCTTTCTGCCCTCCCCCGGGGGGCAGATAAAGGGCTTTTGCCCCTATCTGCCTCCCGGGGGGGCAGAAAGATTGTGGCAATTTTTTTGGGGTGGGGGCATTGGCATACCCATTCTCGGCAGCCCCCACCCCTACGTATCAAAACAAAACAAAAAAACCCTGGTGCCTAGTGTGCTTTCTGCCCCTCTGGGGGGGCAGAAAGTCTTTTGCCTTCTTTGGGGGGTAGGGTGGGGGCATTGGGATGCCCATTCTGGGCAGCCCCCTGGCCTATAGAAAAATAATCCCTGGTGTCTAGGGTGCTTTCTGCCCCCGTGGGGGCAGATCTGGGGCTCCTGCCCCCATCTGCTCCCCGGGGGGGCAGAAAGACTGTCTGTGCCCAAAATGTATGGGTGGAGCAAAGGCCCTTGCCCAAGGGGCCGCTCCCCCCTCCCTGGTGCTAGTGGGTGGATCCCTGCTTGGGTTTCGGCCTCCTGGGGTGATCCCCAAGCAGGGATCCACTCAAGAAGGGTATCATTGGAAAGGGGAGATTCTCCCCTTTCCAACGATACCTCTCCCATGTGTTTCGGTGCTCGGGGGCTGAGATAGCCCCACAAGCACCGACACTGTGAAACTGAAACTAAGTTTCAGTTTTGTTTTCATTGCAATGACGATAGCGCGCCATGCGCGCGATCTTCATTGCAAGGAAAACCAAAAATAGGCCTGGGGAGGTTGCGGAAGCTCTTCCCCACCTCCCAAGGCAAAAAAAATAAAATGGGAAATCCCTCTGCTGTCTGCAGCAGAGGGATTTTCTGAGCCTATGCTCATGACGGAATGGTTCCGCCATGAGCACAGGAGCACTGGTGCTCCAGACGGAACCATTCCGTCATGAGCACCCAAAGGGTTAAAAGAATAAGCAGCAATTTGTCAGAATACATAGCCTGACATTTAAAATGTCTTGGAACAGGCAGCAAATGTAACTCGATAAAAATAACACTTATTGCTCATTCATCTTCTGAACTCCGGCACCTCTATAGTGTGCCAGCTGCCTAGGTCGTTTAAGGGGGCTGAAAGAAGACGACGGCGGGTACGTTTGTGGAGCTTCTTTATTCGTGTCCAGTATCACAGCATCCCCGGCAGCAACTGCCGTAGCTACGCATTCTGATCCCAACAGGGGCCAAAGATTCTTATGGGCTGACTTGACCCTCAAATGCCCCCTGGCTACAGCCCTGGCTGCAAGGTGGAGGGATGAGCTGTCCATGGTTCGGCTGGATTGTTTCAATGGGGAACAAGGTTAGTATTGATTTGCTGAGGCGGGCCTCTGGAGTGGCACAGCGGGTGAAAAATGATGGACTAGAATGCTACGTCGAGTGATTGCTACGTTGATTGATAGACTATTTGCAAGTTTTCATCACATCACCTTGTTGGTGCTTGATTACCACGAGGATGCTTGGAAACCTGAGGCTGGCGCAGCTTTTCAAATCTACTACTGAAAATGTACCACAGACCCCCACCACACTCAGCGCCTTGAGACCCTAATGGGTGAGTAGCAGCGCTTTACAAGAAACTTGATTGATTGAATGTTTGAGAATTCAAAAATGTAGTACATTTGCACCCATTCAAGAAGTACTCCTATATGAGTTGATTTACTATGTTTTACAATCCAAAAAATGAATAAGTTAAAACTTCTTAGTGAAACGAAAGCGTGGAGAAAAACTGACACAGATGTAACAGACCCGACTCAGGGCCCCCAGAACCAACTACCAAACCAAAAATGCATTTGAGGGGTGCTCAAAACCCAAGCTACACCCCGCCCGTCCTATCTGGGCCTGGTGGTTCTCCTTGGGAGCTTGTGACTATGGCGTACTTTAGCCTCTGCCCTGGGTTCAGTTATTTTAGATGTATTTTCCCTGAATACACTCTTTTTCGTCTGTGCGACGAGAAGCCTTGATGGTAGAGTTGCCAAATTGGCATGTGAACAGGGCTTCTTGTTTCTAGTCCTCGCCTTTAACCAATTATTTTATCAAGTGACTGACGGCCTCATGTACTAAGACCGAGTTGCAAATAGAGGAGAGCGTGCACGCAAATTAATGGAGCAAGCCGACCCATAGCCGAGCCATGGGTGTGGCTTGGCTGTAACAGTCTGTGCACGAGCTAAGCCATGCAAACGTTTGGCAAGTATATCATGCAACAAACATAATGTAAAAATATGATGCAATTGCTTTTCTTTAACTGGCAGATGTGTTTCACCTTTATTCATCAGATTATATCACTGCATAGACATTTATTAAAAGCGATAATTTGCAAAAAAATTCATGGCTTGCGCACCCGGCCGACAAAGCCATTAGCGAACCAAGAGGCAAGCCAGTAATCATGTAAACCCTAAACGTGGCCTAGATTCCTGTTATAGATGGCATAACATTATAGTCTATTAAATCAAACATAAGAGATGCTTGTCCAGTGCACATCCTGAACTCAAGCATTTAAAAGTGCGCCCATATGTGATAATAAGGGAAAAAGGAGGCTCTGTGAAATAAAATATTTGCCTGGGATCACACAATTTGGACAAGCAGGGAAGCCATATTGTTTCATATTTTCAAATTCAGCCACCCGATGGGTATATCTCTCGGTCCTGTTTTCATCATAGGTCACTATTATGTCTTTCATTCTTGGCTCACAGCAGAGAAAATCTGACTCAGAGATAACAAACCCGACTCAGTGCCCACCAGTCCAACTACTAAGCCAAATACACATATATTTGGAGGGGTGTCATACCCCAAACACCCCCCACCCCTCTCCTCATCCCCTCCAACCCCTGCAAGTTACGATCCTGTTGATAAACCCACTTTAGGGCTAGTGCCTGGGTTTGAATGACCATTTACAGCAGTGCTCAATTTGATAAATAAAAAAAGGATGGGGGGGGGGTTACAAAGTTTCTCTTTAGAGCCAGCTTTATCTCATGCCCATTTGTCTTTCAAGGTTGTGATACATTTGTCTAGGACCCTTTACAGGAACCCTATAGTATATCTGTATCCTAGCATAGATTTTTTTCCCAATGTTCACTTATGAATTTTCTAGTCTCCCTGCAAAAATACCTATACGAAAACGCTTCAAAAAATGAAAGAAAGACTGGGGAATCATTACCGAGACAGCTGTCCCCCCAAAAGGGTTATTTTGACGAACTAATATGTGGTAATCTTTGGACTACCCGCTCGAGCACCACACACGTGTCTGCGGAATGAAGGGCTGAGGGTCGCGCGCGGTCGCTGTACGGCACGGCTAGAGGCAGACATTTCTGCACAGTGCGCAGGCGCGCGGTCTGGTGACAAGGACACTTGGCAGGTGGCGGATTAGACAAAACATTTTTATATTTCCAGAGGGTGGTTTGTGATTACACAGTGTGACCTTGGATGTTTATTGAAAGCAGAGCCCAGAGAAAGGTGGGAACAACGTGACCCGGGTTTTACAGATGTCCACAGATAACACGTGAGTTTGGTAGAAAGGAATAAACAACAGGCATTGGCAAAGCCAATGGGTCATGCCTTTAGTCAGCAGCTTTGCATGAGCCGCCTATGCAGTATTATATTTATGTATTATCTTCCCTATTAAAAAGATTTCTTGACAGCTAAAGCCAGACCAATTGGTTTTGCCATAGCCTGAAGTTTACAGGATGTGGCACGTATTAACACAGTTTTAGCACGTATTTAGCACATATTACCACAACTTTGCATTTTGTAAGCACTTTAAATATCAGATATAGCGATTACCCGGTTTTCTACCTAGGAAGGATGAAAGGCTGTTATCTCTGGATTGAGAACCCATGATTGACAGAGCACGCAGATTTCAGTCCTTACCTTTTCCTTTGCAACCACCCTAGTAACTAACATTTTTAAGAGTGCAAAAACACTTTTAGAATTCTCAATCATTTGTTTTGCACTTGTAAAGGATTTGTCACCGAAAGATTTTCTTGTGACTAAATCTACTCACACGGACGGGGGAGTGGGCGTTTCAAGGCTGCAATGCCCTGCAAGCTTGTGCACATACACAAACTTACACCCTGGAAAAGGTTGAGAATTTACTCCTGTAAATATCTTTATGAGGTAGGAAGGGGAAAGGATCACTCCCAAAATTGATGGAGGTGTGGGTAAAAAGATTTCTGAGGGATTTTCATGCCAGCAGACTGGTCGCTCTGTGATTTCTTATTAGAAATGAAGAATATGTGCCCACTGTGTAAAGCCCACGTGGAATAATATGTATTGGATACATCCAAAGCAAGCACTGAACAAAGTTATTTTTAAATTGACAAAATCCTACTTGGAACCAGGGGCGGCTCCTCCATTTGAGCGGAGGAGGGTAGCTCCACAAGCCCCAGAGCTGAAAAATAAAATGTATTTATTACTGTTTTATTTTTCAGCAACCTGTCCTTAACTGAGCGTCAGGACAGGGCGGGGCCAATGCTGACGAGTGGCTGCAGGGAGCTCTGCGCTTTAAAATGCGCATGTCTGTTTTGCCGGCTATCTTGCGTTGGGCAGCCTGACATGCGTATTTTAAAGTTCTCTAACCTAGCTGTCTTAGACAGCTTGGTTAGAGAAAGTGCAGGCCTCCAGTGCTCTTAGGAGGGCTGAGTGAATTCGCTCCACCCATACTTGGTGCTGCTTTCATGCTGTGAAAGCAGCACCAGGATTGGGTAGTGCAGTTTTCTACATCAGGAGCTTCCTGGAAGACACCCGAGGGAAGAGGACGTCGCGCTGCAGAGGTGAGTGAATTTACACCCCACCACCCTCGGAACAAGCCAGGCGCCGCTGCTTAGAAACTGTTGGAATGGAAAAGTCCCTCGCATGGTAATAGACGTGTATATCTGTGTTCTTGATAACAACTGTTTAGTCAAGGGCGAGCACAGATCATGCGTGTGCACCATGTCCTAGGCCTTCCTCCTCACAGATTGTTGTCTTGCTAAGACGGGGGATGGGGTGCCCAAAGACTTACCATCCGGAGGTGGAAGGCAACTGACTTCACCTGGAGAAAGAAGAATGGGAGCAGTGGCTGCGGTATACCGTGCTTTCGGTAATATTGATCAGCAGAGTGAACGGGCCTTTATATCTGTGTTGCTGGAGTGGTACCTTCTGGCTCACTCATAGAAAGTTCAACTGCCGGGTGCTTAACTTACCCTTGGACTGCATTGGGTTATATGCAGCTCCGGGCAGCGCGTGTAGTTGCTTGTGCGCGCTAGAGTGTATGTGTGCCTGTGAAGTGGTACAGGAAATTAGAATCATTGCGCACAGATGCGTGTGAGCGATGGGATGTCTGTGTGCCTGTGGCAGGGTACAGGACATGAGAGTCAGCATATATGGTTCCCAGTGCACACTAGAAGTATGTGGGCCTGTGAATGGGTACAGTACATGAGAGTCTCTGGATTCCTTTTTAGGACCTCAGGTTGTAGCAGCCTGTGGAGGGAGCATAGCTCCCCAGACAGATTTGGGGATTGCTGCATTCCTTAGTGCTTGTAGGGACACATATACAGGAGGTAGAGAGGGAGGAATGGAGGAATGGAGGAAGGAAGGAATGAAGGAAGGAAGGAAGGAAAGAAGGAAGGAAGGAAGGAAGGAAGGAAGGGAGGGAGAGAGAGAGGGAGGGAGGTAAGGAGGAAAAGAGGACCAGGCTCTTTAGTACCAAAGGATCCCTTTGATTCTAAAGAAGGGTCACTGGTCCAAGGGGCCTGAGCACATATCAGGAAGGAGAGGGGGCTGATAAGGGAATCATAAAGAGTAGGGCTGGGGGCCTTCCTAACCCTTTGATACACATATCACTGAGGTTGACATCTAGGTGTGATCCTTTAGTCACGCCCTTGGCCTGTGTTTGGGGCACTCAGTTTTGGAAACACTCCTTATGTGATAGACTACTTTCTGGAGGAACAGCAAGATGAAGAATGGGCACTTCAAAGTGAGCAGCCCCCAGAATATGAAGACAGAGGGGCAGATTTACAAGCCCCTTGCGCCACCGGTGCGTCACTTTTTGTGTCGTACCGGTGGCGCATTTAACTGCTCCATATTTACAAGGACAGGAAAAGCCACCCTGCGTGACTTTTCCTGTCCTTGTAAATATGGCCCCTTTGCACGCAGCGCTTAGCGTCAAAGGGGTGTTCCATGGGTGTTGCTGTGGGTGTTTCCATGCAACACCCATGGAACCAGACACATTTCCAGATTTACGAGGAATCGTAAATCTGGAAATGCGTGTGAATGCTACGCCTCCCCAGGGGAGGCGTAGGGAGGCGCAACGAGGAGAAATGTATTCATTTCTCCTCGTTTTCTTTTCCTCTTTCTATGCGTGCTGCATTCTGCAGCACGCATAGAAAGAGGAAAACACCTCTAATTATTGTTTTTATTCAGGAAGTGTTCCCTTCCTGCACATAAACAATCATTGAAACAATGACGTTTTTCAACTTCTATGTGTGCTAATGCAGCACACATAGAAGTTGAAAAATGGCATTTTCCAGATTGTTTTTGTGCAGGAAGGGAACCCTTCCTGAACAAAAATTATCTCCCTACGACGCAGGCATCCTTGCATCACGGTGCAAGGGTGCCTGCGATGGCGCATGGCAGCAGTTTGTGCGCCAGCGCAGGGGGAAGCACAGAGATGCGACATATTGTTGTAAATATGTTGCATCCCTGTGCTTTGAAAGTGACTCAGTGCTGCGCAGCCAAATGGCTTGCGGAATGCACTGAGTCACTTTCTTGTAAATCTGCCCCAGAGAGTGCAAATCATATTTCTGCCTGGAAAAAGACTTTAAAAAGGAAAGCTTGAGACTCCCAAATTTTCAAACCGAAGCTGTACATCAGCCTAATGAAGCTTAGTGCCACTTCTGCATGTTGTGACGAGGACTTGGGACTAAGGGCCTGCCAATCTCCCATTCTGGGTAAGTGGACATCACTCAGGGGAATCAAGACCCCTCGCTCTGGAGTCTGGAGCACCAGCTTATACCTGACCCAAGACCAATGGGCCCTGTGAGAAGAAGGAGATCACCTAAAGGAAGCCAGATCCAGTGGGTATCCTGCTAAGTTGATCCCAGGAAGCAGAGTGTGAGATTCTGGCTTGGTAGACTAAGCACACTGACCGGGTTAGCTGCCCGTGGGTGTTGAATGCAACTCTCGTATGCCAGGTGGAGGCCGCGTTGAAGTTTAAAGACCATCGCCCTGGTGTAGCTCTGTGGTGAAGATAGGCTGTCGCCTTTTGTAGTGCGGTGACCTGAAGAGGGTGCGGAACGTGACCTCCGAATGCCAGGTGGCAGCCTCGGAGGAAGGAGATGACCATTGCTCATGAACAGTGTGCAACTTAAAGCTGTCACTTCTAGGGATGGGCAGTTAACTCCGCTCTGAGGAGGGAATTTGTGGAATTTCGCAACTCCGCGCTATGCTGGTGAGCGCGGAGTTCAGCAAAAAACTCTTATTCTGATGCTTAGCGGGGTTCTTGCCCCCACCGCCCACCATTACTGAAAATACAACCAGCCCATCTGAGAAGAGCAGCTAGAGCAGGGGGGAGAGATCTCTCGCTAGCTTACAGAAACACCGGTGGCAGCACAGGGGAAGAGACAGGTACACAAGCAACCTTTGCCAACAATGGAAGTCTCTCTCAGATATAGAGGGGTGGTGATGCAAGACACACTCGGGCAGCACAACGCAGGATTTGTCGGGGAAGGGAAGGGGTGCTGCCAACCTGAGCAAGAGACAGCTCAACAACCCAAATTCAATCGTTTAGTCACTAAAAGAGATGGAATTGGGACCAGCTGCTGAGAGAGGAACTTGCATAGAAACAGGCGAGCAGGACAGACATCAAGAAGACAGGCAGAAGGAAATGCGAGTAGGGAGGCGGACATCTTTAATAATATGGCTCTCTCCACAGATATGACCAATGTTTTTTATTATTCAGGTTTTTCTTTTTTATATAATTCTTTTTATTGATGACATCTTAAATACATTTCGAATACAATTCCAAACAATACTGTGACCATGTGATTGCATTGATTCTTGCATTACATCTCTATCTATTAGTGACCTGCAATAGTTTTACATATTCCCAAACCTGTTATTATTCTGCGTCTAGTTCAGGATGTCTTGTTGCCTGTGGGGGTTCAAAAATATTCCCTCTATATGTGTTCCATTTACCCCAGATATGTGACCATTTCTTGGGACAGCCTCGCGATATATAAACCGTCTTTTCCATTACCATGCACCAGTCCATGTCTTTTTTCCATGTGCTCAGTGTAGGTGTTTCAAGCGCCTTCCACAGTTTAGCTGTGTTCCTCTTGGCTACTATCATCCCCAGAGCCACCCAGGTTTTCTCTTTCTCTTTCTCCTGTAAGTCGGTGGGGTCCCACACATTCAGGAGGCACAATTTTATCTTGGGCTCTACTTGTTTTCCCAGCACTGGGCCACTTTTGTCCAGTAACGTTGGATGTACACACATTCCCAAATGGTATGAATAAAGGTTCCTTCTTGGCCACACCCTCTTCTACATCTGGGATCCTCCTTATAACTAACCCTGGGCGGAGTTCGCGGAGTCGCGCTACGCGGAATTCCGCGAAGTTGCAAAAAACTCCGCGAGCTACGCGGAGTTCCGCACGCACGCGGAGCTGCTTGCTCCGCCAGTTCGCGATGCATTTCTCCTGTTCAGGAACACGTATTGCGTGTTCAGGGACGTTGCGTGCTCGGGGGGAAATATCGTGCAAACTTCACCACGCAGTCGCCAATAGGCGCGACCATCTTGTTTTTTCACTTTTTGCTATGGTTCTGGGCTTGTTTTTCTATGCTCCCTATATCTTTTCAATCCTTTGTTTCTAGAAACTTTTTGGGGATGTTTTTTATTTACTATCTATCCCTCTCTATTCCTGATTGTATATTTTGCGTTTTTTCCTACTTTTTGTGTGTTTTTTAGTTAAGCCTGGGAGGAGACCTCCGCTCCGCCCGCGGAGTGTGCAGAGATTTGCCTACTCCGTGTTCCGCGGAGAAGGCAAATATCCACACACTCCGCAGCGGAGCGGAGTTGGCCAGCCCCCGCCTCCACCCCCCTATTAACAAGTGATTCGACATTAATTAAAAGTAAATTAAAAATCACTTACCTGTATTGCGGGGTCCCCGGGCTGCCCTCCTCCTTTTCCTCGCGTCTGGGTAATCCTTGAGAAAACTGCGCGCGCCCGTGCATGCGCATTTCTTGCAAGAAATATGCATGCGCATTTCTTGCAAGAAATGTGCATGCGCGGGCGTGCGCGTTTGCGCAGTTTTCTCAAGGATTACCCAGACGGTGAGGAAGAGGAGGAGGGCAGCCCGGGGACGCCGCAGTACAGGTAAGTGGTTTTTAATTTACTTTTAATTAATGTCGAATTACTTGTTAATAGGGGGGGTGGAGGCGGGTGGCGGAGCGGAGCGGAGTTCCACGGAGTTTGTTCGCAACTCCGTGGACCTCCGTGGACCTCCGCGTAGCCCCGCTACGCCCAGGGTTATTTTTAGTGCGTTTTTCACTCTTTTTCTATTACTTGCTTTTTTCATTTTTTTTACTTACTTTCTTAGTTCTTACCTTTTCTTTTCCAGCCCGCCTACCCAGAACCATTGCAAAGAGCCTTAAAAAAACTAAGGGCCAGGGGAAGAGGAGTGAGAGCCGTGACCGCCTTCCTTGCGGAAGGCGGCGCCCACAAAGGGTGCAGCCACGGGCCTTATTCACTGAGGCGGAGGTGGCCGCACTGTTTTTCTTTGTCCAGCACCACCTCCCCTTAACCCTGGCAGCAGGCGGCAGGCCTGGGTCCAGATACGGGCTCCGGGAGCATCACCGGCGGTGGGAGAGGGTGCGCTGGGCAATGTTTCGCTGCTCTTAGGTCCGAAGCACCCGTAACCAATTGACACACCGGTGGTCCGACATCCTGGACTGGGAGCAGGACCTGCGGGACCTGCTAGGTGTTGAGGTCCCAGGGCTTGGTGAGTAGCTAATTATATTACTATTGTGTTCTTCTGTTCTGTGTTATTGCGAATATTGGGGCAGTTTACAATGAAAGCGACTCAGTGCGTGCTGCAAGCTATTTGGTTGCGCCGCACTAAGTCACTTTCAAAGCACAGGGATGCGACATATTTACAACAATATGTCGCATCTCTGTGCTTCCCCATGCGCTGGCGCACAAACTGCTGGCATGCGCCGGCGCAGGCACCCTTGCACCATGGTGCAAGGATGCCTGCGTCGTGGGGAGATTGTTTTTGTGCAGGAAGGGTTCCCTTCCTGCACAAAAACAATCTGAAATGCCGTTTTTCAACTTCTATGTGTGCTGCATTAGCACACATAGAAGTAGAAAAACTGAATTGTTTCAATGATTGTTTATGTGCAGGAATGGAACCCTTCCTGATCAAAAACAATCATTAGAGGTGATTTCCGCTTTCTCTGTGTGCTGCAGAATGCAGCACATATAGAAACGGAAAAAACTAGGAGAAATTAATACATTTCTCCTCGTTGCGCCTCCCTAAAGCATTAGGATTCAGGAATCGGAATTGAACTGTGGAATAATAATGATCGGATGGTACTCGACTGCGATACATACTAGTCGACTACTACTAGTCGAATAAGTCGATCTGATTGATTTAGCATAGGTCAATGTTATTGCAATTGCCATTTCCTCTCTAAAAATATTTTTAGAGCAATTATATTTATTTATTTAACACAAATCATTTTTTGTCTCTTTAATTATGTCTTACATGATCAGCATCCAGGGGCAAGAAGAAGACTTGGTCTGCTGGCAGTGCGGCAGGTGCGGGAGCTGGAGGGGACTCCCTGGAGCAGCAGGAAGCGGCCTCAGGCGCAGATGGCTCTGCTGCTGGCCCCAGTAAGTCCTCCTGGTGTTGTTATATATTAATATTTCCCTAACTTTTACCGCTCTATTATTTCCATTTCCAAATTTTAATTTTTCCAAAATCCTCTTCAATCTATCTGTTTCTAAATTCTTGTTTTTGCTCCATTAACTAGTACTAAGTACTAGTACTAACATTGTTTCTATTGTCTGTTTTTTTTTACATCAAATCAAACTGCATCTGACTAACCTCTGCTCTGACTCTGTATTAGTCTGTCAGTAGCTTGCTTTCTTCTGGGTTTCACTCAGCTTTCCCTCTCCCCTTATATGTGGATTGCCTAGTAGTGGTACTGTAAGACTCAGAGAACCCATTGGTCCTAGGCTACTACTAGTAAGGACTCATTACTACTACTAGTACTAGTAGCACTAATCTGCTGTGCAGATTGCATGCCCAAGTAAGGTATTCTACGCAGGTTTGTGAGATGAGAAGGCTTTAGTTTCTTTTACTGTCTCATCATGCTCAATCAGTAATGGTCGTCACTCACGTTGGACACTCCAAAGTGGTGTAACTGTATTTTACTTTTTCTAATCCAGGCCTAGTACCTTTTATAGTAGCAGCAGTTGATGGTGAACACTGAACAACTGATTACCGTGCACCATGGCTGGAAGGAAGTATGAGGAGTAGGAGGACGGCACCATTATTTTCCAACTAAGAGAGACCTCATGTCCGCCCAGTTGGCCACTCTTTCTTCTTTTCAAAAAATGAGATGCACCAATAGCTCTAGTCACTCAGTCCAGTCCTTTGGGTTGTCCTCTTCTGGAGAGGCTTTTCAAAAATTGCCACCAACAAAATGCCCAACCGGATATTATTTTGTTATTTTTGATAGGACAATACTGTCTACTCTACTCTACCGGATTGTCAATAGTGATGTGTGTGGTGTATGCATTATTAATTATGTATTATTTTCAATCTTGCTAATGAAAAAAATAAATAGGGGAGGTGTATATGCCATCTAAAAAAATGTGAAATGTTTTTTCCAGGCGTATCGACCACCAGTGCCGGGGCCAGCGGTGAGGGCAATGCCACTCCGGAGGGAGCGGATGCTGCAGCTACAGGGGGTGAGCCAGCAGCAGTGGCGGGCGGTGGTAAGTCATATTCCTTACTTATTGAGAATGATGAATACACTCGCTGCAAGGGTGTGCACTCAGTAGTACACTGTACTTCTGCTGAGACTAAGTTGTGAACACTGAACAGTTGAAGAAGACACCCTTTACTTAACATTAGCATTAGCGGCGGGGTTGAATAACTAATGGCCTATTCTATTCTATCTTCAACTCAGCAGAGACAGTTTTATGATGAAGACAAAGAGTCAGACGACATGGGTGACTGGCAGAGAAGGATGCGTGGGTGAAGGAAGGGTCCCCGGGATGCATATAGGTGACGGATGAAGATGATAGTGATGGAGCAGGGGAAACGAAATCATTTTGTACCCCTTGGAAGTTAATGACCCCATAATAATTAATGATGCTAACTGTTTTGAAACGCATGAACTAATCAACAAATACACCTTTTTTTTAGTAGACATTACTGGGGGTGGGTGGCAAATTCCGTTCCGCTCGCGGAACTTGCGAAATTTCGGCATTTCCGCGTTCCGCGCGGAACGCGAAAATGTCAAAACTTCCGCAATCCGCGGCGGAACGGAATTCGGGGGCCATGAGGTATTTTAAACCTCACCAGGAAGCACTTGCAGGAGCCCGAGTGTCCACTTCTCAGCTGGAGGGAGGGAGGGAGAGAGTGGGTGACCGGCTAAGGATGGTGAAATCACTCGTGAAAACCGCTTGTGCTGGAGTGCTCAAAGGGGCTGGGGAAGTTATTGTTAACAACGCTGTGCCTGCCTGCAACCGGTACTGCCCCAGCTCCCCGAGTGCTCCGAGTGCTCTGGGCGTGAGGGAGACCCAGGGGTGTGGGGAAGGAGAGGACGTCTGCGCTGTGAAGGAGGGAGGTGCAGACTCACCTTATTTGTTTAATGCTGCTTCGTGGGTGTTAAATCCTTTCTTTTCTCGCCTGCTGCAGTACTTGTGGTGGCCGCCGGGTGGTGGAGATGCGAGCGTGCTCTCCGATGCGAGATGCAGGATTCTTGTTGTGTGCCACGTTGCTGCTCTGCCCACGAGAATCTCGGGTGCGGGCGCGAGCAGGAAGGACTTTGTGGCTGGTGATAAATAATGCCTTTCGCTCGTTGTATTTGAGCGTGGATTGTGGGCTTCGTTTTGCCTCCTATACTCTCGCTCAGTGGAATGGAAGCCTCCTTCCCTGTAGAGGACAAGGATATATGTCTCGCTGGCGGCACCCTTCGTGTGCCAGGCAGAAAAAGGAAAAATCAAGCAGCGTTGGTGAGGTCTGTTATCCCAACTTTCACTGTGGAGCTTCCTGGTCTTCTGGAGCTCGGATGGGCGACGGACGTGCCTTGGATTTTTGCGATGGGGGGCAAAACCGGCGATTGAAGGCTGGAGTGGTGCTCTTCCCCTCTGGTCAATCAGGTCACACGGGTCACGGGCGGCAGGGGCCCCGAAGTGGTGTCGTCACGTAGATGGTGGCAGCGGTGCGGCAGGCAGGGGGGGCGGGCAGGTAGACGTGCGTAAATAAATAAAGCAAGACACGGTGACCAGGTTGGTTTTATTCTCACGCAAACACAGAGATAGCAGCAAAATCTCCGCGAGCACGCGAAATTTCGCGTGCTCGCGGAGATTTCTTGCCGTTTCGCGGAATTTCGCGGAAGGCAACTTCGCAAATTCCGCCCACCCCTGGACATTACACGTGGGCAAACTGCTAAATGTGGCAAAATCTAATTTATTTACAAAATGCGAAGCAAATAACATTATTATTGTGATTTCCGTAGTAAATAGAGTAAATTGCATGATTTGTGTTGCGTAATAGAATTGTATTGTGGCAAAGAATGCAGATGGTAAGTAAAATGGCTTTAAATGTCGCTTCTGCTAGGTAATATCTAACACGGGTCTTTCTAATGGCGGGTGGTAAACAGAAAGGCTTATTTTCTATATTTTAATTTCTATTGTGTTTGTTCTTATATTAGTTTTGTTCGGGCCTGCTAGGCCATGCTTCTAAAATGGCCGCTAGAAAGGACGAGATCGCGTTCGCTGAATAAGATGGCCCCCGCGCAGACTCAGTATGAATGCTCCAGTCACGTGTATGCGGCCTGTGCTCGGAGTGAGAGATGTCAAGGCCAATCTGACCTGCAACGAGGAGCGTGCCAAGTGTTCAGCATATATGCCTGGGAACGGATGGGAAAATCGAGCGACAGGGAATGAACTAATGTGTGACCATCAAAGATTGCTACAAAATAGATGAACAAATTGGACTACTTTGGATACCGTGATCATGAGACTTATTGTGTGCTTTATTGTCCCCAAACCGGTTCGAACAAGGAGGGCGATGAGGTGACCATCACCACCCCTCCAATGGACCAATTAGCGTGATTCTTGCCCCTAAGGATTGCAACTTTTAAGTGTAGTGAGCCAGAGAATAGGGTATAAGAGAGTCTGCTCTTACGTTATGAAAAAAACTTGCTTTTCATTTTTCCACCTTGATGCTGCGAGAGACTCTGTCATTTTGGACTTTGAACTTTGACTGGGGAAGGAACGAGATCGTTGCGGGAATTTGTCCGGGAGGTGATTGCGTCCGAGGAGGTTAGCGGTACAGTCAGTCAATTTGGGAGTCCTATCCTGTGATCTGCGGTTCATCTTCCTTTGGTGAACCATTCTTGTCATCTCCCCATGGCCATGGGTAATGAGTAATTTTATCTTTTCTTAAAAATCCTTCTTAAAAATGTTTATTGATATTTCTAAATGTTTTACTTAATAAAGAATTTTACTTATTTGCTCGAAAAATTTTAGATAAAAATATATTCTAACTTTAAAATGAGTCTCTGGTTCTTTAAAACAAAGTTTATGATTTAATAAATGTTGAAGGTTTTAATTGTGATTGAGCTGGTCTTAATCACCATCAACTGATTCTACTAGTTGGTCCATCGACCGAATAGCGGAGTACCTTGATGTTTAGAACCGACAGGAACCTCAGTTAATGTATATAATGTATAGGTTATTATTCTGTCAATTTTAACAAGGTATCCCGTTTGTCCAGCAGCTCATTTTCCTTAGCGTTTAATCCAGAAATTGAATGAATGAATGTATGCGGTGTCATGGGCTCCACCGACAAAATTTTTTCGTAGGTGTTTTTCTGGATTGGTGTCATAAGAAGAAATTTATATTAGTCGCGCTGGATCAGATTTCTTGGTAGCAGAGTTATGGTTACTATAGATTAGTTTGGTGATTATTGATTATAGATTTTTCGTGTCTAACACTCTATGTTGAGTTTGTATTACGTTATGTGTAAGTCAAAATTTTGAAGCTTCCAGAAAGTAGGAAGTGGACACGTGTGGCAAGAGAAGTCACACGGAATTGTGCATTGTCTGATTTCAAATTTGGTGATAACACAGTACTGTGTTATGTTAGGGAAATTTCACGTATGAATTGTATTTGAGTCAAATAGCAACAGGTTTTCTTAATTCTCAGGAGCAGTGTAGTCTCCACATGTGTTTTATCCCCAGAGAAACGGGTTTACCTCTTTGCTGAGAGAAGGGTAAGGTAGAGAGAAGTGCTACACTTATCGAACGAAACAGTATTCTTGTAAGTGGGAATAAACTATCTCCTTTGTTTAGAGAAACAGACAATGGAAATGTGTTTTACGTTGTAACGAATCGATTTTTGTCGAAAGGAAAAGCTAAGAAAACTGCCGATAATTTTTGTAAAGGAGGGGTCAGTAGAAGCAGGAGTAGAACTGACGTCAACAAGAACCGCGCTGGTATTGGCCAGGTGTGGAAGAACGAAGAATTTCCTGATTGGTGTGTTGGTGTGAGACGCGCTGGGATAGGTTAGTGTGAGAAGTGACGTAAAGCTTTCTGATTGGTGCGTTGGTGTGAGACGCGTTGGGATAGCTCCGAATAGCTGAGCAGCAGAAAGAACCGATTGGGAAAGGATTGTATAAATTGCTTCGGCAAAACAACAGTGAAAATGCCTTATTATAATGAATATGAGAGAGAGAAACCATCATGGTTTGCAAAGCTTAAAAACTTTTTTAAGAAAGATAAGAAGGTTGTGACTAGGGAAGGAGAAGTACTTCCTCCGCCGAAAACGCCAGCATCTCATATGATGTTGAAATATGGCTATCATACTTGCATTTGGTTGGAAAATTGGGCGAAGTATACCAAAGACGATGGAGTATTGGCATTTCCAGAAAATGGTTCATTTAGCACAGCGGTACTTCGAAATTTGAGAGAAAAGATGATGAAACTTGAACCGAGACCTAGGCTGACACAGTTCGAAGCCTTAGGTGAATGGGAAGAGGAAATGTATGAAAGGGAAAGACACAGAGGTGCAAAGAATTATAGTTTAGTTCATGGAAGAGTATGGGGTTTGAATCATGAAGACAGGATGAGACGATGGCGGTATGCTAACATGATGGATGGCTTGTTTCCTGTCAGAACAGTTGAAGAATTTATAGGGAGAAAGTGTACGGAGAAAAAGAAGCATGCAGTAACAGAGAGATATGGGTATGGAGTTAGCGACACAGAGGATGAGTTGCTGGAGGACATATTAAATAAAAGGCCCCCTCCATATCAACAGGATTCTGCGGTGGTGACACCAAATGCACCGCCAATGAGAACTGTAATAAATCAAAGCCCTGAACAAGTGTCTGAAATAAATAGTCCATTTAATAAACTAGAAACACCACAGACTGTGAAACATGATAATGGTAATACAGCTGAACTAGCCAGAACCACAAGAGAGTTGACTGAAAAGATAAGAGAACTGACAAAGAATATGGAAGCTGTGACTGTGCCAGTAACTATAGGGCCAGTAATCCCAGTATTTGAAAATCAAAAGATAGATGAACACTCCTTAACAATTCCTTTAAATTCCAGTATGCAAAGAGTAAGAGAAGAGATGATTCCAGAAAATAGAGAGAAAGAAGGTTCTGTTGGTCCATTTAGGTCAAGTCCACCTGTAAATTTGACAATTAATGAGAGTCAGATAAATAGTATTCCTACGGGAGCCGAGTCAGCAACTGAAACCCCTGAGAGAAGTGCAAATTGGATAGAATTAAATAAAACCCCTGTGGGTCCGACTGCAGAGGAATTAAATGATTGGGTGAGGAGCTTGCAGAAAAAAGATGCCGAACCACAACTTTTGGATGTGGTCAGATTAAAGATAGACATGGAGGAATTAATTCTAGGAACCATTGGTACAGATCGATTGAAGTCTTATCAAGATGATGAATTAATGTTTATGTGTAAAAGCGTCACTTGGAGAGCTAGAAACTTGCATGAAAAATTGGAAGAAACAGTGAACGAACTAGGAGTAGAGTTTGGAAAAATTAGAGGATTACAGAAACCATACAGGGTAGATTTTAGTGAGAAGGACATAGAAAATCTGAACACTTCAGGACGACTAACACAGATAAAGGAACTGATTGTTTTACTGAGAAAATGGGGAGATGTGGATAGGTGGAGAAGTAGGTGGATAAGGAGAAAAGAGGGAACAACTGATAAAGCATCATTGGCTTTCCCAGTAAAAGAGAAAGAACCAACGGTAATGGAAGGTCCAATGAGAGAAACTGCAGGAGGGAGTTATGTACATGTCCACTGGTCCAGACAAGATATATTGTTATTTACCAATGATTTTCCAAGATTGAGAGAAAAACCTGTAGAATGGTATAGACAGGTAGAGAGGTTTGTAAAAGTTTCAAAAGTGTTGTGGGAAGACCTGGACGGATTGTTTGAGATTGTTGTTCCTGCAGTTTTATGGACAGAATGTAAAATTACAATTGACTGGCCAAAGGAAGAATATGCTAGAGATGCCAAAACAGGAGCCCCAGGTTCAGAAGTAATGAGAAAATATGAACAGGCAATCACGTTTTTGAAAAATAAAATCCCACCAAAAGAAACGGACTGGGTAAAGATTGATAGAACAACTCAGGAGAGTAAGGAATCTGTACATGCCTGTTACGAGAGACTACTTTTGGTCTTTAAACAGTATAGTGGATACGAGAATTTGAGTGAAAAAGACTCTGAATGAGAAAGACATGAGTCATTTTGTGTATAGATTTGTGTATGGCTTGAGACCTGAAATAAGTGAAATGATTAAGCAGCATATGTTATGTTGGCAGAATAGCACAGTAGATGAGGTACTACGGTATGCAAAATATTGTAGTGATGATATTGAGTGTAGACAGCGTAAACTCAAGGAAAAGGCAATGTGGGCACAAGGAAAGGTTGCAGAAAAGCAAGAAGCTCAGATGAATAGTCAGTCTAGTGATGCAGGACAGACCAAGTCCAAACCGAATATTGGTAAGGGAAAGGGTCAGATGAGTATAGAAGAAGCTAAAAAGAAATGGCCATGTCATAATTGCGGAAAATTAGGGCACTGGAGAAACAAGTGTAAATTTCCTCCAAAAGTTAATACAGAAAATCAATCATTGAATCCACAGGTGCAGAATGAGGTGAGTTACCAACAGCTGCAACAGCCGCAGGTAGTTACACAACAGTGTCAGGTGCCGCAACCACCTCTTCCAAAGAGTGTAAATCCTCAAAGATACAGTACAGAGGCAGGATTCTACGGAGGAGAGCAGGTAACAAAATTGCCGCGCGCAGCTGCAGTTTCGCAGTATTGGTTACGGCAGGATGGAGATGAATCGGATGAAAGTTTATGACGGTGCCTAGGAGAGGAAGAAGAGTGCGTGCTTGGCACAACTCTAGAGGTAGATCAGTCAGGTCCATTTGTGGATGGAGAAGTGAATGGTGTAAATGTTACATTCCTTGTGGACACTGGTGCTACCCGTTCTACTGTTAGATCAGTGGAAATTCCAAAACTTCCTCTCTCAGGAGAATATATCCAAGTTGTAGGTGTTTCAAACAGGCAGATTAAAACCCCTCTTACAAAACCAATAGAGGTGGAAATTGGACCATTCAAAGAGATGCATCGCTTTGTGGTGTGTGATTGTAGTCCTTTAAATTTATTGGGACGCGATCTGCTTTGTAAAATGAATTGTACCATCTACTGTACCCCAGATGGTATTGCTTTTCAGACACCAGATGAGGATGTCCTGTATAAAATGACAATGGCAGAACTAGAACCAGGAGTGAATGATATGTTTCCTGTGTTTGATGCGGAGAAAATCCCTATTGAGTTGAAAGGAATAGTCAGGTCTGATGTATGGGATTTCACAGGTGAAGATATTGGACTAATGAGAGAAGTTGATCCTGTAAAAATTACTGTAAAAGAAGGAACGAATTACCCAAACACCCCGCAGTACAAACTGACGCCAGAAATTATTGAAGGAATGACACCTGTAATTAATAAGATGATTGAACAAGGGATTTTGAGAGAAATAATGAGCAGCCCATGTAATTCTCCTATAATGGGACTGAAAAAGCCAAATGGAACATATAGAATAGTGCAAGATTTGAGAAAAGTTAACAAAATTGTTATTCCTTGCTGCCCAGTTGTGCCAAACCCTGCTGTAATACTGTATCAAATCCCACATGATGCAGAATGGTACACAGTTATTGATTTGTGCCATGCATTCTTTTCTATTCCATTGCACCCTGACAGCCAGCCATTATTTGCGTTCTGGTTCGGAGAGCGTATTTTGGCATGGTGCCGAATTCCTCAAGGGTATACTGAAAGTCCTTCAATTTTTAATCAGATTTTAAAGAAATCCTTAGAAGATTTAAAAATGCCTGAAAAATCTGTGATGGTCCAATATATTGATGACCTATTAGTGGCATCAAAGACTAGAGAAGTATGTGTTACGGACACCATTGCTTTACTGAATCATTTGGCAGAAGGAGGACACAAGGTGTCCCCATCAAAACTGCAATTTTGTCAACAGGAAGTACAGTACTTAGGTCATAAGATTGAGAAAGGGATGCGAAAAGTGACAACAGAAAGGATAAGGATCATCAAAGGGATGAGAGCCCCAATGACACAAAGAGAGGTGAGAATGTTCCTTGGAATGGTTGGTTATTGCCGACAGTGGATAAGTGGGTTTTCATTGATTGCAAAACCTTTACAGCGATTGACAAAGAAGGATGTCAAAGATCCGATTGCATTGGATGAAGAGGAAATGAAGGCTTTTGAGGAACTGAGAACAAGTTTGTGTGAGGCACCAGCATTGGGAATGCCTGATTATGAGAAAGAATTTGAGCTGTATTGTGGCGAGAGAGACGGATGTGCACTTTCAATATTAGTGCAAAGGCATGGAAAAATGAAATGACCAATAGCCTATTTTTCAGCTGTTTTAGACCCGGTAGCAAAGGCGTTGCCTGGATGTCTGAAAGCAGTAGCTGCTACTTGTGTGAGTCTGGAACAGAGTGAAGGTATTGTGATGGGATATCCTTTGAGAGTATATGTCCCACATTCAGTTGAAATCCTTCTGACCCGAACAAAAACCCAATTCATGACACATAGTCAGCTGACTAGGTATGAAAAGGTGATCTTGGGTGCAGACAATGTAACCATTGTAAGATGCAAAAGTGTGAATCCTTCCACTTCACTGCCAGATTAAGTAAATGCAGAACTCAAAGATGATGTTGATCATAAGTGTTTGGATGTGCTTGAATTTTGCACAAAGCCTTGCCCTGATATCAGGGATGAACCTCTAAAAGAGTCAGATTATGTGATGTTTGTGGACGGGTCATGCCTGAGGACAGATGAGGGAGTTTTAAGTGCTGCGTATGCTGTATGTACGGTGGCAACCATAATGGAAGTATCTTCTTTGAGAGGAATACGTTCAGCCCAAGTTGCTGTGCTGATTGCTCTGATTCGAGCGTGCAAACTGGGAAAGAATTCCCGAATCACTGTGATCACGGATAGCCAGTACGGCTTCGGAGTGGTCCATGATTTTGGACAGATCTGGTCCCAGAGGGGATTCTTGACTTCCAGAGGGTCTCCTATCAGGAATGGTGAGTTTGTGAAGAAGTTGCTTGAGGCGATACAGCTGCCTAAACAGATTGCGGTGGTAAAGTGCACTGCTCACAAAAATGGAAATGATTACATTGCAGTGGGTAACAAATTTGCTGACGTATTGGCTCAATATTGTGCCAGAAATATGACCTCAATGAATCGGAAAAGGGAAAAAGAAAATGTTTCATGTCCCTTGCTCTTTACTAACCCAGTTGAAACATGGGATGAGGTGAAACAATTGCAGGAAGAGGCAAGTGATGAGGAAAAAGACGTTTGGATAAAAGCAGGTTGCAGACAGAGAGAGGAAGATGAAGTCTGGGTTTACAGCGATGAAAGACCAGTTATGCCTGATAGCATGATCTCTAACATGGCACGGATGTACCATGGACAGGCACACATAGGTAGAGATGCCATGATCAGACTTTTCAAGCAGACCTGGTATAACCCAAAATTTAGGGCTATAGCTGAAAGCCTTTGCCAAAGATGCCTTATATGCCAACAGATAAATCCTGGAAGGAAGACAATAGTGAGTTTGGGAGTAATAGGACGTGAAGGAGGTCCTTTTACCAGAATGCAATTAGATTTCATTGAAATGCCCCCGAGTAACAGGCTGAGGTATGTCCTGGTGGTCGTCTGTTTGTTTTCTCGTTGGGTGGAAGCCTATCCGACAAGAAGGAATGATGGAGTTACTGTAGCTAAACTCCAGCTGAGAGAATTCATTCCTAGATATGGTTTTCCGGTAACGATAGAAACAGATAGAGGAACGCATTTCCAGAACGAACTTATCCAACTGATATGCGAAGCACTAGACATTCAACAAAAGCTGCACTGTGCCTACAGACCAGAGGCTTCTGGAGTGGTAGAGCAAGTAAATGGCACCATAAAGAATAGGTTGGGTAAAATGTGTCAAGCCACAGGACTCAAATGGCCCGATGCCTTACCATTGGTGCTAATGAGCATAAGAAGCATACCTGACAGAAAAACAGGTCTGAGTCCTCATGAAATAATCATGGGACGAGCAATGAGACAAGCATATGTACCTGTCAACAAACTGCTGACTATAACTGATGATCTCATACTGGACTATTGCAAAGGATTGGCTGATGTGGTGCATTCTGTGTTTCATCAGGTTGGACCGGATGCGACCACTCTTGAAAGAAAACCAGCTCATGATCTGAGTCCAGGAGACTGGGTCCGCATAAAAGTCCACAGAAGAAGAAATTGCTTGGCTCCACGCTGGGACAAGCCACATCAAGTGATTCTGGTGACAACGACTGCAGTAAAGTGCGTAGGTGTGAAAAATTGGATTCATGCCAGCCATACAATCAGAGTTCCAGATCCTGAAGCTCGACCTGTAAGTCAACATCTGGAAATATCAAATACCAGCTCAGCGTCTGAAGCAGAGACTGAAGCAATCAGAATTCCAGATCTTGAAGCTCGACCTGTAAGTCGACATCTGGAAAAATCATTTACCAGTTTGTCAATTGAAGAAGAAACTGAAACAATCAGAGTTCCAGATCCTGAAGCTCGACCTGTAAGTCGACATCTGGAAATATCAGATACCAGTTCGGCATCTGAAGCAGAACAACTTGAATCCTGTGAAAGACAAAAGGAAGAATCCAAAAACAAAGAACTGATATTGAAACAGGAGAAACCGAACTAATAAACAGTGACAATGAACAGCCAAGTAGACGCTTTGGGGAAATCCCTCCGGAAATTGTAGAGGTAACTCAAGAAAAATTAGATTTAGATAGAGAGATTGGGGAAATTGCAGAAGAAACACGAGGAGGATTAGACTCAAAATTACATGCAGAAGAAACACAGGGAAATTTAGATCTAGATAAAGAGTTTGGGGAAATTGCGGAAGAAACACGAGGAGGATTAGACTCAGAATTTCAGGCAGAAAAAACACAAGAAGATTCGGATTCGGACAAAGAGACTGAGATCATAAAGTTCAAAGTTAGAGGAAGTGAAGTGAGATCTGAGACAGAATCTGAGGAAAGTGAAGAAGAAAGAAGGCAAAGAATAGGACCAAGAAAGAGAACTTGGAGAGCAGAACGAGGAGAAAAAGAAAGTGAACTAAAAAAGCCAAGAAAAGGAGACAATTGGCCCAACTAAATTAAAAGACTGAGATATAAAATAATAAATTTGAACAAAGAAAATGCAGAACAAGTGAATGAAATAACAAGTCAAGAAAGACAAAGAAAAACAGATAAAAGACAATTGCCGAGACCTAAAAGAGTGAAAAGACCTAACTTGAAATACAAGTCACCTGAATGGGTATACATAGCACTGTCTGACATTAAAGAAGTGGATAGCAGTCACGAGAACCCAGACAAAGACTGTGAACGAGTGGGTGAGAGTGAACTGCGCCAACCCTGAAAAGTCAAAGAAAGAAAACCGGATTAGACACACAAACTGATAAAGACAAAGAAAATTTCTGAGAGCCGAAAGGTGCACCAAAAACAGTTGATCCCAGTCAACACTAAGACATTTGAGGTCTGGAAACACATTTCTGTACATATAATTAGATAATATTTCAACATGGTAGACACTGAGAATAGAAGAGCTAAATGTGAGTTTTTCCGTAGATGGTGTAGGATGTGTTTCTATTGTACAGGCTTTCTAATGCTTATCTGGTTTATTTTGGCAATAATAATTCCACTTAGATTAGTTGGAGAAAATACATCTGTAATCAGGAATGACACGAATAGTGACAAGAAATCTAACATAAAGAACACTGCAACACTGGTAGATAGTACTGATTTTCATAGGGACAAGTCAATAACTGATTTCTCCAAGAATGTCTTCACGAAACTCTTATATGAATATGTAGAGACAATGGATGTCAGAGATTGTTATGTGTGTATGCAGTTACCTGCATCTGTAACAGAAGGTGTGACGTATCATCACCTTCCTTTGACGTATGGAATAACTTGTAGTGTTTTAGCTAGCTTATTTTACAAAACTGGTAAATTAGAGTATTACTATACTGACACAGATGCTGTTTTTGCTAAAGTTCCCGTAGTCCCTGAACTAAATAAGGTGAAGTTTGCAAAGATGTTTGGAGAATTTTTCTTAGAAACAAAAGAATTAACATTAGAATATGCATTTAGACATAATCTTACTTGTGGGTTAAGAAAGGAAGAAAAGGTTTTCTTAGACATGGTAGAAGACAGAAGGGTTAAGTTTCAAAGAAAGGCAGCAGGAGAAAAGACAAAAACCCCGCCTTGGGCGTTTGATGAGGGAAGTTATGACAAAGGCGAAACAATGGTTCTAGATTGGCCCCAACAAAAAAAATTGTGCATTAGTAGGGATAACACTTTGTATGATAACTATTTCGTGGGTTCTAGTGAGTGCCGAGATACATACAAAATTTTAGGGGGATGGGGGTTCAAAGGAGGAAAAGATCCAGTATTTCCAGGGATCTATTATATTTGCGGAAATAGAGCCTATTATAGGTTGCCGGACCATTGGTACGGAACATGCTATCTAGGCCTGGTCTTTCCAAAGATTTTTCATGTGGAGAGAGGAACGAAAGGAATTCACGAGATAGGTAAACCATTAACCCGTAGAAGAAGGGAAAGCTTCTCAGAGATAATAGGTGACATTTTTGGAGCATTGATACCAGCAGTGGGTATATCTTTGAATGCATACAAAATTCGAAAATTGTCTACAGTATTGGATCGTTTATCAACGAATACTGCTGGAGGATTCTTGATGGTAAATACCGAAATGGTTGCCATGAGAGCTATGGTAATGCAAAATCGACTTGCCCTTGACATTCTTTTAGCAAAAGAGGGTGGAGTCTGTGGAATGCTGAAAGTACAATATTGTTGCACTTACATTCCAGACAAAAGTCAGAATATACAGAAGTATATAAAGAACATTACTGATTTGCATAAAGAAATTGCCCCACTGGAGGTTGAAGGTACTTGGTAGAGACTTGGCAAGAGTTTTTCCTCAATGAAGAAATGGTTCACCGAAATAGGTAGTTCTCTTACTGGGAAAATACTAATTCCAGTGACATTAGTAATAGTGATAATATCAATATTGAGATTAGCATATGTGTGTGTTAAAAGAAGAAAAAGACAAAATAAAGTAAAAAGAGAAAATGAGAAAAATAAAGAAAGAGAACGGGAAATGGGAGAGAGCGAATTGGAAGAGTTTAAAGAGAACATGTACAAAAGGTCTAAAAGACAAGATGAAAAGAACACGATTGTCTAAATTAACAAATGCAAGTGGACAAGAAACATTTATCTGATAAAGTTTGTAGGGATAGGTTTTAGTGGTGATGTTAAAAATCACCAAAGGGGGAATTGATGGAGCAGGGGAAACAAAATAATTTTGTACCCCTTGGAAGTTAATGACCCCATAATAATTAATGATACTAATGTTTTGAAACGCATGAACTAATCAACAAATACACCTTTTTTTTTTTTTAATTCTTTTTATTGAAAGTACAAGAGACAGCAGCACAGTAATAGTGAAGCATCTAAGATCTGCAATTCACACATGACATATATCAGTACAACAAATCAAATTATTTCATAGCTTGGACTTAAGAAGATTGGTCATCGTCCTCTGCAGGTACTAAAGGCGCCACACATATATCCCCTCTGTAGGCATTCCATGCGCCCCAGATTGAGGACCACTTTTTTGGGCATCCCCGTGCAATATACACAGTCTTTTCCCTGAACATACACCAATCAAGGTTTTGTTTCCATTTTGACAATGTAGGTGACGTGTCAGACCCCCAGTTCTGTGCAATGTCCCTTTTAGCTGTTGCGAGACCTAAAGTCACCCATGTTTTCTCTGCGGCGTTAAGGTCGGTAGGTTCCCAAATGTTAAGGAGGCAGCGCTCGCCTCGGGGTGTATGTTTTTATTTAGGACCGCCCTAATGGTCCGGTGTATCGCTTGCCAAAATTGTTGGGTGTGGTTGCATTCCCATAGCGTGTGCATAAATGTGCCCACCTGTCCACATCCCTTACGACACTCACCACTGTCTCCCCTCCCCATACGCAGTAATTGCGGTCCTGTGATGTAAGTCCTATGCAGGATCTTGAGTTGGACCAGTCGCAGCCGGGCGGAGATACCCACCTCCCGGGGAGACGCCACTGCCTCCCGCCACTCATCGTCATCCATTTCCAGGCCGTCTGCCCTCCAGTGTTCCCTAAGTTTCTCAAGGGGGTCAGTGGTATTGTGTAGCAGTTTCTTATATGTAAGGGAGACCGCTTTCTCAGGCAAATCGCCATCCAGGAGTCTATCCTCCAGTGGGGAGGAGTCAGGGAGTTAAGTGCCCTTCGGTATGGCTGCGTAGAGGGCATGTCGGATCTGTAAATAACGGAAGAATTCTGTGCCCGCCATTTCATATTGTTGCTGTATCGTTGAAAAAGGTATTACCTCTCCCCTGGACCATAAATCTCCTATACGTGATATACCGATTAGGTCCCATCTATCGAAACCCTTGGAGGTCCGCAGCTGACCTAGTTGTTCCGAGTCCCACAGGGGGTGGCAAGAGTTAGTCTCTTCCTCCAACCCAAACTTTTCTGGACGTCATGCCATATCCTCACAGCATGACTAGTTGGGCCAGTAAGCGGCAACTTTTTCCGGTGGGAGTACAGTGCTATATTGAAGTTGCCGCCCGGCAGGAGCCATCTATCCATGGCGTATCCTGGATCTTGGGGGCCGCGGTAGGTGGCTTGGTTAATGGCTGCTAATTGAGCAGCCCAATAGTATTTTTTAATATCTGGGAGGCTTATGCCTCCATCATACCAGTTGAGGACCAGTTTTTTATGTGCTATGCGGGGTCTACCATTCCAGATCAATTCCCTCTGAAGGCCCTCAATTTCTCTAAAATAACTAGCAGGTACTGGATTGGGCGCATTTTGTAATGCATATAGGAATCGGGGCAGTGACATCATTTTAAATAAAGCTGCCCGTCCTAGAAATGAGAGGGGCAGCGTCCTCCAGGTTGTGATATCTCGCCGCAGTCTCTGTATAGGTGGGCGCAGGTTTTTTTCGAAGTGCAATTTAGGGTCGGGAGTTACAAATATTCCCAGATAACGAAACCCATCTTTCGCGGTCTGAATGGGGCAATCGCCGAATAGCCGAGGGGGGATGCCCTTAAGCACATACATTATTGACTTATCCCAATTAATTGAAAAACCGGAGTGCCGTCCAAATGTCGCAAAAATGTCTAGTATTCTCCTGAGTGATCCGCGGGGGGAAGCTAAAAAAAGAAGTATGTCGTCTACATAGAGCGAGATACGATCCTCCCAATCTTTTGACCATTTCAGCCCTCGAATAACGGGATCCTGTCGGATCCAGGCCGCCAGGGGCTCCAGGGACAGAGCAAATAATAATGGTGATAGCGGACACCCCTGACGGGTACCACGGCTCAATTCGAAGGTCGCTGACCGTTTATTATTGACTACTACCTGCGCCTGCGGTGTCGCATACAGTAGCCTGACCCAGGATATAAAAATAGGTCCAAAGCCCAACTTCTCAGCACTGCCACGAGATATGGCCATTCCACGGTATCAAAGGCCATCGAGGCATCTAGGGATAGTATAATGGCGTCTTCCTGGATCGTGTCAATCCTTCCCAATACACCATGTACACGCCTCAAATTAAGGGCCGTATTCCGCTGAGGCATGAAGCCAGATTGATCAGCGTGTACTAAACTATTAATGATCTTAACTAGTCGTGTTGCAAGTAGCTTGGCGAGAATTTTGGGTTCCGCATTGAGTAGGGAGATGGGTCTGTACGCCGAGCACCGATCCTTCGGTTTGCCGTCTTTGTGAATAACTACGGGAGAGGCCAATCGCTGGTCCGGAGGGAGGATGCCTATACTCCTGCTTTCTTCATACATTGCCTTCAGGTGCGGGGAGAGCAAGTCAGGGCATAACTTATATAGTTCGATAGGGAGCCCGTTGGGACACATGGCCTTCCCTGGTTTAAGACTCCGAATGGCCTGCGCTATCTCGTCAGTCGTTATGGCGCTATCTAGGTATAGCTTATCGTCAGGGGAGAGCGCAAGCAACCTGATATCTCGCAGGAAAGCTCTAGAGTCTTCCTCCCCAAGGAGCGATGTGGATGTGTATATTGTACTAAAGTGTTCTGCGAATGCTTCCGTAATTACCATGGGGTCACTAATAATGTTATCACCGTCCACTTTCAGTTCGGAGACTAGTCTGCTGGCTCTTTCCTTCTTATCGAGCCATGCGATCAACTTGCCTGCCTTATCTCCCCATTCGTAGATCCTACCATCACTTTCAGCACCCCATTCCTTGGCTTTGTCTGTTGCTATGTGTTTGTATTCTTCCCTTTTTAAGTGTAGGAGGTGTAGTGTGTCTGGTGATGCATCCCCAACTGAGAGCCTCTCAAGGTCTAAAATATCAGATTCAATTTTCTCCAATTCTTTGTGTTTCTCTTTCTTGGTCCCAGCTATGAGAGATATGGCACTACCCCGAACCACCGATTTAAAAGCCTCCCATAGTATCTGCGGGGATTCAACCGAGCCCTGATTTTCCTGAAAGTAGAGCCGGATGGATTTTAAGAGTTCTTTTTTGACCTGCGGGTTTCGCAGATACCAGCGGTTGATTGGTGTGATCCCACCCGTCTGCGTCTCTCCCAACCCAATTTGTACCCACAGGGGGGAGTGGTCCGAGACGCCTCTTGCTAGATGTTTGACCTCCCGGACATAGGTCGTTTGTGTAGCAGGGGTAAGCACATAGTCGATACGAGAAAAGCTCTTGTGGGCTCCCGAGAAAAATGTGTGCTGTATACTAGTGGGGTGACTCGCCCTCCACGTGTCTATCAGTCCAAGGGAGTCTAGAAAGTCAGGCAGCCAGCGGTTCGAGGAATGCAAGTCCCTCGGGGGGTGCCGGTCCAAGGAGCCCAAAACTACCGCATTAAAATCCCCTCCCACCAGGAGGAAGCCCTCAGGGAGTCCCAAGAGCAGTGTTCCAAGGTCAGTAAATTTGGCGTGTTGGAGACCGGGGGGAACATAGACCGAAATTAGGTTGATGGTACGTCCCTCCCACCGTCCCGTGGCAGCCACGTATCTACCTCCCTCATCCGTTCGTGTATGTTGCAAAGTGAAGGGACACGTGGTTTTTAAGAGGATACCCACCCCCGTGAGCTTGTGGTAAAGCCAGCATGGGCAATCATCTTATAACCCCATCGATTGAGGGCTCTACAGGTGATCCCCTTCAGGTGGGTCTCCTGTAAGAGCGCCACATCCGGGGAATGACGCTTGAGATATTGGAGGACCAACATACGTTTTAGCCTATCTCCGAGTCCGTTAACGTTCCAGCTAAGTAATTTTAATTGTGTGGGTATGTGTGTGATTATCATCCTTGTATGAAGAGTGCGAGATATCCTGCTGCTTTGTCTCCATTAACAACCAATTAAACAAAAAGAAACCCCGTCGGAATGCTCCCACCCCCTCAACCCCAAATCCCCCACCCTGCTAGCCTGCATACTGAGCTCCAAACTACTCAGATATAGTAACTGTGCAGAGTGCCTGTCACCCAACCTGTAAACCGTAAAAGAAGGTAACTTATGGGGAATAATCGCCCCCGCAGCCCGCCCAAATCACAAACCAACAGGTCTAAGCTGTGTCCTCAGCTGGGCCACCGTAGTGTCCATATGTTCATTAATATGAACACTCCGACAAGAGTGTGTAGCGAGAAAACACTAGTCTCTGGCGTCCCTTCAGTGTCTCTCCTCTCCAACCGGTAGTATGGCAAAGCAGCGTCTTACCAGGTCGGTGGGTGCAGCCGCGCCTCAATCAATCTGTTACGGAATCTCACTTAGCGTTATGGTCGCTCGCATCCCGCCAGCCCTCCAACCAGTCCATTGCCTCCTCTGGACGTTCAAAGAACCAGGCCTTCCCGTTGGGTTCCACATGCAGGCGAGCCGGAAAGAGCATCGAATACTTTACTCCTTTGTCTCGAAGCTGTTGCTTGACCGCGAGGAAGGAGCGTCTGAGTTTCTGTACATTTTGCGTAAAGTCAGGAAAAAAGGAGATCGTGGAATTATCATATTTAAGTGGTGGGGCCACCTTGGCGCTCTGCAAAATTATATCACGGTCCCTGAAATTTAGCAGACGAGCCAAGATTGGTCGTGGAGGGGCCCCCGGCCTTGGTCTACCTCCTGGCACTCTATGGGCCCTCTCGACCACGAATAAGCGGGACAAGCCTTTGGGGCACATGCGTTTCGTGATAAGGTCTTCGACGAACAGGTCAGCCGCCTGTCCCTCCGCTTTTTCCGGTACCCCAATTATTCGCACATTATTTCTTCGGGAGCGGCCTTCGAAATCGTCTAGTTTGTCTTCCGCCTGCTTCTTGAAGGCCCGAAGGTCCCTGAGCTCGTTTTGCAGCTGCGAGACATCATCCACGAGACTAGACGAGGTGACTTCAAGCTGCTTCACTTTATCACTCATCTTGGAGAGATCCGCCCTAATGAGGGTGACCTCCACCGTTATAGCATCAGTGCGCTGCTCCATTGAGGCTCGTACTCCCGCAATGGCGTCCATTACATCCTTCAGGCTGTGCTCCGGAGGTGTGCCCCCCGCCTCGGTGCTAAGCTTGTCTTTGGCCACCGCATCAGGGGAGCTAGCTTTTTGATAAGTGAAGCGGTCCAGTTTGTTCTGGGACTGTGCCTTGGTACCCCTCGCGCTGGACATCGTACTGGGCCTCCGGCGGCACCCACCACACCAGGCATCTCCCGCCGATCAGACTGCAATGCCCAGGTCTCCTGCGGCCTCCAGCACCGATCACAGTAAAGATGCGCAGCTGGAGCCCAGGGATCACCCAGCTCCCAGTGTCAGGACGGTTGCGCGAGGTGAGGCCCCCCAGTTGGAAGCCACTCCAGGGCCAAGCGCCTCGTGGGTAGGGTAGACCTCAGCTCTGTGTGGGGTCTAGGCTGTGCGAGAAGCTCCAAACCGCTGTCAGTGTCCTATGTGCGTCTTCAGTGTATGGGGCACTTTGGATGCTCAAGGCGGTGGATCCTACTGCTGTTGTTGACGTGTGCTCCCGCTGGGGCGGCCTCGGCGGTAATGGCGGCCGCACCCGGCGCGCAAGACGCAGCGTTAATCTGGAGCAGGCGAGAGAAGGCGGTAGGGGAGGGGAGCGTGATCACATATCACTCACCGCCCGCCGCCGGGATGTAGAGGTCTCTCGTTGGCCGTGTCAGCGGCCGCGTGTGCCTCCCGGTCTTCTTCACCAGCGCAGCCCCGGCATTCACCAGAGGTCCCGGTCCGCGACAACGTGCAGGCCCCTCCTCCATCGATCAGCGTCGGAGCCACAAGCGAGCGCCGCGAGTAGCTCTCCACGTCCGCCAAGCCTAGGAGCCTCTCCACCCGGGTGTCCCAGCTCTGAGGGACGGATAATTGAAGCAGGATGTTAGGGAGTGCGGGCGAAGCTGAAGGAGCTGATTCACTACGCGGCCATCACGTTCAAGCGCGTAGCCACGCCCCCAACAAATACACCTTTTTTTTAGTAGACATTACACGTGGGCAAACTGCTAAATGTTGCAAAATCTAATTTATTTACAAAATGCGAAGCAAATAACATTAGTATTGTGATTTGCGTAGTAAATAGAGTAAATTGCATGATTTGTGTTGCGTAATAGAATTGTATTGTGGCAAAGAATCTTAGATGGTAAGTAAAATGGCTTTAAATGTCGCTTCTGCTAGGTAATATCTAACACGGGTCTTTAGAATGGCGGGTGGTAAACAGAAAGGCTTATTTTCCATATTTTAATTTCTATTGTGTTTGTTCTTATATTAGTTTCGTTCGGGCCTGCTAGGCCATGCTTCTAAAATGGCCGCTGGAAAGGACGAGATCGCGTGCGCTGAATAAGATGGCACCCGCGCAGACTCAGTATGAATGCTCCAGTCACGTGTATGCGGCCAGTGCTCGGGGTGAGAGATGTCAAGGCCAATCTGACCTGCAACGAGGAGCGTGCCAAGTGTTCAGCATATATGCCTGGGAACGGATGGGAAAATCGAGCGACAGGGAATGAACTAATGTGTGACCATCAAAGATTGCTACAAAATGGATGAACAAATTGGACTACTTTGGATACTGTGATCATGAGACTTATTGTGTGCTTTATTGTCCCCAAACCGGTTCGAACAAGGAGGGCGATGAGGTGACCATCACCACCCCTCCAATGGACCAATTAGCGTGATTCTTGCCCCTAAGGATTGCAACTTTTAAGTGTAGTGAGCCAGAGAATAGGGTATAAGAGAGTCTGCTCTTACGTTATGAAAAAAACTTGCTTTTCATTTTTCCACCTTGATGCTGCGGGAGACTCTGTCATTTTGGACTTTGAACTTTGACTGGGGAAGGAACAAGATCGTTGCGGGAATTTGTCCAGGAGGTGATTGCGTCCGAGGAGGTTAGCGGGACAGTCAGTCAGTTTGGGAGTCCTATCCTGTGATCTGGGGTTCATCTTCCTTTGGTGAACCATTCTTGTCATCGCCCATGGCCATGGGTAATGAGTAATTTTATCTTTTCTTAAAAATCCTTCTTAAAAATATTTATTGATATTTCTAAATGTTTTACTTAATAAAGAATTTTACTTATTTGCTCGAAGAGTTTTAGATAAAAATATATTCTAACTTTAAAATGAGTCTGTGGTTCTTTAAAACAAAGTTTATGATTTAATAAATGTTGAAGGTTTTAATTGTGATTGAGCTGGTCTTAATCACCATCAACTGATTCTAGTAGTTGGTCCATTGACCGAATAGCGGAGTACCTTGATGTTTAGAACCGACAGGATCCTCAGTTAATGTATATAATGTATAGGTTATTATTCTGTCAATTTTAACAAGGTATCCCGTTTGTCGAGCAGCTCATTTTCCTTAGTGTTTAATCCAGAAATTGAATGAATGAATGTATGCGGTGTCATGGGCCCCACCGACATAAGTTTTGCGTAGGTGTTTTTCTGGATTGGTGTCATAAGGAGAAATTTATATTAGTTGCGCTGGATCAATAGATTGCATGGGTAGTTGAAGGATGGGTGAAAGGTGAAAGAGAAAGCAGAAAGGATGCCTGCCTGGGTGGGTGAAACTGTATGGGTGAAAGAAATCCTCCGGAGGGTTTGAGGGGTCAAACTCTAAGGCAAGCAAGGACGCATGGGTGGTGGTTGGTTATATCTATGACAAATGTATGTTGTCGGTGAAAGCCGGTTTATGATAGCCATGTTTGGATGGATGGATGCCTGGATGATATCACATAGATAGTAGGTGAAAACAGAGTCAGACTGGATGAAGAGAATGTAAAAGAAAATTGAACCGTGCCAGAGTACCAAAGCCAAGGGTGAAGAATAAAATAATAATGCTAGAAGAGCAATGCACTGATAAATGAAAAAAGCCCTGGAAAGAACAAGGACTGTTTTTTTGCAAGGTTTTTGATTCAAAGGTTTGAGGTTGTACTTGTATTTCAGAATGGAATACTCCCTTGACTCACAGTAGTTTGCAAGCACAACATATATATTGTGCATGACTATTATGTACCCTACCCACCCATCATTAATCGCCTCCCTCCGACTCCGAGGTCCACTTCCGCTCCAGTCCCTACCCATGTCATTTTTGACTGTGTCAGCCATGGGTGGCCTATCGGCTGCATGGTAACTACTAGTACTTACAAATCACTCAGTATGTCATCATCATCATCAGTGAGTGACATGATGTCGTGCCGCCGTATATCATCATTCATAAGCATGTCATCATCATCATGTGCCTTATTGCAGTAGTCAGGGTGAAAGTGACAATATCTGAGTATTTGCCATTGATTTAACAGAGTGTGGCCGTAATGGAAAAATATATAATTGTGTAGTACAGCTGCCCCACATGCAGACAGTAGTAAGGTAACATGAGTCTGCGCGACACGAGTATGTCTGTCTAGGGCACAAGCTGACTGAGCTGGCATGCCTACAAGATTAATTGTGCTTAACAAGAGGTAGAAGAAGAATACTTCTACTCTACTCCATAGTGCCTGAAAGTCTAGTCATCACATCCAAATCTTAGGGGCAGAGGAAGTGAGGAGGATAGTATCACAACTGCTAGTGCTACTGTGCCACTATCATTTTTATGTGTGTAATTTTGTGTTACTGTTTTGCTAAGAGTATTGGTTATAATTGTCTTTTTTTTCTTTCTTGATATAGCTACTCCTTCCCAACCCACCAGGCAGGAGTTAGCAGCCAGGGCAGGGCAAAGGAAGCTGCCCCAATGGCCCAATGCCCCGGGCCCCAGCCAGACCCCCACGTGCCTCCGGTGGTACGGCGCTGTGCTCTGGCAGCCGCCCGCCGCCCATCATCATCACATTCATCATCATCCAGTGCTGCCCACCCCTGTTGTTCCTGTAGGAACTTTCGGCGCCGCATGCTCCTCTGGATGGCGCGTCTAGAGGCCAAGCTGGAGGAGGTCCTGGAGCGAACTAGCAGGCACCCCCGCCGCTAGACCTCAGTCTTCGAACCTTGCCCCTTTTTTAATCTTTTTTTGGTGGGTGGGATGTTGGTAGTTGGGGAAACTTGGGGTTTACTTTTCTTGAACTTTGATGTGGACATTGACAATCATGGATGGACATTTATTTAATTTACTGGACATTGGTTGGTGTTAGGGAGAGGGTGGGTCAGGTGTTGTCGGTTTTTCTTCTTCTAGTTTATATTTGTTAGGGTAATAAATTATTTATAGTTTTACAATACATATGTTGCAAATCTTTTCTGGGGGGTTACTCTTTTACGTCACCTTGTTTGTTTCCTCCTTTTGCTGCAGCGCAGCAGCCAGTTTTTGAAATCTGCCAATAGTGTAACACACTGACAGATAGATGCAGTACCCTCACTTGTTTACTACTGTCAGTTTCTCCTCTTAGTCTATGCATTCTGCAACTAAAACCCCTTTGTAGTATGTACTCGGAAGGATATGGGTGTGTGAATTCATTAATTTCCATAGTATATACATTATTGACTCCCCACACTTCTTCTCTTACCTGTGATTGATGTTTAGGCGAAGCGATTACTGCATGGTGATGGTTTGGTTTCCTAAGGTGCCATAGTGGGTGGTGGTAGCAGTAGTAGACAGTTGCATTTGCAAAAAAAGAAAATGAGACAGTCAGTCACCTGAGGGAGACTAGGGAACAAGTAATAGAAATACAGTAAGTAGTAAGTACACAAGAAGAAGACTGCCAAACAAGAAACCAGATGATGAATGATAAGCAATGCTAAAGTAAAATAAAACATAATGGTGGCAGGGATAGCCTAGTAAAAGTTACAACAAACTGAAGTCGACTCGACCTATGAAGTGGACAAGCGTAACCTTTAGTGCTGGAAGGATGATAAATCGATGCTGGCAATTAATAATTCATAATGGGTTAATAATTATGTTCCTCTAGGAGAAAAAGAGAATAGTGAATACTACTGACCATGGGTGGGCAACTGGGCACTCTAATCTGTTGCCAGTGTGGCCGATATATATATATATACACACAGTCCCTGATGCGCAAACTTGAGAAACTCACACGCAATGAAGTCTCCAAATGGTGGGAGGTGAAGTCATTAGAGAAGAAGCTGGATGTTGGGAGAATCCCTCATGGACTGAGAGTGCTCATAGCCCCCACTTTTGAGAACCCAGATCCGGAAATGTTACAGGAGTGGGCTACAAACATCGCAGCCTCATCTCAGAATATGATGAGGATACTGGTCAAGTATGCAAGGAAGGACCGTGGCAGAATATTAGAGGAGATAAAAGAGGTGGAAACTGAATTGAAGAAATTTGCAAGAGAAGACACCTTAGAGAAATTTGAATCCGATATGCATACTAGACTTAAGAAGCATGAACAGACGATTAGGGATCGAAAAGCAACAAAGTTTCTGAGAGATAGACTGGATTACCAGCGAGGACAAATTTACACGTTCGCCCGTCGCTTTGATAACATTCATAGACAGAGACTGTCCAACACCATGGGCTCAGACAAAAAGAAGAATGATGAGCGACACATAGGAGCTGAAAACAGCTCAGAAGCGAGTTCATTGGCGAGTTCAGATGTGGACACTGGGTCAGAGGATGGCAATAGGAGTGATAACTGCAGCAGAAACCAGCAAGAGCCCCCATCTGTGATTGATGAGCTGCGTTTTTTACGCCTGGACAGTACTCAAAACACAAGACAAAAACCGCAACGAAAAAGAAAAGAGCACCAAGGAGGCGCAAGGACCGACGTGGCGGGAATGGAGCTGCGATCTGGAGCAAAGGTGAAGGAACCTTTCCAACACAGATAATGGATGATCCAGCAACAATAATCAATCTGACTGACTTACGCCTTACGGAAGAAGAAACCCAAATACTATCACTGGGCCTCTCTTATTGCACGAGGACAAACTTTAATTATACCCAAACCCGCATTGACTTCTTCAAATTTGTCAGGAAGCTAAAGCTTAAATAATTCTTCTCCAATAGAAAAGAGCAATTTGGAAAGACACAACCAGATGCAGGAGAAGTTCAGAATCTAGAAGTCGGAGATTTGGAGTTATTACATGATCTAAACCAACTTGAAAAAAGAGTGTGGCGGACTGCCAATGCCTGGGACTCTGAGTGAAACTGCTGGTACCTTTGGATTAGATATTTATGAAAGTACTAAAACTGTGTTTAAGCCAAAATCAACTTTTACTCCCAATACCCCAAAGGACACTATTGATGTCTTTTCTGAGTTGGTTATTAATGATTTAAAAGAATTATCAATGTCATCTAGTAAGGTCTTCATGAAAAGTGGTAATCAATATGACAAGAAATACTCTATGCTTGTTGAGAAAATCAAAAATAGAAAAGATATAGTAGTGCGACAATCGGACAAAGGAGGCAACGTGGTCCTTTGGCCACTTGAGTTGTATAATGAAGAAGCAAAAGCACAGTTGAGGGACAATAGATGTTATCTCAAAGTACGGCAGAGTAATTTAACAGAGGTAAAAAACAAATACTTGAAAGATCTGGCAAGATGGCGGGGTCTGGGTATGGTATCTCAGAGCGAATATTTGTTTTTGAAGGTAGAAAATCCAGTTACACCAATCTTTTGCCTTATTCCAAAGGTTCACGAAAACAAAGAAACCCCACCTGGCAGGCCCATAATTTCTGCCATAGGCAGTCTTTTTGAACCCACTTCCAGTTACTTGGATTATTTTTTACAGGAGTTTGTCGAAAAACTTCCTGCGTACATCCAAGATATGAGAGCCTTTCTGAATAAGATTACCAATGTAGTGTGGAGGGCCTCTTACCTACTAATTATGTTAGACGTAACAAGCCTCTACACAAGCATAGCTCATGAGAATGGGTTGCGGGCCGTACAACATTACCTAAATACGCGACCAATTTCTTTCTACCAGCACTCTGGGATGCTGATGGAAATGTGTAGACTATGTCTGAACAATAACTACTTCATGTTTGGTAGTGACACATTCAAGCAGTTGCGAGGGACGGCAATGGGCACCTGCTTCGCCCCCAGCTATGCTAATTTGCATATGGGCTGGTGGGAGGAGCAGGTGCTCAAAGTCGAACATGCTAGGGAATGGAAGGAAAATGTAGTAACATGGATGCGATTCATCGATGACCTGTTTGTAGTGTGGAACGGTACATGGGAATCAGCACAACACTTTGTCCACGAAATAAACAACAATTCACTGAACCTTAGGTTCACAGACACCATCAGCAGGTCTAAAGTCTCCTTCCTTGACCTAGAAGTATATGTTAAAGACAATACAGTACACACTCGCACCTTTAGGAAACCAACGGCCGGAAATTCCATCTTGCACGCCAGGAGTTTTCACCCTCAGAAACTAAAGATGAGTATACCGTATGCCGAGCACTTGAGAATGAAACGCAATTGTAGCGAGGAACAAGCTCTGACAGAAGCCCTGGAATGTTTGACGAAGAGATTTATTCAAAGGGGCTACAGTCCACAAGTCTTAGATCAAGCACTACACAAGGTTAATAAGATTGACAGTGAGGTCCTACTACGTCCTAATGAAGCAGACACTACCAGAAAGAAGGCTACAGGCGAACAAATAAGGATGATTACTGGATACAGTGCTTACCATTCAAGGGTGAGAGACTGTTTGAGTAAGCACTGGTATCTGGTAAAGAGGGACCCCATTTTGAGTGTAATGATGCCACGCAGACCATTGATCACCTTTAAAAAAGCTAGATCCATGAGGCAGGACCTGGTGAACAGCAGTCCTGAAGTTCGTAAAATGGAGGGGTGGTTAAAAGCAAGTCCTGACTTCCACAAATGCCTTAAATGTAAGGCTTGTAAATTTGCACGCAATGAGAAGCAGGTCGTATCACCCCTGATGAAAAGTCCCTGGAAAATCAGAAGCTCTTTAAACTGCAGAAGTGAATATGTAGTATATATTTTACAGTGCACTTGCCCGAAACTATATGTGGGCAGTACCATTCACATGGCTCATGTTCGGATACTACAGCAATTAAGGACAGTCAAAAACAATGACAAGAACTATCCGGTTGCACGACACATTAATGAAGTGCACAAGGGTAATGTGAATGACCTCTCGTATTATGTGGTAGACCAGGTAGCTAAACTAAGGAGGGGAGGAAATCGTGAGTTTAGATTGCGACAGTTGGAGTCCAGATATATACTGTTGTTCAACACCAAGATCCCATTTGGGTTAAATTCAGAAGAAGATTTACATGTCCATTTGGGTTGGTAAAGGTATCCAGAACCAGGGTTTTAAGCATTTGCAGGGTGTCACTATCAAGAAGAATATACGCGGTATAGGGGGCAGATGTATCAACATTGTCTTTTGCGAGTCCTTAATTGCGAATTTTACCGATTCGCTATTAAGGACTCACAAAATGCAATGTATGTAGGTTTCGCAATTAAAATAGCGATTCCTACGCATTCCTTATTTGCGACTTGCAAAATGCGAGTCGCAAATAAGGAATGGCTTCCCATTCATTTCTATGGGCCAAGAGGCCCATAGAAATGAATGGAAATTGCATGCGCAATTTGCGAGTACCCAATAGGTACTTGCAAATTGCGCATGCAATTTCAAGGGTGCAAGGGTGCCAAAAGGACACCCTGTTGCACCCCTGAAATATGCATGTGTGCACATGTGGCGCACATACATGCCCTAGGGGCATGTATATGCGCCACATGGCATTTTTCCAGGAAATCGCAAATTACCTCCAACTTGAAGTTGGTGGTAATTTGCGATTCCTTAAGGCCAGATCGCAAATTTTGGGTGCTTCCAAAATTGCATTTAAGGAATCGCAATTTGCGATTCCTTAAGTGCATTCGCAAAATAGGGAATCGCAAATTTTGCGATTCCTTATTTTGCGATGGCCTTTTGGGATGATACATCCCAAAAGGCTTTTTCCCGTTCGCAAACGGGACGATTCTGCGAATCGGCCCGTTTGCGAACGGGAAAAAAGCTTCATACCTCTGGCCCATAGGTACATACATCTTTTTTTAGTGGATTACCACAATTAAATTAGATAATGAATTTAATGTTTTAAGGAGTGGTAATTAGACATTTATTGTTGTAGGAATCTTTTGTATAGTATTTATGATAAAAGTGTTTACAGGGGTTTTAGTTGTATTTGATAAGTGACAATTTACGATTGAAGGAACAGCGTACGCATAACATGGCTGCTTCCAGATTTTTAATGGATTGAGAAAATGATGGTTGTATCTCAGATAGTGGGTCTACATAGAGGAATTGTACTCATGCACATGCGTGAAAGGTGAACATTATGATTAGAATAATATGCACTTGCACTTTCAAGAGAGAAAAAATGGTCCCATCCATGTAGATACTAAGAGGATAGTAGGTTTTATGAAAGCACTTGCACTTTAATGCTCATTATGATGAACATATTTAGCACTTTCACTTTCATGAAGTTATTCCACTTGAGGGAATATATAACTTGTGAGCAAGTCCTATAAAGGCACTTGCACTTTAGAACTTTGTATCTAGTACTGAGGCACTTGCACTTTATTTATAGATGCAAACAATCGTATCTGAGGAATGTATTTAAAATATCAGGAAGCGGCGGTGCAGATGGAATTATAAATGATATATTTTATACATTTTATATATGTTATTTTGTATATTGCGGATTCAATTGTATTTATTTGGCAATTCAAGGAAAATGAACTGTGAAACCCAATTTTCTGTACAGACCGATATGTACAGAAAATGATGCGGGAGAGATGCATTCTGTGAGAGGGAATAGATACCCCGCTCTGTAATAAGGTTTATTATTATGTGGATTTGAGTCTAATTTATATTTATTTTGATTCTCCCATCATTGTATGTTCTGAAGAATACTTGTCAATGAATTAGTAAGCACTTGCACTTTTTGTTAAAACTGAGGAAAACAATAAGAGACACTCCCCCTGTCTTATGATTGTGAGTCCCCGAAACTGAAAAAGTAACAGGCGATCGACAATGATTTATAATTGTCATTGCGTTTTGTTAATAGTGGAAGACAGGCCCCGGACGGATTTTAATTGTCAATGCCGGTTGCAATTGCGATAATGCGTATGACTGTAATATTGCCAGCAAGGGGGTTTTCAATGCTGAGTCTGTTTTCCATGTTATTGAGAAGCAAGTACCATGTGACCAAAAGCCCTGTATTTTAAATGGTGGATTGATAATGACGTTTGTTGTGTGAACAAGGCAGGAAGTGCCGAAACGCGTTACAGCGCAATTAAATAAACAAGGAACATATTGTTAATCTTGCCCCTGTGTCGGTGTCCGTTTCTGGATTTGAGAAACTGGAGTTGGAGTTGATATATATATATATATAAGGGCCGCGAGGAAATTATGACAAGGTTGAAAAAACATGAGGAAACTATAAAGACTCGTAAGGTATTCAAATTCGCACGAGACAAAGCGGATTATGAGTGCGGACAGATTTTCACTTTCGCCCAAAAATATGACTCTGTCAAAAGGCAAAGGCTCAACAAATCAACAAGAATAGGGATACCGACAACAGATTCATCCATGGCTAAAGACGGAGCAGAGTCAGCCTCCACATCTGACTTAAGTTCAGCGCTTGAAAGCGGCACCGACTCTGAAGATGGAAGAGGCACAAGCATTAGAGGCGATCCGCAGCTCAGTAATTTCAGCTTAGCAGAAGAGCCTGATTTTTTTAGTCCTGGACAGGCGACAGACCTTGCGCCCCCGTCTGCCGAAGAAAACAAACACAGGCGCAACTGCAGGAGACGGGAGCGCAGAAAGCGCTACAAATCAAAAAGGAGGCAACAGAAGAAGAGGCAATTGGAGGCGCAAATGAAAGCCGACTCCAAAACTGTCATCAACCTTTCCAATCTGAAACTCACAACCGCGGAGACTCAGCTCCTCTCCCTGGGCCTGACCTACTGCCCTGAGAGTAGTTTCAACTACGCAACTACCAGGATTGACATCTTTAACTTTATCCGCAAGTTGAAACTCATTACATTTTTCAAACAGAAACATACCAGCATTCCCGCCCCTTCTCATGCAATAGTGATGAGGCCCAACAACAGCAACCTTGCGGTGTCCAACATCCCCACAATCCGCACACTAGCGGAATTGGAATCCTCACAGGCCAATATCGCAACCCAACAACTGCTGCACAATGAGGGCATCGACATGTTACCCAACACAGCGAGTCCGTTCAAACCACCCTCGACGTTCACTCCCGCTATGCCCAGAGATGCTATCGACATCTACAATGAAGTAATCATAGAGGATCTCAAAAACCTGCACCTCCGTAAACAACGTGCCAAATGCAGATACAATTTCAAGCGCAAACAATACACTGAGCTGATCAAGAAACTCCAGAGCAGGAACGACATCATTATAAACAAATCGGACAAGGGTGGCAACGTAGTTCTATGGCCCAAAGACTTGTACATGCAGGAAGCCCATAAACACCTAGATGACAACACTTGCTACAGGCTAGCCAACATGAGGGAAGTGACAGCCAGTGGCAAAGAACTTAAGAAAGGTTTAAACAATTACAGGACGCAGGGCATCCTCAGCAAAGATGAATTCATGTTTCTCAATAATGAATTCGCAGTCCTGCCTGTGCTTTACATTCTACCTAAAGTCCACAAAGGCACATCCCCAGTACCAGGGCGCCCCATCATCCCGGCATGAAAAAGCCTGTGTGAGAACATTTCAAAATATGTGGACTACTTCCTCCAAGAACTTGTCATGGGTCTACCCACATATCTGAGAGACACTAGTGACTTCCTCCTTAAAATTAAAGATGTTCCCTGGTCTAATGACTGTATCCTGCTGTCACTTGATATCACATCTTTATACACCAGCATCTGTCACCATGATGGTCTAGCTGCATGTCAACACTTTCTGGCCAAAAGTCCCATTACGTGCTACAAGCACAATGAACTGATTATGTTTCTCATTGAATGGTGTCTGCAACATAATTTCTTCATGTTTGACAACAAGGTGTACCAACAGCTTAGTGGCATCGCCATGGGGGCCTGCTTCTCCCAAGCTACGCATGTTTGCATGTGGGCTGGTGGGAGGAGCGGGTCCTCATGGCAAAGCATGCTGACATTTGGTCTAACAACATCATGTGTTGGCTCCGCTACATAGACGATGACTTTGTGATTTGGAGAGGCACCATGGAAAGTGCCCAATCGTTCATTGCTGAAATCAATTGCAACGATTTGAATCTGGAGTTCAATGCCAACATGAGTTGCAATTCTGTTGATTTTCTTGATGTGAAGCTATATGTAGCGAATGATATATTGAACTCCACTCTTCATAGGAAATCCACTGCGGGTAACTCCACTCTACATGCGTCCAGTTTCCACCCCAGGGACCTCATAGCCAGCATTCCTTATGGCGAAATGCTGCGCCTGCGCAGGATCTGCAGTTCTAGTACTGACCTGGCCGCTTGTCAGAGTGAGGCACACAGCAGATTTAAAGCCCGTGGGTACACAGACTGTGTTATCAGCTCTGCCACCACTAAGGCCAACTCTATTCCTAGGGATACGCTGTTGCAATGTAGGCCCGTTACCACCCCAGATAGCACTGACGCACAGGCCGATACATCCACCAAGGGCACTGTCAGTACCCGCCTGATCATGACACACAACACTAAGGAGCGCGCGATAAGGGCAATCATTAACAGATACTGGGGGATCATCAAGTCTGATCTCACCCTGGGACCAATGGTAGCTCCACGCCCAGATATCACATACAGGAGAGCTTACTCTATGCATGACGCACTTGTTAAAAGCAGTCCTGAGATCACCATGCAAACTAACTGGTTATCTAATATCAAGGGGTTCTTTAAGTGCAGCAGCTGCAGGGCGTGCAAATTCGGCATGAATGTGAGTCAGGTCATGGCACAATTTTCCACTGCGCCAATAACCATCAAGCATAGATTGACTTGTAGAACTTGGGGGGATATTAGCAACAACTTGCGATAATTATCGCAAACCGCGTTCAGCGCGTTTTTTTTATCGCCGCGTATCGCTGGATTTTATCGCGGAGATAACAAGTTATTAGCAACGTTTATCTCCAATGCGATAAAATATCCAGCGATAGCGGCGAAATGCGTGAATATCGCTGGAAATCCAGCGATATTAACGTCATGGTGGACTTAGCCTGACAATCCACCTCCCATTGAACAAACAGGTAAGTCATGTTTTTAGCAGGTGTTAAATTCTAGCGATAATCACGCTTAGCGCGGCTTTTTTTATCGCTTCGCGTGCATTGCTAATAGGGGGAAGTTGTGTTAGCGACTGTTTTCAGTCGCTTTTAGTTGGGAACGCCTACCTTAATTATCGCTGGCATGCAAGGCGATAGGAAAACCGGCCGCTATCGCCAGAAAGCTGTCGCTAACGCCTGATAGGGTGATAAAAATATCACCGCTATAGCGGCAAAAAGTGCAGCTAAAGTGGCGATACTGCCCTTGCTAATATGCCCCTGAATACGCAGTTTACGTCCTGGAATGCAAGTGTGGTCTCAGGTACGTGGGAAGCACCAAGCTGCAGGTACATCTCCGCATACTTCAACATCTTAGGGCAAAAGTCAACAGTGACCCCACGTACCCAGTCGCGCGACACTTTAAAGAAGTCCATGACAACAACTTACACCACTTCAAATACTTTGTGGTGGACTGCGTACCGCCACCTAGACGGGGTGGTAATAGGGAAAACCAATGCGGCAGTTAGAATCGAGGTACATTCTGAAGCTTAATACTAAGATCCCTGCTGGGCTTAACATGAGTGAGGACCTACACAATTTCTTATAAATGCGCTGTTGGGGCACCCCACTTGTGTCTTTTCCCTGTCTGTATCCTAGTGTGCATTTCTGTATTTGACTTCCGTTGTTCAGGCTGTGCCATATGTATTATGATTGATGTTTTCTATTTTACACTATACCTATGAACCTGTTTAGTTGTCTCACTGGTTCCGTGCTTTTATGTCACCCTTTCACTCACTCCTCATGTGTGTTTTAACTGAGCTCCCAGGAGCTGTAATGTAACCAGATTTCCTGTCCCACACATGAGCTACACTTATTTGATCTATGCACATTTAGCACTTCAGCTTTCTCACTATCCTCTCGGCCCACTTTCCCACCTTTTTTCCTTGTATATACACGGTAGTAACTTTCAGGACACACCTTATGTTTGCGACCTAATCTGTGCAGATTTCGCTACAGCCAGCTGTTTTTATATTTGTTTCAACTCATTTCGACATAGCGCACTCAGCTGACATTACTCCGATTCCGCCTTTTATTTTGTCAGCAATCCCTACTTAATTACCTGCTCCAGTCAGTCATTGGAGGGCCTAGGAATGTCATGCCCGCTCCCCGCGTGGACACTTGTCTTCCATTCGGCCTTTGTAGATGCGTCCCAGTCTCTCTTTTCACGGGTCTCTTCTATGCCCACGCAATCCCAGCGTTTAAGTTTTGCATTTTTGACCGCACGCATCTTTGGTCTCCTTTCTCTCTTGCGCCAGTAGGATTCCCTCTTCCACTTTTAGGCGCCCTGGGTTTCTGTCATGTCTTCCACTACAGTGACATGATTGTATAGCGGATCTATATAGTTGGATTTATGTCAGAACCATCTAAGCTGTTACCACAAGTCTATTGTCTATGTCTATTGTTGTTTATCTCACAGCTGTTTGCTTGTCATTGGCTGATGACTCAGTTCTTTTACAGCACGTCGCAATAACCACTTACAATCTGTCAATCATGTATGGAAATAGTAAAGTTACTATCACCTATATATATTGTGTCGCTCATGGCAGCGCGTTATGTGATCAAGACCGCAGGCTTGCGGTCGAAACGCGTCATCTTGGCATGTTCATGTGAATAAACATCTTTATGTTTGCAACTTCAAAGGAGTCTGTGCCCGTGTTTGACCCGGCGTGGTTTTTCTTCGGGACCCTGGTTATATATATATATATATATTCACTGAAAAAACCATAGGTTTTAGGGACAGTTATAGTTAGTTGGACATTGCACTCGTTACATCACTCATGACATGGTCAGTGACATCACTGATGACATCACTGATGACATCTCAAATGACATCACTGATGATATCATCCAGTGACTGTGTGTTTCTGTAAAGTTTAAATATTTTTAATATATATAGGGAAAGGCGTATTGAAGATGATGTCATCAGTGATGTCATCAGTGATGTCATTTGAGATGTCATCAGTGATGTCACTGACCATGTCATGAGTGATGTAAAATGTGACGTCATCAGCAGTGCATTGCGGGCGCGAGTTATAGTTAGCTGAACTAACTATAACGGGGGAATTTCACGGGTTTTGTACGAGTGCAATGTCCAACTAACTATAACTGTCCCTAAAACCTATGGTTTTTTCAGTGAATTTGTAAGGTTTTTTAAATGCTAATTTCTAACTATAACGTGCCTGAAACCTATGGTTTTTTCAGTGAATTTCAAAGGTTTTTTAAATGCTAATTCCTAACTATAACATGTCTGAAACCTAAGGTTTTTTTCAGTGAATTTCAAAGGTTTTGTAAATGACAATTTTTAAATGTATTAATTGTTATATTTATTTTTTTGATACTGATTTACTACATTTTTTTAAACTATTTATTTTTAGATATTTTATTTTTTAAATTACATTGTAATTACATTATACATTACATTACAAAATATAATTTCTCAGAATGAATTACTTTAGTTTAAATACTTTGCAAATAGGCAATAGACTTTTAAGTACAGTAGTTACAGTTGTTGCAATGGGCAACACAATTTCAAACACAATGCAACATTGAGCTCAATGTGAATTTCTAGTTAAATGCAATTAGTTACTTTATGGATTACTTTTCTAACCACAGGAGTGGATCCTAGATTCAGTCCTGGGACATCTCCTGTAAACAGTTGAGTAAAAGCGTTTTGGTTACAGTAGTGATTTTTAAGGAATATTATTGTATTTTAAAAGTTGACACTTAGAAACTTTTTCACATAGAATCACCAATGTTATCCTATGGAAGGAAATTCACTTAGCAGGTAAGTAGTGTTATCGTTACTTTTTCTTACTCAGTGGTGGATCCTGGATCCAGCACTGGTGCATCTCCTGTAAACAGTTGAAAGAATGCGTTTAAGTCATACAGGCGATTTTTAAGGAATATTTGTAGTTTGTGAAAATCGACACAGAGAAACTTTTCTGCTGAAAACCAGACAATGGATTCCTATGGAAGGAAATACAAGTTACTGGTAAGTACGGTTAGAATTACTTTTCAGGGTCAGTGCTGGGCTAAAAGATGCAGCACTGGGTTCTCTCCTGATAACAGGTGAGTAAATCGGAATTCGTAGTTCGGCTGATTTTAGAGGAATATTATAAAGTTCCAAAACTCCACACTTAGAAGAATTTCCAAGTGAAACCAGTCAATGTTAGCCTATTGAAGGAAATTCAAGTTACTGGTAAGTACGGTTAGAATTACTTTTCAGGATCTGTACTGGGCTCAAAGATGCAGCACTGAGGTCTCTCCTGATAACAGGTGAGTAAATCGGAATTCGTAGTTCAGCTGATTTTAGAGGAATATTATAAAGTTCCAAAACTCCACACTTAGAAGAATTTCCAAGTGAAACCAGTCAATGTTAGCCTAAGGAAGGAAATTCAAGTTACTGGTAAGTACGGTTAGAATTACTTTCCAGGATCAGTACTGGGCTCAAAGATGCAGCACTGAGGTCTCTCCTGATAACAGGTGAGTAAATCGGAATTCGTAGTTCTGCTGATTTTAGAGGAATATTTGTATGTTTCAAAAATCGACACTTAGAAACTTTTTCAGCAAAAAGCAGGCAATGATATCCTATGGAAGGAAATTCAAGTTACTGGTAAGTACGGTTAAAATTACTTTTCAGGATCAGTACTGGGCTCAAAGATGCAGCACTGAGGTCTCTCCTGATAACAGGTGAGTAAATCGGAATTCGTAGTTCTGCTGATTTTAGAGGAATATTTGTATGTTTCAAAAATCGACACATAGAAACTTTTTCAGCAAAAAGCAGGCAATGATATCCTATGGAAGGAAATTCAAGTTACTGGTAAGTACGGTTAAAATTACTTTTCAGGATCAGTACTGGGCTCAAAGATGCAGCACTGAGGTCTCTCCTGATAACAGGTGAGTAAATCGGAATTCGTAGTTCGGCTGATTTTAGAGGAATATTATAAAGTTCCAAAACTCCACACTTAGAAGAATTTCCAAGTGAAACCAGTCAATGTTAGCCTATGGAAGGAAATTCAAGTTACTGGTAAGTACGGTTAAAATTACTTTTCAGGATCAGTACTGGGCTCAAAGATGCAGCAGTGAGGTCTCTCCTGATAACAGGTGAGTAAATTGGAATTCGTAGTTCGGCTGATTTTAGAGGAATATTTGCACAATGGTGAAGGAAGGGGGTGGGGCCTGAGGTGACATGTCTGCAAACACGCCCTGTGGAGCGTTTTAAGTTGGAGAATTAATTCCTCCTCAATCCCGAGGGTCCCTAGGGGCCAACTAGCCCACCAGATACCTCCAGTATGCGCCAGAGAGCTGCGTTGCAGAGAGGTGTTCAGAGGCCACGCCCCTTTTACAACACTGCAACGCAGCTCCGTGGCGCTTACTGGAGGTACTTGGTGGGCTAGTTGGCCCCCAGGGAACCTCAGGATTGAAGGGGATTTAATTCCCCATCTTAAAACGCGCCACGGGGCCTGTTTGCACACATGTCACCTGAAGCCCCGCCCCCTCCCTTCACCACTGTGCAAACGCTCCCTGTGGCGCGTTTTAAGTTGGGGGATTAAGTCCCCTTGAATCCTGAGGGTCCCTGGAGTCCAACTAGCCCACCATGTACCTCCAAAAGCGCCACAGAGCTGCGTTGCAGAGAGGTGTAAAAGGGGCGTGGCCTCTGTACACCTCTCTGCAACGCAGCCCCTGGCGCATACTGGAGATTCCTGGTGGGCTAGTTGGCCCCCAGGGACCCCCAGTATTCAAGGGGAATTACTTCCTTCTCAAAAACGCGCCAGGGGCGCGTTTGCAGACTGCTGCAGGGAGGGGCGGGGCCTCCGGCACGATGCCGGTCTTTTTTTTTTTCTTTGTATGGGAGGGGGGCTGCATGGCCCCCCTTCCCTCGGCCACTTTTGGCCCCGGGTACCCCATCCCCCGGGGCCTGAGGATTTTCTTTTTTTTAAATAAAAAAAAATGGGAAGGACCCCATCCCCCGGGGCATGCCCTCTTTTTTTAAAAATTAAAATCTTTGGAGGGGGGCTGCGTGGCCCCCCTCCTCAGGCCCTTTAAGGCCCCGGGGACCCCATCCCCCGGGGCAGGCCTTGCCCTTTTTTTTTTTTCTTTTTTGGGGAGGGAGGCTGCGTGGCCCCCCACCCAGGCCACTAATGGCCCTGGGGACCCCAGCCCCGGGGCCTGGCCACTCGTTGTGGACCGTGGGGGGTTCCCCAATCCCCAGACGGTCCCGCCGGCTCCCTGTGTCCTGCGGGAGCCGGCATTGCTTTTCCATAAGGGGAGCTGCTGACATGCAGCTCCCCTTATGGAAAAGCAATCTGCTTTGCTTCATTGAAGCGAGAGCAGGTTTCCCTGCTCTCACTTCAATGAAGCAAAGCAAGTTTGCAATTACAGGGCGGGAGCCGCCCGGCTCCCGCCCTGTCATTGCAAACAGCAGTGTCCCGGGGGTGGGCACCCCGGGACACTGCAGGAGCCGGCCCTGGGGGGTGGCGGTCCCCAGGGCCATCAAGGGCTCCAGGAGGGGGGCCGCGCGGCCCCCCTCCCTTCAATTGCACAGCCCCGGGGAGGTGGTGGTCCCCGGGGCTTCGGGGGTCCGAAACGGACCCCCAAATTTATTTTCTAAGTGCCCCGGGGAGGTGGCAGTCCCCGGGGCATGTGGGGGGGCTGGAGCCCCCCCACACAGGTTATTAAAATTTTAAAAAAGAAGCCCCGGGGGGTGGCGGTCCCCGGGGCTGCGGGAGGGCGGAGAGCCCTCCCGCACCATTTTTTATTTAAAGCCCCGGGGGTGGCGGTCCCCGGGGCTTGGGGGGCCTTAGAGGCCCCCCCCATAAACTATAAACCCACCCGCCGCATGCCCCCGGGACTTGGCCCACCCGGGGGCAAAATAGCATCGAAGCACGGGAGACCGCGCTTCGATTTTTTTTTTTTACGGCGGGATCCGCGCACCCTAAGCGCCACTTGACAGCCAATTAGCATGCAGCTCGTGATCGGGAGGGTACGCGGACCCTACTCGGCCATAGATATATATGTGATTTTACTTGTGATTTTCTCAGGAACTACTGAATGGATTTACACCATTTAAGCAAAAGGCACGAGTCTGAACCAAGGGCTACCTCTTTGCCAAATTTGGTGTAATTCCGTTCAGCAGTTCGGGCTGTAGCCGCAATGAACGGTTCCTATGGAAAAATGAATGGGGAAAACACGTTTTGGGACCCCCCTTTTTTCTCGGCCCCCGCTTGACGAATCACCCCGAGACTTTCAGGATAGGAGCGGACCGGAGCGCCCCAACAAGTTGGAAAATTTCGCGAAGATTCGTCAACCGACGCCAAGGTTATTTCAAATAGAATGTTGCGGATTTCCTATGGAAAATAGGTCCTAACTATCTACTGGCGACCGCCAGTAGATAATATATATATATATATATATATATATATATATATATATATATATATATATATATATATATATATATATATATCCACATGAAAATCCAAGAGTGTCCAGTCACACCGGCACTACACAAGGACACAGACTCCACAGCAGTTGAAGTGGCAAGGTGTTTATTAATTAACCATCATTGTCCAAAGACGCGTTTCGGCCGCCAGACATGCGGCCTTGTTCACATAGTGCACTGCAAGTGAAGGTGATCTATATATACATGGTGAGTAAGCAGTAGTCTTTCTACAGTGGTATTCGTTCAGATAAGCACTTTACAACATGATGTGGCACTTTTACTGCAGTATCATTGCTTTACTGCAGTGTCATATTACTGTAATCTAAGTGCTGACCAATGACTGCATACATGGTGCTATAATGATATGGAGGTTGAAGGCATCTGTAATGTCATTCTCCTAAAGGCTAGCGCTGGTGTGGTAACTCGTGCTCGCTCTTGCCATTGCAAATATTACAGCGTTGGAAAATCCAAAGTAGCTGCGAGCTTGTGAGTATAAAATGTATCCTAAAACTTAGGATAAAGTATTTAATCAGTCGCGCAAGTCGCATAACTAAATTTGATTGACCATCAAATCGGCCAGCCCGTATTAAGTATTAAAATGCGGGGCTGAAAAGCGCAAGATCAGCAAAGAGATAGATTAAAAAAATACCACGAGTGAATTGTAGTGCCTGTTAGTATTGTAGCGAGTACATGCTGTTGCTGTTACTCATGAGTGATTACATTTGTGTGTGTGTTCTGTGAAAGGGAGGGAGGTGTTTGGAAATGTGAGTGAGCCCGTGAGTGCATCTGGTCGCGCAAAAATGTACTAAACCCAATGGTTAATGTGACAACATCTGCACATGGGGTGTTATTTAAAACAAAAGACACAAAAATTGATAATCATTATAGTGCCTCTACAGTACATATACACATGGGTGTATGCCACCCTATAGATTTCTAGGGGGAACATTAGGTTAGGGAGGGAACAAAATTAGTAACATTGTATGGAGATTCAACTGCTGCAGTTGCATGAAACTATGATGGACATATTTAAGAAGTGTGGCAAAAACGCAAGGATTCCAAAAAAATACATGTAGCAAACCAATAACACAATATATAACTTACTGTTAGAAATATAAATATAAAGCCCGCAAATTGCTAAAATAAGCATATATGCGATTTCAACCTAGATATTGTGCAAATAAATAGTTTATAAGCAGATAGTCATGGCGAGAACATATTGAGCCATTGATACCCATTCTCTATCTAATAAATGGTTTGCTAAAGCACCTAGTGTGCCATAAATATAGTGGTGGAACTAAACATAGCAGAATCAGTGGGGCATTGGTAACAAATCTATGTGTCATCGATGTGTATACGTATAGCCTGTTCATACAGTAAGAAATCATAGGAAGTTATGCAAATCTTCACTCAAGTTTAACCCAGATGGGGCCTTGGTGTTGAACTCGATGATGTGTTTGCTCTCTAGCTGTCTAAGGAGTTTTTCCCGATTTCCACCCCTCACTAGCATAGGTATGCAATCAATGACCGAGTACTGTAAATGGGCCAAGTTGTTGCTGTGCTTGTCACTAAAGTGCCTTGCTACAGGGTAAGTAGAATCATTGTTAACTATGGCCCTAAGATGTTGTAAGATGCGCTGGTGCACCGGTAGCTTTGTACTTCCAATGTACCATAGGTTACATGAACAGACAAGTAGGTAAACTGCAAACTCAGTTTTGCATGTGAGGCGATGCCTTATGATGAAGGGATGTTTCCTAAATACTGAATCTACCTGGGTGATGCTTCTGCCAAATTTGCAAGCCCTGCAACTGTTGCATTTTTTGAATCCCTTGATATCAGATAACCAGTTACTCTTGGAGATGATTTCTGGACTGTTTTTCACAAGGGCATCATGCATAGATGGTGCTCGTTTGTATGTGATGTCTGGTTGATTTGACACTACTGGGCCTAATATGGGATCAGATTTGATGATGCCCCAGTGCTTGTTTATCACTGCTCTGATGTTGCGGGCTTCAGTGTTATATGCTGTGATGAATCTGGTTGTGACTGTATGTAGAGGCTCTGGACTGGGGATACTAGTGTTTGTGTCATCCACTCGGGTGTATTTGAGTAGGTCTTCCCTTGGGATCTGATTGGCCCTGTTCATAGCTTTTTTAATGTTGGCTATGGAATAACCTCTTAGTTTGAAACGTTGGAATGACTCTTCCTGGCATATTGCTAGATCTGATGGTGAGCTACAGATCCTGCGTATGCGCAGCATTTCCCCATAGGGGATGCTGGCAATGAGATGCTTGGGATGAAAGCTGGCCGCGTGGAGTGTAGAGTTCCCTGCTGTAGGCTTTCTATGTAGTTTTGAGTTAATTTTTTGCTCTCTCACATATATTTCTACATCCAGAAACTCAACGGATGTCGCACTGATGGTGGCATTGAATTCTAAGTTCAAAATATTAGAATTAATATCATCAATAAAGGACTTAGCGCTGGTCGCATCACCCTTCCAAATCACAAAGACATCATCTATATATCTTAGCCAAGTTATGACATTGTTGTTCCATGTTTCACATAACTGACCTCTAAGTGTCTCCTCCTCCCAGGCTCCCACATGTAGGCAAGCATAACTTGGCGAAAAGCAAGACCCCATAGCCACTCCCCTTAACTGTTGGTAGACTTTGTTGTTAAATAAGAAGTAATTGTGGCATAGGCACCATTCAATGAGGAAGAGCAAAAGTTCGTTATGTTTGTAGCAATTGATCGGTTTTTTGTCCCAAAAATATTTACAAGCTGCAATGCCGTCACTATGACTAATACTAGTATACAGCGACGTAATGTCTAGTGACATAAAAATGTAGTCATGACTCCAAGGAATGTCTTTGATTTTCAGCAGGAAATCACTAGTATCCCTGAGATAAGTTGGCAGACTGGAGACCAGGCCCTGTAAGAAATAGTCAACATACCTTGAGATATTTTCACATATATTTTTTCGGGCTGATATAATTGGGCGTCCTGGTATAGGAACAGTACCTTTGTGTATCTTAGGCAGAAAGTATAGGATAGGTGTTACTGGAAACTCAGCATGCAGAAAAGACAATTCATCCTTGCTAATGACTCCCTGTGCTCTAAATCCATTGAGATGTTTCTTTAGGTCTTTATTACTGCTAGCGACCTCTTTGTGGCTGGAGATTTTGTAGCAAGTTGAATCCGATAAATGTCTTTCTGCTTCTGCTAGGTATTGGTTGCGTGGCACAGCACAATGTTGCCATCCTTGTCCGCCTTATTGATGATTACTTCATTCTCTTTTTGAAGCTTGGTCATAAGATTACGGTAGCTTTGATTCTTTCCTGGAAACTGGCTGGAATAGCGTTTTCGTTGATTCTTGAGATGTAATGCTTTTAATTCATTAGTAATGACATCATTGAAGATGTCGATTGCATCTTTTGGCATGATAGGTGTGAAAGTTGAGTGGGGTTTGAAAGGGCTTGGTACTTTATCAGAGCCAACGATCGATTCATTCACCACAGTATCTGGCGTGGCACTATTCGCCGTGGAGTTAAGTTCCATCAAGGTTCTCATGATGGGGATGTCTGAGATTGTCAGAATGTTACCACCTGCTGACGCGATGCTAGGCGTGTTAGTGGTGTTGATTTCATTTTTTTGCTTGAAGAACTTTATGAGTTTGAGTTTCCTTATGAACTTAAATACATCAACTCTAGTACTGCAGTAGTTAAAGTTACTATATATATATATTATACTTAGAGCAGAAGAAGATCCTTGCCCTGCCTTGAGTTAGTGTTGCTTTCACCACATCCGCCCCAGCAAGTGTGTGATCAATTATTGGTGTAAATTTAATTTAGTCACACCTCAATATAAATCACACAGCCCGGGGGAAGAGGGTTACGGTTTGATGAATGGTTGGGAAGGGGTATTTGAGGGAAAGGTTTGACAAAGACAAACACTACACATGGACAACACCCAATCTTGGCAGACGACCATCATAAATCTGTTAAGGGAGGTAAAGGAAATGCATGCATGATGATGACTTGATGGTTAATGATGAGTAGTACTAGACTAGTAGTACAGGCCAAGGTAGCAGTATATTATTAATTATTATTATTATGCAATTGCCGTGCCTGTCTGCCCGCAGAGAGACCCAAATTACATACATTTTATATTCTGTTGTACTGGACTTCCATTTAAAGCTAGCAAAGAAAATTAAAAAATAGCTGTAGGGGTCAAATATATAAGCAAACATAATAAATAACAACACACACAGTCGTAAAATGATTGAAGAGAAAAAATGAATTAAATGAAATAAAAGAAGACAATACTATAAGGTACTATGTTATGGTCCAATTGGGAGTTGCATCTCGGCATTCCTCTTGGTCCTTCCTTCCATGGACGCTCCGTCCGTCAATATTAGGTGCCATTGCCTGCCTGGTGGATGCGGATTGGTAAGGTAAGTGTGAGTTGTTTTTCCCAGTATAGCACAGGGTAAAGGCCGGCCTGTAAGTGTAGATGGAAGGAACAAAAGGGATATTGAAAAATCAAGGAGAAAAGTAAAGTTAAAATGCATAAATTACAGAGGAGTGCAACAAGATCACTTTCAGAGGCGGCATGGCTAAATCATGTCTACTCTGTTTCCAGCATTAACCTACAACAACAACAGGAGAGAGCAGGCCCACGGCGCCCACCCAACCTCCACTTAGCTTAGATTTTGAGCCAGACAGAGCACACATATACAACAACATAGCATTTTCCAAATTAAGTAACTAAATCAATGCACCGATGTCAGTCATACCTCTACACTCACCTCCACCACTACACAGACATGTAGGTCTGCTGTGGTTGTTGTTGACTTGTTTACCTTTTAGGCCACTTCATGAAATGCCCCGAGTTATTCCATCAATCATCTCCAATCCTTCTGACTGACTGCGACGAGTATAGTATGGTCATCATGGTGTTCAACTCTGTAGTGTACTGAGTGAGTCCAGATTCCATATTCAAAAATGCAATGGATCGGCCTGAAGTAGAAGTACAATTTTGTTATTAAACAACAGGAAGGGAAACATTGACTTGAGTCACTTTTTTGTGTGTAGATTAAATACTAGTATACTTCATGCACAACAACAACAACACAAACACCAGTCACTCAGAGTCAGCATCCAATGCATGCCATCATCATTACCTGTTCTTAAGGGGCAGTCCCTCTTGGCTCGGAAAGTAGGATAGCTATAGTCACGTTCTTTGGAGGGACTCGACGAGGCAGCACAGGCACACATTTCTTGTACTATTCTCCATCCACTGTCTGGCTTGAGGGAAATTGATTTAGGGTGAGTCAGGAGGAGTGGACTGGAGCAGGACTCGGAGGAGTGGACTTACTTCTTTAATGACTGCACACAGTTGCAACTCCAATCCGGCAATAAAAGAGTAAGACGGTGGTGATGGATTTGTTGTGATTCGAACCAGAAAGACAGAGACACACACAAATAATAAAAGTAAATAAGGAAGAAAGAAAGTAACAAGTTAAAAGCCTAGTTTTCAGGGAAGTAGAGCTCGTCCTCAAACTCTGGTGGTTCACCCAGAAGTAGGTCATCTAACACACTACTTCCATGACCTAAGTCGCTGTCATCATCTTCCTGCTGTGCTACTTCAGGTATGGTATAATCCGGTGGTATAAAGTGCTGATTCATTTTGATCATGGTTAACCTCTCCACGTTTTGGGGTGAGAGACTGGTCATTTTCACTGTTACAATGGCACCAGCAGCACTGAAAACATGCTCAGAAGAGACACTTGCGACAGGGCAAACCAGATAGTTTATCGCCAGCCTGCTGAGCACTGGTCATTGGCCCCTTTTCCCAAACCAATACACCGGGATCAATGCAGACCTCTGTTGGGTCATCCAGATAGGCCTGGACCATCCGCTCAATGCTTAGGGGTGCTCCGCTTTGCTCGGCCTCTTTTGCCTTTGCCTCAGCACTGGACCTAACAAGCCCTTGCCGTACATACCATTCCTGTGCCGATTTTACTGGGGCTGATGATCATGTTCTTGCTGTTGTTGATGTTGTTTTTGGTGTTGTTGGTGGTTTTGACTGCTGTGAGCCGACTGCACTGCCCTCAGGCTCTGAAGTTGAACTTGACGCCGACTGCCCTGCAGTACTTGTTGTGGGCTGGAGTAGCGGGCCTCTAATTCCCAGCTGTTCTTTTTCTAAGTAACTGGCTTCCGCAGCTATCCAAGTTTTGTACTTGGCAACATCCACTTCTGAAAAAGGAATCAATGTGTTAGTGTTAAGTACTGCTTTGTACCGTGGATCCAGAATTGTGGCAGAAATGTAATGGTTGGATGACACAATGCCTCTTTGCACCCTTGTATTTTAAGATAAGCGACGGGTTAAGCTTTCCACCAACTCATATGCTTTTTTTTCCCTTCACACCTGCATACATTGGAGACACCCCCTTCAGCTGTTCCTGTAGCATGTGCAACAATGGGATAGCTTGGCCCCCTTGCTGACTTCACGTGTGAAGAGCTCGAAAGGAAGTAGCATCTCTGTCAGGCATTTAACTAGGCCCCATTGGTCCATCTCAATGGTCATGCCTTTCACAGTAGCATCCCCTCTTTGCATGACATATTCATTGATTGGTCTGTACTGCTCAAACAGATGTTCAAGCATGTAATAAGTTGAGTTCCAACGTGTTAGCACCTCCTGGATGAGTGCTTTAACTGGCACTCTATGCTCACTTTGAATGATCCTCAGCTGCTTCCGGGCTTTAAAAGAATGGCTGAAAAGTGTGCAGATTCTTCTGCAGGTGGTTAGTAAGTTGCTGACTCGGTCTTCTTTTGTCAGAAAGTCTTGAACAATAATGTTAATGCAGTGCGCCAAACACAGGACCCTGAAATAGCCACCATCGTACATGGCCCTAACTATATTACTGTCATTGTCCGTGGCAAAAAAAATTATGTTAAGCCCTCTTGGGTGCAGCCATTCAAAGACCGTGCTGTTAAACTCATCCAAATTGTTTGCAGCAGTATGAGATTTCTCCATGGCGAACATGGCTACAGTTGCATGTTTCCGAGTGGCATTAAAAATCTCAGCAGTGTCAACACCTGCAGATATCTTTCTCTAACCCCCACAAAGAGATCCAGTGTGCAGTGATGCACATGTAATCAGTGGCTTGGCAACTGGTCCACATGTCTGTTGTCAGGTGGATAGTGTGAACGGCACTCTGCTGCAAAGCTTGTCCAAGCAATTCCAGCACGTCGTGATGTAGTGCTGGAACAGCAACTCTGGCAAAATTGGACCGGCTGGGAACCTTTCATTTTGGGCAGATGGCTGTCACAAATTCAAGAAAACCCACCCCTTCCACAAAAGAAAAAGGGAGACGGTCCAGCGCTAACATTTTAGCCAGCTTCGCATTGTACAAACGTGCCGTTGGGTGGTTGTGTTTGTACTGCCCCTCCAACCTAAACATGCTGAGAATGGTAGCCTGGATTTTTTTCTTTTTTGGTGCCACTAATTCAGGTGACATCTTCTTGATGCCAGATGTTGTTAGGCTCAACACACGTTTCGTTGCGGTACTCTCTTGCCTGGGACCCCTTGGTTTCTGAGCCTGACTCTTACTGTTGTGCCACTGCGATGTTGCTGATGCGGATTTGGCCGGTACCACTGCACTGCTGGGGACAGGGCTACTGTGTGTACCAGAGAAAATGTCTCCCTCTTGTTTACCTTCCACCGTGATCGGATCTTCTACTCCTTCATCCCCACCAACAACAATGGGTGCAGTTTTTGGGCCGCTAAGGTGCGCCTCCCATTGGATCATGTGGTGTTTTTTAAGATGGGTTGTTTCGCCTCCGGTACCATAGTTTGTACCAAGCTTACCCCAACTAACACCTTATCCACAAATGGAGCATATCGCAATGTTCACCTCCTTCCTGCTAAACAAAAAGAAGTCCCAAACTGGGGAGGTCAACTTTCTGGAGCTGCTGGTGCCACTTTCAATGCCGGATGAACTGGTAGGTGGGCATGGAGTTTGACTCTCTGCAGTACCTTCTTCTACTGCGGTGGTTGTGCTGGATGTAGGTCGCTGCCAGGCCTTTGCAAATGCAAAAATGGAAGCTGGAGGTGGTGTTGATGTTATCTGTGTTGGTGGTATCCGTGCCACATCCCTCACAGCAATTTGAGATAGGGTAATGTCAGTCTCCACTGGGGCGGGACTTATGTCCATGATGACTGCTCGTCATCATCATCCTCCTCTTCTTCTACATCTACCTCCATAAGTCTAAGGCTTTCTGGAACCTTCCTTTTCCCTAGCCTTGTCTCGTGGCGTGTCTCACTCTCAGACTGAGGTGGTGGCTTCCAAGTGGCGTCTAGATCATCAGAAGAGGGACTTGCAGAAGAACTCGATGGACTAACCCTCCTTTTCCTTGCTGGGGATCTGAAAGACAATGAATCTTCTGAAGGAGTGGCTTGCTCTTCTTCCTCTGCAGGAAGCTCGATTTCCTGAACTGCCCCTACTTCAGGAGGACCAACTACTATTGTGGGAGGTGGTTGCGGCTGTTGTTGTCCACTTATCTGAGTTTCCTGTGTTGATTGGGTACTACTTTGCGATAACGATAAGTCAATTTCAACATCACTGCTCATTGGTGTTGTTGTGATTAGACTGGCTGCCTCTGCGACAGACATGGGCTTGGGCCTAGGTTGGTGGGGTGGGTCCACTGATGTGGGGATGCTGCTCCCAGCTTGCTCCCCGGACACCGCTGCTGCAGGCGCAATATTTTGTTTCCCAAAAAAGATCTTGGGCGGCACACCAGTCTTGGTAAGTGGCAGTTCCTTCTTCTCACTGGCAACTTTATTGGTACTGGAGGACCTAGTACCTTTCTTTGGGGCCATCTTCTTCAGATGTCAGCGGCATGCAGTCGTACAAGTTGAAGAGATGTCTGTGGTCACACGTCACGTGACGTTGTGCGCAGCAGGACTTCTGTCTGGCAGTACAATGGGTGATGACGCCGCCTCTTCTTTTGTGCACCTAAAAGCAAAGGAGCAAGAAGAACATCAGTGAAACGTGGCATTTGTTGTTGTGGTTCAATTACTACGAGTACAAACAAACACAATATAATATATAACTTAGTGTGTGGTCACACTTGTTAGTGTTATTATTAATAATATTACATTTTATTAACTCAGTTATTAAAAAAACATAACAACAGTGTAGTCATTTGTGAGACTTTGACAACAAGGGCTTTCCTGGTGTACTGTGTACACTCAGGAAGGATAGGAAAGAAGAAGAACAAAAACAAAAATACAAATGTAATGGAACCTGTTTGGCATTGTGCATCACGTGGGGTGCAGCATTCAGGGAGCTGCAGCTGGCAATGGGGATGAAAGCAGTAAGCCAAGAGGAACAAAGGAAAGACATGCAGGCCTATGGCAAAAGCAGCACACTAACTATCACCACAAAATGGCCACCAGCCACATGGTCACTCACAACAAACAGGAGGCCTGGAAAACAATGAGCTCAAGCAGGCCTATATGGCCAGACAAAGGAGGCATGCTAATAAACAACACAGCTTTAATGCAACAATGCAAAAATGAAAGTCCACAGGGCTAAAGAAGGTTTGTAAGTTACACAACAACCACACCACACACATCCAACAAAGGCATTTATTATTTAACACACACGAAAAAAGTGAAATACCCAAAAAAAACACATTTTGCAATTCAATCCAATGCCACCCATGCCCTAAATGATGTTTAAATTCAACAGACACCACAGAAACAGTTGTTTCCTGCACCCATGAGTAGCTCTGGGCCTATAGGCTGGAAACCCCATTGGCAGACTAGGCCACATAGTGATTCAATTCAAATCAATAATATTGCAAATGTATTAGAAAATGTAGTGAACTGTGCTGCATTTTTTGCTGGGTAAAAGAAGAATAAATTGCATGCAAATCAACAACAAGGCATGGGTACCACAAAGAAGGCTTGCAGGCCTAATGCAGAAGCACACTGGCTGCCTTCACAAAATGGCCGCCAGCCACATGGCCAGGCCACCACAACAACAAGAAAGGGAAGACAGACAATGCTGGCCTATGGCAAAAGCACACTGGCTGCCTTCAAAAAATGGCCGCCAGCCACATGGCCAGGCCATAACAACAAGAAGCAGTAAGCCAAGAGGAACAAAGGAAAGACATGCAGGCCTATGGCAAAAGCAGCACACTAATTACCACCACAAAATGGCCACCAGCCACATGGTCACTCACAACAAGCAGCCTGGACAACAATGAACTCAAGCAGGCCTATATGGCCAGACAAAGGAGGCATGCTAAACAGCAGCAACACAGCTTTAATGCAACAAAGCAAAAACGAAAATCCACAGGGCTAAAAAAGGTTTGCAAGTTACACAACAACCACACCACACACATCCAACAAAGGCATTTATTTAACACACGAAAAAAGTGAAATACCCCCCCCAAAAAACATTTTGCAATTCAATTCAATGCCATCCATGTCCTAAATGATGTTTAAATTCAACAGACACCACAGAAACAGTTGTTTCATGTACCCATGAGTGGCTCTGGGCCTACTGGCTGAAAGGCCTTTTGGCAGACTACTGGGCTAGTGAATTAAATAAATATTGCAAATTAATTTCAAAAGTTGGAGAAAATGCATTAATCTGTGCGACATGTTTCCTTTATAAAAGATGAAAAATTACTGGCAAAGAAACAACTAGGCTCCTACTGAACTACAGGCCACCCACCACAATAAATTTTAAAAAACGATGAAAAGTACAAAGAAAATATAGGTACAATGCCCTCATCAAACAACACCAATTTTCCAACTTACTTGTGAAATCTCAGATTCAAAAGTCCTCAAATCCAATGTTATATGATGCAGCAGCCACAAAGAGTGATTCTTCCAGCTCCAAATCCAAATGAAAAGTGAACAGGAAATGGACAAAGCACTGGGAGGAGCCAGCTGGATGTCAAGTACCACGCACCTTGTATACTTGAACTTCCACAGGAGCAGATGACTATTCTCCAAATCCCAAACTCCACTAAAGAGGACAATAAATATCCACTACCAGTAGAGTGGGGGAAAGGGGGATGGGATAAACAAGAGAGACTCCACTGCTATGCCTCTTCCTCTCGGGAATTTCTCAGCAAACTCTGCCAGGCATCTACAAACACAAATAACACCATTAATACATTCCCAACCTCTCCAGAGCCTCAACAATACTCCAAGCGCTAGCCCCAACGTATCTCCTACCTTAACCTCTGCAGTGGTTAGCTTCTCTCTTATAATAGGCAGTTTAATTTTTGGTTGAAGATAGACTTGTGATTCACTCTCTGTTTCTTTCTTTTGCAGATGCAGATTCAATAAATCAGTTGGTAAGTATAATATATATATATATATTTCTACATACGAAATTGTTAGGATTGATGAGATAGTCTGAATCTGCCTTATTAATAACCTTCAGTAATTACATCTATGATGAGTCTTGGCAATGATGTAGATTATAGAATAATTGAGCTGAGTTAGTACTTGTAATACTTAGAAGAGAAAATGATGAAATAGTTCCATGCAAAATTAGCTCAACTGAGTAAGTGCCAAAAGAGAATGAAAGCCAAAAGGTATACAGTAGCTTAAGTCCTGCTGACTGCCAGTCTTTATGTTGCACTGTTTCTTTCACAGAATAGGTAATGGCTCAGTAACCTGAAAAGTTTCTAGTGAAACATCATATGGCGAATTGGGCGCTGCCAGGAATGCTGCTCAGAAAGTTTTAACTGGAAGTCGGAAAGCGCGCAGAAAAAACTGAACTAAAACTGTTCGGTAATTCCCAAGCAGCAAAGAACTGCGCGCTGACTGCAGATAGTACCAAATAAACGTACTTCTCTGTGAAAGAGGCTTCTCTCACAGACATGGACTCACAAGACTCACAACTCCAGATACGAGTCTTAAACTGCCAAAGGTATCAGGCGGAGATACGCTGGTAACTACTAACTCCCCTGACAGAAATTTCTGAATTCTGACGAGCGGTTGAGAAACACAACCGCTACCTCCGAAAAGACAATTGAAGTGCGCCGAGCAAAACTCGCTCGAGCGCGAACACCTGGCCCCCTGTCAACCGGCCCAAAACACTAGACTGCTAACCCAGGATGAGGATAACCCGCCAACGGCCGCCATAATAGAAGCACAACGGGAATCAGGAAACCTCTAGGAGGCGAATCGACGAAGTCGATTCCAAGGATAACTTACAATCTTCTTGTGCCTGAAACCTAACTGGGGGTGAAGTGGGCATCTGAATCAGCCAATCCTGACACTGGACAGGAAATGAAATGAAATGAAAATAGGTATTTATAAAGCGCGCGGCTACTCACAGAGAGTGTCCTGGGGCTAAACCACCAAAACCGAGAACTGTAAGAGCTCCACCCTGCCTGCCAGAGAATTATTGCTGAAACAGCCAAGTTTTTAGCTGTCTCCTGAAAAGTAACAGGTCCTGGACCTGTCTGAGATACAACGGAAGATCATTCCACAGACGTGCCGCAAGGACCTGAAAGGAGCGTCCCCCCGTCCGAGAGCGGGCAAACGTGGGGATGAGCATAAGGGCCCGCCCAGAGGATCTCAAGACCCGTTGTGGCCGATAGTGTTGGACCCTCCTTCTCAGATAGGCGGCGCCCGAACCATGAAAAGCTTGATAGGCTAACACAAGGGCCTTAAACTGAATACTCTTTCTAACCGTGAGCCAGTGCAAAGCTTTCAGGTAAGGTGACATATGCATCCTGGGATTTACCCTAAGAATGGCTCTGGCTGCAGCATTCTGAACCTCCTGCAGCCAATTAAAAAGATAATCTGGTAAGCCCAGATATAGGACATTCACGTAGTCCAACCTGGATGAAATTAGGGCTTGCACTACGGTTTTCCGATATTCCACTGGTAGCAGAGGAAGAAAGTTTTTTACCATTTTTAGCAGACCGAAACATGTGCCAGCAACGGTTTGAATTTGAGTCTTCATCGCTAAACTAGCATCTAGTTTAACTCCCAAGTTCTTTACAATACTGACTGGTGCAGAGGGAGGACACATATCACGGGACCACCATAGGCTCCAATCCACACATGGAGGGCAACCAAAAAAGATAATTTCAGATTTTTCCGGGTTGCATTTTAGTTGGTTTAAGCCGCATCCAGGAAAAGACCTCCGCCAGACATCTGTTAATCTCCTTCCCTTCAAAATTTGCTCCCTTGTCGCAGGAAGTTGGAGACTCTGGGGCACTTCCTATTTCTTTAAAAAAAAAGTAAAAAAAGAAAAAGGACTCCTTGCACAAAAAAGTACAGTCAAATGTCAATCTGAGGAGTTTTTTTAATCCAAATCATAATTTCGAGAAGGTTTTGATGCTGCCTGAGAGAGATTCTTCTCCAGATTGCAAATTCTGTGTGTTCGGGATCCCGATCTTCGCACAAAGGCCGATGGCACGCCCGAATGACGTGTTCGCGATTGCACACTCTTGCGGGACCGTGCGGTCGGCTACCAAATCTCGTGGCACTTGCGAACAGATGGGAAATCTCGTCGGCGATCGCAGGCATCCCGGTAAGTAGCTCCCACGCGTCCAAAAACGCATTTTGAGAGCACAAACACAAAAAAAACTCTGCTCCGGAGCGCGGAGTTTTCGGTAACTCCGCGTTCTACGCGGAACACGGAGTTGGCAAAATTCCGCAAACTCCTCGAGTGGAGCGGCTTTTACGCCCATGGTTACTTATAACCCATCTTCACTAGAGCATTACTTGCTAAATATATTCTATGTAGTACCTTAAGTTGCACTAATCGTAATCTAGATGAAATTGCTACTTCTTTGGGGAACGACAGAGCCTCCTGCCACTCATCATCTTCCATTACCGCCGTATCGTTCTTCCAGTGGCTACGAAGCTGCAAAAGGGGGTCGGGCATGTTATTGATCAGTTTCCTATATACCATTGAGATCGCTTTCCTGGGAATAGATTCTTCTAGGACTCTATCTTCGAGGGGGGAGGACTCAGGAAGCGACTGGCCCCGTGGAATGGCTGCTTGTAGCGCGTGCTGGATTTACAAATATCTAAATTTTTCTGTTTCGGCCATTTCATGTTCTTTTGGCAACTGGGTAAAGGGAATCACTTCACCTTTTTTCCACAGATCACCTACATGGGAAATCCCAATCAAATCCCAAGCAACAAAGCCCTTTGAATTTCTCAAGTTGCCTAATTTATCTGCGTCCCATAGGGGGGTTGCTTCCGTTATTTTCCCTTTCCATCCCATACTCTTATTCACTGTGCCATATTTGTACTCTATGCTTGGTCAGGCCTGTTAATTTTGATTTTGCCGGGTTTGTATAGAGCACCCTAGAATGCTCCCCCTCCGGGAGAAGCCACCTGTCCATTCTGTAGCCGGGGTCATCATTGGTTCTATATATACATTGGTTAATTGGTGCTAGTTGTGACGCCTAGTAATATCTCTTGATGTCAGGGAGTCCTATGCCGCTATCATACCATCCCCTTGTTAGTTTGTGGGTCGCTATTCGTGGTGGTTTCCCTTCCCACAACAGTTCCCTCTGTGCGCTCTCTATACTTTTAAAGTAGTCTACATGTACTGGACCCGGGGAGTTCTGCAGTATGTACAAGAATCGTGGCAATTGCCATCATCTTGAATAGTGCGGCGCGCCCTAATAAGGACAGTGGGAGGGATCTCCAATGCTGAACATCACTCTTGAGTCTTTGCAGAGAGGGCTGGAGGTTACGTTCATAATATAGAGCTGGGTCTTTGGTAACATAAATGCCAAGGTATTTAAACCCTTCTTTCGCCTCTGTTATAACATATCATCTGGGCAACCTAGGAAAGCCCTCCCCTCAATACATAAATGACTGATTTAGACCAATTTATTTTATAACCATAGTATTTGCCAAAATTCGTGAAAATATGCAGTGCTCTATTTATGGAGGCTCTCGGTGATGCCAGATACAATAGTATATCATCTGCATATAAGGAGATTCGATCCTCCCAGTCCTCTGCCCACCGCAGTCCCCTCATGACTGGGTCCTTCCTTATCCATAGCGCCAGGGGTTCCAGCATTAATGCAAAGAGCAGTGGGGAGAGGGGACAACCCTGTCTGGTTCCTCTTTCTAGCATGAACACCTTTGACTTTCTGTTGTTAACCACTACCTGCGCCAATGGCTCATTATACAGGAGTTCCACCCAGCTGATAAAGTTGGGGCCAAAGCCCATTTTCCTCAGGACCGCAAACATGTAGGGCCGTTTGATTGTATCAAACGCCATAGTTGCGTCCAGCCACATCACCACTGCATCTTCTCTGAGTGTCTCTACTCTACCCATGACGCTGTGTAAGCGCCGGAGGTTAAGTGAGGTATGAAGCTGGACTGGTATGGATGCACGAGCTTTGTGATTACCCCCAGGAGACGGGTGCACAGTAAATTGGCCAGGATCTTAGCCTCCACGTTAATCAGTGATATTGGTCTGTATGAGGAGCATTTATCTTTGGGCCTACCACTCTTATGGATAACCACTATTGTGGCTAGTCTCTGGTCAGCTGGGAGTGTCCCCTTTTCTCGACTTTCGAGAAACATCTTGGTGAGATGCGGTGCTATCTTACTGGGTGCAAGCATATAGAGTTCAATGGGTAATCCATTGGGACCCATTGACTTCCCAGACTGCAGTTCTTGGATTGGTCGCTCCACCTCTGTATGCGTGAGCTCGTCATCCAGATTAGAGGAATCCTCTCCAGTAAGGGTGGGGAGGGACATATCCAACAAAAGGGCATTTGCCTCCTCTCCTGTGGAGGTCGTGTGGCATTTATATATGCTTTGAAAGTAATCTGCAAATCCTTGCGCTATTTCTTGTGGTTCCGTCAAGTGCAGCCCTGATTCAGTCCTCAGTTCCGCTACTAATCTATTGGCCTGCTCTCTCCTGTCCAGCCACGCCAACAGCTTCCCTGTTTTGTCTCCTATTTCATATACTCTACACTGTGTGACTCTATATTGCGCCTGGGCCTCCTCAGTGGCGAGGTCTCTATACTCTTTAGTCTTTATCTCCAACATGTGCTTGGCTTCAGACTCATCCTCTCCCCGTGCTCTCCCCTCCAGCCGGAGTATTGTCTCCTCCAACCCAGCAAGCTGGGCAGTTTTCTCTTTACGGGTCCCTGCTATCTGGGAGATTGCGTGGCCCCTGATTACTGTTTTAAAGGCCTCCCATAGCGATTGTGCTGATTCTACCGACCCCTCGTTTTCCTGGAAGTACAGTCCTATTTCTTTTGTAACCGAATTTTTAATTGAATGGTTTTTCAAGAACCAGGTATTTATCAGTGCTACTCTTCCTGACTGCTGCTCTCCCGTCTCCACCAGGGCCCATATTGGGGAGTGATCGGATATACCTCTCGCCATGTGTCGCACTTCTCTAATTTGTCCCATCTGGACTGCGGGCACAATTATGTAATCTAGTCTGGATAGAGACCGGTGGGCACCAGAATTATACGTGAATTGGGTGTCTGTGGGGTGAAGGGCACGCCATTCATCAACCAGTCCCATAGCGTCCATAAAATCACGTATTTGTGTTCTTGATGGTAGGACCTCCTTTGGTGGATGACAATCCAGTTGTCCCGAGACTATTGAATTAAAGTCTCCTCCCAATAATAGTGTTCCTATGGGGAGTGTGAGAAATAGGTCCCCTAGATCTTTAAGAGCCGACACCTGTAGGCCTGGGGGTACGTATAAGGATATTAATGTTAGTATCTTACCCTCCCTGTTCCAGAGATTGCGGTATATCTACCCTGTTTATCTGTCCATGTATGTTCAATCGACATTGGAAAGATCCTCCTGGTCATTATGCCCACTCCTCTAGATCCGGTTGTAAATGCCGAGTGTGCAACTAATTTGAAACCCCATCTGGTGAGGGCCCCACATGCGTTTCCCATCAGGTGTGTCTCCTGGAGGAGAACCACATCCAGTGAATGTCTCTTTATGAATTGGAGCACTATCCCCCTCTTTAGCTTATCCCCTAGGCCATTCACATTCCACGACAGCAGCCTAATGGTTCTTTTCCCTCTTGGACTCATCTTACTCAATGCCTGTGTTACTTAGCTTGTTGGGAGGTTCTATATGTGTAGGTCTCCTTCTCACATTCGCGGCCGAGACATAAAGGTAGTCTATGAATACCATTCCTAGACGTGTCCCATTGGAATTGTCAGTTGCTCTTGTCCACGATGTATTAATGTCATTTAACCTATTAACTAAAACTAAATGTAACCCCAAACCCCCCTCCCTGCTTCCCTGCAATCTGGGCAGAACGATGCCCCTATCCCTAATTATGCAGAGCCCCTGTCGCCCCATATTAAAAATCTAACAAGGAAAGTGAGGGGGGGTTCTATCTCTATATCTGCACCACCGCCTTTACGTTGAGAACGAAAGGAAAAGAAAAGGGGGAGGGGAAAGAGTGGGATCTCTTCATACATTTTCAAAGCAAAGAGTCCGGAAGTCACTTGACCAAAGGTTAGCTAGGGGAAAGGGGGGGGGAAGGGAAGGACTTCGAGGAATTGCTTACAGTTTCTGCCACGATCTGTAGTAGGAGCCCTCCCCCATTCCATTCTGCACCTAGCAAGTTCATTGTTTATGCAGACTAGTCCTCGTTGTCACCTTCTTGTTGTCGTCTAGGGTGCATCTCTGTCGTTTCTGACTTCCTTGGAGATTGGTCTTTCCTTTGCTTGGCGCTATTTCCATTGACTACTCTCCATCCATCAAGCCAATCTTGTGCCAGTTCCGGGGTGTCAAAAAACCAGTTCATCCCCTCTGCTTCCACTCATAGTTTCGCCGCAAACAACATAGAGTATTTTAGTCCTTTTTCCCTTAGTTGAGATTTGATGCCCTGAAAGGAGCGTCTCTGTTTTTGCACATTCACAGTAAAGTCAGGGAAGAATGTCACATTGCTATTGTCGATCTTGATAGGCGTAGCTGTACGGGCCTTCTGCAAGACTACGTCGCGGTCTCTGAAATTGAACAACCGAGCCAATAGCGGTCTTGGGGGGCCCCAGGTTTTGGCCTGCCACCTGGGACTCGATTCGCCCTTTCCACTGAAAAGAAGTTTGAGAGATTTTTTGGTTGGAGGCGTTTAGTGATTAGTTCTTCTACAAAGAGATCGGGTGTGGGCCCTTCTGCTCGCTCAGGCACCCCAAGTATTCGAACATTATTCCTACGTGATCTCCCTTCATAATCGTCTAGTTTGTTTTCCATCATCTTGCTTGCTGCCTGCAGGTCTTTGATTTACTGCTGCATTGTCTTAGAGTTGTGGCAGAGATCTGTCGTGACTGTATCTATCGTTTTAACCTTTTCGCGCATTTTCTGTATGTCAGCTCGGATTAATGTTACTTCAGTTGTTATTGAGTCCATCCTGCTCTCGAGCGATGCACGTACGCCGGTAATGGCATCAATGATGTCTTTCAGGGAGGGGTCCTCAGCTCCCTGTCCAGTTGCATTCTTTATTTCGGTCTTCCCTACACCTTCCTTCTCCGTGGTCTTTGAGGAGGCATATTTGTCCATTTTAGTCTGGTGCGTGTTCCTTGCTCCCCGGTTCCCAGACATTGCTTGTTTGTACCACCAGTGGGGGGGGGAGGTTGCGCCAATGAAACCCCACTGTGAGGCTGCCTTTCTTCCCCAGAGGGTATTACCCATTGCCCAGCCGTGGAGTGCTGATCACAAGCTCCCGCGTAGCCTGTAGGGATTCTCCCTAAGATTGAAGTCAAGTCTATCGGCCCGCTACGATTAACTTTGGTAGTGTATTAATAGCGTCTACTGCTAAGGCTTCGAACTTTGTTCACAGTGGTTTTGGTATAAGCAGGTGGCGCAGTCCTATAATCGGTATTTCATCACCATGGGATTCATGATCCATGTCCTCAGGCCGTGCTGGTTGTTTTCCCTTCACTGCGGTGATTCCCCAGGCCTGGGTATCCACCGCCACGGGTTCCTATGCTGGTGTTACGTCGGTGGGTCCGTGCACCATCCTTATCGACAGCAGCAATCAACCTCGCCCGATTCTTCCCTGCGGTGGTTGGTTAAGGAGGAAAAGGAGGGCACCGGGCCCCGCAGTGAGCAGCCACGAGCCCGACGGTAGGGGCCGCGCTATGTTTCAGCTCTGCATGCTTTCGGTGTTTTTCGGGAAACCTTTTATTATGGGGTGAGGCTGCTGGAATAACTCTGAGGCCGGTGTGCCGATCACTAAGTCCCCGGGGCCCCGGGGGGGAAGTTGCACCGCTCACCTCTCTTCGAGTTTGAATTCAAACTGGCTCTAGCTGGTGATTCTGTTCGAGGCCTCAGGTTGGGCCTTGTCGGCACCACGTTGGTCCGTTCTGCACTGTACAGAGGGCTGCGTTGACTCACTCCGTGCCGCTTCAGCAGGTGCACCGGGGTTCTGTACCCGTACTCCGGCTGTTATATCCTCACGCTTGTGGTTCTGTCGCGCAGCTACGTAATCTATGCCGTCCCGTGGCTCTTAGTTGGCCCTGTTGGCGTTTCGGTTCCTGGGTCCTCCCGGCAGCTGGAGACAGTTCCTATGGATCCCCGGGACACCGTTCGCCTTATTGCATTCTGGACTGTTCCTTTCTTCGATTTAGGCAGATTAATTAGGCGGATTTTCGGCGGTGGGAGCTAAATATTGTGGAGCTCTTTCACAGCGCGCCCATCTTCATCGACGCGTAGCCACGCCCCCCCATTCAGTTATTTTTAATCTTTTATAGTTTGAATAATAAAGCTTCTTATTAAGCAGAAATAAAGGTTGATTGATTGATTTTGCAAAATAACTATGTAGAGTGCTGCTTGCTGCTACCTTAATTCCATGTTTCAACCCGCTTCTGATTTTCGTAATGTGGTTCCACGGGGCCCCAGACACTATCCTTTCTTTGTTCAGCACATCTAGTGCAAAATGCTCGTAATATATCTAAAAAAACTTTTTACAGTACTCTGCTGCTTCTTTAGCTGAGACCACCCTTCATTAAACACTTTATAATTGGGACAAACATCTCACTTACGCCCATCTTTTCCTGATTACCTCAAGCTGCATCTCTGAGAGGTAGACATACTGACATACGTAGAACGAGGACCAAATTCATGCCTTCATTCTGCAGTCAGTCACTATCAGCAGCACGTCTGGGTGCTGTTTTTTGCACTCTCCGCTGCATTGTTGCTGGTATTTTTCATTGCTTGACGATCACTGACTGGCCGTGAAGTATGTGCCCTGCCCCCTTAAGCATGGTGAGAGACTGCCTAACCCCAGGAGGCTTATTAAACTTTCAGTCAGCCCACTAGACTATGGCACAAGGCACCGTTAGGATAACAAATTTGAACAACTTGTCTTTTCTGCACAGGCCATTTTCGGGCACAGCTGTATGCTGGCCCAGCACCGCGCCCTGTTAGTTCTGGTGATTCGTTATGACCCCTTTTTCCCTGTACCTCTAGCCCTCCTGCTCCTGGGTCCCCTGCCTTTCTTCCTGCTCTTGACCATCCCTGATGCCCCCTCCCCAGGGCCCCTATCCTTTGCCCCTCCATCTTCTCCACATTTTACCCCCCCCCACCTTTTGCCCCTCACCTCCTCAGGCTCTTACTGTTTTCCGCTTCTGCCCAGCTTGAGCTTCTTAGTGTCATAGCCTAAGAGCGCTGTCTGGACCAGTGACCTGCCGGCAGCTGCTCTGTAGAGGAGAGGAGTGGTCTCTCAACACCCTGAGCCATGGAGCGGGTTGCACAACCCCAAACTGCCTGGGGCCCTAGCAGTCCAGGGCCTGCTGCTTTATGGACAGATGCTCCTCGTCCTCCTCGTCAACGAAAGCTGGAGCAGGAGAAGCTGTCCGGAGTGTCCACCGCTGTCTGCTCAAGAAGTGAGGAGAGGAGGTGGGGCAGTGGGGGCACATTGTGCACTTCGTTTTTGGCTAGGAGAGTGAGTAAAGTTTTTATACAAACAGTATTGTTAGAGGACAAAGTTTGTTAGGCCCTTACCTGCAGAAGTCCAAAGTGTGGATTGAGCCTGTCTGTCTCCTAGGAGATTCTGAATAGAGAAGCAGCTCCCCAGCCCCAGCCCCAGCCCCACCCCTAGGCCTGCTGATTGGCTCCCCAGCTCCCAGGCAACCCTGAGCCCTCCTCTCACACCTGCCCAGGCCCCTTAAGGGTTTGCTGGGTAAACCTCCAAAACATTCACCTCCATTTTGTGAGTTGCAGTTTACCTGTGCCCCAGATTGCAGTGAAGCAAAGTCCAGGAGGTGGTAAGGAGGCAGACTAGTGCTGTCTCTTTCCTAAAATTTAAAAAAGCGATTTTTCCCTGCCCGTGAATGCATCATTTTCTGTATTTTTTATCTAACTGTCTTTGACTGTGGTTGTTACAGTTTAAAAATTGTAGTTTTAACCTGCCCGTGATTGCATAATTTATCACCTGTTTTGTGTTTAAACTTGTGGTTTTTACTTGCCCGGGACTGCTTCCATTTAACCTGTTGAATTGTGGGATTTGCAGTCCATACTCTGTAGTTTTTCCCTCTCATTCCCCGTGACTATCAGTTTTTCCCTCCAAATTTCTCCCTTGCTCTGTGCTAAGACCTGTATGTTAAGCAGTCCACCCCCAGCTCCCATTTTGTGTTAGCAAGTGAGTGAAACTAGCGCCCTCTTCCCCCCCTCTCCCTAGCAAAAGGGATATTCTATATCAGAGAGAGAACAGAGGGTGCTCTGAGACAGCAGTAATCTGCTGGGAGCTGTTTAAGCTGTGTTTTATAGGGATTGTGCACTTCGTTTTTGGCTAGGAGAGTGAGTAAAGTTTTTATACAAACAGTATTGTTAGAGGACAAAGTTTGTTAGGCCCTTACCTGCAGAAGTCCAAAGTGTGGATTGAGCCTGTCTGTCTCCTAGGAGATTCTGAATAGAGGAGCAGCTTCCAACTCCCTAACCAGCAAACCTTGTCTGAGGTCGCTGGGACCTTATATAGTCTGCTATTGGTTGGTACATGTGTGCACTGATTGGTGGTTGTATCTGGTGTTTCTATTGGACCAGGGTTAGTGTTCTCATTGGTTGGGTATTTTGAGGGTTCTGGCGGGTTGGGACTAGGGCTAGGTAAGGATTTCTATTGGAAGTAGGGACTAGGGCTTCCTGTGTGATTGGTTGCTGGGACTAGGGTTGGGACTAGGGCTAGGGTTAGGCTTTCCATTGGAAGTAGCAATTAGGGCTTCTTGTGTGATTGGTTGCTGGACTAGGTGTGGGACTAAGAGTAGGGTTAGGCTTTCTATTGGAAGTAGGGACTAGGGCTTCCTGTGTCATTGGTTGCTGGGACTTGGGTTGGGACTAATGATAGGGCTAGGGCCTCTATTGGACGTAGAGATCAGGGTTTTTGAACTTGATTGGGTGCTTGGACTAGGGCTAAGATTGGCTGTAAGGCCCTGGTCTTCTATTGGTTCTAGCATTTAGGGCTAGTGTTGTCATTGGATAGTGTTAGGGCTAGGGTTCCCATTGGCTGAAGAGGTCACCTGACTACTAGGGCTATAAAAGGCCAAGGCTTAGGGCATCTCAGTCCGGGCGTTGAGGCTAGGAGCGAAGAGGACAAGGGCAGTTGCCTGTTTGAGCCTATTCGAGACTGGTCGGGACCAGGGCCAGAAATGCTGCCCATTTTCCCAATTAGTAATACCCAGCCTACACCATCCACATCCACAGAGTAACAAACTCACACCAAATGTACACCACACACTTACTACAAACAAACCCTATGCACAAATCAATGTACCAGCATACACTGCTAAACCACACAAACCACATTTATACACCCTTCTATCCCTGCTACCACACATTTCCACCATCACCTACAAACAGTACACAACTCTTCTATACCACGAACCAATCCACTCATCACTAACACAACCCCATTCCACACCATACTTAACTACATCCCATCCAGACACACACTCCCTGCTCTAATTACTCCTAACAGACCCCCTTTTATCACTAACAAAACCATACTCAGCCTTCCATCATTTGTCCAACCAACACCCTCCTCTTCCTTCTACCATAATAACACAAACACACAACACATATGCTGCACGGTATCACACATTTTAACTCTTGCAGCAAACAGGTCTAAGACAAACACTCTTACCTCTACTTCATTCCCTCCTACACACAACATACACTCTACTCATAAACACATCACCACCCCCTCTACCCTACAACTTCCACTCGCAAACAATACTATACAAACAAATCCATCTCATGAAACAAATACACCAGCACCTTTTTTCACTACTCCTCAAATACAAAACAAATCACGCCCACAAGCACAACAAAATCTCTCAAACACAACACCTCATAATACTTACCGTCACAAAATACAAACATACACCCACCTTTCAAACTACACAAAGGAACAAACTCTAATGCAAAGCTTTCTCTCTTCCACCACACCTAACACACATGCAGCAGCAAAGCAACTCTCTTCCAACCGCCTCTCATCCATTGGACAATTTAGAACCTTACTACATGACCCACATGCTGCACCACCACCCCTGACTCATACACCTTCAGCCCTAAACACACGCAAACAATATAAGCAACGTACCACACCTCACAACTTCGCTTCTCCATGTCTACTGCACAACAATGTTACACCACGAAAACAACACAGCGTACCAACTCACTCTCAAACACCGTCTCCACCACCTACACACGCAGACCCATCAAAATGCCTTCTTAGCCTGCTGGACGAGGACCACATTACAGAACGGCCACACGATTGCTATCCTAATACAGCTAATACCAGCACTAAAAACACACCTGCTACAAACCCACACAATACTGATCACTCTTCTACAAAACAAAGTCTCACTATCACCAAAGCACATTCTCTAAACTGTCTACTAATAAATGCTCCATCGCTCTCTAAAAACAAACATCACATCTATGACCTTCTCACCGATGCAAAACCAGACATACTATTTATAACTGAATCATGGTTGGGAGATGATATGGCTCCAGTCCTGCATGAAGCCATTCCTCTAGGCTATCAAACGATCACCCAAAACCGTATAGGCAAAAAAGGAGGTGGTCTAGCTGTCATGTTCAGGCAACCATTACATATCACTAAAGTTGACGACATCTCCATAAAGAACTGTGAGGCTCTTCTCACCAGATGCAATTCTACACCGTCTTCCACCTGTAACTTCCTGCTCCTTTACAGACCTCCACCTAGCAAGGCGACATTCCCAGACGCACTTCTAGACACAGTTTCAAACCTGATAACAATACACTCCAACTTATGCGTTCTGGGTGACCTCAACATTTGGTTTGACAAACCCAATATGACCCATCCAAAAACAATAATCACTGGCCTAGACGCACTGAACCTGCATCAGATTGCCCACAAACCCACACACATCGCTGGACATATCCTAGATGTCATTTTTGCTAATACCGAACTAGTTACCTTTCAAACTATAACTCCAATCTCATGGTCAGACCATTATTTGCTTGCTTTCCAACATAAAACAACACTAAGCGACTCACCTAAAACTGCCTTACATGCATCCACCTATCGACCATGGAACAAACTCAATTTGGAACACTTAAAAACACAACTAACATCCAGTACAGATCTGGAAACAATACATCCTGTTCAAAAACTATATGAGTGGCTACAGGAAGCTTTTGACATCCTGATACCACTCAAAACCACACAACAGAACAAAAGAAAAAAAGCACCTTGGAGAAATATAGAGATAAAAGACATAAAACAACAAATTAGAAAGCTGCAATGTATCTGGCTCAAAACAAACGCCAAACAAGACAAACTTCACCTACAGAAAATTAACAGATTATACAAGTCAGCTATTAAAAAAGCTTAGAAAAGGTACTATTCAGACAGAATTCAAAATGCTAAATGTGCAAATAAAGAATTCTATAAAATACTCAATGAATTTCGTAAACCAAATTGCCTAGAAGGAACTCATCCTGTTACTCAAGATTTCACAGACAAACTGGCAAATCATTACACGGACAAAGCAGACACGTTGGACTCTTACTTAAAACAGAGACAAAGCACCAGCACTAACCCTTTTACAAAACAACAATCCAAGAACACTCTAACCCAGCCTCTCTGTTCCTTCCAACACATCTCACACAATGAATTTATGGACCTGGTCAAAGCAAGCAGGCCTGCCGCCAGCCCTTCTGACCCGTGTTCACCGCAAACTTTCAAGATAATTCTTTTAACAACCTCTGCTGCCACTCCAGTAAGAAGAATCATCAACGATTCCTTAACTACCGGAATATTTCCAGAAGAAATAAAAATGTCATACTTACGCCCTTTACTGAAGAAAACAAACTTGGACCCCCTGAACCCTGACGACTACAGACCCAGTACAAATGGACCTTTTCTGGGCAAACTGATAGAAAGAGCAGCGTTCGCCCAGATGTCACAATTCATTGAAGAGAATGCCATACTTTCAGACTTCCAAACAGGATTCCGTCTGGGAAGTGGCACAGAATCTGCCCTCCTTGCCATCTGGGATGACCTGAGGAACACAGTAGACCGCAACGGGGTTGCTGCGCTACTCCTCTTGGACCTCTCGGCTGCCTTTGACACAGTTGACCATGACACTCTGAAACAAAGGCTCTATGAAGCCGGCATAGAGGGGACTGCTCTAGACTGGATCGCGTCCTACCTTCGAAACAGAACTAATGTCATCCATACCCTACCTTTCTCATCCAAACCATACTCCACAAAAGCAGGGGTCCCTCAAGGCTCTATCATCTCGCCCATGCTTTTCAACATCTACATGAAGTCATTACCGGTACTGATCAATCAATTTCACCTCACGTGCTATAACTATGCAGATGACACACAAATACTCCTTCAACTGGAATGCCCCAAAGACATTGGAAACTCTTCAATTTTCAGTTGTTTCAGAGCCGTGGATCAGTGGATGACTTGGAGCCATCTCAAATTGAATGCTTCCAAAACGGAAATACTCATGTGTGGCGATTGGAAACGTTATGACCCGCTTGCCACCTGGTCTGATGAACTGGGATCACCGCCTAAAGTATCGAAGGAAGTAAGAAACCTCGGAATGACCAGGGACTCCAAGCTGTCGATGAATGCCCAAGTGGACAAACTAGCAAGATCAAGCTTTGTCACTACAAAAACGCTGCACCAAATTTTTCCCCATTTGGGATTTCCACACAAGGTTCAAGCTACCATCTCCCTTGTTCTGTCCAAACTCAATTACGCCAATAGCCTCTACCACGGATCACCTTTAACAACCATGAAAAGACTACAATGGATTCAGAACTCGGCTGCCAGACTACTCTTGCATATCAAACCACGAGACCACATCTCACCTGCCTTGAAAGCCCTGCATTGGTTACCGGTTGCCAGAAGATCCACGTTCAAGCTGCTCTGTATCACCCACAAAGCAATACATGGAATGGGACAACTCTTCATCAGGAATAAAATCACCAAACACATTCAACAAAGGAACCTCTGCTCTAAAGTGGCACCACGCCTCAAAATCCTAAGATACAAGAAAAAAACCATGGGTGGCACATCCTTCTCTGTTCAAACAGCCAAACTATGGAACTCTTTACCCCACTCAACATAAGATCCATGGACAACCACCTTATCTTCAGAAAACTACTCAAGAATTGGCTCTTCCCCACATAAGCACCATACGCAAACAGAAATTTACAGCATATCCCTCTGTATATAAGCATTTATTTGTACTAATAGATATTTACCTATCTTTGTGTATTGCTTTGTATAAACATGTAGAATAATTATGTTGTTAAAAAATAAATACAAATACATTTTTAAAGTACGATAACACTTGAAAAACCAGTTTATCTAATGCATCTTTTTACTTCCTTTATGCATCTATATACCTTCCATGTACTTGGATCTATATATTTATTACTTTTCTCCTAAAAAAGCATATCCAATGCACTACCCTATTTCTCATCCTATACCTCTATCAATATCTTTAATTTACATATACCTACCTCTTTTATGCATCTATATACTTTCCATGTACTTATGGATCTATATATTTATCACTTTCTTCCAATTCAGCATATCCAATGCACTATCCTATTTCTCTCCCTATACTTCTCTCAATATATCTTCTACCCCAACTTTCTGGCTCATCTAAAACTTCTTTCTACTACTCTTTCCAATGCAGTACCCTATTTCTCACCCTATACCTCTATCAATATATCCTCTACATCCGCTCTCTCATTCATCCCAAACCCCATACCACTACTATGATCCCCAAAATAACCCTTTCTAGACTCTCCCATACTCTACCCCTCCTTACATCATCTGACACCTCTTTTACTATACCGATCCCCCAAAACAAGCCTTTCGGAACTCTTCCCTCAGACTCTTCCCCTCCACATCGCCTTTTTACTCATCCCAAAGCCTCTTCCTACTGCTATGACCTCCCAAAAAAAAAAGAAAAAGTCTAAATCCTTCACTCTTCTATCCCTCCACTATCCTTTCCAATCAAAATAACAGACTAACATGTTCACTTCTCAAATTTCATATTTAACTATACTAATTCACCACTAATCCTTTATGGGTTCCAGAGTAGCGTGCTACTCGCCAAAAAAGCGCTACAACACCTCATCAGAGGTAGCAAGCACTATATAAATGCAAACCTTTTTCCCTCTTCTATCCCTCCGCTACCCTTCCCTATCCAAATAACTGAAAAACATATCCACCACTCAAATTACTTTCATATTTCACAATACTAATTTTCAAGACTAATCCTTTATGGGTTCCGGAGTAGCGTGCTACTCGCCAATAAAGCGCTTCAACACCCCATCAGGGGTAACAAGCGCTATATAAATGCAAACCTTTTTTCCCTTTTCTATCCCTCCCCAACCCTTCTTAATCCAAATAACTGACTAACATATCCACCACTCAAATTACTTTCATATTTCACTATACTAATTTTCAACACTAATCCTTTATGGGTTCCGGAGTAGCGTGCTACTCGCCAAAAAAGTGCTTCAACACCCCATCAGGGATATCAAGCGCTATATAAATGCAAACCTTTTATCCCCTCTTCTATCACTCCGCTATCCTTCTTACTCCAAATAACTGACTAATATCCACCAATCAAATTACTTTTATATTTCACTATACTAATTCCCCACTAATCCTTTATGGGTTTCTGGAGGAGCGTGCTACTCGCCCAAAAAAAACCAAAAAACGCTTCAACACCCCATCAGGGGTAACAAGCGCTATATAAATACAAACCTTTTTTCCCTCTTCTATCCTTCCGCTATCCTTCTGAATCCAAATAATTGACTAACCTATCCACCACCTAAATCACTTTCATATTTCACTATACTAATTCAACACTAATCCTTTATGGGTTCTGGAGTAGCGTGCTACTCGCCGAAAAAGCGCTTCGACGCCTCGTCAGGGGTAGTAAGCGCTATATAAATGCAATTACAATACAATACATGACTAGGGCGGAGCGGAACTCCTCAGAATTCCAATGAGTTTTTTTGTAACTATGCGGAATTCAGCGTAGTGAAACTCTGTGATCCCCGCCCACCCCTAGCCACTTCATCATCGGAACTCAAGTAGGGATCGGGGACCAAAGATACTTACCATGACAAAGGACGGAGCGCCGTGGAGGAGCAGATAACCATGCGACAAGACTACTGCTCATCACCGGCAACAGCTGCAATCAACCTTGACCCTGGACCACTAAACGCTTCTGGGTCTTCTGTCTTGTCTTCAGCAAGAACGGGTAAGACTGAACATTGAGTTACAGAGCCGTTGGTAGGGACAGGGGGGATCGGCTCTGACTGAAGCATCAAAGGCACTGGGCCACTTGGACTTTAAATAGCCACAGAGGGGATTCTAAGACCCTTATTTGCTTGCAGGGTCTAGCCTGGTATTTGCCTCACATAAATGAAGAATAATCCCAGTCCACAGCTAGAAGAGTGGGACGCTGGTGCCTGTGCGGACAGTGCTAGAATGCAGACCTTATCAAGAGTGTGTTATCATTTAGTATTATTCGCATTTCGATTTGCGCGTGTGTATATAAGCTATATACACTATATAAACTGTTTATACTTTGAATAAAAGCAAGTATTTGGCTGGACATTCATTTATTGAGCTTGCTGAATATATTTTAAGTTGTGAGCCTCTGTACATCTTGCATCTCCCTTCTCCCTGAGAAGCCTTGGACTGCTTTACTCGCGCTACCACTGAGAATCAAGTGCTAAAGGCGTACTTGGCCCACTTGTTCAGATCCCATTGTAAGATGGACCCCGTGACATCAGGAGTAAAAAGCTTCAACCACCACGGTTGGGTGCAGCAATTCCTGTTTGCCCCATGTCCCTCTTAAAAGGCTATAGTAGCCAGGTATCTGCCAGTGGACTAGTCTTAGACATCAGCATAATGTTCTGCTATCGTAAACTTACAAAAAAGGGGTAAATGTGGGAATTACCTAGGAATGGGGAATATCTTGTCAAAAATTGGTGCTGCAAGGGAAAAATCAAAAGAGTGAGTCATCCTGGAGTGCACCTCATTCACAAAAAAATACACCTACAGGAGTAGTATAATGAGCCAAACACGCACAAAGGTACACCCACTCAGCTTTGAAATAAGTCAGGTACCACAAGCAGCACATTCATAAGAACTGCACACAAAGATCAATGGAAGCAGTGAATTAGACAGCAATCACATATGCCAGAAAGGAGTAGAAATAGAAAACGAAATAGGGCATGTAAAGCCAGATATCACACAGTCAGTGCCACAACAACAGCCCAGACGCCGCACAAAACAAAGAATCAGCATATTAATATACAACTTGAGGAAATTTAGCAAATGAAAAGGCATTAATAAATGTAAATCAACAGTGTGATGAAAAACACTAGGAAGGCTGATAAACATTAAAAGTGAGATACAAAGGGGCATATTACCAAGCGCCTATCGACACCACAACGTCACTTTTTGTGACGTTGTGGTGCTTGACAGGATCAACGCCCTAATACCAAGGCAGCGTTAAACCACAAACGTGGCTAAAAGCCACGTTAAGTGGCTTAACGCTGCCTTGTAATGAGTGCCCCTTTCACGCTAAACTTAGCGTGAAAGGGGGCGTGCAGTGGGTGTTGCGGTGGGCGTTCCACCGCAACACCCATTCACTGACGCTGCCACCTATTATCAAGAGGCGATAATAGGTGGCAGTGCCGAACTTAAGACCAGGAAAATCCTGGTCTTAAGGTGTGATACGAGGAGAAATGCTTCATTTCTCCTCGTTTGCTTTCTATGTGTGCTGCCTTGTGCAGCACACATGGAAAAGCAAAATGGCAAGGTATGTTTATGTACAGGAGTGTGTACCTTCCTGTACATAAACAAACCTTTTTTTTAAATGCCATTTTGTAACTTACATGTGTGCTGCATGAAGCAGCACACATGTAAGTTACAAAATGTCATTTTAGGTTTGTTTATGTACAGGAAGGGACATGTGTTATGTTACTCAGTCTAATTAGTATCTTGCAACTCGTTGTCTATATCGTATCGCTTCATTGTTAGCAAGGGGAATTTATTGAGTGATGTTTACACAGCGTACCCATGCGCACACTCCTCAAACATAGTTTGATCATATGGGATGTTCTGCAATTTGATTTTTGAAAGAACATGTCAGCTTCACCATCAACAATGCGTGTGTCCAAGTGTTAAGAAATAGTAGAAATTACTTGTGGTAACACCAATCACCATCTTTGGCAATTGTTGTGGGCAATAGAAATCCATGCCTCATTGGTTGAGAGGTTGGGGGTCATGTGCCTATCACCATGACTTCAAAAATGTAAGCTAATCACATCATAAAGTATGCCTTTCACACTGGAGACAAGTGAACACATTAGGGACTGTCCGAGTTACTGAAGTAGAGCAGATCATGTTGAGGGAATCACACTTTATGAACATGACAGCATAACTCCTAATACAGAAGGGCATGTGTACCGCTGTAGGGAATTTGTCTGTAATGCACATGCTCAAGTGCCATATTTTTGCATTAGATGCTGTAATTATCATGTCATCAATAAGCTTTTCTCTCTATTTCCTTACAGGGGGGACTATTCAGGAAGACCAGCCTGGCTGTCACCACCACTGCTTCCAAAGATGAGGGTGTGGAAGCCATGAAGGATCAGTGCCTCATCAGATCCTCTCCCCCCACCCTCCCTTGAAGGGCAACTGGAACTTCTGCAGGATGTCCTTGGGGCTTGAGTAATGAAAGAGAGATGGTGGTCCTCAACATCATCAAAGATCAGAAGGGAGAGAGAGGGTCTCCTGGACATAAATACTCCATGGTCCCAATGAAGGAGACTGCAACGTTGCCCCCTCTCTCCTCCCTCATCCCTCCTCATCCACAAGCAGTGCCCTGTGCATTGAAGACCAGTGGCAAAGGATACACATTTTTATGAAGTGGTGTTGGATGGCTTCAGGCCACTGTACATGCACCTGCTTACCTTTGTCAAGCACTCTAAAGCCCTTGGGCAGTTATCCCAGGTAGTGGAGAATGATGCACTGCCCTTCTCATGCTGCTGCTGACCACCAGTGGGGCCTCACCTGCCTGCTCTTCTTCTGGTCTACTCCTTATCTTCACCCAAACTCTCTCACCCTGCTCTACCTGCATTGTTTGTCGGACCTCTCAATTTCATTGCCTTCCCTTCTCCTTTCTCCCTTCAGTCCCAGTCCACTCACGAGGTGACTGGGAACTAGTCACTATGTACTCTTGCCTGTGTCATAGGAAGTGGGTCTTTCGATGTGGGAGGATAAAGAAAAATGGCCAGGAACTCTTTCCCTCTAGCCATTCCAGAGATGGAGAAGTGATTTTCAACATCATGTTTTTGAGGATGTTTTTCATTTAGCAGTCTGGACATTTTTTCTTAAGGACTTTTGTAGATTACTGTTTATTTAATGCAGATTCCTTTTGGCTTGGATTTATATGGACAGTTCTTTTTGACTATCGTATGACTACCTTGCTATCTCCAAGTTATTCAGCCCATCCTGGAGACAGGAATTATTTTTGTTAGTTTTCACATATGTATGCTTGTGCAGCCCCTATGCCCTTCTGAGCCCCCGTTTGTTTTTTGATGAACCCATTTCCTAATTTAAATATCACAATTGTCATTGATGCATACATTACATGCTCTCTGTTGTTTTGTGTGTTTGATTGATGGTAATGTCAGTTGTTGTAGGGCTGATGTTTTGTATGTTGTTGGATACAAATATGCACACACAAAGTTCAATTGTGACCACATTACAATACACACATCACACCTGCTCATAGGTTACTTCAGGACACATTACATGAGCCAAGGCAGTTTATTTAATGAGTATTTTAATTTCAAACACAAGAGGGGATGCCTAGTGAATATGACAGTGACATATGTCATACCCATACATAACATTGTGCGAATGAATATTCGAGCAGAGGTTCCAGGCACATTACCGTGTCTATTTGCCAAGGTGAGGAACAGCTGCAAGATCTACTCTTGAACATGATAACCTCTTTTCACTTTAATTCTAAATGTTCTCAGTTTACCTCCATTGTGTCCACCTGGAGGCTGTTCTGGTTCAATAGGTTTTGCTCCTGTTTCTTAGTATACAAACTGCCCAAATAGTTGTCAATGGAGCCTAGTAACCAATCCTTGCTGACAAGGCCAAGCAAAACTGAGTCCTGTTACCAAAAGAAAAATAATCCTCCCACAGTGCAGCTCTGCCCTACGTCCATCAACCATGGGCATTGCTCACTGGCTGCTAGTGAGACAGATGGGGGATATGTGCCCACAGGGTGGGATGTGATCAATGGAGGCTAGGTGAGAGCCATAGATGTTCTGGGGAGTTCTTCAGGAGTCAACATTAGGGATGATTTTCAGAGAGAGTGTGAGGTAGGAAAAGCATACGTTGTACCTACAATGTGGATAGGGTCACCAGTTGAGTCCTCAGAAACAGAAGCAAACATCTGCAGTCTTGATCCAAAGAACTGTTGACTAGAAACCCAGACACATTCGAGAAAAGAGAGACAGCATTGACAAAGAGCACAAGATGAGTTGGCTGGTGGATGAGTAAAGCGTGGTATCATCAATCTGGAATGGGGACACAAACTCTTTGCCATAAAGCCTGGAGTGACTTGTTGAGATTGTGGCTTGCAGGACCACGTGGTGGTGTCCCGGGTTAACGTAGCGAGCCCCACTGGTTGAAGGAGAGTTGATGTAAGGCTCCCAATCCACAGGTGCTATGAAGAAAAGTACAGTAGTGAGAACATGGACCTAGACAATAGAGGACACCAATCATATTCAGTATACTTTTGACAAATACTATCCTTCACTGGTCATGGGCAACACTACAATAGTCGAATAGACAAAATCTGTTGGATGGTGATTGAATAAATGATGGTGAAATTGATGTATTCAATATGCAAAATACTGAAAGCATACACTTCTGCTGATCCCAAATATATCTGAATTTCTATTCTGTGTTATTGTTTCTTTTTAAAAAAAGTATTTATGGATATGGGTGCATAGGTGAATGGCGCTGGCACATGTCATTTGACGTACAAACGGAACCTATTAACCTTCAGATCATTTAATGTTTCTCTTTCACTCTTCAATAAATTTACAAGAATATTTTTGCCATTTCTGTTTTAAAAGAATGTATTTTATGCTTATTGTTTTGTGCAATTTGCCATAAAAACAATTCTTTCCAGACAAAATCTAAAATCCAATGCATTTTACTCAATCATCCAGTAGAGTGTCACATTTCTCAAAGCATTTTGCGGTTGTGCGCTTCATAAGGGGATCTCTAAAAACAGTCAGAGATATTGTTAGCAACTTTGGAGATATTCCTAAGTGCAGAAATATCAGGGGGAGTCCACCTTGTCGGGTAGAAATGTGACCTTCTTTGTTTTACCAATAGAATGGTAACAGAATCACACGTGAAGTGCCATCAGTGCTTCATATCATCACCAATATTCCCGTTTTAATGATCATACTTCCAAATTCATGCATTTGTAGGTCTGCGATGACTCTGTCAATGCATGCTTGGAAGTGAGACAGGTGGTCTCTCTGTGACAATCCCTGGGAGGTGAATGTGTGCTCCAGTGGGAGGGCGCCTGCTCTTGTAAAACACTCAGGGCCTGATCTATGAAAAGTGTTGCATCGCTGCGGGAAATCAGCGATGCAACACTTTTCAGTGTGCCATCCGTCTTGACATATCTGTAGGCGCAAAATTAGCGCATTGCGGGAGGGTGTCTAAAAACAGAAGCAACTCCAGCAATGTGTCTTTTCACATGGCGCAAGCCCCATGTGAGAAGCCCCGCGTCACTCCTTATGCCGGCTTCAAGCAGGCGTAAGGATTTGATGTAGTGACGCCCTAGAAGTGGCGCAGTGAAATCTCATAGATTTCACTGCATCTCTTCTACATGGCTTTCCTGCATTTGAATGCCTACCCTGTATACATTATACCTGACGCAGGTACCATGTAGCACAGGGGTTTACAAAGTGACACATCTGCCTAGATGCGTCACTTTGTAAATATGGCACAGTGTGGCAGCGTTTTGACACCGCCGTAGTGTCACAAAAAGTGACGCAACGGCGGCGTAAGGGCATCATAAATAAGGCCCTCACTTTGCAGCTGTGGGGAAGACAAGGGGTCATAGTACATTTCCCTTACTTCAGAAGAGCATTAAAATATATCAAAGCAAAACATTGGGCCACAAAGACCCACGAGTTACATAGACATGAGGATGATTGGCAGGGTTATGACTGGTGACAATGTGGAATTATTGGACATCCCCATTCTCGGGAAGCATATGCTACACATTCTCACAACTAAAAGACAACCATGTTGTGAATTTTTTTACCTGGTTAATACATTATTGCAAGGGGCAGGCTGTTGAAATGAGTACATTATGAGATGAGGTTTGTCACAACTGAAAAGCTCAGAGCAAACTGTTCTCTTATCATGTATGCATATAAATCATGCTTTACTGATTTATATGTTTTTGCCTTCATTCAGTTGTGAAGTTCTCTGATACCCGCGAGGGTCACTATGACGCTATATAAAACTTTTCAAATAAATAATAGTGGGTTCTTGATGACAATATGCCCATCCAAGCGCACAGCAGCAATACCTGTGCTGGTGGCGGCAGATGTCTAAGGTGCTTTCAACACAGGTCCTTTATTGATGGTCAGACACATAGATATGTGAATGACACAAGGGTTGCAGCTATTTGTGGACTGCAGGTGACATATAATATTTGATGCGCACAGACAGATATGGGTGGGGGGACATGCTGGGGAGTGTTTAGGATATTTGGTAATGTAGAATTAACATGGGTGTGACTTGTATTACTCCATATATTTGTGGTATGTGGCTAAGACATTTTCAAGAACACCTACCTGGCTCAGCGACTGGGGAAGGTGGTTTTGCCTGTCCAGGTGAGACCTTGACACATCAAAAATGTAGTCTAGTATTGTTGGTTTTAACAATGCAACCAATGAGTAAAGAAAATAAATTGACATGGTTGTTGAGCATTTCATTTTGTGCGAGAGTTTCACATAAAGAATGCTGTCTTGCATTTGGGTCATTGTGTCTGATGTGTCTGTGTGGAACTTGGACCTGGGTGTCTGACTGATATGCACACAACTTTTTATGGGAGGTGAGGGAATCGGAAGAATTCCCACGTTTACAAAAAACTTTGTAAATCTGGGAATGTGTTAGGTTCCAGGGATTTTGCGCGGGAACACCCAAAGCATCACTATTGGAACGCCCCTTTCACGCAGAGTTACAAGCCCATGAAAAGTCACGCAGGGTGGCTTTAGGTGGCTTTGTAAATATGGGCAGGCACACTGTCCCGTCGGTGCATCAGAAAAATTGATGCACCGGCGGCGCAATGAGCTTGTAAAAAATCAGTGTTCCAAATTCTGCCATATGTTGTAGAAGCACTTATATACATTTGCACATAGGGTGGATCGATATTGGCATGCACCTATGTGCATGGAATATTATGTGTGTAATTTTATGGAAAGGGGGTTGTTTGGAATAATACACACAATAGGAGAACTGCTCTTACTTGTGCAAAATATTTCGGGGCTTATTTACAAGCCCCTTGTGCCGCCGGTACGTCACTTTTAATATGGGAAAAGTGAGGTACTGGCGACACAATGGGCTTGTGAATGAGGCCCTTCATTTGCACATCTGCCTTTGTCAACTGGGCCCAAGATGTTTTCTCTACTTTCAAACATGACAGAGAGGATTAGATTGCAGGCAAAATTAATTTTGTTCAAACCTTCATTATACTAACAGCAAAACTTCTGTAAAATTAACTTGTTCCATTTTTTTTACAAAGATTATTCGTGCTTTGTTCCCTTCCATCTTTTCCTGGTGCAACAGTCTTCAAGTACAAAGCTAAATCTGTTTACTCCATTCCTTCTCTCGGCAGCTGCAAACATGGCGGATTTTTGGACCAGTACAAAGTTTACGTCATACAGACTTCCGGCTGCAGCAAACCTTTCATTCAGGACAGGCTGACCCAGTGCCGTTTCTAGGTGTTTTGCCGCCCTAGGCGAGAATTGAAAAATGCCGCCCTCTCCCTTTTACTACCATCTCGTGGATGTTTCTGCAGCACCACTGGGGTAACCTATAAATAGTGCAGGGTCACTAGGGTTACCTTTTACAGCTTCACCAAAGGCGTGGGCACTACAGCCTCAGCAGAGGAGTAGCCATAGACACCACATCATTACCAGGATGCACACAGACACTACTGCTGCACAGTAGGATTACCACGCGGACAGATCCATATCACCACAGGAGTTCTCCTGATTCACCAGAGCGTCACCCCATAGATAGTGTATCACCACAATGCTATCCATACACACTACAGTACCACTAAAGCGGTGCCTTACAGAACCAGTGCCTCACCAGATAAACACCACGTAGGCGCTACGGAATCATCTGACAGCAGCTTGTACACATTGCTGCATCACCCATAGATGGCAGGGATCCCCAGAAGAGTGACCATAAACACTACGGAATCAAAGAGGGCACCGCACACACACTGTCACATCACTGGATGGGAGCCTGTGGTTACTACAGCATATCTGTGGCAGTGCTTAATATGAAAACGTATAAGTGCCAGGGCCCGAAGTTCTGCTCAGAAGCCCAAGGCCCGCGCCATTGAATGCCAGAGGACCGAATACCAAGGCTGCCTAGCGTTGATTGCACCCTGTGCCTCTTTCATCCACCCCCAGACACTCAATCCCTGGTCCTTCATCTCACTCTTTCAGGTTCTTTTGCATCCCTGCTTTCTTACTTTGTTTCCCGTCTTTCTCTTCCTCCTTCATTCCCTGTTTTGTGTTTTTCTCTCTCTTGCTCTGGATCAAAGCCTGATGAGGTCAAATAAGTGTCAGTCCCAAAAATGAAGGACGTTGGGGCTCACCAGCAACCACCTAACTAAGCACTGGTCTTTAAATACCCTCAATTGAAGCTGTAGTGTCCATGCATTACCCTTAGACACTACAGTGTCACCAGAGGTATCAGTATAATTTCTAATCTAAAACCTTCCTCCCACACTATGGACCCCCTCCCATCCACAATTATAAAAGAACTCAACCACACCATTTCCCTTTCTGGACAAAATCATCAACGCCTCTCTCACTTCAGGCTGTGTCCCAGACTCCCTTCAACTAGGACAAATTACACCCATTCTCAAAAAACCAGGGGCCGACCCTAATGATCTTAACAACCTCAGACCTATCTCCAACCTCCCGTTCCTTGCAAAAACATTGGAGAAATGCGTTCTCCACCAACTCAACAAACACATTGATGAGTTCAACCTCCTCGACACCTTTCAATCAGGATTCAGGAAAGGCTGTAGCACTGAAACAGCTATGCTCAACATCTCTGACGATATTCACAAGGCTTTAGATGAAGGTGATGCCTGCCTACTCATCCTTATTGACCTATCTGCGGCATTCGACACAGTAAATCATCCAGCTCTTCTGGAGACCTTGTCGAAGCGCTCCGGCATTAATGGCACAGTACTAAAATGGTTCACCTCCTTCCTTCAACACCGCTCGCAACAAATTAAAATCAACTCCTGTCTCTCGAAGCCAACAAAAGTCACACTAGGGGTCCAGCAAGGCTCGATCCTCTCCCCGTCCCTCTTCAATCTCTTCATGGAGCCCCTCACAATCATCTTGAAAAAGCTGGAGTGAATTACCACCTTTACGCTGATGACACCCAAATCTATTTCAAAATCAAGTCTCCCAGCGACATCCGACACCTCAATGTCACTCTAACCGAGATCCAAACTTGGTTCAACGCCAACCACTTAAAGCTCAACCCAGATAAAACGGAACTAATCCTTTTCTCTCCAAAAAGCAACCATCGACCAATCCAAGAGTGGCTCAAGAATCTGGTTGCCCTAAACTGCCCCCTCGTCCTATCCGACCCAGTTAAGTCTCTAGGCATCACCCTTGACAAGAACTTATCAATGGAGGCCCACAACAAAAACTCTGCAAAAAGACTAAAACACCTCAAGAAATTGAAACCTTTTTCTTCCCCATGATGACCTCAAGACAGTAGTTCAATCCTAGTTCTCTCTAAAATCGACTACGGGAACGCCATCCTAACAGGGACTCCAAAGCTCACCTAGCCCCACTAAGGGCAGTGCTGAACATGGCCACTCGCCTCATATCTGGAGTAAAAAGATTTGAACACATCACTCCAGCTCTCAACTCCCTCAACTGGCTTCCCATGGAAGGGAGGTGTATTTGCAAGCTGGCCTGCATCACACACAAAACCCTTCACTCTCTGGCCCCCAACTACCTGAACAATAAACTGGTAAGAGCAGGTCAATCCAGAACGCTGAGAAGCTCCAACTCACTCCTTCTTATCCCTCCAAAACTGAAAAATAAAACCACCCAATACCGATCGTTTTCTGGCAACGCTCCCAGGATGTGGAACGCTCTCCTAGAGTCCTCAGATGCAACCCCTCCTTCTCCTGTTTCAAAGGGACCTGAAACTCCATCTCCTTAACAAATACTTTCCTGACCAACGTCAACTAACCTAGACTTCAATATCCGAGTTGACTCCTCTCTCTCTTGACATTCAAGGATAGTTGGTGACCGGACTGTGTTAACCACCTTCGTTTGTTCTCTCTCCCTCCGCTGCACTGTTTACCTATTTTTCATGTTGTATTTTTCTTTATCTCTGTTTTGCTTCCTTACTGCCTTCCTACTATGTAATGCAATTTCCTTCTGTTTATAGTGTGTATGTAAAGCGCTCTGATACCTACGGGTCAAGCTAGCGCTCTATAAAACTTTTTAAATAAATAAATAAAAAGAGGTGCACTCTATGGACCCTACAGTATCAACAGCAGGGTACGCACAGACTCCACAGAAGCAAAAGGGGGACACTGATAGACACTCAAGCGTCACAAGCATATCACATGCACAGTACAGCATAACAGAGGGGTACGCGCAGACCCCACAGAAACACAAGAGGGGTACGCAGGGACAATACACCATCAGCTAAGCACTCCACACGTAGAGCAATACCTCTTAGTTTCTACAGAATTAACATACATGTTTATAGCACAGCATCACCATGGAAGCATCTCGGACTGTATCACCATAAAGAGAGCCCATACATATTACAGCATCACCAAAATACCCTGGGTACCTCAGTGTCACCAAAGGATACCACACAGACACTTCTGCATCAACAGATGTGCACAATCAGGGCATACCAGCATTACCAAAAGGATTTGACATTACTTCATCCGAACAGCAGTACACGAACAGGCTACATCATTACACGGGTACCGCATACACAGAACAGGGTCAACAACATGTTACTGTGGTGCTGGTGCACACCACAACATCTCCACAATAAAAGCTTGGAGGTATTACTGCACAAAATGCCTTTCAATATCACCAGAAGCAAAGTAGACTGCCAGACAGACAATGCTCCATTGCCAGGACACATGCACACTACACCTTCAGCTGTAGTGTATCCCATAGTCACTAAAGCGTTGTGAAAGGAACTCCCACATACAATACCACATTAGTAGAGAAATACTGATGGACATTACAACCTCTCTAACAGGATTACCAATGCACCCTACAGCATCACCAGAGCAATAATCCATGCACACTACAGCTTCTCCAGAGGATGTAGTGTGCATACAGCATCTCTGGAACACTAGGGGGGTAATCTTTGCACACTCCAGTATCCCCAGAGTGAAACCCCGTGCACACATCACCAAAGGAAGAGAGGGAGAGTATGAAGTCCCTGAAGGAAGAGAGTGAGAGAATGACGTCACTGAAGGAAGAGAGGGAGAGCATGAAGTCACTGAAGGAAGAGAGGGAGAGCATGACGTCACTGAAGGACGAGAGGGAGAGTATAAACTCACTGAAGGAAGAGAGGGAGAGCATGAAGTCCCTGAAGGAAGAGAGTGAGAGAATGACGTCACTGAAGGAAGAGAGGGAGAGCATGAAGTCACTGAAGGAAGAGAGGGTGAGAATGACGTCACTGAAGGACGAGAGGGAGAGTATAAACTCACTGAAGGAAGAGAGGGAGAGCATGAAGTCCCTGAAGGAAGAGAGTGAGAGAATGACGTCACTGAAGGAAGAGAGGGAGAGCATGAAGTCACTGAAGGAAGAGAGGGAGAGCATGACGTCACTGAAGGACGAGAGGGAGAATATAAACTCACTGAAGGAAGAGAGGGAGAGCATGAAGTCCCTGAAGGAAGAGAGGGCGAGAATGACGTCACTGAAGGAAGTGAGGGAGAATATGAAGTCACTGAAGGAAGAGAGGGAGAGCATGAAGTCCCTGAAGGCGAGAGGGCGAGAATGACGTCACTGAAGGAAGTGAGGGAGAATATGAAGTCACTGAAGGAAGAGAGGGTGAGCATGAAGTCACTGAAGGAAGAGAGGGAGAGCATGACGTCATGAAGGACGAGCAGGTGAGCATGAAGTCACTGAAGGAAGAGAGGGAGAGCATGACGTCATGATGGAAGAGCAGGAGAGTATGAAGTCACTGAAGGAAGAGAGGGAGAGCATGACGTCATGAAGGAAGAGCAGGAGAGTATGAAGTCACTGAAGGAAGAGAGGGAGAGCATGACGTCATGAAGGAAGAGCAGGAGAGTATGAAGTCGCTGAAGGAAGAGAGGGAGAGCATGACGTCACTGAAGGAAGAGAGGGAGAGTATGAAGTCACTGAAGAAAGAGAGGTAGATCATGACGTCACTGAAGGATGAGAGGGAGAGTATGAACTCACTGAAGGAAGAGAGGGATGATTATCCAACCGGAGGGAGCCAACCACACCCGCGGCTGAGTGAATCCCCTGCAGCGAGCCACAGAGCTGGATTCGTTTATCCCAGAGCACACCAGCGGTCCATATGCTCAGCGAGGCAATTAAGGTGGCAGTAAAGTAAACATAACCTTTAGAGCAGCCACTAAGATCTTTAATTTTTGTGAGGGCCGTCATCTGATTACGATATGAAAACAGCACTAAGTTGATAAGGAAAAGCATTTTTAAAACCGGCAAGTCAGCCGCGTCTTCATTGTTTTTTCCATGCCCAGTTGGCAGCTAAGTTTGCTCTTTGTTCTTGCCAAGATTCGCAGGCACTCGCCAGTGAGCCCAGTGTTAACGCTGACACTGCCACTCTATCTGGCTTGTAGAAGTGTGCAGATTAAGTCCTCTTAATATGACTCTGTCCTATCCAGCACTGCAGGGGACTGCTATGACCAAAGTGATAATAGATATTAAAGACGGACGACATTACATATGTAGAATATATTGGGGATGAGATAGTGATTACAGTGTTGTAGATTCGTACTGCAGATCTTCCCTGGTGTTTGTTTTCATTTTAATTGGTCAGCCACGTACGAGGTAATAAAATAACAACTCTCAGACATAAGCTGCCGGAGACCGAGAGTAAGAATGAAAGTCAGTGACTTTATTTTACTTCTCGCCTCTTTCACCACCTTTCTAGTCGATTCAAACAATAAAAAACCAGTTCATTCAACTGTACCACGTGTCTGCAGAGTGCCGCTTTTATTTATTTACACAAAATAAGGCACAATACACTTTATGACCATGAGCACACACACTTTTCTTTTAATTTAAGAACAACTGCGTGTGCCTCCACCTCACTCTTCCGAGGCTTGCACAATGCCCAGTGCAGTCTTCGGCGGGGGCTGGCTGGGGCGAGTCCGAGACGTCCTCATTGCTAGGTTTTGCTCGCTCGAAAGTGTCACTCATAGAGGTTGAAAATGTCACTCATAATTACACTATTATGAAAATGTCACACATAGCAGACTGAATCCTTGGCAGCTATGCTGCAGTGCTGCAGCCGCCCCGACCTCCCCCGGTACCTGCTATGTTATTGCAATTTGTTATTGCAATTTATAGAGCGCAACTGTTACCCAAGGGTGTCCTGGCGCTGTGTGAAGTCCTATGGAGGCCCGCGGGAGAAAGACCAATCACGAAATTACGAAGAGAAAAGCCAAGTTTTTAAGGCCTTCCTAAAAGAGAGTAAGTTTGTTGTGGATCTAAGATGTAGCGGAAGGCCATTCCAGGCCTTTGCTGCGCAGGCCACAAAACTTCTACTCCCCCAGCTAGCTTTGCGCACTCTGGGTACCGAAATCAGCTTTGCCTCTGTTGAGCGTAACGATCTTTTAGGTACATACCAAAAAAGTTGTTGTTTAAGGAAGTCGGGCCGACTCCCTGGAGTGCTTTGTGGACCAAGCACAGGGCTTTAAACTGAATCCGTTTTCTTATAGGCAACCAATGAAGCCTTTTAATCTCAGCCGAGATAGAGGCATATTTTGGTCTACCTGTAATCATCTAGCCGCTGCATTCTGAAGGATTTGTAGTTTGTGCATGAGCCCTTCCTGCAGCGTGAGGTAGAGCCCATTACAGTAGTCAAGCCTAGACAAGGATAGGGTAGTGATGACTGTTTGTATACTGTCTTTGGGGAGGTATGGCATTATTTTCCTGCATGCTCTGAGAGTATAGGAGGTAGAGGAGACCACCGCATTCACCTGGTCTTTAAAGCTGAGTTTATCATCAACACAGACCCCAAGATTTTTTGCTTTTTTCTTGAGGGTGGGTAGGGGGCCCAGTGAGTCCGGCCACCAGGCAGGAGTCCAAAAGCTGGGGTCATTACCAAAAAGCACCACTTCCGTTTTTCCGGAGTTAAGTTTAAGACAGTTCTGAGCCATCCAGCCGCCAACGGCTGACATGCACTTTTGAAGACGTTGACCCTGGCAGCAATGACACCACAATTTGGGTGACATCTGCGTAAGAGGTTAGGGAGAAACCGTATTATTCAATAAGTGGGGCCAATGATGAGACATAGGTATTAAAAAGAGTCGGGCTCAAGGAGGAGCCCTGAGGGACTCCACACGGCAAAGAGAAAGGTTTGGAAGAGAATTCCCCTAATGCGACTGTTTGAATTCTGTTAGAAAGAAAGGATTCAAGTAAATTCCAGGCGGTGCCATGGATTCCAATCTCCCGCAAACGGTCCATCAATAAAGCGTGATGGACCGTATCAAAGGCCGCAGAGAGATCCAACATGATCATCACCGCTTTGCCTCCTAGATCAAGTACGGACCTGATCTCTTCTGTGTACTTGATAAGGGCCGACTCGGTGCTGTGCCCCGCTCTGAAGCCATATTGCGAGGGATCTAGCGCCTGCGAATCAAGCAAAAACCTACTAAGTTGTGTGTTCATGAGTTTCTCTGCCACTTTCCCTGCAGGCCGCAGCGGGAACTCTCTCTGCCTCTTGTCTTGCCGGCCGCGCGCGCACAGCCCCCCTGCTGCCCGTGGCGTCACGTGATGTCACGTCGACGTTCGAATTGAATGGCGCTTTCGTTTTGAAATTCGAGGAGATTCGGATTCCCGCCCAACATGAGTACTTCTGACTTCTTCTGCTGTTTGATGGCCGGGAATCCGAATCTCCTCGAATTTCAAAAGTTGATTTAAGAAGCTCCAGCGTTTAAGTCCATTTCAGGTCATTGTTTTTTGCCGCGCCCGCCGGCCGCCCTCCACCTTTTGCCGCCCTAGGCGGCCGCCTAGTAGTGCCTAGTTGTAGAAACGGCCCTGGGCTGACCTACTTTTCGTAGGGAGGAAGGGACTGCACTCGCACGCCTCCTGTTATCTCCAGTGCCCACTGCCCAGCCTCAGAACATCTACCAGAAGCAGCTTTCAACAAATCACTACAATATTGTTGAACATTGTGGCCTCTTCTGTATTTGAAAAATGGATTCAGCTTATAATTGAACTATTTAGGGCCTTATTAACAAAAGTATTTTGATAAGTGAGACCACGTTACACATGCAGTAGACTGTTTAAGGAGGTTCGTAACCCCTTTTGTAATCGACAAAAGTTGGTTTTGCACTCGTAAAAGGATAGATAGATACACTTTATACTGAGGTCTGGGTGTGACAATAACTTTTTTTTGTTGCATATTTATATAGCGCGAACTCGACCCGAAGGTATTGGAGCGCTTTACATGAGCACCGTATTTACATTACACATTCAGGTACGGGGAGATTAAGTGATTTGCCCAGAATCACAGGATGTGGACGCGACCCCGAGGTTCAAACCCTGGTTTCCAGCACCAAAGTCGGCAGTCTAGCCGACGGACCACATGTGGGGCACTGTTATCTCAGAGATGGATTGTCATGTAGATCGGTGCACGCATAGGGCATTCACCAGTGGCGGCTCGCCCAGGTAACGCTGTTGGGCAGTGAGGCAAGGCGGGGTGCGGTGGGGGTAGTGGAGTTCGACATACAACGGGAAAGATTAAAGTAAATAAATAAATAAATAGAACCACTTACCTTGCGCTCACCGCTTAGCTGAGTCGGCGATGCGGCGAGCGCAAGGTGAGTGGTTTTATTTCTTTCTTTCTTTAATTTCACCTTTCCCGTCATATGTCGAACTCCACTACCCCCCCATCCCGCCCTGCTCCGCCTCACTGCCCCACAGCATTACCTGTGCGAGCCTCCACTGGCATTCACATACTTATTTCCAACGCCTTCTGGCAGAGGGAATTTGTAGAGATGTAAGGCCATATGTCTCATGCATTTTAGGCCGTTTGTGAGCAGTAAAATGCATTTTGGTATGTATGAATTCCAAATTGCGATTCGTTAACCTGTTACCTAATCGCAATTTGGAATTGCGAATACATACCGATTCAGTATTAGGAAGTGGTGTGTTTAGGGCGTCCTTCACTAATACTGAATTGCATCGGTTAGTTAGAATGTGTTGTGAATGAAATGCGGTCATAAAACATTCACATTTTACCACCTACTTCAAGTAGGTGGTAACCCATTCGCAAATCGGAACCTTTCAGAGCAGGCAGTGGTCCCACTGACCAATGCCTGCTCTTAGAAAAAAGAAAAGAAAACTTTTCATTTTTCTTTTTTAAACACGACCCGTTTTCCTTTAACAAAAATGGGCTGCATTTAAAAAAGAATTCTTGCTTTATTTAAAAGCAATCGAGGACATGGTGGTCTGCTGACCGCAGCAGGCCACCATCCCCATGATTTTAGAGAATACTAATGGGTCGCAAACTGCGACCTACCTCATTAATATTCATGAGGTAGGCTGATTTGCGACCAAATTAGGAATCGCTAAATGAAACTCTATGAGTTTCATACATTAGGAAAGGGATTACCTAATTGCAATTCGCAGAGAATCGCAATTAGGTAATCTCTCTATTCACGATATTGATACATCTGGCCCATAGTCCTGTCAAGAGCAGGTAAAAAAACAAAGTTTTCCAGGTTGGAAAGGGGAAAGGAACACCCTTGACTGGAGACCACGGATGCTGTGTGTCAAGAAGTGACGGGGCTGTACAAAAAACAAATAGAAGACAGTGGGGCATATTCTCAAGGACTTATCGCCGAGTTAACGGCACTTTAGCGCAGCCAAAGTGGTGATAAATTCATCGCACCATTCACAAGCTGGTGCTAACAGCCAATATCGCCAGTTATCCTGCGATAGCAGCCGCAAAAAACATCGCCACGGATGACACCGGCAACTAACGCTAATGAGATGCAGAGTAGGCGTTCCCGTGCAAAAACCCGAGGAAACACCACTACCCAACATTCCCAACGACCAGCCAGATCGGCGATAAGAATCAAAAACATGCGATAAGGCGCGTTAGCAGCAGGGATTTAACAACTGCTCTTACCTGGTGTGAAGTCGGATGACAACCTGCACCATGAAAGGGAGCCCGGCCCACAGCCACACCAGAAGAACAACATATGCCATGGAGCTACTGATCATGCAGCTCGGAGCCCCAAGAGGGCCACAACACCCACCGCCACCACACCCAGGCTCCCCCACCCCCTGGCCCCCCCCCCGGACAAAGATATCTCACATCTATTGTACAAATTCATGAACACAACTATCCACCTGATGTCGCACAAGTACAACAACCAACATCCATGGGTGGTCCAAAAAAGGAAAAACAGACATACACCTTAGAATTCCCAAAATAATCAATTTATTCAAATTCAACTCAACATCAATAATTGACAGAGTCATGGCGGTTCTTCTCCGGACAAACCGTAAGTCACAGCCTGCAAGACAAAATTGAAGATAAGAAGGTGTGTCATGCGCTCAACAAAGGACAGAGAGGGAGAGAAAGATAGAGAGAAAGGGAGAGAGAGAGAGAGTGAAAGAGAGGGAGAGAGAGAAAGAGAGAGAAAGGGTGAGAGAGAGAGAGAAGGTAAGAGAGAGTAACAGAGGGAGAGAGAGACAGCGAAAGAAAGAGAGGGAGAGTGAGAGAGAGAAAGAGAAAGAGAGATAGAGAAAGAGAGGGTGAGAGAGAAAGAGAGAAATGGGGAGAGAGGGAGAGAGAGAAAGAGAGAAAGGGGGAGAGAGGGAGAAGGAGAGAGAGAGTAACAGAGGAAGAGAGAGAGACAGTGAAAGGAAGAGAGGGAGAGGGAGAGAGAGTGCCGACACTGCGCACCCAGGCTGCTGCACCCCAGTCCCTCCCGCCGCCCAGTGGGGATTGCCCGCCCCTGCGCACCCAGGCCACACTGCTCACCTGCTGCCACCGGTGTGTCTCCAACCACGTGCCGGTCCACACTGCAGGCCACCAGGTACCTCATCTGAAACAGAGTCCACAGCTAATGATGGCAGAGTACATATCATTGCACACGGGATCATCGCTTGGCCGCCCCTGCGCACACAGGCCGCTGCACCCCAGCCCCTCCCGCCGCCTAGCTGGGATTGCCCGCCCCTGCGCACCCTGGCCACACTGCTCACCTGCTGCCACCAGTGTGTCTCCAACCACGTGCCGGTCCACACTGCAGGCCACAGGTCCCTCATCTGAAACAGAGTCCACAGCTAATGATGGCAGAGTACATATCATTGCACACGGGAACATCACTTGGCCGCCCCTGCGCACACAGGCCGATGCACCCCTGCCCCTCCCGCCGCCCAGCGGGGATTGCCCGCCCCTGCGCACCCAGGCCTCACTGCTCATCTTTAGGTACCCCTACCTCAGTGCACAGTAAGCCACCGTCCAGTGCACAGTAAGTCACCGTCCCGTGGCGGTAGGCCCGTGTCGGCCGCAGTGCAACCGGTGCCACCGACTCCGTGCAACGCAAGTCATGGACCCTAAATGATTGAGTCTTGTCATCGGCCAGGCGGACGCAGCCATGTCACCTCAGGCAGTGGGGAAGAACTGGGACACGTAGCGTCGTCGTCCCCCCCTTTATACGTAAGCCGAGTGGGCTGGCTCGGCGTACGCCAGGCCAGCGTAGGGGTGTGAACAATTATCCCTGGCCTCTGGGCGTGGTTCATATCTGGGCTGCACAGGAAACCAACTGATGCGTGTGTCTCTGTTGCAGTGTCTGCGCCACACGGTCCGCAATCAACAATTTTGCAATGTTGCATGCAGCCGGAGGGCGTCCGCGCACGAAGGGACTGTACAAGGAGCGCAAGGCCGCTCGGGGTCTTGGCTCATACATGGCAACTGTTGTGTGTGTTCATCGCTTTGGTGCACCATAAGCCCAAGGCCTAGCCTCAATTGCAGCGCGATAGCCACATCACATTCCCAGGATACAAGCAGTAGTCTGACTAACATTATGGATGAAAGCCCCTTTGTCTCAATACAGAAGGCAGAAGGACATCTGCACCCCGACCTTGGAAATGCATGCGGCAGGCACCCCCTAAGAGAGATACCATGGCAGATGATGACGACTCCCACACTACACATGGCGCCAATGAAAGATCAACGTCTCCACACCCCACACACAGAAGTCCTTGCTCGAGGTGCTCCTGCATGGAATGGCCTTGACACTTACATACAGGACAACCCATACATACAAACTTTGCACATTCACATGACTCATTGCTCCGGGCTGTGGCATATCATCCACATAACAGCCGCAGGACAGAAGAGTGCCGGTTCTACGAGTGCGAACAACGCAATGTCAGAACATCCCGGGAGCATGCACAACGCCTGTCACGTGGCACTGTACCACGACCGAATGCTGCATTTGTTGGGGGCACTGCCACTGGCAGTGTTGCTCATCAGTTACCATCTGAGCTTCCGTCTTGCGTACGTCACCTGCGTCTAGCCCTGGTTCCACTGCCGATCATGCATATTCGAGTGGCCCATGGATGTCTGCCTATCCAACACAACGGTAGATGAACTGGATTATGACATGTGTGTGCGCCCCCTGTTGGCCCACGATCAGGAGTGTAACTGTGATACCCGTTCATGGGATGCCTTGGTATTGGGCGTATGTGCTGGTAGTTGGGCATGTGAGATTGCACAATTCCTCGTGTGCAGTGACCACATCGAAGTGCTCCCCTATTGGGCAGTGTTGCGGATTGGTGAAACGGCGTGGACGGAGCACATCTGTCCGGACCAGCTAATGGATTGGGGCGACGTACTCTTGGAACTGATTTCCCATGAAGCTGCACTCGCTTTCATGGACGAGTAACTACGTTCCTGCAGCCACATAGGATTGTAACCCATGGCACAGGTCCCAACACCCTTTTGCGTCTTGGAGAAATGGACACTTATCCCACCATGACAGTGGACATGGCTGCATTCGCATAGACTCAGAATGCATGTGCGTGCAAGACTGCGGGTTGACACACACCTGTGCAAGGTGAGTAGACAGCGACGCCTGGCAACGTTCCTCAGACTGACACACCGCTGGAGGGAGAGTACACACATGGCAATGTAGTACTACATGTGACCTTGTTGGACTCCTTCACCTGCTCACTGTCAGCAGAGCAGACAGTCAGCGCTGTCCGGTGGTACAGGACTATGCAGATCCCATGGGCTGTGAGTGGTGTCCCCTGACACGGTGCAATGAGCATACGCCAAACACCACATGACTCGTCCAGCAAGGCAAGGTGGGCTGAGACCGTCGGCATCCATCATGGTTGGTGTTTATTTGTGCCTCCCCATGTCTTGCACTTCTACATGTTCCTTTGCTGCCTGTTAGTGTCTGATGCATTGGTCTGCATGTTGTGGCCCTTGTCTTGCCCATACTGACACGCACATGCTAATAAAGTGTACGCAGCTTCACTAGTGTTCAACTGTGATGAGTGTTGATTAGCATGCCAAATCGTGTACCTCAATGTGCATTGTCCGTACACAGGGAGGGACTGACTGACGCATTTCACTTAGGGGTGAGTCCCTATTGCCAGCTCCACCTCTGTGAGCCAGACATTGTGGTTGGGAGAGTTGCTGGTGGACCTGTGCGCTTACGTGTCTTCAGCAATGTGAGTATGGTGTCCAACTTCTTGCCATGTGGATCAATCTGTTCCATCAAACCAGGCTGTGTCCACACAGTTGAGAGTGTGTAGATATGCGAAGAGATGTTCTGTTGTCACATGTGAGTGGGACACTACTTTAGGCCTCCTACCGCCTTTGACATATTTACACACAGCCCTATTTCATACATGGATGTGGGGCTACGTTGTGGGGTTGCGAGATTGTTGTATCATGATCAATGAGGCCACAGCTACGCTCACACCTTCACAGTCATCTAATTGGCCATGTGTGTCACGGTCAAACATGTGCATTGATGTCATTTCCCAGGGTGTACCTTTTGTGCAATCAATGTCCCTACAGTCATCCATACTGTTATACTTGATTGAACATAGACATGACACATCTGTGTGATTAGGAATGTTTTATTCACATCCTGTGGAGTGTCGGAGTTGAAACAATACATGGCCATGCACACCCCACATTACATGGTTGCCCAGTGGAGGGCCAAACAGAGTCCTTTAGGGGATGACAAGTCAATCGGTAGAGAAAGGGTTGAGTCTGCAGCCTGTTTGCTGTGTCATTGGTAACCAGAGCAGATATGGCAGTTCATGTCGGTGTCCAGGTGAATGTCGCAGAGTGTTTCGGGGGACAGTGGAAGGTGTTGTACCAGGGCATGATTCAGAGGGCTGTACCAAGCAGAAACAGGCCATATGGCGGGTGATAAATGCTACAACCTCATTTTTGACACAGAGTCATTACCGTCCACATCTTCGTCCTCTGATATGTCTTCTGTGTCAGGTGTGCCAGGTGTGTGTGGTGGTGTTATCGCTGCATCACTGTGTGCCACAGACACATCAGGGGGCGGAGGTGGTATGGCTGCATCACTGTGTGCCACTGACACATCAGGGGGCGGAGATGTGTTTGTCAAAGTTCCTGCAGCAGTCATCTGGGACAGGCTCTGTGGCAGCAATGGCAAGATGAGGATCTGCAGGGCATGGTAGATCCCAGCTACATCTCGCTGGTGTTCAGCCGTGGCAGCCATCCTTCCTGCCTGCATCCGCTCCATGTTCTCCATTGTCCTCCGCATCTGTGCCAACTCTGTGCTGTCGTCGCTAGAGCCTCTCTGCCTAGACAGTTCTTGTATCCGAGTAATGGCTCCAGCAAGGTCAGCCAAGGATTGTTGTAGGGCATGGAGCGGACTATGGGTGTCCGTTAGGGACTGTAAGTGGTCCCTAATGGGACTAAGACACCCACGTATGGCATCTAGTTTGGCTGCCATGAGGTCGAAACCCACCCGCACCTGTTCAGCCAGCCCCCTCTGGCAGTCTGACACACGGCGTTGGAATGCGATGTGTTCTTCGGTGAGGTGCTGGGAGCCAGCCGTGGTGGTGGGTGCTTCCTGCTGTGTGGTCTGTGGGATCACCTCGATGCAGCTGGGCTGCCCTGCTCCTGGAGGTGGGGTGCGGAGGCTGTCCACGAGCCTTTGGAGGGTGTCGGAGCAGATGGCCAGGGGTACCTCCTCCTCATCACTGAAGAGATGTCTGGTCTGCTCTGCAGGAGGTGTTGATTGTCCCTCTGCAATGTGTAGGGGAGATGCAGATTATCAGTGTGTTACATGTATGTGCACGCATTGTACATGTTTACATACTGACTGCATGACAATGTACATTGTGACTGTTTTGGAGGAGCTGGGTATTTGATGGGGGACAGTGGACATTCCGACTACATGACGGATGTGAGGTTGTACTCATACATTATCATCTGACAGTTTCCTGCTATGCCTGATGTGATTGGCCATTTTCTACGCACATGCGGCACCAGTTGTGTCCTCTGTTCTGTGGTGTTAGTGTGGCACTTTGTACCACATTGTCGTCAATGTTGATGTGCTGTGATTGCTATGTGTGTGTGCTGCATTGTGGGAGAGTCGCCCTGCAGCTCTGATTTAGCGGCCCCTTATCCCTTTGAGGCGGTGTGCCTTTGACTTGTGTGCTTTTACGGTGCTGAGATGTTGGCTACTTGGGTCATTTGTGCTCTTGGACGGATTTTGTACTCTTGTGCATTGTTTGTCTGCAGATGTGTTGTTGACGTCAGGGGTTGTATGTGTACGTGGATGTGTCAGAGTGTGACCTGCTCCTTTGAGGATGTTATCCACACTGGGCCACCTCAGTGTCGTGGCGTGCACCATGTCATGTATTTTGACTGCAGCCATGCTATTGGTCATGCAGTGTCACTTGCATTGTCAGTGTGGCTCACAGAGCCGCTGCTTTGCTGGGTTCAGCACATGTGCATGGGTAGGTTGTGAGATTGGTGATGGGGGGGCCTTTTGTGCGCATGGTGGATGGGGGCCTACTTGGTGTTTCTATGTGTGCTGCAGTGTGCCAAGGCCATCAGGGACATGTTCCACAGTCATTGTGGGTCTGCAGTGTGCTGTTCTTGATTGTGCATGTGTGCCATTGTGCCCGTCTCCCCCGTCCCCCCAGTCCCTGGTGGTTACTCACCCTGTTGCTGTTGGGTCAGGTCATGACGAGCAGTGTCCGGACCCCCAACTCCTTGCGCCGTCTCCGCACTGATGACTGTGGCCACCATTTCCTCCAGCTCATCCAGCTCCTCCTGTGGCACAGGACTCCCACCTCCAGTCGCCGTTGCTGCCTTCCGGTTGGCAGCGAGTTTCTGCTTGGTTTGGCTTGTCACATCATGCCAGCGCCTCTTGACCTCCTCCATTGACCTGCTCGACACTCCGACTGCATTCACGTTGTTCACGATGGACTGCCATATTTCCATTTGTGTTGCCGAAGACACAGTGGAGTTGACGAACAGTTTTTGGTAACGTTCTGTCATCTCCGTGACGATGATCCGGTTTTCCTGCGGACTGAACCCCGTCTTCCTCTTCCTCTTCTCCTTGCCCTTCCCCGGCCCCGGGTTCCTGGCTGGTCGTCTGTGGGGCTTGTGGGGTTCGCGTTGTCCTCTGTACTCTGTCCGGGTGCGTCCATGGTGCTACGCAGTTGCCTTTTTTTGTCTTTTTTTTTCTCTGCTTTTATAGTGCATTCTCACGCATTGGCGTGTGGGAATCGCAGGCCTGTCGCTGGTTTTTGCTTATTTTTGTAACTCCATTGGGGTCATCGCAAATTTTTTGGCGTTCGTGTTTCGCATTTTTTGGGCTTCGCGTTCATTTTAACGCAGGCATTTGTCGCGTTATCGTGAGACTATCGCATGGTGCCGCCGGGTTGTGAATACTGCGTTCACACAGTGTTATTTTCCCGCGATAGACTGCGATGTGAGAAGTTACGTTAAGCGATTTTGGCGATAGTTAACACACGTTCTTGAGAATATCCCCCACTGTGTGTGAATAGGTTCAATTAAACATAGCCGGACACTTGCCACTCAATCTCTGTGACAATGACAGAGCCCCATATATCTCTTGGATTACTGGGATCTTCATCTTGGCTTTTCTTGATGTGAGAAGTGTACCAGGATAGCTTGTGAAAGGGTTGTAATACATTGCTCCTCTTCTCATTTCAGTTTGTTTTTCATTTGATGATTTGGGTGTGTTTTGAAAGGTACTGGCTCTGTCTTGCAAGTTTTTACTGAAGCACTTTGTTATCTAAAATGGATAATGGTTTTAATCTTATGTTTTTTTTGACAGGGATGTATGTCTTCAACTTGTTGGATTTTCGTCGTCTGTCATATATTCAATAAACAGATTTGAAACAAAAAAACTCGGGGGCATATTAGCAAGAACCTCGTTAAAATTATCGCCGTTTTAGCGGCAGGAAACTGCCGCTAAAACGGCGATAATTGGCTTGCTAATATGCTTTATAGAATTCCAATAGAAGCCCAGGTTAGATGTCCTGCACATCTAACCTGGGCTTCTATTGAATTCATAACGCATATTAGCAAGCCCATTATCGCCGCTTTAGCGGCAGTTTCCTGCCGCTAAAACGGCGATAATTTTAACGTGGGTCTTGCTAATATGCCCCTCAGTCTTTCAATATTCAGTACCACCAAGAGATACTCAGTGGTACATCAGAGTCATAAAAAGAGGGAAATGTAGTCAATCAGGTTATATTGTCATTCTCTGTTTATATGTAATTTCCCACTCTTTGGCTGACTAATGGCCATGCCGTGTAACCCATGCTGTGTTGGCCATGACGCGTCATGTAAAGGGTATGGAGATGCTCAGAACATGCCTTTTCTATGCAACTTACATTTACAGTGTTGGACTTGGTCTTTTTTTTGCAGGGTCATCCCTGAACTTTTTGCCTTCCTCCTGTATTTTTTCTGACCTGTTGTTGTTGGTTTTAAGACTCTGGGCACTTTACCACTGCTGATCAGTGCTAAAGTGCATATGCTCTCCCTATTGTAAATTGATGTATGGATTAGTGACTCCATGATTGGATTATTTGATTTACTTGTCAGACCCTAGTATAGTGCACCATGGGTGCCCGGGGCCTGTAAATCAAATGCTGCTGGTGGGCTTGCAGCACTGGTTGTGCCACCCACAGAAGCAGCTTGTAAAGTGTAGCTCAGGCCTGCCATTGCAGAGCCTGTGTGCAGTCTGTGACTGCCATGTCAACTTGGCAAGTGCACCCACTTGCCAGTCCCTAAACCTTCCCTTTTCTTCATATCAGACACCCCTAAGTTAGGCCCTAGGGCAGGGTGCATTGTATGTGAAAGGTAGGACATGCCCTGATGTGTGTGACCTGTCCTGATAGTGAATTACAGCCATTTTCGTTTTTCACTATTGGAAGGCTACCTGCTCCCATAGGCCAGAATGGGCAGTTTGATTATAACATCTTATAATCCTAACTGACCCAGGGAACATGGTAGAAATTCGAATTTAGAATGCCTGAACTCAGAATGATAAAATACATATTTTAGTGAAGTTGGTTTTAACATTCTGTGTTTGAAAATACCACTTTTAGAAAGTAGGTATTTTCTTGCTTAACCATCCAGCCTGCCTCTGCTAGCTTGTGTATTGTATGTCTGGTTTTGTGAGTGACAGGGGCTGGGGGACTCCAGGAGACAGGGTGAGTCAGCACTAGGCTGAATAGACCTATCTGCATGAGGAGTGGTGGGAGGAGTAGCACCTGGGCCTGAATAGTGCTGTGCCTGCCTTCCACAATGCTGGCTCCACCTTCTGTGGTGCGTCTGATGGCCCTGGCCCACACTGACAAAGGAAGAAGGTGTGCACTGGCAGAATGCACCCAGAAGTGGTTTGGACTAGGTACAGGACCCTCTGCCTTCAGAGGACAAAGGATTTACTGGTATAAATAGTGGAGCCCAGACCCCAAGACTTTAGATCACTTCTGGAACAACAAGACGAACCTTTGCCAAGGAGAAGAACCAAGGAAGCTGCAGGAGTTTGGACTGCCCCTCTGCCAGTGTGCTGTTTGCTGGGTTGGCCTGCAGTGGTCTTCATTGCCAAGGAAAGGAGAAGGAACTTTCAAAGAACTTTCATCATCTTGCAGAATATTTCTCCAAGGGCTTGAACTAGAGCTTGCCTCCTGCTGAAGTCTCAGGGCTACAAGACTTCACCACCAGCTCCCTCCTGAATTCCCTTGCTGGGGATTCTGTCTGCAGAAGCCTGCGTGTCGCTGGGAGCTGGAAGCGTCGACTCAACGAGAAGAAGCGTGTCGCTGTCGCAGCTGTTGCCATCGCATCACCGGGAAAGCATGTCGCCACCGCAAGGGTCGCCGTCGCATCACCGGAGAAGCGTGTCGCCGTCGCAGCTGCCTGCCGTCGCATCACCGGAGAGGCGTGTCGCAGGGTCTGTCGCGGCTCCAGAGGTACAGAGTTCGCCGCACGGCCGTCGGGCGTGCACGCATCATCTTCACGTCGTCGCATCGCATCAAGGGCACACTCTCATCGCATCGCACTGGATCGGTGCATCGCATCGAGGCGCCTGCTCGCCGCATCGCCCTCCCTGCGGACCCTTTGTTTGTTTTGCGTTACGCATCTGATGGAGCAAGGTAAATAAGACATTTTTGAACCCCCTAATATTAATGCTAATAATTAACGTTATTAATTGTTTTGACAACTAATCAACATTTTACGTCTTTTTAGACACTTTGGTAACTTGCAATCCATGTGCAAAACTAACCTACTTACAATTGTAAAGTGGAATAATATTAATATAATAGTTTGCGTACTAATTAGAATGATATTGCATGATTTGTGCTATGTAGTAAATTGTATTGTGGCAAAAGAATGCGGATGGTAAGTAAACATAGCTTTACATGTCGCTTTTGCTAGGTAACACCTAATTGGGGTACGTAGAATGACGGGTGGGAAACGAAAAGGCTTATTTTCTTTATTCTTAACTGTTATTGTGTTTGTTTTCATGATAGTTCGTTCGGGCCTGTTAGGCCGTGCTGTAAAGATGGCTGCCGAGGCAAATGGGCTTAATGCGCAAGCGCAAAATGGGTTCCAAGCGGAAGAAAGCTGTAGAAACATATCACGTGATTGAAAGTAGAGCCCAGAATGAAAGGGATCAAGGTCAGCATGACCTGTCATCAATTGAGTGCCAAGAAGGACTCAGCGAGAATGTATGAGAACCAAAAATGCAGCTGTGAATTAACAATGGACTGTTCAAAATAAAGTAACAAAAGAAGATACATGTGATGAACTGTCAATCGGATTATGAATGTCCTAAAACCGTGTGAAAGGACAGAATTATAAACATTTTCGGAACCGGTTCAAGCAAGGAGGGCAATGAGGAGATGCTTGCCACCCCTCCAATGGACCAATTAGCGTGAATCTCGCCCCCAAAGATTGAAACTTTTTCTGTTTAGAAAGCTAGTAATAGGGTATAAGAGGACCTACTCTTAAGTAGGAGGAGCGCTATTCATACATAATTTTTGAGCACTGGACGCTGATGCTGGAGAGCTGCTGCTATTTTCCATAGGCCATTATTTTAAAATAATTAATCTTTTTGCTTTTAAATTTGACTGGGAAGGAACGAGACCGTTGCGGGAAACCTGAATAGGTGGTCCGTCGAGGAGGCCTGTTTAGCGGGTCAGACAGTCAGTTTTTGGGAGTTCTATGCTGTGATCTGCAATTTATCTGCTGTGACGAGCTTTTATTTTCATCTAAAAGGGTATGCATAATTTCTTTTAAAGTTTATTCCTTATAATGATATTAAATGTATTAAACTGATTAATAAAAGCGAAACTTATTCATGCATTTAAAAGTAGATAAACTTTATTTCAATTAAAACTACGAGTCTGTGGTTCTTTAGCTCAATAATAATTGCAATGTTTTAATAGGTTTAAATGTGATTGAGCTGGTCTTAATCACCATCAACTTTTCCTCACTAGTTGGTCCATCGACCAAAGAGCGGAATACCTTGATGTTTTAGAAAACTGACAGGATTAAAACTAATTGTGTATGATGTTTGAAAAATATCTTGTCGACTTTAAAAAGGTATCCCGTTTTACTTCCAGCAGTCATACATTCTTTCTCCTAGGTAAAGGTGGATGGGATCCAGGGAATATTTGAGTGAGTGAATGATTATGCGGTGTTATGGGCCCCACCGTCTTATTGGTATAGTTGTTAAAGGAGTGTTTCAACCTGGATGTCATGTCCAAAGGAGAAGGAATTATATTAGTCGCGCTGGATCAGATTTCTTGGTAGCAGAGTTATGGTTACTATAGATTAGTTTGGTGATTATTGATTATTGATTATTTCATGTCTAACAGTTCATGTCGAGTTGTATTACGTTATATGTCAGTCGAAAATTTTGGAGCTTCCGGGAAGTAGGAAGTGGACATGTGTGGCAAGAGAAGTCACATGGAATAGTGCATTGTCTGAGTTTTCAAATTGGTGATAACACAGGTTGTGTTATGATAGGGACATTTTCTGTGTAAAACGTGTATGAGTGAAATAGCAACCGGTTTTCTTGTGAAACTCTGGCCTTAATTCTCAGGAGCAGTGTAGTCTCCACATGTGTTTTATCCCCAGGGAAACGGGTTTACCGCTTGCTTGAAAGAAGGGTAAGGTAGAGGGAAGTGCTACACTTATCGAACGAAACTGTATTCTTGCAAAATAGAGTAAACTATCACTTTTGTTTAGCGAAAACAGACAATGGAAATGTGTTTTTAATGTCATAACTAACCAGAAGCAGTTGAGAACAAATTGCGATAAATTCTGTAAAGGAGGGGACAGGAGTAGAACTGACGTTGACAAAAGACCGTGCTGGGATTGGCCAGTGCAATAGAAATACGGAAAACGCCCTGATTGGTGCGTTAGTGTGAGACGCGCTGAGATAGGTCTGAAAAGCAGTGATGTAGAAGCTTCGGATTGGTGCGTTGGTATGAGACGTGCTGGGATAGGTCCGAATAGCACATAGAGATCAGAGCAGAGTTACGAGCTTGCAGAAGGGAAAGAAATCGTGAAATATGGCTTATTATGAATATGGAAGAGAGAAACCGTCATGGATGGCGAAAATTAAGAACTTCTTTAAGAAAGACAAAAAGGTAGTGACTAGAGAGGGACAAGTAATTCCTCCACCGAAAACACCAGCTTCTCATATGATGCTGAAATACGGTTATCATACTTGCATTTGGTTAGAAAATTGGACAAAATATACTCAGAATGATGGAGTATTGGCTTTTCCAGAGAATGGTTTGTTTAGCATAGCTGTACTTCGAAATTTGAGAGAGAAAATGATGAAGCTTGAGCCAAGACCTAGACCGACACAATTTGAAGCGTTAGGTGAATGGGAAGACAAGATGTATGAACAAGAAAGATACAGAGGTGCAAAGAATAATAGTTTAGTTCCTGGAAGGTTATGGGGAATGAATCATGAGGACAGAATGAAGCGTTGGAGATATGCTAATATGACAGAAGGTTTGTTTCCAACTTTTACAGTTGAAGAGGGTACAAGAAAGAAGTGTACAGAGAAAAAGAAACATACAGTTATAGAAAGGTACGGGTATGGAGGTAGCGAGACAGAGGATGAGTTGCTGGAAGATATTTTAAACAGAAACCCACCTCCATATCAACAGAATTCTGCGGTGGTGACACCCAATGCACCGCCAATGAAAACTGGGAGGAATAAAAGTCCAGAACGAGATATGAAATAAATAGGTAAAAAGAATAGCTAAAAACCCCACAAAGTGAAAAAATTTACAGTGACAATGCAGCCGAGTTAGCAAAAACTACAAAAGAATTGACTGAGAAAATAAGAGAGTTAACAATGAATATGGAAGCTGTGACTGTGCCAGTGACAATAGGACCAGTAATACCAGTTTTTGAGAACCAGAAAATAGATGAGCATTCCTTAGTCATCCCCATGAATTCAAATCTACAAAGAATGAGAGAAGGAATGGAACTAGAAACTGAAGGGGCAAGAAATGGGGTCAGTTCATATAGACCGAGCCCACCTACTAACTTGACAGTAAATGAGAGTGAGATAAGGAGGATTCCAATGGGAACCGAGTCTGCATCAGAAACACCAGAGAGGAATAGAAATTGGATAGAAATAAATAGTACACCTGTAGGTCCGACTCCAGATGAATTAAGTGAATGGATGAGAAACTTGCAAAAGAAAGAGACAGAACCGAAACGATTAGATGTAATTAGGCTAAAGATAGATATGGAAGAGTTAATTTTAGGGACTATTGGTACAGAAAAATTGAAAACATATCAGGACGACGAGATAATGTTCTTGTGCAAAAGTATTACTTGGAGAGCCAGAAATTTACATGACAAACTGGAAGAGACAGCGAATGAACTAGGAGTGGAATTTGTAAAAGTCAGGAGTTTGCAGAAACCGTATAGAGTAGATTTTTGTGAGAAAGATATAGAAAATCTGAACACATCAGGACGATTAACCCAGATAAAAGAACTGATTGTGTTATTGAGAAAATGGGGTGATGTGGACAGATGGAGGAGCAGGTGGAGCAAAAGAAATGAGAAAACAACCGACAAAGCGGCTTTGGCTATTGCGGTGACAGACAAGGAACCAATCATACGGGAGTATCCAATGAAAGAAACTCCAGGAGGTAGTTATGTACATGTCCCCTGGTCCAGACAAGATATACTGTCATTTACAAATGACTTTCCAAAATTGAGAGAAAAACCTGTAGAATGGTACAGACAAGTGGAAAGGTTTGTCAAAGTTTTGAAGGTGTTGTGGGTAGATTTGGATGGATTATTTGACATCGTAGTACCAGCCGATTTATGGACAGAATGTAAAATTACCATTGATTGGCCAACTGTAGAATACCCAAGAGACGCAAAAACAGGAGCGCCAGGACCAGAGGTGATGAGGAAATACGATCAAGTTATTACCTTTTTGAAAAATAAAATTCCACCCAAAGAAACTGATTGGGTAAAGATTGACAGACCTACGTAGGAGAGTAAGGAATCTGTACATGCCTACTATGAGAGGTTACTTTTGGTTTTCAAACAGTATAGTGGTTATGAGACTCTGAATGAGAAAGACATGTCATTTTGTATATAGGTTTGTTTATGGGTTGAAACCAGAAATAAGCGAAATGATTAAACAGCATATGATATGCTGGCAAAACAGTACAGTGGACGAAGTGTTGAGGTATGCCAAGTATTGTAGTGATGACATTGAGTGTAGACAGCGTAAATTAAAAGAGAAAGCAATGTGGGCACAAGTGAAAGTTGCAGAAAAACAAGAAGCTCAACTGAATAATCAGGTTAATGAGACAGGACAAATTAAATCCAAACCGAATATAGGTAAAGGTAAAGGTCAAATGAGTATAGAAGAAGCAAAGAAAAAGTGGCCATGCCACAACTGCGGAAAGTTAGGGCATTGGAGAAACGAGTGTAAATTTCCTGCAAAAGCTAATACGGAAAATCAATCATTAAATCCACAGGTGCAGAGTGAGGTGAGTACCAACAGCTGCAGCAACCGCAGGTAGTTACTCAGCAGAGTCAGGTGCCACAACCACCACTTCCCAAGAGTGTAAATCCACAGAGATACAGTGCAGAGACAGGATTCTATGGAGGAGAACAGGTAACACAATTGCCGCGCGAAGCTGCGATATCGCAGTATTGGTTACGACAGGATGGGAATGAATCGGATGAAAGTTTATGACGGTGCCTAGGAGAGGAGGAAGAGTGCGTACTTGGCGCAACTCTAGAGGTAGATCAAGCAGGTCCATTTGTGGATGGAGAAGTGAATGGTGCAAATGTAACATTCCTTGTGGACACTGGAGCTACTCGTTCTACTGTTAAATCAGTGGAAATTCCAAACCTTCCTCTCTCAGGTGAATATATCCAAGTCGTTGGTGTCTCAAACCAGCAGATTAAGACGCCTCTTACCAAATTAGTAGAGGTAAAGGTTGGACAATTCAGAGAAATGCACCGATTTGTGGTGTGTGATTTCAGTCCTGTAAATTTACTTGGACGCGATCTTCTTTGCAAAATGAATTGCACCATCTATTGTACTCCGGATGGGATTGCATTTCAGACACCAGATGAAGATGTACTATACAAAATGACAATGGCAGACTTAGAGCCAGGAGTGATTGACTTGTTTCCTGTGTTTGATGTAGTGAAAATCCCAATTGAGTTAAAGAAACAGTCAAACAGGAGGTGTGGGATTTTACAGGAGAAGACATTGGGTTAATGAGAAGAGTAGACCCTGTCAAAATTTCTGTTAGAGAAGGAACAAATTACCCAAATACTCCACAGTATAAATTGACGCCAGAAATCATTGAAGGAATAACACCCGTAATAAATAAAATGACTGAACAAGGAATTCTGAAAGAAATAATGAGCAGTCCATGTAATTCGCCTATAATGGGACTGAAAAAGCCGAACAGAACATATAGGATAGTGCAGGATTTACGGAAGGTTAATAAAATTGTTGTCCCTTGTTGTCCAATTGTGCCAAACCCTGCTGTAAAACTATATCAGATTCCACATGAGGCAGAATGGTACACCGTCATTGATTTGTGCCATGCATTTTTCTCTATCCCGTTACATCCAGATAGCCAGCCATTATTTGCGTTCCGGTTCGGAGAGAGTATTTTGGCATGGTGCCGAATTCCTCAGGGGTACACAGAAAGCCCCTCGATCTTTAATCAGATCCTAAAGAAATCGTTGGAAGATCTAAAAATGCCCGAAAAATCTGTGATGGTTCAATATATTGATGACCTATTAGTGGCATCAAAAACCAGAGAAGCATGTGTTACTGACACAATTGCTTTACTGAACCATTTAGCAGGAGGAGGACATAATGTGTCCCCATCAAAATTACAGTTTTGTCAACAGGAGGTTCAATACCTAGGTCATAAAATTGAAAAGGGAGTGCGAAAGGTAACGACTGAGAGAATAAAAATTATTCGAGGAATGAGAGCTCCAATGACACAAAGAGAGGTAAGAATGTTCCTGGGAATGGTTGGATATTGTCGACAGTGGATAAGTGGATTTTCACTAATTGTGAAACCATTACAGCGATTGACAAAAAAGGATGTCAAAGATCCGTTTGAATTGAATGATGAAGAAATGAAAGCATTCAGAGAACTAAAAGCGAGAATGTGTGAAGCACCGGCACTGGGAATGCCTGATTATGAAAAAGAGTTCGAGTTGTACTGTAGTGAGAGAGATGGGTGTGCACTTTCAGACATGGAAATATGAAAAGACCTATTGCATATTTTTCAGCTGTTTTAGACCCGGTAGCAAAAGCGTTGCCTGGATGTCTGAAAGCAGTAGCTGCTACTTGTGTGAGTCTGGAACAAAGTGAAGGCATTGTGATGGGATACCCACTGAGAGTATATGTTCCACATTCAGTCGAAATTCTTTTGACAAGAACCAAAACTCAATACATGACAGGTATGACTAGGTATGAAAAAAAGTGATTTTAAGTGCAGACAATGTAACCATTGACAGATGCACAAGCGTGAATCCTTCGACATCATTGCCGGATGAAAAAAGTGTGACAGACAAAGATGAAGTTGACCATGATTGCTTGAATGTACTTGAATACTGTACAAAACCGAGGCCTGACATCAGGGATGAGCCGTTAAAAGAATCAGATTATGTGATGTTTGTGGATGGCTCATGTTTGAGGACGAGTGAAGGAGTTTTGAGTGCGGCATATGCTGTATGTACAGTAGCTGAAATAATGGAAGCGTCTTGTTTGAGAGGGATACGTTCCGCCCAAGTGGCTGAGCTGATTGCTCTAATTCAGGCATGCAAACTGGGAAAGAATGTTCGAATCACAGTAATCACGGATAGCCAGTATGGCTTCGGAGTGGTCCATGATTTTGGGCAGATTTGGTCCCAAAGAGGTTTCTTGACGTCTGCAGGAACTCCAATAAGAAACGGTGAGTTTGGGAAAAAGTTACTTGAGGCGATACAGCTGCCTAAACAGATTGCAGTGGTGAAGTGTACTGCACACAAGAATGGGGAAGACTACATAACCGTGGGCAACAAGTATGCCAACGAGATAGCTCAGTATTGTGCTAAAAATGTAGTCTCGTTGAACAGAAGGAGAGAAAGAGAGCATGTTTCATGTCCTTTGCTTTTTACTAACCCTGTCGAAACTTGGGCTGAGGTAAGACAATTACAGGAAGCAGCAAATGATGAGGAAAAGGATAGCTGGATAAAAGCAGGATGCAGGAAAAGGGAGGAAGATGATGTTTGGGTTTATAGAGATGAAAGACCAGTTATGCCTGATAGCATGATTTCTGACATTGCACGGATGTACCATGGACAAGCTCATATTGGAAGGGATGCAATGATCCGACTTTTCAGACAAACCTGGTATAACCCAAAATTCAGAGCCATAGCTGAAAGTCTTTGTCAAAGATGTCTTATCTGCCAACAGATAAATCCAGGAAGGAAGACAATAGTGAGTCTAGGAACAATAGGATGAGAGGGAGGTCCTTTCACGAGAATGCAACTGGATTTCATAGAAATGCCCCCAAGCAATAGACTGAGGTATGTTCTTGTGGTCGTTTGTTTGTTTTCTCGTTGGGTGGAAGCCTATCCGACCAGAAGGAATGATGGGATTACAGTAGCTAAGCTCTTGCTGAGAGAATTCATTCCAAGGTACGGTTTTCCAGTAACGATTGAAACAGATAGAGGAACACATTTTCAAAACGAACTAATTCAACTGATATGTGAGGCTCTTGGTATTCAACAGAAAATGCATTGTGCATACAGACCAGAGGCTTCTGGAGTGGTAGAACAAATTAATGGAACAATAAAGAATAGGTTAGGGAAAATGTGTCAAGCCACAGGACTCAAATGGCCAGATGCCCTAGCATTGGTCTTAATGACTATCAGAAGCATACCTGATAGAAAAACAGGTCTGAGTCCCCACGAGATAATCATGGGACGAGCAATGAGACAAGCATATGTACCTGTCAACAAACTGCTGACTATAACTGATGATCTCGTATTGGATTATTGCAAAGGATTGGCTGATGTGGTGCATTCTGTGTTTCATCAGGTTGGACCGGATGCGACCACTCTTAAAAGAAAACCAGCTCATGATTTGAATCCAGGAGTTCACAGAAGAAGAAACTGTTTGGTTCCTCGCTGGGACCAACCACGACAAGTGATTCTGGTGACAACAACTGCAGTCAAATGTGCAGGAGTGAAAAACTGGGTACATGCCAGCCACACTATCAGAGTTCCAGATCCTGAAGCTCGACCTGTAAGTCGACATCTGGAGATATCTGATACCAGTTCAGCACCCGATGCAGAAGACGAAACAAAAAGGGTTCCAGAACTTGAAGATCGACCTGTAAGTCGACATCTGGAAGACCCAGGTACAAGTTTAACAACAGGAGAAGAATCTGAAATAACAGAGGTTCCAGAACTTGAAGATCGACCTGTAAGTCGACATCTGGAAATATCAGACACCAGTTCAGCATCTGATACAGACCAATCAGATAGTGATGAAAAGCTAAAGAATAAATGGAAAATTGACATCATAAACGAAGAAACTGAACCAAGAGACAGTGACAGTGAGCAACCAAGCACAAGTTATGGTAAAAATCCTTCAAAAATTGTCAAATCAGATGCGGGAGGGATAGATTCAAATAGAGAGATAGAAGAATCGGAAGAACCCCGAGGAGCAATAGGGACAGACCAACAAACAAAAGAACAAGGAAATATAGAAACAGATAGAGAGATCAACGAGAATCCGGAAGAACATCGAGGAGGGATAGAAACAAGTGACCGAACAGAAAAGACACAGGAAAAATCAGAATTAGAGAAAGGAGGTGAAATCATAAAGTTCAAGATAAGAGGAAATGAAGTAAGGTCTGAAACAGAATCAGAAGAAAGTGTAGAAGAGAGAAAACAGAGACTAGGACCAAGGAAAAGAACTTGGAGAGCTGAACGAGAACAAAAAGAAAGTGAACAGAAAAGGCCGAGAAAAGGAGATAATTGGCCCCACGAAGTCAAAAGATTGAGATACAAAACCATAAAAATAAACAGAGATAATGCAGAACAAGTAAATGAGATAACAAGTCAAAAGGAACAAGGAAAACAAAGTGCAAAACAATTGCAGAAAACGAAAAGAATAAAGAAAGCTAATTTGAAATATAAGTCACCTGAATGGCTATACATCGCATTGACTGATATCAAAGAAGAAGAAATCACTCACGAGAACCCAGAACAAAGCTGCAACCCAATGGGTGAAAGTGAAGTGCAACAAGTTTGAAGAGATTACATTTTTGCCGGACTGGACACAAAAAAAAAAAAAAACCCGATTAAGACAAGAAAGAGTTCTGAGAAGACCTAAAGAGAGTACCATATGAGACAAAGTGAGAAAGTAGAGAGGCTGAAACGTCATTCTGAGGTGTGGTGACACATTTTCTGTACATATTTATATATAGCTAGGTAATAGAACAAGATGGTAGACACAGAGAATAGAAGATGTAGATGTGAGTTTTTACGTAGATGGTGTAGAATGTGTTTCTTTTGTACAGGTTTATTAATGTTCGTATGGCTTATTTTAGCAATCACCATTCCAATTAGATTAGCTGTAGAAGAAACATCCATATTAGAGAACAACACAAAGAAGGATAAGGAAGCTAACGTACAGAACACAGCAACATTAATAGATAGTGCAGAGTTACATAAAGATAGATCCATAACTGATTTTTCAAAGAATGTTTTCACAAAATTATTAGATGAATATGTAGCAACAATGGATGTGAGAGATTGTTATGTTTGTATGCAATTACCTGCGTCTGTTGCAGAAGGTGTGACCTATCATCACCTTCCTTTGACGTATGGAATAACATGTAGTGTTTTAGCTAGTTTGTTTTATAGAACAGGTAGATTAGAATATTATTATACTGACATAGATAAGATTTTCGCAAAAATTCCTATAATTTCTGAATTGAACAAGGTGAAAGAAGCAAGGATGTTTGGTGAATTTTTCTTAGAAAACAAAGCTTTGACTTTAGATGATATAGTTAAACACAACCTTACCTGTGAGTTAAAGAAGGAAGAAAAGTTATTTTTAGAGATGGTTGAAAGCAGAAGAGTCAAATTTCAAAGAAAGGTAATAGAAGAAGAGGTAAAAACACCCCTTTGGGCATTTGAAGGAGAAAGTAATGATAAGAAAAAGACAAATGCAGCTATGACTTTAGATTGGCCCCAACAGGGAAAGTTCTGCATTAGTAGAAATAGAACTAGGTATGACAACTATTTCGTGGGTTCCAGTGACTGCCAAGACAATTATAACATTTTAGGAGGATGGGGATTCAAAGGAGGAAAAGATCCAATATTTCCAGGGATCTATTATATTTGTGGAAACAGAGCTTATTACAGGTTGCCGGACCATTGGTATGGGTCGTGCTACTTAGGTCTGGTCTTTCCAAAGATTTTTCATGTAGAAAGAAAAGAAAAAGGAACACATGAAATGGGTGAAAACTTCACACGTAGAAAAAGGGAAAGCTTTTCAGAAATAGTAGGTGACATTTTTGGAGCAATGATACCAGCAGTGGGAATATCTTTGAATGCATTTAAAATTCGGAAATTGTCCACAGTAGTAGATCGCTTATCAACAAATACTGGTGGAGGGTTCTTGATGGTAAATACCGAGATGGTTGCCATGAGAGCTATGGTGATGCAAAATCGACTTGCCCTTGACATTCTTTTGGCAAAAGAGGGAGGAGTCTGTAGAATGTTGAAAGTCCAACATTGTTGCACTTACATTCCAGATAAAAGTAAAAATATACATAAGTATATAAAGAATATTACTAATTTGCACAAAGAACTTGTTCCACTGGAGGTTGAAAATGCCTGGGAGAAACTTGGTAAGAGTTTTTCCTCAATACCAAAATGGTTCACTGAAATAGGTAGTTCTATTGTAGGGAAAGTTTTGATATCAGCAACAGTAGTAATCTTCGTGGTGCTATTTGCGAAATTTGTTATTATATGTATCAAAAGGAGAAAAAGACAAAACAAAATAAAAAGAGAAAATAAGGTAAATAAAGAAAGAGAACGAGATTTAGGTGAAATAGAACTTGAAGAACTAAAAGAAAGCATGTATGAGAGAACAAAAAGGGAAAATGAAAGGGATACAGATGTGTAAAACTAACAAGAAGCAAATGGACAAGAAATATGCTATCTGAAAAATTGTGTAACACGGGTTTTTGTGGTGATATTAAAAATCACCAAAGGGGGAGTTGATGGAGCAAGGTAAAAGAAATTTTTGAACCCCTAATTTTAATGCTAATAATTAACGTTATTAATTGTTTTGACAACTAATCAACATTTTACGTCTTTTTAGACACTTTGGTAACTTGCAATCCATGTGCAAAACTAACCTACTTACAATTGTAAAGTGGAATTATATTAATATAATAGTTTGCGTACTAATTAGAATGATATTGCATGATTTGTGCTGTGTAGTAAATTGTATTGTGGCAAAAGAATGCGGATGGTAAGTAAACATAGCTTTACATGTCGCTTTTGCTAGGTAACACCTAATTGGGGTACGTAGAATGACGGGTGGGTAACGAAAAGGCTTATTTTCTTTATTCTTAACTGTTATTGTGTTTATTTTCATGATAGTTCGTTCGGGCCTGTTAGGCCGTGCTGTAAAAATGGCTGCTGAGGCAAATGGGCTTAATGCGCAAGCGCAAAATGGCTTCCAAGCGGAAGAAAGCTGTAGAAACATATCACGTGATTGAAAGTAGAGCCCAGAATGAAAGGGATCAAGGTCAGTTCTAACATGCAGGGTAAGGTCTTAGGGCACCAGCGAATGGTGGTAAGAAAAGACTTGCAGGCTTTTCGCTGGATTTTGTAAGGTTCAGGAGGCAACATTTTATTTTGATTGGAGCGTGGAAAATCATTGCACTATATCTAGTTCTATACTTGTTCTCACTGGGCTTTATTATACTACATTAGTTTGTTTTTGACCAATTGTATTCCCTTCTCTCCTAGCAACAGGCCCAATTCACGAAAAATGGATAAACAACCCTTAGGTCCACACCTTCAGACTATAGATTTATGCATTTCTGGAACTGCAGGAGTCGTCCTGGGGGTCTGTGACAGTCTTAGCAGTGGCGTAGCTAGGCAACCTGCCGCCCCTGGCGGTCCCTGCCTTTGCCGCCCGCGGCCATGCTGAAGAGGGGGGGTGCTGGACGATAAATTCTGAGTTTACCACCCCTGCAGCAAACGCATGTAAGAGCGGGGGGAGTTAGGGGGCTTGTAGCCACCCCCAAAACTCGTGCCGCCTGGGGCGAACCCCCCCCTTGCTACGCAACTGAGTCTTAGCTTGCCAGGAGTACAGACAACTGTAAGATATTACATTTTAATTATAATAAGTGGTGTATAGTAACGCGCGCACATGAAAATGTTTATCAAAAGTGCGTTTGTAATTGCTAACATTTTTATCCCTGCATGGGGAAACCTTTGCTCCCTACACCTGCGCGCATTCTGAGGGTATTCACTGTCCATCCCCACCTTTGAAAGACATGTATTATTGCCTTTGACACAAAAGTAAAACTCTCTTAAGTGTGGGAACGAGGCAAGAAATTACCACAAACTAGAAAGTTTGCATGAGTGACTTTCCAGACCGTTCCTGCCCTGAAACACCAAGCGGGGGTAGATTTACTGCCACATAGCATTATAGCACACCAGTGTAATATAACGTATATATTTATATGTTTATTTGTTTATGCATTTTTATATAGCGCAGATATTACCCAAAGGTGTTAAAGCGCTTTGCATTAAAACAGGTTTTAATATAAGAGATACAATTTTATATACATTTGATAGTTACCATCACTGCAAAAGGCACAACGTGGCAGAGAAGATATGTTAGGACAGTTGCTCGTTTCGATCGTTGCAAATAAACGGACTTCCAATTATGCATGGATACAAAACATGAATTTGCACTAGTAAATTAATCCATTTACATCTGTAAATTGAATTTACATGAGGAAAATTTATGTAATCTGGGGCAATAATAATTTCTATAGACATCGTTGGTTGAGCGCCAGTGTGAAGTACCCAGGGCCATATTTACAAGCCCCTTTCACCACCGGAGCGTCACTTTTTGTGACACTCCGGTGGCCTTGCACCATTCCCCATATTTCTAAGGTGGCGCTAAGCCACTTAAAGTGGCTTAATGCCACCCTGTAAATGTTCCCCTTTCTGCTGCAAAGGGGCGTGCAATGGGTGTTGCTGTGGGCGTTCCACCGCAACACCCACTACTTTTGGCGCTACCCCAGATTTAAAAGGCTGGGGCAGCGTCAAAAACTAAGGCCAGGTAATGGTGAATCGAGGAGAAATTGTTAATTTCTCCTCATATTTTGCTCCTTCAATGTGTGCTCCATTCTGCTGCACTCAGGTGTCACTTCCTGCACATAAACAATCGCCGCTGCACGCAGGCATCCTTGCAACATGGCGGCAGGGTGCCTGCACTCGCACTAGGCAGATTTGTTTCCACCAGCGCTAGGGGAAACATAGGGCTGTGCCGAATTTTTGTAAATACGGCGCATTCCTGCATTTAAAAAATGTCAGAGTGAGGTGCTGCCAAATGTGGCGTAGCACCGCGCTCCGGCATTTTCTTGTACATATGCCCCCCAGACCCTATAGGAAGCCTTCCTGAAGTCCTCTAGACGGAGAGAAAGTTAAGGGGGTTAAAAGAAGGTGTGAAGAAAGCACGGCAAACACATTCCTCGCTGGCACGCCATCCAGTCTGCATCGGGCAATGCCTACTGCACCATCCCCTTGCACGTCCAAATGTAGAAAGCTGCTGAGCATGAAGCACTTTAAATCGACAGACATAATTTCTCTCCTTACAGTCCATCTGTTGCCTTTCTTGTTTGATCTTTTTACAGCCCCCTGGCATGTCGAATTAGAGTACTGTACTTTATTTATAGAAGAAAAACACATAAAAGAGGCAGCAGAATGTCACGATTACTTTTATTAGCTTTTTTGCTCTAATAATTCAATTCTGGGGCGTTGTCTCTGTGAATCATCCACCGGTCGTATACTTAACCCATCAGATAAAAAATGTGCTTCCAGCCGAAGAGTTTTATGGGCGCATTCTCCGACAGTCTCCTTTTTTGGACTAAATGTGATATTAAGTTTGCCAGTCACCCAAGAGAGAGTCCAGCTGCTGCAGGCTTGGGCCAGTAAGTCATGCTCAAAACTCAGCTAGGGTGGTTCAGACAATAGGTTTCCATCACCTAAGGTGGCAGTCCAACAATACAACCTGTCTCAGTAGTGCCAGGACACCTACTTCGGCACTACATGCTCAATTTATGGGATAAAGTACCACCAGCCATACACTATCGGGGTATTGTAAGCCACTGAGGATTTTCGTGACCATAAAGTTTAGAGCATGGGTACTCGCAAACATTTTCCCATGGGCCGCAAAGTTTGGTCTGTGATGTGACCGAGGGCTGCTTCGATGCCAGTAGGGTGGCGATCCAGGGGGTCGGTAAGGTGGGTATAGGGAAGTGAAGCATGTGCATCTAGTGGCTGAATTGCGTAATGCGAAAGCAGCAAACCTTGGATTAATCCCAGTTTCCCCACTTTCTCAAATTGTCACCTAAAACATTGTTTTATATCACTTTCCCTGCTTTTTCTTTTAACATCACATATAAGAGGACCTCTTCATGACTTCAGGACTTGCGCTGTACAAAACCTTCTCCTGTGTTTGGTTTAATAAACCATAATATTGTTCATGTATGATAGCAAACCAGGCTGCCCAGACAGTGCACATAACATCTGACTTGCCTCTTGGTTTACTATTGGTGGCATTGTTGTCAGGGAGGGGGGAAGAATGAACGTTTCTAAATTCATGTTTGAAAACTATCACTCTTAATTTAAAAAAAACTCAATACACTGATATAATCTGATGTACTAAGGTGAAACGGCAATGCATGTTAATGAAATATACTTTTTGAATTTTGAAGAGACCTTATCATATTTTTACTCTTTTTGTGCAAGATGACTTTGAAAATGAGCGTGTTCCTAGAGTTAAGTGGTGCAGGACCACCTAGTTACTTACTTTCTTTAACTACAATTAATCCTTAAATAAAGTCTTGCCTGTATACTTAACATCTTTATAATGGATCAGAACCGGCACATCGCTCCTGTTGCATAGACCAGAACCAGTGCATCATCTCTGCTGTGTGGATCAGCCCTGAAGCATCACCTTTGGAACCACCAGTGCATGGCACTTTTCCCAGGACAAAGTCTTTGCATCCCCGTCGCTGGTATCCTCGACAATGAGGCAGAATATCCGCATCGCAGCTCTACGCTCATCAGAGCTGACGCATCCCCACTACTGCATAGATCAGGATCAGCTACACTGATGCAACGTTTCGGCTGCATCCTGCATCTTCGACGTCGACGCAGCCAGGATTAAGGTACTTTTGTATAGCAGGCTTCACTGGGTCCCTGTATCCAGCCCACGCTCCATCGCGGTCGACCTGAACTTTCGACTTTGTCCCGGTCTGGCGCGACCAGATGTCCCATGTAAGCACTTTTTAATTTTAAGTGCTATTTTACAGTTTATTCTTTAAAAATTCAGAAGTTTTACTTATAGGATTTTTGTTTTGGTATTGTTTTATTTATTAAATGAAGTTCTATCATTCTAACCTGATGTGGAATCTTTTTGTGTGGTGTTTTCACTGTTTTACTGTTTGAAGTGTTGCACCAATACTTTACACATTGCCTCTAAGTTAAGCGAAGTTCGGTTGTTGCTATTTCTCATGTCAGAGTCAGAGTTAATAAGACCTGCACTGTTAGTGAAGGGAACACCATATTGGTGAAAATATAGGGCCTGGGGAATGCCCCATTAATCCCAATTGTGGCAGGAATGGAAGTATGCATCAGAATCAGGATTAGAGAATGGGCTTTTTTCTCTGAATCTATTTTGCCAGGTAATATGTGGGGTGAAATATATAAAGGAAAACAGAGCAGTTATGCTGCTTGTAACAGGACAAAATGTGCAGAAATGCATCTTTAGCCCCCATTCCAACCTCTGGGGCGGTAATACTGCAATATGCAGTATTAGTATTTAATGGTTGAGCTATTACCACGCCTAATAATGGGCAACTTAGAATGAGACCCATCGTGGGAGACGCCTTGTCTGTGGGATTTAGACCACAGAAGAGGTAAAAAACAATGGGCCTTATTTACGAGAAAGTAATGCAGTGCGATGCCGCAAGCCATTTGGCTGCGCCGTGCTACCTTACTTTCAAAGCACAGGGATGTGTCATATCCACGACGATATGACGGATCCCTGTGCTCTCTCCTGCACTGGTGCACAATTGGCTGGCATGCGCCAATGCAGGCACCCTCGCACAGTGGTGCAAGGGTGCCTGCGTTGCGGGGACGATTGTTTTGGTGCAGGGAGGAACACCTTCCTGCATATAAACAATCACAAGAGGTGTTTTCCTCGTTCTATGTGTGCTGCAGAATGCAGCACGCATAGAAAGAGGGAACAACAAGGAAAAATAAAATATTTCTCCTCGTTGCGCCTCCTTACGCCTTGTAAATCTGGAAATGTGGCAGAATCCATGGGTGTTGCGTGGGAACTCCCACAGCAACACCCATGGCACACCCCTTTCAGGCAAAGTGCTGTGTGTAAAGGGGATGTATTTACAAGGATACGAAAAGCCACACAGGGTGGCTTTACGTGTCCTTTTGAATATAGAGCACCAAATTGAGCTGCCAGGGTGTCACAATAAGTGAACCACCAGCGGCGCAAGGGGCTGGTAAATATGCCCCAATGTGTCTAAAAGGCAAAGGGGCAGATTTACAAGCCCCCTGCGCCACCAGTACGTCACTTTTCGTGACGTACTGGTGGCGCAGGGGGCTCCTCGATATTTACAAGGAGAGGAAAAGCCACCATGCGTGACTTTTCCTCTCCTTGTAAATACCGTCCCTTCACACGCAGCACTTTGCGTTGAAGGGGCGTTCCATGGGTGTTGCTGTGGGTGTTCCCACGCAACACCCATGGAACAAGACTACATCTCCAGATTTACGAGAAATCGTAAATCTGGAGATGCGTCTGAAAGCTACGCCACCCTAGAGGTGGCGTAGCGAGACGCACCGAGGAGAAATGTTTTCATTTCTCCTCGTTTTCTCTTTCAATGCGTGCTGCATTCTACAGCACGCATTGAAAGAGGAAAAGCCTGTACTGATTGTTTTGTGCAGAAAGGTGCCCCTTCCTGCACAAAAACAATCTCCCCATGGCGCAGGCATCCTTGCACCATGGTGCAAGGGTGCCTGCGCCGGCGCTTGGCAGCTGTTTGTGCGCCAGCGCAGGGGAGAGCACAGGAATGCGACATATTCTTGTAAATATGTCGCATTCCTGTGCTCTGAAAGTGCCGCAGCGTGGCGCAGGCAAAGGGCTTGCAGCGCCACGCTGCGGCACTTTCTTGTAGATCTGCCCCAAAGTGTCCAGGGGTTTTTCATGGGCTTTATTATTTAACCAGTCTACTTATGTATCTACTACGACAACTCTCATCTCAAGAACTCTTGTCCTAAAACTGTATCTAATTAAGTGTCTCCAACAATGCACCCTTCTCCTTCTCCCTCTCTCTTTCTCTTGACAGATCAAACCCCTTCATTGCCTGGAAGTCAATACATGCCTTGCATGAGCTTTTGTTACCGCCTTTTGCTTTGTATCCAAATGATCTTGCATTATAGAATCCTTAGACACTGTACACTTGGGTTCTATTTCTGACTTTTTCACTTACCAAAATATTTTGTGACTGGGCGAATAACTTTATTTTCCTCTGTCTCTTATTGTGGGTGAGTGCGCTATATGTAAGTCATAACCAACTGTGCTCTGTCACATACGTTTTATCACATCCCCCATAGCTCTTCTTGTTTCATTAATCTAGTTTTAACTAGAGATATGCAAATGTTTTATTACTTAAGCATACATTTGAGGAGGCCCCGACTAAGGTATCCCCATAACTCACCAAATTTGTACTTCTTTTATATGTAAGCTGCTCAAGTAATTTTGGCTTCTGTGAGACCTGGTTAAAGAAGAAAAAGTCTTGTGGAAACTTTGTAGATGATGGCTGTGTGTGCTGCCCTAGCAATGTTCACAGTGTGATTTTAGAAACTGCATGGAAAAATACATTTTTTACTCAATGGCCTGCCTTGCCCATCTTGTGTCTGTTCATCCCCTAAAGCATTGCCAATATGTTTGTGTCATTCCACTGAGCTCTTTGAGGGAATTACTTTTTTCTTTTGTTTTAAGTACTCCACCAGTGTGCATGTGTTTTCTAGCTTTCTCGAATGTACTTCTCCTCCCCCTCGGTGCTCTGTGTCGTTCTGTCTCGCCTGTGTTTCTCCTCCACCCCACTGCATAATATGCTCACCTTTGTGCACTTCCCCCCAGACCCATGTTGCTCACTCTCTCACCCATTTGATTTTCTCCCCCTTGTGCTCCACGTTTCTCTCTGTCTCACCTTTTTGCTTTTCTCCACCCCTACCCCCACCAGCACCTACATTTTCTGTTTTGCTTCTCCTACCCTTGCCCTCAATGTTGCGTTCTGCCACCCACGGCTTCGTGCTGCTTCTATCCCCCCCTCCCCCCAGTTCTCTGTATTGCTCCCACCCCCAGTGTTGCTCCCCCCTCAACATGTTGCTTCCCCCGCCCACTCTAAAAGACACAAAAACTCATAAGCACTTTTTATTTTTATTTATTGAACCAAGCTAAATCGTTAAATATAAAGAAGTAAAGTGGTGTGCCATAGGCTTTTGTTTTAATTCTTCTTTAGCCATACTGTGCAGCATCGTTAAAAATTATTGGTAAAGCCTATCAGTCCTACAGGTGCGACTTATTAGCTTTGCCAGTGCTTGTTTTTCTTAGCGTGCAATGCTTGTTTTTCTTATCGTGGCATACACCACATACTTTTGCTCTACAACAGCTCGTGTCTGAGATGCTCCTGCTACAATAAAAATATTTGCTTTAAACCACTCTTTGGCTCATTAGACGTAGGACTCTGAAAGGTCAAACTTCTCAAATAAATGGAGTTTTGCATGTCTGCATTCAGAGATGAACAGACTGCTCTGGATGTGAAATCACCAGCAAGTTATATGAGGCTCATCTTCTGCCTCCCTGTTCGCATGCAATTCTTTGAGCTTGCTGCACCGTCTTGTCACACTGCTTACAAACTTTGACATGAACAATAATCTTGGCAGCACCCTCTTGTGTGACGTCATTAACGCCGCCATTTTGTCTAATGTGATATTTCTGCTTCAGTAATTTTGCACCCGGAATTACTAACATTTTGGCTGTTTTTTTTGGAATTACCACAGTGTTGATTCTTTTCTCTCATGGAATGGGGGAATCATTGAGGAAATCGATGCCACCATATACATTTCTTCAGACAATTCACAAATTACAATTCTGACAAATTTCAATATGTGTCCTCAGGAAATAAGGGCTCTGCCATAATGGACGGGGAATTTCCATATTATAACTATCACTGATTCGGGTAGAGACTCCTGTTTCATCCCAAAATAGGACTCTAAATACATTTTCATTTATCTAAAGAATACTTCATCCTTCTCAGAAAAAGTTAGTTAATTATTTTTCTCATATTTACAATGCTTTTGTCACGAGTGGTGGATTTAAAAAAGTTAAATTTGGGGGTATATTATTGGTGAAATTATGTAATATAATGAGGAGTATGTGGAACATTGCTTTACTATTAAGCCAATAAGTAAACCTCAAGTCTGAGTATATCTTTCAATTTATTTAACTACAATCCTTGGGACTTAATGGGAACATTGTGTATTGCAATGAGACACGACTTAATTGGAGCAGAGAGGCAGTGCTGAGTTTAGCTGTGTGTTGCATATAGATGGCCCAAGGATTTCTAGAGCCTTGAAGAAGTCTGCTGGGACTGCCTGACTGGTCTTTTTACAGTTTTATGTACCAGAAAGTTGGCCCACAAGCATAAGAGAGCTTTAGTTTATAATTACACATTTTCTGAAGCATAGAGAAATTAAGGGGCATATTATCTAAAAAGTGCGCTAAACATCGCAAAGCGTGTTTAGCGGGCACTTTTTCATCGCCGGCTATCGTCGGAATAATTTGCCATGCTAACGCTGTATTAGCGAAATTTAGCGCTATGGCGATAATTATTCCAGCCATAGCTGTGTTTTCCATGAAACATCGCTGGTTTTCCAGCGATGTTTCATGGAAAACGGCGATAACTCTTGCTGATACGACCCTGTGGTCGTATCAGCATAATCCACCCCCCATGTTAGATATGGCTAACACCTGCTAATTGCAGGTGTTAAATAAATGGCGATGACCTCGGTTAGCGCGACTTTTCACGTCGCTAACTGGGGCCATGGCCACCTTGCTAATAGGCGATAGGCCTGTTAGCGGGTGTTTCCCAGGTTTGTTCGTCGGGAACGCCCACTTTGCATGTCATTAGCGATAAATATCGCTGACATGCAAGGCGGTAAAAACACGGGCGCTAATGCCCGAAAACTGTCGCTAACTGCTGTTAGAGACAGTTTGCTGATAGGGCAATAAGAATATCGCCGCTTTAGCGGCAAAAAGTGCCGCTAAAGCGGCGATAGTGCCCTTGCTAATATGCCCCTAAGTGCTTTGCCTAGAGTCACGGGATGTTGAGCTGATACCAGGTCTCGAAACTGGGACAAGATGAATGAATAACTGGTCGTGAAGTATGACCCATATTTTTGAGACCAGTATAGAATGTTACCAATAGACCTATGTACAAATAGGTTGGTGTTAAAATCTAAATCGTTTTTTTGGTCAGAATCCAACCTATAGTATGAACATTAAGGACATAGGTTGCAAATTGTGACTCACTACAACTGAATACCATCACAGGGATGGTGGCCTGTTGGGGTCAGCAGAGCACCATGTCTAATGTTCGGTTTTAACCACAGCAAACATTTATTTTTAATGCAGCCTTTCTCCTGAAAGGGAACTGGTCTGTGCTTAAAAAAAGCTTTTCTTTGGTCTGTTTAAGAGTTGGCAGTGGTCCCATGGACCACTGTCTATTCCCCTATAAACTTGTTTTTAAAATCACAAAGGGAAAGGGATTCGTTTTGTGAATGGGTTACCATTGCCTTTGAGGTCTTCATAGCTTTAATGTGTTATGCAACCATACTTCAGAGGCAAAACATTGATGAAAAGCATATTGATTCGGTATTTGGGAGGGATTCCAACAACCCGCCCCTTCCAGATACTGAGTCGGTACAGTTTATGAAAAACTAAACACTTTCAGCTCCTAACATGGGATTAGTAAATATAAAAAAAAGTTTACAGTCTCAAAAGCCAAATCAGAGCTTTTGCAACCTTAATAATGCTTAGTACATCTGGTCCTGTTTCCCCAGTTCTATGGCCGATGGCTCTGGCTGCTATGCCACACCTTCCTTGGTTACAGGAGAATGCAGGTACATTTTACATAAAAGCATAGACAGGTGATGATTGAACTCAATGATGTTGAGTCTAAATTTGTAGTAAAATCAAATCAAATTCTTTATTCGGTTTGATTAAAACCCTAAAAGGCACAACATCTGTAAAAATAGTGCATACAATTTCATGATAGCCTATATGTTAGAAATGGGGGTCTCCAGTTGGCAGAGGTAGGTACCTCTGTCCAAATAGGGACCCTTGCTTCTAGTCAGGGTAAGGGGGATACACATTTTAGATAACCCCTGCTCACCCCCTTGGTAGATTGGCTCGAGCAGACAGGCTTATCCCAAAAGCAATTTATAAAGTATTTGTATCAACACTCACAGTAACATAGTGAAAACACTACAAATGGACACCACACCAGTTTAGAAAAATAAAATATCTTTATCTAAACTTAACAAGACCAAAACGATAAAAATCCAACATACACAGTTAAAAATATGACTTTCAAAAGGTTTCAAGAACTTGTACCATGGAAAACTATGTGTGCGTGACTTTTACACAAAATACCTGTAGTTGCGTCAAAATTCACTAGGCCAAACAGCCGCAGAGTGAAGAAGTGTTGAAAACAAAGAGATGCATCAGTTCCTGAGACCTTGGGGAGGCGATGCGAAAGTTTTGCTGCACGCAGGAGAAGTGATGCGTCTAATCCGGTCTGTAGGGGGAAGTGATGCGTCGATTCTTAATGACGGTTCCGGTCCGCAGGTGATGTGTCGGGAAAACTTGTCGCACAGGTGCGATGCGTGGAAATCCGGGATGCGTCGGTAATTGATGCAGCTGCGGCCAGCGGCGCTGCGTCGGTTTTCTCAGCCGCGACCCCTCGATGTGTCGATTCTTGCAGCAGCGACAGGCGCTACGTCGGTTTACGTAGCAGCACGGCGATGCGAGGAAATTCTTCTCACGCCGTGGAGATGCATCAGAAAAACAGCCGCAAGAAGAGCGATGCGTCGTTTTTGTAGTTCTTCAAGTTCCTTCTCTCTTCCAGCTCCCAAACAGCAGCAACAACCTCCAGAGGACCAATACTGGCACAGGCACCTCCTGGCAGGTCAGAACTCACAGCAGCAGAGCTCAGGGGAGCTGGGGGTGAAGTCTTTGTGTCCCTGAGTCTTCAGAATAGGAGGCCAGCACACACAGGCCCTTGGAGATCTCCTTCAAGCAGGGGACACAGCACACAGCAAAGGCCTTCTCCTTTCCTTGGCAGAAACAGCAACTGCAGGCCAACCCCACACAGCACACGGCAAAGGGGCAGTACTTCTCCTCAGTCTCTCCAGCTCTTCTCCTTGGCAAAGGGTCCTCTTGAATTCCAGGGATGATCTAAAAGTCTGGGGTCTGCACCCCTCTTTTTATACAGTAAATGTCTTTGTTCTCTCCTGGCCCAGGGCTCTGAGCCCAGTCCAAACCAGTTCTGGGGGGCACTTTGCAAGTGCACAACAACCTCCATTGTCAGTGTGAACCCTTGCTCCAGACACACCAAAGGGGGGCGGAGCCATCATTGTGGAAGGCAGGCATAGCCCTATTCAGGTGCAGGTGCTACTCCTCCCACCACTCCAAATGCAGACCAGGCCTATTCAGCCAAGCGCTGACTCATCCAGACTCTCTGGAGCCACTTCACATCCTCAGCCCCTGTCACTCCAAAGCCAGACAGTCAATACACATCCTAGCAGAGGCACAATGGATGGCTAAGCAAGAAAAGACCTACTTTCTAAAAGTGGTATTTTCAAACACAGAATGTAAAAATCACCCTCACTAAAAGATGCATTTTAACATTCTGAGTTCAGGCATACTAAGGGGCACATGCATCAAAGCTTTTTGCGAGCGCAAACGGTGCAATTCGCTAAAATCGTCCGTTTGCGCCCGCAAAAACGCCTTTTGCGATGCATCAAGGTGTTGGGCACTCGCAATTTAAGGAATCGCAATTCATTGTGATTTCTTAACTTGCGATCGCATTTAAGGAATTGCAATTTGCGATTCCTTAAATGCAATGCATGTACCCCTTAGAAATAGCGAATTCGCTATTTGGGGCCGCAAAATACTGTGAAAAGAAACACAAGAGTATTTTGCAAAAACTCTGAAAAATGCACTTAAGTGCATTTTTCAAAGTTTCATGTTACACACACACATGCCCTTGGGGCATGTGTGTGCGGAACATGGGTGCACAGTACAATTTCAGGGGTGCAACAGGGTGTCCTTTTGACACCCTTGCACCCTTGAAATTGCATGCGTAATTTGCGAGTACCAATTGGTACTCGCAAATTGCGCATGCAATTTCCCATTCATTCCTATAGGGATGAATATGAAGCCATTCCTTAATTGCGACTCGCAATTTGCGAGTCACAATTAAGGAATGTGTAGGAATCGCTATTTTTATAGCGATTCCTACATGCATAGCTTTATGAGTCCTTAATTGCGATTCTTTAAAAATCGCAATTAAGGACTCGCAAAATCCGAGCTTGATGCATGTGCCTGAAAGTCCCAGGGGCAAGTATGCTTATAAGATGTTATAAGCAAACTCCCCATTCTATCCTATGGGAACAGATAGCCTTACAACAGTGAAAAACGAAATTGGCAGTATTTCACTATCAGGACATGCCACACACATCAGGGCATGTCCTACCTTTCACATACACTGCACCCTGCACCCTGCCCACATGGCTACCCTGGGCCTACCTTAGGGGTGACTAACATGTAAGAAAAGGGAAGGTTAGGGCCTGGCAAGTAGGTGCACTTACCAGGTCGACATGGCAGTTAACAAACTGCACACAGGCACTGCAGTGGCAGTCCTGAGACATCTTTTCAGGGCTACTCATGTGGGCGGCACAAATAGTGCAGCAGGCCCACTAGTAGCATTTGATTTACATGCCCTGGCACACTGAGTGCACTTTACTAGGTGCTTACCAGTAAATCAAATATGGCAATCATGGATAACCAATCATGATAACAATTTACACAGAGAGCATATGCACTTTAGCACTGAATAGCAGTGGTAAAGTGCCCAGAGTCCTATAGCCAACAAACACAGGTCAGGAAAACCTCGATGGGCTTCCCGGCTTGGGGCGACAGAACATGGAACCTGGCCCGAACAGCAGGAGTCTATTCCTGTTCTACGCCTTCTTGCACCCAGTTGGAGCCCTCTATCCATTCTCTCAGGGCCCACTAAGCTAACCCATGGGGAACCCTTCTCCTCACCTGTGGACCCCATCTGTGCAGCGCCTAAACTTACTCTGCTCACAGATGTGTCCCAACAGGCAGACAGTACCCACATGGCCAACACAGCGGTGTGGCCCAGTCCACCCCCGGGGTGTGACTCCTGTCCCTCTCCCAGGGGCTACTCTGTCCACCAGGACAGAAAGCCACAGTGGTCACTGACAGCTGTCAGAGATGAGAGCCAGGCCTCAGGCCTCTCAGGGCTCTCTAACCTCTGTGGCGTCAGAGAGTGGGGGGGCGGTAGCCCCAGGTGCCCGGCACCCTTTTCTCCACTCTCCCTCCTGCTAAGTCAGGTATGGCATCCTGACACTTGCCCACCATCCTAGGGTCTGTACCCTGTGACTGGACAGGAGACTGGGGCAGGCTCTCCCACACCCGGTCCTCCTCCCTGGGTCTCTGCACCCTCCCACCTGGAGCGGTACCCCCTGAAGACAAACTGGTAGGGGCCATGTTGGAAGTTGCCCCTTCCTCCAGGTTAGGGGGACACCCTGAACCTGGCCCTCCAAACCAGGGTTTGTACCCTTAGGCTGGACCTGTGCCTGGCAACCCAAAACTTCCGGTGGAGTACACCAACCCCCCCAAGGGAAACACACTCCTCATGAGTTGTGCGAGAGTCTGCCTGGTGCAGGTCCCCAGCCTCCTGTCCACCTGACAGGGCATGAAGAACCCCCAGGCCAGAAAGTGGCCCCACCATGGTCAGTCCTGGGGTGCTGTGACCTCAGAGCTGGCAACGCCTGACCCTCCACTGGGGACTGCGTTCCCCCCTCACCCTTTTCTCTGGACTTATGCACCCTCCCCACGAGAGCGGTGCTTCCAGACACTAGAACCGGTGGGATGCTTGTTACAGCAGTCCCCCCCCCAGTTCACCTGACACTTTGGGATCCCCCTCAGGGAATGGCCTCGCGGTACAGACTTGGCCCCCCTCCTGGTGTTCACTCATGGAACCAACCAGGCCCTGGGACTGGGTTTCGGGCACCTTGGGACACAGCCCACTCCCACTCCTTCTCCTCTCAGACAGGACGTGGGACCCTACACCCCTCCCACTACACTAGGACCTTTCTGGGCTACCACAAACCTCCCCTACCTCACTTGGGTGGGGAAAACCTGAGCCACCCCCTTCAGGATCACTCCCAAAAGCTTCTTCAGACCCTTAGGAATCCACAAAAAGGTCTGCCTCCGGTGCAAGCTACCTGGTTTCAGAGAACTCACACTCCACCTGCTGTTGGCATAGCTCTGGAAAACAGGGACTTAAAATATGCTCTCCAACAATTGAATCACACAGCCCCACACAAATGTTGACCAAGCTACTCTTTGCCTCACCATCCAGTGCCTCACACAAGTACCTCACATCACCCTCCTGAGACTGGAAAGACTGTCTGACTGTCTCTGTCACTCAACCCACACTCGTCTGGGCGGTCTCCATACTCACATACCAACGCTTCTACCATGGGGGAACACCACTCCCTGCACCTCTCAACTAGAGTCAGTAGAGTTTCCGCCCACCACTAGGAATATGAACCCCTGTGCCAGTTTCCGAATCCACCTCAGGGACCCTGAGCATCACTGGAGCTACCTCTTAACCCTGAACCCCTTGGCATATATCAACCCCCTTCTTCAAGTCAGGCGCCACATCTCTGGGTGTGTGTACTTCTCCCTCAGCACTAGACACTACGGGACAGATTTACAACCCCCTTGCGCCTCCTTGCTCCGCCATTGAGTGACTTTTTTTGACGCAACGGCGATGCAAACAATGCGGCCTATTTACAACGTGACGTATCTAGGGAGATGCGTCACGTTGTAAAGCCCTGCATCATATTATACCTGCATCAGGTATAATGTATGCAGGGTGGGCGTTCCCATGCAGTAAGGCCTCGTAAAAGTGACGCAGTGAAATCTACAAGATTTCACTGCGCCACTTTTAGGACGCCACTGCGTCAAAACCTTACGCCTGCTTCAAGCAGGCGTAAGGAGTGATGCAGTACAGTAAGTATAGGGCTCAAAATACATTGCTGGAGTTGCGTCGTGCTTGCGACACAACTCTAGCAATGCGTGACTTTTGGGCCAACAGATGCATCAGAATTTCTGACGCATCTGTTAATCCTTGCGCCATGGAGCTCTGTATTGTAAATACAGCGCATCCATGGTGGCGCAAGGATATTTGACGCTGACGTAAGGTAACTGACGCATCTATGCAGATGCGTCAGTTCCTTGTAAATCTGCCCCTACATTTTTGCTGCCACCATCTGAGCTGGACTCCACATCCAACCCAGCCAAGCTCACTTCATGAGCTGCACACTTTTTCTTTTCAGCTAAGGCACTCATGGCCTCGAGCCTTTTGAGCTCCTCATCAAGCTCTCTCATTCTCAGCTCATGTGCCAAGATCAATTTCTTCTCTTCCAAGGCATAAGCGTTCTTGCTCTCCTCTGCCTTTGCCCGGAGCCTCATGACTTCCAACTCATGATCTCTGGCCCTTTGCCTTTCCTCCAAATCCTCTGGAGAAAAATTCCTGGAAGAATGATTGCTGCCAGCCCTAGAGGCTGCTCTCCCAACAGGCAAATCCTGGGATCTGAAACGACCTTCTGGCAAACCCCCATTCACATCTGCATCATCTGTCTCCCCAGCTTTTCTGTCCTCCCACCAGGCCCCTAAGGCCTTGTGTACCTCCTCTTTCCTAGAGTTGCTCCCCATGGAACATCCAAAGCTCTTTCAGAATTGCTTGAGTTGCTCTACTCTGTAACTACTTAACATTTCAATGTCAAACTCCAATTCTGCAGCCTCACTTGTTAGTTCACCCTTTAGAGACATGGTGCAAGGATACTTCAAGGGTCAGATCAAAAATAGAACCAAAAATCAAAACACAGTATGTGGTTGCATAGTAGTCTGCACTAAACTAGTGATGTACACCAATCACTGTGGGTCAAGTACAAATACAAGTTCAAATCCCACAGCTGCCACCAATTTTAGAAATAGGGGTCTCTGGTTGGCAGAGGTAGGTACCTTTGTCCAAGTAGGGACCCTTGCTTCTAGTCAGGGTAAGGGGGATACACACTATAGATAACCACTGCTCACCCCCTTGGCAGCTTGGCACGAGCAGACAGGCTTATCCCAAAGGCAATGTGTAAAGTATTTGTACTAACACTCACAGTAAGATAGTGAAAACACCAGAAATGGACACCTCACCAGTTTAGAAAAATAAAATATCTTTATCTAAACTTAACAAGACCAAAACGACAAAAATCCAACATACACAGTTAAGAATATGACTTTCAAAAGGTTTAAAAAACTTCTACCATAGAAAACTTTGGATGCGTGACTTTTACACAAAATACCTATTGTTGCGTCAAAATTCACAAGGCCAAACAGCCACAGAGTGAAGAAGCGTCGAAAACAAAGAGATGTGTCAGTTCCTGAGACCTTGTGGAGGCGATGCAGCAGTTCTGCTGCACGCAGGAGAAGTGATGCGTTGAATCCGGTCTGTAGGGGGAAGTGATGCGCCGATTCTTTGTGATGGTTCCGGTCCGCAGGTGCTGCGTCGGGAAAACTTGTCGCACAGGTGCGAATCATGGAATTCTGGGATGCGTCGGTAATCGATGCAGCGACGGCAAGCGGCGCTGCGTCGGTTTTCTTTAGCCGTGACCCCTCGATGCGTCGATTCTTGCAGCGGCGACAGGCGCTGCGTCGGTTTTCGTAGCGGCATGGCGATGCATGGAAATTCTTCTCGCGCCGTGGAGATGCGTCAGAAAAACAGCCGCAAGAAGAGCGATGCGTCGTTTTTGTAGTTCTTCAAGTTCCTTCTCTCTTCCAGCTCCCAAACAGCAGCACCAACCTCCAGAGGTACAATACTAGCACAGGCACCTCCTGGCAGGTCAAAACTCACAGCAGCAGAGTTCAGGGGAGCTAAGGGTGAAGCCTTTGTGTCCCTGACTTCAGAACAGGAGGCCAGCACACACAGGCCCTTGGCCATCTCCTTCAAGCAGGGGACTCAGCACACAGCAAAGTCATTCTCCTTTCCTTGGCAGAAACAGCAACTGCAGGCCAACCCCATACAGCACACAGCAAAGGGGCAGTACTTCTCCTCAGTCTCTCCAGCTCTTCTCCTTGGCAAAGGGTCCTCTTGAATTCCAGGGATGATCTAAAAGTCTGGGGTCTGGGCCCCTCTTTTTATACAGTAAATCTCTTTGTTCTCTCCTGGCCCAGGGCTCTGAGCCCAGTCCAAACCAGTTCTGGGGGGCACTTTGCAAGTACACAACAATCTCCATTGTCAGTGTGAGCCCTGGCTCCAGACACACCACAGGGGGTGGAGCTATCATTGTGGAATGCAGGCACAGCCCTATTCAGGTGCAGGTGCTACTTCTCCCAGCACTCCAAATGCAGACCAGGCCTTTTCAGCCTAGCGCTGACTCATCCAGACTCTCTGGAGCCGCTGCACATCCCCAGCCCCTGTCACTCCAAAGCCAGACAGTCAATACACATCCTAGCAGAGGCACACTGGATGGCTAAGCAAGAAAAGACCTACTTTCTAAAAGTGGTATTTTCAAACACAGAATGTAAAGATCACCCTCACTAAAAGATGCATTTTAACATTCTGAGTTCAGGCATACTAAACTTCATTTTCCTATCTGGTTCCCAGGGGCAGTAATGCTTATAAGATGTTATAAGCAAACTCCCCATTCAATCTTACGGGAACAGATAGCCTTACAACAGTGAAAAACTAAATTGGCAGTATTTCACTATCAGGACATGCCACCCACATTAGGGCATGTCCTACCGTTCACATACACTGCACCCTGCCCACATGGGTTCCTTGGGCCTACCTTAGGGCTGACTAACATGTAAGAAAAGGGAAGGTTAGGGCCTGGCAAGTGGGTGCACTTGCCAGGTCAACATGGCAGTTAACAAACTGTGCACAGGCACTGCAGTGGCAGGCCTGAGACATCTTTTCAGGGCTACTCATGTGGGTGGCACAAATCGTGCTGAAGGCCCACTAGTAGCATTTTTTTTACAGGTCCTGGCACACTCAGTGCACTTTACTAGGGGCTTACCAGTAAATCAAATATGCCAATCGTGGATAACCAATCATGATAACAATTTACACAGAGAGCATATGCACTTTAGCACTGAGTAGCAGTGGTAAAGTGCCCAGAGTCCTATAGCCAACAAACACAGGTCAGGAAAAAATACGAGGAAGAAGCAAAAGGTTTGGGGATAACCCTGCAAAAAGGGCCATTTCCAACACTATATATAAGAGCATTACGCACAGAAAATCAATAAATAAGCAAAAAATTCTAGTTCTTCCGTATAATAAATACAGCTCTTAAATAACTTAGAACATTTACTATGACATATTCATCAGATAACATCTGTAAATATATAAAAGCCCGGTGGACTTGTAAGAAACCTGTCCTTTTGAAAATTGGTACACTAAAAACCCTCCTGGGTTCTATGTAAAAAGTGCAAGACATCATATTTGCATGGAGATTTGTTATCACCATTTCAAGGACCCTTTGGGGTAGCAAATACCAAATGCAGCAAATTGAATCTGAGTTTTGCAAGCCGATATCTATCCCTATTATGTTTTACTACAGTTAGATATGACTCCATGACCGATGTGGTGGTAGTCAAAACATTTTTCCTAACAGTGGGTTTCAACAGCTCTACCCCTTCCCTAGAAGATTTCACCCATTCCATAAAATGTTCTTTTACCCATTTGTGGTCCCCTCTATGGATATCTTTGGAGTTGGTAAACATCTCCCTCCTTCCCAGATTGGAGAAAGAGTCCCTTATATACCTAAGCCATGGAATTTTATGGGCCTGGTCAAGTGCCATACAATCCCTCATAATTAATCGAATCAGACCCAGCTCCTCCCTGGACCAAATCCTAACCCAACTCAGCAGAGGGCGCAAGACAATCTGGTCACTTAAATACCTGACCCTCAGCTGTTCATGTACACAGAAGGACGATTAACTTTGTGGCACACAGAGTAGACGTCTGAAAAGTTTGTTTTTCTCCACCTGGCGCCACCAACGTTGGTTTGGTTCTTATAATAACAGTGTAAATCTGAGTAGTTCAGTTGTGCTTTCTCAGATTGCCCTAGTCACACTTTTCAGAGACGTCTGAAGTGGGAAGGGAAATCTGCCTCAGCTGAGCAGATATACTCTGTGTGTTGGCTGAAGGTTTAGCAAGCTTGTAAGGATAAAAAGTTCCCACATGTGCATTTCCCTTAATTTCTAAAAACTATTGTTCCTTCTCCATTTAAGAATGACTGAGTCCACGAGCAGTGGTTCAGGGAATGGGAAAGATGAATTCACAAACGCTCTTAGCATTACAGAAAACTGCAGACATGCAGTGACTATGAAATTGTTAGAACACAGCGTACCTGCAACAGGTAGCTATGTTACCTTCGTGATTGAGGCACACGAGGTGTTCATGTGGGTCCAAAAACCACCAAATATCACTCCCATATAGAGCTTTGGACTCACACTTGGCCTGATAAATCTTGACAAGGGCTTGAAGGGGTCTACTTCCCAGCCTAGCAGCAAAGCTAAAGACTGCTCCTATGGTCATCCGGAGCTCCTGACCTTTGGCCCCAATCAGGGGCTTCCAGCTCAGATTGGAGTCAAATAGAACACCCAAGTAGGGAAAATTCTCCACCTTTGCCAATCAGTGCCCATTCAGGCTAAAATATTTTGTTCTGGGTTTCCTGGGCCCCACCACAATAACGTGGGATTTAGTGATGTTGACTGAAAGGTCTAAAACCCTCATAAAGGAGTCAAATGTATTAAATAGGGTTTGTAGACCATTGGCCGTTCTCGCTATCAATACCGCGTCATCTGATTATAAAAGTACTGGTAGGAGAGACGAGTGCCAATCAATGGGCAGTCTACTTTTGCTGCAATTAATGCCTGTTCCAAGCCATTTACATACAAAATGAATAAAAAAGGTGCAAGGATGCAACCTTGTCGAACCCCATAGCCAGTCTTAAAGCTATCAATGTTTAAAGAATCTGTAGTAATCATGCAGACCAGTAGAATAGTTTCACAGTACTTTATGTAGTAACCTCCAGCAGACTGGCAAAATCAACTGCCGTTCATAGAACCCCACCAAGACATCATTCTGAAAACATCATCAATGCTCATAGAAATAATAGAACATCTCCACACATCTCCCCCCTTATATAATATAATGAAAACATAACAGATAATACATCACTAAGAAAATATAAGAAAATACAGTGGACAAAAGCATTTAAAGGTGAGTGGTATCACCAGGGCTCTTGACCTTACAAAGACTTCCTTTACTCCAGAACTTCCCATCACTCAATTGAACAACAGAGTTTTTTACATCAACCACTTTTTGAGGTCGACAAAACTTACTTTCGCCTTTCCTTACATGACCAAATTTCTTCACAGCCACCCAGTCAGCACAACTGACATCCAACTCTTTAACCGCTTTCCTGTTGTCATAAATTATCTTATTTCTTCTCTGGGACTCCATTGCTCTTGTTAACATGCAATCCAGATCAACCCACACTTGATCTTTCTTACATAACCACACAGGTGATTCCTTCGTTGCAGGTTCTCTTCCCTTGAGAGCCACAAATGGAGACACACCTGTCGTAGAGTGTGGCGTGATTCTATGGGTCCAAACCATTTTGTTCAATTCAGACTTCCATGCAAGACCATTAGCCAAAGATAACTGGATATTCTCCATGATTATTCTATTGACCCTATCCACTAATACATTTGCTTGTGGTCTAAATAATACAACTTTCTCATGCATAATACCAAGACCCTCAAGGAAATTTGTCATGACCGTGGAAACTAATTGCACTCCGTTATCAGAAACTAATACCTTGGGAATTCCCTCTTCCAAAAACACTCCCTTCAAAAACTCTACCACGCTCTGACTAAAGGTGTCTCTCATAGACTTAACCACAAACCACTTACTGTGGTAATCCACCAGAACTGCCAAAAACCTGTCTCTCATGCCCAGTTTATCCACAGGACCAATAAAATCTAAAGCCAATCTTTCCCATGGACAAGTAGGAAGTTCTACACATCCTAATGGTGGCTGCCTAACCACCTTACACTTGGCACTATTGCCACAAGCAATACAGTCACTAACTACTCTTTCAACCTCCTTGTCCATATTTGGCCACCAGAAGGACTGTCTTAACCTTTTCTTAGTTAAACTCCTTCCTAAATGTCCCTCATGGACAATCTTTGTAATCCTACCTCTCAATTCCTTTGGAAGTCCAATGCGACTACACCGAAAAACTTTATCCTCATAAATGCACAACTCATCTTTCACCACAAGATATTGCTTTAAAGACTCATCAAGTGTACTCAACCCTTGCCAGCCATTGCTAATCAGAGTCTTTAATTGCCTGTATTCATCATCATTAAGGGCAGCATCACTCCACTCCTCTTGTCTCAAAGCTAACTCCTCATCCACAGGAGTGACAATAAATTTGTCTGACAGAAAAACATCTTCTTCTTCAGTCACTGGTAAATGGGATAAACAATCTGCCACCACGTTTTTATTTCCCCTGACAAATTCCACACAGAAGTTGAGATCAGACACAGATAACAACCACCTGGAAATGCGAGGAGTGACATTACCTTCCAATCCTCTACCACACTTGAATATGTGCAGAAGCGGCTTGTGATCAGTCTTAAGTGTAAAGGGCAAACCCCAAAGATAGTATCTAAAATGGTTAAAACCCCAACAACAAGCCAGAGCCTCCTTCTCAATAGCTGAATAGGACAATTCAGCCCCTTGTAATCTCCGTGAAGCGAAACCAATAATGTTCTCCTCACCATGGACCTTCTGTGTCAAAACAGCACCTAACCCCACATTACTAGCATCAGTTGTCACCGTGGTTTTCTTTGTAACATCGAAATGTCCCAATGTTGGTGCGGTAGCAAGAGATTGTCTGACAGAAGCAAATGCAGCATCACAATCCGTTTCCCACACATACTCCACTCCATTTTTTAATAAGATCCTCAAGGGCTCTACTATATCGGCAAAGTTAGGAATGAATTTAGAACAATATTCAGCAAGTCCTAAAAAGGACTTCAATTGTTCCTTGTCCTTAGGTCAAGGTGCATCCATAACAGCTCTTACAATACTTTTCTTTGGTTTAATACCTTGTGCAGAAATTTCATAGCCTAGATAAGACACCTGTTTTTTATGTAATTGACATTTTTCCCTCTTTACAGTCAAACCATACCTCTCCATTCTTTTTAAAACTTCGTTCAGCAGACCATCATGTTCACTTTCTGACTTTCCCACCACCAATACATCGTCCTGAAAAACAAGACATTTTCCATACCATGAAAAACGTTTCTGCATAACCCTCTGAAAGACCGCAGAAGCCGAGGCTAGACCAAATGGCATGCGACAATAACGGTACGCACCAATGGGAGTTACAAAAGAAGTTAATGGTCTAGATTCTGGGTTCAAGTTCACTTGATGATAGGCTGCAGACATGTCAAGAACGCTAAATACACTTCCTCCCTCCATCACACTCAACATTTCAGTAATATTGGGTAAGGGTTAGACAATCTACCCAAATATTCTTATTCAAATCACGCAAATCAATGCAGAGACGAATCTTATTTTCAGCTTTTGGAGCGATCACAATGGGAGAAAGCCACTCCAATGATTCAATAGGTTCAATAATATTCTCCTTCAGCAGCTTATCAAGTTCTTGTTGAAGAGGCTCCCTCATTAGAAAAGGTATGGGCCTCACTTTATGTACCACTGGAACAGCACTTTCTTTCAATATTATCTTGTGGGTAAAACCTTCCAGTTTACCCAATTTATCCGTGAACACATTTGGAAAAGACTGAAATAATTCTTCACCCCATTTCATATCAGCATCATGCTTAGGTAAAAGCCTCTTTTTCCCAAATTCTAAGCCATCACAGGTTCATCTGCATTAGGATTCAAAACAATGTTCAAATCATGCTGATGACGCCATCCCAAAAGATTGGATCCTTCCTCAGTCACATAAATTCTCCCATGCACACCATTATTCTTAAAGAATATATTCATCCACCTCACACCAATGATATTGATTTTCCTTCCTCCATACCCCGCTGCTTTCACATCAGCTGGCAACAACTCCTCCAGCTTTCCTTGGACAACATTCACATAAGTTTCCTTAGAAATCAAAGTAAAAAGGCTTCCTGAATCTGCCAACACATTAACTTGTGCAGTACCCAGAGAAACAGTACAGTAAGGTTTTTCTAGTGGTTCAGAACTTTCTTTTTTTACTCCTTGAAAATTACTTTTTCCTTGTGCAGGTTCTTAAACCATAGAACACACATTGTCACTTAAACACACACAGTCATCAGAGAAACAGTACAGTAAGGTTTTTCTAGTGGTTCAGAACTTTCTTTTTTTACTCCTTGTAAATTACTTTTTCCTTGTGCAGGTTCTTAAACCATAGAACACACATTATCACTTAAACACACACAGTCATCAGAAGTAGAGACACTGTCATTTATAGTTGAAATGATTTCATGTTGTATTTCCTCCATAACCTCCACTACCTTTACAGTAGAATCTTGCACTCTTCCCCTTGATCTACAGACTTTTGCTAAATGACCTTTCCTACCACATACTCTACAAGTCATGCTTCTTGCCGCACATGCAAGACTGGAAGCAATATGCCCCGGAGCCCCACACCGATAGCATATTATGTTTCTCTTTTCAATCATTTTGCTTTCTATTGGTTGCGGAATTTTGGGCTTAGAATTCAGCTTAACTTCCTTAACATCAACCACAGATGATTCTTTGTCAAAACTTTTAACAGTTAGCTTGTTCAAGTCAATTTCCTTCATCCACACCTCTGTGTGTTCCATACTCCTGGCAATTTGTATTGACTCCTCTAATGTAGGATCCATGGATAAGAGTCTTTCTTTCACTTTTCTGTTATTTGTACAGCGCACTATCTGCTCACGAATACGACTTTCAGATAAATTTTGAAATTCACACGTTACAGCTAAACCATGTAACGTAGCAACATAAGTCACAACATCCTCATCATGACCTTGTATTCAGGAGAAAAATTTGTGCCTCTCAAAAACAACACTCACCTTGGGTGTGAAGTGTTTCTCTAACATTTGCATGGACATTTCGTAAACATTTATAGGCTGACCATCACCCATTCCCAAAGATACTTCTGGTAATCATCATAAATTCTATGACCTTCTGTTCCTAAATGATGGAGAAATATGGCCTGTCTTCTTAGAGGACCATATTTATCCCCACCAATAGCTTGCATGTAGGTGAAAAATATATTTTTCCACCTTTTCCAAGGAATAACTGGTTCCCCAGGAAGTGGTAAAAAACTTGGCAGAGCTGACAAGCTTTGTTCTGCCATCTTTCACACAAAAATAATAAGGTCAAATAATAAGCTACCATAAAAAATCAAAATAACAAATTAACACAATGAAGTAAAACAATTGTCTAAAATAATAAAATGCACCAATAATACAGTACTGTATCTGTAATACACTTTTGTGTAATGTAGTTCTTCCTTCAGCCACTTGTTCCTTTTCTATGTCGATGATTCACCTCCTAACTCCACGGGTGAAGTCTTTTTTCCAACAACAGTCCTCTTTCTATGCAGACTCAAACACGAAGAAACAGGAATGCAAGGAGCAGAAGTACTGAAGGCTGAAGACAGTCGGGAGAAGACCAGCAGAAATGCCGAAAACTGAAGGCAGTCGGAAGAAAACCAGAAGGAATTGCAGGTACGTCAGAACTCTGCGCTGATGAAGAGCTGTGCAAGTACTGCTGGTTACTGCCGCACTGACAGCTGGCTCGCACCGACACCTGGCTCGCGCTGATCAGGAACGCAGTGAAAAAATGGCCGCATTGACTGGAACGTTTCTCTCTAGGTAATCAAGCGCGCGGCAACGCTCGAGACAATCTTCAGTAGCGGTCGCGTAAAATAAATACATAAAAACTGGAGCTGCTCCACACGGTTTTTAACTGTGAAAATGGGAAATGTGTAGGCAATAAAAATGGGTACGCCTAACAACGATGTTATCAGTTTCCCAAAGCCAAGTCCTTGACTCTAAAACACCGCAATATCGAGCTTTTGTGCTTCCAAGCTCCAACTTAAACTCGTATTTCCTCCATAACCATCTCCCTCCCCACACGAAGGTTTGAAGGGGAAAATGGAGATAAACTCACAGTTCAATCTGTATATTCTTTCTTCGGCGCTGCTCAATCCAGATACAACACTTTTCCAGGGGTGGAGGTTATTCATCCACAGCTGTCCCCTGCACAGCTAGTCGCTAGTCACTTGTCGCCAAAAATTGTAGTAATCATGCAGACCAGTAGAGTAGTTTCACAGTACTTTATTCATAGTACATCTTCTTTATGTAGTAACCTCCAGCAGACTGGCAAAATCAACTGCCGTTCATAGAACCCCACCAAGACATCATTCTGAATACATCATCAATGCTCATAGAAACAATAGAACATCTCCACAGAATCGTTGGAATAACTGACTCTAGCAGATGTCTATGTGTGAAGCTCATGCAGAAACGATACTATATTAGGGTCCACGCCCAGACCTAACAGGATCTTCCATAACTTACTGTGGTTGACATGGTCGAATGCCGCTGTGAGATCCATAAATGCCATGTGGATTGACTCTGAGCGTGCGACTGTGTATTTATTAACCACCATATATAAGTTCATCCACTGATCTATGGTGGATTTGCCCCACTGAAACCCATATTGACAATCAGAAGTTATATTGTTGCCTTCAGCCCAGCATCCTAGCCTATCTAAAAGCAACCGCCCACTACCTTTACAACTGAATCTAGTAGGGATATGGACCTGTAGCACTGTAGATTGTCTTTATCCCCTTTTGTAAATATAGAGACTATGACTGATGATGACCATGAGGAAAAGCGGGCCTTCCCGCACTGCTGCATTCAAGACTAAGGTCAACACTGGACCCCAAAAGTCTTGGTAACTGACATATAAGTCTGGCGGCATACCATTTGGTCATGGGACTTTTTGTCTGGTTAGGCCCTTTATGCCCTTGGTTATCTCTTCCAGTGTAAAGACAAGCCTAGATTCCATCGGAACCACCACCTGCTCCTCAGTCAGAGGAGAACTGGCACATCCAAGCAATTATGCATCCCTCAAAGTGGGTCACCCAGTTCCTAGCAGTAATATGGTGACATATAGGAGGCACATTCTCGTGGACGAAGCAGGGCTGATTTACCATGTGTCAAAAAATGTAACTATTTCTTACTGTGCTCGCTTGGACTAGTTCATCCCAGGCCATGTCCCTCAATTTGTCGTAACCTTTCTGTTATAATCTTCTTCCTCTGTGTATTTCCCTTTTACCAGCCTGCTCTTGTCCAGTGGTATGCTCCGTCCTCCCTGTGTTCTTGGAACGTTAGTTCCTCCTTAGAACCCCTGGGAGTGCACCTTAGAATGTTCAGGTGTTTGGCTGAGGGAGTTGGACACAGCGGTAGGGAATCCCTGTGACAGAATAAACCCACGTTTAACCTCTCTACATGTCGGTTTTCTTTACTTCAATTGGCGATGAGGATGGGATTCCCACCACTGTTTATTTTGCCGGTCCATTTCAGCTCACCCTCCATGTACTGGTCTGCATTGTGGTTGTTTCCGAAATTCACCTTCACTTTTCTTTACCTGCTCAGGGAGCTGCCTGACAGCTGTCATCTGCGCTGACAGGCACAGCTTGTTTCCTTCATCTGTGTGAAACTATTGCTCTTCACAAATTGGCTCTGTGGGGTGCCTCTCTTCGTTGACGGGCACAGCTGATTTCACAGAGCGTTTTTCTCCTGCTGTGAGGAAATTCTACACCCGTTCACATAATTGGCTCTGTGGGGTGCCTCTGTTCGCTGACGGGCACAGCTTCCTAATGGTCACAGCTTCCTGCACAGAGTATTGGTCTCCTTCTGTGAGGAGCAATTACACGCATCGTCAAATTAGCTCTGTGGGGTGCCTTCTTTCACTGACGGGCACAGCTGCTTTCACAGAGCATTTTTCTTCTGCCTTGAGGAAATATTTATATTACACCCTTTCTTATAATTGGCTCTGTGGGGTGCCTCTCTTCACTGATGGGCACATCTGATTTCACAGAGTGTTGGTGTTCTGCTGTGAGGAGTAATTACACACATCATCCTATTGGCTCTGTGGGGTGCCTCTCTTCGCTGATGGGCACAGCTGTTTCACAGAGCTCTTTTCTTCTGCCTTGAGGAAATATTACAGCTGATGGACACAGCTCTTTCACAAAGTGTTTGTCTCCTGCTGTGAGAAGTCTTCACAGTCCGTAGTTTTAATCATATCTCACATGCACAGCTAAACATTATAAACTTTTTCTTTAAGCAACTTTAATTGAGACTAACTTTAGCAAGTGTTGACTATATTGATTTATTATTTAAGACATTTTTGGATATAGTGTTGTGTAGCAAGTGTACATTTTTTTGAGACATGTCTGTAGCAAACATGAATCAACCCCCACCATTCTTGAATGAAGATGGTGAACCTGATATTCCTTGGGATAGATAGGTTAAAATATTTAATTCCTATTTAATTGCCATTGGGGGTGAAAAGTTTTCCTCTGTACGGAAACAACATATTTTGTTGCATAATTTGGGGATCCAAGGAAGGAAAGTTTATGAAGACTTATCTGACAATGTGGTGGGGGATGGAGAAGGGGATGAGGATGTTTTCACTACTACTCTAAGAAAATTGGGTGCCCATTTTAAGGATAGGGTAAACGTAGTACTAGAAAGGCACAAAAAGGATGCAAGGAAAGAATGAAAAAGTTACCTCATATGTAGCTGCTTTGAGAGGGTTATCGGCAACATGTGAGTTTGGAGTATTAACCGATTCTTTAATCAGGGATCAATTGGTTCATTGTACCAATGATCACAAGGTACAAGAAAGATTATTAACTCAAAATCCTGACCTAGAGGAAGCAGTATCGATAGCAAAAAGTATTGAGCATACAGCTTTTTGTGTTAAAGAAATGAAAACTAGCAAGGAGGGTAATAGTGAAGATAAGGACGTAAATGTCATTGATGATGATAAACAAATTTTTAGAGTACAAGATACTCAGCAATGGAACAAATCCAAGTTAAAAAAGGGGGATGTTAAATGTTACAGATATGGAAATTTCAGTCATCTGGCTAATTACCCTAAGTGTCCTGCCAGAGGAGTCAATTGTAGAAAGTGCAACAGAGCAGGACATTTTGCTAAAATGTGTAAGTCTAAGGATTCGGAGAAAGATGTACATGTCGTTCAGGCAGAATCTGATCTAGTTTCTAAAGAAAACAGATTCATTTTTCAAATACACAGTCAAGAGGAGGAAGAAAAGGTCAGGGATCCTGTCTGTGAAATTCAACTTGATGGAAAGAATGTAAAAGCTTTTGCAGATTCATGTTCTCCATATACTTTAATTGACAAGGGAATGTTTAGTGAAATGTTCAGTGGGAATGAATATACTTTAGAGGAGCCGGACATACATCCTGGGGAATACAACAAGGATCCTAATCCTTTGGAAGGTATGGTCAGGATGCGCATTACTTTCAAAGACAGACATACCATAGGAAAAGTTTATATTACAAAGAAAGGAAGTAATTTACTAGGATGGAAACACCAGAGAGATCTAGGCATTACTTTAGACCCTAATAATGAGGAACAATTTTTGCTTATTGACAGGACCCTAGTTGGTGTGGATGTGTGCGAAGATTTTCCAGAAGTGTTCACTGACAAGAAAGGGTTGTTAAAAAACTATGTACATAAAATCCAACTTAAAACTGATGCGGTTCCAGTTGTACATAAAACCAGATCCATTCCTTTACTTATGCGGAAACCATTGAAAAAGGAGCTTGAGAAATTGGAGAGTCAAGGTATCATTAAAGCTGTAGAAAGATCAGAATCGTTGGCTCCAATTGTCATAATGCCAAAAAAGGAAGCTAAGGATATCCGCATGTGTGTAGATTTGAGGAGTTTAAATGCCAACATTTGGATGGACAGATATCCTCTTCCTAAAATTAATGAAATGCTGAGTATTGTACATGGTGCAAAATATTTTTGGGTGCTAGACCTTTCATCAGATTACCATCAAGTTGCCCTATATCCGGACTCACAGGTACTTACTGCTTTTACCACTCCTTTTGGCACATATGAGTTCCTAAGAATGCCGTTTGGTCTTGCTTCTGCTGCGGCAGCATTCCAGAGAATTATGCAGCATGTCCAAAAAGGAGTTGATAATACCATATGTTTCCAAGATGATATTCTCATTTATGGGTCCGATGAGGAAGAACACAAAGGCAATTTGAGGAGAGTGTGTGAAAAACTCAAGGAGGCAGGTCTTACCATCAAGAAAAATAAAGTAAAATAGGTTTAGCATCTGTAGACTTTCTAGGTCACACCCTTTGCAGTGAAGGAATAAAACCCAAGATGGATTTGATTGAATCGGTTATCAAAGCCCCCATTCCTAATAATAAGGAAGAAATCAAATCGTTTTTAGGATCAGTCGAATACATGTCAAAATTTATCAGGAATTTTTCTGATTTAGTACAACCTATTAGAGATCTTTTTAAAAAAACACACAGTTTGAATGGTTACTTGTTCATACCCTTACATTTAATGAAATCAAGAAAGCCATTGCAGCAGCACCTTGTATTGGCAATTTCGATAGCACCAGAGATACATTTCTTACCACGGATGCAAGTAACAGAGGCCTAGGTACCACTTTGTCCCAACTGGAAGGAACGAAAGAAAAGATTATAGCTTTTACCTCCAGGACATTGAAGGAAGCGGAATTCAATTATTCCACTATCGAAAAGGAGGCCCTTTCTTGTTTTTGGGCTACCAATCATTTTAAATATTTTTTGTGGGGTTTACCTTTTGTATTAAAAACAGATCACAAACTACTTGTACCACTCTTTTCTACAAAAGACATTGAGAAAACCACTCTCCGAATAAGTAAATGGTTAATATCTTTGCAAGGCTTTAATTTCGAGGTGGAGTATGTACCAGGCATCAAAAATCATGTGGCTGATTTTCTTTCTCGTCTTCCTATCGATAAACAGAGGGAAGATTTTGAACAAGATTTTGATGTTTTGCAAGTTGATATTCCTGCTATTTTAAAAGGGGATTGGGAAAACCACATGTCAGATGATGCTACCTTAAAGCTGGTCAGAGAAAACATTTCTAAGGGGTGGCCAAGGAGATGTGGAGAGCTCCTTGTGGAGATACAACCATACTGGAATGTGAGAGAAGAGCTGTCCATAGTTGGCAATAACATTTTCAAATCAGACAAAGTTATTCCCCCAGAAAAACTGAGGTTACACATTTGTGAGATAGCCCATGAGGGCCATTTAGGTAGGAACCTTACCAAGGGTGAACTTCGGTCTGGGTATTGGTTTCCCTACATGGATACCATGGTAGAAGAGTTAGTGAAAGATTGTCATGCTTGTGGTCTCAGTAACAAGTCTAAAAGCACGAGGAGAACACCATTGGAACCTGTGGAAGTTCCAATCAAAGCTTGGGATAAACTAGGTCTTGATATAATTGGGCCGTTACAAATATCTGGTTTGCATGAGAGATTCATTTTAGTGTTGGTCGACTACTTTTCTAAATGGACTACTGTAAAAATTGTCAATAAGGTGGACACTAAAACTATCATATGTTTCCTTTCCAAAGTATTCACAAGTGAAGGTATTCCACACACCCTTATCACAGACAATGGTGTTCAACTAGTGTCAGAAGAAATGAAGCAATTTCTAGTCAGTCTGGCTATTAAGCATATCTCTACTCCTCTTTATTGCCCTCACGCAAATGGTCTAGTGGAGCGTTGTAACAGAATGATCAAGGATGCTTTACAATTGGCCATGGTCTCTTCTAGGCCAATAATTCAGTTGATTAAAGATATGTTGTGGTCGTATCACATCACACCTAACAGTGTGACAGGTCATTCTCCATTTTGCTTATTAAGAGGTCGCAAGCCAGGTTCAACATTAACTCCCAATTGGTTGTTTGAAAACAGTTCATTTGAATGGAATAGGCAAGAAGCCAGAGAGAAAAATTGTGCTCATCAAAAGAAGTATAAACAAGACTATGATGACAGATGGGGTGTCAAAAAACGTCAATGGAAGGTGGGGCAATGGGTCCTAATAAAGAAACCTAACACTAACCAGAACAAATACAATACATTTTATGGTCCTGAAAGAATAAAAGAAGTTGGAAAAAATGTCGTTTCCATGGCAGATGGACGCTTGTGGAGCTTGGATAGATTGGTTCCACACTTTGAACAAGACAGTCGCTACAAGAAGGACCGAAATGTTTGTGTTCAACCCAACGTGGATGATGACAGACAAAGCAAAAGGAAAATATGTTCTCCCAAGTGGCACAAAGACTTTGTAATGAATTAATGTTTTGTTCCTTTCATCACTTCTGTATTTTGTTCTATTGTTATTTTATTGAAAAAAATGTATTTCCCTCTTTATTTTTATGCTCTATTGTTGATAAGGGAGATGTGTTATAATCTTCTTCCTCTGTGTATTTCCTTTTCACCAGCCTGCTCTTGTCCAGTGGAATGCTCCGTCCTCCCTGTGTTCTTGGAACGTTGGTTCCTCCTTAGAACCCCTGGGAGAGCACATTAGAATGTTCAGGTGTTTGGCTGAGGGAGGTGGACACGGCGGTAGGGAATCCCTGTTACAGAATAAACCCACGTTTAACCTCTCTACGTGTCGGTTTTCTTTACTTCAATTTCTTTATCAAAAAATATGTGCAAGTTACCAATTTCATCTTTTAGCACACAGACCCTAGTGAATGCACTCTTGCGGTAAATATTAATTTTAAGAAAATAGCATTTCATTGTGTGTACTGAATTACTGGAACATGTGTGATCAGCATAGAGAAGCTGCTGCTATTGTCCATGATGTGCTTGGCAAAGGAATATATGTATCTGTATATCTGAAATCTGATAAGCCACATAGTCAATTAAGAGACAATAATAGACCCCAAAAGAAGTGTGTAGAATATTCTGGATTATCCATCAGATCAACTAAAGAGTCCAGTCTGCAGTAAAATCGCTTTGCAAAGATTCCCACCCGTTTTACAAAAAGGATTGCCAGAGGCTGGGTCTGAAATAGGCTAATATTAATCTGTAATACTCTGAGCATCCAGTGAGGAGCCAACACAATTTTCATAGCGGAACCAAAGTTACTTACTCTCCATCCATTCAAGGGGCTGGGTCCGACACAAAAAGCACTCAGTGGTGCCATGGGAAACAGCTTAAATCAAGATGCTGCACGTTTTCCTTCTCTTCCAAACAAATATGACTCTGATGCACAACACACACTTTTGCATGCAGTAGAACTCTTGCACACAACAGAACAATTTCATACTTGACCATAGACCAGGCTGAAGAAAGAAACAGCAGAACCCTCTTTTAAGGATCGACTCCTCCGGGGTGAATACCAGCTGATGATTTTAAAGTGCATTGTTAAGCACATGCCAGACTGCGAACAACTAACAGCTGAAATTGCCACTGAGAACCCACAATTCTTCACTCAGTTTTTCTGTGCTTATGCTTTCAGTCTGATATCTTTCTTTGACAGTCTTTGGTTGTTGGATTCTTTCAACCATTTGACTTAGGGGTACAATTTAATAGGATTGGGCCACCACTGCAATCACCTAAGTGCACTTAGCATGAGGCCAAGACCCCTACTTTGAGAGAGTTTACTGTTATTAGTAGGTCAGTGTAATATATAAGGGATAAAGTACCCCTGTCGCACATTATAAGGATATTGCAAGTCACCAAAGAGTTTCATAACCATATAGAGGAACGAGGACAAAAGCTGAGGTCACTTGCAATATTCTTATAATGTATGCCAGGGGGTACTTTATCCCATATAATACATGGTCAAACCATCACATTTCCCACAAACCACTTAAAATCTTGGTGTGTAGCTCTTTCATATGAAAGAGTGAGCATGTTTGCAAACATGAAGAATAAAAACAAAACCTCTAGTGCAAAATTAAACACACCAAAAACCTGTTAGTTATGTATTGCAAATAGATATTAAAAACAGTTCAATACACAACAGTTTAATAAAAAAAGACCGGCGCTAGCTTAAAATGTGTAAAACAATGTAGAAAGATTCTAGCTTTTCTCTAACTATGTAAGGAGTGCAAAAAATAAACATGTTCTCTCTGCTTGTCGTTGTAAGCTAAATAACTAGAGCAGCAGAAAGAAAAGCAATCTTCATTTGCCTTGCTTTAAACAGCTGCTTCAATTATGCTCCGTGACCTGACCTGCCTTTCACCTCGGCGGCTTGCTCTGGCAGCAGGCATCGTGACGTCAGAACTCGACTGTAACAACTTATAATGGTCAAGTTTTGACGTCCTTTCTTTATAATTGATGACTAGGTGTGTCACAAGACGCCGATTAGTCAAACTAATTGTCCTCTTTTCTCCATTATATTACAGATAACATGCGTTCATTTTATGGGCAAGGCCTGCATATAACTGGGATTCATTTTTGAAACCCAAATTTGTAGATGTGCTGTTTAAAGTTCACTACATTGATGGAAACGCGTTGTCTCTAACCTTTAATCTACAGTTAACATTTTCCAGTTGCCTATTCTTAGCCTTATACTTTCATTTTATAGAATATTGCATTTGATCCTGCTTCTCTTGTGAGCATCTTACATTTATAAGGCCTTGACCGCCATCCACCCCCCTCTGGTGCTGAGCACTTATTTGGTTGCAGTTGTACAGGCACTAAGGGCCTTATTTATGAAGGCCTTGTTACACTTTTGTGCCGCCGTTGTGTCACTTTTCGCGATACCAGCGGCGGCGTAAACAATGCTCCACTTGTGCCATATTTACAAGGTGACATATCTAGGCAGATGGGTCACCTTGTAAAGCCCTGCGCAACATTATACCTGCATCAGGTATAATGTTGCAGGGTGGTCGTTCCCACGGAAAATGGGTCGTAGAAGTGTTGCAGTGAAATCGTTGAGATTTCACTGCGACACTTCTAGGACGCCACTGCATCAAAACCTTACGCCTGCCTTATGGTAGGCGTAAGGGTGACGCAGTGCCAAAGGCACAGGCCTACCCCATGCATTGCTGGAATTGCATCATGCTTGCGACATAACTCCAACAATGCGTGACTTTTGCACCAACAGATACGTCAGGATTCCTGATGTACCTGTCATTCCTTGCGACATGGAGCACCGCACATTAAATACGGCTCATCCATCGTGTCGCAAGGAGGGTGCAGTGAAAACAGTGATACAACAGTTTTCATAAATGAGGCCTTCAATTTGCCTATAGGGAGTAGTGACTAGTGAAAGGGTTGCACAATCAGATCCTGCTTCATCTGTGTACCCCAATAGCAAGCACACTGTTGTGATAATAAATATAAAATACGCCCTGCTGTACATTTGACACTGTAAGTCACAGAAGAGCTGAACTTCGAGGTGCCTTGCACTATCCTTTTAACATACAGCAGGGGATATTTTATTTCTTATAATGCATGGTCACACCATTACTCCTCCCACAAGTCACTTAAGTCCTTGGTACCTAGCTCAGTCCTATGAAGGACACAATATGTTTGCAGACATGACTAATGGAATAAAAGTAGATCGAAAGTAATGTGAAATTAAATGCATCAAAAATGCAGTCAATAATTTGATACAAAAATATATTAAAATCAGTTAAATGTAGGTCCAGTTAAAAAAAATGTGTAGCTCTGAATGTGTAGAAACATGTATCTTTCCTGTAATGATCAATAGCGTTGAAAAAAAGAAACATGTAACTATTAATATTTCCTTTCTGCTGATCACTGTTCATTTAAAAAATATATATATATAAGAAAATTTGAAAGTCAAGCTCTAGTTTTCTTTGTTTAAACTGCAGCTGTACTTATGTGTCCGCCCTTTCACCTTGGCCGCGGGCTAAGACAGCACTTTGTGACATCATAACTCAATTGTAATAACCTATTACAGTTGAGCAACTATATCATTGCATTATTACAGTTGAATAGAAACGTCACAAATTGCCTGAAGTGTTCCATGCCTAATTGGATCTTTTTGCAGTGGTGCTAATGCTGATGATAAGCCGGCTCACGCTTTTAATTCTGTTGACAATAACCAGTGAATGTCAGGAAGAAGAGTGCATGGTTGAACTCAGATCTGTTTACGCTCAGTTGAAATCTGTTTAAACTGGAAGTATTACGGTATTTAAACCCCTTAGATGTTAATTAGAACCTTCAGAGGATTCGTTCATGAAAAACATACGGTTCTGATAATTAAACTAAAATATAATTCTTCTACAAGCTTTGCAAGCCATTGAATTACAAAAGATGGCGAGCTCGCGGCATGTGTCAATGCAGAAATGCTAAATATTATTCAGCAACAGCAGTGAATAGCCTGGCCAGCTGCGCCCAGCGTACATGTCCTTCAATGAGCGCCTGCCCTTTCATCCAGTTTATTAGATTAGTCCCTGTCATCAAGGACATCCTATTTCAGTCCTTGGCATTCATTTAACAACATAATGAATTGTGGGATTTGAAGTTCTCCTGCACTTGAAATGAGCCAGTGGTATTATTGTTCGACGAGTTCTAACCGAGGTGCCTGAACAATGAGACCGTCTGTTCTCTGACAAATACAGTACATGGCTTTACTTCTGGTACATTTGGCGGAAGGCAATGCTTCACCATGCAAGAGGCGCCTCTGGATGCAGCCAATAAGAAGCCAAATCTATAACAGATATGGAATAAAGTATATGATACTAGGAGCAACAAATAGGTCAGGGTTGAAGAAAGGAGCAATTGTACTATGAATTGAGCTCTAACCATTACATCAAAAATGGGAAAGTTTTGAAGTAGTCTATGTGGTAACAAATTCTACAAAGTCTTTCCTAAACATTCATTAAAGATAACGAACCTAAATGTAATTAAAAATCTAGCATATGTGGAAGGAGTGCTAATAATGTTTTGGCTGTTATTGCTCATTTGTTAGGCAAAAGTTGTTAATTTGGTGCATACCACAACCGAATCGTGGTGCTAATGTTATTTATGCCATGGTGTTTTGGCACCTGATTACACCCCTAAGAGGCTTATTTACAAGCCCCTTGTGCCGCCGCTGCGTCACTTTTTCTTGACGCCGCGGTGGTGCAATCAGTGTGCCACACTGGTCCATATCTATAAACTCAAGCATTGCCTCCAATGTGTCAGTTTGTAGAGACCTGCATCACATTATACCTGCACCAGGTATAATGTATGCAGGTCAGGCATTTCCACACAAAAAATCCATGTAAAAGTGGTGCAGTGAAATTTACAACATTTCACTGCGTCACTCTACGACTTGACAGCGTCAAAATCCTTAATCCCGGCTCAGACCAAGCGTAAGTATTGATGCAGGGCTTTTACAATGGGACTCGCCTATGTGTTCTGGCGCACTGCTGGAGTTGCATCAGTTTTACAACCAACTCCAGCAATGCGTCACTTTTGCACCAACATATGCGTCAGAATTTCTGACGCATTTGTAAATCCTTGCGCCATGGAGACCTGTATTGTAAATTAATGTAAATACTCTAGGGCTACTTCAGACCATGAACCCTCAAACCATAATGAGAAGGAGAAGAAACTATAGTGACACTAAAAATTGGAAATGTATAAAAAAGTTTATTTATAAATTATCTTTATCTTATTTGTAGGTAACTATAAAAACACATATTAGACATAAAGATATTCATACAGAGACTAACAATTATACAACATTCTGACCACATTCATTCACAATCAAAGACATACTACATACATATAATCAAGTTGATATACATGATTATTCCGTCCCACATGATTGAGTTTATACAGACTGTAACGAACAAACAACAACAACACTTTAATGAGAAATTTGCATTTTTGGGTGGTTTTCAAAACTGACTCTACGCGCGTTTCGACAGAAACACTGTCTTCATCAGGAGTTCCACCTCAGAATGTTGTGCTCTGTAAAGAATAACATATATATATATCACATACATATAAAATATAATTTTAAATATGATTTTAAGTGTCACTATAGTTGATGATTATGATGATTACATATGATGATAAGGACCCATAATTGGACTGAGGGTATAATATCTTATTATCGTTTTATAGAACGGGAAAAATGAATAAGAGCCTGACAAATTATAAACATAAATACAAACATGTAAATAATCTCCCAAACAACATATAACACTACAAACATACAATAGAAAACTATTACCAATGATCTACATTCTTAATATGATTACCATATCAGCAATGCTGAAATCCCTTATTAAAGGAAGATATAATTGGTGTCCCTAAAAGGCAATTAAAAGGAAAAAATAAATGCATGTTGTCCAAGATAAACATAACTTACTGAAATGAAATTTATAACCAAAACAATAATAAAAAGAATATATTACCAAAACTATCCAGCATCTGTACGTAGACTGATGAGTGGTTTAAATGGTTCAGGTCAAGTTAAAGATGTTATATCATCAAGAATTTATTCTTGTCATCCAGGATACACCTGTGAGGTTCTAAAGCGGTGTACCAAAACAGAAAAATAAAAAGAATAAAAAATCTTTCCAGTACTAACTAGGTACATCCTTGAATATGAAAAGGTATTATGACCAATTACTAAGAATACTTGTTTACCTTATACTGATAATAGCCTTTCTCGAAAGGGAACAGTTTTAGTATAATAACCGACTCCTCAAGAAAAAGTCCCTGAAACAGATAAACAGACCCAAAACACCATATGTAAAAAGACAAACCAAAATAATTGTAAGAATGTCTAGGTTGAATCATTTTCTATAAATATCAGCAAGGGCAGATCGTACCTGCTTGATAAAATGTATCCAACAAGAAAGACGAGCTGCTAGTCCCTCAGATGGTTAAAAATGGATGCTAGAAAGTAAGCAACAGGAACAAAGTGTTCCATAAGTAGAATGTACTCACAACAGGGTTGCTAATTTTTATTGGCAAAAAGTTAGAGTGACACATAATGCCTTACATAATAATAATAAAATTATTTAAAGCATTTCAGCGAGACCGCAAACGTCTAAAATGAATCGTATTTCAAGTATATAGTAGAAAAATCTTTATGGGCAATCATGCATAGAAAACGGTTACAGCAATGCCACCTCATGAATGGGACTGTTTTGGACCCTGAACAGTGAGTAAATGTTAATCGAAGCAAAACCTGTGTATGCGAACAATTAACATGAACCAACAATAATCTTTATTTTATATGGGTATAAACGCCCCTAAAGAGATGTGTCCCGATACATGTGTATCATTGCCAACAACTTGATGGTAGCAAAACATCACCGCAATTGCTAAATACCTGCGGGAACCTCACACTATGTTTACTGATGTCAACGATCCAAATAACAACAAGACTGCTCTAATCAATGTTTAACGCTGTCAACTCAGCTCTAATCAATGTTTAACACCGAAAAGCTGACGGCGCGAAAAAAGAAGAAAAAGACGGTACGTTTAAATGCTGTCGAGAAACCCGTCTTATGACCTTATCACATAATGAGAAAGGCGGAGCAATGCCCGGCCAAAAAACTGCGAAAAAAAGGACGAAACGTTTAAATATTATCGGGAAACCAGTCTTATAACATTGTCAACATGATGGGAAAGGCGGAGCAATGCCCGGCCAAAATACAGCAAATAGGGAAATATGAAGACAAAAAACAAAGAAAAATACATCCCGATATACATGTGTTATTCCAACACTCAATGAAGATAACAAACACCAAGGCATTTACAAAGCATCCACGAATTCTCACATTGTGCTTACCGATATTAGCAATCCAAAACGTTGAGCAGCTCTAATCTCTATTTAGCAGCCTGCCGGAGAGGCTGAAAAACGCAGAAAAGCTGATGGCGCGAAAAAGACGGTATATTTTAAATACTGTCGGGAAACAGTCATGTGACCTTGTCACGTGGTGGAAAAGGCAGAACCATATCCGGTCAACCACAAAAGGTAAAGAAAACTGAATTCAGAAAGTACCGCGATCTTAATAGCAAAGAATGTAAAATTAAAGGTGTCAGTGTATATAAATACATACAACACAATCCTAATATATATATGCCGTACTCTAACAATATACAGACAAATATATAAACATCGCACCCAAAATTAGCTATGCATGCAAACATATATGCACAACAAGATATAATAAATAATGAGTACAGCAAATAACAAAAACAACCAACCTTCAAAAGGAAAACCCTAAAGGAGATATATACAGAAAATGCGGTACCCAAGGCATATATATGGACAACCAGCGATAATTGGGAGAAATACAGGAGGACATCACCACCTAAAGGCTGTGCATATATCCATGGATGTACAGCAAAATTTGAAAAAACCGGTGGAATGTACCATTGGAAAAATTTCAATAGCCTGTGCCGGGGTCCAGTGTTATTTAAGAATACATATAAGTATCGCTACCCAATGGCTGTGCATATGTCCAAAGAAAACCAACAGCAAGATGTAAAAGATGAATATAACTATAGATTGAAACAAATAACCTATACTTAGGAAATATTGACCGTGCTAGTCATTATAGCGAATCGCTTGGTCCCATGGGATATCAAAATTTAGCCCATTAATATGGGAGCTCAAAGAGAAAATCCAGAATACCTCTCTGCGTTTTCTTATTGATTCTGCTTGTAGAGTATTTTTAATTTCAATTTTTTCCAAGATTAACCATCTTATTTGAGTCTCACGATGGTTCATTTCCAAATAGTGTTTGACTATCGGTGCCGTGAGTTTTTTTGTTTTAATGGCCGAGCGATGTTCTGTCAGGCGGACCGAGAATTGTCGTGACGTCTCGCCAACATATCCTTTGTCACAAGGGCAAAGTAGCAGATATATGACATTATCTGTTTTACAGTTAGTAAAAGTTCTAAGTTTTATTTCCTTTTTTTGATAAAGGAACTTATCTGTGACTATCGCCCCATCACATGCCTTACAATGAAAACATTTGTGATTGCCATTGATGGGGTGACTGCCGTCTAAAGTTTTTTGTATAAATGGTGGTTTAACTTGCAATCTAGAGTGGACCACCAGATCTTTTAAATTCTTATTTCGCTTGTGGCCAAACATGGGGCGTTGAAATGCCCTCTCTGGATCTGAATTAACATTAAGAATATGCCATTGGGCATTAATGGTTTGTCGAATCTTCTCATTCAAAGATGAGTGTCTAGTAACACATACCAATTTCGGAGGATCTTTTTTGTATTGGTTTGAAGTAAATGGTCTCGATCATAAAACCTAGCCCTTTTATATGCCTCTCTTACAAGTCTCCTTGGATAACCACGGTCTATGAACCTTTGTTTCATTGTTATTGCCCTCATGTCAAAGTCATGTACACTGGTGCAATTACGTCGGACACGTAAAAATTGCCCCATAGGTATGCTTTCTCGTTGACATTTTGGGTGATAGCTAGAGAAATGCAATAACGTATTTCTTGCTGTTGGTTTAGTGTAGAGATCTACTTGGAGAACAGAGTCTACCTCTTTAATTTCAATATCTAAAAATTCAATTTTCCCATCTCCAATGTTTGCTGTGAAACATAATTTTGCGTCACAAAGATTTATCCATTCCAAAAATTCTTGAAGTTTCACAGGCTCGTCCTTCCAAATAAACAATATGTCGTCAATATAACGGGACCAATAATGTATCGACTCAAAAAACGGGGCCATCTCATTGTAGACAAATTGGTGCTCAAAAAATGCCATATAGATGTTGGCTATAGTGGGGGCACAAGATGCCCCCATGCTCACGCCCTTGATCTGTTTATAAAGATTCCCATTGAACTCAAAAGTGTTTTCATCAAGAACAATGGTGAGGAGATCAATAATGAAAGGCACATCACAATCGACTGAAAAGGTTAATATGAACCATTCCACCGCTGTGATGGCCTCAAGCTGAGGGATGTTACTATATAAGGACTCAATGTCCAATGATACCAATGTGTCTGTTTGTCTGTTGAAGGATAAACCTTCTATTTTATATATCATATCCTTAGTGTCTCTAACATGAGATAAACATTTTGAGACATGTGGTCGTAGCACTTGGTCAATATATTTGGATATATGCTCCGTTACTGATCCTATAGTGGTGACGATTGGTCTATAGGGGGGGTTGTTACAATCTTTATGAATCTTCGGAACCCCGTAGACACTGGCCATACGGGGTGTCGACATATTCATATAGTCACTTTCCTGCTGACATATTATACCCTGTTCTACAGCATTATTTGTAAGAGTACAAATTTTACATTGGACTCTAGATGTTGGGTCCGTAGTGATTTTTCGATAATGTAAGGGATTGTTTAATAGTGTGTTCATGTTTGAGATATATATGTCAGTATCCATTACAACAATCCCTCCCCCTTTGTCACAGCTTTTCACTGTGATATTTTTCAGAATTTTTAAAGCATTGAGGGCATCCAGTTCTTCTCTAAGTAAGTTAGGGATAGGCTTAGGAACATATTTGACGATGTTTTCAAGTTTAGCAATAACAACCGATTCAAAGATTCCTACTTCTGGTCCAACCTGATCTAGAGTTGGAGTAAATACAGAGATCGGGCGTAGACCTTATCGGTTCTCTTCATATGTGGTAAGATTAGGTCTGTTTTCAAAAAACTTTTTTAATCGTATTTTTCGAAAAAAAGAATGTATATCTTGAAACATCTCAAAAATGTTTGCTCCTGTATGAGGAACAAATGATAGGCCCTTAGATAATACTTTAACCTCTGGATCTGTAAGTCTTTTTTTAGATAGATTAAAAATGGGTATTGTATCTAAGTTCGCCAGTACTGAGCATTCCTGGTCACTAGGTACTGTGCATTGCTTTGAGGGTATTCGTGATGATTGTAATTCGTGTTGAACCTCGACTGATACCTCGGTTTCCAAGGGCCTCTCCGTGGCCCTCGTCTGCCTAAAAAAGGCAGCTGGCCTCTTTGGTAGTTTAAAGGATGGCTACCTCTATCTGATCCATAGTTAGACTGATGGGGGCTGGACTCGTTATCTGTATCGGACGAATCCGAAAAAGTGGTAACCTTATGTCTTGGTGGAGCTGGTCCATAAGTGTCTGATTCTTGGTACCGTGTATCTGTAAAAAAATGCTCATTCAGATATGGGTAAGTTTTCTCCTTTGAGTAAAACCTTATATCCTTCTTTAATTTTTCTGTTTTACGTTTTAGCAAGTATTTGCTATAAGAATCAACCTCTTGATTCAGATCCTCAAGTTTTTTCTTAGCAACCTCCACTGCATTGCATTTTTTGATCTTATCTTCTAGTGAGGTCATTTCTTCTATTAAAACTTGAATCATTTCTTTGGCAGCAGCAACTATAAGCATCATCAGGTCACGTGAACATCTATTCGCTATTAATGACCATTTATCCAGGAACTCCTTGATTTGTACAAAGAGCCCCGGTATATTACGAACTCTCAGGCCTTGAGGTATTACGCCTGCCTTAAGATATTCCAATATGAAATGCCCATGCATTTCTATCCTTTTAATTTTCTTTTTCAAATCTAATAACTTATGTATATCTTCATTATTAGCTGTATTACCTAATGACTTAGATGGTTGGCCAGGAGCTGATTGGTCCCCTACCAAAAGGGCAAATTGTTCATCTGAAAACCCAAAGGTCCTCAGATTTTCCATTTTAGATATAAAAGGGGAAATACCGCAAACCTTACGTGTTGTGACAATATGTAAGAATGTACTTACTTGCAGTAATTCGCTGCCATACAGAGATGTGTATTATGGAAACAGAAACATATAGGAACAGTGTCTCTAAAAACATAAAAAAGAATATAAAACACACACCACAACAAATACAATACTACATATATAAGACAAATCAGGCTCTTAAAGGATATAAATAACCCACAAGAGACTATGATAACATGCACCACCCCGCACAGACAGGCTGTGGGTAAACAATTGCAAAGAGAAGGGGCCCCTGACACTAGTGAGAAGTACACCTAGACAGGGAAAATACATTAATGTAAATACTCTAGGGCTACTTCAGACCATGAACCCTCAAACCATAATGAGAAGGAGAAGAAACTATAGTGACACTAAAAATTGGAAATGTATAAAAAAGTTTATTTATAAATTATCTTTATCTTATTTGTAGGTAACTATAAAAACACATATTAGACATAAAGATATTCATACAGAGACTAACAATTATACAACATTCTGACCACATTCATTCACAATCAAAGACATACTACATACATATAATCAAGTTGATATACATGATTATTCCGTCCCACATGATTGAGTTTATACAGACTGTAACGAACAAACAACAACACTTTAATGAGAAATTTGCATTTTTTGGGTGGTTTTCAAAACTGACTCTACGCGCTTTCGACAGAAACACTGTCTTCATCAGGAGTTCCACCTCAGAATGTTGTGCTCTGTAAAGAATAACATATATATATATCACATACATATAAAATATAATTTTAAATATGATTTTAAGTGTCACTATAGTTGATGATTATGATGATTACATATGATGGTAAGGACCCATAATTGGACTGAGGGTATAATATCTTATTATCGTTTTATAGAACGGGAAAAATGAATAAGAGCCTGACAAATTATAAACATAAATACAAACATGTAAATAATCTCCCAAACAACATATAACACTACAAACATACAATAGAAAACTATTACCAATGATCTACATTCTTAATATGATTACCATATCAGCAATGCTGAAATCCCCTTATTAAAGGAAGATATAATTGGTGTCCCTAAAAGGCAATTAAAAGGAAAAAATAAATGCATGTTGTCCAAGATAAACATAACATACTGAAATGAAATTTATAACCAAAACAATAATAAAAAGAATATATTACCAAAACTATCCAGCATCTATACGTAGACTGATGAGTGGTTTAAATGGTTCAGGTCAAGATAAAGATGTTATATCATCAAGAATTTATTCTTGTCATCCAGGATACACCTGTGAGGTTCTAAAGCGGTGTACCAAAACAGAAAAATAAAAAGAATAAAAAATCTTTCCAGTACTAACTAGGTACATCCTTGAATATGAAAAGGTATTATGACCAACCACTAAGAATACTTGTTTATCTTATACTGATAATAGCCTTTCTCGAAAGGGAACAGTTTTAGTATAATAACCGACTCCTCAAGAAAAAGTCCCTGAAACAGATAAACAGACCCAAAACACCATATGTAAAAAGACAAACCAAAATAATTGTAAGAATGTCTAGGTTGAATCATTTTCTATAAATATCAGCAAGGGCAGATCGTACCTGCTTGATAAAATGTATCCAACAAGAAAGACGAGCTGCTAGTCCCTCAGATGGTTAAAAATGGATGCTAGAAAGTAAGCAACAGGAACAAAGTGTTCCATAAGTAGAATGTACTCACAACAGGGTTGCTAATTTTTATTGGCAAAAAGTTAGAGTGACACATAATGCCTTACATAATAATAATAATAATAACATTATTTAAAGCATTTCAGCGAGACCGCAAACGTCTAAAATGAATCGTATTTCAAGTATATAGTAGAAAAATCTTTATGGGCAATCACTCATAGAAAACGGTTACAGCAATGCCACCTCACGAATGGGACTGTTTTGGACCCTGAACAGTGAGTAAATGTTAATCGAAGCAAAACCTGTGTATGCGAACAATTAACATAAACCAACAATAATCTTTATTTTATATGGGTATAAACGCCCCTAAAGAGATGTGTCCCGATACATGTGTATCATTGCCAACAACTTGATGGTAGCAAAACATCACCGCAATTGCTAAATACCTGCGGGAACCTCACACTATGTTTACTGATGTCAACGATCCAAATAACAACAAGACTGCTCTAATCAATGTTTAACGCTGTCAACTCAGCTCTAATCAATGTTTAACGCCGAAAAGCTGATGGCGCGAAAAAAAGAAGAAAAAGACGGTATGTTTAAATGCTGTCGAGAAACCCGTCTTATGACCTTATCACATAATGAGAAAGGCGGAGCAATGCCCGGCCAAAAAACTGCGAAAAAAAGGACGAAACGTTTAAATATTATCGGGAAACCAGCACATTCATGTTGTTGCAAAGACATTTGGTGCAGGCGCAAGGAAACTGACACATTGATGCCGATGTGTCAGTTTCTTGTAAATGAGGCCCTAAGTTTCTCTATTACCCTGACAGTCTACTGTCATTTGTTCCAAACTGAAAATGTAATAGTGGCAAAACGTTAATCGGTGACTGGAAATATGAAGCGTCATCAGTGGAGTTAAAAAGCAGCTGTGGTACAGACCACCAGTGCAAAAACCACCATTGGTATCATGCCTGAAAAAGGGTTCACAGGAAAGAAGAAACATGTTTTCAAGTTGCTTCTTGGACTGTGAAGTGTTGGGAAATGTGAGGATGCTAAGCTGCTACTAGAAATATGGACAGTTGTTGGAAACCATGGCGACAAGACATTGGAGGCTGAAGTTTCCATGAAGGATATAGGATGTGTGGAAGAATAGATCATGGATGAGTACCACCTTTAAACCATGGTGGACATCGATGAATGTACCAAGTGCGGTTAAAACACCAAAGTGCTTCCTATAATAACTATGTAAAAAATAAAAATTAAATGTTTAATTCATTTAGACATATAACTTTACAGATGAAGATACCTTAAAGAGAATCCTAAAAAAGAAGAATAAAAGCAGTGACATCAATGCACCACCACCACAGCAGCACTGAATCAGCTAGAGGCTTGAAATCCGCTCCTACATCCTTGCCCATTCACCAACACCTTAAAACTTCAGCATGGAAAACAATTCATAGACTGCATTAAGCAGGCCTGAATGACTGCTCTCGTTGATTATCAGCATACTTAAGGCTCAGACAGCCTTAAAACACCCTTATGTGGTCATAAAATAATCTGGAAAGTCCTTGGACCACATTCAGTCGCCTACAGCTGGCCATTAGATGCTATCATATGTGCGTCAGAGACCCTATCCTGCCTTTAGACATTTCCTGCGGACCTTCGGAAAACCTAAGTCAGGTAATAGACAGTGGAGAAGTGTGGCTCAATGGTTAGAGCGGCAGACCCTGATGCAGAGATCTGGCCCGGGACCAGGGTTCAATTCCCGCCTCGGCGGGTCTTGGGCTCAATTTCCTCGGACCTGATAATTCTCGCCTCGGTGCCTATTCTAATCATGGGTCCCACTCTGCAACTCTGGGCAATAGCTTGCTTAATCTCCACAACGGCCCCAACAGCGCTGGGATGCCTGGCTTCACCCTGGGGGTGCCCAGGAGTGGACATTTCACAGGGAAAAGCCAGGAAGGGTTCCACAGCGGTATGCGTACAGCGCCTGGACACCCCTTTGGGGGTATGGGTGCGCTTTACAAGTACAAATTTCAATTTCATCCTCATTCTCCCTTAAGACACCGCCAGACCACACTAAAAAAACCTGACTGCATCTCAGAGGCCCCCGGCAGGCCTACAGTCTGCCCCTTAGACACCTCTTTTTGGCCCTTAAATATGCCCAGCTGTCCTCAGCCTGTCGTGAGATGCTACCATCTTTCATTTAAGCAAGTCTCTCAGACACTCTTGGGGGCAGATTTACAACTTCTGGCGCATCCCTGCAAATCAGCAGGGATGCGCCAGAATAGTTGCGACACACAATTCTCTCCTTGCGCCACCAAGGATGCGCTGCATTTACAATGCGGCGCACCGTGGCGCAAGGAAAGGCCGATGCGTGTCGCATCCTGTGGCGTAAGGGCGGCGCAATGCTGGAGTCGTGTCGCAAGCGCGACGCAACTCCAGCAATGCTTGTGGGCCGCCCATACCTAACGTGGTGCGCCAATCCTTACGCCTGCTTCAAGCAGGCGTAAGGATTTGTTGCAGCGGCGTCGGAAAAGTGACTCAGTGAAATCTTGTAGATTTCACTGCGTCACTTTTACGAGGCTTCCCTTCGACGGAACGCCCACCCTGCGGCGGAACGCCCACATGAAACCTGACGCAGGTTTCATGTGGCGCAGGGCTTTACAATGTGACGCATCTCCCTAGAAGCGTCACGTTGTAAATGAAGCGCAACGTGGCGCATGGTTTACGTCGTCGCTGCATCACAATGGTGATGCAACGGCGGCGCAAAAGTGGCGCAAGGGGCTTGTAAATCTGCCCCTCGGTGTTCACTCAGACACCTCCAGCATGCTCTTAGAATGCATGAGAGTGCTATCAGAGACATGTAGACTGCTTCTATCCTTATTAGAGCCATAAATACCCCCAATCAGATACATTTGGTATGCTCTCAGATCCCTCCAGCATGTTCTCAGGTGGCCCTGAGCTTGGTTACACTGGTCGTAATCCACTCCCCCAGCCAGCCATTTGGGACTCTGAGTGTGTTTTTAGACACCTCCAACATGCCCTCTAAAGAAACCTTTTTCAACCTCAGAGACCCTCAGCCTGACCTCAGAGTTCAACTACAGACACAACCAGCTGCTATCCAAAGGGTGTCATCTATTCACACCAATTTTTCTCCTTAGAGACAAAAGACAAATTCAGCTGCCCTCAGAAATCCTCAGAGGTTATCAACTGGCCAAAAATGTCCTAGTCTTCAATAACTGGAGTACTGGTTACCCTCCTGGATCACCTCCAGCGACTGAATACAAGCGCCAAAATTGGACCACTTCACATTTATCCTGCAACAACTCAATTGGCTTCCGATTGAAGCGAGGATCTACTGCATGCACATTACATAAACCTACCCATAATAATTTACTCTACTACTTGAACAAAAAATTGCAACAAATGGGAGGAAAATGAATGCAAGGAACAGGGACAGAGGATCTTCAAAATACGTAAAATCTAGAAAAGCAAGACTTCAAAACAAGCCTTTTCATATCTCGACCCAAGACTTTGAAACTTCACTCCTGACCACATGAAACTTAACTCAGAGCTACAGACATTTTGGGAGGAACAGAAAACTCACCTCTTCTACCAATAATTCACTGACTGAGGGTAAACAGCCGATCTCTCCTTCAGTAACTACGTTTTAATATGTTCCATGTAATGTGCTAACATCCCTCTTTCAAATGCAAATATTTTATTTGTTACGCTCTCTATTGCCCTTAGGCTAAGTCTGTGGTATAAATATACTAGAAATAAAAACCATAAAATAAGAATGTGTTTGGCAGTGCTAATCATGTATTTGGTGGCAGTTTTTATCTGTTGATAAATCCAACGTTACTGATGTTACTATCGACTCTAAATCAGTTGTTAAATTCAAGCACCTTTATCTACCATGTGGTATTAGTAAAACTGGAGATACAAATGAGTAAGATTAAAACAGGAAGAGAACATGACTCTTTATTTTACTCTTACATTAGCTACCCTTAATAAAAAGTAATTATCTGGGTTTACCTGAAGGTAATTTTAGAGTTCTGGATCCCTTGCTATATTCAGTAACTTGTTATCAATATCTCCCTTAAATGAAGGTTGGGCCCACTCTGTAGTACCAGCCGCAGTCTTTACAGCACTTTAAATGGGTTGGATTATTTACCACTGAGTCTATCACTCAGCTCAACATTATATCATTACCACCACACTCTAAATTAGTCTCTACGTCCCTCACAGAAAGCCAAGCAGACCAGGGTCCTCGGAGAGGTGCTAAGGGCTAGGACTGGGTCAGCCAGGAGCAGAGCCTTGGCACAGATATGAAAAATATATTCATAGTGGGGCACTTTCACCTTGATAAAGCTCTGTAGATTAAGGGCAAGAGATAGGCCAACTGGACTAGGCATAATTGAATCAGGTGTCTGAACTGCTGAGGAAAGTCCCTTTGCATTTCAGTCTCATTAGAGGTGGAAACACAAACTGTGGGCTACTCTGTGGATAAAAAGTATACGCTTCATGTTTTGACAATGCCTGCACACGTCAGACTCCTAAACATGATCTGTCCAATCACTAATGTGGTCTTTGGCATCTTCCATTCCTTACTGTGCTGTAAGCACAGCGCCTGCAGCCAGTGGAACATGGTTTCTGATATCTCATCTGCTGGTCTCCTTCAGAGATGCTTCTCGGCCAGTCGGCATTATTTTTTACTATGGAATTTTATAGAGTGCTGTGTGTCTCCTTTTTAGCGATGTCATAGGCCTTGATAGCAGAAAGATCAGTTTTGCTCGTAGGATAGATATTTGGAGTCTAATTCAACAGGGCAAGGAACTGCGTACAAGGCTTATCACTGATAACTCCTCTTCTTTGTTGGGGTCAGCTAAAAGCCAGTTTGAAATGGTCAGTTTTCTAAATGTTCTTGGATTGCAAATGGTTGGGTTCATATATTGAGAGTGGGTTAAGTGGATTCCAGAATCTAGGTCCTTCCACATCCAGGGGTATGTGTGGTATCAATTATTTATTTTATTTATTTATTTTTATTTTAACAACTTGTAGAGCGCACAAATACCCGTAGGTGTCTCGGCGCTATGAGCTGGAAGTGTACGCAAAAGCTGGTGGGAATTATCACCAATTATGCCAGTGTAAATTTATTATGAGAGAAGATCCCATCCACTTGTCTGCCAGCATCACCTCTTAGCCTCTGACTCTACATTCCATTTCACATCATCAGGTTCTGTATGACAACTACAACATTCCATTATAGCTACAGCAGTATGCTTCCATGTTTCAGCCTTTTGTACGATCATTGGTTAATCAGACATGCAGCACAGAACTCTGTATAGCCTAGTAAGGTGCTAGTTTCTGATAGTTTACAGGGCCTTTCCCCCAGCATGCCTTGGGGACAGCACACAACATCTTCATCTACTGGGAAGCAAGGCCTACATGGTTGGGAAACCTTTGGTGCCTGGAAATATGATTATTGGGAGGCAGGAGGAGATAGTGTTGCAGTAGTGTTGCAGTAGGTAAAGCATGCCAGAACTTGGGCTCTTTTTATCTCAACTCTAGGGGCAGTGTGTAGTAGAAGGAGTGTTCTCTATGGAAGATAGACCTACATGTTCATACCTTTTGGCTCTACATTGACTTGTGTAGAAAAAGTAAGATCAGCTTCAAAGAGAACTCCTGGGTTCCTTACTTTCCTTGAGGCTGACAGGGAGTGCAAATGGGGTGAGAAGTAGACCCAAGGCTTAAGGGCTAGTCAAAGGGCAACGAAGTGGGCTGAATACTGAAATGACTATCTTGGCGCATCGGAAGAGTAAAAATGGTTGGATTTTTTGTATTGTTTTTCGACCAGAAGAGGATTTTTGTATCATGAGTGTACATTTGGACATTCGTCTGGTACTGATGAAAGAGCTTAGATAAGGGGTGTGTATGTACAAATTGAAAAGAAGACACATTAGTGATGATTCCTGATGAGCGCCACAATGAACGGGGCATGTGGACGGTTTGAATGATCCAATCCTGACATTTTGGCTCTTGTGGATCAGTAAAGATTGCACCGATTGCTGCATGGGACCATATATGGCTGTCAATCATTTGAACCTTACCAATGGTGTTCCACAACATGATAACATTTTTAAATAGAGCTACAAACATATTGTATGCAGAATACCGACTACTGTTACATTGTCATGATATGTATAGAATTCTGAGCCAGTGTTCTAAAGTCAGGAGCACAGGAACTAGACCATATCCCCTTACACATGCAATTTTAATGGTGATTTGTGGGTCCATTTTCAAAGCTGAAAACAGTGCTTCGTTATTGTACAAGATTATACTTAGCAGCGACTTAAAAAAGTCAAAGAGTCTTTCAATTACATAATTCCTAAAAAATATATTCTTCGAAACTAAAAAGAAATAATTCTTATTTTGTTTCCAAGGGCCAGATGTAAGACTATTAAGAATAGTGATTTCCAAACAGTGATTTTTTCTGAATCACTATTTGGTAATCACTATTTTTAATGTATGAAACTGTTATGTTTTTAATTACCTCATGAATATAAATGAGGCAGGTTACAATTTGTGGCACACTAGGAATTTACTGAAGTCAAAAAAGATGGTGGCCTGCTGGAGTCAGCAGACCACCATGTCTGTGATTGCTTTTCAGTAAAGCAAACTTTTTTTCTTTGAAATGCAGCCCATTTTCCCTAAAGGACAACAGGACACGTTAGAAAAGAAAAATGAAACTTTTAAGTTTGCATCAACATATCCAGTTGCATGTGGAAATAGTGCTGTGTCCTTTTTAAATATGTCTTAGTCCTGCCATTGCAGCCTGTATGTGCAGTTTTAAACTGCCATTTTGACCTGGCAAAAAAAACCTTTTGCCAGACTCAAACCTGCATTTTTAATACATATAAGTCACCCCTAGGGTATGCCCTAAACAGCCCACAGGGCAGGATGCAACATATTTAAAATGTAGGACATGCAATTTTAAATTTTACATGCCCTGTTAGTGAAAAACTCTTAATTTTATTTTTCACTAGTGCAAGGCCAACCTCTTGCATAGAATAATATTGAAGTTACCTTATTACGTTTAATAAGCTGTAACTCCCAAATGAGAAAAGGTAAACAGTTCATGTTTGGTGTGTTTGGAATTGTAATGGAAAACCCTCTCTTATGGTAAAGTTGGAGTTTGAATACAAATTTTAAAATGCCACTTTTCAAAAGGTGGCATTTCCCAGCCATGTAGTGCTGGAAGCCTGTCCCTGGGTCACATGACTGGGTATAGTTGGCAGTTGGTCTTTGTGTATTTCTCCTAGACAGTCCCACACCATAGAGATCTTAGGTGTGCCTACATGGGCCATCCCTGGCAGGATGGGAGGGTGTATCGAAGCACAGCCCCACGTACACCTGAATAGGCTGTATTCTGCCATTACACAAAGGATTGTATACCCCCATGGTTAGTTTGGAGTCAGGCAGGACAGTGGAAGCAGAAAACCTGTGCACTTCAAAGGGAATGCTCTAGAGGCTTCTCCCACTTTAAAGGCGGCACCAGATATAAATATTGGACTTCATACACCAACTCCTCAGATGCATACTACTGAACACCCGCTCCGCACGCAAACACGCCGTTGAACTCTGGGACCTGCTCGACACATCCTCCCTGGACGTCTCCTTCCTGACAGAGACCTGGATGAACGCCTCCTCGGCACCCGACATCGCCATAGCCACCCCGGACGGCTATAAGATCTCCCGCAGGGACCGCACCAACGGAATAGGAGGTGGAATCACCATCATCCACAAGAACACCCTTAAGGTCTCGACCAACACCGACGACACCCTCAGCACCACCGAACACCTGCACTTCCAGATCCACACCGATCCCAACACCACCCTCAGAGGAACTCTCGTCTACAGACCCCCTGGACCCCGGCCTCAGTTCAGCGACTCCATCGCCAACTTCGTCAGCACGCACGCCCTCGCCTCCACAGACTACATCCTCCTCGGAGACCTGAACTTCCACCTCGAGAACAACAATGACACTAACTCCACCACCCTGATTGACAACCTCGCCAACCTCGGACTCAGACAGATCGTCACAACGCCCACCCACTCCGCCGGCCACACGCTTGACCCCATCTTCTCCGCTAGCCCCCACGTCACCTTCAGCCACACCACCGAGCTCCACTGGACCGACCATCGCTGCATCCACTTCACCTACCGGAAACCCACCACGCACCACCACACTCAACAGATCCCCCGCCGCAGCTGGAGCAAAATCACCGAAGACCAGCTAAACACCACCCTCGCCCGAAGCCCACCCGCCGACCCCACCAACGCCGACACAGCCGCCCGCAACCTCAGGCGTTGGATCGACAACTGCGCCAACACTCTCGCCCCGATCAAGAAACCCTCCAACAGACACACCAACAAGAAAGCCAGCTGGTTCACCGCAGACCTCCAGGCCTCCAAGCAAACCTGCCGTACACTAGAGACGAAATGGCACCGCAAACAGACACCAGACAGCTACGCAGCCCACAAGATCGCCATCCGTAGACACCATCACCTCATCAGATCCGCCAAAAGGGCCTCCTTCAAGGACCGACTCAACACCAACGCGCACAACAGCAAAGAGCTCTTCGACATCGTGAAGGAACTCTCCAACCCCAGCTCCAACACCAATGGCATCCCACCATCGCAAGACTTGTGCGACTCCCTTGCCACCTTCTTCCATCGCAAGATCGCAGACATCCACGACAGCTTCAACAACCTGACCGCCCCGACACACACCGACACCTCAGACCCCGCGGCCACCACCCACATCGATCCCCTGCTCGCCTGGACCTACATAAACGACGACGACACCATCAAAATCATGAACACCATCCACTCCGGCTCTCCGTCAGACCCATGCCCACACCACATCTTCAACAAAGCCAGCGCCACCATCGCACCCCATCTCCGCAAGGCCATCAACATCTCCTTCGAGACCGCGACCTTCCCGGAGAGCTGGAAGCACGCTGAGATCAACGCCTTACTCAAGAAACCCAAGGCGGACCCGAGGGACCTCAAGAACTTCCGGCCCATCTCGCTGCTTCCGTTCCCGGCAAAGGTCACCGAGAAGACCGTCAACAGACAGCTGACCCACTACCTCGAGGAGAGCAACATCCTGGACCCGTCCCAGTCCGGGTTCCGCAGCAACCACAGTACCGAGACTGCCCTCATCGCCGCCACCGATGACATCAGGGCCCTGTTGGACAACGGCAAAACCGCGGCCCTCATCCTCCTGGACCTATCAGCCGCCTTCGACACTGTCTGCCACCGTACCCTACGCACACGCCTCCACAATGCAGGGATCCAAGACAAGGCCCTGGAATGGACCACCTCCTTCCTCTCCGGCAGAACCCAGAGCGTCCGCCTCCCCCCTTTCCGCTCCAAAGTCTCCGAGATCATCTGCGGCGTACCCCAAGGATCATCCCTCAGCCCGACATTGTTCAACGTCTACATGGCACCGCTCGCCCACGTCGCCCGACTACATGACCTCAACATCATATCCTACGCCGACGACACCCAGCTGATCCTCTCCCTCACCAAGGACCCCCTCACCGCCAAAACCAACCTCCACGAAGGAATGAAAGCCGTCGCCGAGTGGATGAAGAACAGCCGTCTGAAGCTGAACTCGGACAAAACAGAGGTCCTCATCCTCAGCTACACCCCCTCAGCCTGGGACGACTCCTGGTGGCCCTCCGCCCTGGGAGCAGCACCGACACCCACCGACCACGCACGCAACCTGGGGTTTATCCTCGACTCAACACTCTCCATGACCAAGCAAGTCAACGCCGTCTCCTCCTCCTGCTTCAACACCCTCTGCATGCTCCGCAAGATCTACAGGTGGATCCCCACCGAAACAAGAAGAACGGTCACCCAGGCCCTCGTCAGCAGCAGGCTGGACTACGGAAACGCCCTCTACGCAGGAGCCTCGGCCAAACTCCTGAAACGACTACAACACATACAGAACGCCTCCGCATGCCTGATCCTCGACATCCCTCGCCACAGCCACATCACACCACACCTGAGAGACCTACACTGGCTTCTCGTCAACAAGAGGATCACCTTCAAGCTCCTCACCCACGCACACAAGGCGCTCCACAACACCAGACCGGCAGACCTCAACAGACGACTCACCTTCTACACCCCGAACCGACAGCTCCGCTCCGCCGACCTCGCCCTCGCCACCATCCCCCGCATCTGAAGAGCGACCACCGGTGGCAGATCATTCTCCCACCTCGCCGCCAAGACCTGGAACACCCTCCCCATCCTCCTACGGCAGACCCAGGAACTACTAATCTTCAGGAGGCTTCTCAAGACCTGGCTATTCGAGCAGTAGCAGCACCCCTTCCCCCCCAGTGCCTTGAGACCCTCACGGGTGAGTAGTGCGCTCTACAAATGTTCTGATTGATTTATTGAGTACACTCCTGGACCTGTGAATACTACAGCGGAAGGAGTGCTATGCTGCCTTGCTGCCCCTCTGCTGCCCTGCTTCTCTGGTGTTTTTTGCCCTGCTTGCCGAGAAGGAAGATTGGACCTGCACCCTTCATCCCAGACTGAATTGACTTCAAGGGTCAGTCAGCTGACCTCCTGTTCTGAGCTACAGGGACATAACAAGCTCCAGAGGCTACTTGCAACTGCCCAGCTGGCCTGCTACATGGACCTGTTGTCTCAACCTGGAACTGGACCTGCCTGAATCCTGCTGGCCTCTTCTGCAGTGACTTCCTGACCCCCAAGTGGTGCCCCTCAGGTCTTGGACCCTTGGTGTGGCCTCAGTTGAGCTCCCCTGAAGCTTTTGAGCTCTTCTTATACACAAACTGGCTTGCCGCCAATGCAAAGTTCCAGCAGACCACCTCTTCACGCTACAGCATCGACCACTGCGGTGACCAACAACGCAAAGCTCCAGCCTCAACCACCCGCGAGGCTGACAGTATCTTTGCGCTACAGTAATGACTATCTGCGATACCCAGCCGGCTCTTCACTATACTTCTCCGGACACCCGCAACGCCCCATCCCTGCTCCTCGTGGCCCCTTCTACAGCGAACTGAACTCTTGCCACTGGACTGAGAAGGTAATTCTTACAGTGGGACTAATTTGGCCTCAGTATCCGACCCGCGCTACATCGCAGTCCACCTGAACTTGTAACTTTCTCCCAGTCTCGCATGACCAGATAGCCGCGAGTGGCACTTTGTGCCTTTTGCCATTATTTTCACTTAAATCAGTAAGATTGCATAACTCCGGTTCTGCTAATTGGATTTTTGTTGTTTGGTCTTGTTTTGGTCTATTTTTCTAAATTGGTGTGGGATTTTTCTTGTGCTGTGTTTTTACTTTATTACTGCTTGTAGTGTTGCATGAATACTTTACAGATTGCTTTTGAGTTAAGCCTGACTGCTCTGTGCCAAGCTACCAGAGGGTTGAGCACAGATGAATTTCGGTTTTTCTTGTGATTTCCCCAAGTGGTTGGTTCTTGAGTAGGGTTTCACCCCCTCAACCAATAACCCAATTTCTTAGAGACCACTTGGTGCTCCCAAATGCTTAGTGCATCAAGGCCGTGCTTTTTAAAATAAAGGCATACATTTGTGCATGTTTTTTTCCCAACGTCTTGTGATACAGTCTAATTGTTCGTAAACTAGATTGGTTTTAGAAGTAATTGCTTCAAACTAATTTTAAATTGTAGTGTTTGATTCAAGCTGAACATGTTTTACCCTAATGGTGACTGGGGCATGGAACATTTGTAATCTCTCTCTAACACAGAACCCTTTCTTTGCAACATAAACACATTTCCGCACAATCCTCTTATCATTAATGGTAAGCAGGCTACCATCACAGTACTTACTGAAAGTTCACAAGCCTCTGAGCTAGGTGGCACAACCATAGCTCATATCTCCCTTCCAATATCTCTATTTACTATTTAAACTAGCTCTCTCTCACATCCTTCAGGCCCTCTCTCAACCAGCAGTGACTTCCATTTTCATCTACTGCATTAACAGTCCACAACCCAGCTTCCTCTCCAATCTGTCATTGAATTTAAGCTTGTCTTTGACCATCTACAGCAGTCCACTACCTTTGGCAAGGTTAACACTATAGAAATATCATATACATGGATACATACTGTATAGTTCTGGGCTCTTGGGTGCCACGGATTTGTAGTTCCTCCATCCCTTCCACTCTATTCCTAATATTTTGACAAAGAAGGACCTGAAATAATAATAAAATATATGCTAATACGTTTCTTTATTAAATTCATTTCCCCTCTGACATTCTTTGGTACACTAGAAAAGCTTTTGCTCTGCGGGTTGCCGGGCGATTCCCCTTGACAGATCTGTGAAATGACCTTTTCAGCACCAATAGCAAATGCCAACCTCCAGCAAAATCTTCTTATTAAAACATGTATCCAAATATAAACACCCTATACCTTCCTCACTGAATCTCAGAAATAAGGAGTACATTAACTTGACATTTCTGGTATTGTTTTAATAAGAAAATGACAAGGAAATTCATTAAAAGTCTTTCATGAGAACTTTGACTTTAGTGCAGCATTCATGTGCAGTCATTTATTCTATGAGACTGAGATGGCAATATTCAGTGGCGCACGGCTAATTACAGTGCTACTGGGCCCAGTAGCTCAGGGCATCATCACATTATGAATTAATGGTGACTGGTTGTAGCAAACCATTACATGAGCCAGTTTGCTAGCCTGGGATTTGTATGAACTGCATAGTACCTTCTTTGCAATTTTCCTCTCTGTAGCTTCTGCGGTCAAGGGAGCTCTTCTACAAACTAGGTTGTATGGCTTGAGCAGAGGCGGATGACACTCTCTTCTGAGACATGATAAATGGCAAAATACCCCCAAGTGTGGTCTCATCTCAAAGAGGACCAACAGCCCGATGTAGAAGACGGCAGAATCTTTGACCTCCCAGGCCTAATCAAACTGCCCTACTTAGAGTTCACTTGATGCTGGATGTCCCAATGGTAGAAATATCTCTGGCATGGATTCCCCCAAGGTGTGAAGGCAATAATGGTTCAGCAATTGCCCAATCTCACTGTCCTGACTCTGGTTTTTAAAATGGGCGGGGTTTGGGGGATTTGCAGTATATATATTGACATTGGTGGGGTTCTTAAATAAGCATATTGTTCCTTGCCTTGTGAATTCAACTCTTCCTTAGAGCATGGTAATAGGGTTATTGAACAGAATTGTGGGCAGAGTTTTCACAAAAGAGAATGAAAACACTTGGCCCTTGTACCGACCACAGCATACAACAAGAACACTATTGTAGGGCAACATATTAAACAGTTTATTCAAAGAAAATAATCTTAGCGTAAAATTACTAGTAAAAAACTGCCATTAAAAACTGGGCTAAAATATTTACTCAATTGAACTTGCCATATGTGGTACATACTTAGGAGTTTGCTCCAAAGTTCACAACTTTCTAATCTCTCACATCACTGGGTGGCATGGTTGCCCAATCTTTAAGCCTCTATGTTCTCCATGCCCTATTTGTTAACTTGTTCCTGGGGGGGCATACATTGGTAGGTCCAGGTGGGACACTGGAGCGCTTGCTTAAAGGAGCCATCCTGTCCGGTTGCCAGGCATATTTTCCTCAGATTATGCCATTTTACTCACACAGAAAGGAATCAGGAAGAGGCAAGCATGGATTAAAACCAATTTCTACATTATTAATTTCTTTTGCATGAGCCCTACACATGGTAGAATTGGCTTGTACCCAATTGGCACATTTAATTTACACATAAGTTCCAAGCAAAGTGGTACCCCATGTACCCAGGTCCTGTGATTAAATACTACTGGTAGGCCAGCAGCACTGATTGTGCCACCCACTTCAGTAGCCTTGTAAAATATGTCTAAGGCCTGCCATTGTAGCCGGTGTGTGCCCATTTAAACTGCCATTTTGACCTGGCAAAATCAACCTTTTGCCAGGCCTAAAGTTTCCTTTTTACTCACCCCTAGGGTAAGCTCTAAATAGCCCAGAGTGCAAGGTGCAGTATATTTAAAAAGTTGGACATGTACTTTTAAGTTTTACATGTCTTTGTAGTGAAAAACTCAAACTTGCTTTTCACTTCCACAAGGCATACATCTATCAAAGGCTAACATTGGGTTCCATTTATTACATTTAATAAGTGGTAAGTTCAATTGGGAGCAGGTAGGTAGGTTGAGTTTGGTGTCTAAAGAATTGTAAATAAAAGTCCTCTTTAATGGTAAAGTCGGATTTTAAGTCACAATTCTGAAAATACCACTTTTAGAAAATTGACATTTTCTTATCCTAATCATTTGGTGCCTGCAGCCTATTCCTGGGTCACATGACTAGGTGTAGCTGGGAGTTGGTCTTTGTGTATTTCTCCTAGTCAGTGAGACAAAGGGAGGTTAGGTGTTGTCAGGATGGGCCACTCTGATTTAATTGGGGGGGGGAGCTGTCATCTACCACACTTGCCCAGACAGATGTATGACGGAACAATGCATGCTTTTACCATGCATGCCTTTACAATGCAGACTTTACAATGCATCTACCACTACCACAAATGTCTTGTCACTCCACGAACATACATAGGAATACATTGAATGTACCATTACCACGCATCCCGATACCACGCTAACATTTACCACACAATTTATTTATCTACAGGAAACTAAAGATAAATAACAAAGAAATGCAAGTTAATATCCTTTAAAAAATGCTACCTATATATACTGTTGAAAGGAAATAATTGTGACAATAAATAGTATGATAGCAACACAATTCTATATATGCATACGATTTTGCGTGGTGCTTCTTCAACAAACTCCTTTTTTATCGTGAAGTCCTTGGATTTTATTTTGTTTGGACCATCCAACTGGTTTATTCTATAGTCCTGCTTTTAACAGGGATCCTGCCTTCTCTACGGGGATCTTTTAGATCACAAACAGATCTTTACAGCGATGCTCCTCTTCGATGATTTCTCTCGTGTTCCATGTCATGGGTGAAACGCCGCAAGTGAAGCTGTGGTTGAGGGGCGCCATAAAGAAACCCGATAGACGCCTCAAAAAGAATTTAAGAACCAGCTGATCCAACGTGTCCATAAATGGTACAGCCCTGAAGAAGACCTTCCCCGAAATACACCACAGGCCCAGCACGAAGGTCGAAACACGACTACGTAATTACACACGGGCCAAGAGCTACCATTAATTGCTTTCATTTGCGCGTATATTTGCGCACTATGAGAGATGAAATTTAGGATTTCATCCTTCTACAAATCCATGCTCTGACCCCAACTATAATAGGGCCCAGTAGTGATATTTAGCACTACTAAATAGAGGACTGAAGTTATATTTGTACCATCAATACAAAAAAGAAGGACACTGAGGGGCCGATTCCGATTCCGGCCGGAAATCTCTCCGACCGAGCCGGACCCGGAGAGAATTCCGACCGAATCGGACCCTAGCAGTCCGACCGGACGAGTACGATGCATTCGCATGCTATCGGACTCGATTCGGTCGGACTCCCATTGAAGTCAATGGGAGCCGGTCGTACAACGCGTACGCGGGCTCCCATTGACTCAATGGGTGCGAGGCGAACAAGGGCGCCCCTACAGCGGGTACGCGTCCATGCGCATCGCGGCGTACATGCACAGGTAGGGGGACCCATGGGTCCCCCCTGTGTGCGACTCGCGCGCCTACGCGTACAGGGGGTCCGACGCGGACCCCCAAAGTCCGGCTCCGACAGCTCTTTCGAGCCGGACGGCGCGAGTCGGTCGGACTGCTCGCGGCGCGCATCGTACTTACCCGGCCGGGAAACGTCTCCATAGCGCGATGCGAGTCGTGTCCGTGCGAGTCGGTCGGAGCGTGTTGAAGCCGCGTATGTGTCGGGCGGCGATTTCGCGGGAGCTTGCATCGTACTCGCTCGGCCGGACCCGCGTACGATTCGGTCGGGAAACAGGGCTCCGAATCGGATCCGGTAAATCCGAATCCGATTCGGAGCACTACCGGCCGAGATCGGAATCAGCCCCTAAATATGTCATTTTATGTGTTTTGTTGTATGCTCCTAGATTAATTCTCTGCATATACTCAACAAGTGATGTTATGTAATGTTTTTTGTCCATACAAGTTTTGTACTCTGTCATTTATGTTTGTGAATGTTATCACTACATGTATAATGTTGCCCTGCAAAACTTTATTTTATACAAACAAGCAATGAAAAAATGAAAAGTCTAAAAAAAGATGTAGATTGATTCATTCTATTTAGATTTACAAGAATAATACACCTAGGCGTGATACACCCGAGTGTACATTTTTGCTAAGAAACATTAGTTATAACAGGTCAAACCAGAGACATCCGAAGGAACAATTCTTTGGTTCCTTTAATCAAAGAAAGATTTGATTGATGGTCTTGGAGGCACCCTTCTAGGATTAATTATGTACTGATTCCAGCCTCCTAAGTCCATAACTGAATCACTCCACTGTATGATATACTCTTCAACAAATAAAGCACAATGCAAAATGCATGCTTTTTACAACAAGAGCCTGTCTGCAAATTAAATTACATAATTAAAATATGTTCCCACTACTCAGAGGTCATTGCTTAAATCAATTTACCCTCTCTGTGGGCATATTATGCAATCCAGGCAGTGAAAAATGTCAACGTTTTGACCCAGCAAGGGGGGGGGGGTGGTGGGACACTTGGAGCCTCAAGAGTGGGTCTTCATCAGGACAAGGTAAATGAATGAAGAAGGAGCAACCTAATGATAGCCATCCATCAGGTGAGAGACCTGGAGAAGGTTCCTTCTCAGTAGGGGAAACTGAATCCGTAACTCAAAAGCACATAGCTAATTTGTATGAGTTGGTGATAGATCAAGACAAGACCCACTCTCTGAATGAATCAACCTCGGTCTTTCCCTTTTCTTTCCTTTTGTATAAAACGCATGCACAAACACTTTTACTGAGCATATTGTTATGCTTATTGGATAGATCGCTATGTGTAAACAGTGTAATACAATTTGAATTTCATTCATTTTAGTATATTGCAGTTTCTGTGATGCTTTTTCTTTTATACTTTTGTGTTCTCTTCCCTGCTTTCATGAAGTAATTTCCTGTTTCCAGATAGTTGCTTAGAATTCTTTGAAATTGAATCATGATATGTTAATTGATTTACGCTACCTTTGTTGCCCATCAGGACCACTGTTTTCATATTGCACTGTACCCAGATTCTTCGGATTTCTGGGTCACCCCATTATTAAATAATGGCAAGGCAAAACAAGCCAGCACTGTATTTTTGCACATTTTCTAAACATCAATAGCGAGTAAAAAACACTTCTAAACATAGTGCAAACGGCTTAATAAAGAGTTTAACAATTTTAGACATATATATGTTAGTCCTTCTTTCATTTCCTCATAATGTATGTCCCTTGTCCCCAACCAAAATGGCTGTTGTATAATGCGAAGAAGGTCAAAAACATGTTCTTTTCCACAAACAAATTAATTATATATTTAATCAGATTTTAAACCACAATAAAAAATACTTTTCAGCACTTTTTTTTATTGTGAATTATCGAATACCCCATAAAAACATATAAAAGCAGCCATCCACCATTTTGTCTTCAGTGTTACACTGACTTCTATTGTGACCACATGAACCACAGAAAGGAGGAGAGTAAGTACAATGTTAACATTAAACACCTAGGGGCCGATTCCGATCTCGGTCGGAGGCGCACCCAATAGCATTCGGTCGGGAAAAAAGCCATGCGAAAGCCTGTTTCCCGACCGATCCGTACAGCACACCGAACGAGTAAGTACGATGCGCACAACAGCAAAGAATCCGGCCGAGCCGTACTCACCCAAACCAGGTCCTGTTCCCCGACCGAGGCGAATCCGGAAACGCCGAATCGAGTCGCACGGAAGGAAAAATGCTGCTCCGTCCGGCCGAACGAGTACGATGCGCTTTCCGTACGCGCCGAACCCGTCGCTACGCACGGCACGTCAAAGCATCCGGGAGAGGCGCACATAAGCTCCGATTCGCGCCACAAGACGATCCACGGCTACGAGACGAACACGCCAGCGACGAGGACGAGGCGAAGCGACGAGGACGACGCGAAGCAACGAGAAGGACGAACGACACGAACCAACCATGAATCCCTTCGTCCCGATCATACCAATATTCTACATTTACTACCGGAACAGGCACGGACGCGTACGGCGCAGAAGGTAAGCCAGACACCAACCACAAAACACATACAACATGTACACGACACATCACACACACACAGAGGGATGCAGAATATACTTACACCAGCAACAGCAGCACCATAGGGGCGGGATGCCCATCACCAATGCCACATATGCACACAGGGGCCTGAATGCGCACCACCACCCCTACCCAGGGGGGCTGGATGCCTACCACTACTACCACCCTCACCCAGGGGGGCTGGATGCCTACCACCACCCTTAGCCAGGGGGCAGGATGCCTACCACTACTACCACCCTTAGCCAGGGGGGCAGGATGCCTACCACTACTACCACCCTTACCCAGGGGGGCAGGATGCCTACCACTACTATGACCCTCACCCAGGGGGGCAGGATGCCTACCACTACTACCACCCTTACCCAGGGGGCAGGATGCCTACCACTACTACCACCCTCACCCAGGGGGGCAGGATGCCTACCACTACTACCACCCTTACCCAGGGGGGCAGAATGCCTACCACTACTACCACCCTTACCCAGGGGGCAGGATGCCTACCACTACTACCACCCTTAGCCAGGGGGGCAGGATGCCTACCACCACCCCTAGCCAGGGGGGCTGGATGCCTACCACCACCCTTAGCCATGGGGGGCTGGATGCCTACCACCACTACCACCCTCACCCAGGGGGGGCAGGATGCCTACCACTACTACCACCCTCACCCAGGGTGGGCTGGATGCCTACCACCACCCTTAGCCAGGGGGGCTGGATGCCTACCACTACTACCACCCTTACCCAGGGGGCAGGATGCCTACCACTACTACCACCCTTAGCCAGGGGGGCAGGATGCCTACCACCACCCTTAGCCAGGGGGCTGGATGCCTACCACTACTACCACCCTTAGCCAGGGGGGCAGGATGCCTACCACCACCCTTAGCCAGGGGGGCTGGATGCCTACCACTACTACCACCCTCACCCAGGGGGGCTGGATGCCTACCACCACCCTTAGCCAGGGGGGCTGGATGCCTACCACCACTACCACCCTCACCCAGGGGGGCAGGATGCCTACCACTACTACCACCCTCACCCAGGGGGGCAGGATGCCTACCACTACTACCACCCTTACCCAGGGGGGCAAGATGCCTACCACTAATACCACCCTCACCCAGGGGGGCTGGATGCCTACCACTACTACCACCCTTACCCAGGGGGCAGGATGCCTACCACTACTACCACCCTTAGCCAGGGGGGCAGGATGCCTACCACTACTACCACCCTTACCCAGGAGGGCAGGATGCCTACCACTACTACCACCCTTAGCCAGGGGGGCAGGATGCCTACCACTACTACCACCCTCACCCAGGGGGGCTGGATGCCTACCACTACTACCACCCTTACCCAGGGGGCAGGATGCCTACCACTACTACCACCCTTAGCCAGGGGGGCAGGATGCCTACCACTACTACCACCCTTACCCAGGGGGCAGGATGCCTACCACTACTACCACCCTTAGCCAGGGGGGCAGGATGCCTACCACTACTACCACCCTTACCCAGGGGGGCAGGATGCCTACCACTACTACCACCCTTAGCCAGGGGGGCAGGATGCCTACCACTACTACCACCCTTACCCAGGGGGCCAGGATGCCTACCACTACTACCACCCTTACCCAGGGGGGCAGGATGCCTACCACTACTACCACCCTTAGCCAGGGGGCAGGATGCCTACCACCACCCTTAGCCAGGGGGGCTGGATGCCTACCACCACTACCACCCTCACCCAGGGGGGCAGGATGCCTACCACTACTACCACCCTCACCCAGGGGGGCTGGATGCCTACCACCACCCTTAGCCAGGGGGACTGGATGCCTACCACCACTACCACCCTCACCCAGGGGGGCAGGATGCCTAACACTACTACCACCCTTATCCAGGGGGGGCAGGATGCCTACCACTACTACCACCCTTAGCCAGGGGGGCAGGATGCCTACCACTACTACCACCCTTACCCAGGGGGGGCAGATTGCCTACCACTACTACCACCCTTGGCCAGGGGGGGCAGGATGCCCACCACTACTACCACCCTTACCCAGGGGGGGCAGGATGCCTACCACTACTACCACCCCTACTCATAGGATGGACAATGCATGACACAACCAGCACACCACAACCTAGGGAATGCAAGAAGAAGACATCCCCCAACACCATGACAAGCATGTGTAGACTGTGTCAAATGCCTACAACACCGAACATGACTTTGAACATACAATGTGACCCCTAGCACATGTGCCACACATATATGTGTGTGGCACCCACAATGCAAGCAGGCCATGACCATTGTGGCAATGGGGTCCAAACCCCCATCATCACAGTGACCAAAATGTAAGTGTGGGGTCCATAGCTGAAGCACACTTTGAACATTGTGGCAATGGGGTCCAAACCCCCATCATCACAGTGACCAAAAGGTAAGTGTGGGGTCCATAGCTGAAGCACACTTTGAGCATTGTGGCAATGGGTTCCAAACCCCCATCATCACAGTGACCAAAATGTAAGTGTGGGGTCCATAGCTGAAGCACACTTTGAACATTGTGGCAATGGGGTCCAAACCCCCATCATCACATTGACCAAAAGGTAAGTGTGGGGTCCATAGCTGAAGCACACTTTGAGCATTGTGGCAATGGGTTCCAAACCCCCATCATCACAGTGACCAAAATGTAAGTGTGGGGTCCATAGCTGAAGCACACTTTGAACAATGTGGCAATGGGGTCCAAACCCCCATCATCACAGTGACCAAAAGGTAAGTGTGGGGTCCATAGCTGAAGCACATTTTGAACATTGTGGCAATGGGGTCCAAACCCCCATCATCACAGTGACCAAAATGTAAGTGTGCGGTCCATAGCTGAAGCACATTTCGAACATTGTGGCAATAGGGTCCAAACCCCCATCATCACAGTGACCAAAAGGTAAGTGTTGACAAAGAAAGAGGTGCAACTGCCAAACTGCATGATGATTCCTGGTCACAGAACAACAAACACATCAGTGGCAAAGTAGTGTATGTGTCCCATTGCAACATAAATTGGGGGAGCCAAATCCTGCAGTGCAAATAAGACATACCTTTGGCCATGTGCAGACAAACAACACCCATGGGGGCTGACACCGTCAACAATCATCAATGACACAATGACAGAAGTGACCATCAGAATGCAGACCCACATATTTGCACTAATGGGCACACACATGCAGATACCCTGTGGAGACTGCAGATGTGAGGTGAACAGATACCATACCATGGCAGCAATGGGACACACAAACCATGATCATTGTGCTGACCGATGACCTAGGAGTCCCAGGGACAGCAGGGGAAACCCACCAAACTACATACAGCCAATGGCACACCCAAGATATGCCAATGCAGTGGTGCAGATGCACAAACACAAACAGGCAGACCCACACTGCACATCATACACAACAGGTGAGGGGGTGCCAGTGTCCCCAGGCAACCACACAACACATGAGGAGACCTGAATACCAATCATACAGATGTGCATACAGTGCCACACAAAGGTAACTCATGGATCCAAATCCCCTATGTGGGCAAGCAGGCATTGTCAGATGAGAGGGAGCACAAATCACACATGTCACACAGGCACGTAGGGACAGCAACTGACACAGCAAGACACAGACACACCACAGCACCACCCCCAGGGCCCCCACAATGTGGTGACCCTGGGCTGCATTACAATCCCACTGTGATGACAAAGCTAAATGTGGTTCACACTGTGAACCACAGTCATGTGTCCTGAGCAACTAACTACCATCACACCTACACAAGCACAAATCAAACAGCATGGCCAGTAAGCCAAGGCCAACATGGAAGCATGGGCCTAGCCGGGCAACAACTCTCATCTGCACACACTCAACACCACACCCCTCGACCTCCAACAATGTGCAGCAGTGAAGCACACATGCACTGGTGACATTGCACATGCACCCATGACTATTCCAGGGTGGTGGGTGGGAACCAAGGTGCAGAAACACATCACACATGGACACTCAACAAGACTCCTGAATGTCTGACACACTGCACACTATGCTGTACATGGACATGACGGCAATACCACACCAACCAATGGGATCCCAGCCACAGTCACACACCAATGAAGAAGCCAAGGTCACCCACAAAGAACACACATAGACAACAACCAACATTGCAGCCCGGACCCTGAGGAGTGCCAGCAGTCACACACACAACGTGTCACAATCACTGAAAGATAACACAAACTGGAAATCACATGACAGGGGCAAACAACAAGTGCCAAGGGGAAACCTGACTGTGACCCATCTGCGTCTGCACACAAACTCAGCCATGACAGCAAACACACCTATGGGTGACACCCTGATGACCAGTAATGTGCCATGCACCCACATCACAGAGAACCCAGGGAGAAGACTTTGGGGGAAAATAGCTCAACTCAGCTAGCATCACAAACAGGTACAACACTAGGGATCACAGCATGCACAGCTAAACGGAAGTGAACACACAGACATGCACATACAACACACACCTTGAGCGCAGGCAATGTCACAGGAGTACACACTGCCATGAGGGGACTCCACTCCTGTGTGAGGAAAGCTGTGCCATATGTTGCCTCAGTAGGGCCCCATCATGTCAGCTGAGCACTTGGTCACACAATCAACAATTAGCACCAAATGAGGGCTCCCGTCACATCAGCCTGGTCATGGAAGTGCCAACGGAATCATCAGCACAGATCCAACACACTTGTATAGCAATGTTGCACTGACAACACAGATGAGTCCTTCCCCATTGATGCCCAAACCTGCATGTCCACTGGAGATGGCCACACGGTCAGGGAAGTAGACGAATTGAACAATGGCAGGCACAACAGATGTGCAGGGGTGGAAGCCACAGATGTGAAATTGCCAATGTAAGTAGGAAATCCCATTGCCAAATACTGAACACATGACACCCTCAGATGCTGCTATGGATGACATGGATACACCACAGGATAGGACACATTCCCCTGGACCACATGGGTTCCTGCACAGTAACACTTAATTATCATGAGACCAAATATCACCATCACTGCAGCAAGGGCATGGTTAGCATCATCAACATCATGTACATCAGAAGCAAAAGCACTAGAGAACAGAAAGTTGCTTTATTCAGCATATGTGGCATTAAAAGTAGAAGTCCGGTAGAACATAAACAAAGGCCAATGGCCAGTCCATCAACAAAGTCACAAGTGGGTGACAGTGGCAGATGCCACCCTACACATGCCTGCACAAAACCAGGGACAATCCACTAGGAGGGGCAACCGGGGGTAGGCCAGGCACCGCAGGGACAGGATCAGGGCTCACCAGGAGGAAGCAGGGAAGGGGTGGTGGGTGCTGGAGAGCCACTGACAACTGCAGTGGAGGTGTCTGACATGGTGTGCGCCGGCACAACTGGGCGGCATGGCTCAGATGTTGTGTGTGCCGGCACGACTGCAGTGGACCCTGCAGATGGAGTGGACAGGTCCGCCACTGCAGTGCCCAGTCAGACAGGGTGGTAGTGGACTCCACTGCAGTGCCTACCACCAGGGGAGGAGAATGGGAAACAGGCAAGGTGGGCTGGACAGAGGGGGAGGACACCCTCACCACATCAGTGGCACAGACAAGCGCAGCGGGGGGTGTGGTGCCGGGAGAGCAAGTGGCAGGGGGAGAAGGCTGGAGCCTCTTGGGGATGGTATATCTGTGGGTGGGGGAACCTGGGGCAGGGTGTGGTGGGGGCACCTGTGGAGTGGGGGCCTGAGGGATGGAGGAAGGAGACCTGGTGCTTGAGCTGCAGGGCGGCGGCGGGGTCTTGCTCTTACCACTCCGGGGGACTTGCAGGTGGGGGCCTCAGTCTGTCTGCGCCTGGGGGAGGGTGTCCGGGGCGAGGGGCACTCTGCTCCGTGTGGGGGGGCTTCCTCTTCACCCTGGATGCTGGAGTAGCTGGATCGGAGGGGAAGAGGCCGAGGTCACTGAGGAAGAGGCGCTGGGTCTTTGGGGTTGCAGGTGAGGCAAGGGAGAGGCAACTGAGGACTGCGCAGTGCCTGTGGATGCGTGTGTGTGTACCAGGGCCCCATCCCCTGTGAGTCTGGTTTCAGTCCCCTGACTGTGCGTGCGTGTGCGTTTTGTTTGTGGCGTGTGTGTCTGTGTGCTGGACGTGTGTGTGCTGGTGTGTGCCTGTGCCGGTGTGTGTGTGCTTGGGACGGGTAAGGTGCTGGGGAGTGTGGATGGAGCAGAGGCAGGAGGGGTGAGGGACTGTCTGAGGAGGGACACTGCTGCCGTCAGGGAGGAGTCCATGGACCTATTGCCCTCTGTAGGTCAGACAAGCCCGATGAGATGCCCTCCATGAACGACACCAGCTGAGTCAACAGTGCGGTGTGCGCATGGAGGACACTCAGCATGGCTGTCTGCCCTACATGGAGCTGGCGAAGGAGGTACACAGACTCCTCACTCAGGGCAGCAGGGTACACAGGGGCAGGGGGTGCGGTGCCTGGCCCAAAGGAGACACGCTCCCGAACATGGGAGCCTCCACCGACCTGGGGAATGGGAGCCGATGGGAGGGCGGTGGTGGTGCTGGTGGTGGCGGGGACAGCAACACTAGCTGGGGTGTGGTGGCTGCTGACACCTGCCTCCACAAGGGAGTCATCCTCCGAGTTGCTCTGGTCCTCAGCTGAGGTGGATGGTGCTGAGGACTCCTCGGTGTGGCTCCCCTCGCCCTCCGTGCCACTGGGTCCCTCCGACCACTCCTCGGCTGCTGACCCAGTCTGGCTCTCTGGCTCCTCCTGGTCCGTGGAGCTGTCCCCTTCCGTGGCCGTGGATGTATCTGCAAACAATGGGGAAACAGACAGACATCAGTCACCTGCACCAAACGCACACACCACTGTGAGCACAGCACATTACAGAGCAAGCCCTGGCATCATTAGTTGTACATTGCTAAAAGTGCCCTAACTGAACAGGAGAAGCCAATTGTCAGTCTGATGCCAAGCATGGCACTCACATCCCACATGGCCTTGCACCCATCTGTCTGGTGTCTGTTGGATTGCAACACCCCAGTGTGGACACATGCACCAAGTACACAGTAGTTGGACAGTGCAGAGGACACGGTGTGGCATGTGGACATGCACACATCACAGCTCTTGCCACTGAGTCAGTACAGGTTTCCGGATGAAAGGGATGCCCAGAGTCAAATAGGAAATGCATGTGATGCATACCAGCGACAGACACCATGATGCACCCATGTCCTGATAGCCATCGCCACAATGGTGTGCATGTAGCACATGTCACTCCCCTGCAGGACCACCAATAAGTTGACACATGCCATGGCAGAGGCATGACTGCTAAGTCATACATCAGTGTCTCAGTGATGTATGACTTGGCAGCCAGACAACAACACTATGCACTGTGTCACAATAGTAGGTCATGGGGAATGCAAGTCCTGGAGCTGCACAAGTGCACATGTACATCCCCCACACAACACATCATCTTAACCCTCATCTGTCCAGGTCATACCTATTGGACATATGGGAGACCTGTGACACTACCCTCTGAACCTGAGCCCCTCACAATTTGCTGTGAATGGGGAACAGCTGCCTGAACTTCACATTCGCATACCCCAGTCTGCACGGGCAGCTGATCAAACACCTATGTGACACACAAGTATCGTCTCCTATGGTCACATCTCCAGGGGCATGCTGAGCCCCTACCAAGAAACACCCCAGCAGTCCTGGCAACTAATCCACAGCACACTGACACAGAGGCAGACACCTGAGGGGTCAAATCACTGTGCACAATGTGTCAGCTGATACACGGGAGTGGGAGTACAGAGTGCATTGCATGTCCTGGAGTAGGCATGACTGTCCTGCTCCACATGAATGAGGGATGTGCCCTGGACAGTGGATAGCTGGCTATGTATGTGTGACACACGTAATCTGCACACTCCTGGGGCCCAAACATTGTTCCCACCCGCTGCATGGGCGTGTGCCACATACCCCAGGCACATGTGGTGGCTCAGCTCAGCAAGTGGACCGCATATCAAAGCAACACGCAGATCACATGTCCGAACACAGTCGTTGTGTGAACAATGGACCCACCCATGATGCCCACAACAGAGTTAGGGAAACAGATGCTGTCCCCCACCTTTAGTGAAGCAAACTGAAAGGACACAGTCCCAAGTGACACAATTCCCTGAATGTAAAGGCCACACCTGGGTATCAGATGAGCAGTGGGCAGTGCACAATAGAGGGACATGGCTCCTGGACAACATGACTGCTGCACTGTGGCAGTTGAACCAGGCCAGAGGAGGGCACAAAGCATGTAATACAGAGTTCACAGTGCAGTCTTTGACTCACCCCCTCCTTGCTGCTGTCTGGCCTTCAGCTGCCCATCCAAGTCTGGAAACACCACCGCCAGGATCTGGAGCATGTGGGGGTCAGGGTCCGTGTTCCGCCCCTCCTGCGAGGAGGCGACAGCTTCAGCTGGACCCGTGCAATCCTCCGGGTCCAGCCCCGAAGGTCCTGCCACCTCTTCTGGCAGTTGCGGATCCGGCGCTTGTAGACCCCCACGGACCGGACGGCCCGGACGATGTCCTTCCAGATCTCCTGCTTCCGATGGGCATTAACCTGTCAGGATGACAAAGTGAAAAGGCCATTACTACACATGCAACATATCCGTGCATGACACAGTTGTATATACATGTCTCAATCACAGGGGCACATGATGTACACAGGCAGTGCAAAGCTGCCCATGGACAGTTTGCTAGACGTCACTACATGGTATCATTGCATGGGAAGTAAAACCTTGTTCAAATGCACTGTCACTGAACCATACCTGTCCAGTGCATGTCACTACACACTATGGGGGTGACAACTACTCAGTGAGCCTGCTAGCCAGTGGCGTGCAGACTTTCAGCCTTGCTAGTCAGACAAAATGCACATTCAGAAAGGCAGTGCACAGAACACTCACCTGCTCCCCTGGTGTCCCATACAGCTTGCTGGACTGTGGAAGTAGGCTGTCCAGCAGGGCCTGGTTCTCTTCAAGGCTGAAGGCTGGGGCTCTCTCCACAGTACGTGCCATTGCAGGGTCCAGAGGGGCAGAGACAGCAGCAGTGCAGTGGCAGATGTCGTCCTGGAGCATGTAGTGCAGGCAAGTGAGCTCTCAGGGGAACAGCCAGCAATATATATGTGCTGGAGAGGCAGATACTGTCCCTTGTGTCCAAAGTGATAGGTCCAAGTCGTTTGCATCTTCTGAATCTGGCCAATCCATGGAATAGCAGCACCAAAACACGCCCACAGCATCCTTCAAATCTTCAACTTCATGACATACATGATTTTGCAACATTGTTGTGGGTGACCAACTGATTTTCCAGCAACCGACTCGTTCGAAATTCGAAAACGCGTCCGTTGCCAGGCAAGCCCATTGTCAATGGGTGCGCACCGATCGGTCCATTGCGGTACAACGCGTACAGGGGTACAACGCGTACCCGCACACATTGAATGCAATGGGCCGGCCGGGGCACCGATCGGTCCATTGCAGTTCAACGCGCATAGGGGTACAACGCGTACCCGCACACATTGAATGCAATGGGCCGGCCGGGGCACCGATCGGTCCATTGCAGTTCAACGCGCACAGGGGTACAACGCGTACAGGGGTATAACGCGGACCCGCACACATTGAATGCAATGGGCCGGCCGGGGGCACCGATCGGTCCATTGCAGTTCAACGCGTACAGGGGTACAACGCTGCATAGGGTACAACGCGTACGCCGCACACATTGAATGCAATGGGCCGGCCGGGGCACCGATCGCTCCATTGCAGTACAACGCGTATAGGGGTACAACGCGTACCCGCACACATTGAATGCAATGGGCCGCCCGGGCACCGATCGGTCCATTGCAGTACAACGCGTACATGGGTACAACGCGTACCCGCGACACATTGAATGCAATGGGCCGGCCGGGGGCACCGATCGGTCCATTGCAGTACAACGCCGTACCGGGTATAACGCGCACTCGCACACATTGAATGCAATGGGCCGGCCGGGGCACCGATCGGTCCATTGCAGTTCAACGCGTACAGAGGTACTAACGCTGCACCCGACACATTGAATGCAATGGGCCGGCCGGGGCACCGATCGGTCCATTGCAGTTCAACGCGTACATAGGGTATAACGCGTACCCGCACACATTGAATGCAATGGGCCGGCCGGGGCACCGATCGGTCCATTGCAGTACAACGCTGTACAGGGGTACAACGCTGCACCCGCACACATTGAATGCAATGGGCCGGCCGGGGCACCGATCGGTCCATTGCAGTTCAACGCGTACAGGGGTACAACGCGTACAGGGGTTCAATGCGTACCGCACACATTGAATGCAATGGGCCGGCCGGGGCACCGATCGGTCCATTGCAGTTCAACGCGTACAGGGGTACAACGCGTACCCGCACACATTGAATGCAATGGGCTGGCCGGGGCACCGATCGGTCCATTGCAGTTCAATGCGTACAGGGTACAACGCGTACCCGCACACATTGAATGCAATGGGCCGGCCGGGAGCACCGATCGGTCCATTGCAGTACAACGCGTACAGGGGTACAACGCGTACCCGCACACATTGAATGCAATGGGCCGGCCGGGGCACCGATCGGTCCATTGCAGTACAACGCATCACTGTACATGTGACTGGCATATGTCAGCATGCCTGTCTCAGATGGACATATGCCAGCCACAGATAGCTCCCAGGGAGTGAGGGGCACACCTACATCATGACAGCCTGTCCAAACGTTATCATAAGGCATGTAAGGCTGCATTTCCTATTGTGTGTATGTTGGTGTACATGTTGTCCTGTGGGTGTCACCTGTGGGCAGCCACCCCCAGGCTGTGCATGTGTTCATGGGGACAGGATCCTGGGTGTTACGTGTACATGACCACTGTGATGTGCAACTGTTCATATCTGTGCATGTGCCATGGTCACATTTCACGGTGGTGTATGTGTATGTCATGTCACATACCCCGTGAGTCCCATGTGGGACGGTATGTTTGAGCCAGGGTGTCCCAGTGGCACAATAGTGATGGTCCTCCACAGTCTTTGTGCATGTAGTGTTTACAATGTCTCTGATTTCATGTGCACAATGGGAGACAGTCTCCACATCCCGGTTGTGTGTGCATGGACTTTGATGTTGTGCGTGTGTGTGTCACAGACGTCCATGTCTGTCCTGCCGTGGCAAGTGGGGCCACTACCTGTGGGGGTCATGGTTGTTTTGCTGTGGTGTATACATGATACTCCATGTAATGCCAGTGTCCATGTGGCAATACAGGGTCCCTGGGAATGTACCTATCGTTGAGCTGTGGTGCCTGGGGCACATCTGTCCTCACATGTCACTGTGGGGGGTTATTGTGACACGGCAGCAGGAGATGGGAACTGTGACACGGCCTCATGATATCCAATGGGCCAACCTGGGACTAATTGATGCCATCTGTTGGACCGTGTTGACAGATGTTGGCCATGTATGTACCATACATGTCCTTCCGGAACTGCACACTTCATGTAGTTGTGCCTCATAATGATGTATGTTGGGATATTGAGTGTGTTCAATGCCGCATATGTGGGGTGACTGACAATCTTGCTTACTTCTCCTCTGCACTGCAGGGCTCCTGCTGTCCATCGACCATTCCCAGACCTGGCAACGATGGTGGAACGGGACAGCATCCGACGGTACCGCTTCACCAGGCAGCTGATTGAGGATTTGGCAGTGCAGTTGTCCCCACATTTGCAGCCTGGCCGGCCGTATCCTACAGCGCTGACCCCCAAGGTGAAGGTGATGGCAGCCCTACACTTCTTTGCCACCGGTACCTTCCAACATACTGTGGCGACTGCTGGTGGGATGTCACAGACCATGTTGAGCCGTGTGCTCCGCGATGTTTTGGCGGCAATGTTGCTATTCCTGAACCGGTACATCTATTTCCCTAGACTGCGACGACTCACTGACGTGAAGAGTGACTTTTATGCCCTGGGGAGGATGCCGCATGTCATTGGCTCCATTGATGGGACACATGTGGCTTTGGTACCACCACAGGCCCAGGAGCAGGCCTACAGGAACCGCAAGCACTACCACTCGGTCAATGCACTGGTGGTGTGTCTTGCAGACATGACCATCACACACGTGTGTGCCCGTTTCCCTGGTTCAGCACATGATGCCTTTGTGATGAGGAGTAGTCGCATCCCCAGGATGATGGCACAGATGCAGAACCAGCGTGCCTGGCTTGTCGGTGTGTACTGACTTTGTGCCATTGTGTGTGATCTGATCTGTAGTATTCCGCCCACTTTTCCAAGTCAGCTAATGTGCACTTGTCTGTCCGTAGGTGACTCGGGATACCCCAACATGCCGTGGTTGCTGACACCCCTCAGGAACCCTGTGACACCAGCCCAGATGCGCTACAATGAGGCACATGGTCGGACCAGGAGAGTGATTGAGCGGACATTTGGTCTCCTGAAGAGCCGCTTCCGCTGCCTGGACAAGACCGGAGGGTCCCTCCCATATGCCCCTGCGAAAGTGTGCAAGATTATCATCGTCTGCTGCATGCTCCACAATCTGGCAGTGCGGAAGGAGTTGCCTCTCATCCAGGATGACAATGACCAACATCCGCCACCTGTGGAGGATCCTGGCCTGGACCACGATGCCAGTGACGATGATGATGATGATGATGATGGTGATGTCCGCACACAGCTCATCACCAACTTCTTTAGCTGAATGTGAGTATCCTGAGGTGTCATGTCAATGATGTGAGTTGGCATGATGTGTGGGTGGTGCTCTGGTGCTGTTGGAGTGTGTCCATGGGCTACTTGACTGGATGTGTGTTGCGATGTGTGCTAACAGGTGGGCTGTACTCCCCAACAGTGTTGACATGCTAACTTGGTTCTGGGTGGGTATCTTGTAACATGTATTGTGCATGAGTTTTGCTGTTCTGTCCTGTACTCCATTGCTTTTGACTGTGTGTCATTTCTGTCCTTCACAGGGTACTTTCAGATTCGTTTGGTCAACTGTGTCCACCGACGACGTGATTGCACTTCCAGGCTGGTAGCTGTTGTGTCCCTACAGGTGATGTGCGCCACACCCATGGACTTCCTTCCGTCTACAGTTGTTGACTGTGTGCCCGCTGCCAGGTGGGATTACCTTGCATCTGTAGTGGTTACGACATGTTGCAACTGTGTAATAAACCTGTGCTTCACTTTGTGATGTGCGTTGTCTGTGGTCACACATTTGAGTGCCATTTGCTTACTGTACCTGTGGGCTACTTGACTACAACTGGGAATGGGTGTGGTGTCTGTGCATTGCACCGTCTTCCCTGGCAACATCAGTGTAGGCAATGAGTCAGATGACCTAGGTGTGTATGTGTTGTGTAGCCCTGGTGGTGTGTCTCCCTCATATGTGTCACGTTGCCTTTACTCACATGCCTGTGTTGTCCTTGCTGTTGCAGTTTGCATACACAGTGTAATTTTGCAGTTCATCATCCCCATAACACCACCCACGTTGGAATCACAACAGAGGCAAGTATGGTGTATTAGTGTGTTTATTGTGATACATTTGTGTTAATAGTGCATAGGATGGGTAGTGCTGTACATACATCTTGCAATCCGAAGTTCCTAGGTGAATTGAAAGTCCTGGTAGACAGGATCCCCAGTATCGGGCCACAGTTGTCTGACACATTGGTCCAACTTGTACTCCCCATGCAATGTGTGGGAGTAGTGTTGCCGTCAACAGGGTGAACAGTCTGTGCACAAAGGCGAACATCCAGAACAGGTTCAGGCTTCCTGGGAGTTGCGCTTGGCCATCGGCCTCTCACTTTCCCCTCCTCGGACGACCCCTCTTCTTGGGGGGCCCTCAAGTACAGGCTGCTGCGGTGCAGGGGACTCTCCGCCAGAGTCATCCTCCCTCCCTGTGGCAGTTGCAGTTTGTTCGGCACCAGATGTTGTTGGCACACAGGGAGGTGTGGACTGGTTGCTGTTCATCTGGCGGAGGCATTGTAAAATGTCCCTGTGCACCGCCGTCATCTCATGCAGTGCATCCCACTTGGACTCCACGCGGGACATGTGTGAGTCCACGCGGGACATGTGTGACTCCACGTGGGACATGTGGGAGTCCAAGCGGGCATGATGGGCAGCCTGCTGCTGTTTCATGTCTCTGAGGAGCCCCACTACCTGGCTGAGGTCTTCGGTGCTGGACTGGTACGCATCAGCTATGCGTACCAGTTGTGGGTCATCATGCACACCAGCAACGTCTGCAAGCAGCGACCTCTGTCTCCCACCCCTCCCACCACCCCTGCTGACATGTGCAGTGTGTGCGGTGGCACGCACAGATAACCCTGGTCCACCTTGGGGGTTGGTGGTGGTGGTGGTGTCCATGGCCCCAGGTTGGTCCAGGGTCCCTGTGCTGGTGTTGCTCATTGTTCTGTCCATGTCGGCAGGGATGGTATTTGTGGTGACAGTCGTTGGAGGGGTGGGTGCAGGGGTGCAGCTGGTGGTCCTGCTGGTGCTGCAGCTGGTGGTCCTGCTGGTGCTGCATGTTGACTTGCACCGGATGTGCCAGGTTGGTCTTCATCGTCCGAGGAGGACAGAGGCTGTACGACGCCAGTGAGCTCCGCATCCTCCTGAGCCTGGGACTGGGACTCCTCAGCGTCTGCTGCTGTGTCCCCATCATCACCTGTTTTTGGGAGACACAAACAATGTATGTTATGTTTCTGCAGGCATCAATGGTTGACACACATGACAGTTGTGACTGTGCCTCTGGGTGCGGGCCTGTACATTGCATTGTCCTAAGTCGTCACAGTCAGGGGTTGATATTGGTGTGGCACATTGTCCTGCATTATTTGGGCATTTCTATGTATTTTTGGGGTGTGAACATGGTCTGCATTGGTTGTGTTTGGTTGACAGCCAGCCCTCCTTCCCACCCACCCAGCCAGTCAGTTATCCCACCATGGAACGTGCTTGCGTTGCAGGGAGTGGAAGTTGTCTCTCAGGATGTCAGTCAGTGGTGTCCTGCTGTTTGTTGGTGCACAGTTGGCAGCAGGGCCTTGTGCTCCCCACAGCAGTAGCCAGTGTCAGCCATCTTGTAGGTCCTTCTCCACTCCCTGTGATGTGAGCATGGTTCAGGGTGGTGTTGATGGGACAGTTGTGGGTGTGACCAATATCAGTGGCTATGACTCCCATCATGCTATTGCCTCCACCCCCCTTCCCAGCATGCCCATGCTTCCTTCCTTTTGACTCTGCTTCCCTGTGGGGTGGGCTGGCGGTGCTGACAGGATGGCTGGGAGTGTTGTCCTGGCAGTTGTTTGGCTAAAAGTCCCAAGAGTGGCCCTGTGCTTCACACAACATAACCCAGGGTGGTGGTTCTTTGTGGGATCTTGTGTTAGGATGGGGGGCATTGCATTCTACCAGGTGGGTTCTGTGGAGTTTGTGTTGGGGTGTGTGTGAGGGGAGGTGCTTGTGACTATGGTCAGTGCTGCAAGTCCTCCTTCCCACCCAGCTAGCCAGATATCCCACCATGGAACGTGCTTGCATTGCAGGGAGTGGAAGTTGTCTCTCAGGATGTCAGTCAGTGGTGTCCTGCTGTTTGTTGGTGCACAGTTGGCAGCAGGGCCTTGTGCTCCCCACAGCAGTAGCTAGTGTCAGCCATCTTGTGAGTCCTTCTCCACTCCCTGTGATGTGAGCATGGTTCAGGGTGGTGTTGATGGGACAGTTGTGGGGGTGAGCTATGTCTGTGACTACGACTCCCATCATGCTATTGCCTCCACCCCACTTCCCAGCATTCCCATACTTACTTGCTTTTGTGGGGAGTTCAGTGTGTGTGGGTGTGAGAGCAATGGCAAGATGGCTGACAGTGGTGTCCTGCTGTTGGTTGGTGTGCAGTACCCAGCATGCCCTTGTGCTCCCCACGACACAGCAACAGTGTCAGACATCTTTGATGGGCCTTTCCACTCTCTGTGGGATGTGCATGCGTGAGTGTGAGCTTGCTGGGCCATGTGGTGGGGGATGTAGAGCTGTGACTACGACTCCCATCATGCTATTGCCTCCACCCCCTTCCCAGCATGCCCATGCTTCCTTCCTTTGATTCTGCTTCCCTGTGGGGTGGGCTGGCTGTGCTGACAGGATGGCTGGGAGTGTTGTCCTGTCAGTTGTTTGGCTAAAAGTCCCAAGAGTGTTCCTGTGCTTCACACAACATAACCCAGGGTGGTGGTTCTTTGTGGGATCTTGTGTTAGGATGGGGGCATTGCATTCTACCAGGTGGGTTCTGTGGAGTTTGTGTTGGGGGGGTGTGTGAGGGGAGGTGCTTGTGACTATGGTTAGTGCTGCAAGTCCTCCTTCCCACCCAGCCAGCCAGATATCCCACCATGGAACGTGCTTGCATTGCAGGCAGTGGAAGTTGTCTCTCAGGATGTCAGTCAGTGGTGTCCTGCTGTTTGTTGGTGCACAGTTGCCAGCAGGGCCTTGTGCTCCCCACAGCAGTAGCCAGTGTCAGCCATCTTGTGAGTCCTTCTCCACTCCCTGTGATGTGCGCATGGTTCATGGTGGTGTTGATGGGGCAGTTGTGGGGGGCAATATGTGTGACTGCGACTCCCATGATGCTATTGGCTACACTGACTTGGCCAGCATACACAGAATTCCTTCCTTTGAGTGTTCTTCACTGTGTGTTGGTCTTGTTGTGGTGGCTACATGTCTGGATGTGTTTGTTAGTTCTATTTGTGCCACTGCCTAGCTGTAGTTGTAGTTGTTTGTACATGTGATGGCACAGTTGGATGTGACTTTTTTGATGGCATGTGTTGTGTTTATCTGACTGACATACACATTTTGGGATGATTCTGTTCTGGTTGCTGTGTAATTGCTATGAGTGCATGGTTTGACTCTCCCCTTGACAGTGATGTGTGTGTGTTTTGTGGCAGTATATTGTGTACATTTGTTGTGTACTCACCAGGCTCTGGTATGTCCTCTAGTCCATATACACTCACTGGCGGAAGGATGGCCCGCACCTTCTCCTCCCAGGGCCTGAGGTATATTGGCTTGGCAGGAGGGCCACTGCCGGTGAGTTGGCTGTTGATGTAGTCTTTTTTGAGCAGGTCCCGTACCCTCCTGCGCACGTCATACCACCTGTTCTGGATGTCGCTCTTTTGTGCGCCGACATGGTGATTGTGCGTTCACCCTGTTGATGATCCTCTCCCACATCTTGGTTTTCTGGGAGATGGGGGTCTGTTGGACCAGTGTGCCAAACAGCTGTGGCTCTACCCTGAGGATCTCGTCTACCATGACTTCCAATTCACTATCTAGGAACTTGGGATTCTACTTAACACAAAATGAGGAAAAATTGGCCCCACTCCTAAATTACTTCAAGAACACTTAACTTGGCCATCTAAGCAGGTTGTTTCACAGGATAAAGCAAAGGTTTCCCATTGACTGGTGGAACTGTTACTCGGCCTGGAAAAACAAAAATGTTATGGAGGGATGGCACAATTCATTTAACAAATCTGTTGGAAGATCTCACCCTAACCGTTATCATTTCCTGGAAATTTTGAAGGAAGAACAAAGTTTCCAGGAAATGAGAATGGTGCAATCTTTGTCAGGTAGCCTGAGAGAGTATTGGCAAAATCCATCATTTTCCATTTACATTACTAATAAACTCTAGAGTTTTTTCAACATTTACCAATTCACTTAGGGGCATATTTACAAGCCCCTTGCGCCACTTTTGCGCCGCCGTTGCGTCACGCATGTGACGCAGCGGCGACGCAAACCATGCGCCGCGTTGCGCTATATTTACAACGTGACGCATCTAGGGAGATGCCTCACGTAGTAAACCCCTGCGCCACATGAAACCTGCGTCAGGTTTCATGTGGGCGTACCGGCGCAGGGGGGGGCGTTCCGGCGCAGGTACGCCTCGGAAAAGTGACGTAGGGAAATCTACAAGATTTCACGCAGTCACTTTTCTCGACGCTGGTGCGTCAAATCCTTACGCCTGCTTCAAGCAGGCGTAAGGATTGACGCACCATGTTAGGGATAGGGAAGGTTGGAACAGTGCTGGAGTTGCATCGCGCTTGCGACACAACTTCAGCACTGCGCCAACCTTCCGCCGGCAGATGCGTCACGCATCTGCTTATCCTTGCGCCACGATGCGCCGCATTGTAAATGCGGCGCATCGGACGTGGCGCAAGGGTAAACTTGTGTGACGCATTTTCCCTGGCGTATCCCTGCTGATATGCAGGGATGCGCCAGGGAACGTAAATATGCCCCTTAGAATTTTTAATTTTTTTAAGCTAAATTAAACAATAGTTTCTAGCTGTAGTTGCCTTCTTTCTTCAACTCCTGGTGATATTGCATAAACCTGTCACCAATATTCTTGAGTAATTCAATAATCCAAACAGTAAAATCCAAATCCATGAAAAAAGCCAGCACTCAAATTTAAAAAGAAAAAAAAACCATCTCCTACATTCCATTAATTTGTAATCCACAAAAATGCAAAAAAAAGAAAATCCCAAAAAGAAATTGCTGATGAAAGCCAGTTATTCAAAAGTCCCAAAGTAACATCCAATGCCCAAAACGAAATTCCCCCCAAAAGTGTCTTGCAATAATACAGCCATGAATACAGAGTTTCTCCTTCACCGATGTGGTCTTTATCTTTAAAAGTCACAAAACGATAGAAAACCACGACGCAAAAAAAGTGAAAATGTTGCTTTTATTCCAAATAGGTTTAAAAATGCTTTATCTATGATTTTCCCCCCACATTTTTTAATTGAAATTAAAAATAAAATCAACCGTCCCTATGTGCGCAAACTAACACAGCCTGCATAGGGACGTAGAAGTGTTCAAAACAACAAATGAAATACAATTCTGTACTGTACAACATCTATCTTCAAGCCCCAACTCAGAACTCTCCACAGCCTTCCATTCACAGAATTGGAACATCTCACCACTCAGAGCATCTCAGCCATTATGAACTCCATCCACTCTGGAGCACCCACCGACCTCTGCCCCCACCACATCTTCAATAGCAAAAGCAGCAAAATCAGCAGTGAACTCACCTCCATTTTTAAAGCATCCATTACCACGGACACCTTCCCTGATCGCCGGAAACACCCAGAAGGGAAACAGCATTTACAACGCTGTCTCCACAAAGCGATACCATTACAACGCGGTTGTTACAACGACCACGTTGTTACCATGAGTGCCATTACATCACAAGTCGTTTCAACGTCTTCTGATGTAATGGTGCGCCCCCTACAGCAAGTCGTTGAAACGACTTCTGATGTAATGGTTTGCGTGGTAACAACACAGTCGTTGTAACGACCGTGTTGTAAAGGAATGCGTGAACAACGCATTTGTTGTAAACACCTATATTCCACCCAGAGATCAGACCCCTCCTTAAGAAACCCTTTCAAGAACTACAGCCCAATCTCTCTGCTCCTCTTCCCCACCAAAGTCCTCGAGAAGGCCATCATCCGACAACTCACTAAACAACTGGAAAACAACAAACTGCTGAACTCCTCCCAGACTGGTTTCTGTGCCAACCAAAGCACTGAAACCGCTGTGGTCACTGCCACCAATGACACCAGAACCCTCCTCGACTGGGAAGACACAACAGCCCTGATTCTCCTTTACCTCTCTGCAACACTCGACACCGTATCCCACCACACCCATATCAAGAGGCTCTGCCACATCGGGATCCAGGAATGCACCCTCAAATGGATCGCATCCTTCCTCACAGAACGAACCCAGAGAATCCACCTACCACCCTTAATGTCAGAACCCAAGAACATCATCTGCAGCATCCCGCAAGGTTCATAACTCAGCCCCACCCTGTTCAACACCTTAATGACGCCTCTGGCCAACATCGCCAGAACCCATGGACTTAACATCATCTCCTACGCAGACGACACCCAGCTCATCCTTTTGCTCTAAGAAGACTCCTCCACCACCAGGTCTAACGTTCACAACTGCATGATGAACGTCGCCGAATAAATGAACACCAACTGCCTGAAGTGCAACATGAACAAGATGGAAGTGCTGATCTTTGGCAACACCTCTCTGTGGAACGACACCAGGTGGCCCTCCGAGCTTGGGCCCACACCCACACCAAAGGACCATGCCTGCAACCTTGGCATCATTCTGGACAGCAAACTCACCATTAAACTCCAGAACAAAACAGTCGCCTCTGCTTGTTTCCACATTGTATGTATGCTCTGAAAGATCTTCGGATGGCTTCCCATCGACACCAGGAAAACTGTCACCCAAGCCCTAGTCACCAACCGACTTGAACATGGCAACGCGCTCTATGCAGGGATCACAATCCAACTCCTGAAGAGACTCCAGACAATACAGATCACAGCTGCCAGACACATCCTCAACCTCCCAAATAGGCCCACATCACCCCTCACCTCAGGAACCACCACTGGCTCCCCATCCCGAAAAAATGTCAAATCAAGATACTGGTACACGCCTACAAGGCCCTCTATGACCAAGGACCAGTATGCATCAACCACCGCCTGAGCTACCACTAACCCTCCAGACACCTGCGCTCCCTCTCCTTCACCCTCGCTCAAATTCACCGCATCCGTCAGATCCACAACAGAGGATGCTCCTTCTCCTACCTCGCCGCCAAATCTTTAAACGACCTTCCCATCCATCTCCGTACATGGCCCTGTCTTACGCAGTTCAGAAAGGGACTCAATACCTGGCTCTCTGACTGATAGCATCAGGATCCCAGCGCCTGGATACCCTCTTGAGTGATTGGTCACACTCTACAGTTACAGACATTCCTTGATAGACTGATTGTTCTGCCCCCTTACAATCAACTTAGCCACCACTAAATTAAAAAAAGTAAAGTACATTTTTCTTACCTGACTGCATTTCTTTCATGCATCAGATCCTGACTGCGATTCTCCACCGACTGTAGAAACAGACACAAAACCGCTCACATCAAGCCTGAAAGTGAAAAGAAAAAAAGACCATTGAAGTCAATAAGTAACCATCGGAAAATACTTTGAAAAATATAAAAAAAATATGTTGTGCACTGTTTAAATTATATGTGGAATTTTTGTGAAGTAAGTTATCTTTTTTACTATTTATTAATAAATTTCCAGATTTTTTAAAACTAATGTAATAAATATTTAAATTAATAATCCTGGTGTAGCTATTTATCTTTGTCAATAAAATTATTACAAATGATGTAACATTTGTAAACATTGTTCTTAATGTTGCTTTTTTATTATAAAACATTTTTAAAAAATTCAATGTTAATTCTATTCTTAGAGAAATTAGGCATGTAAACAAATGCATAGTATATTAAGGTTTTAAACATCAATACGCAGGTATAAAAATAAATACCTAAGTAATAATACACTTCCACTTCCCCATCCAATACCACTAAATCCCTTGCATCCTGTTCCTAAAGGTTTGTGTTACAGTTTAAAAATGTTTTTAATAAAATATCACATAAATTAATGTTTAAACATTAATACACTTCCCCACACAATACCCCGCTATCCCTTGCATCCCATCCCTAATAATTTGTGTCAGTCTTAAAATATTTTATAATAATAATAATAACAAGTTTATATAGTGCTTTATACTGCACTTCTCACGTTTCTAAGCACTGACGTAGCTGAGACCACGTTGGGTGTCAGGTCTCCTCAAGGCTCCGTCATCACTCTTGAGGTGACCTGACACCCAACAGGAGACAGAGCTCAAGCCAATAACAAGTACACACTCTGAAATACCTTCTTCGAGGTGGGACCACAATAAAAAGAATACATGTTTAGTAAATTTAAAAAAGCTAAATATTTTTTCAGGGATAAAGTATTTCATTTGGAAAAGTGTATTGCAGGAAACATTAGTAAATTTAATAAATTACAGAAATCACTGAATACAGTACCCAAATGGAAAGTGGACATTTTTGACCTAGTATTTAAAAACTACCTAAATGTTTTCAAAACATTCCATTATTAAATTCTAAAAAATGTATAAAGTAAAAGAAATCATTTGTTTCACACACAAAATATATGTTTAATGTGAAAGAAGAGGAATATCTTCATGAACAAGAACAACTATTCAGTGAAAAATGGAATTCATGTGTGGTGTTGGCTTTATGTAACTTTCATCTACATTCCTGAAAATAAACCTACAAACACTATGTTAACTAAAACATTCACATCATTTAAAAAATAAATCCATGTTCTCTATTTTTTCTTTAGAAAAAAACAGAAACTTTTGAGGAAGCAATACATAGAATCAAGAAAAGCCAACAGATTACTGTTATGTTATGGATACAGATACTACAAGGAATGAATAAGTGAGCGAAGGGCTCTTTGGAGGTGTGTTTCAGTGAAAATTGTATGGGAAGGGCAGTTGTCCTAGGTGACAGAGTATTAAGAACAAGTGAACAATTCATAATTTCAAAACAACAATCAACAGTAAAAGACACCAAGTAAAGGATTACCCTACACTACCATTAACATATGCAGACACTCAAAAATCACTCCTTCTAATGACCCACTTCTAATGTACAATAATATTAAAATAATATTCTTTTTTTTGACTATCCAGACCCCAACACTAGAGCAAACTAGAATTTGGATGATAGATGGTACCTATCAGGCTTCAACTAAATATACAGAATTCATGGAAAAATACATGATAAAAAAATGCTACTAATATATGCTTTGCTACATGACAAGAGTACTCAAGGATACTTGATTATCTGAGTATACTCGGTAGTACTCAATTGATTAACAAGTCAAAATAACAAACTTCAACACTCTAAAATTTTTGTTGATTTTGAACTGGCAATGTTAAATAAAATTCAATAAACATGGCCAAAAACCAATGGAAGCCTGTTTTTTCTTCTTTTGGTAAATAGTATGGACAATAATTTGAATACAACCTTTGTAGAAGAATTCATTTCAGATAGATATTTACAACATGAAATTAAGAAACTCACATTATTGGCTTTCAATCCTCCTTAGTTGAACAGCATTACAACACTCAGGGCCTTATTACGATGTCGGGCAGACTTGCATCCGCCCCACACCGTATGGGTATGGGAACCACCCGACCATGGGTCGGCAGTTCCACATACCTAATTACAATGTGACCACACATGGTGTGGTCGCAAACTCCCATTTCCCTATGGGAGCTTGTGCTGCGGCCGTAAACCGGACGTAGCACAAGCTACCCACAGAGAATTGGGAATTTGTGTGAATCCCTGCACCATGTGGCAGGCACTGCGCACGGTGGAGGGATTCACAGGGGGGCACCCTCGACCCCCAACCAGAGGCCGCTGGGTTAAGGGGGCCCTGCTAGGGGCCCCCAATGTCGCATTCTGACAGACTTTCCATGTCGGAAAGCCCAACATGGAAATCCTGTCGGAAACTGACATCATAATCCCAACAGCGGAAATGCCGCCCATTAAGATTACATGCCGGTCTCCGACTCCCGTCGGAATCCAGCCGGAATGACCGTCCGGCTTCAGTTTCGACCGCCTGCATTGTAAGGCGGCAGTCGAAACTGAAACCGCAATGAGGCTTGGAAAGCCTCTTGTCTGAGCCTCATCGTAATCGGGCCATAATGTCAAAGTGACTGCTTTGCAGAAAATATAGAAATAATGGAAGAATTCCACAATAAGTTTGAGGGAACATGCATTGGTCACTTAGAGCCTTTTTACAAGTCTGGACGTCCATGGACTGCCAGACTAGCAGCGGCGCGGCGGTGGCAGTCCAGCCTCTGCCGCTGCAGAGGTCCGACCTCCGTATTATACATTCGGCAGTCGGGCTGCCATTTAACTGCCGCAACTGCCATGGGAACCGTGTTCCCTGGTGGTGAGGCTGCGGTCAGGGGCTCAAAATATTCTGGCGGTGCTGCTGCGGCACCACCATGCATATTTTGAGTTTCCCGACCTCCAGCCTTACATGGCAGTTAACAATGCCATGTAAAAGCTGGTGGTGGGGAAACAAAGGGTCCCCCTTGCAAGTAGGTGCATGCAGGGAGGAACATGCTGTGCCCCCTGTGTGCAAGCACCCCTCCAGTTCCAGCACAGCATGGCCTTTACAGTCCATGATGTGTTGGAACACGCTGTGGCGGTCCCACAGTGGGCAGTGTTAAAGGCTCATTGAGCCGTTTTACTGCACCGCCATGGGACCACCATGATGCCCGTCTGCCAGACAACGATTTATACCGTAATCTGGCGGGCGGGCAGCATTCGGGTTTGGCAGTGCAGGAGCGGGGCAGAGGTGAACCGCCTGCTCCCACACTGCCAAACTCGTAATGAGGCCCTTAGCCAGGCTGAGTAAGAGAAAGCCAAAAAGTTTTTAAATACCTCACTTGGAAGGAGAGGCATAGCAAATAATGTCATAGAAGGGTAGCACAACTCTTTCAACTGTGTAGCAGGAAAACAACATGCATCACTTCACAGTTTCGTAGAAAGTCTCAAAAAATGCATCAAACACAATCAAAAAGAAAATCAGGCACAACTAAGGGGCAATTCCGATTCAGGCCGGAAATCACTCCGACCGAGCCGGACCCGGAGAGATTTCCGACCGAATCGGACTCTGGCAGTCCGACCGAACGAGTACGATGCGCACGCATGCAATCGGACTCGAGTCGGTCGGACTCCCATTGAAGTCAATGCGAGCCGGACGTACAACGCGTACGCGGGCTCCCTTTGACTCAATGGGTGCGAGGCGAACAAGGGCACCCCCTGCAGCGGGTATGCCTCGATGCGACTCGCGGCGTACATGCACAGGTAGGGGGGACCCATGGGTCCCCCCTGTGTGCGACTCGCGCGGCTACACGTACAGGGGGGTCCGACACGGACCCCCAAAGTCCGGCTCCGACTGCTCTTTCGAGCCGGACGGCGCGAGTCAGTCGGACTGCTCGCGGTGCGCATCGTACTTGCCCGGCCGGGGAACGTCTCCATTGCGCGGTGCGAGTCGTGTCCGTGCGAGTCGGTCGGAGCGGTTCGGACCCGCGTACGAGTCGGTCGGCGATTTCGCGTGCGCTCGCATCGTACTCGCTCGGTCGGACGCACGTACGAATCAGTCGGGAAAGAGGGCTCCGAATCGGATCCGGTTAAGCCGAATCCGATTCGGTGCCCTACCGGCCGAGATCGGAATCGGCCCCTAAATGTTTATAATTCAGAACAATTTCAGGGTTAGACTTCATGGAAATGATTGTATTTACTTTAGCAAACTTAAAAGCGTAGTACTAACAGTAGGAAAAAATAAATAGTTTTTAATAACTCACAGTTTCTTTACTTGGTGCCTTCTTCTGTGTCCGCCTGCAAATCCAAAATCCCTTAAAAACAACTAGAAGATAAAGAGAATTGGAAAAAAATGCTCTACTAACTGCCATATAAAATCCGCTTTTGAAAACTTAAAAATTTCCTAAAAAATGTTACTTAAAAAAGCTCCTCGTAAAAGAACAAAAAAAAGGATAAACCAAATGGCCACAGCCAGCAAAAAATATCAGAGACAGAGACTTTCTTCCGTCAGAAAACCAGGAAATCCAGTCCATCATGGTGCTCTCTACGTGGGTTACTTAAAATCAAAAACATAAAGGTCCACAACTGCAAAGGTAAATGTTTCAAACTAACATCAATACAAAATGCATAATGTAATGTAATTTTTCATGATAAATGAAAATAAAACTAACTTAACCCCTTCGATGCTCATGACGGAATGGTTCCGTCATGAGCATCGGTGCCCCTGTGCTCATGACGGAACCATTCTGTCATGAGGCAAGGGGCACGAAATCCCTCTGCTGCAGACAGCAGAGGTATTTCCTTTTCTCCCCCACAGCCTCGGCTCCCGAGGCCCCCCTCCCTTTCAGTGAAATGAAGATCAGCGCGCACGTCGCGCTGACTTCATTTCAATGAAAACGAAACTAAAATGAGCCTTTAGGCTCATTTCAGTTTCACTTTACGTGCTCAGGGGCTATCTCAGCCCCCTGAGCACGTAGAAAGACGGGAGAGGTATCATTGGAAAGGGGAGAATCTCCCTTTCCAATGGTACCTCTCCCCAGTGGATACCTGCTTGGGGATCGCCCCAGGAGGGCGATCCCCAAGCAGGGATCCACCCACTAAGGCACCAGGGAGGGGGAGTGGCCCCTTGGGCAAGGGCTTTGCTCCCCCAAAAAAATTGCCATTGTTCAGTCTTTCTGCCCCCTGGGGGCAGATGGGAGCAGTAGCCCCAATCTGCCCCCGGGGGCAGAAAGCCCACTAGACACCAGGGATTTTTATTAGGTGCATTTTTTTCAGGGTGGGGGCTGCCCGAAATGGGCACGCCAATGCCCCCACCCCCCAGCCACCATTACAGCCTTTCTGCCCCCCCTTGGAGGCAGATCTGGGGCAGTAGCCCCCAATCTGCCTCCCCGGTGGGGCAGAAAGCCCACTAAACACCAGGGATTTTTTTGGACGCATTCTTTTTTAGGGTGGGGGCTGCCCGAACCGGGCACGCTAATGCCCCCACCCCCCACCACCATTACAGCCTTTCTGTCCCCCCGGGGGGGCAGAAAGCCCACTAAATACCAGGGATTTTTTTGGACGCATTTTTTTTTAGGGTGGGGGCTGCCCGAAACGGGCACGCTAATGCCCCCACCCCCCCATCACCATTACAGCCTTTCTGCCGCCCCGGGGGGCAGAAAGCCCACTAAACGCCAGGGATTTATTTTATGTGCAATTTGTTTTAGGGTGGGGGCTGCCCAAAATGGGCACGCCAATGCCCCCACCCCCATCACCATTACAGCCTTTCTGCCCCACCCTGGGGGGCAGATGGGGGCTGTAGCCCCCAATCTGCCCCCCTGGTGGGGCAGAAAGCCCACTAAACACCAGGGATTTTTTTGGTGCAATTTTTTTTAGGGTGGGGGCTGCCCAAAACGGGCACGCCAATGCCCCCACCCCGCCACCACCATTACAGCCTTTCTGCCCCCCTGGGAGGCAGATGGGGGCAGTAGCCCCCAATCTGCCCCCCTGAGGGGGCAGAAAGCCCACTAAACGCCAGGGATTTTTTTTTGTGCAATTTTGTTTAGGGTGGGGGCTGCCCAAAATGGGCACGCCAATGCGCCCACGCCCTTGCCACCATAACAGTCTATCTGCCCCCCCCGGGGCTGCAGAAAGCCCACTTGATGCCAGGGATTTTTTTTTGCAATTTTTTTAGGGTGGGGCCTGCCCGAAGTGGGCACGCCAATGCCCAAATCCCCGCCACCATTACAGCCTTTCTGCTCCCCCTGGTCTCCCGATAAAAATGGTACCTCACACGCGTGGGTGGGGCAAGTACCCGCGACAGGCAAGGGCCCAAAACCTAGTGAGGCGACATCAAAATTACCTATCACAAACCAACCTGGTTTCAAGGGGGGTCCCATGAGTTTTTGGCCCCGGGTTCGGCGACCAGCTAGGAAAACCTACCAAACCCACACATTTCTGAAAACTAGACACCCGGGGGATTCCAGGGAGGTATGGCTTGCGTGGATCCCCCAAAGTTTTCTTACCCAGAAACCACCAGAAACCTGAAATTTTGCTGAAAAAATCACTTTATTCACACATTTTTGTGTGGGAAAGTTGTGGCATCACCGGGCTGAAACACATTTCCTACCACCCAGTGTTCCCCCAGGTCTCCCGATAAAAACGGTGCATCACTCGGGTGGGAGGCCCAAGTACCCGCGACAGGCAAGGGCCCAAAACGTATTGAGGCGACATCAAAATTGCCTATCAAAAGACGACCTGGTTTTGCAAGGGGGTCCCATGACTTTTTGGCCCGGGGCTCGGCGGCCACCTAGAGAAACCTACCAAACCCACACATTTCTGAAAACTAGACACCCGGGGGATTCGAGGGAGGTATGGCTTGCGTGGATCCCACAACGTTTTCTTACCCAGAATCCCCCAGAAACCTGAAATTTTGCTGAAAAAAATCACTTTTTTCACACATTTTTGTGTGGGAAAGTTGTGGCATCACTGGGCTGACACAAATTTCCTACCACCCAGCATTGCCCCAGGTCTCCCGATAAAAATGGTGCCTCACTCGGGTGGGAGGCCCAAGTACGCGCGACAGGCAAGGGCCCAAAACGTATTGAGGCGACATCAAAATTGCCTATCAGAAGACGACCTGGTTTTGCAAGGGGGGTCCCATGACTTTTTGGCCCGGGGCTCGGCGGCCACCTAGGGAAACCTAGGAAACCCACACATTTCTGAAAAGTAGACACCCGGGGGATTCCAGGGAGGTATGGCTTGCGTGGATCCACCAACGTTTTCTTACCCAGAATCCTCTGCAAACCTGAAATGTTGCAGAAAAAATCACTTTTTTCACACATTTTTGTGTGGGAAAGTTGTGGCATCACCAGGCTGACACAAATTTCCTATCACCCAGCGTTCCCCAGATCTCCCGATAAAAATGGTGCCTCACTCGGGTGGGAGGCCCAAGTACGCGCGACAGGCAAGGGCCCAAAACGTATTGAGGCAACATCAAAATTGCCTATCAGAAAACGACCTGGTTTTGCAAGGGGGGTCCCATGACTCTTTGGCCCGGGGCTCGGCGGCCACCTAGGGAAACCTACCAAACCCACACATTTCTGAAAAGAAGACACCCGGGGGATTCCAGGGAGGTATGGCTTGCGTGGATCCCCCAACGTTTTCATACCCAGAATCCCCCAGAAACCTTACATTTTGCTGAAAAAGTCACTTTTTTCACACATTTTTGTGTAGGAAAGTTGTGGCATCACCGGGCTGACACAAATTTCCTACCACCCAGCGTTCCCCCAGGTCTCCCGATACAAATGGTGCCTCACTCGGGTGGGAGGCCCAAGTACCCGCAACAGGCATGGGCCCAAAACGTATTGAGGCGACATCAAAATTGCCTATCAGAAGACGACCTGGTTTTGCAAGGGGGGTCCCATGACTTTTTGGCCCGGGGCTCGGCGGCCACCTAGGGAAACCTAGCAAACCCACACATTTCTGAAAAGTAGACACCCGGGGGATTCCAGGGAGGTATGGCTTGCGTGGATCCACCAACGTTTTCTTACCCAGAATCCCCTGCAAACCTGAAATTTTGCTGAAAAAATCACTTTTTTCACACATTTTTGTGTGGGAAAGTTGTGGCATCACCAGGCTGACACAAATTTCCTACCACCCAGCGTTCCCCCAGGTCTCCCGATAAAAATGGTGCCTCACTCGGGTGGGAGGCCCAAATACGCGCGACAGGCAAGGGCCCAAAACGTATTGAGGCGACATCAAAAATGCCTATCGCAAAACGACCTGGTTTTGCAAGGGGGTCCCATGACTTTTTGGCCCGGGGCTCGGCGGCCACCTAGGGAAACCTAGCAAACCCACACATTTCTGAAAAGTAGACACCCGGGGGATTCCAGGGAGGTATGGCTTGCGTGGATCCACCAACGTTTTCTTACCCAGAATACCCTGCAAACCTGAAAGTTTGCTGAACAAATCACTTTTTTCACACATTTTTGTGTGGGAAAGTTGTGGCATCACCGGGATGACACAAATTTCCTACCACCCAGCGTTTTCCCAGGTCTCCCGATAAAAATGGTGCCTCACTCGGGTGGGAGGCCCAAGTACCCGCAACAGGCATGGGCCCAAAACGTATTGAGGCAACATTGAAATTGCCTATCACAAAATGTTTTGGGTAACAGAACCTGGTGAGAGGCAATCAAGTCACCCCATCCTGGATTCCCCTGGGTGTCTAGATTTCAAAAATGTATAGGTTTGCTAGGTTTCCCTAGGTGCCGGCAGAGCTAGGGTTCAAAAACTACAGCTAAGCACTTTTCAAAAAAAGGGTCATTTTTCACTGTGAAAATGTGGTGTGTCCACGTTGTGTTTTGCGCTGTTTCCTGTCGCGGGCACTAGGCCTACCCACACAAGTGAGGTACCATTTTTCTCGGAAGACTTTGGGGAATGCGGGGTGGGTGGAATTTTGTGGATCCACGCAGATTCCAGAACTTTCCACCACAGAAAAGTGAGGAATATGTGTGTTTTTTGACAATTGTTTAGGTTTGCAAGGGATTCTGGGTAACAGAACCTAGTGAGAGCCAGTCAAGTCACCCCATCCTGGATTCCCCTGGGTGTCTAGATTTCAAAAATGTATAGGTTTGCTAGGTTTCCCTAGGTGCCGGCAGAGCTAGGGTTCAAAAACTACAGCTAGGCACTTTGCAAAAAAAGGGTAATTTTTCACTGTGAAAATGTGGTGTGTCCACGTTGCGTTTTTCGCTGTTTCCTGTTGCGGGCACTAGGCCTACCCACACAAGTGAGGTACCATTTTTCTCGGAAGACTTTGGGGAACGCGGGGTGGGTGGAAGTTTGTGGATCCACGCAGAATCCAGAACTTTTCACCACAGAAAAGTGAGGAAAATGTGTTTTTTGACAATTTTTTAGGTTTGCAAGGGATTCTGGGTAACAGAACCTGGTGAGAGCCAGTCAAGTCACCCCATCCTGTATTCCCCTGGGTGTCTAGTTTTCAAAAATGTATAAGTTTGCTAGGTTTCCCTAGGTGCCGGCAGAGCTAGGGTTCAAAAACTACAGCTAGGCACTTTGCAAAAAAGGGGTAATTTTTCACTGTGAAAATGTGGTGTGTCCACGTTGCGTTTTGGGCCGTTTCCTGTCGCGGGCAGTAGGCCTACCCACACAAGTGAGGTACCGTTTTTCTCGAAAGACTTTGGGGAACGCGGGGTGGGTGGAATTTTGTGGATCCATGCAGATTCCAGAACTTTCCACCACAGAAAAGTGAGGAAAATTTGTTTTTTTTGACAATATTTTAGGTTTGCAAGGGATTCTGGGTAACAGAACCAGGTGAGAGCCAGTCAAGTCACCCCATCCTGGATTCCCCTGGGTGTCTAGTTTTTAAAAATGTATAGGTTTGCTAGGTTTCCCTAGGTGCCTGCAGAGCTAGGGTTAAGAAACTACAGCTAGGCACTTTTCAAAAAAAGGGTCATTTTTCACTGTGAAAATGTGGTGTGTCCACGTTGTGTTTTGCGCTGTTTCCTGTCGCGGGCACTAGGCCTACCCACACAAGTGAGGTACCATTTTTCTCGGAAGACTTTGGGGAATGCGGGGTGGGTGGAATTTTGTGGATCCACGCAGATTCCAGAACTTTCCACCACAGAAAAGTGAGGAATATGTGGTTTTTTTGACAATTGTTTAGGTTTGCAAGGGATTCTGGGTAACAGAACCTAGTGAGAGCCAGTCAAGTCACCCCATCCTGCATTCCCCTGGGTGTCTAGATTTCAAAAATGTATAGGTTTGCTAGGTTTCCCTAGGTGCCGGCAGAGCTAGGGTTCAAAAACTACAGCTAGGCACTTTGCAAAAAAAGGGTCATTTTTCACTGTGAAAATGTGGTGTGTCCACGTTGCGTTTTGGGCCGTTTCCTGTCGCAGGCACTAGGCCTACCCACACAAGTGAGGTACCATTTTTATCGGGAGACTTAGGGTAACACAAAATTGTAGAGCAACTGTTATTATCTATTGACTTTTGATGCATTTCTGCCTTCCAAATGAAAGACAATGTGTAAAAAGAAGTCATTTTGAAAAATGTCCTATAATTCTCATGCTAGTATGGGTACTCCCAATTTCGGAAATGTGCAAATATCTACTATTTCTAAACTCTATATTTTGTTCCCATTTCAGAAATACATAGGTGTCTTTCATACCGATTTTTCCATGTATACATTTTCCCAGAATAATTGCTATATACCCGGTACATAATAAAAAACCATTGCAAGATGCTGCTCAGTTATTGGCTCTGGGTTCGTCGGGTTCTTAGTGAACCTACAAGTCCTATATATCGCCACAACCAGAAAGGTCCAGCGGATGTAACGGTATATTGCTTTCAAATAGCTGTCATAATTAAAAGAAGTTACAGGTGAAAATGTTGACACAAATGGCTTATTTTTTCAACTAATTTTCAATTTTTCCTATATTTAACTGTTTGTTTCTATAAAGAAAACTTGAAGGATCTACACAAATGACCCCTTGCTGAATTCAGAATTTTGTCTACTTTTCATAAATGTATAGCTTTCTAGGATCCATTATTGCTTTCATACCCATTTCTACCATTAACTGGAAGGAGGTTGAAAGCACAAAAAATAGCAAAAATAGACTATGTCCCAGAAAAATGCCTAAACTGTGTAAAATTTTTTGGTTTTCTGACAAAAGTCTGCTTGTCCCTGAAAGCTGGGAAGATGGTGATTTCAGCACCACAACCCCTTTTTTGATGCCATTTGCAGGGAAAAAAACAGACGCTTTCATCTGTAGCCCTTTTTTCGCATTTTTCCCCAAAAAACCAAAATGCAGCATTATTTTGGCTATTTCTGGGTCCCCTCCAGGGGAATCCACAAACCCTGGGTACCTTTAGAATCCCCATGATGTTGGAAAAAAAGGACGCAAATTTGGCGTGGATACGTTATGTGGTCAAAAAGTTACAGGGGCCTAAGCGCGATACCCCAAATAGCCAAAAAAAGGCTTAGCACAGGAGGGGAAAAGGCCTAGCAGCGAAGGGGTTAACAAAGCTTACTTGAACACATCCAACTATTGCAAAGTCCAACACGCCAAATGCATAAAAAGACTCAACTTCCATAAATAATACAAATAAAATGGTGGAAAAATGAAAAAAATAGTTTTGTTTGTTGTTTGTTTGTTTTAAAATAATCAAGAAAATAAGGCAAAATGCTAAAAAAAAAAAAAAAAGGCTGTACATGTTTTGGGAAAAATGTAAATTAATGTCTTCACCTAGAAAATAAAACCATTGCTATTTTAATTTTTTTTTAGGATTTATGATAACTAATATTAAATACGTTCCACAAACTAATTGTTTGTTCCTCCATCTACTGACAAGAACCTTTTGTGATAAAATTTTACATATTTAAAAATAATTACCATTAATTTTCTTTTTCTTCAATGGGTATATTAGAAATTGTAAAAAAAATACTAGTAATATAATTTCTAATATATTGAAAAATAGTTACTAGCATGATTTTGCTTTATTCCCTACCTGCCAATAGTTTTTGTGATTTAAAAATGCAAGTTGAAGATCACTTTAATAATCTGGTCAAAAAGAAAATTAGCAGCAACCTTGTTTCCACAGAGAAACAAATAATACATGATTTAAAGCCTGCATGTTAATTTAACAAAATACCAGAAAATAAAAATACAAAAATTATTTTATTTTTTGTTAGGATGAAAATTAAGTTTATCAATTAAACAGTTTATATTTTTAAACTTAACTGTTCAAAACAATTGAAGAATGATTACCTGATATAATTTCTTCAAAATGTAAAATTGTTTTAAAATGCATGCTACGGTTATTTTATTTATGTATTTCTCTGTTGATTACTTGAATACATTTACTATGAGAAAAAAATGCATGTTTACCTTAATAAGCATTACTACCACAAACCCTGAAAAATCAATAAACATATACCCATAACTCTCATAAAAGCCCGGAACTCCAAACTATTAAAAAAGTATAAAGAAAGCCCAAAACCAATCCCACAAAACTAAAAAACTGCTCCTCTCTGTAATCTGGACACCCATCACTACCCTGAACTATAAAAACCCGTACCATGTGCGCCTAAGCTCCCATGACTGCTTTAATCCCTAAAATCCCTAAAATGTAAAAAAAGAAAAAAACAAGCACAAAAAAACCAGCCCTGTTTCTAAACCTTAACACCCATTGCTATCCTTAATCCTAAACTCTCTTAACAGCTCTGAAGCCACCTATAAACTAAACAAAAATGTAAAATCTAACAAAAAAAGAAAATCACAAAACCAAGTCCGGAAAGCTCAAAACTTCCAGCTGCCACAGTGGTCTTAGGGCCCGATTACTATGTCGTGTGGAAACTTTCCGCCCGACACAATCTCGGAATCGGGACGGACCGACCGACTCGCGGTCGGCGGTTCTGACCGCCCCATTAAGATGCGACCCAACATTGTTCGGTCGGAGTCCCATTGTTTCCTATGGGAGCTTGTGTTCTGCCCGACAACACAGGCTCCTATGGGGAAATGGGTTGTGTGTGTAAAATCCTTGCACCCTGTCGCGGGCACCCCATGGTGCCTGCCACACAGTGCAGGGTTTTACAGGGGGACCCCTTAGGTACCCCTTCAGCCCCCAACCGGAGGCCTCAGGATGAAGGGGGCCCTGCTAGGGGCCCCCAAAGTCACTTTCCGACAGCCTTTCTGTGTCGGACAGGCCGACTCAGAGAGGCTGTTGGAAATTGGCATCGTAATCGCAAGGTCGGAAATGCTGTCCATAGAGGTGTACGATGTGGTTCCAACCGACACGAATTCTCCGAGAGCCAGTCGGAACCGATTCAGAATGACTGCGCGGTTTACATTCCGACCGCTGACATCGTAATTGGTCGGCGGATTGTAAACCGACCGACACGGTCGAGGAGATTCCGACCTCCGGGAGGAGGCTTTCCGCCCGACATCGTAATCGGCCCCTTAATGTAGCCAATGTAGCTTAATGCATGGATAACTTGGTAAAGAATAACCTTCACACTCTTATTTATGGTGTAGCCATGAATAAGTTCACAGTGCCCTTCGCTGAGGCCATATTGGTATTATCTTGCTGTAAGCCACTGCCATGCACTTGAGAAACCAGGTGAAATAATTTCCACTGAATGGCTGACCATGTCAGTATTCAACGTCTTCAGGATCCTCCCAGTGGCAAATGTCTTAACTAAAGCCCAGCTTGGTAAATGCTACCAGAGCAACTACTGAGAAGGGCGAGTATCCGACTCTGATTACAATTAGCTATCGGATCAGCCCATATAAGTCAGTGGCTAGGCATTTTCATCGTCTCTGCACTTTCAGACATTTGCTATCACTCAGGGCAGATGGTTTGCCTGCGCTCCATCAAATATGACGTGCCTCTATATCCTTGTCTGCTAGGAGCCAGGAAAACTACTATTTGTGTGTGAGCAGTTTTGTCTAATGTATTTCCTAGTTGTGAACTACTTAGGTGTAAAGGATTTTCAGACAGTATTTGTTTTACTTTAGATTTAGGTTTGTCATAGGGCCTGATGGACTATGCCATTTAGCTGTTGCAAGCCATGCTATCACTAAGGGTCCGATTACGACTTTGGCGGTGTGGGAGCACAGCTTCCACACTGCCAAAGCCCTGTGAGCACCGCCCACCAAATTACGAGTTGGCGTTTCTTCGGCAGTGCCTCTGAAAAAGGGCACCGCAATGGGAGTGTCAAAGGTAGTGCCTGTACAGCATGGACTCTGCAGTTCATGCCATGCAGGAAATGGGATGCATGCACAGAGGAGGGCACACTATGTGCCCCCTGCATGCACCCCATGGCCCTGAGTCAACAGGGGGCCCTGTAGGGCCCCCTTAGTTTCCTCACTGCCACAGTTTTCATGGCAGGCTCATTGCCACAGTTTTCATGGCTTGCTCACTGCCATGAAAACCGTGGTGGTGAGGAAACTCATAATATGGTTGGCGGTGCCTCAGCGGCACCTCCAAGCATATTGTGGCCTAAAGACCGCTGCAACACCAATCCCTGGCGTTTGCGGATGCCCAGTGGATGTCTGACTTGTGATAGGGCGGTCAGACCGCCGGTGCAGCTGTGCCCGCATCGCCGCCATGGCTACGGTGGTCCATCGGACAGCCATGGTCATAATCAGGCCCTAAATCACAGACTTTGTGACTACAAAATGGCTTTTAACTGTACCCTAAACCCATTTTGTGATTTGGTAGATGGTTACTGACTAACAAAGTGGGTTCAGAAATGCATAACAAATTGCAATTTGGATGGGGCGTGTTGAGGACATCCCTTCGAAATTGTGATTTGCAGTGGAATGTATCAATGGATACAACCCAAATTTTAGTTTCAAACCATTGAAAGGATACTGACTCCTCAAACTACTGACTACTAACGTTCCCCTTTGCAAATGGTAAGAAAATGTTGGTTGGGGAGTAGGTAGGCATCTAGGGAAAAAAGGAAACTCTTTCTTTTAAACGCAACCCTGTTTACTTTAAGGAAAATGTGCTGCAATTAAAAAATAAAAAGTTTACTTTTTTTTAAATGGAACCCCAAATATGGCAGACTGCTGATTCCAGCAGACCATCATCCCTGTGATTGTATTCAATCACAGTAAATCTCAATTTGCGGCCTACCTCATTAATATTCCAGAGTTTGGTCGATTTGTGACCCAGTCCAAATGGTGATTTTGCAAACCGATCCAACAGTACATGGGGCCCAATTATGATGGCGGACGGACCTCAGTCTGTCCGCCATCGTTTCGTTTCTGGGACCGCCCGCCTACAAGGCGGCGGTCCCACAGGGAAAATTAGGATGCAACTGCCACTGTAGCGGTTGCATTGCCCATGTTTTGTATTGCTGCTTGTGCTGGGCTCTGCAGCACCCGCCGCAGTACAAAACAAACACCCCACACATATCCCTGCACTACGTGGCGGGCACCATGCTGTGCCTGCCACATGGTGTAGGGATATGTTGGGGGGCACCCTAGGTGCCCCCAAATACCCAAAGTCAAGGGCCAGGGAGGAATGGGGGCCCGCTACGGGTACCCAAAGTCCCTTTCCGCCAGCCTTTAATGGCAGGTTAACCGCCATGAAAAGGCCGGTGGAAAGGGACATTGTAATCCCAACGGCGGTGCCTGGCAGGCACTGCCAACATGGTAGGGACTAAAAACCCCCCCACCACACCGGCGGGATCAAGGAGCTTGTCGGATGCGTGGCGGTCAGACTTTCCGACTGCCATCACCCCGCCCGCCATTGTGATATGGCGGGTGGGAAGCATGTCTCCGATGGTGGGGAGACCACCACCGACAGCCTGTCAGTGGCAGTCTCCCCGCCATAGTAATCAGGCCCATAGTTCGGTTATCAAAATCTCTATGAATTTGCAAAAAGTCGGTGAGCAATTTGCAACCAATTTTACCACTTTTTATGAATCCAGTGTTAGTACATCTGGCCATTACGCATGCATTGCTGGGAGTCAGACAAAGGTAAAATATACTTTGTGAATCCTGACACATCTTTCAATTATGTATTTGCTATGTATTTCATTAGTGTTTGAGTAACTGAGACTATAGCCTCCAGCTCTGTTTTCTACTTTTAAAATGATTTATTTTGTATTCATTTTGCTTGATGAAATATTTTTCCACGAGATTAAGGGCCTGATTTAGAGTTCGGCGGACTAATTACTATTTGACAAATGTGACAGATATCCCGTCTGCCGTATTACAAGTGCTATTGGGTATAATGCACTTGTAATATGACAGACTCAAGGTAGCCTTTCAAGTGAGGACTGGAGCCCGCCAGGGCTGTTTGCTCTTGCCTTTTCTGCTGGCCATAGACTGGATCATGAAGACATCCACAGCAAGGAGAAGAAGTGGGATCCAGTGGACACCTTGGACACAGCTCAACGACCTGGACTTTGCAGATGACCTGGCCCTACTCTCCCATACCAATCCGCAGATTCACAAGAAGACCGACAATGTGGCAGCCACATCAGTACAACCTGGCCTCAACATCCACAGGGGAAAACCAAGATCTTGAAGGCTAACACGGACAGCACAACTGCAGTCACTCTTGCAGGTGAAACACTGGAAGAGGTTGAGGCCTTCACTTACACCGGAAGGGTCATAGATAAGCGGGGTAGCACAGACGCCAATGTAAAGGCAAGAATCGGCAAAGCAAGAGCTGCCTTCATTCAGCTAAAGAAGATCTGGAGCTCCGAGGAGATAACGCTGCAAACCAAAATCAGGCTTTTTAGCACCAACATAAAATAGGTCCTTCTGCATGGAGCAGAAACTTGTAGGACAACAGTGACAATGACCAACAAAGTCCAGAACTTCATCAACACCTGTCTGAGGAAAATACTCAAAATCTGCTGGCCAAACACCATCAGCAAAAACGACCTATGCCAGCAGACTTGCCAACTTCCTGCTTGTAATGAAATCATGATAAGATGTTGGGGCTGGATAGGTAACACCCTCTGCCGGTAAGTAAGTAATATGGCAGACAGGCTATCCATCAGTAACCCATCCACCGAACTCTAAATCAGGCCCTAAGTATTTGCTATCAACGACTGAGTAATATATACTTAAATATAATAGCAAGTGTAAATCACTCCTTTGAATCTGTGTTTTCCATCTAATATGTCAAGAATGTTGATAATATGAGAGGCACCATCACTGGTTGGATCTTCCAGTGGAGACTGACGTGTACCTTACTGTCATGGACATTTCAATAAGAATACTGAAAAAGATGACATTGTTTTGCAGATTTTATTTATTTAGTTTCTTTATTACATTAATAAAGAGCATCATGCAGCTGGTGCTGCCTCGGAAAGCAGTAGAGTGGGAGAGAATGGAACACTGCATACAAAAAAGTAATGCTTGTGACTGAAGGAGTATGAAGAACTTCAGTGAGAGAGCAACACCACAATCTTTCACTGTAGGTATAATGATAAAACCTTGTAAGTGATAAAGAACACATGCACCAACCAGCTGATAGTAACAGAGGATATGGACTTAGGAATGTGACCAGAATGTTGTGCCAAGGGGAGTTTCAGAAGGTCTTCAACTCACTGATGTGAAGATGTAAGTCTTCAGACACTTCTCAACTTCAGAAAATCTTTTTCAAGCCTTACTTGTGTAGGCAGGGTGTCCTAGGGTGTGGATATTCCCATATGTAGAAGATAATGATATCAGTGTATTCAGGGAGAATCCACAGCATTTTAGAGTTCCTTTCCCAGGATTTGTGTTCATCAGACCATGATAACCTTGGGCCCTGACTTACTAAGAATTTGCTTCCATTTTGCAGAAGCAAATCCCATGTTGGGAATTACCAAGCCACACAAATCAAGATTTGCATGGCTTTGTTTAGCTTTTTATTGCTGCCTTGTGTTACCTTGCATCGGGGAGGCGTTACATGGGTGAAGCATGGACGTTCCCATGCATCCACTCATGTATTTTGACGCAGACCCATATTACCTAAAGCCAGTAGAGATGGGTTTTTGTCAAAATGGCGTGCCTACCCTAGGCTGGACTAATGAGGAGAAATTATTTCTCCTCATTACTTCCTCTTTGCATTTGTGCTGCATTCTGCAGCACAAATACAAAGAGAAATAAGCCTCTAAGAATTGTTTTTTGCGCAGGAAAGTACTCTTTACTGCCGAAATACTATTCTGACCACAATGCAGGCACCCTTGCATCGTGTTGCAAGGGTGCCTGTGTTGGCACTAGGCAGCCAGTAGTGCTCCAGTGCTACTAGAGAGCAGAAATATGCAATATCTCAGTAATTTGGGGCATTCTGCACTTTTCCTTTGAAGCAACGCAGTGCAGCAACTTCCCTTGCTCCTTTCTATCAAAGTTGAGGCCCTAGGTTTTGACTGTGTGCAAGTGATTTACATTTTTTCAAATTACTATCTTAACATTTTTTGGTGCAGGGCAACGTACATTGCAATTAGCTTTGTAGTGTTAATGTTTCAAGAATTTAAACTTCTTAAGTACAGTGTGACATTTGAGCACATAAAATGCAATGTTCTAGGTGATCAGACTGTTCTTTTAAAAGACAAAGAAATAAATCAACAGGATGAAAGTGCCTTGGATGTTCCTCATGTAATTTCACTGCATAAAATCAAGTGTTACCCCTTCATCTGAGGACTAAAGATGACGTTGAGGAAAATGTAATGGATGGAATGCTTGAATTAAACTCAGCCACTGGTAAATGCTTGGGCTGCATTCCAGTGCACCGTTATTTTGCACACCATGCCACCTATGTTTGGATTCAGATATATGCAAATCAGTCGTGACCCTGATCCAATAGGAACATTCCAGTCTGAACTACCAGACCAGGTCCTCCCTGAACCAGGACACAAGCACCCCAAGACCAGTTTCACCCTTACTTGGACTGTTCAGTCTGGTATAGCCTGGTTGCAGTGGCACAGTGTGCACAGGACCCACATCTGGGTTTACCCTTCCCACTTACGGTGTTGCACTGAAGTACACCAAAAAGGGATGGATGGAATGCTTGAAATAATTTCAGCCACTGGTAATTACTCAGGCCTGCATTCCAGTCCATCATTTTTTTGCACACCATGCAGCCGCATTTTGGACCCACCCATATGTAAATCAGGCATAACCCTACTACAATAGGAACAGTCCAGCCTGAACTTCCAGGCAGGCTACCCTGCACCGGAACACATGCAGCTCAAGGACGGCTTCTCCCTTATTAGGGATCATCATTCAACTAAAGCTGGTTCCAGTAGCATAGTGTGCAGTGGACTCATGTCTTGGCATACCCGTCCCACTTAAGGTGTCGCACCGAAGTATATGAAAAAGAGAAGGATGGAGTGCTTGAATTAATCTCAGCCACTGATAACTACTCAGGCCGCATCCCAGTCCATTGTTATTTTACACACCTCGGTTTGGACCCAGCCATATGCATATCATACAGTCCAGCCCGAAATGCTAGGCCAGGTAGACAAGGTTAAGTGGCATACATTATAACTAAATCAGGACATTTATTCGAATTTCAGGTGTCTACAGTTGCAAATTTATGGTAAGGGATAGGAACAGTTTGGGAGGTGATTAGGGATGTGGTTAGTATTCATAATTTCATAACTTTGAGTGTATTTACATTACTTTTCAGTGGCAAAGTCACTGTAGGTATTGATGTGCAGGGAATGTGTTTATTGTCAAATCTTTTATTTCTAGCGAAAGAAGAAAGACGTTACTCATGCAAGTAGACATATCATAAAAACATACCCACTTCTGTGATGTAGGGGAAATGGACTATCTATCAGTGCCACACATTTCTAAGTGCACACCTCTGGATTCTTGAACTCTCCCCCAAAATCCAGAAATTGATGCAGATTTTAAGAGGATCACTGAATGCACGGATTTCCAATTCTGTTTGTAAATTAGGCTCACGGCATATTAATTAAGACAGGTATGGGGCAATGCTAAAGATGAACACAATCAATAAACATTGATTTGAAAACTACTGAGTTGAACGAAACTAAAAAGAATGTCTTGCCTAAGCTTCTAAAAGTAGAAAACATAGTTTTAGAGGTGATAGACTTTAAAATATCGATTTGACAATCTAGGAAAGTATATCACATGATGTACACAGGACATTTTACTGGTGTATTCAATGGTTATTAAATCAACAGACTAAACACAAAATAAACTTTAGGAGCAGGGTGGCAGTGGGACATCACCAGAAACTAGCGATACCCCACCCGCTGTCATCTAGGTTTGCCCACTGCTGGGTTGTACACATATTGTATTGTTGTTACCATGTGCCTCTTGTGACCTTAGGGAACGTCCATTACTGTGGAGTTCCAGAACGGAAGGACGGGAGGAAAAACGGTGGTCAAGGTCCTGGAAAGTCTACCTGTTCGTTGCTCCTGTCTTGTGGGTATTAAAGAAATAAGAAGACTTACCCGCCTCTTCTTTTCACTGGGGACGAGTTCCTGTTGCCCTCAAGACATCCACGCGTGCCTGCAACTCCTCCAATATCGTTCCCTGTCTCCAGCTGTCGACTTGGAGCAACGGACCTGTTTGAAGTCGTCGCGGCTGTTAATTGATTGAAGGGTTTTGCTCCGTTCTGCTGAACACCCTGAGACAGAAACCTCATTTTCCTCGGACGTTGTGGTGAGAAATTAACTTAAATTTAAGACCTTTTTATTTAAATATTGCCTCGCGCTACCAAGCGTTGTTCCTCGCGCTACCACCGGGTGCCTCACCGCATCCTTGCTGTGACGTACTCACGTCTCGCACTTCCAACGTAAAGTCGCCTGTCTGCCTTGGTGCCGCTGTCCGCTGTGTCCCCGCCTACATGCCGCCATTTTGCCTTCGCGTTGCTCTACCATAGCCACGCCAACGCCAGCTGATACACTGGGCAACGCATGCTGTTATCTTCATGCGCACAGTTAAAAAAAAGTAATCGCTGATGTGCACAGCTTATTTATCATTGTATATTACGTGTTCTTCACCATTTCGCTGACACGCACAGCTCTATATTTGGAGATCCTGTGTTGCGTGCCTCATCATCATCCTTTCACTATAACGTGTTCATTGCTCAAAGTGCCTAACACTGCGGTGACACACACACCTTTTCAAAAGTGTGTCATTCCTGAAATTTCAGTGATACAACCTCCATGTGCCTTTCTTCTATATTATAGTCTTACAGTGTTATATACCATTTTCTTTGTCCTTGTGTTTGGTCACTTTCTCTGTCATGCAACAATCTTTATTACCTCCTTCTGCATTTTCACCCAATCCTGCTTCTCCTGAGTCCGATTGGGAGAAATGGAAGGAAAGCTTCGAAGCATATCTAGATGCACTTGATGGTGACTCGTTTACACACAAGAAAAAATTCACAATTCTAAGACATTGCCTTGGTTCAGAAGGTCGCACTATTCTTAAGCACACTCCTAAAGTGTTATTTTTGTTTATTGAAGGTGAAGGTGACGGAGTTGAAGACGAATACGCCACAGCAATTAAGTCTCTTGACACTAGGTTCAAAGCCTGTAAGAATGTTACATTAGAAAGGCACAAATTCTACAAAAGAGCGCAACTTCCGAGAGTCAGCATCTACCTATGTAGGTGCTTTACGTATCCTAGCAGTTTCATGCGATTATAAAACATTTGAGGAAGAAATGATTAGGGATCAGCTTGTGGAGAAAACCAATAATAAAAAAGTTCAAGAGGCTCTTTTGTCCAAGCCTGAGTTAACTCTACAAAAAGCGTTGGAGATTGCCACTAGGATTGAGAGCACTACCTCCTATCTGGAACAAATGTCGATTTCCAGTTCTAGTTCTTCAACACAAAATATTTCAGCCGTTAAAAGTAAATATAAAACTTCAAAAGAAAAACCACACCAAGAAAGAACTGGAGGATATGTGAAATCTAATACCAACGCCAGACCCTCTAACAAACGTTGGGAATGTTACCGTTGCGGTAGCAGTTCTCACCTTGGAAATGCTAGATTCTGTCCTGCTTTGAACAAAACCTGTAGCAAATGCTTTAAGAAAGGTCACTTTGCCAATGTCTGTAAAATCTAGTGGCAAAACAACCGTTAATCCTGATTCATCTTCCAAGAAAGTTCTCAACGTTGAACAACTCTCGGGTGAGTCGTCTTCAAGCAAAGAAGACCAAATTTGCTTAATAACAGAGTCTCACTGCGCTGACGTCATCTCTGCTGTTTTGCAAGAAGCAAGACGATCTTTATGTACTCTGGCTGTCAACGGAAAGGATATCAAGATGTTGGCTGACTCGGGATCTCCATTCACACTTATAAGTGACAAAATATGGGAAGACCTGTTTCAATCCCAAGGTTTTGTTTTAAAACATTCAACAGTTCGTCCCATTGCTTATGGTGGTAAAACCATCGATGTTCTAGGTGAATTTCATGCCAATTTGTGTTTTAAAGGTAGTAATGCTCAAGGTGTTGTTTATGTTGCTAAGGATGATACCTGTTTGTTGGGGTGGCATGACCAAGGTAACCTGGGGATCATTTTAGATCTAAATGATCCTCATCAAGTTATATTAAAGAAAGACTTAGTTTATGTACAAACTGTCAAGGAAGAAACATGGGAGTCTGTGTATCCTTTAAATGGTCTATTTAAAGGATTCAAACACAAAATCAGATTGCTCGATAGTGCTAAACCAGTAGTGCACAAAGTTCTCAGAGTACCCTTGGCTTTACGTGATGCACTTAAAAAAGAATTAGATAAACTATGCTCTAGTGATGTCATAGAACCCATCTTCTGATTGGGTTTCCCCCATTGTCCTAGCCCGAAAGGCCAATGGAGCGTTGCGCATGTGTGTTGATCTTCGCGATTTGAATCATCATATCTGGATTGATCAACACCCATTGCCCAACATCACTGAGATGACTACTACCCTTAAGAATGGTAAATGGTTCAGTTTACTTGACATGACATCAGCTTACCATCAAATTGATTTACACCCCGATTCCCGGCACTACACAGCGTTCATCATCCCAGAGGGTTTGTTCCAATACAAACTCATGGCTTTTGGGCTTGCTTCCGCATCCGCGGTCTTTCATAGGATTGTGGAGAGCATGTTTAAGGACATCCGGGGTGATGGCATTCCAAGATGATGTGTTAGTTTATGGTTCTGATCAGATTCAACACAATGAAAGATTGCGTACTGTTTTTTCTATTCTAAAAGAAAAAGGTGTCACTTTGAGTCTTGAAAAATGTAAATTGAATGTGACTTCTGTGGATTATTTGGGGTATAGAATATCTGCTAAGGGTGTTGAGCCTAAAGCCAGTCTAGTTAAAGCTATAGAGGATTTTTTTATGCTCCTGGTGATAAAGATCAGTTGAGATCCTTCATGGGACTCATCTATGCTAGATTTGTACCTAATTGTTCTGCCAAAACATTTCATATGAGAAATCTCCTTAAGAAAAATGTCATTTTCAAGTGGAGTGCTGAATGTACTGAGGAATTCCAATTAATCAAGAAGGAAATTGCACACGCCATTCCCCTCAAGCCTTTTGAAATCAATGACCACACTATACTCATGACTGATGCCAGTCAGAAAGGTCTTGGTGCTGTACTTCTGCTGCATAGGAACGGTAGAGATGAAGTAGTAGCGTTTGCTTCCAGAGGTCTCAAGGGTGCTGAAGCTACATAATCGGTGATAGAGGGTGAAGCGTTGGCTTGCTGGTGGGGCATTATCCATTTTAAACACTTTTTATGGGGCTCCAAGTTTACAGTAAGAGTGGATCATAAACCTTTGGTCCAGCTCTTTACCACCAAAGGGGAGACAAGGCTACTCCTCGAATTGCCAAATGGCAATATAGGCTGTTAGAACATAACTTTGATGTTGAGTATGTTCCTGGGATACGAAACATCTTAGCGGATTGTTTATCCAGGATACCCAGTAGTACACATGATGTGGATAATTATGACGATATGAAATTTGAGTCTGACATTTTTTGTTACGCTGTATCTCAATCTGATGGAGCCATTTTAGAGAATGAATGGAGATGTGTATGATACTGACTTAGACATTAAGAAGCTTATGGATGTGATTCACACAGGGTGAACAAAAGAATGTTCGCATGACGAAACCATCAGTAAATTCAAGCATGTCTTTGATGAGCTCTCTATAGTTAATGGTCTTCTGTATCGCTCTTCTTTACTTGTAGTTCCAATGGGCATGAGAGACAAAATACTTACCCTAGTTCATGGAGGCCACATTGGCATGCGTGCCATGAAAAGAAGAGTTAGAGAGCAATTTTGGTGGCCTGGTCTTGACAAGCAAGTGGAACATTTCGTTAGAGACTGTTTGTACTGTGCTGCAAGTGATAAGTCTCAAGTGACGGTTCCTAGTCCTGTTCAAGCTGTGAGCATTCCTTCCAAGCCGTGGTCCAAGCTGGCCATTGACATTATTGGCCCTTTGACTCTGTCTGACAGTGGTGTTTCAGAATATGGTATAGTTCTAATGGATTACCACAGTCGATGGCCAGAGTTGAAATTTGTTAAAGTTCCCACAACTTCTTGTGTGATAGAATTTCTTGAATTTCTTTTTGCTAGGGAAGGTGTTCCAGATGAAATAGTCTCGGACAATGGTTGTCAATTTACTTCTTCAGAATTTGAGAAGTTTTTAGTCTTCATGGATATTAAACACACCAAAACCTCACTTTACCACCCTAGGAGTAATGGTCTCGTAGAGAGATTCAACAGAGTGATCAAGGATAGCATACAATTGTCTAAAGCCAGTAGTTTAAATTGCAAAAATGAACTTAAAAACTTGTTGTGGGCCGTACGCACCCCCCCCAATTCTGATACTGAAGTTTCCCCGTTCATTTTACTAAGGGGCAGTATTCCATCTTCAAAGTTGTTAAGGAGGTGGATGGGTGTGTTTGAATTACCAGCAGCTAAGATACAAGAAGTAGGCAAGGAAAGAGCAGAAGCCCAAAACAAGTACATTCAACGTAGCACCAGGGAACTTAATGTAAAAGTGGGTGATCGTGTCAGGGTCAAATGTTCTCGGATTTTGTCCAAGGGTACATCCAAGTTCTCTGATCCCAAGTCTTTTGTAAGAGTGAACAAGAGTGCTGTACAATTGGAGGACGGAAGATGGTGGAACAAAAGCAAGATCTCTGTTTCTAAGTCTTCTCATGTTTTAACACCTAGTCATTGGATGTCTTGCTCCAATCAAGGTGGTATATGTCAGGATTCCGATACCCGTGTGCCTTCTTCCAGGGCAACAAGATTACCCAGTAAGTTTCATGACTATGTTATGCATTAGTGTTCTCTGCATCTTGTTTATCTTTGCAGTGTTGTTCTTTATTATGAGCTTTTGTATTATGCTTTTTTTTTTTGTGTTTCCACTTTTGTTTTCATTTGTATAGGGGGAAGATGTGTTGGGTTGTACACATATTGTATTGTTGTTACCATGTGCCTCTCGTGACCTTAGGGAACGTCCATTACTGTGGAGTTCCAGAACGGAAGGACGGGAGGAAAAACGGTGGTCAAGGTCCTGGAAAGTCTAGCTGTTCGTTGCTCCTGTCTTGTGGGTAATAAAGAAATAAGAAGACTTACCTGCCTCTTCTTTTCACCCACCTTATTCAGAGTGACTCTTGTCTATTTTAAAGTTTCTTGTCCACAATACAAGGTTGCATCCTTTGTGGTACTCAACAAAAAGTCTCAGGCTCTAACTGGCTGCTGAGAAGCAAAGAAAGATCCCAGCTTGAAGTTTTAAAGTTTCAGAAAAGGTCTACTTGCATGTTCACAAAGCTGTGTCAAACTAATAATTTATATTGCCATGACTGTGAAGTAGTACAGAAGTGAAGGATGGATTTAAATTAATGACTTCATAGATGAACACCCTCACTACGAGGAGGGCAGGACAGAATTCCTTTATGGATTTACGCTCCACCCTATCACAATTAGCCCGATGTTCTCACATCCAATTTCCCTAGATGTAGGAAAACCTTACTCAATTTTACTGGCCAGAAAAAACGGTGGTAAATGCACTTTAAGCTTCGGATGCAACAGCTGCTAGGCCTACTCTCCTGGCTCCGCCCAAACTTTTTCTGGCAAAGGGGAAGCATTCGATGTTCCCTCCTTCCAGGACACTTCTTCTGTTTCCTTTTCCTACCCATCCTCTCATCCCTCCAACAAACCTTCCCTGCACAGAAGTTGCTGCTTCCATTTACCAACTGCTTTGAACAGGTGGTAACCATGCACATTAAACATCAAGATATTGGGAATTCAATTTAGTTTTGTCCCTAGTAAAATCGAGTCTGTGCAGTTAGTTGACTTTCAAGAGGGGTTAACTCATAATTGCACCTAACTTGCAGGGTGTTACTGCACTATGCCAGTAATTACAAGTGAGGAGTTTGCACCCCACCTGTACTCTCAGTAGTCTATGGAATGCTGAAGAAAAAAAGATGACCCCTTTTGCCATATGTGGATGAGTTACTGTTAATTAGTTTCACAAAGAAACGTGCTACTTTTTTGGCTAATTGTGCTGGTGCCATGAATTCGCAAAGTAATAGAAAACGGAATAGGTGGAAAGGAAGGCAATAGCTAACAAGTTTCAGAAATAATTCCATATTTAGCTAATATTGTTTTCATACCATTCTCATTTTGACATGGTTCCCAAAATGTTGAGATAGTATTTATTTGAGACATTGTGTGAAATCTGTTTCAGAGGTTAGAAATCAGTTAACACCTGACAAGAATTCATGACATTTGCTTGACTTGGGAGAAGGGGAAGAGCAACAGAATCATTTGTGTCATGCCCACAGGTGTGCTGGTGATACGCTGAGGATTTTCATAGGTAAAGTATCGAATGGTAGGATATACTGTGAACTTCAATTTAGTTTTTGGAATGCAAAGAAGTTATTAAAAGTGAAAGGAGTACTCCATAGAAAATCAGATAAAATGAAATCAAATCTGGGGAAGAAATCTATATAAAATGATACAAGTTTACACAAGATTAGAGTGTATGATGGGAAATAAATCTCGAATGGAAGAATGTGCTTTACACATGGTAACAAAGATAGTTATACAGATGCATAAACTTTTTTTCACAAGTTTTTATTGGCATTTTAATACAAAAACAAGCGGTTTGCGTGCATACATGAGGTAAAAGTATTATCAATAGAACTCTTGATCAAGTGTTACATAGTAATAATGTAGACGAAAGTAAGCTGTCACCAAGTGGTCCGATGAGGCAAACACATCTGTATTGACCAACCGCAAGGTGGGAAATAAGAAGGAAGAGAAAGAGGAGGGAGGGGAAGGTTGCCACAGTGATCAGTTAAGGCGTATGTACGTCATATCGGATTTGAATAACCAAAGTCAGCCTAAAATGATCGTAACACTAATGACTGCCTCAAGTAACTACATTGTGGCTTTTGGTTGGTAGACACCACAGGTGTAAGAGCATCAGAGGGGTTGACTAATTCTAGGTATCGGCCTAGATTATTCTATAGAGCTTTATTGGCCGAGATCAATGGGTACTGGGTGGACAAAATTCAGTGTGCACCCCTAATATATCACAGACATTCCCACCATGTATTACTTGAGGTGTTCACAGTCATTTCCAGAAAGATAAGATAGTTTTGTGGGCCAGAGTGAGCATTAAGCCCTTGAGTAGCAAGTCATCTCTCTGAACTTCAGCCGTGTGTGAGGAGCTAAAGGGACCACAAACGGAAAACGAGAAGGTCATAGGGAGTTTAGTGTGGAAGATGTTGTTGATGACATTATGTATGTTAGTCCAGAATGTATACAACAAGGGGCATTAATATAGCATATGGCGTAGGTCTGCATTCTCGCAGTTGCAACGCCAAGAGTTAATCTTATCCATAAGACGCAAGGTGGCCAAACATTGTGAGGTTCAGAGAGTTCTGTGTATGATGTGTATTTTTGTTTTTGGCAAGATTAGGTGTTATATTTTTATGAGATGGGGAAGTCAATAATCAATCAATCAATCAGGGGTTTATAAAGCGCGCTACTCACCGGCGAGGGTCTCAAGGCACGGGGGCGGGGTGCAGCTCCGGTTCAGTCGTTGGACAGTGGCTCAAATAGTTCATCCTGGGACCAGTCAGAACACCACCTCTGGTGAGCAGAGTTACATTACGAGGTGGCCATAGGCCTGAGTTTAGTAAATTTTGGAAGCCACATGCCTGCCTTTCTTAATTAATGAAAGGAGGATCGGTAATGTGGCTTCCTTAAATGGGAAAACTTTGTGTTTGGTAATGGCTGCTTTTAGTTTAAGAAGATCATAGAAGTCGGTGGGAGCAATGTTATGTTTTTGTTTGATGTCAGAGAACGAGAGAGGGTATTGCTTCGAGCCAAGGTCACCGACAGCAGAAATTCCCTACGCCTGCCACATGCCCCCTATGGAGAAGTTAGGGTCGACGTTTATGTTTTTATCATACCAGATAGAAGACCCTAGGGAGTGAATAAATTTCATCTCAGAGAAGCCAAAGTCGAAATATAGTAGAACATTCTTGGCATGATTCCGAATTAGGGATTTTAAGGATGTGGTGGTCCCTGGGTATAGTTAAAAGGGATGGCAGGGAAAGGTTCTCTACAAGTGACTTTTTGAGAGATAGCCATGGGGGTGTAAAGTCTAGAGCCATTTAACACCCTGGTTAGCCAAGAAAGCGAATTGGCATTTTTTAAAGTCTGCCAGATTAGCACCGTGTAGATGCTTGGGTAAGCAGAGTTTGTTTTCAAGGAGATGCACACTTTTTTAGAATTTCAAATGAATTTGTGAAGTAGATGGCCCAAAATTGGAGAACCTTGGTCTACACTACTAAAAAAGTTGTCCAAGCAAAAAATTGGGGACATGTTTAATATATAATTGGCAATCACTAAATTCAAGTCCCAGATATTTGAGAAAGTTAGGATGCCATGAAAGACCCGAGGAGCCCAGAGCTTCTTTGGTACATGCTATGTTATGGGGGGCGGACCTCTAATTAGTCCTTATTGAGGGTATAACCCAACACTAAGGAATAATCTTCAATGTTAGCCATAGTTTCAGGGATGGCAATGTCTGCATGGTCGCTTACTATTAGAATTACATAGGCATAAGCAACCGTTTTAAAGCATTTTCTGTCGACACTTAGATTGAATTAGTATGCTCGTCAAGGGACACTAAGAGTCGTTCTATAGCTAGGAAGAATAGAGATGGAGACAGAGGGCACCCCTGCTTGGTACCTTGCTTGAGTGGAAATGAATCAGACAGGGCCCCATTAGCTCTAATTTCGGCATTGTCATGTTTTTAAAAAAAATCTTTATTTCGCATTTTATCAACAAGTGCATACAGTTAAGCCAATTACTGAAATTTTTAAACAACGTCCATGTGTGTGGTATAGCAGGTTACCAGGAAAAAAAGGATATTATAAAAATCGGCAAGAGACATAAATGAAGAGGGAAAATGTAAAGACATCACATACCTCAAAAGCAGAACAGCACATTAGGCATCATAAATCAGTACAGTGGAGTTGCGAATATAACATATGGCAAAAGAACAAATGTTTAATCTGTTGTTTCATCATCCATAGAATGATCCATAGACAACAAATTGTTCTGCGGTGGTTGCCAAATATCTTTAGGCATGGATGTATTTGCGTGGAGATCTTAAGGGTGGAATTCCCGGATGGGTGGAATGTGATGATGAGGCTGATGACATCAGGATGGAATGGGGAGGCTGGCAGGCATTGAGAAGAAGGAAGGAACTACTGGTCAGATGGAGATGTTAATGATTAATGATAATAAAGAGTTTGGATTAAAAAAAGGTGTATGAACTGCATCTTTTTCATTGACAGCGAGCGGAAACACCTGTGCAGGGGACAGACTGCACATCTCCACCCCTGGATTGGCCTGGATTGATACTTCTGTAAACAATTCACGGAAGGAACTGTGAACTATCACACCAACTGGACTCTGATTTAAGGCAAGTGAATGTTTAAGCAGAGTAAGTGATGTTTGGTTAATTTGTGGTATTTTAATCATAAATTAGTGTGACCGTTGAGAGAAAGCGTAACGGAGGAACCATGAGCCAAGAGCGCAAGGGAGAAACGTGAGAAAGGAGCCGCGAACCCGGAGCGTGAGGGAAGAGCGCATGGAAGGACCTGCGAGCCCGGACCGCAAGCCAGGAGCGGGAGTGAAAAGCAGAATTGGAGCTTGGAGCACGAGATCAAAGCTTCAGTAAGAAGCTTCAATCATGATACAAAAGACGAGCAGCGGGCTCGAAAAGTGGAACAAAGAGCCACAAGTAGAACGGGAACGGTTCCAGTGCTCGATAATAGTTATTTAGCAAACATATTGTACAAAGGCTTCACTGTAGTGAAAAATCAAACTGGAGGTTGTGTGGGTGTGCGCACATGACTGCATCAACTTGAGAGATTTTAGAAAAACTGTCATCACATTAAAACTAAAGATATGATAATTTGTAGAGCGCTTACCCTGGCATAAGGAAGCCTATTTAATGACCTCTATTACTGTTCTGTAAATAAAAGAAGGACCAAGCTTATGAAGTGCATGGAAAGGAATGAAATACCAAGGCTTTGTCAACAAAAACAATACAAATTATAGACAACAGATTTATAGACAGGGAAAATAATCCATCAATGAGAAGAAGTTTTTATTTACATTATTATTATAGCTTGTTATCGTAGTTTGTTATGTTAAATTATTATTTTAAATTAATATTTTAGTTTGTTATATTGAATTTTTCATAGGCTACGGCAGAGCAGAGTATGGCATCACCTCCTCCATTTTTGTCAACACCTGGAGAGCCACCAATACAGTGGAAACAATAGAGGAAATTGTTCATTAGTTATATGTTAGCTATTGGAGGCAATAGGTATGGACCTCTTAGGCAACAAGCTATTCTTCATCATCTTGGAGTAGAGGGAAGGAGAGTTTATGAAGAATTACCGGAGGTATCGTTAGGCATGGGAGAAAGTCAACCCAACAATGTTTTTGAAATGTCCATGTAAATGTTGGACTCACAAGCTATAAGAAAAACAATTTAGTTTTAGAAAATAATAAATTATTTTTAAGAGAGCAAAGGATAGATGAGATAGCATCCTATGTCGCTGCATTAAGAGGATTAGCGTCACTGTGTCGTTTTGAACAATTGGCTGACTCTATTATAAGGAAATAGATAGTGCGATGCACTAATAGTAAGAAAATAAAAGAGAATTTGTTAATAAAGGATTCTATTCTAGATGAACACACAGCAATGTGGTTACGAGAAATGGACAACAATGATAACCAAAAGGAAAGACCAGTGAGTGAAATACGGGCAGTATATAATATGAAAAAGAAATCAAAAAGGGAAGTGATGTGAAGAGGAAAGTAGATGTATTCAAGACTACAACTGAGGGGGACATAAGACAGAAGAGTACAGGTTGGAGAAAAGTAAAGTTATTTTGTTGTGGTGCATCTGGGCATATTGCGTCCAGCACTATGTGTGCGGCCGGAACAGTGATTTGTAGAATTTGTGGCAGAAGAGGACATTTCACAAAGGTGTGTAGGACAAAAGTGGAATACAGAGATAACCGAGATAACAAAAAGATTCAAGTAATTGAACAAGAAGCCCATGATAGTTGTGAGAGTACTGATATTAACAGTACAGGATGAGATAAGGAACATGGAAAATGGTGAGGAACCAGGCACTAATGAAGTGTTGTAATTACTTGGAGTGAAAACAGAAAGCAGTGATAATTTGGAAAACAGCATTGTAAAAAAAAACTGAATGGGAAAGAGATAAACGTTTTCGCGGACTCTGGAAGTTCATTTACCCTCATATCAAAATTGGAAGTCTCTTGAAGATATGCAATTAGAGAAACCCGACATTAAAGCTGTAGGCTGTGCAGGTAGAAGAATATAAATCCTAGGAATGGAATGGATGATAATAGAGTTTAAAGGGAAGGCTGTTTATGGATGGGTTTATATAGCATAGATTTTGGATCTGATTGTTGGGGTGGCGTCATCGGCTAAAGACCAAAATTAGTGTATACCTCTAGACTGACCTATTTAATTTGACAAACGACCTGTCAAGGTTCAAGTTACCAAAGAAACCCCTTCCACAACGTGCATTTATTTGAAAACCCCATAACTAAGTAGATTTGCAAACAGCATAATAAACAGTATAACTTTTTTAGAAAAATTCCTTTTATTTAAATTTGAAAAATATATTCGTATCTCTAAGATTCACACAATTACATATATATAACACATCCAATGATTTTGATTATTCTAACATTTCATCATAATACTTTTACAGACATGAATTTATCACATTAGACATCCCATATAAAAAACAACCAATGTAAAAATCTCACTAACATAATTCATTCAAAACCACTGTCATACTATCAAACACTCTCATTCATACAAACCAACTACAACAACATACTATAAAAAACGGAAAAAACGAATCTATTGACCCTGTGGTGGATTATACGGTGTTTGTAAACAAATTAATGTAGTTATTTTCCAAAATACACCAATTTTAGGAGATAAAATTCTCCCAGTTCTCTAATCTGAAAGTAAATTGTGGTCGTAGTTTGCGGTCTACGCGCGTTTCAGTGGAAACAACCACCTTCCTCAGGACCCGGTTTGCTTGTAGATTCAATTAAAAATCTGGGGATGTCTTGATTAGAATTTTGTAGACAGTCCTTTATAAATGCTTGGCCTTCTATTTATTATCATACAGTGCATCATCCTTTCAATTTCAATCGATAACACTATGCAGGTAATGTCCAGGCTGCGATACAGCAAATAGATGGAAATGGACCTTTATAGGAGAAGCCTCATTAATGGGAATAAATATTGCAGGAGAGAAGGAGGATCCCTCTTCACAGGTCCTACAGATAAAGGTAACTGTTTCACTTGAGTCTCTTCTCAAATCGGTATTTGTCTCTGCTATAGTCAGTTCTCCCGAGGTGGACGGTCAAAGTGCCAGTGTATCCACTGCCGAAGGCTAAAGAGCCGCTGATGGTAGTGGAATGAAATGAAGTGGAGTAAATATTTGGAGATCAACTTGACTTAGTGGAGAGATATTCTCAAGTGTTTTAGGAGAATTTGGGGTTGATGAAAGGTTTTTCCCATAGAATAATAGTAAAGAAGGGTGCCAAACCAGTGGTTCATAAAGTAAGGAACATTCCTAATCTGATGAGGTAACCTTTACAATTACAATTAGAATTGGATAAACTCTTGCACCAAAAGATTATTGAACCGATAGAGGCCTCGGAATGGTTATCTCTAAATGTGGTCGCATTGAAGGAAGGGGGGCAAATCCAATTGTGCATAGACTCACGTATTTTAAATTGAAATATCTGGGTGGACCGACAGCCATTTCCCAAAATATCTGAGATGTTAACTACTAGAGGGAAGGGAGTTGTGTTCATTGTTCTGGAGATGTCAGCTGCATATCACCAAGTCAATCTTCATGTGCAGTCGAGGCATCTTATGTCATTTAAAATCCACTAGGGGCTTTTCGTTACAAAAGGATGCCTTTTCGACTTGACTCAGCCTCCGCTGTTTTCCAAAGGATAATGAAGAATATTTTCGGAGATATGGACTAAATATTGTGTTTTTAGGATGATATACTTATTGTGGGAAGGAGTGTAAGTGAACATGACCAGTTGTTTGAGGAAGTAATGAAGAGGTTAGAAAGGCATGAGTTGACCATAAAAAAGGAAAATGTCAAATCAGGAAAAAGGAAGTGACGTACCTGGCATACACTATCAGTAATGAAGGAATTAGCCAAAGAAGAGCACAATAACAACTATTGAGAAAGCACCAAGGCCAACTGGGTAAGAGAAACTGAAATCATTTCTTGGACTAGCAGAAAACTGTTCCAAGTTTGTGGAGAAATTTGCAGATGTAGTGGAGCCTCTGAGTAAATTGATGAAAAGGCTTCAGTGTTTCAGTGGGCAGATGAATGCTAGAATGCATTTCAGGGAGTGAAACAAGGCATTACGCGAGCTGACACGTTAGGACATTTTGATACGGAACGGCCCTCCCATAAATTTGACTATGTTTCGCCACTACAAGGCTAACAGGAAATTGTGCTTGGATGACCTTCACTTGGTTGAAGTCTCAAGGATTAAGAGGGCCAGAAGTGGCGGCCGGCTTTTCTCTCATAATGCGGCCAAACTCTGGAATGCACTGCCTCTTCATTTACGCAGGGAACCTAGCCACCCTGCCTTCCGAAAGCAACTGAAAACACTGTTGTTTCCCTAAGTATCTCTGTCAGTGGTCACTAGTCAAGCCCAGCACTGGGAGGCCCCCGGGTAGCCATGCGCTATATAAGTGTCTTTTTCATTTCATATTGCAGCAAGGACGTATCTAACCACAAATGCAAGCAATGTGGGAATTGGTGTGGTGTTATCACAGAGTATGGATGGTACTGAGTATGTAGTTGGTTTTGCATGTAGAAGTTTGCAAGGAGCAGAAACCATATATTCCGTGAATGAGAGAGAAACTTTGGCTTGTTGCTGGGGAATTAATAATTTTAGATTTTATGTGTGGGGTTAGCCTTTTAGAATAAGGATGGATCACACACCTTTGGTGTATATTTTCAAAAGAGGAAGAGGTTTGAAAGAGAATGTTACACATCGTATATAGCGGTGGTTATTGTCGGTAATGGATTGAGTTGGAATTTGTGAAGGGCAACAAAAATGTGGTGGCAGACTATTTGTCAAGAATGCCAGTGAATGAGGAAGACTGTATTGAGGAAGTACTTGATAGGGAAGAGTGTGGAGTAGTAGGACAGGAGGCGATAAGTGTGGAGGAATGGAATGTTGCCAAGGAGAGTGACTTGGTGATGCGGGCAGTGGAAATCATAGTAGTACAAGATTGGGACGGAAAATAATTGACTAAAGTAATGAATGAGTACTTTACGGTTAAAGGGGAATTGAGTATAGTAGGTGGAAAGTTAATGAGAAGGAATCAATTATCCCTCCAGAGGGAGTTCATGCACACATTGTCAACATTGTGCACGAGGGGCATTTAGGACGAGGAATGATGAAAAGGAAAGGGAGAGAGTCATTCTGGTGGCCCGAAATGGACCGTGATGTGGAGAATAGAGTAAAGGACTGTGTTGCCTGTGCAAATAGTGACAAAACTAAGATAAAAAGACAACCTCCATTAGAATACATGTTTTTTCGTGAGAAACCTTGGGAGAAATTGGCTATTGATTTTCTAGGAACTGTAGCGAAGTTGGGTTTCAGGAGTAGCTACATCTTGGTGTTAGAAGATTATCACACTAAGGGGCATATTTACAATAGAAGTGACGGAGCACAGCATTAGGCTTCTTGGCTTAACGGTGCGCTCCGCCACTTCTCAAACGCAGGGCTGCACCATATTTACATCAATATGGTGCAGCACTTCGTTTCCCCCTGTGCTGGTGCTAAATTTAGCTGCCTGGCACCAACGCAGGCACCCTAGCACCATAGTGCAAGGGTGCCTGCATTGCAGGGGAAGATTGTTCATGCAGCACCATAGAAGTTGCATAACGTCATTTTTTTAAATTATTGTTTTTGTGCATGAAGGGCCTTCCTGCACATAAACAATCAATGGCGTTTTGCTGTTTCCATGTGTGCAAACACAAAGAGATGTTGGACGGAGCACTGAATCTTTTCAGACCCTCACCCCCAATCACAGATCTGGGTTGAATCCATCGCCGTTCTTTAGCTCACTTCGCCACCTCAGTTTAGACCCAGCCATACGCAAATTAGTCTTGACCCTGTGCCTCATGGGAACAGTCCAGCCCGAACTGCCAAGCCAGGTCTTCCCTGAACCGGAAACAAGCATCCTGGGACCGGTTTTGGGGTAACACCCCTCATCAGCCAGGCTAGCTTGAATCCAGTGGCAAAGTGAGCAAGGGACCCACGTCTGGGCATACCCTGCCAACTTAGGGCAAACAAAGTAAACTCAAGGAGATTATGCACAATGGAGCACACATGGAAACAGCAAAAATGAGGAGAAATAAAAAAATTCTCCTCGATGCGCCAGGTTTTCCCTGGTCTTAATGTTTACGCCACCCATGTAAATATGGGGCAGCGTCAAAATCAATAGGTGTTGCGGTGGAACGCCCAGCGCAACACCCATTACCCTCAGCTTTCACGCTAAGTATAGCGTGAAAGGGTGCCTTATTTACAAGGCAGGAGATGGTAAATATTCAGATCCGTGCAAGGTGAGGGAAACCAGAAAGAGTGTGGTAATTTTGGCAGGCAGAACGACGTGGAGCATGGAAGATCTATGTAAGGTTCGAAGACAAGGGCAATAGTCTTTCAGACATGAGTGGATGATGATCTTTTTGGAGTATAATTTGTTGATTGTACTATTTATGGGTGCTTAGTGTTTTTTATTTCTAACACTAATGTTGAGGTATGTTTGAGGATGGTTGTTTGTATGTTATATGACAATTGTTCAAATATTATCAGGAGGGAGATGTGTTGTGATTTTAAGGGTGGAATTCCTGGATGGGTGGAATGTGATGATGAGGTTGATGACATCAAGATGGAATGGGGAGGCTGGCAGGCGTTGAGAACAAGGAAGGACCTATGGGTCAGCTGGAGATGTTAATGATTAATAATAATAAAGAGTTTGGATCAAAAAGGTGTGTGAACTCCATCTTTACAAATTGGCTGCAGGGAGGCATAGAATTCAGAAGTAGTATCACAGTAGGACAAATCTTTCAGCCAGGCTGCCACCGTTGGTGGGGGGGGGAAGTACCCTAGTGAAGCAAAATTTGTTGTTTAGCTAGAAGTAAAGCAATAGCAGTAAAGCGATGCAGTCCCAATGGTAATGGCTTAACATACCCCAATAAAGCCATCAGGGGGTCAGCAGTTAGTGGTCGTTCAGCCATAAGAGACAGGGTGGAATAGATGTCTTTCCAAAAGGAGGCTATCACCCCACAGGTCCCTGCCAAGTGGAGGAAATCAGCATGGTCCGCCTGACATTTGAGGCACTGGTAGGATCTAGTAGGGTCAAATTTTGCCAGAGAATCAGGGGTAGTTTAGGCTCTGTGGAGATATTTATAATGTAATAGTTTATGCTGGTGGTTGCCTGAAACAAGTTTAGTCTGCGTACAGCAGTAATAACAAATCTTATCGAAAATAGAGATACCAGATCACATTCACATGCAGCCCTGGCTCGCTCCACTCCGGTGGGCCTTATCTGTAAGGAAAACACACAAGATGATGGACGGAATGCTGCACATTGGCAAACATTCACCCCCAGTCACAGATCTGGGTTTAATCCATCATTATTTTGCTTCACCACCCCACCCCACCCCACCCCACCCCAGTTCAGACATAGCCATATGCAAATCAGTCTTGACCCTGTGCCTCATGGGAACAGTCCAGACCGAACTGCCAAGCCATGTCTTCCTGGACCGGAATCAAGCATCCTAGGACCGGTTTCAGGCTATCAGCCTTCATCAGCCAGGATAGCTTGACTCCAGTGGCGTAGTGAGCACGGGACCCACGTCTGGGCATACCCTTCCCACTTAGGGTGAAATGCAAAACACACAAGATGATGGACGGAATGCTGCACATTGGCAAACATTCACCCCCAGTCACAGATCTGGGTTTAATCCATCGTTATTTTGCTTCACCACACCACCCCAGTTCAGACATAGCCATATGCAAATCAGTCTTGACCCTGTGCCTCATGGGAACAGTCCAGACCGAACTGCCAAGCCATGTCTTCCCTGGACCGGAATCAAGCATCCTAGGACCGGTTTCAGGCTATCAGCCTTCATCAGCCAGGATAGCTTGACTCCAGTGGCGTAGTGAGCACGGGACCCACGTCTGGGCATACCCTTCCCACTTAGGGCGAAATGCAAAACACACAAGATGATGGACGGAATGCTGCACATTGGCAAACATTCACCCCCAGTCACAGATCTGGGTTTAATCCATCGTTATTTTGCTTCACCACGCCACCCCAATTCAGACATAGCCATATGCAAATCAGTCTTGACCCTGTGCCTCATGGGAACAGTCCAGACCGAACTGCCAAGCCATGTCTTCCTGGACCGGAATCAAGCATCCTAGGACCGGTTTCAGGCTATCAGCCTTCATCAGCCAGGATAGCTTGACTCCAGTGGCGTAGTGAGCACGGGACCCACGTCTGGGCATACCCTTCCCACTTAGGGCGAAATGCAAAACACACAAGATGATGGACGGAATGCTGCACATTGGCAAACATTCACCCCCAGTCTGGTTTTTCTATGTTCGCCCTAAGTTGGCAGGGTATGCCCAGACGTGGGTCCCTTGCTCACTTTGCCACTGGATTCAAGATAGCCTGGCTGATGACGGCTGTAAGCCAGAAACCGGTCCCAGGATGCTTGTTTCCGGTCCAGGGAAGACATGGCTTGGTAGTTCGGGCTGGACTGTTCCCATGAGGCACAGGGTCAGACTGATTTGTATATGGCCATGTCTGAACTGGGGTGGCGGAGTGAGCTAAAGAATGATGATGGATTAAACCCAGATCAGTTGACTGGTGGTGAGTGCTTGCAATGTTCAACACTCCGTCCATCATCCCCTTTGGTATTTCTATGTTTGCCCTAAGTTGGCAGGGTATGCCCAGACGTGGGTCCCTTGCTCACTTTGCCACTGGATTCAAGATAGCCTGGCTGATGACGGCTGTAAGCCAGAACCCGGTCCCAGGATGCTTGTTTCCGGTCCAGGGAAGACATGGCTTGGTAGTTCGGGCTGGACTGTTCCCATGAGGCACAGGGTCAGACTGATTTGCATATGGCCATGTCTGAACTGGGGTGGCGGAGTGAGCTAAAGAATGATGATGGATTAAACCCAGATCAGTTGACTGGTGGTGAGTGCTTGCAATGTTCAACACTCCGTCCATCATCCCCTTTGGTATTTCTATGTTCGCCCTAAGTTGGCAGGGTATGCCCAGACGTGGGTCCCTTGCTCACTTTGCCACTGGATTCAAGATAGCCTGGCTGATGACGGCTGTAAGCCAGAAACCGGTCCCAGGATGCTTGTTTCCGGTCCAGGGAAGACATGGCTTGGTAGTTCGGGCTGGACTGTTCCCATGAGGCACAGGGTCAGACTGATTTGTATATGGCCATGTCTGAACTGGGGTGGCGGAGTGAGCTAAAGAATGATGATGGATTAAACCCAGATCAGTTGACTGGTGGTGAGTGCTTGCAATGTTCAACACTCCGTCCATCATCCCCTTTGGTTTTTCTATGTTCGCCCTAAGTTGGCAGGGTATGCCCAGACGTGGGTCCCTTGCTCACTTTGCCACTGGATTCAAGATAGCCTGGCTGATGACGGCTGTAAGCCAGAACCCGGTCCCAGGATGCTTGTTTCCGGTCCAGGGAAGACATGGCTTAGTAGTTCGGGCTGGACTGTTCCCATGAGGCACAGGGTCAGACTGATTTGCATATGGCCATGTCTGAACTGGGGTGGCGGAGTGAGCTAAAGAATGATGATGGATTAAACCCAGATCAGTTGACTGGTGGTGAGTGCTTGCAATGTTCAACACTCCGTCCATCATCCCCTTTGGTTTTTCTATGTTCGCCCTAAGTTGGCAGGGTATGCCCAGACGTGGGTCCCTTGCTCACTTTGCCACTGGTTTCAAGATAGCCTGGCTGATGATGGCTGTAAGCCAGAACCCGGTCCCAGGATGCTTGTTTCCGGTCCAGGGAAGACATGGCTTGGTAGTTCGGGCTGGACTGTTCCCATGAGGCACAGGGTCAGACTGATTTGCATATGGCCATGTCTGAACTGGGGTGGCGGAGTGAGCTAAAGAATGATGATGGATTAAACCCAGATCAGTTGACTGGTGGTGAGTGCTTGCAATGTTCAACACTCCGTCCATCATCCCCTTTGGTTTTTCTATGTTCGCCCTAAGTTGGCAGGGTATGCCCAGACGTGGGTCCCTTGCTCACTTTGCCACTGGATTCAAGATAGCCTGGCTGATGATGGCTGTAAGCCAGAAACCGGTCCCAGGATGCTTGTTTCCGGTCCAGGGAAGACATGGCTTGGTAGTTCAGGCTGGACTGTTCCCATGAGGCACAGGGTCAGACTGACTTGCATATGGCCATGTCTGAACTGGGGTGGCGGAGTGAGCTAAAGAATGATGATGGATTAAACCCAGATCAGTTGACTGGTGGTGAGTGCTTGCAATGTTCAACACTCCGTCCATCATCCCCTTTGGTTTTTTTATCTGTAAGGAAGCGTGATATAATTTAGAAACCAGATGGCTATTATCTGGTGAAGCGATCATTAACGTGAGTGGTGTGAAAACTTTAGGTTCAGCCCGTAATGCACTGTGTAAGGGATAGAATGTAACTCTGTCTGTAGTTGTCAATTGTCCTTCCTTAGCCATAGTGGAACTAGGCTTGAGCACACCACCTATAAACAGGTCGCCCGTGACCCGCAAGTCGTGTGTGCAAAGAGAACGCTATACCAGTTGCTCAAGAGTGAGTGGAGCCAAGGGTTTTTTATAAGTGGGATATGCAGGGAATAAAGAATATCCTCACCAAGGTAGCGCAAGTCTTTGAACCAGGCCCAACTAGTAGTGGCAAGCATCTGTACTGTATTAGGGTTGCGCGGGAGACCTTGAGTCAATATGGTGGCAAGTGGGAGATGCAATATTTGCACCCTCTCAGGTTGAAGAAATGGAAAACGGGCATCTGGGTGATACCAGTAATAAGCGTAATGCGCTTGGGCTACGTAGAAATAAAGTTGGAGGTCAAGGACTTCAAATCCACCACGTTTATTGGGGAATGTGAGAATATTCCAACTGATGCGAGGCCAGTTGCTGGCCCATATAAGCCTAATGAGTAATCCGCAAAGAGGTGAAAAAACTGCTGGTGAGGGCAATGGGAATAGTTAAAAAAAGATAGCGAGGCAACACAACCATTTTCGTGACTGCTATGCGCCCGGCCATGCCCAATGGGAGCCTAATCCATCGCTCCACTTGCACTTTGAGTTTTTTCATGGCATGTCTATAGTTATGACTGATTACTTCTAAATGATACCTATGAATACGGATGCCCAAATACCTGTGGAGTCTGTGCACCATTGTAGGATGAGTTCAAGGTCACAAGGCACTGTGGCATCTGTAAGTGGGAATAATTCTAATTTACTCCACTTAATATGCAGACCAGAGAAAACACAGAACCGCTGCACCTCTCGAACAAATGGAGGTAAATTGACTGCGGGGTCATGAACAAACAGCATTATGTCATCCCCATAAAGGGAAGCGAACAGTGTCCCATGTGGGAATCTAATGCCCACATGGAGATGTTTTCCCTGTAAATGATTGACCAGAGGGTCCATAGCAATTATAAACAAAAGAGGAGAACGTGGGCAGACTTGTCAGGTACAATGTGTTAAGGGGAACAGCTCTGCAAGAGTACCATTGAGGCGTAATGGGGCCAAAGTATTTTGGTATAATAGGCAAATCAGATTGCAGAGGCCATTAGGCATGCCCAGTTTTGTTAGAGTGGCATGGAGAAAAGACCATTCAAGTGAATAGAATGCCTTTTTGGCATCTAATAGTGCAACTGCCAATGGGGTGATAGGGGAGATTTGATTGATTACTGCTAATAAAGTGTAAAGGTTAATTGAAGTGGAACGATGCAGTTCAAAACCAGATTGCATGGGGAAAATTATGCGGTTCATTAATAAAGAAAGGCGGGTAGCTAAAACCTTGGCCAGTAATTTAGTATCGTAATTTATAAGGGACAGTGGTCAATATGAAGGGCAGTAGGAGGGAGGTTTGTTGGGCTTGAGCAACACTGTGATGACAGCCTCCCGCAGCGTGGTGGGGGAGGGAGCCATGTTCAAGAGACTCAGCATACATATGTAACAAATGAGGGACCAGAAGGGGTTTATAAGCTTTACAGAAGTCGCCAGCGAACCCATCCAAGCCGGGAGCCATAGAACCACTCAAATCGTCTATGGCCTGTGAGAGTTCCTGTTGTGGTTGCACTCTTTTCATCCATTCTGGGTCTTTATCTATGTTGCTGAGCAACCTTGGCATTCTGTTTGGAATGCTAAGAGCTGAGAACCAGTTGGAGATTGAGCTGCTTATGGACTGGTGGCCCTTTACCTTTATGCTGAATAAATACTTGACTTGGACCCATCTCCTGCGTGGTGAACTCATTCTTAACATTGGTGGCGACTACCTGCTGGGGACAGGTATTGGTGGACCACCAGTTTACCCAGAACCCACGGATGATCGGTAAAGTGTACTCGAGAAGGATTGTCTTTTGAAGTGGAACTGCTATCTTTTCATGAATCGTGAGTGATCCCTTCTCAGGGCTGCAAATGTATTGATTTCCTCATTTAAAGGCTATTAATTTATTTATTTTTAAGAAGTAACAGTAGGCCCGATTCACAGAACTAACTTAAGACAAAATCCTAAACTTACTACCATTTTGGTATTCACAGAAGGCACTTACTCATTTTGGTATTCACAGAAGGCACTTACTTACTCATTTTGAGTAACTTACTCATTTGTGTAACTTACTCATTTTGGTATTCACAGAAGGCACTTACTCATCAATGAGTAAGTGCCTTCTGTGAATACCAAAATGAGTAAGTTACACAAAATGAGTAAGTTACTAAAAATGAGTCAGTTACTCATTTTAGTATTCACAGAAGGCACTTACTCATCAATGAGTAAGTGCCTTCTGTGAATACCAAAATGAGTAAGTTACACAAAATGAGTTAGTTACTAAAAATGAGTCAGTTACTTATTTTGGTATTCACAGAAGGCACTTACTCATTGATGAGTAAGTGCCTTCTGTGAATACCAAAATGAGTAAGTTACACAAAATGAGTAAGTTACACAAAATGAGTAAGTTACTCAAAATGAGTAAGTAAGTGCCTTCTGTGAATACCAAAATGGTAGTAAGTTTAGGATTTTGTCTTAAGTTAGTTCTGTGAATCGGGCTCACCGTATCTGGCGTTTGGCCGTTACTTGCCCAAGATTTGAATGCTGCGGGCTCCTCACAGCTATTCTTCTGATGTGAGCCACCAGTGACGTGGCGGTGTTATCTGAACGCTGAACGCTGAACGTGCGGGACGCCTACTTCACTGCATTCGGACGCAGCCGTCTCCTCAAGGCCTCCGTTCCCGCTGGGTGTGCGTTGCTTACACTTCTCCACATTCTGGCACCTGGCAGCATACTTCCTTTCCCAGCGGGGATCAGCGGTAATCGACGCTTTGCATCCGCAGCACTTCCGGGGCATTGGGAAGCCTTCCGGTGAAGTGGTTAATGTCGGACATGCGCAGTGATGCGCACACCATGTTCTAATTTCCTAAGTGCATTCAGGAATCTTCTGGGCATGCGCGGTGATGCGCACACCACTTCTACTAATTTCCTGAAGTGTATACTGATTTCCTGAGCGTGCGCGGTGATGCACACACTATTTTTTCTATGTGCTAAGCTTACACTGTTGTGGAGATACACACACCGGTACTGGGTTTGCATTCGTTCTGTGAGTTGCGCAGTGATGCGCACACCAATCTCTATTGGAATTTAACTTAGTTGAAACAAACAGTGCGAGTAGCGTGGTGACGCGCACACCCTATGGAATTTTAATACTTGCAATATGCACATTACCTCTTCTATTGTTGCTAATATGGTAATCTGGAACTCGTGAATGGATTATTTATTTTACACTAACTTTGAGTATTATTAATTTGTTTTTATTCTGGCCTTTATAAATTTCATAAATACTTGTTGCTGCTTGACGCACACACCATGGCATCATCTAGCATGTCCCAGCCACCACAGTTTCTCTCTGATAAGGGTGATCCTGTCTTGCCCTGGAACAGGTGGAAACTCTTATTTGATTCATACTTATTAGCTATTGGTGGCGAAAAATTCTCTGCTCTCAGAAAGCAAGCGGTTTTGCTGCATAATTTAGGAATTGAAGGCAGACATGTGTATGAGAGCCTGGATGAGATTATCTTGGGACGTGGTGAAGGTGAACCAGACAATGTATATGATATGTCAGTCATGATGCTAGAAAGGCATTTTGGTGCTAAAATAAATGTTGTATTGGAGCGACAAGTTTTTCACGAGGGTTCAAGGTAAGCAAGAGAAAATCGGGAGCTATGTAGCAACTTTGAAGACTCTAGCTCGCACTTGTGATTTTGAACAACTCACTGATTCTCTGGTAAGAGATCAAATTGTAAGATGCACTAATGATGTGAGGGTTCAGCAAAAACTCCTGGCAAAAAATCCTGATCTCAAGGAAGCAATAGCTATATGTGGAAGCCAATGTGTGGCTACGTGAGATGAGGGACGATAAGAAAAATGTTGTGTCTACTGAAGAAGTTGTCGTTCATGAGGAAAGAAGGATGGTGACAATAGTACCAGTGACAAGAGTGGTGGTGTAAAAAGACAGAGCAATCCTGAAGTGCGCAAGAAAACTATTGGAGGTGAACACCAGAGTGTTGAGCGTTTCTCTGGTGGTTTCAAGTGTTTCAGGTGTGGGAGTGAGGGACATTTGTCCAACAGTCAGAGTTGCTTTGCAAGATTTGCGGTGTGTAAGAATTGTGGAAAGAAGGGACACTATGCCCGTGTGTGCCACAGTGCCAAGAGTCAAGTGGTGCATTGTGTTTATGAGGAAAATAATTTTATGTTGAGAGTAAGAGAGGATGGAGTAATTGATGATGACACTCTATAGATGCCTGTTTGTGACATCATGGTTGGTGGTAAACAGTTGGTAGTTTTGGCTGACTCGGGATCAACTTACACAATGGTAGGTGATAAAAATTGGGAAACTTTATTCAATACAGAAGATATTGAACTTTCACCACCTGATATCAATCCGGTGGGGTATGGTGGCATGAAAATTGATGTGTTAGGCTATGCTGTGATGAAGATACAATTAAAAGATAGGGAAACAGTAGGAAAAGTTTTTGTAGCTAAGAGAGGAGATAATTTGCTCGGATGGAGACACCAGAGAGATATGGGCATTACATTGAACCCCAATGCTCCTGAAAAAGTATTGTTGTTGTCCACTTGTCAACTGCCTGATGATATTTGCTCCCAATTTCCAATGGTATTTAGTGACAAGCTGGGTCTGTTGAAAAACTTTGAGCATAAAATTGTCTTAAAACATGGAGCCCAACCTTTTGTGTCAAAAGTAAGGAAAGTGCCGCACTTGATGATGGAGTCTTTAGAGCGTGAAATCAAGAAACTTCTTGAGGCTGGTGTCATCGAGGAGATCGAGAGTTCAGAATGGTTGGCTCCAATTGTTTTGGCACCCAAGGATGGTGGAAAGAATGTTAGGATGTGCGTGGACTTGAGGGGACTTAATAAACACATTTGGGTGGACAGACAACCCTTACCTATCATTTCGGAGACTTTGGCACTGATAAAAGATGCAAAGTTTTTCAGTGTGATGGACTTGTCCTCCGCTTACCACCAGGTGATGCTCCATCCGGACTCCAGGCATCTCACATCATTTGTCACACCTATGGGTGCATACAGGTTCATCCGTATGCCATTTGGATTAGCTTCCGCAGCTGCTTGCTTTCAAAGGTTCATGTGCAAGGTGCTGGAGGGTTTACATAAATTGCTAATTTTTCAAGATGACATATTGGTATATGGTCAAGATGAACATGAGCATGACAAGCAGTTGCGGGAGGTCCTTTCTCGTTTACAAAATGCAGGACTTGTCATCAAAAAAGAAAAATGCAAGTTCCGTGTGACTTCTGTGAGTTATCTGGGACAGAAGATCTCGGGAGAAGGGATTAGTCCCAAATTGGATTTGGCTGAGAGTGTTGTGAAAGCACCTGTGCCTTTGGACAAGGACCAAGTACGGTCTTTCCTGGGCCTAGCAGAATTTTGCTCAAAATTTGTCCCCAATTTTGCTAGTTTGTCTTTACCATTGAGATCGTTACTGAAAAAAAATGCAAAGTTTGTGTGGTCACAGGAATGTTCTCTCTCTTTTGATAGCATCAAGAAAATCATAGGTAAGATGCCTAACCGTGGGCATTTTGATGCTTGCAAAAAAACAGTATTGACAACTGATGCTAGCATGAGTGGTTTGGGGGCAGTCCTGTCTCAAGTTGTGGATGGGGAAACTACGATTGTGGTGTTTGCTTCACGTTCACTCCATGGTGCTGAGGAAAGGTATTCTGTTGTAGAACGTGAAGCGTTGGCTGTATTTTGGGCAATTCACCATTTTAAGTTCTTCCTGTGGGAGATACCCATACTTGTTAGAACAGATCACTCACCGTTGTGCCAGATCTTTTTGTGTAGAGATGCTGAAAATTTGTCTCCATGTATCAAGAGATGGATGGAGGGACTGTCTGAATTTAACTTTAGAGTAGAATATGTTCCTGGTTCAAAAAACCTATCAGCAGATTGTTTGTCTAGGATGCCCTTAGGTCAACAGGGAGGTGGAGTTGAAGATTCCTTAGTGGCATGGGTGTATGAATCAGCTGTTGATGCTGATGAATGGTGTCAGGCATGCCAAGAAGACAAGGATTGGGAAGAATTGAAGAATTGGGTTGTCAAGGGTTGGCTGGCTGATCAGGATGTGCCAGACTCTTTTAAATGTTTCATGAATGTGAGAGATGAGTTGTGCATAATTGATGAGAAACTGCTGAGGGGTCAGAGGGTTATACCTCCCCGTGGTTTGTGGAGTAAGCTAATAAATCTAGCGCATGAAGGACACTTAGGCAGGAATCTGACCAAAGCTAGGGTGCGTGAGTGGTATTGGTGGCCAGGTATGGTCTGGCAGTTAGAGGAAGTTGTGAAAGATTGTTGGGAATGTGCCAACAGTGACAAAAGTAAGAAAACTAATACTGTTCCGTTGTCACCAGTTGAAATTCCTGTTGAACCATGGTCCAAATTGGGGTTGGACATTGCTGGACCTTTTGAGCTATTGGGACATGATGAATGTTACGTGTTGTTACTTGTTGACTACACTTCGAAATGGGTTGTAACTAAGTGTGTGTCTTCTGTCAACACTGGGACAGTGTTGGAATTTCTTTATGAAGAATTCTCCAGAGAAGGGGTCCAGAAATGGCTTATCACTGACAATGGGGTGCAATTTGTATCTCATGAAATGTGTTCCTTTCTTAAGGAGTTATCTGTTAAGCACTACAAAACTGCGTTGTATTCACCGCAAGCCAATGATCTAGTGAAAAGTTTGAATAAAATTGTGAAAAGTTGTGCCCAGAGAGCTTTGCAAACTAGATCATCTCTCAAATCCATGCTTAGGGAGACTTGGTGGGCTCACCGTAATACTCCCAATTGTGTGACTTTAGTATCACCTTTTTCTGTCTTAAGAGGCAGGAAGCCACATGATAAGTTAAATCCTGGATGGTTGAGGATGAGCCTTGGCGTGTTAGGTGAGAGCCAAGTTGCGAGTCAACCTGTTTCTAAGGAAAATCTCCAAGCCAAGAGATTGATTCACCAAGAGAAGTACAAGGCCAGATTTGATCTCAGAAATGGGGTTCGTACCAAAGGTTGGTGTGTGGGGGGAAAAGTGCTGGTCCGGAGACCGGAGTTCCTAAGGAAAGGACGTTCTAGGTTCATGGGCCCATTTGTGATTGTTGAAGTGAGGAAAAATGTGGTGCGTTCGGATTCTGGAGGTGTGTGGAGCATGTCCAGGTTGGTCAAGTGGAATGATTGTAGTCCAAGAGCTAATGGTTTGAGTCCTCCTGTTCTACCTGGTGGTATGAGTGACCAGGTTCAAAACTCTGATGGTGGACAGTTCACTAAGAGAAGTCCTCCTGTTCAACCAGGTGGTATGAACGACCAAAACTCTGTTGGTGGACAGTTCACTAAAAGATTGAGATTTCCTCCTGTCTGGCATAGTGATTATGCTATGACATAATGATTATGCTATGTTGCATAATATATATATATATAGGATTTACACTACTGCAATGTCAAGTTTAGAAATGTTTTTATGTTTCCATATGCATTGTTCATTTTTCCTTTCTTGTTGATATTTTCTTATGTTGTGTTTTGAATTTCATTTTTCCATATTGTTTTTTCCATGCTCAATTATTAGCTTTGTTTTTTTCATTTTATGGGGGGAAGATGTGTTGTGGTTGCACTCTTTTCATCCATTCTGGGCCTTTAGCTATGTTGCTGAGCAACCTTGGCATTCTGTTTGGAATGCTAAGAGCTGAGAACCAGTTGGAGATTGAGCTGCTTATGGACTGGTGGTCCTTTACCTTTATGCTGAATAAATACTTGACTTGGACCCATCTCCTGCGTGGTGAACTCATTCTTAACATTTCCTCACATCTTATGGGGGAGGCGAGGAACTGCTGTTGGCCATTTTTGAGCCAAACCATAGTGATTTCAGATAAACAATTGGCCAATGCATCCTCATGATGCCCGATCAAGACTTGTAAAGTGTTTTGTAATAGCCTGTAAGGTCTGCCAAAATGGTGGGGTCGTCAGTGACTTCAGTGCTGTCCGGCCGCCACAAGTGAGTAACATATGTGGCATGATAAGGGGGACGAAGCAAACGAGACAATGTTCGACCAGGGCATTCACCTTCACCATACCGGCTCGTTCTAGCATACTTTACCAGGTAAGCAACTTCAAGTTTCGCGATGTTGTGGAACTTGTTTAGCAATTTTGACCTATCGTAGAGTTAATGCCCGTGTGATGTGCCCCAGTCAGCGGAGTCTAATGCCTGGAGCTTGTCCTCTACCATAGAATGATCGGTGCAAATACTGCGAAGTACTCCCTCAAGTTTCGAGATACAGATTCCTCCCACATATGCCTTAAAGGCCTTCAATAGGGTAGAGGGGCTCTCGACCAAGCCAACGTTGGTTGAGAAAAACGTAATGATAGCCTCCCATACTTCCGAGCGAAAGACTGTCATATAGTGCATTAGCTGGAAAACACCAGTGACTTGACCATAGGGACATGGATGGGTATGTGTAATGTGACAGCCACAGAAGCATGGTCTGACAATGTGCAGGGGAAATGTGCTATAATGTGGAGTCACAAAAGAGTACCTGGAGACATGCACCAGTGGTCAATGTGAGTCCACACGTTATGCGGGGCAGAATAAAAAGTATAATCACGCTGGAGCTGGAATTTATGTCACCATGCATCTGACAAATGGAATGTGTCAAGAAGGTCCGTAAGGGTCTGTAGGGAATGAGGTTTAGTAATTGCTGTAGAACCAGTGGAATCAAGCTCTTGTTGTCGGGTAAGATTGAGGTCACCACCCACTATGATATAATCAGTCTGGTATTGGCTGATTAGTGAGGATAAGTTATTAAAGAAGTCAGGGGAGTCAGTGTTTAGTGCATACACGTTGACAAGTAACATTGTCCGACCTGCCAGTTCTCACAAAACAAACAAATGTCAACTAGCGGGATCAGAGGCAGTCCGTATCAACTTAAAGGGGACACTACTATGTATCAAGATGCACACCTTACGTGAATAGGAACTGTAGTGAGAGAAATAGCGATGGGTACCCCATGAGAATTCATAATTGCAATCTTGCCTGGGAGCTAGGTGTGTTTCCTTAAGGAAGGCCATTTGAACCCTGTGTCATTGTAAATAAGCAAGGACCTCTTTCCCTTTTTGGGGATTGTACAAGCCTCTGATGCTCCATGTCATGCAGGAGAGTGGAAACACTGAGGGCCTTATTTATGAGGCCCCTACTCTGCAGTTGTGTCACTTTTTGTGATGCTGCAGCAGCGTAAAAAATGCGCCACACTGCGCCATATTTATAAAGTGACGCATCTAGGCACATGCATCAGTTTGTAAACCCCTGCGCTACATTATACTTGCGACAGGTATAATGTGTGCAGGGTGGGCGTTCCGGTGCAGAAAAGGCATGTAGAAGTGTCGCAGTGAAATCTCATAGATTTCACTGCAACACTTCTACGGCCTCACTGCGTCAAATCCTTCTGCCTGCTTGAAGCAGGCGTAAGAAGTGACGAAGGCCTTTTCGCATGGGGCTTGCCCCATGTGAAATGACACATTGCTGGAGTTGTGTCTGTTTCCAAACACACTCCAGCAATGCACCATTTTTGCACCAACAGATACGTCAGGATTCCTGATGTATCTGGCGATCCTTATGACATGAAGTGCCGTACAGTAAGTATGGCGCATCCATAGTGTCGCAAGGAGGGCGCTCTGAAAAGTGTTGCATCGCTCTTTTACCGCAGCGATGCAACACTTTTCATAAATGAGGACAGAGTCTCTACTAATCAATCAATCAATCAATCAGGGCGCTTGTAAAGTGGGACTACTGACCTGTGAGGGTCTTAAGGATCTAATGTAAGAAGGCATAATATCTGGGAACCATATAGCATACGAGTAAAGATTGCATGAGAAAACCTGTCAGGTACTACCACGACAATAGAAAAGTCTTCATCAAGGAATAGTACAAAAATAAAACAACCATACCACCCCCCCCCCACTCCAGCAGAAACAAAGGCTGGAGAACCCAAGTAGCCCTAGAAGAAAACAAAATTGGAAACATAATGGTATACACCTTAGGGCGGGGGGGGGGGTGACAACATCCGAGGGAGCAAATCCCAGAAAGGGCAATTAGTATATATATAATGGTGAAAGTCATCGAACAATTGAGCAATGAGAGAAAATATAGAAAAAAAAACAATATAATGCAACCTGGACCACAAGGCATGTACCAACTGAGGCAAAACACATCTGAAAACTATGGAAGGGCGACCATATTCAAATGTCAGCAAAGTGTGTAGGGCAAGCTATGACGAGTGTGCAACAATTGAAGCAGGCATCAAGACAGCAGAGACGGCAGCATCAGGACTACCGCTGGGGCGGGGGGATCTGCCAGATGAGTGCTTCTTGCAGAACTGTACAGCATCTGCAGGGGGTGTTGAAAATGAGGTGACGGCCATCCAGTTCCACACGGAGACGTGCAGGATAAAGCATCCCATATTTTAGCTACAGCTTTTGGAGAGTGCGTTTGACATCAGTACATTTGTGGCAGGACTCTTGAACCATTGGTGTATAGTCTGGAAAAGGTGAAATTATGGATCCTTGATATTGAAGCGAACCTTTATCTTGGGTCAATCGCAATGCAGTATCTCAATCTCTAAAATTTAGGAGCCTGGCAATAATCTGCCACCGCGGCGCCCCAGGAATTGGCCGAGGACCAAGTGTTCGATGTGCCCTTGCGTACCAAAGGTATCAGTAAAGGACTTCCTATCAAAAAGTTCAGCTAAAAGATGTTCCACAAAGACATCCATATGTCCCGTGTTGGTTGTTTCTGGTATTCCAGCTATACGAATATTATTACGGCTGGACTTCGCCTCTGAGTCCTCATTTTTAGCTGCATTAGTTCAATACCTTCAAGGCACTTCACTATTTCAATATTGCCGTCCTCAGTCTCCGAGATCCTGCGCTCCGCACCATCGATCCTCCCATTATGAAGTTCAAGTCGTTCAGTCTTGGCATCAAGACGATGAGTTAGGGTATAAAATCTGGAGTCAATTGCCTTAGAACTGGAATGAAGTTTGGTCATAATTGCAGAAATGCCATCTGGTGGGGGGTCAACCATTGTGGGGCCAATTCCGATTCGGGCCGGAAATCTCTCCGACCGAGCCGGACCCGGAGAGATTTCCGACCGAATCGGACCCGTGCAGCCCGACCGAACGAGTACGATGCGCACGTATGCCATCGGACTCGAGTCGGTCGGACTCCCATTGAAGTCAATGGGAGCCGGTCGTACAACGCGTACGCGGGCTCCCATTGACTCAATGGGTGCGAGGCGGACAAGGGCGCCCCCTACAGCGTGTACGCGGCGAAGCGACTCGCGCCGTACACGCACAGGTAGGGGGGACCCATGGGTCCCCCCTGTGTGCGACTCGCGCGGCTACGCATACAGGGGGGTCCGACACGGACGACCAAAGTACGGCTCCGACTGCTCTTTCGAGCCGGAGTGCGCGGCTCGGTCGGACTGCTCGCGGCGCGCATCGTACTTACCCGGCCGGGGAACGTCTCCATTGCGCGGTGCGAGTCGAGTCCAAGCTAGTCGGTCGGTGCGGTTTGACCCTGGAACGAGTCGGTCGGAGCGGTCGGGACACCCGGACGAGTCGGTCAGCGATTTCGCATCGTACTCGCTCGCCCGGACGCGCGTACGAATCGGTCGGGAAATAGGGCTCCGAATCGGATCCGGTTAAGCCGAATCCGATTCGGAGCCCTACCGGCCGAGATCGGAATCGGCCCCTAAGTGTTTATCCATCTGTAATTTGATATGAGCACCGGCCGCTGACACCGGGCACGCCATGACCCCGCTCTCAGACTCACTCGTGGGCCCTGTCCCCGCAGGGCATCGGTAGGCCGAGTAAGGCTGTGGTGGGTGAACACCCGAGGAAGAAGCCAGGGGGACCTGCACCGAGACCCAGTTGAGTGGATTTTGCCCCCAATATGGGTGAAATATATCCAGCAGCAGCGAGAAGCCCATAATGAAACTGTGGAGTGTTCAATATAGTGGAAGTTGCGGGCAATGCTCGGCAGAGCTTCAATGCCATGTGGCCATCTTGGTCATGCCCCTAGGACCATAGTCATGCTTATAAAGGATTCAGCCAAACTGAAACAAGATATGGTGACTTTTAAGAAGGGCCATGAAACTTTGTTGAATACCTTTTCAGCTTTGAGGGCTATCGCAGCCACTGGGGAGGTTTTGGTTTGGCAAGTTGTAGGATGTGTCCCAGTAGTCTAATATTACCATTGGAGAGTCTCTCTCTTTAAGAAAGCCAGCTTGATAAGGACCGATCAGAGAGGGTATTATCACTTCAATACGTTTAGCTAGGATTTTGGCATAAGGCTTGCAGTCTAAGTTGATAAGCGATATCAGCCTATCATTTTTTGGGTAAGTATGGTCTTTGCCCTCCTTAGGGATAAGAGCTATTGTGGCTTCCACTGTAGTCCCCCAAATACATCCAGATTCTTCAATGTTATGAAAGAGATCCAGCATGGGCAAGAGCAATTCTTCCATGAATAATTTATAGAAGTGGACAATGATTCTTTCCGGACCAGGGGCTTTTCCTACTTTGAGGTATTTAATAGCTGAGTGCAGTTCAGATTCGCTAATAGCCTGGTTTAGACAAAGTTGGCGTTGGGCATCTAATTTCGGAAGATTAGGTTTATTTAAATATGTCAGTCTATTGGTGGAATTAACATTAATGTTTTCATCGTACAATGGTTGATAGAAGTTTAAAAAGACAAGGGAGATTTTCTGAGGGTCAAGATGTAGTTGTCCCTCCTTGTCTCTGAGAGTGGTCATGTGGGAGTGATTTCGTTTGTATTTTAAGTAGCAAACTAGGACCTTCCCAGCAGCGTTGCCAGCACATTATTTTATTGAATTGAATTTAGTTACGCATTGACTGGAACTGGTGCTCAGGACTTTGTTATATTCATTTTATTTTTGGTTTAGGGTGTCCAATAGAAGGTCACCCTTTTCAGAATAATGCCTAAATTCCAATTGCTTGATTTCGGTTTTACATTTTTCATCTGTGTATTTGCAGACTTATTGATGTGGCAGCTAATGCCTATTATCACCTCACTAATAGTGGCCTTGAAGGTGTCCCAATGCATTTGAGGAGAACAGTCGTCAGAGGGGTTTTCTTGAAAAAAGGTTTTGATGGCTGAGCGGATTGATTTGATATGGGTCCGGTCTTGTAATATGCCGGTATTAAGTCTCCAAGATATGTCAGTTGGGGCAGCTGCAGCCCAGTCCAGAGAGGCCGAGTTGGCCAAATGATCCGAGATCAACCTGTGTTCAATGGTGGAATCAGAGATCATTCTGGCTAGATTACCAGACACTAAGATGTAGTCAATTCTGCAGAATGATTGATGAATAGAGGAGTAAAAGGTATAGTGTCTGGTGTTCCGGTGTTGAAGATGCCAGGAGTCCGCTAGGGACTATCCAGAACAAATTTTGTGGAGTAACTTGTGGGATGCGGACTGCCTAAATTTGGATCTTGAACTGTGGGCTTCGGTGCGATCAAGTGGGAGATTGAAGTCGCCCCCTATGATCAGTCAACAGTCAGTGGGTAGTCTCGAAATCAATTCATCAATGTCTTTCCAGAAATGTGTATCCCTTACATTAGGAGTATAGATATTCAACAAATAAAATTCCTTGCCGGATTTTGATAATTTATAGAGTAATCACCTCCCATTGTTATACACAAGAGTGTCTAGATTTGTAATTGTCGCTTGTTTGGTAATGACAATGAGTACCCCATTCTTCTTCTTTTTTACAGGGGAACCTATGACCTCTGAGATCCAGGGGGCTTTGAAAGAAAGTTAGGATTCTTGTAATATTAGTATGTCACATCACTTAATTTGCACGTGTATCCAAGAAGGTTCCTCCTCTTAACCGGATAGTTAAATCCTTTTGTGTCAAGTGAGGGTAATTGTAAGGAGTCTGTCTTCAGCATCAGGGACATGAGGGAATGTCAGGTAGACAATAGTTAGTCATACCCATCACAATACATTGTATAGAGGGGACACCTGTGAGGAGTGTATCATGCAGCAAAGGTGAATGGAGTCGAACAGGATGGACATTGGTAATCAGACCTGACCTTAGCATTGCAACAGGTGAAAAGTATGGGGAAAAGGAAAGAAAACAAGGGAGAACATAAAATTAAAGCCCACTCTTCCATCCCTCCCACCCACCCCAACCCACCCACTCCACCAAACCTGAAATAGGTACAGCATGGGTCCCAAAGGAACAATGCATCTCCCAAGGGCAACAAGACAAACACACAAATAAGCAAACGAGCCCAAGTGCGGATGTGCAAATATATGGGTGTGTGTACCACATGTGAGTGAACATTTCTGATATTTGGTGCATATGAGGAAACATTAAAGATCAGAACAGATGTCAGACCTTCTCGACCTTATGGCTGGAAGATGTGGTACTTAACAGAAGTCCTGAGCTGAAACAGTTCAATAATACAGTAATATGAGCATATCTGAAATAGAAAAGCATCTGTAGAAGAGGTAGACAAATGTACCATTGTAGGAGAAGGAAGTCAAAAAATCAAATCTGTATTATTATTATTAAATATAAGAGACAACCAAGGGGCGCAATAAAGCAAATATCAAAATGACAAGGCATTCGACATAACATTAAGATTATAAGACATTAAGATGATCCAGAATTGGAGGAGGATGTTTTCATCTCTGCCTCTTGGATGTTGTCAAGGAATGAAGACAGGTCCTGGTAATTGTGTAACAGATGCAGTGAATCTTTGTAAGTGATGCGAACCCTAGAGAGACCAGAGAAGGAAATGGGAATGTTCATGTTCTGTAGTCTAGGTCTGAGGGAGAAGAAGGCTTTCCTCACTTGAACAGTGGTCTTGGAGTAGTCTTGGTAGGAATGGTGATCCGGTATCCTTCCCAGGTGATGAATCTGTATTTAAAGATGAATTTCAGCATTATTTCCACGTTGATAGTGCAAGGGTTTGCAGGTGATCGGTATTGGCACGCCAGCAGAGGCAGAATGGTCGTTTTGGCATGTGGGGATGCGATGGTCTCTCTCAATTTCAAAGCCTTTGTCAATGGAGATATTCGAGTTGTGAGGGAGACAATCTTACAGAAAGGTGATGGATGAGCCATATTTTCCTTAACTGCCTTCATGAAAACCAAATAATCTAATGTTACCCCTCCTGTTTCTGTTCTCAAGTTCAGCAATGTCATGTTGCATGGATGCTGATAGTATGTGCAATAAACTGAGGTCTATTTTGTGGAAAGAGACTAGTCTTCAAGGTCACTATGTTGGTCTACTACAGATAGCTTTTCAGTTGTTTGTTTTATGTCAGACCTCATACCAGCCACATTTCGTTGCATAATGACCATGCAGATTTTTGTCATTTGAGCCAGTTATAGTGCATCTGACAGCTTTTTAAGATTGGTCTGCATTGTTTCTTTCAGTTTGGCTTTGTCTTGGATGGGAGATTCTGTGGCAGGAGGATATAGTTTGGTCTCTTTTGTGCCTGGCTTGGAGTGTTTTGCCTTGGATGGGAGATTCTGTGGCAGGAAGTTATAGTTTGGTCTGTTTTGTGCCTGGCTTGGAGTCTTTTTCGGCCATCTTGTCATTTTGTTAACCCTAAAGCAAGAAAAGGGCTGTGTAGAGGGGATGAGGCTCAGCCAATTTAGTTCAGGAATGCAAGCAACATTAGGCTTATTAGGCAGGTGTGCATTAAATGTCACAGCGATACATTTGTAGAGATAGTTTCTACAGTCTCTCTCAGAGGTTATGTGAAGATTGAAAAGGCACTCATGGGTTTAAAGAGCCACAGTGCCAGGAGTGCTGTTGATATCAGGAATTTAAAGGATTCTGTTCATGAAATGAAGCATTAACACCATCACATTAACAGTCAAGTGTAATGGGGAGTGTTTCTTTAGATGCGCCTCAGCATTCGGCTCCTTTGCGCTGAATACGATGTAGGACGTTTCCTGCAATGAGAGGAACAAAGGCTAATAAGAGATAGGGAGAATAATCTGGGTAGAGCTTCCAATCACCGTGCACTTGGGGGAAGATGCCTCTCATTTTTATACAGGAGGAGGAGGAGGAGGCGACTATAACCCCACTGCTTGAAGTTAGGCTACTCATGTGCAAGTGGGAGAGTAAACACGCGGCCTGCCTAACTGCATGGTGAGGATTCGGCTGAACTGGCTGGGCAGGACTTCATTCACCTTTTCAATTGCCCTATATTTGCAGAGAAGTGTCCCTCATGTGGTAATTAGGAGCTGGTGAGGGAGGATAACATGACTGCTCTGTTCTGCTCCCCTTTGCTCTAAAGGGTGAAGCACGGATTGTTAGGCCAGACATGCACTCATGGCCATAAAAGGCCTATTGTGCTTTTTTAGTATTGGGTGGGGGCAGTGAACATCATCCTTTTGCTCATAAGGGCAGAGTGCGGTTCATTCGGTGAAGTATGTACAGGTAAAAACATACTCATGAAACCTTCCTTTCAGGGAGCCACAGAGAGTAAGCCAGGTAAGGAGGTCGTCATGAGGTTGTGCCCACCGGGGCTCCCAAGAATGTCAAATATGCCCAATCTGTTAGAAAAAATGTCACTCACATTGTTCTGGTGTGTGGGAAGGTGCTGCATCCCGTAAATATGCAGGCATTAGTTGCGACCCCTCCGGATCATTATATGTGGCTCGCTGCATGTCGGAGCTGGGGTCAAGCCCGACGCAATCCACGTGTCGCCCTCTTTGGCAGCTTATCTCCCCGCGTTAGCGAGGAGGCTCAAATCGGCTTAAAGCTGCTATTCCATTCCCCAGTGGTTCCGTAGCCTTCCCCCCTGTGTCCGCGGCGCCGTTAGGCCATTAGGCTTGCAGTAGGGCTGAGCCTGAGCTTGTGATGCCGAGGAGAGGGAGTGGTCACTCAGGCGTCCATTTTCCTTCACGTCAGGCCACACCCCCCCTACACAAATGCATAATAAACTATTTTGATTATTGCATTGTTTTGTAAAGCAGGATTGAAAGCATATGAAAGATAAGTAAAACAAAACATTCTGCCAATTGTCAAATGATAGAGCCTGCATGTATGAAAAGTTGCGTGTTGATAAAAATCCATACAGCTAATTAGATTTATTTGATAAAGGAGATTGCTATTACTAAATTACTAAAATAATCTCCTTATAATGTGTGAATAAGATAAGAAGAAGGAAAATGTATGGTTAAATTGAGAAGAATGTAATATTTATTATGATAAATAAAACAAAACAAAACAATAGAGCTCTACAGATAGTTGGTTTAGGAGTCACATAAGCAACCGTTTTGTAAAGGTTTTCAGTGAGTAAGACCCTCTGATAAATAGATTGGCTTTTGAATGCCATCTAGACAAATCAGGTTTTGGGAGACAAGGGTACCCCGATATATGAATCAGACTTAAGCTGTGCAGCTGGGCAGTACATAGATCCACCTGGGCAGTATCAATCTCCTGAGTTTCTTAATTAGCAATGCCCTGAGGCTCCCCCCAGCTGAGGCTAAGTATAATTAGCCTACACACACGCCACTTCCGCATTCATTAGCCAGCAACAGCAGCAGCAGGACATCTCCGGCTGCACGGGCTTCAGGCACCCATTCATTGCCCTGTCGCCCAACAAAATAAGTAAGTAAGCTATACTGCACCCCGCGTTTCTAGTTTCACGAGCGTCAGGCTCATGTAGCTGATATCCTATACTATCTACATTCCAGATTGATACTGCCCAGGTGGATCTATGTACTGCCCAGCTGCACAGCTCAAGTCTGATTGATTTCACATGACGATTTCAGTAAGTTCCTGACTCGCCTACCCCACTCCCCTTTTTATTAACTGTCTCACCGTTTGTTTCAATTATGGTTCTTCTTTTTTCCAAACAGTCTGGCTGTTTAAATACACTGCCTACGGGGAGCCCTTGACTCCCGTGCTGAATCACTGTCCCCGGGAACTACCCAGCTAATCATGGGTTATGTTCCTTAAATCCAAGTAAGTGCCTTACCCCCTGCCGTGACCTTAGACACTTTCCTTGTCCCAGTATTAAGTCTCAATGCATATCCCTCCCTTTCTTTCCCGCTCGGCAGATTGCTTCGGACCAAGTTTCTTTCCTTCCCTTGACTTACCGCCAGTGACCACGATCAATTAGTACGATCTCCAAGTATGTTTCTCTTTATGTTAAAATATTAAAATATGCAGACCTTGTTGCCGCTTAACACGTATGCTCTCAGCACCGGCGATTACTTAGAACCGCCTTCAGCCTGCTTAATATGCCCAATACCCCTTCATTGGCTCTCTTCCTTAGCTGCTTACTCTAGTACAAAGCAACTTTAGTAATTTACTCGCCCGTTCCTTAATTTATAACAGGTTATTGAATAATTCCTACAGTGAATAATTTCTCTATAATTTCTACTCACTTCCCTTTCTTGACTTTAAAATGTTGTTCTTCCTTAGACTCCTTGATTATTATACCAGTCAAATGAAAAAATTAATTATTTCCGTACAGGGAGCAAAATTTCCTCCTACTTAAATGTATTTAATATTATGTTTGAATGCACATATACAGGGTCTAAAATAAATGTGTTCCCCTTTCCCCTCCAACCCCTTTTCAATTTCAGCTAGCTCACCATTGTCCTGAAGATGAACCCCAATAATTGGGTCGAAACGCCATCAACCATTCTACAATATGAACTCCTCGTAACCTGTATAAATCATTTAGGGAGTTCAACTATATTGTTGTCAGTGCGATGTCTTTTTAAAAATTCACTATCACTATTTCACGTCACGCTTTCTTTCACTTATTGTGTGAGCACCCTAAAATTGAAATTTATGCGAATAAATATCTGTCATTCTGTGACCTACATGACCCTTTACAGACTCTTTTTCTTGCTCCCTATTGAATTAATTTCATTTTTGAAACAAACAGTGCCCCTCTCTGGGTCACCCCTCTTGCTATTGGACCTTTTTAGGCCACACTTGAACCATTGTTCTTATAAATCTAGACAAATCAAGCATACTAAAAGGGTGTTGTGAAGCAACAAGTGATCAATCTATATCATGCAAGAGTATATTCTTTACGTAGCAGTCTCTTCTATATCTCTTTGTTTAGTACCAACATAAAGATTTTTGTAAAGTTTAAAAAAACCAAAGTAATTTAAGGAATGGGTAACTGGTCCAAATACCTGTTACTGAAAGTAAATATGCTTTTTCATTATGGTTTAAGAAATTATAAATTGATTTAAAAGAGTGAAGCATCATTAGATCTTCTCATCTTTTTTACCATGTAGGCTTTTGGTATGCTTACTTGATCCCAATATTATTATCAGTCATTAAAAATTAGATCCAGTCAGGTATAAAAACAGCCATAACATCACATGAAAACATAAATGTTTGGCATTGCTGTAAATCACTACATCTGAGGATTTGACAGTGGGCTATAAGAAAAAGAGCCACAATATCAAACTTTGTCTTTCTTCCAGGAAAGTGCCTCATTTCCTTAAATTTTAACTTTAAACTTCAAGGAATACAGTTTAAAGAATTTTAATGGCACATATCCTGCCAGGTAACACATCCACTCATGGAATGCCAACACTTTTCAATCACCTCTCAGATGCTGCCTTGAGGCTTCACTTTCAAACGTGGTTGTTTATCTTGGCACGCCATCTGCTAGTTAGCATAGCTTTCGCTGTATGAATAATTCATTGCCGAGTAGACGAATTACAGGTTTCGGTCCTAAATCACAAAGATGTTTCTAGGAGTAGATGTGTCTTACTCTTGACGTACTCCTGACTTGCTCTTGGATCTCCAGAAGTGCCCCAGACCCAGTCTTTGAGAGAAAGCATTGTGAATTAGCCATATCTTGTTCAAGAGGGCCCCCCACAAATATGAGCTGCAAACCAGGTTGAATCTGCATCTTTTAAGCAAACACAAGCTTCACACTGGAAAAGCTGGTACTCTGAAAAAATCATTTACAGTATTTTTCCAGCCTTGTGTTTGGATCCTCTGCTCTGGTTTAATGGCTACTTGGGAAGTCTGCGTCTGGGGCAGTGTGAAAGCCTTTTGTGTACCCCACACTTAGGGCCCGATTATGATGGCGGAAGGACCGCCACCGCAGGGCCGGCGGTGGTCCTTCCGCCATCGCATGGATATTTCCCACCGCCAGATTAGGATGGCGGTGGGAACAGGAATGCGACTGCAGCGGACGCAAAGACCATCCGCCGCCAGCAATTGACCTGATTGCCTGGCGGTCGGTCCAGGGAGGCCAAAATGGTGGCGGTGCCTAGCAGGCACCGTCCACCAGATTAGGATGCCAGCAGTGACCGGCCTTTCCATGGCGGCGATGCCACCATAGAAAGGCATACGGTCTTTTGCCACGGGGCCCGTTGCGGGCCCCCGGGGGAGGGGGTTGGGGGATGGGGGCTACACTTGGGGGGTACATTGCTATGCCTAAGGTGGCAGGCACCACGCGGTGCCTGCCACGTTGTGCATGGCAATGCACGACGTGCCTCTTGAACATTGCGGCGGGTGCTGCCTACAGCACCGTCCGCCGCAATGTTAAAGATGCGAATGCGACCGACAGGGTGGCGGTCGCATCCTAATTTGCGGTGCGGAACTGCCGCACCACTGGCGGGCGGTCCCAACACCGCTAGGGTGGCGGACAGACTAAAGTCCGCCCGCCATCCTAATGAGGCCCTTAGTACAGACAAAAGAGTTAATGGATCTGCAACAAGAAACAATTTGGTCCGTATCAGAGAATAAACATGTGGCGGTGTGTTGTTTTTACATTACAATAGAAATCAAGTAACTAAAAAGTGTTTAATCTCTGGTGGTTTCAAAATCTAATGTTGCAGTTTGTTTTTAGACATTTCACAGCATTAGCCTGTCACAAAGTAATTACATTTTATTAAACTTTTCATAGTTTGAAGGTTTTGTAGGTCAGTCAAACACACTTTCAACAAGGTAAAAAGCTCAGTCTTACATTTGGCACAAAAAATCCACCATTTACACTGCTCCGCAAATCTCGTGTGGCATGACATCATGGAAGTTTTCCAAGGTTGTTAGGTCTGGAACGAAGACTCCAAACCCACGCAAGTGTTTTCCATACAGCATTCTTCTTGTACATCAAAATTACATTTTCATAGTATTTATTTTGCTTGTTCTGTCATTGTTTTTAACTCTTCCCCCAAAAACATTTAGGAGCTTGTAACAGCAGATTCAAAATGACAAATAATAATACATAACAACATATCGGATACATTGCATCATGCATACTCAGGGATTCATTTGTCAAAAAATTGCCAAAGTGCCATTTAAAGCAACAATAGGACACTTCTGCTGTTTTTGTTCTGATACAACAGTCTGTGGCCCACTCCCCCTGTGTTTCTCTATCCGCTGAATTGACTATTTGGTCACTCTGTTGACTGGCTGAGATCAGGGTTAGTTCTGCACTTTTGAAAATAGAGACCATGTTGACATATTTGGGTTTGCTGTGGATAGTTTTTTGTGCAAACCATCAGTGTAAACAACTGTATTGCTCTCTTATTCAAGATTTACATCCACTTATATGTATGTGTGTCATATACAATTTTAGATGGGTAGCAGTGAATTATGGGGATGTTTTTCACCATGAGGTTCTTGAGGGACATCAAATAGAGAGCGAGCTCTGCAGCCCCCCCCCCTGGGGCGATTTGGCCCCCGTGACCCTATCCCCGGGACCTGGGCTATTAATAATAGGGGAGGGGGCTGCGTGCCCCCCTCCCTGGCCCGATTTTGGCCCTTGGGACCCCATCCCCCAGGGCCTGGCCTCTATTATGAGTGCCCTGGTCCCACCCAGGGCACCTATTCACAACCGTGAGGGGCCGCGGAAGGAGCCTCAAGGCCCCCGGGGTCCCTGCCGGCTCCCTGACTCCTGCGGGAGCCGGCATTGATTTCACACAGAGAGAGCTGCTGGAAAGGCAGTTCCCTCTGTGTGAAAGCAATTCTGCTCCGCTTTCAGCAAGCGAGAGCATTCTTAATGCTCTTGCTTGCTGAAAGCGATGTGTGTGCTGTAAAGCTCCCGGCAAGCCACAGTAAACAGCTATGTCCTGGGGATGGGCACCTTAGGACATAACAGGAGCTGGCACTGGGGGGGTGGCAGTCCCCAGTGCCATCTATGGCTCTAGGAGGGGGGGCGCAGTCCCCCTCCATTGCATGACACAGCCCTGGGGAAGTGGTGGTCCTTGGAGCTGCAGGGGTGCCCCACAGCCCCTACAATAATGTTATATTTAGCCCTAGGGAAGTGGCAGTCCCTGGGGCTGTGCGGGCCCCCCGCATTAATTGCACATTTGCCCTAGGGAGGTGTCAGTCCCTAGGGCATGGGGGTTGCTGAGCAGGCAACCCCACATAAATTAAAAACAGCGCCCCAGGAAGGTGGTGGTCCCAGGGGCTTTATAAGCCCTAGAAGGGTGACCCCATTCGCCTCCCTTCTACATATATTATGCATGCCCCCAGGATCTGGCCCATCTGGGTGCTCAACATTACAGAAGCGCAGTAGACCGTGCTTGTGTTTATTTTAAATTGTCGGCAGGAACCGCAGATCTTCTGTGGCCCTGGAGGGTCCCGGTGGGACCCTCCCTAAAGGCCTAGGTGGTCACTGCATTACTACCCTGCCCCCTTTTGTTTTGTTTTTGTAAAAGAAATTCTGGGACTCGGCTGAGTCCCAAGATAGCTGCCAACACTTCCTGGTTTGAAGGGTTGGCAACCAATCAGATACCAGCACAAGATCGGGGGGAATATGCGATGTTACATCGCATGCAGTACAAAGCATGCGAATACAAGGCGGTCGTTACAACGACCGCGTTGTTACAACGCATACCATTACATCACAAGTCATTACTACGACTTGCTGTAGGGGGCGTGCTGGACTTAGGAATAGTATAATTTACTATTCCAACTCCAACCTGCGCAACAGTAGGGAAGGTGTTGGAATAGTAAATTATAATATTCCTTAATTTAGTGTGCCCCCTACAGCAAGTCGTAGAAATGACTTGCTTTGTAAGGATTATCGATGTAACAACGCGGTCATTGCAACGACCATGTTGTAATCGCATGCGTTGCACCGCATGCGATGTAAATGCTGCTTCCCAATCGGGAGGGGTCGCGGATCTTCTGCATCCCTATATATACAAATTTGGATATTCCTTAATATTTCAAGAACTACTGAATGGATTTACACCAAATCACAAAAAGGCACTTCCCTGAACCAACATCTACCTTTCTGCAAAATTTGGTGTCATTCTTTCAGCAGTTCCATGTATCCATGTTTAAAGTTCATATGGAAATTAACATGGGGTAAACGCGTTTTGGGACCCCCCTTTTTCTCAGCCCCGACTTGACGGATGACCCCAAACCTTTCAAGACAGCAGCTAAGTGAGTGGCAAACTAGTTTTGAAAATTTTGCAAGGATTCATCAAACAACGCAAAAGTTATTGGGAAATGAAAAAATGCTTTACCAATGCAAACTAGGTCCTAACTATAACTACCTACTGGCGATCGCCACTAGGTAATATATATATATTCTTCAAATTTACTACTATAATAGGTAATATATATATATATATATAGTGGCGGTGGAGGAGGCCCTACGGCCTCCCTCGCATTACTTAAATGAAATTAACAGTGTGCCCTGGGGAGGTCGCAGTCCCTGGGGCAGCGGAGGGGGGTGCAGGAGACCCCCCACTTTAATATTAATACTAGCCCTGAGGAAGGTGGTGGTCCCCGGGGCTGTGTGTGCCCCCTGCATTTCAATATCTCTAGCCCCGGGGAGGTGGTGGTCCCCGGGGCTGTGGGGGACCTGGCCCACACGGGGCCTAGATTAAACAAAGCGCGGGAGCCTAGCTTAATTCTTTTTTCTTTAAGTAGCAGGAGTCACAGATCCAACGTGACTCCCACCGAATAGTTTTTAAAAAAAAATGCTTTTTGGCCCTGGGGGGGTGCCTGTGGGACCCCCCACCCCCCGAGGCCTAGGGCGTTGGGGTGTTTCTACCCTGCCCCCTTTTCTTTTTTTTAATGTTTTTTCTTGTGACTCGTTCAACCGAGTCACAAGATGGCTGCCAACACTTCCTTGTTTGAAGTGTTGGCAACCAATCAGATCTCAGCATGAGATCTGGAGGTGTCACGGATCCACCAGGTCCCTATATATACAACTGGGAATTTCTTTACATTTCTCAGCAACTACTGAACGGATTTACACCATTTAACAAAAAGGGCACTTTCTGGACCAAGAGCTGCCTTTCTGCCAAATTTGGTGTAATTCCGTTCAGCAGTTCGGACTGTAGTCGCGTCTAAATTTTCCTATGGAAATAACATGGAGAAAAAGTGTTTTGGGACCCCTCCTTTTTCTCGCCCCCGCTTGAAGGATCACCACAAAATTTTAAATACAGGAGCTGAAAAGTTTGCGAGGATTCATCAAACAACGCCAACGTTATTGGCAAATGAAAAAATGCTCTTCGTATGGAAACTACATCCTAACTATAACTACCTACTGGAGACATATATATATTTATATATATATATATGTGTTTATATAGGTGTGTGTATATATATATATGTATATACAGATATATATTACTCAACAGAGAAAAAACACATTTACAAAAATATTGTAAACATTTTAAAACAAATAAAAATATAAACAAATACTATAAAATTTCAATTATAAACAAATATCAAAAAAATATATTTAACCAATATTAGGAAATGTATTGGAGTCTGGGAATAATAGACATACTTTTTCCACTCCAGTTTGTACAACGGTAGAGAAATTATAGGGCTTCAGAGGGGTTAATATATTATTACCCGTCCACTCACCGCAACAGTAGGGAAAACGTTGGACTTCAGAGTAGTTAAATTTACTATTCCCACTCCAGTCTGTGAAACAGTAGGGATTTCATTGGACTTCGGAGGGTTAAATTTAATATTCCTACTCCAGTCTGTGCAACAGTAAGGAAATTGTTGGACTTCAGAGGGGCAAGATTTACTATTCCTACTACAGTCTGTGCAACAGTAGGGAAAGTGTTGGATTTTGGAGGGGTTAGATTTACTGTTCGCACTCCAGTCTATGCAACAGTAGTGAAATCGTTGGACTTCGGAGGGGTAAGATTTATTATTCCCACTCCAGTCTGTACAACAGTAGGGAAAGTGTTTGACTTAGGAGGGGTTAAATTTACTATTCCTACTCCAATCTGTGCAATAGTAAGAAAAGCGTTGTACTTTGGAAGGGTAAGATTTACTATTCCCACTCTAACCTTTCACAGGTGTGTGTTACCCCATGTGGTTGTCCGCCCACGTATTCGGGGTCCAGGCGAATGCAGCCATGTCCACTGTTGTCGTGGGATATGTGACCAGAACCCCAAGATGCAATAAGGTGTCGGGACATGTGCAATGGGTTCCAAACTGTTGTGGCTGCAGGTACGTAGTTACACGTCCATGAAACCGATTGCAGCTTTGTAGGCAATCATCTCCAACATGAGGTCGTTGTCGACTCCATCGAACAGGACGGCGAGGCTATCCATTAGCAGGTCCGGACAGATGTGCTGCGTCCACCCCCTGTCACCAATTAGCACTACAGCCCAATAGGGGAGCGGCTCAATGTGGTCACTGCACACGAGGAGTTCTGCAATATCCCAGTCCAGCTGCCAGCATGTATGCCAAGTATCCAGGCATCCCATAGACAGGTATCACGGTGACACTCCTGGTCGTGGGCCTAAAGGGGGCGCACACACATGTCGAAATCCAGTTAGCCTACCGTCCTGTTGGATAGGCAGACATCCATGGACCACTCGAATATGCACGATCAACAATGCAACACAATGTCGGAGGTTGAGACCACCACGGCGGCCCTCTCGACGGACACTGCGACTCTGCAAAGGCAAGTGCGTCACCTAGAGCTAACGACCAAGCAGATGGCAGAAAAACTGGATGACCAGGAAGGGCGCTCGCGGCGCAACAACGTTCGCTTGGTGGGGGTGCCAGAAAGCGTCAGGGGGCCAGCTTTAGAACTCTTTGTGGAAGAACTGGTCCAAACACAGCTACAACCTCGTGGACTTTCAAATTTCTTTTCGGTGGAAAGAGCCCACCGAGTACCAGGCGGAGGGCCTAAGCCAGGAGCCCCACCGCAACCTATTCTGGCATGAATATTCAACTTCAGAGACCGAGATGCAATTCTGCAGGCGGCCCGGGTCGCACCCCCCCTGAAGGTAGACAACAGTAGACAACAGTAATGTGACACTATACCCGGATTACACAGCGCCTGCAACTAAGCAGCGACAACATTTTTTGGATGTCAAAAGAGAGCTACGTAATCGAGAACTTAAATACGCAATGCTCTTCCCAGCAAAACTGAGGGTTGAAGCAGAAGGGAAAAGTTGGTTCTTTACGACACCGGCCCTCCGTTGAGAGTGATCTCGTGGAATGTGAATGGTCTGGGGGACAAAATAAAACTAGGTCTAGTCTTACACTACCTTAGACGTAAAAACCCCGCGGTTGCACTCCTCCAGGAATCCCACCTGCAGGGAACGACCATCAAGGCCCTGGACAGATGGGGGTTCAAAATGATAGTACATTCGAATTTTACTTCCGGTTCCAGAGGGGTGGGGATCCTAATAAACAGACGTTTCCCTTTGATTGTAACCGGGACACACAAGGACGACCAGGGACGATTTGCAGCAATGTCATGTCAATGGGACGGTAGGATGTATAACATTGTTTCAGTGTATGTCCCGCCGATGCTACATCAAGCTACCCTTCCGGACCTGGGAAAATTCCTACTTGCACTCCCCAGCGGGGAACTAATTATGGGGGGCGACTTTAATGCCACCATGAATGCATCCATAGATCATCAGCCCTCTAGAGACCCCAGTGGTGCCAACCTCCAATTAGTAGAATTCGTAGAAGCGCTTGGCCTATTAGATGTCTGGAGAACTAGATATCCGACGGAAAGGCAGTATACGTTCCACTCTGGAGTACATAATAGCCTCTCCAGACTAGACTACATCTTCACCTTAGCTACAGGGATGCTAGGAATGTCAGAGATTGTGAACTTATCCAGGGGTATATCGGACAACTCACCCATACTCATCATATACACGCCCTTTGCCCCGCAGCGACAAAGATTGTTCCCAATTCGCCCGGGATATCTCAAAAATCGTAAAATAAGCAAAGACCTTATTAAGGCGACAAAGTGCTATTTTGAGGAAAATCAGGGCACGGTCCCCTCTCCAACGACTTTGTGGGAGGCATACAAGACGGTGCTACGTGGACACACAATCTCCTTAATTGAGGGACAGAAGAGGGAACGGCAAAAACACATTGATGAATTGGAACTAGAAGTCTCCTTGGCAGAGACGGCCCATATAGCGGACACTACTGATGAGGCGGCACATAGGTTACACCTTGCACAGCAGGCGTATAACGCTTACATACGGGAGGAGGCTAATAGTACGCTTACAAAAACACAGCACACAGTCTACAAACTTGGAGATAAAGCAGGTAGGCTGCTGGCCTGGCTGGAAAAGAAGGAAAGAGCGAGTAATGGGTGGCACAGATCCGTTTAGATGATGGATGTATAACAACCGCGCCGCATCAAATTACTGAAGCGCTGGCGACACACTATAAGACAATATACACACCAATCGCCACCGCAACCAGAGATGACAATCTCGCATTTCTCCGAGACATACGTATGCCCACTCTAGCTCCAGAAGCAGTAACAGCTCTGGAGGAAGATATAACACCGGAGGAACTCACACAGGCAATAAGAGCATTACACACAGGGAAAGCGTTGGGACCCAATGGAATTCCGGTGTAATTCTATAAACACGCAGCTCCCCAACTTGTGCCACACCTATTGGCCATGTACACGGATAGCTTAGAACAAGGGATTCTCCCTAGGGATCAGCGCCTGGCCACTATAGTTGCAATACATAAACCTGGCAAACCTCCTACAGGCCGATCTCCCTGATAAATGCGGAAGCAAAAATACTAGCCAAGACACTGGCAACCAGATTGCAACCACATCTGTCCACAGTGATTCATCCGGATCAGTCCGGATTTATGCCCAACCGCAATACTGCGCTAAATCTGAGAAGGTTACATGGTGTCATAGAGCGCAGATCAACCATAGCGGAAGACGCAGTTATATTATCACTAGATGCACAAATGGCGTTCGACTTAGTTGAATGGCCCTTCCTTTTTGCAGTCCTTGGACACTTAGGATTCGGGCCCAAATTTTGTGCATGGATCCAATTATTATATACTCAGCCGCTGGTGCAGGTAGTGGTGAATGGCCATATATCGACTGAATTCCCACTAGGCAGAGGGACGAGACAAGGCTGTCCATTGTCACCACTCCTGTTTGCAATAGTGCTTGAGCCTCTGGCAGCGTGGATTAGGCAGAACCCAGTGATACGTGGCTTAAGGTGAACACTGGACTGGGAAGACTGTATATCGTTATATGCGGACGACATATTATTATACCTATCGTCCCCAGCATGCTCCATTAACTGCCTCTTAGATATATGCACGGCTTATGGGCCAGTATCAGGCTACACCATCAACTGGGCAAAGTCACTTCTTTATATCCTACATGGTCCCCCACCTCGGCTCCCACGGGGTTGTGTACTTCAGGTAACAGATAATGGCTTTAAGTACCTGGGGATATACATAACGCATGATCGAGCACAGTTCACTGCGCAAAACCTGACACAGCCCTTGACGAGATTCAAAAAAGACGTCAAACACTGGCGCACATTACCGCTGACACTGCTAGGAAGGGCAGTCTTCTATAAAATGATGGCACTTCCCAGATTTCTTTATGCGCTACAAAATACACCGTTCCCTGTCCCCTCAACATATCTCACAGCGATAAATGCGGAAGTGACAACATTACTCTGGGACGGCAAAACTCCTCGTATAGCCATGCACAAACTCACTAGAAGCTGGTACGATGGTGGCATCGCCCTTCCTGATATTAAAATATACTATTGGGCATCCCAATTGGTGGCTATCAACCAATGGCTTCATGTTCCCCAAGAGGACCCGGCATATCGAATGGATAGACACCTCTTAGACACACCAGGGATTATGGGGGCGCTTTACAACAGGACGAGAAAACACAACCTCACAGGCCCAACGGCGCACACGATACAGGTATGGTTTGAGGCACAGAGGGCACTGGGATGGGAAGGAGTGATTACACTAGCTATGCCATTATGGGACACAAAGAGGCTGGGTATGCTGCGCAATACCAAAGGCTTTCACAGCTGGGATCTGATAGGGATATCAAAAGTCGGAGATCTGTGGAAGAAAGGGGAAATGGTCACATTTGCCCATCTGCAAACCACCTACGGATTAGCACAGACAGAAATATTCCGCTACATGCAGGTCAGACACGCACTTCAGTCCTTGCTGCCACGGGGACCACGACCTGAAGAATCCTCCCCGTTGGAAGATCGACTCTTAACAGACCATCTTCACAAAAAGACAATTTCACAAACCTATCGGAAAATAGTGAATAACCGCCCAGACCCCACGACGGCATTGAAGGCCAGATGGGAGCTAGAAATAGGGGACATAGATGATGCTGACTGGCAGGAGGCACTGACATCCCCTAGAGAGGCTGCAATACCATCAAGACTTAGATTAGTGCAATTAAAAATTTTACATTGCACATACTATACCAGGACACTATTACACACAATACACCGAGCAGTCACGCCACCTTGTCTCAGGCAATGTGGAGAAACAGGTACATTTTACCACACTATATGGCTCTGTCCAGAGTAGCGCGCTACTGGAAAGCGGTGATGCGTACGCTCTCGCAAGTCACGAGTGTCACGATTCTCCCAGAACCTAAATGTTGTCTCCTCAACATCTGGGAACCTACAGATTTAAACACCACTGCTCAGGATTGGGCAACACTGGGCATGACAATAGCAAAACGAAACATAGCGCAACGTTGGGGGTCCGGAAGTGGCCCTACCCTTGGTAGGTGGTGCATGGATATGGACATAGCGATGGTGGCGGAAAAGTCAGTGTATGTTCACCGAGGGTGCCCCAAAAAATGGACAAAGGTTTGGGGGAAGTGGAATGCCTATCGGGGAAATATCTGTGAACCCCTTCCCCCCCCCATTGGAAGAGTCTGAGTCAGACATTAGTGATTGAACATACTTTGACACAAGATGTTTATTGGATATGCCGGGGCTGATCTATTAGGCCCACTGGTTCGGACGGACGAGTCTCTAAGAAGTATAAACGGCAGAAATAAATTATGTACACTGTTTTACCTGTGTCTGTACACCATAAGAAACATACTGTCAATGTAATGATAAACAGAATGTTAATAAAAATTGTTTTGAAAAAAACAAACAAAAAAAACAAAACAATGCAACACAGGCTGAACGCAGGTGACGTTGGCAAGGCGGAAGCTTAGCCGGTAACTGACCCGCAGCAATTGCAGTGCCCCCAGTAAATGCAGCATACGTGCACGGTACAGTTCCATGTGACAGGGGTTGTGCATGTGTCCGGGATGTTCTGCCATTGCATCACTGGTCCTGGTTGAAGCGGCACTGTTCTGACCTGCGCCAGTTCTGTGGATGAAATGCCACAGCTCGGATCAATGAGTTGTTTAGGTGTGCAACGGTTGTACGCCTGGGATGGTGTGGGAGTAAGTGTGAAGGCCATTCCATGCAAGAGAACTCCGAGCAAGGACTTCTGTGTGTGGGGTGTGTATACGTTGGCCTGTCGTCGGGCTGTGCATAGTGTGGGAGTCGTCCTCAACTGCTATTGTATCTGTCAGGGGGTGCCGGGCACATGCAATTCCGAGGTCGGATGTGCAGATGTGCTTCCGCCTGATAGTTCAGACAAAGGAGCTTTCATCCCTAATGTCAGTTTGTCATCTGCTTGCATTCAGGAATTGTGATATGGCTTGTTGTGTGTGGGGTGGGATGTATGCGACTTTGGGATTCATGTTTGACATGACTTGCATGTGGCAAATGAGCGGCATCACTGTGTGTTACGTTGCCTCACAGCTGCTCCTCCCCCCCCGGGCCTATTCACTTGTGTACGTTGCGCGGTTGCATCACTTGCACTCCAACGGCACACCATTGTCATGCCTGTCTGCGCATGTCCACAAGCCTGACAACGACACTGGGATGTTGGCCGTTGAAGGTGGGCGGCCACGTGAGTGTAGGCCTATGGTAAGGATAGTGCGGACACCGATGTAGAGTTCATGCCTGGATGAACTCGCGCTGCGATTAAGGCTAGGCATTTGGCTCATGCTGCGGCAATGCAGATACACACAACACTTGGCATGTATGAGCCAAGACCCCGAGCGGTCTTGCACTCCTTCATTTCACCGTTCGTGCGAGCCCGCCCTCCGGGTGCATGCTACATTGCAACATTGTCAATTGCGGGCCGGGTGGCGCCGACACTACAACAGAGACACACGCATTGGTTACTTCCTTATCCAGGCCAGAACTGAACCAAGTCCTGAGCCCCGGGCTAATTCTACACACCCCTGCGATTGGCTGACGTACGCCGGCCCAGCCCACTCCGCTTACGCTTACAGGGGACGACGACAGAGCTACATGTCCAAGGTCTTACCCTCTGCCTGAGGTGACATGCTTGCGTCTGCTGTCCACAGCACGATGTGGTGTGGTAGGGCCAGGGGCCATCACGCATTCATAATGACCACACGGACACACTTAGATAGATAGTTGAACTGGCTACGGGCACGTGCGCCCGGCCAGATTTTATTACCAGGGTCACATGTCCAGTGATGCCTTTGCTGGATGGGTGTGGGGTGGGTGTAAGCCAGCCCTCAGGGAGTGGTTGGTGCTGGCAACAACTAGAACAGTGATCATCGGATCACACACACAGATTCAATCATAAAGGGTCCATGACTTGCAGTGCACTGAGGTAGGGGCACCAGAACTGGACTCACACACAAAAGATTACATCATAAAGGGTCCATGACTTGAGCTGCACTGAGTTCGTGGCACCGGAAGCGCTCGGCGGGTGCGCGGCCTGCGATGATGCGTCGTCCGGGCGGGCCGCACTGGAAGCAATGTCTGTTGCCTACTGGACTGCGCCATAAATAAATCAAGACTCAATTCGAATTGTGAGCCCTGCTGTCCGCAGTGTAGGCCGGAGGCAGCGGTCAGAAAGGGCCCACAGCCACGTGGCGTTGACTTGAACTGCACAGAGTTAGTGGCACCTGGAGCGCTCGGCGGGTCGGCAGCCAGCGATGATGCGTCGTTTGACTTGGGGGACCTGCTGACCGCAGTGTAGGCCGCAGACAGTAGTCAGCAGACACATAACTCCGCGGTGCTGTGCCGCTGGGTGCGCTGGGGGCCTGTGTCGTGAACACCAGCGATCAGCTGAGAAGGCTGGCGGTAATGGCGGCAGACTTGTGGCAGGGTGAGGGGCGCCTCACTGGTAGACGGGTTGGCCATCCGGGAAGTGAACCACGCCCAGAGCCCGGCCTATTTATTCACACTCCTACGCTGGCCTGGCGTACGCCGGCCCAGCCCACTCCACTTACAGGGGGGGATGACACGGATACATGACCGGGGTCTTCCCCACTGCCTGAGGTAACGTGGTTGCGTCCACTTTCCACAACACTACAGACACCAGCAGTATATGTCCACATGGACATGTCTGTGCTCTGCATACTGTAGTCTGTCCAGCACATCACCGCCACACTTGGCATTGTGTATATTCTTAATCATGGGTGACTTGCCTCCTTCACACATTCTTGGTTCCCACCTCTCCCCACATTCTGCAATTGTGTGGCTGTGGGGCCATGCCGTTTTGGGAAGGTCATCTGTCTTGTCCTGCGCTGCCTCTGTGGTAGTCCGGGGGGGGTGGTGGCGGTGGATGTTGTGGCCCTCTTGGGTCTCTGAGCTGCATGGTCAGTAGCTCCATGACATGTGTTGATCTTCAGATGTGGCTCTGGGCTGGCTCCCTTTCATGCTGCAGGTTGTCGTCCGGCTTTACATCAGTAAAAGGCAGGTCTTAAATCCCTGCTGCTAATGTGCCTTATCGCCTTATTTTGGGTCACATCGCGGATCTGGCTGGTCGTTGAGAATATCGCGAAGTGGTGTTTTCATGTGTTTTTGCACGGGTACTCCTACTCTGCATATCATTAGCGTTAGTTGTCGCTCTCATCTGTGGCGATGATTTTTGCGGCAGCTATCGCTGGGAAATTGGCGATATCAGCAGTTTGCACCAGCTTGGGAATAGGGCGATGACTCTATCGCCACTTTTGCAGCGCTAAAGTGCCGATAAATCGGCAATGAGTCCTTGAGAATATGCCCCCAAATGTGTTATCAAGGTGTTGAAACATCCTATTGTGGTGGAGAATGGGAAATGGTAGAGCAAGAGGAGTGCAGTCTTGGTTAAGGGGAGAGTAAGTTTGCGGAGTCAAAACATTCTGCTGAGGACAGAACTGATAGTCATTTCTCCTCCAGTCCTGTGGATGTAAATGTTGTTGGTTCAGATTGGTGGTTGGTAGATGGTTGTGGTGGTGGCATTAGGCGCGGGGAGGTGGTTGGTGCTTCTGATGAGTTTTCTGATGAGTTTTCACAAACTTGTGGGATCCTTAGTTGGGAGTCTTTGGATCTCCAGCATTTGGATGTTTTAAGGTCGGCTGGGGATAGACCTAAGAGAAGGGTTGGTATGCCCAGTTATTTGAACGACTTTTATCTTCATTTTTGATTTTGTTCTTTGGTTTTGGGAGTAGTTTGTGTTTAGGGTGGGGGAGGTGTGTTATATGCTTTGATAATATTTATTGGGGCATGCTGTTTGTTTTTGTTTTGTTTCTTTAACATATTATGTTCCATGAAAACTGTAGTTTGACGTGATTTGATGGGGATTCCAGATTCTAGTTGGAGTTAGGGATCGGTTTCTGGAATCTCCACCGGTGGACGTTGGTGTGCTGTTTTATCTCAGAAACAAACTTCCTTTTATCAAAACTTGGAAATGTCTCATGTGTGTCCCAATACCCCAGAAACACTACACAGTGCACCAGCATCACCCTTGCTAAAATATTTCGAAATTAAGCACTTGAAATATTGTCCTAACCATGTCTAAACATTTACTTTCCCACCTTTATAAAAAAAGATAATTTATAATCTGTCTTCAGTTTGAAGCATGTATGTCGAGTTCTCCAGCCATCAAAGATGGCCTGATTCACAAAGGGCCTCCGCACTCATAGGGGAGACTCCGCCGTCGTGGGGGAGTCTCCGCACTCGGGTTGAATCTCCACAGTGATAATTCTCATTGCGGAGATTCCGCTCTGAGTGTGGAGATTCCCCCACAACTGCGCGGCCTCTGCCACCAGTGCGGAGGCCCTTTGTGAATCAGGCCCACAGTGTGGACATAAACCTTTCTTAGGATGCTTGCTACGTCATATTGTCTAAGTTTCCACAAGCACATTTACAATTATTCTTTTTTTATTTCCAGATAATTGTACTATATTCTTAACATATTCTACCCATAAAAATGACGCTTTATGGGTTTTGGAAAATATCTTTGAAAATTTTCAAAATTCATGTTTTACTCTAATTGCACTGCATTTTCCACTACATTAAACCATATTTAAACCGTGCAGTTTTTTGCGTGAATATTCATTTCCAATGTTTTTAATTTCTAAATATAAATATTTTCTGTGCACCAGTAGATTTTTGCTACCAGTGAATGCATGCTTCCATTAATGTTTTAGACATCCTTCATACACAGTAGGGTCTATCTATGCATCTCCATCAACTTGCATTCAGATCTTGGCACTCCTATCTTTAGAACATGATCCTTGCATAAATAGATGATAATTTGCCAGATGCTGAGCCGGGCGTTGATTGGCAGATGAGAACTATCTTTCAGTGGAGCAGAGGGGCGTTGTGATATGAAGGTAAAGGCCTCAATCATCTGTAGGACCAATGAGAAAAGTGCCACTGAATTCTTCTGGGTGATTCCAAACTGAAAGAAACCCCTCTGACATCTCACAAAGAGCTATGTGGCCGTACAAGAAACAGAATCCGTAGAATGGTTGTCCTTTGATGCCTTTTCAATCAAGGAATAGCTTTTAAAGACTATTTAATGGCAAAAATCCTGCCAGGTAGCACATCAGCTCATGGGCACGAACCTTTTACAATCATGTCTCACAAATGCTGCCTTTAGGCGTTCATCAGAAGTCTGTTTCTTTTTCTTGGCATATCTTCGCCCAGTTAGCATAACTCTGCATGCTGGAAGAATTTCCTGCCAAGAGTAGGTGAATTGCAGTCTTTGTGTTCATAAGAACCTCACACAAGACTCCACAAATGTGAAGTGAAGTTCCACACCCAGGCAGGTGTTTTCATAATGCTGTGAGGATTTTGTTGGTGAATCAGGAAACGGTTTATCCTCTAATATTTGTAATGCTTTCTGCAGGTCATTGGAAGAGGTCCCTTGCCTATCATGTTTTATAAACAACTTTATACTTTTTATTTTTTTCACAAATGCATCAATTGACAGAATAAAATGCCCGTTTACAGAGGATCCCAGTGACATAGGGGCATTTTACAGTAGTTCAATATTCTGTTTCTCCGGTTTCCCTTCCATTTGAATCACTGTCACAAGCCTTTGTGATTGTCTCTTATCATGGTGAGCTCTGCCATTTAGAGATGACATGAATTTTTTTGATAACGGTATTATTCTAGGTTTGACAAGTTTAGTTTGTGAGTCATTTATCTCCAACATATGATGCAAAATGAAGTACACTCGACCAAAAAAAGATATCACCGGTGAGGAAATTTAGTACTCTAAGTATTTGAAACTGTGACCACTTGTACATCATCCTCCTATTCCTCCCCAACTCCACCCTCAACATTCCACCGAACGCCTTTCCCCAATGTTCAACGCCTCAGTTATAAGCACTGACATCACAGAGAACCCCACATATGAGAACGCTAGGGGGCGGGCTGACAAGATGGCCGCACCTTAGTGAGGCTCCGTCAGCCCTGGAGGCAATATCCAGCAATTATCCTGAATCCGCGGGCGATTCCCGCTAAAAAAATCAGATCAGCGGATATCGGAGGACCGGCAGATTCAGCGGGTGCCGATAGTGAGAGGCTGGAGGCTGCGATCACCCCGCTGGACATCGCCTCCGTCTGGGGCCTGGGAAACACGCCGCTGCCGATCGGGCCGCGATCCGCGGGCCTACCAGACTGCCCGCAAAGCAGGGTGAACAAATTCGAAGCGGACTAGCGGCCACTGCCGGGCGAGACCACGGAGCGGGAGGCCCCGGCGGGTTGCACAGCAACGCGGCGGAGACGAGCATACGCACGCCTGCACTAGCAGACGCGCCTCCCACCCTGACAATGAGTGTTCCCAGCGCGGCCCCCCTATTTGCGCAATGCCGCGGATCGCGGCCTAGAGGAGGGCGCCAACCTGACGAGCCGCCCCGGAGGGGCACACCATCACTCAGTGCCAATACAGCGCTCGCATGCAGGACGGGGGCAGAGGAACGGCATGCGAGAAATACGACATACCCGCCATCTGACACGCTCACCCGCTGGCACCGGCTGGTCTGGCTGATTGCGGAGTCTGACGTGGGAGGTGAGGAGTTGGGGCCTACACTGCAGACGCGGACCCTGCATCGCGACTGGTGCAGACAGATATGGGGCACAGACACACACCCCTGCCGGGCCCGGCTGGACGTCTATGGGCGAGCCCTCTGACACCCTGGTCGCCCTACAGGTGCGGTGTGCAGCTTGCGGGGGCCCCGGTGACCTGGCAACCAAATCTCATTGACTTTGCGGATCACGAACGCTGGTGAGGAGGGCACGTTCTCACCGTGGGATAATTGGGGACCTGGTGCGAGGGAAGATCTGGTAAACAGGGGGCTCCTGTCCCTGCCTGGTCCTGCTGGACATCGCGCCACCCCGCTGCTGGAGAGTGATTCCTGGAGCACCTGCACGGGACCGTCCCCGTGGGAATGATCGCGGCTCCTTCACCCCACCCCTCCACTTCACAGCGCGCACGGTCCACCTAACGGGGAGGCTGTGGTCGCTCAACCAGCGCACAACCATCGTTGGGTGCAGGGGGACTCCATTCCTCCCCCAACACACCCTTTACTCTGCCACGGGCTCGCCCCGGGCTGGGCGCTTCGGGACCACATCTCCGGACTCCCGCCCGGCCCCGAGACCCCGCCACACAACCACAGGCCTGCCGCATTCCGGAAATAGGGTGCCACGAGAACCGAAGTGTTGCCCCCCCCTGCAACACACAGTTGGACATCGAAACCACTTGCGCTATCCTGAGCTGTTGCCTAACGCAATCCTTCACGCCCAGGGTGTACAATCGGGGGAGAGGCCGAGAGGTGGAGGACACTCTCGCCATCCGCCCAGTGGATTGTGACAATGGGGAAACCGGACGGCAAACAGCCTAAACTCAATTTTGACACCCACAGGATGCCCAGAGGGCAGCCGCCCGACCCAGAACAAGATGGCACGGGCCCAGGGGCACAAGGCGCAGAGGAGGTGGACATGAAGACGCTGCTCCACACAATGAAGGCGAGCTTCGCCTCCATCGAGGGGAAGATGGATTCCATGTGCGCTAGAATGGACCAAATCACCCAGAAAATTGAAAAACAAGATGGGAGGATCAAGGAGGCTGAAGCGCGCATATCTACCCTAGAGTACGACCACACGCAGGCTGCAGGGCAACTCACAGACATTGACAAATTGCTGAAAGTGATTGCAGCCAAAAATGAAGACATTGAAGCCCGCTCGAGGCGGAATAATATTTGCATAACAGGTGTCCCCGAGTCCACAAATACTGGAAGGCTGGAAGAATACGTAGAGCGGCTGCTCACTACCTGCTTTGGCCAGGAGGCATTCTCCAGGATGCTTATACTGGAGGGCGCACCGCACACTTGCACCAAAACCCCCGCCGGAAGCTCCACCTCGGCCTATAGTAGCGAGGCTACTCAACTATCGCGACCGAGACGCAGCCCTGCGCAGGGCGAGAGAACTGAAAGACGTCGTATTTGAAAATAATGCCATATCACTCTACCCAGATTTCACCCTCAACGTCCAGGAGGCGCAGAAGAAATTTGTTCCCATCAAAAAGAAGCTCCAGCAGGAAGGAGTGGAGTACGCAATGCTCTACCCCGCTCGTAAACGGCTCACCTTTGATGGCAAACACCACATTTGTAACACCCCGCAATAAGCGGCAGACTTCTTCAAAAAAACAGTGCTGGCGGCCAAGAGAGCGGAGAGATCCCCGGCGAGAGGCGGAGACGGCTTGGAGCAACACGAAGAGGACTGAGAGCGCCATACGCAGTAAGACATGACATTGGTGGCAGGTAGATCTGCTGGCACTGTTGGCATGTAAGAATGCTTCATTATGCAGGTAACACGAAGTTAAACTGATATACTGCCTCCAGACCCTTCTTTAGTCTTCTAATAGGCGGGGAGGACCCCGCCGGGTATAGTATTGGCACTCCAGGGCCCCCTTCTGCACACTACCTTGGTGCAGGAGGAGCCGCCACGCCCCCTAGGACACACGTCTCTAAGGGAGCTCCCCTTTCCCCTAATTGTGGGGTCTTTACTGTTAGGCGGTTGCCTTTGTTGCATTGCTAAAGAGACATTGCCACCATGGACTGTAAAGTACCCTGGGACTTGCTTTCTATCTGTAACCCCGATGTTTTATGTTTGCCTGTTCATGCACCGTGATCTCCATATAATGCGAATGTCATATAACCCCGTAACATGGCCAGAACACTTCTCGTTCAAGGTCCTGGTGGCACCATTGTCTCAAGGGTTTCTTGATGTTGTGGGAGGGATGCAGAGGGAGGGTCCTAGGCACGGCAGGTTGGGGTCGCCATTGTGGGGGAATGTTGGGGTAGAATGTTAGTCATTACAGACTTAGCATTGGATGACAGACTACGTGGTTATAGCACATGCTCTCATACAAGTACAGATCCACAGTACCTATCTAGCAGTCGGAAATTAGGAAATGACGGGTGAGGGATGCACACCAGACACCACCTCACACATGGGTCTCCTAACTTGGAACATCAGGGGGCTGGGCGACCCCAGGAAAAAACGACACATACTAGCCTACCTAGACAGGCACCAAGTCAGTATAGCTATGTTGCAAGAAACGCACACCACCACCACACTTGATCCCGGTTGGACATGTGGATCACCTCGCAAGACATAGCGTTACATGCCCTATCCTCGCGCCACTTGGCGCGCACATACTCAGACCACTCCCCAGTACTCATGGCCATACACCCACCCGGGCTATCATCCCAAACCAGGCAGTGGCGTTTACAACCCACGGCGCTCCTAGACATGGTGTTTCAGACAGAACTGGGGAAAATACTAGAGGAATTCCTGAGACTCAACGTTGACTCGGTGTCCTCTCTGGCTACAGTATGGGAGGCTCTGAAAGTCACAGTACGAGGCCACTGTATCGCTAAAGCTGGAGGCATACTCAGAGACATACACACTTCTATAGCGAATTTAGAACGCCAGATTAAAAAGCAAGAAACGAACAAGCACGCAACAGGCGCAGGACCCACATTAGCCACGATACGCGAACTCCTCACGAAGTATCAAACCGAGGCGGAGAGGGAATGCCTATTCCGCAGCAAATACTACACTGCCCGCAAATACGGAGAGGGCGAACGCCCCGCTAGGGCGCTAGCCGAAACCATCCGTCCACCTAGAACGGCGAACCACGTGCTGGCTATTCGGGACGAGGCAGGAGTGATCCACCGAGACACATCTGCCATAATTGAGGTGTTCACTGTACACGACATGCGCCACATGTCAAGCCGAGACTCCACTATATTTACAGCAGATAGAACTGGCCTGGCTCAGCAACCAGCAGCGCAAATTCTTAGCCTCTGACCTAGGAGAGGACGAAATACGCGAAGCCATCATGCACATAGGGAATGGAAAGGCGCCCAGACCCGACGGTCTTGGCATCGAGTTCTATAAGAACTATATCGACACGCTTGCCCCCTTCCTGAGAGCGGTTTATGAGGAGGCTGCCCAAACAGGGTCGCTCCCGCCTACCATGAGGGAGGCCATGTTGGTCTCGCTGCTGAAACCGGGGAAGGCCCCCGAATCCAGGGACTCGTATAGACCTTTATCCCTGATTAACTGCGATGTGAAGATTCTAGCTAAAGTGGTGGCCAACCGTCTCACCCTTTTGGTGGACAATCTCATCAGGCCCGATCAGGCGAGCTTCATACCTGGGCGCTCCACCTCGCCCAATTTGAGGACCCTCTTATCCATTATGCAGGGAATCGACCAGGAGGAACAGGCGGTGGTGGTCTTGCTGGACGCCACCAAAGCGTTCGACTCCTTGGAATGGGAGTACTTATGCTCAGTCTTAAAGCACATGGGATTCCCTCCGGGATTCCTCAAGTGGATTCACCTGCTGTACCATCGACCCCGGGCTTCGTTACTCCTGAATGGAGAACGCTCTCCCGCCTTCGGCATCTCCAGGGGCACGCGACAAGGGTGCCCCCTATCACCCTTGTTATTCGCAATAGACATGGAACCGCTGGCAGCCATGTTGCGACAACACCACAAACAATATGCTTTAGACTCCCCCACTAGGCCAGTACTAATCTCGCTCTATGCGGACGATGTCACACTTTATGTGCGAGATCCTGCGGAAGGATTAAACCCCATGATACGTGAAATAATTAAATTTGGGGCCTTCTCAGGCATCACCATCAACTGGGGAAAATCCCAAATCATGTCACTCACCAATAGCACCGCCCCATTTCCCTTGGACTACCCGCTACAGTGGTGCGAAGATGAGGTTCGCTACCTGGGCGTCACTTTCACCAAAAACAGAGATGAGCTATTACGAGCTAACTATGGAGTGGTCCTTACGAAGGTGGAAGAATTAATCACTAGATGGGTAGCTCTCCCGCTCTCCCTGGCTGGCTGAGTGGCCCTAATGAAAATGGTCATCATACCCAATTTTTATACTTGTTCACAAATATCCTCTTTTCCCCTGGACGCCCTTTCTTCACTAGGTTGAAGAGCCAGCTTATCCGCTTAGCTTGGGGTGGGAAACAGCCCCGAATCAAATGGTCCACCCTTACACTCCCGTTCGCCCAGGGCGGCTTTGAAGCACCCGACCCGGAATTATACTATCTTAGCGCCCAGGCACACTTTGCGGCATATTGGTTCAAACCTCCCCCCTTTATGACGCATCTGGCGGTCGAACAGGGGCTAATGGTCCCTACCCCACTCGCTGGGTTCCTGGAGGCTGGCGACACCTCAGCTGGGGGAAAATGGTCCACGGTTGCCTGCACTAACACTGCGTGGAGAGCTCTAGCAAACGGTCCCAAACTCCTATGCTATATTCCCCGCTCCTGCCCCTGCACGACCAACATAACTTGCCGGTCACACTTGAAGGCATATGCAAACGCATGCTCCTAAAACTCGACATACACACCTGGGGGGATTTATACCAAAAGGGGCAATTTAAAGCTGCTACGGAATTCTTTGGCGACGCTGCTCCCACCGTCATGGACCGCTTTCTATATATCCGCTTGAGACAAGCAGTTAAGGCCGCAACCCCGGCGTTCCCAGAGGAACCCCCCACATTGCTTTCACTTCATCAACTGCTCCATGCGGGGGCACCTCACGCTGTGTCCCGTATATATAAAGCCACAGTTGGGGCGGGGACACACAACACCCTGAAGGCAAAGCAGGGATGGGAAACTGAACTGGGCCACCCTCTCACGGAAGAGGCCTGGGCCATTAGCTGCCAACAAACCGAACGCATCAGAGCTAATAGTAGATTCAGAATCATCCATTTCAAATTCCTCCACAGAATGTACTATACCCCAGCAAAACTGTACAAACTACATCTGCGAGACAGCGACCGATGTGACTGCTGCAAGCGAGAGGGAGTGGGATTTTTACATGTTGCATGGGAGTGTGAGTCTGTAGCGCGCTACTGGACGGAGGTGGGGACTGCCTTGGGGGACATGGTGGGAGGACATCTGGCACTTACACCAGAAATGAGTCTCCTGGGACACCTTTCAGGGTACAAAGGCCGCGTGAGGCGCTTCCTGGCGATGGGCCTTCTGGTGGCCAAACGAAGAATAGCTTGCAGATGGGGCAGGGGCAGGGCCCCCAAGTTTAAGGACTGGTTAACTGACCTCACGTATTGCCAAGAACAAAATAACATATATGCCGAGTTACTCCCGCCCGTTCGAAACCCTGTGACATTTGGGAGCCCCTCACCAGCTACCTACTGCGGGTGGCTGCGGGGGACGCAGAGGATAACTCTACTCCAGCACGGACTGACTGCCCCGCCGCGACAGATAGTTCACAGGACAGCGGGATCCGCCATTAAGGAGGTTATTGTGTAAACTCACCATGTATATGACTAATAATGTGTACTGGGTTCTGTACAGCCTGACCATAACTCTGCATTGTACTGATGTAACCACGAAGGATCAATGTAATGTCTATTTGTTTGTACTGTCATTGTTAAGTTGACGAATATACAAAAATGTCAATAAACAAACTTAATAAAAAAAAAAAAGAGAACCCCACATATCTTTCACCTTTAACAAACAAAGAATAAATGAATATAAATTTTGCGTATGTATTACACAATTAACCCTTTCGCTGCTAGGCCTTTCCCCCCCCCCTGTGCTAAGCCCTTTTTTGGCTATTTGGGGTAGTTCGCACTTAGGCCCCTGTAACTTTTTGACCACATAAGGTATCCACGCCAAATTTGCGTCCTTTTCTTCCAACATCATAGGAATTCTAAAGGTACCCAGGGTTTGTGGATTCCCCTGGAGGGGACCCAGGAATTTGCCAAAATACAGCTAAATTTTGTTTTTTGGGGGGAAAAATGGGAAAAAAGTGCTACAAATAAAAGCATCTGGGTTTTTCCCTGCAAATGGTATCAAAAAAGGGTTTGTGGGGCTGAAATCACCATTTTCCCAGATTTTAGGGAATGACAGACTTTTGTCAGAAAACCAAAATTTGTTACACAGTTTTGGCATTTTTCTGGGACATAGAAGATTATTGCTATTTTTTGTGCTTTCAACCTCCTTCCAGTTAATGGTAGAAATGGGTATGAAAGCAATAATGGATCCTGGAAAGCTATACATTTTAGTAAAGTAGACAAAATTCTGAATTCAGCAAGGGGTCATTTGTGTAGATCCCTCAAGGTTTCTTTATAGAAACTAACAGTTAAATATAGGAAAAATTGAAAATTAGTTGAAAAAAACAGCCTTCTGTGTCAACGTTTTCACATGTAACTTCTTCTAATTATGACAGCTCTTTGAAAGCAATATACCGTTACATCCGCGGGACCTTACTGGTTGTGGGGATATATAGGACTTGTAGGTTCACCAAGAACCCGACGAACCCAGAGCCAAAAACTGAGCAGTGACTTGCAATGGTTTTTTATTATGTACCGGGTATATAGCAATTATTCTGGGAAAATGTATACATGGAAAAATCGGTATGAAAGACACCTATCTATTTCTGAAAAGGAAACAAAATATAGAGTTTAGAAACAGTAGATTTTTGCACATTTCCGAAATTGGGAATACTCATACAAGCATGAGAATTACACATTGTCTTTCATTTGGAAGGCAGAAATGCATTGAAAGTCAATAGGTAATAACAGTTGCTTTACAAATCTGAATTACCCTAAGTCTCCCGATAAAAATGGTACCTCACTTGTGTGGGTAGGCATAGTGCCCACGACAGGAAACGGCTCAAAACGCAATGTGTAACACCACATTTTCACAATGAAAAAGTTCCCTTTTTTTGCAAAGTGCCTAGCTGTTGTTTTTGAACCCTAGATCTGCCGGCACCTAGGGAAACCTAGCAAACCTATACATTTTTGAAAACTAGACACCCAGGGGAATCCAGGATGGGGTGACTTGTCTGGCTCCCACCAGGTTCTGTTACCCAGAATTCCTTGCAAACCTAAAAAATTGTCCAAAAAAACACATTTTCCTCACATTTCTGTGGTGGAATGTTCTGGAATCTGCGTGGATCCACAAATTTTCACCCACCCCGTGTTCCCCAAAGTCTTCTGAGAAAAATGGTACCTCACTTGTGTGGGTAGGTCTAGTGCCCGCGACAGGAAACGGCGCAAAACACAACGTGGACACACCACAATTTCACAGTGAAAAATGACCCTTTTTTGGCAAAGTGCCTAGCTGTAGTTTTTGAACCCTAGCTCTGCCCGCACCTAGGGAAACCTAGCAAACCTATACATTTTTGAAAACTAGACACCCAGGGGAATCCAGGATGGGGTGACTTGACTGGCTCCCACCAGGTTCCGTTACCCAGAATCCCTTGCAAACCTAAAAAATTGTCAAAAAAACCACATTTTCCTCACATTTCTGTGGTGGAAAGTTCTGGAATCTGCGTGGATCCACAAATTTCCATGCACCCCGTGTTCCCCAAAGTCTTCCGAGAAAAATGGTACCTCACCTGCATGGGTAGGCCTAGTGCCTACGACATGAAACGGCGCAAAACACAACGTGGACACACCACAATTTCACAGTGAAAATTGACCCTTTTTTGGCAAAGTGCCTAGCTGTAGTTTTTGAACCCTAGCTCTGCCGGCACCTAGGCAAACCTAGCAAACATATACATTTTTGAAAACTAGACACCCAGGGGAATCCAGGATGGGGTGACTTGACTGGCTCCCACCAGGTTCTGTTACCCAGAATCCCTCGCAAACCTAAAAAATTGTCAAAAAACCCACATTTTCCTCACATTTCTGTGGTGGAAAGTTCTGCAATCTGCGTGGATCCACAAATTTCCACCCACGCCGCGTTCCCCAAAGTCTTCCGAGAAAAATTGTACCTCAATTGCGTGGGTAGGCCTAGTGCCCGTGACATGAAACGGCGCAAAACGCAACGTGGACACACAACAATTTCACAGTGAAAAATGACCCTTTTTTGGCAAAGTGCCTAGCTGTAGTTTTTGAACCCTAGCTCTGCCGGCACCTAGGGAAACCTAGCAAACCTATACATTTTTGAAAACTAGACACCCAGGGGAATCTAGGATGGGGTGACTTGACTGGCTCCCACCAGGTTCTGTTACCCAGAATCCCTTGCAAACCTAAACAATTGTCCAAAAAAACACATTTTCCTCACATTTCCATGGTGCAAAGTTCTGGAATCTGCGTGGATCCACAAATTTCCACCCACCCTGTGTTCCCCAAAGTCTTCCGAGAAAAATTGAACCTCACTTGTGTGGGTAGGCCTAGTGCCCGCGACAGGAAACGGCGCGAAACGCAACGTGGCGACACCACAATTTCACTGTGAAAAATGACCCTTTTTTGGCAAAGTGCCTAGCTGTAGTTTTTGAACCCTAGCTCTGCCGGCACCTAGGGAAACCTAGCAAACCTATACATTTTTTAAAACTAGACACCCAGCGGAATCCAGGATGGGGTGACTTGACTAGCTCCCACCAGGTTTTGTTACCCAGAATCCCTTGCAAACCTAAAAAATTGTCCAAAAAAAACACATTTTCCTCACATTTCCGTGGTGGAAAGTTCTGGAATCTGCGCAGATCCACAAATTTCCACCCACCCCATGGTCCCCAAAGTCTTCCGAGAAAAATGGTACCTCACTTGTGTGGGTAGGCCTAGTGCCCGCGACAGGAAATGGCGCGAAACGCAACGTGCAAACACCACAATTTCACAGTGAAAAATGACTCTTTTTTGGCAAAGTGCCTAGCTGTAGTTTTTGAACCCTAGCTCTGCCCGCACCCAAGAAACCTAGCAAACCTATACATTTTTGAAAACTAGACACCCAGGGGAATCCAGGATGGGGTGACTTGTCTGGCTCCCACCAGGTTCTGTTACCCAGAATTCCTTGCAAACCTAAAAAATTGTCAAAAAAACCACATTTTCCTCACATTTCTGTGGTGGAAAGTTCTGGAATCTGCGCGGATCCACAAATTTGCACCCACCCTTTGTTCCCCAAAGTCTTCTGAGAAAAATGGTACCTAACTTGTGTGGGTAAGCCTAGTGCCCGCAACAGGAAACGGCGCGAAACGCAACGTGGTTACACCACAATTTCACAGTGAAAAATGACCCTTTTTTGGCAAAGGGCCTAGCTGTAGTTTTTGAACCCTAGCTCTGCCGGCACCTAGGGAAACCTAGCAAACCTATACATTTTTGTAAACTAGACACCCAGGGGAATCCAGGATGGGGTGACTTGTCTGGCTTTCACCAGGTTCTGTTACCCAGAATCCCTTGCAAACCTAAAACATTGTCAAAAAAACACATTTTCCTCACATTTCTGTGGTGGAAAGTTCTGGAATCTGCATGGATCCACAAATTTCCACACACCCCGCGTTCCCCAAACTCTTCCGAGAAAATTGGTACCTCACTTGCGTGGGTGGGTCAAGGACCCGCGACAGGCAAGGGCCCTAAACCTATTGAGGCAACATCAAAATTACCTATCACAAACCAACCTGGTTTTGCAAGGGGGGTCCCATGAGTTTTTGGCACGGGGCTCGGCGGCCATCTAGGGAAACCTACCAAACCCACACATTTCTGGAAACTAGACACCCGGGGGAGTCCAGCGAGGTATGGCTTGCGTGGGTCCCCCAACATTCTCCTACCCAGAATCCCCTGGAAACCTCAAATTTTGCTGAAAAAAATCACTTTTTTCTCAAATTTCTGTGTGGGAAAGTTCTGGAATCTGTGTGGATCCACAAATTTCCTCCCAGCCAGCGTTCCCCAGGTCTCCCTATAAAAATGGTACCTCACTTGTGTGGGTAGGCATAGTGGCTGCAACAGGAAATGGCCCAAATCGTACTGTGGAGACTTCAAAATTACCTATAAGAAAACTACCTGGTTTTTGGGGGGGCACCTGAGATTTTGGCCCCGGGATTGGCGGCCATCTTGGGAAAGTACCAAACCCAAACATTTCTGAAAGCTAGACACCCGGGGGAGTCCACTGAGGTATGGCTTGCGTGGATCCCCCAACGTTTTCCTACCCAGAATGCCATGCAAACCTCAAATTTAGCTGAAAAAACCACATTTTCCACATATTTTTATGTGGAATCACCGTGCCGGCACAAATGTCCTACCCCACAGCGTTCTCCTTAGTATCCCGAGTAAAATGATACCTCACTTGTGTGGCTGTCCAATGCAGAATTGGCTAAAAACGTATTTTTTTTTAAATGTAGCGCTTAGAATTCTCGGTGCTATACCCTTATTCCCTATGTTTTGGACTCTTCCCAGTCACAGGCCCTTGCCCCACCCACACAAGTGAGGTATCATTTTACTCGGGAGACTCAGGGGAACTCTGTGGGGTAGGACATTTGTGCCGGCACTGTGATTCCACACAAAAATATGTGGAAAATGTGGTTTTTTCAGCTAAATTTGAGGTTTGCATGGCATTCTGGGTAGGAAAACGTTGGGGGATCCACGCAAGCCATACCTCATTGGACTCCCCCGGGTGTCTAGCTTTCAGAAATGTTTGGGTTGGTACTTTCCCAAGATGGCCGCCAAATCCCGGGGCCAAAATCTCAGGTGCCCACCCCCCCCAAAACCAGGTAGTTTTCTTATAGGTAATTTTGAAGTCTCCACAGTACGATTTGGGCCATTTCCTGTTGCAGCCACTATGCCTACCCACACAAGTGAGGTACCATTTTATCGGGAGACCTGGAGAACGCTGGGTGGGAGGAATTTGTGGATCCACACAGATTCCAGAACTTTCCCACACAGAAATTTGAGAAAAAGTGATTTTTTCAGCGAAATTTGAGGTTTGCAGGGGATTCTGGGTAGGAGAATGTTGGGGGACCCACGGAAGCCATACCTCGCTGGACTCCCCCGGGTGTCTAGTTTCCAGAAATGTATGGGTTTGGTAGGTTTCCCTAGATGTCCGCCGAGCCCAGAGGCCAAAACTCATGGGACCCCTTGCAAAACCAGGTTGGTTTGTGATAGGTAATTTTGATGTCGCCTCACTAGGTTTTGGGCCCTTGCCTGTCGCGGGTCCTTGACCCACCCATGCAAGTGAGGTACCATTTTTATCGGGAGACCTGGGGGAACGCTGGGTGGGAGGAAATTTGTGGATCCACGCAGATTCCAGAAATTTCCCACACAGAAATTTGAGAAAAAAATGATTTTTTCAGCAAAATTTGAGGTTTGCAGGGGATTCTGGGTAGGCGAATGTTGGGGGACCCACGCAAGCCATACCTCGCTTGACTCCCCCGGGTGTCTAGTTCCCAGAAATGTATGGGTTTGGTAGGTTTCCCTAGATGGCCGCCGAGCCCAGGGCCAAAAACTTATGGGACCCTCCTTGGAAAACCAGGTTGGTTTGTGATAGGTAATTTTGATGTCGCCTCACTAGGTTTTGGGCCCTTGCCTGTCGCGGGTCCTTGACCCACCCACCCAAGTGAGGTACCATTTTTATCGGGAGACCTGGGGGAACACTGGGTGGGAGGAAATTTGTGGATCCATGCAGATTCTAGAACTTTCCCACACAGAAATTTGAGAAAAAAATGATTTTTTCAGCGAAATTTGAGGTTTGCAAGGGATTCTGGGTAGGAGAATGTTGGGGGACCCACGCAAGCCATACCTCGCTGGACTCCCCCACTCCCCCGGGTGTCTAGTTTCCAGAAATGTGTGGGTTTGGTAGGTTTCCCTAGATGGCTGTCAAGCCCAGGGCCCAAAACTCATGGGACCCCCCTTGCAAAACCAGGTTGGTTTGTGATAGGTAATTTTGATGTTGCCTCAATAGGTTTTGGGCCCTTGCCTGTCGCGGGTCCTTGACCCACCCACGCAAGTGAGGTACCATTTTTATCGGGAGACCTGGAGGAACGCTGGGTGGGAGGAAATTTGTGGATCCACGCAGATTCCACAACTTTCCCACACAGAAATGTGAGAAAAAAGTGATTTTTTTCAGCAAAATTTGAGGTTTGCAGGGGATTCTGGGTAGGAGAATGTTGGGGGACCCACGCAAGCCATACCTCGCTGGACTCCCCCGGGTGTCTAGTTTCCAGAAATGTGTGGGTTTGGTAGGTTTCCCTAGATGGCCGCCGAGCCCAGGGCCAAAAACACATGGGACCCCCCTTGGAAAACCAGGTTGGTTTGTGATAGGTAATTTTGATGTCTCCTCAATAGATTTTGGGCCCTTGCCTGTCACGGGTCCTTGACCCACCCATGCAAATGAGGTACCATTTTTATCGGGAGACCTGGGGGAACACTGGGTGGGAGGAAATTTGTGGATCCACGCAGATTCCACAACTTTCCCACACAGAAATTTGAGAAAAAAGTGATTTTTTCATCAAAATATGAGGTTTGCAGGGGATTCTGGGTAGGAGAATGTTGGGGGACCCACGCAAGCCATACCTCGCTGGACTCCCCCAGGTGTCTAGTTTCCAGAAATGTGTGGGTTTGGTAGGTTTCCCTAGATGGCCGCCGAGCCCAGGGCCAAAAACTCATGGGACCCCCCTTGGAAAACCAGGTTGGTTTGTGATAGGTAATTTTGATGTCGCATCAATAGGTTTTGGGCCCTTCCCTGCCGCGGGTACTTGGCCCACCCATACAAGTGAGGTACCATTTCTATTGGGATACTTGGAGAAATGCTGGGGGTTGGAAATTTGGTGTTACTTTCTGCAGCGTGAAAATTTGAGCACAATAATGCAAGGAAAATGTCACAGTCACATTTTGAGGTTTGCAGGACATTGTGGGTAAGATAACTTGTTGGGATCCACAAGAGAGACATCACCATGTACTCCCATGGGTGTTTAGTTTACGACAAAATCTACAGTTGGTAGGTTATTCTTAGATGAAATGTACACCTTGGCAGAGAGCCAAAAAAGACAAAGATTACTGCACAGCCATCTATCCCTCAAGCACACACACATACTGGTTGGATTTGGCACGAGGGCGAGTGATGGTTCAGTATATAGCATTTTATTAACAAGAGATTTCACAAAAATGAAATGCACTGTCAATAATTGAAAGGACAAAAAACTGAACCAATGACTCGCAGCTCGTGAGCTGTAAAGCCACGTCAAGGCACCAACCGCTTTACAGGCCATTCACACACCTTTCATACATGATACACACAAGACCATTCACACCACCAGGCACAAAACCAACACATTACAACATTCACAAAAAGGGACAAGGTACACCCTGCTTGACAAAAACAGAAAAGAACATTTTTTCTACACAACCACATATTCCTCAAGCACACATACATACTGGTTGGATTTGGCACGAGGGTGAGTGATGGTTCAGTATATATAGTTGTATTAACCGAGATTTCACAAAAAAGAAATGCACTGTTAATAATTGAAAGGACGAGAAACTGAACCATTGACTCACAGCTCGTGAGCTGTAAAGCCACGACCATGCACCAACCTCTTTACAGGCCATTCATACACCTTTCATACGTGTGACACATACAAAACCATTCACACCGCCAGCCGCGGGCCCAGCACATTACAACACTCACACCAGCAGACGCGCCATTCAAGGGCCCATCACTTTCACACGCCCACATTCCTGACACAGCAATCACACCAGCTCACGGATTGCGTGGAGTGGCGTTTGGCTAGCAGTGTGTATAGTGACCAGCAGCTAGTCACTACTCACACACCGCCAGCCAAGCGCCAGTCCACGTACACCGCCAGCCGAGCGCCAGTCCATGCACACCGCCAGCCGAGCGCCAGTCCATGCACACCGCCAGCCAAGCGCCAGTCCACACACACCGACAGCCAAGCGCCAGTCCATGCACACCACCAGCCAAGCGCCAGTCCAAACACACCGACAGCCAAGCACCAGTCCACGCACACCACCAGCCAAGCGCCAGTCCAAACACACCGCCAGCCAAGCGCCAGTCCAAACACACCGCCAGCCAAGCGCCAGTCCACGCATACCGCCAGCCAAGTGCCAGTCCATGCACACCACCAGCCAAGCGCCAGTCCAAACACACCGCCAGCCAAGCGCCAGTCCAAACACACCGCCAGCCAAGCGCCAGTCCAAACACACCACCAGCCAAGCGCCAGTCCACGCACACCGCCAGCCAAGCGCCACTCCACGCACACCGCCATCACATTTAGGATTTTTTTATACAAATAAGAAAACACAAACAAATTGCAAATAGATACAAATCTACTAACACAAAATCTGAAACGAAATACACTACACAAATGCCAACCTTGAAACTGAACAAAAAATATTAAACAATAGAGACCAGGCAGTTCACTTTACCACTCATGGATGCTCCCAAAAATTCTTTTGCGTGTGGTACATTCTAAAACAAGCAGGCACACACAGCCCAGGGTTAGAAGGACACTCGGGGCAGTACATACGAGTCTCCTTCTCCGTACCTCTTCGCTAACAGACTACATCTCCTACTGGGAAAGTCTTTTGAGGGTGTGGGAGGAATGTGATCAGGAAAGTGGCGATCTTTCAATCTAGCCACATCCTCCACCACTCCAACTCTAGGAACACTTGCCTGTTCCACTAAAACAAGGCTGCCTATTACAGACTCCTGAAACTTAGCAAAAGTCATCTTTGACTCTGGACAAGAATCCTTGAAAACAACAAAAGCATTAAAGGTTGCCAAGTGGAAAAGATGGATAGCCAACTTCTTATACCAAATGTAAGCCTTACGAAGAGCAGCGTAAGGTTCCAACCTCTGATCTACTCTGTCAACACCACCCATGTGCCTATTATAGTCTAAAATGCACACAGGTTTGTGCGCTTCAGCAACCTGACCCCAAACAGTCACAGGTGAAGTGCTTTCATCATGGATGGTAGTCAGCATGTGGACATCTCTCCTGTCTGAAAATTTCACAACTAGAAGTTCCTCACAACGCAACGCACTGCACTGTCCCCGCACAAGCTTTTGACAAACAAGTTCTTTTGGGAAACCTTTACGGTTAGAGCGGATTGTGCCACAAGCAACAGTGTCCACTTTGGCCAATTCCCTGAACAACCGCACACCAGTGTAGAAGTTATCTACATATAAATGGTGACCTTTGTTAAAAAGTCCTCTACCAAGTTCCCACACAATTTTCTCAGTCACTCCAAAAGTGGACGGACAACCAGGGGGTTAATCCTGGATTCCTTACCAGTGTACACCCTGAAATTAGAGACATATCCAGTCCTACTGTCACACAGCATATACAGCTTAATTCCATAGCGTGCCCTCTTACTAGGAATGTATTGCCTAAAAACCAAGCGGCCCTTGAACAAGACCAAAGACTCATCCACTGCTATTTCTTTCCCTGGAGCATAGATCTCAGAAAATCGATCTACAAAGTGATCAAGGACAGGCCGAATCTTAAAAAGACGGTCACACTCAGGGTGATCACGTGGCAACGCTAAACCATTATCGACAAAATGCAGCATCCGAAGCAGAAGCAAATACCTATCACGACTCATGACTGCCGGAAATATAGCCGTTGCCATCAAGGGACTAGTAGACCAATATGAAGACATTGATGGCTTCCTTAGCAAACCCATAAAAAAAGTTAAACCCAAGAACTTCTTAATCTCTTCCAGATTTGTGGGAGTCCACCGGGTAGCTCTAGAATGGGGCTTAAGGCTGGCACTGTTGTCCCTCAAAAACTGTTCGGCATACAAATTAATCTGCTCAACAATCTCTGCCAAAAACACATCGTCCATAAACAACTGAAAAAAATGTATCGGCAAAAAGTTTTCTGTATTCACTCTATGCCCTGGAACACCAGTAAAGTCTGGCAATGCCGGCTGCACCATGCCTGGGGCAACCCAGAGGTCATCACTTCCAACTGGAAGCCTTGCAGCCCCAGGCTGCAACCCAGATGCCTCTTGCCGCACTATACCAACGGGAAGCCTTGCAGCCCCAGGCTGCAGCCCAGATGCCTCTTGGCACACTATCGGCACATCAATGTCCTCCTCCAACACAGGCACTTCATCCGCACTAAGAGTAGCTTCATCCGCACTGAGAGTAGCTTCATCATCCGATGATGCCATGTGGAGAGAAAACTCACTGCCTGAATCTTCCCCTGCCTCCTCTGCCTCAGATGCCGAGTCAGTCTCTGAACCATGGTCAGAGAAAGACTCAAAAAGCATACCAACAACCTGCTGAGCAGTAATCCTGCGGCTAGCCATTATCCTTACTAAGAAAGGAGACTGCACAAACAAGTCAACAACAACCAACACTGTGCAAAATAAGGAAGTACAAAAAATGTGTGCCTTTATCACAAAGATCTATATACTCAAAAACTATACGATTCACTTGCAAGAGACCGCTACACTCACCAGCACCTACTCTGCAGAGAGACAGCAAAAACGATATCCCACTAGAAAGAAAAAAAACAAAACCAATTACTCACAAAACAACAAAATACACATCGAGCACAAATGCAAAAAGTTTTTGACACTCAAAAAAACAGAAGCCAAACATACTGCAATTATTACACCATTTGCAAAAAACACATTCATGCAGAGAAATGAAAAACATTTACATTGTACAAAAAAAGGTCTCTTACCAAACACATGCAACTACACAAAAAGCAGAATCACCAGTAACGAAACCGCAACCTGGAACAGTCTAAAGAGCAAAAGCCTTGAACTAGAACAAAAAGGGAGAAATAAAGCATTACAATTGCAATTCACAAGAAATAAAACAATTAACATTATAACACGCTATGTCACTACCCAAATGGGGGCAGAAAGGCCAAATAAACGGGCAAATACACATAAAAAAATATATGTCCCCTGGAAGCAACCAATTTATTTATTTTTAAATCCCTGCCTCTAGTGGGCTTTTCTGCCCCTCCCCCCTGCCACCCCAGGCCAGAAACGCCAAGAAATGCAGGTGATCTGTCCCCAGGGAGGGGCAGAAAAGTCTTAAAAATGATTTAGGCCCATAAGGAAGCGACCCTTGCCCAAGGGGTCGCTTCCATTTAAAATTTAAAACACTCCCTGGTGTCTAGTGGGGTTTTCTGCCGCCCCCTGGGGGCAGAAAGGCCAAATAAACAAACCGATCTGCCCCCAGGGGGGCAGAATATACTTTTTTTTAAAATATGGCCCCTGGAAGCGACCCTTGCCCAAGGGGTCGCTTCCAATTTAATAAAAACAAATTCCCTGGCTCTAGTGGGCTTTTCTGCCCCCCTGGAGCCAGAAACGCCCAAAAAATCAGGCAATCTGTCCCCAGGGGGGCAGAATATACTTTTAAAATAAATTTGGCCCCTGGAAGCGACCCTTGCCCAAGGGGTCGCTTCCGATTTAAAAAAAAAAAAAACAATTCCCTGGCTCTAGTGGGCTTTTCTGCCCCCCCCCTGGGTCCAGAAACGGCCAAAAATCGGCCGATCTGTCCCCGGGGGGGGGGGGGGGGGGCAGAAAAGTCTAAAATAAAATTTCCCCCTTAGGAAGCGACCCTTGCCCAAGGGGTCGCTTCCTCTGCATCAAAAAAACACATTCCTGGTGTCTAGTGGGGCATTCCTGGTGCACGATCGCGACGCTGTGCGCGATCGTGCACCAAGAATGCCCTGCATTGAGACATCAGGGGAGAGGAAACACTGTTTCCTCTCCCCCGATGCCTCAAGGCGTGCAAATTTGGCCCCCCCACCCCACCGGAGCACAAAGACTTACCCTGCTCCTTGGGACGCCTGGAATCAAATGGCTTCCAGGCGTCCCAGCGCTTCCTGATGACGTCGGCGCGCGCTGTGCGCGCTGACGTCACAGGATCGCTGAGGGGGGGTCGGGGGTGGCAGCGGAAGCTCTTCCGCTGCCATCCCCCTTGCTGCCAACATGTTGGGCTGCCCATGGGGGGAGCGCCAGCGCTACCTCCATGGGTGGGTGCCATGACGGAGTGGTTCCGTCATGAGCACAGCCCAACCAATGCTCATGACGGAACCGCTCCGTCATGAGCATCGAAGGGGTTAAAGATGGGAGAGCCATATATGAGTAACGATAAAATGATAGACAAAGCACAACTACATACCAAAATGGGAGAGGCAAAAAAACACAGTTGCAAACCCCACTTCAGTCAACAACATAATCTGTGAAATGTTCAGGCATGCGCCTAACTGCCCCCGACGTGTTCCATAGAGTTTTTCTTTGATGCTATCCTGAACCACCCCAGCACCAGCCGATTCTAAACATACTCGTACAAAATCTAGTTTTTCAGGGGGAATCTCAACCAGCTTATCGTTATTCCATGTTCTACCATTGCTTGTATGCACCACACTAGGTAACACTCAAACAATCTGGACAGGATCAGAGAATTTAAATTCACCTTTCATAACATAACCAGGTTTCTTAACTCTTACCCAATTACCTAAAACCAAATTACGCTCACCCATCTTTTTAGGAACCCCTTAATACTTTTTCTGGACCTCTTTCCTCACATCAAGCACCCGTGACAACTGTATTGTATCCACTGAACATCTGTTCATCCATTACTAGCTTAATTTGGACCCTGGAACATGTCGCCCCAACAGCACAAATCAGACACCCCCCAGGATACAACACCAAAGAGACATCCACCATCAGAGAGAGCCTAACTACCAAGGAATAGCGCAAAGCTGCACAGCGACACTCACTGAAGCACTCCCTAAGTTATTAAAACAGCTCAAACATTTTAGCCTGTTCCATTCTCAACCAGGTGTAACTGTTTCTGACTTTTGTGACCTGGAATGTCTGAATATCTGAATGCCTGCTTCCTCATAGTGGCCACGGACAGGATATTGGTTCCCTTCTCTTGTCCTGCACGGTGGGCAGCATTTATGTTCTTAACACACGCGAGGAAGGAAGGCCACATTGCAAAATGCACCTTCCTGTGGCAAGACACAAAGGCATCTGTTTCCGTCTTCCTATGAAGCTCACTCCTCAGAACGTCATCTTCTCCCGCAAACTCACCAGTCACCTGGTCTTGTCAGTGTGAAGACTACTAGAGAAGAAAGATGGCAGCGCACTGGGTGATGTGGGCGGATCCGGCCAAAGCAAAGACAGAAGAGATGAATCTGGGTTGGGATTTTGGCAATAGCAGGACTAGGCTTTCCGATTATCTTAAAATACGTCAGGAGAGCGGGAAGCAGTTGAGACCAGCTGCACGGCCCGGCCCCAGACTGATTGCTTTCCTGTGTGAGCACCTCATTAATTTAGGCTGACCCACCAGATCCTGGGGAACGGCTGCACTAAAATTAACACACCACTGAGCGCATGCTCTTGGAGGCTAACCCCCTCACTGAATGAACTGCTCTAACAGCTATAATGCTGCAGGAGGAATCAGCTACACGTCACTACATGCCGCCGTACAGCCAATGAGAAGGCACAATTTTTTGTTGTTGCCGGGAGAGCTTTTTTGAAGCCAAAGTAGTAAATATTACGGCCATTGTGCTAGTCAGCTGTTTTTGCGATTTTTTCACAGATTGCGAAATCACGAAATGTTGGAGGGTCTGACAAATGGAGACACTCCTGTGAAAACATTAGCTGTAGTTATATATGCCCACAACATATCCTCCATCACTTGTTTCCAAGACAATTTGTTGCCCAAAGCAAGTTGTAACTGTTCCTCCAATGTGCGCCTGAAACATTGTACTAAACCATTACTTCTTGGGTGGTAAAGAGATGTCCTTGTGTTTATGATTCCAGTAGTATTCAGAAACACCTTCATTTCCATTGACACCAGCTGGGTGCCATTGTCCGTCACAAACTCATGAACACCCTTTGAAGGAATTGAATTACAGATGCAGTGTTCACAGTGTTAACAAAGCTGACATCAGGCCACTTAGACATATAGCCAATCAGTACAATAGCAAACTCCGCATGTTCACCTAGAACTTTGATAGGCCCTGTAATGTCTAATGCTAACTTAGGCCAAGGTACAGATCGTGCCTCCATCAAGCCAACTGGAGATCGTTAATACACCTGGGTTTTGTCCTTTACAATACAGGGGCCACAATCCCTTACAAAATCTGCCATAGTTTTGTCCACACCAGGCAACCAGAAATCCTCACACCCCCTAAGTTTCATTGCAATAATCACAATGTGCCCTTCATGAGCCAACTCCAACACTTTTATCCTTATCAAAGAAGGTACAACCAACTGTCCCACTCTATACAATAAGCCATTGACACAAGTGAGTTCTGAGGCCACATGAAAGTAGGGTATTGCTTTGCGATCCACCAGTTTGAAATTGGGCCATCCTTGTGTCACCCAGGTCATGAATTTCTTGAGCACAACATCTTTTTCCAACTCAGACCTCCAATTATGTTCCTGTAATGCACCGCACACCACATCACTTATTTAAGACATCATACACACCTTTTCCTCATCCACCTCAATACACTTGTCAACTGACTGCAAAGGCATTCTGGATAAAAAATCAGTAACCACATTTTATTCCTGGTACATACTCAATCCCATAATTAAACTCTTGCAGTCGATACCACCATCTAACAATCTGGGGGGTGGCCTTAGCAGTGCCTTTGGTACTATACAAATCAATTAAATGTTTATGATCGGTGCAGAGAAGAAATGGTACTCCCAACATGTATGTCCAGAAATACTGTGCACCCCACCACAAAGCCAATGCCTCCTTTTCAATGGTGGAGTAAGCTTATTCTGCTCCCCTAAGTGCTCTTTATGCAAAGGCTACCACATCCTCCCTACCATCCCTTCTGCTTTGCAGTCATACAGTTCCCAATCCACAGTTGCTGGTGTCAGTAATGATAATAGTAGCATCCTCAAGGTTCAATAACTTCAAAGGTTTAGCTGAAATTATGTTCACACTTATATTTAATTAAAAGCATTCTGATAATCTTCACTCCATGCAAATATATTTTTAGTAACTATCTTAATGGTTCAGTTTACTAGCAAAATGTGGAACAAATTTTAAATATAATTCTGCCAAACCGGAAAAGGTCTTAATTGGTTACTGTTGGTAGGTGGAGAGGCTTCATTAAATTTCTGTCAATAATTTCATTTTGGTGTAACCCCACACTTAGATATGTGGTGCCCAAGGGAATCAACACCCTCTTTTTCAGACTTGCATTTATCATGTCTCAACGTTAAACCTCTATTCTACAAAATGTGTAGTATCTTTTTCAGTCTTACATCGTGTTGTTCCACACTGTTGCCAAACACAAGAATATCATCCTGAAAGTAGTGAACACCTACCCACCCTTTGAATAATCTTTTATGAGTCTTTGAAATACAGATGACTCAGACGCCAAACCAAGCGGCATGTGCTTAAAGCGGTGTGCACCTTTAGGAGTTACAAAGAAAGTTAGATGTCTAGATTGTATGCAGTTGGCGTGTCAAGTGTAGTGATAATGGAAGCTCCCTCTAAAGTACTCAATATTTCATTCATATTGGGTAGAAGTTCCCTATCCACCCATATACTTTGATTCAGATCACGTAAATCCACACACAAATGCAGTAAGTTGTCACATTTGCGAGCTAATACTATTGTAGCTAACGATTCCGACCCTTCTATGGTCTCTATTACATCAATGGTGCACAACCAATCCATCTCCTGGCGTAAATCTTCCTTTAAGGATAAGGGTGTCTTGTGCACTTTCTGTGCAACAGGTATGGATCCAGTTTTTAACACTATCTTGTGTTGGAAACCTCTCAATTTGCCCAGATGTTCAGAAAACATGTCAGGAAATTTCTTCACCAACTGGTTTTCACCCAAAACATTCAAAAACAACAACTTGAACTTAGAATTGCACATTCCGGATGGTTAGGATCTAAAATGATGTCCAATTCCCCTTGATAATGCCAACCTAAAAGGTTAGACCCTTCTTTTGCCACATAAACAACACACAACACTTTTTCCCTTGAAATTCAAACAACGCCTCAAACTGACCTTCAATCTCAATCTCTTTACCACCATATGCATAACTCTTGATATTAGAATCTTTAAGTACTTGTGGCATAAACTTCTTAAAAAGTTCTGGCTCAATCAATATGAAAGTTGATACTGAATCAGCCTTTAAGCGTACACTCTCACCCAGTGGTGGCTGGTGAACTTTGAAAGTGGTGGGGTGTACCATCAAGTCCTGAGTCCTGAAGTAGTGCATATTTTAGTACAATGTCTAAAATAAATTGAGTAAAAAGCCCCCTGTAATACAGTTTCTCTGAACAGTGCCATGTGTGGGTCACGGGTGCATTGCCCATATATGCTGCCCCTGTTTCGGGCAGTGACCCTCCCTCTGCCATGTCACTTGGTAACTTGCATGGACAGATGGGCACAAATGGACATGAAGTGTACAAGGAGAAAGGAGTTGGGAGATTTATACTGGTGGGCTGTACAGGGTTTAAGAAACAGTGCCACTATCACTCTTCTGTGCACGCTATGCTCTTCTCTTTCATTCCTTCTCTATCTCTATACCTCTCTTTCTGCATATACCTCTAACTCTCCCTACTATTAATTACATTCTTTATCCTCTCTCTCCACATCTCTCTCCCTCTCTTCTTTGTTCCTCCCCTTAATTTTCCTTACCCAATATGTTTGCTCTCCCACCCACTCCATAATATCTTCCCTTTAACGGTCTTTCTTCCCATCCTCTTAACTCAAAGATTTCAAGTTATCCCTTGTCAGCAGTGCATTTTAGTTTATACCTTTAAAATCTGTAGAATATAAACTGTTCGCACCAGAATTGGCACAACTTCAGATTCACCCCACTCCCTTCCTTCTTTCTGAACTTTAAAACATATCTTCGCCCCCCTGCAGATTCTTTATCGTTTTCCACATCTCCAATCCCTGTATGCATTTATTTTCTACACCACACTTTAATCTTCCATTCCCCAACTCCCTTTTCACCATTTTCTTACTTCACCCCCATTTAATTAATCTTCCCTCTAACCTTCTCCCTCTTTTCTTTTGGTCTTCTTCCCATAGAGGTTTCAAATGGCCCCATGTGAGGTGTAAGCATCTCTCTGGAGAAGAACCTGAGAATGGCACTTGGGAAAAAAAGACTGAAGTTGTCAGATCGGGTCTACTCAACACCTCTCAATTGCTTGTAGGAGGCATGCCACTTGCTCAGTTACAGTTTTAACTATGCGAAAAAAGGTCTCGGCAGCTAATGCAACACAGGGTGGTATTTATCTGTGCCTTTGTCTGGAGTTGATGTAGGCATATTACACCTGCGAGAAGCTGAGTAACTTTTATCAGATTACAGTGTGTTATGAAAAGTGCACTCAGTTCTATGAAATGGCACATGAGTCAGTGGATAAAGGCGTCTAATGCAGTGATGCGCCTATAACTAGAAGTGACAAATTTGAATCACTCCCATGCAGACTCAGCCATTCAGCCTTGTAGGACGGATAAAATGAGTACCATTAAATCAGGTGTCAACAACGCCTAAAATCAGGCAATTGAGTGCACTTCCTGGTTTGAAAGTGTTAAAATCAGAGTAGTTTTGGTTCTAAGAATAAAGAGAGGGAGGAAAGAGGCTGCTATATCTAAGTTCTGACACTTTTGAATTAGAGGTATTTATTTAGTTGATGGTACAAATAGCATTTGTTTGGGTGTTACCCGTTTCGCTCATCTGACTTCAAGTTCTGAAGTAGAGAGGGTGTTGTATAGTAATACCAAACTGGCTTGCCACAGAAATAGAATTCTTATGTGGAGCACTGCTGAAATGAACAGCATTTCAGATAGAGCAACAGTTTTAAGTCTCAAATATGTTTCCAAGACCAGTAAACTGGAAAAAAAACGAGCCGGTCACATACACCAAACCTCATTTAATAGTATAGCTTGCAACAAAACAAAAGCTAAATATATAATTGGTGAGACAGTTTTTAAAGTCGAATGTGGGATTTGGCAATGCATAGGGGAAAACAAAACTTTAGAAACGTGAATAAAAAAAGACATTGAGAAGAAAGGAAAGTTTAACAAGTAAAGAAAATGCTGCTAACAAGCCAGCAGCACAGCACCTAAAACTGGGCAGATCATTTCTCCTTTCCATACTTCCTTCTTTTCACCCTTCCTTTCTACCTTCTTTATCCCTTTCCGGCACCTACCCACCTTTCTTTCGTCTTCTACTTACTTTTTCTTTCCTACCTTTTTCCCCCCCAGCTTTCCTTTCCTGTTTCTTGCTCTCTCTCAAATGACAATCACGGGATCATCAGCCAAATTACTAAACACGAACCACATGCTAGTAAGGCGCAAGGACTGTGAAACACCAATAATCAAGTACCGCGAGCATAGAAAATTCCTTCAATGAAAAGATACCTTTAAAGTTATCCATCAAGATTATTTTTCAAAACAAAATTTTGGGAAGGGCAAAACCTCAGTTATTTAAACAGAAGAAAATACATAATTACCCCAAAAAGTGGGGGCATTGTACTTCATGTCTAGTGAATTTAAACGGGCTGTTACAAGAGCATAGCTAATGTCTGAGCGCCGCTTCCCTCTGTATGGAATATATTTTGAACATGCAAGTGTGCCTTTGAGCTTCGGTGGTTGGGGGGGGGGCAACCACTCTCGTCCAGTGGCGGCTGGTGACATTTGAAAGTGGTGCGGGGTAAAACAATTGTCGTACAGCACTGTAGCGAGCGAGCGTAGCGTGCGAGCCCAAACCACCTATAGGGGGTTTGGGGGGGTTCTCCCCGGGAGAAAATTTTGAAAAAAGAGTGGGCAAATGGTGCATTTTCAAGCAAATTTGAGAAAGCAGGAAGATTAATAAAGCAATTGTGAATCTGTTCTAACAAAGACAGTGACTGGCAAAACTGTCTATCGCTTGTTCTGCTGACATCCTAGGCGCGCAAAAAGAAACCAATATACTATTGGGTGTAAGGTTAGGTTTGTGCCTGAAACAAGAATATAATCATGCACACATTGACACATGCTGACCCCAGCAGACCACTTACAGGCCCACAAACAGCCAAAACACAGGCCCACACTCGGATGTGTCAGATTAGATCGCCCGGCGCTGCCGGGTTGCCCTATAGGCCAGCCCGACCCGGCTCCTCCCAGGGCAGAGTGGAATAGGTGCCACAGACACTCTCAGGGCCGAATGTAGTAGCTTCTGGGTGTGGGTGGAAGGGGGCTCGAAAGGCCCCAAAAGCAGGCCAAGAAGGGCTCAGAGTGTTTAGATTCCATTCCCTGTAAGACCAGTCGGTGAAGCTGCAGCAGCTCAGAAAACAGGAAGGAAGGGCGAGCTGTCCAAGTGGTGCTTTCGAGAGACATCTCCCCCGAAGGGTGGACTCCGCCTGCTCGTAAATCCGCACATCACCCTGTGAAGCAGGCAGCGTTATCACCCTGCGGTCAGTATCATGGTATCCAACCTGGGATAGGCGCACTGCGCCCTGCAGTGAGAGGTAATGGGGCACCCCGAGCTGCGCTGCCCGAGTCTGCATGCCTGTGGGTCACTGCATGGGGGCGCGAAAGGTGCCCCAGCAGTGTGTGAGGTGAGATACACAGAGTGTGAGGGACTCTGAATACACCCAGCTGGGCATCGTCAACAGGAGAAACCAAACTTCTGCACTCTGGCATCCCAGTCTGTGAGCATGGTGGGCACCTCTGCAAGCCACAGGCGTGTATACTCAGACACTACACACAAGCACCCACTTCACTGACACCACCCACGCAGGCACCCACACATATAAACGCACAGGCACACACACTTCACCGACAATGACATCCACCTACACACATACACACACACGCAAACACACACACACACATACACACATCCAAACACTTTGGCACAGGCACGCGCCCACTTCACAGACACTGACCCCACCTACACAAACACACACACTACAATTATAAACAGACATGCAAACTTCACAGAGACACCTAGCTACACACACAGTCAAACGTACTCATGGACATTGTCACACACACATTAACAGTTAGGCACATACAACACACGCCCCACACAGAGACGCACAGACACTCACTGACGCAAGCAGCGATCACCCACGTTCACACACGTAGACACAGCCACGCAAACACGTCACAGACACTGACACCGACCCCCACAGACACACACACAAACTTACAGGCAATCCTAAACATTGGCAAACATATTCACGCAAATACACATACTCCACGGACAGACAACTCAGACGCTGACATAAACCCACGTATACATGCACACATGGCCACACGCGCGCACATGTGAGACTCTAGCACAAGCACTCTTTTTGAGAGCCACGTTATTGTGTCAGAGCCACAACACGTGAGCCCACCGTGCACACCCACTTGTGTAAGTGCGCGTGCTTCCACTGCTTCATTTATGGATTTTGCACAAATCTGCTCTCTCACATATTTTTTCGCTGCCCAAAACAGAGTAACGTGACTTTTTATAGAGGGTTGCTTATCGGTTATAAAACATGGAAATGCCTTTTCGCCCCATCACCTTTTACTATGAACATCACTTTGCTCGTATTTAACTGAGATGCCAGCTCCGAGAGCGGGCATCCGGCGGGGTGGGACGAAGAGCAGCCGAACACAGGGCAGTCGATGCTGACACTCGATCCCTTTCTGAGCGCTGGGCTGCGCGGAGAAGGAAATATCATTAAAAATAAACCGCGCACCGCCACTTGCCTGCTGCTGTTTGCCGCACCAGGGGGGGACTCCAGTTCCAGGCCGGCCCTGCTTTTGCGCCAGGAGGCACTGACGTCACTCTGCGCGCCCGGTGGCGCACTTAAACAACTCGCTGCTCCCGCTTCGCGGGAACCGCGCACCGCCACTTGCCTGCCGCTGTTTGCCACACCAGGGGGGGGACTCCAGTTCCCGGCCGGCCCTGCTTTCGCGCCAGGAGGCGCTGACGTCACTCTGCGCGCCCGGAGGCGCACTTAAACAACTTGTGGCTCCCGCTTTGCGGGAACTGCGCACCGCCACTTGCCTGCCGCTGTTTGCCGCACCAGGGGAGGGGACTCCAGTTTCCGGACGGCCCTGCTTTCGCACCAAGAGGCGCTGACGTCACTCTTCGTGCCCGGAGGCGCACTTAAACAACTCGCGGCTCCCGCAGCGCCACTTGCCTGCCGCTGTTTGCCGCACCGGGGGGGACTCCAGTTCCGGGCCAGCCCTGCTTTCGCGCCAGGAGGCGCTGATGTCACTCTGCGTGCCCGGAGGCGCACTTAAACAACTCGCGGCTCCCGCTTCTCGGGACGCGCGTGGGCGCACCTGTGCAAAGCCCGGGCCAAGGGCGGGCCCGTCCTTGCCCGTCATTGCCAGGAAGAGGCAGGGCAGGGCCACCCCCCTTGTCTTCGCATCCAGGATCGTGCTGGACATTGAAAGCCGCATTGAGAGGTACTGTCTGTTTTGCTTCATCTTCCCCTCCATTCACCGCCAATGTTGGCCCATCACGTGGGCCAACACATTACCCTGCTGACTCTGTTGACCTTGTTCTCATTTGACCGACGGGGACTATCCACCCATTTTGGTCCACCAAGATTGCTTGTGTCGTGTTGCTAAAGGGCATAGGCTTGCGTATTGACAGCATTTTAGGCACTTTTGCCATTAGTGGTTTTTTTTTTTGCTTCTAAGGGTGCACTATGGGGAAAAGGAAGTCTATGGAGGGCACGGGAGGCAGCGGGGGAAATCGATCAGTAAAAGGGAAGAGGGCTAGGAAGACATCTAAACACCCGGGTAGCAACTGCGTTCTTGACCGGATAGATACCCTTATCAATGAATGTGAGGTCATCCTAGAGGGTAACCATATTGCTCCCAGTACCCCCGGCATTTTAGCCGATAGTCTCCCTCTAAGCCCTAGGCCTAACTGCCCCCTAGTCATTCCAACAATGTTTCAAAAACAACCCCTAAAGAGGGCTCCTGCAGAACCCAAAAGTCTAGTAGCAACTATCAAGGATATATCCCAATCCCCTGCTACCTCCACCGATAGCACCGGCGCAAGCACCTTTCAGCTAGAGCCAGTTATTCGCTGTGTAAATAGATTTTCACTCCTACAGGACCTTAGTGATGATCATAATGATAACGAGCCTGTACCATCATCCCTCGGGCTGGTGCATGACAACGCGATGGCTAGCACAGAAAACAAACTAGAGCTCCCGGATACCCATTCTATTATAAACACACTTAGAGCAGAGATTGGTGCAATGAAAACCATGATAGAAGCCCTTACCACTCTAGTCAAAACATTACTGAAGGGAGCTCCGCCTGGTATACAGCATGATCTCCTTGCACATAGCCATTTTCCACACTCCACTAACAATCACCGATTGTTAACAGAAACAGCACTCCCTAGTAAAGGGCATATCTTTTATGGCCCTAATACATACGATCTGGCCTCATCCACTACCTCTACCCACAAGCAAAACACAAACGATTTGTTAGCTGGGACAAATAATAGCCTCAACAGCCCCATACAAGATAAGCTCAAGAGGTTAGCAGCCTCACAGTGTCCTGTAAATAGCCACAGGGCTCCACAACTATGGCAATCCCAACTATCCATACACGGAAGCCGAGATAAGTCGCACTCCTTAGCTGCTCCAGCTATCATTAGCTTGTCGCAACCCAAGAAAATTTACATGACTAACGTCACGAAGATCAAGCATCTCCACAAGAGTGAAGACTCTTTGATAAACAAGGTGACCCATTGGATTCGCCATGTCAGGGGTTGCCGATCAGAGATGATATTCTTAGAGCACGGAGATGCACCTCCTCAATTGACCAACTGGACAACATCAAGATTACCTTAAGGGGAACCGAGAAGGCGGAAAACCTCCTTGCTCTAGAATTTCGTACCTGCGTCCCTAATGGGTCTCCTATTCAATTTAGTGCATCTTTCCATGTTTGAGCAAGACAGGGCATCAGCGTCCCAGACATCATCATCTCTAATAGGTATTTCGTCGCTAGAGTCTAACGACTGACTGCAGGACCCGGCTCTCTACCTCTCTGACCAACTCAGTGTAGTACACAGTTCCAAGTATGTAGCTAGTTCCTTTGCTACTTCCACTTCTCGCGACCTCTTAAGTTGCACTAGGGATAGCTCCCAGCATTGGGTCAGCCCACATAGACCTTCCATCCCCATATGTGAAGAGCAAAACTCTGACATTTATGTTTATTCAGTCCCACAAACTCCACCCTACTCGCTAACTAATACTCACATTCCCACACAAAGCACTGTTCCTGGTCCTATCGACCCCCAACAACTAAAGATTGTGTCATGGAATGTGGCGGGCCTAAGCAGCAAAATTCCATTGCCTCATTGGAACCAACTGGTAGAAGGCTTCGATGGATGCATCTTTCAGGAGACATGGAGTCTGGTCCCATTATATAAAGCTGGTTATACCTGTTTTTGCTCCCCCGCAATCTCCATGGGAAGAGGGCGCCCGTCTGGGCGTTTGATTGTTTGGATAAGGATTGCCCTTGATTGCCAAATCATTTCCCAAACAAGTTCATGCCCAGACATTATTTGGATTAGTATCAGGGGACCCAGGGGCGGCTCCACAGTCGAACTCTTCAATGTTTATGTGAGAGGGACAAAGGGAGGTAGACCCTCAGCCACCCTGGCAGCGTTAGAAGAATGCCTAGCTAACTGCTCACCCCATGCAAGAGCGATAGTCGCAGAAGATTTTAATTGTACCTTCGAACCCCTGGCTACAGAAGACCTACTGAGATTAGAAGACCAAGATAGCAGATGGTCAGTCCCCCAACTTGATCTCCCCCTAGTCAAAAGATGGTCACAACAGGTACTCCAACTTAACGCCCTTACTATGGAGTACGGGCTAAGGGCAGTCAATGGCAGGTCACTATCTGACAAGCAAGGCGCTGACACCTATAATAGAGTCAGCTGTCCTTCCCGGATCGACTATATCCTCCTTGATGTAAAATTATGGGGGAATATGATCGATATGACAGTGGGTTCGACTGTGGAGAGCGACCACAATCCTTTGTGCTTAACCTTGAAGCCCTTGTGAGAGGCACCTTATTATCAGCTGAACATCCAACCTCTGACAGCCACTAGGGATATAGTTCTATCCAACTGCAAAAGGTTTCTGAAATGGAAGAAGGTAGCCATGAGTGACGCAAAGATTGCAGGGATCAAACACGATCTGAAAATAGGCTTAGCCAAATTACAAGCTGCAGCCCATAGTACAACAAGATCAGTGGACGCGTCCAAGGCCTACACGTATACCGTCACCCAAATCAACACATACTTTCAAGTCCCAAATCAGAATAAAAAATCTAGGTACACCACCAAGGATCCATACTCATGGTATAACAAGGATTGTAGGGAAAAAAGATCGCTCCTGGCCAAAGCCATTAAAGGGAAAAATCAGACCCTCATAAAATCTGCCAGACACTCCTACAAAGCAGCCCAGCGGGAGGCAAAGTTGAAGTGGGATGAATCGCGCTGGGAACAACTCAAAGATGCATGCTCCTCCAAAGATACCAGCTTGTTCTGGAACTTGGTCACCTGGGGAAGCAAGACAGGTGCCCGCCCACCCCCAAATCACATCACTAGCCACACTTGGTACGACCATTTTAAAGGGCTTTATTCAACAACAGAGGCTATTAAAGAAGGGGAGTTAGACGGAATAAATGGGCCTGGGGTAGAAGTGGAGTGTTTTACCCTGCAGGAGGCAGAAGCTGCTATAAATAAAAGTGTCCCATCCAAAGCAGCGGGTCCTGATGGCTTACCCGGGGATCTGTTCTTGGCCGACCCCCACCACTGGGCCCGTTACATCTCACTACTAGCAAACGAAATAGCCAATGGAACACCAGTCCCAGCGTCATGGAAGGTGGCCGAAGTGATCTCCAACTACAGACCAATCAGTCTGATTGATGCTATGCAGAAAGTCTTTGGCCGGATGCTTCTGCACAGGATACAGTCATGGTCTGAGGAGGAGGAAATTCTATCGCAGTACCAGGCCGGATTTAGACTAAAGACCGGGACAATGGACCAGGTGTTCAGACTCCTCTTGATCTACTGGAAGGTAGTGGTACTGGGCAAGGGCAGTCTTTACCTTGCCTTCATTGACCTGAAGACTGCCTTTGACCTGGTCCCTAGATCTAAGTTGTGGCTGACGCTTGGCGAAATGGGCATCCCCCCGTTTATCTTAAAAATCCTAATTCGACTCCATGAGGGGAATTTCGCCCAGATCAGGTGGGGGGAGCAGGGACAACTAACTGAGCGCATACCTGTCAATAGAGGAGTCCGACAGGGCTGTGTCCTGGCCCCAATTCTGTTCTCCCTTTATGTGAATGGGGTAGTCGACTTCCTCCTAGAAGAGCCTGCAGACTCGCCCACTCTGGGGGGCAACAAGATACCAACTTTGTTGTTCGCTGACGACACTCTGTTGATATCAAAAACCCCAGTTGGGCTTCAACACCTTATTGATAGATTTCAAACTTTCTGCGATGACCGGGGACTGGTCATAAATGGTTCAAAAACTAAATTTATGGCCTTCAACTGCCATAGGTCATATAGGAATGGCCCTACGCTGGGAGGGCTACACCTCGAAAAGGTGGACACCTTCGATTACCTACGCGTAAGACTTACCGATAAAATGTCTTGGAAACCCCACATAGCAAAGATGCTGATGGCACATAAGCGCGTAGTAGGAGTAATAGGGAAAGAACACCGCCTTTCACACACTAGGCCTGTAGCTCCCGCCCTCCAAGTATATGACACTAAAGCCGTTACCTCTGCCATCTACGGAGCTGAAGTCTGGGGTTTCGAGAAACTAGAAGAGCTTAGCAGGTCGGAACATAAATTCTTAAGAGATCTGGTCACAGCACCAAAATACGTTCCCCTCACCCCACTATTGCTGGATATGGGCAGGCGGTCGATAGCTGACGTAGCTAGGTTACGTCCCGTACTTTTCTGGGCCCGCATTAGGCGGACTCGCGAGCTTCTTTTTTATGCTGATGCTCTTGCAGAGATCATCCGCCTAGATACCGGCTGTAAAATAGGCTGGATTGCCGGTATTAAAAAAACTTTGTCAGCCATAGGACTTCAAGCATGCTGGGTTAGCCAGGAACCCCCAAGGAGAGAAGACCTGAAAAGCATATATTGGGAATGGGTGGACCAACGGGTGAACTCTAGGCCTAATGTGGGCAAATTAACAACAGAATTCCTCTCCCACAAACAAACAAGACATCTCGAACCCTTTCTTGATACAATTCAGACACCAAGAGACAGAATCTTGTATATACATTTCAGATTTGGAACCCTTCCCGTTCGTGAGGCGACAGCAAAGTGGGGCACTAACAACGAAAAAAATTGCCCATGCTGTAAGGCCCCCATAGAAAGCATTGCCCATTTAATTTTTGCCTGCCCGGCATATAAAACATCACGGGCCAAATGGCTGAAACCACTCTGTCAGCAATTGGGCACACAGGACCATTATACAGCTCTGCGCATTCTCAGGTCCGATCCCAGGCCGTTCTTTGCATGCTGTGTAGCAAAATTCCTGGGTCAAGCATGGCTTACAAGGTGGAAAACTCTTGCGAGATCGGCATAATTTTAACCTAATCCATGCTAGTTACAAATTCATGACCCTATATCGAAACCATTTGCACTTATTTGCACAGGCACCTTATTTGTCAACCTTCTGCTGCTATGTTTAGGACATTTTAACAATTTTCAGTGCACTGACTTTTTACCAGTTTGATGATGAATTGATTGCTTTTATATTGTTTTACTTGTAGAAATATACTTGACAAATTGAAATTGCGCACGTGCTAATGCTATCCCGTTTTTAATATTTACAAAACGATATATGTTTTATGGTACATAGGGCACATTTAACCATTTTGCTGTTTTAACTGATTATGCAAATCGGAAATGTTGGATATTCGTATTCTTTTTTAAAGGAAATTTGTACTTTTATTCTAGCTTTTATGACATTTCTGTTGAATAAAGCTTATCAATCAATCATTAAAAATAAAATAACACCACTCATGCACTGGCCTGCTAAAATCCCAGGCGCGCCCGTGTGCGCTCCTCAACCTGTTACATGCGCATGAAGAGCGCCTCAACTGTGTGTGCACGCTATGGCAGGCGTAATCAAAATAAAATTAAAAACTTACCTTCCTCCCACTGCTTCCTCCGGGTCACGCGCCACCGCCTCAGCTCCTGCCTGCTGCTCCCGGCCGGGCCTACGTTTAACTTAGGCAGCCTCCCTCCCGCTCCCCTAAGCCAATCACAATACTGCAATGGCAGCTTTGTGATTGGTGCGGTGCAGCGGACAGCACCCCAGCCGGGCACCTGTAGGGAGACCATTTTCTCTATGTAGGCTGCATGCAGCCTACATAGAGAAAAAGAGAGAGTGCGCAACTGCGCATGACTGGTTTGGTCGGCCCTGGGGCCGAACAAACAGTCAGCATCCAAGACAGTGGGCTAGCCATGACTCCCCTGCACTCGAGCAGGAACGCCCACCCACCCGCCCCCAACCAGGCCCTCCAGGCACTTCCGCTTTCTCGCCGTGCGAGAAGCAGAGACATGAAATGGTAGTTTTACCATTTTATGTTTCTGCTTCTCGCACTGTGAGAAAGCAGTGGGGCGACGCCCCAATGGAGGAGCCGCCACTGCTCTCGTTAGATAAGTCACGCAGGACATTCGTAGATCCAGAAGACGGAACCATGAGACATTCATAGACACAATTTCCCGTTCTTGTCTTCAGCCCCCTCCTTCATGCGGACTGCTCCTGCTCTGCTCCTAAACTTTCCTTGAGCACTCCTCACCTGATGAACAAAGTGTCTCACTACCCCAAAAATCCCTCGAAAATTTCTGGCGATCAGAGACGACAATGCGCGGTCAATGTGTTTAACCAGGGTCGAGTCAAAAGGTCTATGCTGCTAGGGAAAACATAGGTCCGGTGAAACACAGACTGAAGGCGGTACCATGAAGGCACTTTTTAAAACAAAAATTAGCAGGCAGCAAGCATACTCATCGTCCGGTCTGTCACGGTCACAGAGAAGAGACCACTCATGACTTTACCTCCAGTCCTGCATGGAAGTTCACTGTTCACCAGCTCCGCCTTTCAGCCCCACCCCGCGACTCCTGAGCCAATGTAGATGCTGCTCCCTTGCTGTAAACAGCATGAGAGCAGTGCGAAGATTGGCTGGGTCAGGGGCTGCTAACGCTCCTTTGGAGACTTGGGGGCTGTTGATGTAATCCTCCATGGTGTCCTAGCATTGCTAGTAGGCGAGGGTTAAATGTGCATGGTAGGCTGGTCAGAGCAGGGCACCCCTCAAACCCAACATGCACACTTCACCCTAAGGAGGCCCAGCTGAACCTGTGTCACTCAACCATTCAAGCTCCACCCCCCCACATCCAACTCCGCCCGCCCTCACCTGACTCTTGTCTGCTGCAGCTAATAAACAATGGAATCAGCTGGGATTGGGATTTATGTCAAGTAATATTTTCATATGGGGCAGAGGGGCAAAGCCCCAATAGAGAAGCCGCCACTGCTCACACCATTAATCACAATATTGCAATAAGGAGGTTTCCTCCTCAGTGGTTTCATCAATGCATCGCTGTTCTCACAGCCCATATCATTCATAGTACCAGCAAACTCTTCAAAGATGTCATCCTACATTCAATAGTTAATACCACATCACAACTATCCTCACTCTCATGTGCCACACTACATTCTTTCAAAAGAGACACAGTCGATCTGCACGCAGACCGACATACTATTGCAAAGTATCCTTTGGGAATACATTCAAAACACACTTGAAGTATGGCTGGGCAGTTGTTTGCTGAGGCAATACCACACCTAAAACATAAACTGCCTTCACTGTTTTTCATTTTATCTCTCTTGTTGTCTACATAATAGTCACTTTTGGAACTTTGTCCCTTGTTAATAGTTTACCACTTCTCCTTCACCATATTCAGTTATCTATTGGTCCCAAGTTCACTGGGCTTTGACGTAGGGGTGACTCCTTTGCTATGGCGAAGGAGCGTCGCCCCACTGCTTTTGAGCAGTGAAGTAAAGGAAATATAAAATGATAATAACAAAGTTATTATCATTTTATGTTTCCTTTACAGGCGGGCGGGTGGGCGGATCTGCTCTGCTCTTGAAGCAGGGCAGGGGAGGAGTGGTATGCCCACTCCTATGTGCGCGATGACTGTTTGGTCGGCCCTCTCGGGCTGCCCAAACCAGTCATGCACACTTTCCCCATTCTCCATGCAGGCTGCATTACAGCCTGCATGGAGAACAAGCCCAGGACCCCATTCCCTTGTTGAGCGTTAAACGAGGACGCTCAAAACCAATCACAACGCTGCATTGCAGCGTTGAGATTGGTCAGGGGAGCCTGGGTGCTTACCAATCACAACGCTGCATTGCAGCATTGTGATTGGTCAGGGGAGCCTTAACTGTGCTTTCTGTGCCTCGGTCTGACGAGGACAGCAGGAGCAGAGACGCGGAACCAGCGCGCAAGGTAAGTTTTGCTTTTATTTATTTTATTTTATTACCGTTTCCCCACCACCACCCTCTCGCGCCCCCCCAACACCCCTGTGCCCCCACCCCGCCACCCTCGAATAATGCCAGCCGCCACTGCTTTGACATTCCTTGAAGTAGGTATCTGAATTCACGATTGACCTTGCAATTGTTATCGCAGACTCAAGATCTGGATTCTCCGTAGAAAGTAGGCGTTCATGAATTTTCCTGTAACAAGTTTTCTTGATTAACTGGTCACAAATAATTTCATCTTTGGACTCACGTTAATCACACGTGACTTCCAAATTCCTTAACGCCGATACAAAATCATCAATAGATTCGCCCAGTTGCAGAGATCTTTGCAAAAATGTATGTCTCTCTAATACAATTCTTGGCCTGTGAAAATATTTTGTTTAATGTTTTGATGATTAAAGAATATTCATCCGCCACTTCAGATGCCACCACTTCATCCGATGGACCCACTTCAACTAATTGCGTCTTTGTTTCAATTAAAGGTAGTGTTATCAACATAGACCTGCCTTTAGGACCTAAATTATGAATCAAGGAAGCTTTTTTCTAATATTGGTAAATGTATCACCATCAATAACATCTAAAGATGCTTCAAAAGCATATTTTCAACATTGCAAATCCAATAGAGGTATGCAAAGGAGTCGCCAAAAAGGGTGGCGGAGCTGAAATGCCTTCCATGTTAATTACTGTCAATGAGTATGACATGTATGAACAATTAGTGCTAAATATCAGCAAAGTATTACACAATAATACAGGTAACAGTTAAGTTCAATTTGTTATTTAAGAAAAACGCAGGTTCCCAAAATAAAATGGTGGTCAAAGTTTCCTTCCACTTTCATAGGATACGATACATTAAGAATGGTGGTTCCCCAATCCAAAATGGCAGTTGGAGCTCAGATTATAGTCCTTTTTCTATTTCCTTAGATAAAGAGGGTGGAGTTCACATCACATGCCAGGCCACAGATGCAGATGCTGCTCAGAAGCGCACGTTGATCGTGTGCAGGAACACCATGCGAGGCCAGAAACAGACGCTGCTGATGGTCACGAGCAGCAACTCCGATGAGGTAGCTCCCAAAATGAAGGTAAAACGGGCCAAAGTTGTGCGACCTACCACAGGAGTGTGGTGTGCCAGGAATGTAGGCTCGCACAGACACACACTTTTCCTTGGATTCAAATGCGGATTTTACAAAGCCTTCAGGACCGAAAACCGGTGGTTGGCATCTTGCTACTGCAGGGCCCGCTCGTCGCCAATCAAACGAAGTGCATTCAGCCAAAAAGGATATCTCCGGCAAGGAATTTTATTACTCCCAAGTATCTGAAACTGTACATCATCCTCCTGTTCCTCCCCAACTGCCACGCTCAACATTCCACCCGACGACATTCCCCAATGTTCCACGCCTCAGTTCTAAGCACTGAGATCACATTGAACCCCACAATACTGCATTACATCCTTACTTTAAGGGGCTTTGATTTGGCTTCCTTCAGACACTGGCTTCTTTTGTTGTGAAACCTGCAGCCATTAGCTTAAGGCACGGTCAGTCACATCTTGGATGTTTTCAGAGGAGTATTTAAGTCTCGCTGTTTTTCTATTGCACGTTTGGGTATGACCTTCAACCTCAAATGGAACTCATACATCCTAAATCAGTTGTTAAGTTCTCAGTAGCACTGGGGAACAAACACTGATAAAAGCAAACTGGATGGAACAGGAAAATTTTAAATATGGCTGTTTTATTTTGTGTAGTATCTATTTTTCAGAGGATTATGTCTGCCATACCGCTGAAAGGGCTGGGCCCATAGGTTTTGGACCTATTCTAGAGTCACAATCCGATGGTTCTTCTTAGTAGCATGTAAGCATAGAGTGGAGAAATTAGTTAATAAAACCAATCAATCCAATAAGAAACCCTCGAGACACATAGTAACCACAGACAACTAAGTACGGTAAGTTGGTTTATTACAAAGCCGAAAATAACTGGACATAGAGACACCTCAAAATGAGAGTGTAGAAATACATTGGAATCAGTATAAAGCCAAATCTGTGAATAAAGTTGAGTTGGTGCAACATGCACAATTAACTCAAGAAATAGGATGCAGAGGATCAAAAAGCATGAGTCCAAATTTCCCTGCATCGAGGGCTGATGAATATAAAGCATCAATCTATCCCTTCACTAGCGCTAAAGTGACACCCCTACTTAAGCATCGTCAGGGAAAGAAATAAAAGGTGTCAGCATGCTGAGTCTTCCTAAGAAGTCTCTCTACCATTGATGGGTCGAATAGTATAAAGCTATACGAAACAGAGCTCGTTCTGAGATGCTCTCTCTCTAAAGGCAGAGAAGAAATGGGGCACTTTCCCTACTTGCAATGTTCCAATATTACAGGTATCTTCCCAAGAGTCCTTGCGGGTCACGCCATCCACTCCGACCATGATCTCATATGTACTTTTCCACGGAACAGCGATGTTCCTGAACTGCAACATGTTGACCTTGATTCCCAGGCCTTCACCGGTGTGAAAACACAATAATTTGCCTTATCGACTTTAGCTCGCGATGTATCCCCTTCTCTCCTTGCCTGACTAATAAAACAAAGACATTATTCTGGCTAACAAGAGCGCTTCTTTCACCTGCAACACAAACGTGAGAAAGAACGAAATCCACAGCACACATGAAATTCAGGGGGATATGTACAAGGAAGTGGAGGAGAGAGGCGTTAGCCTTCCTGGTTTAACGCCTCTCTCCTTCACTTCTGAAACGCAAGGCTGCACCATATTTACAAGAATGTGGTGCAGCCTTGCGTTTCCCTCTGTGATGGCGATACGTTTAGCAACTTAGCGCCAATGCAGGCACCCTTGCACCAGAGTGCAAGGGTGTCTGCGTGCAGGGGAGGATTGTTTATGTGTAGGAAGGTGTCTCTTCCTGCACATAAACAATCCTAGAAATGCCATTCTGTCACTTTCATGCGTGCTACTTCATGCAGCACACACGAAAGTGACAAAATGGCATTTTTTTAAAAGTTTGTTTATGTACAGGAAACAGAAACAAACAATGGCATTTTGCTTTTTCCATGTGTGCTGCACAAGGCAGCACACATGGAAAAAGCAAAAACGAGGAGAAAGAATGCATTTCTCCTCGTTTCGCCATCTTTTACGCTGGTTCTTTTCCCTTACCAAAGCATCCTGGTGCCCTTGAGTCCCACTCCCCCTTTGCTGCTTTTGAAAAGCCTTGCAGGGCTTTCCCTTACCGAAGGATCTCTGGTGCTTCCCCAGCTTTCACTTAGGTGGCAGTGACCGAGGTGCCGCCAGCCGCGCAGAGAGGTAAGGTCACTGACCTCAACGAAGGAATGTACGGCAGTGTCCTAGTTAACGCAGACTAAGCAGCATCAGAAGCGGTTGCCAAGCCTCACCGTCGGCGGATTGCTGTAGCAACACCCAGGAACTATTGCGACGGCCGCAGCCCGAGGGAGAAGCGGCATTCACTCTGGCCCTGCCCAGTGCTGGACAGAGCATCGCGGGTGAAGGGAGTCCCAAATGGGACAGAGGAAGAACCGAGGGAGCATCCTGTTGCCTCCTCACTGTGCCGACACGAGCCCCGCATTCAAATTCAGGTCAGTCAGCTGTGTGGGAAGGGATCCTCGACGGAGGTCCAGCTCGACCCCATTTGACCCATGCAGACGTGCCCTCTGCAGCTGCACTTTGAAACACTGTGCCTGCGGTGGGGACCGAGGGAGGTTCCCCACTGATGCAGGAGGTGGGCACGCCCCACCTTACCGGCAAGATACCTTGGGGGCAGTTCTTTGGATCATTGAGTATCCCAGGCCGGCAGCAGCTGCAACGCATGTTCGCTGGCAGGTGCACTTCACTCGGTTTACGTATGCGGGGGGACCAAGGGAGGTCTCCCCACCAATGGGGGCATCTTGATTTGATATAATACAGCATTGCTTTTCCTTGTGGGCATTAATTGAAATTACCCCACCACTGGTAGTAGGCGTGTAGGTGTTCCTGCAGCCTACGTTCCAGTCCTAATTTTCTGGCCCATTGTGCTGATTCATGGGAGTGATCTCCAACCCTGTAGCCCTGTTTTTGGGCCCTGATGTGGTTATGCCTGTCGCTTTGGCCCTACATGGTTGGAATAACAAGTACTGTTACCAGAGACTGCAGAATATGCACAATGATGGTGTTTTTCATGATGTTATGACTTGTGCCACATAAGTAAATGCTTTAGTACCCTAATTGTGTTTATGACAATTGCCTAGTGACAAAGTGAGTTATGATCCATGTGAAGTTATGACAATCGCCTAGTTGGTGAAGTGATTCATGTAACTGTGGTCGATGTGTTTTATAATACAAAGGATATTTTTGTATAGCCTTGTGTGGAGTCTCTTTTTGTGGTGTGCCAAGTGTATCACTGGTGTGTGGGTGTGTGGGTGTGTGTGTGTGTTGCGCAAACGCTTTACACATTGTCTCTGGGATAAGCCTGACTGCTCTGTTAAGCTACCAAGAGGTTGAGCAGGAGTTATCTTGGGTGTGTAACTCCCCTACCATGACTAGAGTGGTGGGCTCTACCTGGCGTAGGTGTATACTCTAGCCAACCAGAACCCCCATTTCTAACACTCACCAACATATACCCCATTGAAAATGCATGCATGTGTGACACAAAACGAGTAACTTCATCCGTGTAGCGGTTTCCTATGGTGACAAAATCATCTCCCTTCCCTTGTGCAGCACACTTTACGACTGCCACTTTCTTTGACAACTGCAATGCTTCCAACAGCTGTCTCAAATATTCCCCACTATTAATGGGAGATCCTGATGAAGTTAGGAACCCTCTCTGCGCCCACAGTCTGAAGTCATGAACTACAACAAAACCCACTGGCTATCGGTATAGATGGTGACTCCAATCTGCTCAGAGACAAGGCATGCACGGGTCAAGGCAATGATCTCGGCCACTTGTGCGGAGTGTACTCCCTGTAAACAAGCAGCTTCCACAGGTCCAGAGATGGTACAGACAGCAAATGCTGCTCTCAGATTACCTTCATTGTCCCTTAGACATGAACCATCAACAAAAAGGACTTGATCGGGATCAGACAATGGCTCATCGACAATGTCATGTCTAGGTTTGGTACAAAGCCCAGTAACATCCAGACAGTCATGGTCTTCACAATCTTCCCCATCAGCATTTGGAACAGGCAACAAGGTAGCTGGGCTTAACACAGAACAGCGCTTCAAAGTTACATTTTCTGCTGCAAGCAGAACTTGTTCATATCTTGTCAGCCTGTTATTAGTCAAATACTGTGTTTTGGTCTGTGTTATTAGGAGTTCAACTGAGTATGGCACATATACAGTAAGTGGCTGACCCATCACAATGCATTCACATCCTTCAATACTGACACCTGTTACAGCAACTGATTTGAGACATCCGGGCAATGCTGATGCTACAGGATCTAATGTAGCTGAGAAAAAGGCCACTGATCTACGGGCACCTCCATGTGTCTGGGTGAGTACAGGAAGAGCACAACCTCCCCTTTCATGGCAGAACAGTGAAAAGGCTTTGTTGTAATCAGGCATTCCTAAAGCTGGAGTGTGACAAAGGAACTCTCTCAGCTCCAAGAAAGCAAGGAAGCAATCGTTATCCCTAGGTACCGGATCACTCACTTCCTTGTGGGTCAGCATCTGTAAAGGCTTTGCCATCAAAGAGAAATTCAGAATCCATTCTCGGCAGTAGCCAACCATTCTCAAAAACATCCAAACCTCGTCCTGAGTACTGGGCTGATTCATTTTCATGATCGCCTCCACTCGCTCTGGTGACACTTTCCTCTTGCCTTTCTCAGTTCGATGACCCAAGTATTGAACTTCAGTCAGACATCACTGAAGTTAGCTCGGAGACACCTTGTGCCCATTGTTAGCCAGGTGATTCAATAAGGCAATAGTATCGTCCCTACACGCCTCCTGTGTTTCGGATGCAATGAGGAGGTCATCAACATACTGACCTAGCACTGAATTTCAGGGCAAAATCAAGCTCTTGAGGTTCTTCTTTAAGACCTGATTGGAGATTGATGTACTTTCATTATACCCTTGAGGGATACGACACCATGTTAAGACATGATTTTCAAGATGAAAAGCAAATAAAAATTGGCTTTTCTCATGCAGCGGAATGGAGAAAAATGCCTGACAAATGTTGATCACGGTGAACCAGACAGCTTCACAAGGAAACTAACATAGGATCACAGATGGATTCGGTACCACAGAACAACATGGAATCACAATGTTATTCACCTTTCTAAGGTCCTAAACTATGCAGTACTTTCAGCTCGGTTTCTGCAATCCCATGATGGGCGAATTGCACTGACTTCCCATGATCTCTTTTAGTGTGCCCTATGCACTCATGGACTCAATCACAGGTGTAATCCCTGCCTGCCATTTTCCGGGGTCAGGTTGTACTGAGGTGTTCTTGGAAATTCTGCATTAGGCTTGATCTGTATGCGGACTGGCTTGACTCCTTGAATCAGTCTGTTTTCCTCCTCATGACGTCCCACACCACCGGAGAGATGGTGCCTCTCAAGTCCAGCAGCATGTCCTACACTGTCAGCAAAGGAAACATGTCTATGCAATGATTTTGATTTGCTAGCTTGAAAGCAATGTCATGGTTATTAGTCTGCAACTCAATTCCCTTTGGCGTACAATAGATGGTACAATTCAATTTACACAAGCGATCACGCCCTAATAAACAGACTGGACTCGAATCACACACCACGAACTGGTGATGATCCTGGAAGGTCCCGATCTTCACCGGCACCTCTTCCGTCAAAGGGTTTGTTATTCTTTTTTTGGCAACTCCTACATCTTGGATTGATTTTCCCGAGAGGGGTAGGTTGGGGACTACTGAAGACCTCACTGTAGAACGGGTAGCACCAGTATCAATTAAAAATGTAATGGGATGACCATCTACGTCTGCCTCTACATATGGTCCATTCTGGTCTACCTCTAACACTGCTCCAGGAGTACAGTCTTCCGTCCCCCTCAGGCACCATCATTGGGACAGGTCCTGATCAATCCATCTAGCGCTTCCATACAGGGCATCTGATGGTACTTTCAATTGCTCTGTGAGATTCTCAGAGGTTGCAGCACTTGCACTAACTGATTCTGATTCACTCCTGCATTAAGGGTTCTTGGCCTTGTCACCATCAATAACTGATTTACCGCGTCTGTCACGTGCACAAGTCCTTCCTCCTGCACCTGATTTGCTCGATTTAAGCGACACTCTCATTTCCAATGCCTGATTTTGTGACATAAATGACAGGCAGTTGTCCTTTTCAGCATAGCAACATTTATCCCTGTTTTGGGATCTATAGGGACACCCTTCCCTCTTCCTTGTCCAGCTGAACCTGGTGTGCCCTGAACGTGTCCTTGGACATTTCCTTTATTACGACCTACTGTCCCTCCTGTTGCCTGCACCTGCTCTCACTTCTGTGCATTTCGCATCTGGACCAGCATTCATTTTTCCTTTATTCTCTTATGCTTGGAATCCACCTCATCACTGCAATATCTGGCATACCGTAGAATTTCGGCCACAGGCTTATTTTGCCAGCAGATCAAATGTTGCTTGATCATGAGGCTGATTTCCGGCCTCAATCCTGTCACAAAGTTTGAGACAAATTGTCTTATGTCATTGGGGTCTATCATATCTAACCCACTGGTATTGCCTGAAGGCTTGCAAGACCCTCTCGTAATAGGCATATACTGACTCTTTGGGCTCCTGGGTCTTTCGATCTATCTTAACCCAATCAATGTCTTGTGTGGCTATTTTGGACTGCAACGATGTGATCACCTGATCATACTTTTTCATAACTAAAGGTGAAGGACAATGAGTTACAGGATTCCTCTCTGGCTCAGCAGCAGGCCAATCAATAGCAATTTTACATGCAGACCATAGATCACTAGGGACCACAATTTCAAACAGAGCATTTAAGTCAATCCACAACACTTTCCAGATTTTAACAAATCGGTCGACTTGCTTGTACCATTCACTGGTTTCTCCCTCAACCTAGGAACATCATTTGTGAATGCAGATAGATCTCCTCTACTCCAAGGGACATGCACTTACCCTCCACTAGGCACCTTTCGTAGTCGATACGCCTCAACTCCCAGTGTTCCCCCTCTTGGAGGTGGTGTTTCCCCTGTCACTATTCTAACACTCTTCTTCTTAGACCACCTTTCCTCCCAATTATCAAGCATAATCCAAGCCTGTATTCCTATAACCAACTCTCGGATGTGTGTCTGTCACTCTTTTCCTCCAGCTCCTGTTCACTATAATTAAGCCTATGATTTCCCTGTTGCGTTTTTGCTCGAGACAAGTCTACTTCGTACCTCTGGGCTAGTTCTGACAACTTCTCGTGTGCTCGTCTCGCCTTGCGGGGGACATCTTTCGCTTCTCTCCAAAGTTGAATTCCCACTGATAATCTTGTCTACCTCAGCCTTTCACCCACCACATCCAATAGTTTCACCTTTACTGCAGCCTTGATGGTTCCCTGACTCGATCTACTGTTCTGGCCTTTCTTACTATTATTGTGATCTCTCAACCAAGTATCTAGGTCTGTAGCATATAAGACATGTTGTTTTCCGGCAACTCCCTGACTTGCACTTGTTTCTGAAGTCGCACATGCTGGTCCCCTCACTGGTGTTTCCAACATCCTTAATTCTGAGCTAGTGCTCGCCATGGGTATGGATCGTATAGAACTGGAACCAATGCTTAACCCTGAAGAATCGGCAGTGGCTGGTAAAGGGGTACTAGATTCCGTAGGCACTAGAGATGGACGACTTCCATTTGTGTTCTCTGACCTTCCCAATCCAGTTCCCTCTGCCTGAGTAGACTGTCGCTGACTAAGGTTTCCCACTAAGCTTGGGTAATGCACAGGGACAACAGGACCAATGGTTACCAGTACTGTAAGAGCTTCCGGTTACCCCGAAGCAATGCTGACTCCGTTTTTTTTCATACCTCCAAAGGTGGACACTCCTGTCCCCACTCATCCTGTGTATATCCTTACCACAACTCCTGCATTAGGACCTGTCTGAGATACTGACACAGTCTTCGCGTTCCCTGTATTTGCCAACTCTCTCCTTCCCTCCTCTGAGCGTGGATTGTAAGGTGGAGAACGCTCCTATAACAACCCATCCAACAAGCTGTTGTCAGTATCACTTTTGTCATTTCCTTTTTCCCTTCTATTCCGATTCTGAGAATCTCCCTCTCCTACTAGCATTGGGTACAGCCATTCTCCTTCAATAGTATTCACTCTCCATCTCTTAAGCTGTGTATCCCATTTTGCTTCCTGACATGCTCTTAAAGCTTTTCTCATCTTCCCTTGGTATATTTCCCTTTTCTTTGCATGTGCTGCCCGTATCCATGTGTTTAAAGCCTCAAATTGTGTTGGTCTTGGTAAAGGTAGCAGTACAAACATCACTCCTCTCAACTGGTGGAACACGTCCAACTGAAATGAACCAAAATGTGGAAATGACAATTCCCCCACTTTCTCTGTGATTTTGTGCCAATTTTGATGACAAATTATAGTATGGCGCCCTACGTTTACCACCATATAGTGTGCTGGAGTATCCTTGGGTGGCGCTTCTTCGCCCACTCGAGTAACAACCTCCTGATCACCCATGAAAAGATCCGGCAACACCATAAAATATTGCATGCTTTAATTACAGGTTATCCATTTTTTTTTTAATTCAGATTGATTAATTTCAGATCTAATCAGTGTAACACTAGAAAAATGATTCACATACACAAAAGAATGTTTGCATTAAACAGCGAAAAAAGAAAAAAATGACCAAAAGATGATGTGAGGATATTTCTCAATATTATGTGCTTCTTTTGCAGACAATTGGTGATTTGAATCATCATTGTATTTACTGAATACTGTGCAAATTTATTTACCTCAGCAATCCCTCTGGGTTTGATGATATCTGTGTAGAATTTCTCTTTGAGAAGTGCAATAACTGTTATACATAAGTGTCTCTCTCACAGAAATGGCTGCATGGATGTTTTCCAATGTGTCTGAAAGAGCCACACATGTATCTTAAACTGTATTAACTACTGCAGTTAACCAATGGCATTTAAATTGACGATAGTCCATGTCCTCATTGATATTTCATTAGGCAAAACCATTCATATACCAATTAATATGGTCACCTGATAATCGAAAGTAGCAGGTATTCACAGTTTGCTTTCTTGTGAGCATTTCCATTGTATATAGGGCAACAATAGGCTAAGGTCAGATGTAACCATTCTAACTAAGCATTTGCCGACAGCTGTGCAACTTTGTACAACAGTAGTAAAAAGCAATAAACTGTGACTATACCTTGGTCACATATGTGCTCATGCTCACTTATACAAAGGCAAATCCAAAGATGTATTTTCCTCAAGGTTGAACATGACTGAAAACATTTAGGTGCCCGCAATGGCGACAGAGTACCCTTGCAGCCAACATGATCGTCTGCCTGCCTGATTTAAATGTGGGACGACCTTTGGTGTAACCACGGCAGAGGCTACTTCGTCTCCCCCGTAGTTACAATCCTCCAATGACCTGACGGAGTAAGGGCCATCGGGGGTTGAGCTGTATGTCCGCCCACCTAATTTTGTCACAACAAAGAAACCCCTTGTGGTAAGGGCCAGTGAAAACTACGAAATGCCCCTCTCGCCATGAGAGCTATCTACCATTACGAGGTGGGCATTGTTTTTTTAAAGTTAAAAAATAAAGTCCTGCTTTGGGATTTTGTTTTTGAAAATAAAAAACAATTGTAGCTTTGCCGTATGACTTTGTCATGTTTGACGGAGTCGTACGGCAAAGTTATAATACATTGACAGGAACTGCCTTGACAGCGGTTCCTGTTAATGGCTGAAATGTCTGCCGGCCCGACAGTCATTACAAAGTTTGGCAATTGGGACCTCGCCAGGGCAACGTAGTAATTTGCTCCATTGCCCAGGCAGAGGATGGCCAAACCGCCAAATATTAAATCGGGCCCTTAGTCACCCTGGGGTCCATTCACAAAGGTAATTCTATGAGTAGAAAGTATACATAGTAGTACTCCTACTACTGTCCATGGCGTATGTGACCCAACTCTCTCTCATTTGTGCTAATGAAAGGATGGAGATGACATACGCCTCAAAAATAACTGTAATGTTCATATTCATATTTCAGGCGTAACTGTGCTTACTTGCACATAGGTGGAGAAATCATCCTTAGCTGCTTAGAACTCCAAATTCCACAAAACTGGGAAGAAGCCAACATCCAAGGACAAACACGCACACACCAGGCAATAATTACAATTTGTAGCATTTAAACACAGGCAAACCCTTGTTCCTGCAATACCTCAACCATGCAGACTATCCCACAAAAGAGGAAGAATAACCTCACTGAGGAGTCAGATATCACTCTCAACTATGTAGCTCATGACACACCCTCATTGGAGCGGAAAAGGTAGCCATGTAGCAGGATGTTGCATACAGGGTGACTGCATCAGGGAGGGTGACTGCATGAGGGGAGGAGGTATACATAATGGGAAACCTCAAGAAAAGTGCCACGAAGAGCAGAGACTGGCGAAGCTTAGGTTTGCCAGAACAGAAGTGGCAGAGCCATCGCCTGGCAGCAGACTTGGATCACACCTCATTCTCTCCAAACTGGCCCGGCATATCCTCTCCACTATTTATCCTGGCCAGCTGTGTGGCCTGCAGGCTTTGGAGATCCCCATCACCAGTCCAAGGTTGATCAACACAGTTCCTCAGGTACCCAATCCATGCACTGCCTGCTAATGTCCTTATGTCCATATACAGTAAAAATGTTAGGCATAAGACATAGTTTAAAATAATTTAGATGGCAGATCAACACCTCCCATACACAGCAAAGCAAACATTACAAAAATTCCAAATGTGGATATGTCTACTCCTCCCAGGCCCCATGCATGCAACAGTTCAAGCAGTGGCAGCAACTACATCTAGGCCGGGCAACAAACACGACTGACACAACACCATATCCCTATCACCCATCTACGTATGATTCAAAGCAGTATCTTCCCACATGTACTTCTGTGAAAATTGGACCTTAACTAGTCCATTGCCACTGTTGTCACTATATTAATGCAGTATGTCTGTCCACATTCAATTGAGATAAACGGATACATTGCCACTGACATACCTATCCATGATGTCTCTGTTACCATTGCAGGCTCTGTTTTGCACACCACTCAGCCACCTGCCACCGCCTCCACTGCTGTTTCCACGCTTGAGCATCATGTGTTCTGGCAATGGATATCAAAACTTGGTAAGCACTGGTGCCTCTTGAGAGGGGCTAAATGGGGCCTGATGGAGCAGGGGTTTGAGAAAGTAAAACCTGCTCGGATTAATTCCTCAGTAACATTTACTAACTGTGTGCGGTGAAACTAACATGCAAAAACACAAAAAAACATTGTGCGCATGTGTGCACTAATGCGTGGACTAATGCATGAAAAACTAGGCCGCATTCGCGTTCTGCTCGAAATTAAAAATAATAATAATGCTGCTTTCTGTGCGTTAATGCTTTATTAGACGAATAACGTGGGTTAGTGCAAATGGTGGGTGGTAAACAGTGAGAATTATATTTCATGAAATTAATAATGTCTGTGTTTTATTCATCGTAGTGAAGCTTGCAATGGCTTACATCGTTTGCATGACGAATCAAGGGTTAACACGAGAAAAGTCAAATAAAAGCTGAAAATTCGAGCTCTGAGAGAGAGATTAAGAAGGCAATGTAAACGACCTTCGTGATCCATTGTTTGTCTGCCAAGTAACGGAAGGATGTCCGTGAGATCATGAGCAAATGTACAAACTTCTTCTGCGGAAGCTGTAGAGGCGGACAATAAAAATGTAGAGTTTTGAAACATGTTGCAAATGGAAGGAAGCTGTATTTGTGAAGCGTGGATTACGTATTGTTGAACAATGAATGCTGTGAAACCATGGACGTGACTATGGTGGTGTGATAGAATTGACCAATGAGAGACTAAGATTCTGAAAATGTTGCTATAATGGTGGGATGGACATGTAGGTTTTTAGAGTATAACTGGGGTGTCTGGGAAGTGTTAAGGAGGCTAGTTAGCTGAACAGCTCGAGAACTCTTGGGCGTGCCTCTTTGAAGAAGCTAGAGAGGGGAGATCGTCGTTGTCCGTCGGTTTGCTGTATGCAGATAGAGGCCTACCTGTTTCCTGTTCCTGTCCTATTGTCTGTTCCCTGAATCTTTCCCGGGGAACCCCCATCTAATCTCGTGGCCAGGGGGTATATTTTCCACTAAAACATTTAAGTTAGTATGGCTAAAACCTGTATTTTGCATAAATATTTGCAAAGGTATATTTGTCTCTGAAATTTATGTCTCTTCATCTATCAACTCCATTGCATTCTAATCATTGTGATTTGAGTTTGATATCTTTTGCTTTGATAAATGTGCTCTCTCTGAGATTTATTCTTTGTTTGCCTTGTAAAACTGTACATGATGAGCATTTACCTTCACATTATTTGCGATAAATATTATTAACCTTATACTGAGTTTGTGGTTTATTCAGTAGAATAGATCAATAGTTAGTTACTAATTGTTACCATCAACTCTTCAACTAATGGTCCATCGACAAGAGGAAAGAGAGTTTGATTACAGGTTCAATTATATATCTAGTATGTTAGGATGAGCCTGTAGTTTGCGAACAACTGATTTAACGATTAAACTCGAAACAGTGCTATCAGGTATTTATGTTGGGTGTATGAGTATGGGCCAGTGATTGTGTATTATCAAGTATCGATCCCTGATTGGCGCTGTATAAGGCCTATGCCTCACCTCCATTTGTTGTCTCTCTCCTTGTGTCCCACCACCACACCTGCTGAATGCTGCACCCTGCCCTGTGGCAACACAGAAAAAAACACAGGCATTGCGTGTTGCCACACATGTTAATATACCTAAGTTCTTTCAACTGCAAAACAGTGATTTAGGCAATGCATGAGCCTACATATTTGTGTATGTGTCTATCTATCTATTGATGTGTTTGTCTATCTATATAGGGATGTTAACAAACATGTAACATGAACACACACAGTCTTCATGATTGCCCACTGTTGGTTGCTAAGCTGTGGCCCTTTGTGATCCCCCAACCTAAAAAGCGCCTTTTAAGATGCCACTGCTGGTAAGTTGGAAATAATTTGTAAATTTGGCTTGACATAATACTTGGTAGCTAATTGGATAATTTTTTAAATCATGCGTTACACCCTGGCCTCATGACATCATGCACGTGCCAAAACTAGCGCTAGAAGGCATGACAGAACAAGCTTAGCACCTACAGGAATAGGAGTATAAGACAATCCTGGGCACACTGTGTCACTGGAACCAAGCCACACCTGGCTGATGAGCTCTAACTAGGGTGAAACCGGTCCTGGGTTACTGTTGTTCTGGTTCAGGGAGGACTTGGCTTGGCACTCATAGTGGTTCACACTTGTTGCCAGCACGTTTTCACACTTGGACATTGACAAAGGATATGTATTATGTCTCCCACTATTTGTTTGCAATGCCAACGAAGTGCCGAAGGAGACATCTTAGCCCTGTGGAGGTTGTAGGTGTCAAGTGCCAGTGCTAAAATAGCTTGAACAAACTAAACTTAAGATGGGCCTCCCTTAAGCTTTTATCAGATGTTAGCATTCGGATCAATTTTCTTACGAGCCTGATTTCTTTAGTCTTGCTTGCCATTTGTTCCTGAGGAAATGTTTCATGGGAGACGAGTAGAGTTTTGTTATCATAAGCTAATTTTTTATAATACTCTCATTTTACTTTGTAGTTATGCAAATTGGAGGGTGCTAAATCTGGTGGGGGTTTGCCCAATATAGGTAGAAGACAATGTCTTAACTGCAAATATTGCCAAACTTGGTTTGAGTGTAGACCATATTCATTCCTAAAGTCCACACTGGATTTTAATGTGCCTTCTGGGTATATCTGAAACATAGTTGGAATATTTATCATACTAATCTTGCCACAGAAATTGTCTGCCTTCAATTGTCGTTGCAGTATAAAAAATGATGGACGAAATGCTTGATTTAATCTCAGCAACTGGTAATTACTCCAGCCGTATCCCAGTCCATCGTTATTTTGCACACCATGCCACGTCAGTTTGAACCCAGCTATTTGCAAATTAGTCTTGACCCTGCTCCAATTGGAACAGTCCAGCCCAAACTGCCAAGCCAGATCCTCCCTGAACCAGAACACAAGCAAACCAGGACCAGTTTTGCCATAGTTAAGGACTTATCTGCCAGGTACAGCTTGGTTCTAGTGACACAGTGTGCACGGGACCCATGTATGTGCATACCCACCCCACTTGGGGCGTCAAACTGAAATATACAAAAAAGTTGTATACCTGGCTGATTACCCCATAATAAGGGTAAAACTGTTCCTGGGTTACTTGGATTCCAGTTCAGGGAGGACCTGGCCTGGCAGTTTGAGCTGGGCTGTTCGCAAGAGGAGAAGGGCCAAGACTGATTTGCATATAGTTGGGTTCAAACTGAAGTGGCATGGTGGGCCAGAAACAATGGACTGGGATGCGGCCCGAACGATTGCCAGCGACTGAGATTAATTCAAGCATTCCATCCATCACTTTGTTTTTTGATGCCCTTCAATTGTTATTGCAGCATTGTTCCAGATGGAAGTCTCGGAATGAAGAAATTTACTCTCGTCTAGGCTTCTGTGTGTTGTGGATCACACTTGTAGGGACTCCTTTAGTATGGGGTTATCTGGGTCTGTCAGGAATTTAATGCCCTCACAAAGGGTACGATAGTCTGTCATGCTGATGCTCAATAAAAATTCAGTTCGGTCTTTTAAGGTTAGAGTTAAAGTGGTATGCTAACTGGGAGAGGGGGTGGGCCGTGTTTTATGTTTTCATGCGGGGTAGTCTTGACCCACCTGCTGTGGTAGCTGCTAGTTTCGGTGCAGTCGGGTCTCAAACATATTTCCTGATTGAGTCATTAATACGTTTCAGGGTGGAAGCTTGTATTGTAAGTGGTAGCATGCTGAAGATAAAATTAAATCTAGGTCTCCTGCTAGATCTTGCAAGTCACACATTCAGTGTGGTCTAGATTTGGCTCTATCCTTTGTTGTGAGGGACCAATCTCATTTCCAATCCTTGTCTTGATTTCTGCTTGGGGGGTTGTTGGGGGGTTGAATCTAGGTTTTCCAGAACCCTTTCCAGCTCATGTGGCTTGTGAAATTTCCTGTTAGCCCCATTGAAAGCTACTATCCTTATGGAAGAGTTTAACAACCCGTATCAGATTTCTGCTACTTTGAGGGAGGGAAGCAGCGCCAGGAATTTCTTACAAACAATGTTAGTCTCATGTGAATTATCCAATACAAATAAAATCTTATGTTCTTTGCAGAGAAAAAAGGCCATTATTCCTAGAAAAGTGCAGTATCTGGCATACATGATGGTGTCTTAGTAGACATCCTATGACGGGTCATGGGGGCATCTTTCAGGGCCCGGTTCCTTGTTCCAATTCTGTGGTCCCTTTGGAATTCCAGAGGCGGTTTGAAGTTCACCTCTAGTAGTTTAGGTAGGAATGTTGATAGAAATGGTATCAAGTCTTGACACTCTTCTAACTCTGATAGCCCATAGATCCAGACTATATCCTGTCGGCTCTTGTCAACCAAGTCTGTCAGCTTTTTCTGCAGGTGCCATATGTCTGGCCCCTAATCTGCAGATTTTATGACTTTGGTCTCAAAGGTGGTCAGTCTTTTTTTTTGTTCTGCCCTGTTGCACTCATAGCATAGGAATGTTACCTCTGAGTAATTTGAGATCTTTTTTTCTCCTGTAAAGCATCCCACTGTTCAGATTAACAGTTGAATATATTTGAGTTCACTCATAATGGTGTTCAGTTTCACTGAAGCCATTTTGGACTCTTCAGTACCTGGGGTTTGTTTTTTGGTAGTCAAGGGTTCAGAGAAGAGCAATTGCATGGTAGTCTTGCTCCAAGACGTCAAGGTTCTTGTTTAATGATACCACTATAGCACTGTCCTGAAGAAATCACAAAAATCACTCCATGCGCTAACTGTGTCTGAGAGATGGGAAACTTTCATATATTGCAGGGTGTGGTTAGAAGTTCAGTAAATGTACAAATTCTGAACTGGCCAACCTGCAGCTGCTCTAGAAGCATTGACCAAGAAAAGGGTTGCAGCGGCAAGGAGGAGGAACAGCTTTGGACAGTGAAAGGATAGGAAGGGTGCATACACCCTTCTTGCCAAGAGATGTCGGTGTCTGTCTGAAAACAGTTCCAGTATTCAACAGTTCCTAGTTAGAGGGGTTGTGTCATCTCAATGCAAACTTCCCAACCTAAGATGTAATCCTCATTGTCCAGTTGTTCACACTGCGGTGCATTTCTAAGGGTGCACTCCTCCTCCCTGTCACTCGCACAGCTTACTATGTGTCTTAGTAGATATCACATCACCAGTGGCGGCTCCTCCACTGGGGCATGGGAGCACCGCCCCTCTGCTTTCTAGCAGTGCGAGAAGCAGAAACATAAAATGGTAAAAGTACCATTTCATGTTTCTGCTTCTCGCACGTCGAGAAAGCAGAAGTGCCTGGTTGGGAGCGGGCGGGTGGGCGTTCCTGCTCGAGTGCAGGGGAGGCGTGGCTAGCCCACTGTCTTGGGTGCTGACTGTTTGTTTGGCCCCAGGGCCGACCAAACCAGTCATGCGCAGTTGTGCACTCTCTCTTTTTCTCTATGTAGGCTGCATGCAGCCTACATAGAGAAAATGGCCTCCCTACAGGCGCCCGGCTGGGGCACTGTCCTCTGCACCGCACCAATCACAACGCTGCCATTGTTATTGGCTTAGGGGAGCGGAAGGGAGGCTGCCTAAGTTAAACGCAGGCCCAGCCGGGAGCAGCAGGCAGGAGCTGAGGCGGTGGCGCGTGACCCGGAGGAAGCAGTGGGAGGTAGTTTTTAATTTTATTTTGATTACGCCTGCCATAGCGTGCACACACAGTCGAGGCGCTCTTCACGTGCATGTAACAGGTTGAGGGACGCACACAGGCGCGCCTGGGATTTTAGCAGGTCAGTGCATAAGTGGTGGTATTTTATTTTTAATGATATTTCCTTCTCCGCTCAGCCCAGCGCTCAGAAAGGGCTCGAGTGTCAGCATCGACTGCCCTGTGTTCAGCTGCTCTTCGTCCCACCCCGCCGGATGCCCACTCTCAGAGCTGCCATCTCAGTTAAATACGAGCAAAGTGATGTTTATAGTAAAAGGGGACGGGGCAAAAAGGCATGTCCATGTTTTCTAACCGATAAGCGACCCTCTATGAAAAGTCACGTTACTCTGTTTTGGGCAGTGAAAAAATATGTGAGAGAGCAGATTTGTGCAAATTCCATAAATGAAGCAGTGGAAGCACGCTCACTTACACAAGTGGGTGTGCACGGTGGGCTAGCGTGTTGTGGCTCTGACAAAATAACGTGGCTCTCAAAAAGAGTGCTTGTGCAAGAGTCTCACACGTGCGCGCGTGTGGCCATGTGTGCATGTATACGTGGGTTTATGTCAGTGTCTGAGTTGTCTGTGCGTGGAGTATGTGTATTTGCGTGAATATGATTGCCAATATTTAGGATTGCCTGTATCTGTGTGTGTGTGTGTCTCTGGGGGTGGGGGTCGGTGTCAGTTTCTGTGACGTGTTTGCGTGGCTGTGTCTACGTGTGTGAACGTGGGTGATCGCTGCTTGTGTCAGTGAGTGTGTGTGCATCTCTGTGTGGGGCGTGTGTTGTATGTGCCAAACTGTTAATGTGTGTGTGACATGTCTATGAGTACGTTTGACTGTGTGTGTAGCTAGGTGTCTCTGTGAAGTTTGCATGTCTGTTTATAATTGTATCATGTGTGTGTAGGTGGGGTCAGTGTCTGTGGCGTGTGCACGTGCCTGTGCCAACATGTTTGGATGTGTGTGTGTTTGCGTGTGTGTGTATGTGTGTAGGTGGATGTCATTGTCGGTGAAGTGTGTGTGCCTGTGTGTTTATAGGTGTGGGTGCCTGCATGGGTTGTTTCAGTGAAGTGGGTGCTTGTATGTAGTGTCTGAGTATACGTGCCTGTGGCTTGCAGAGGTGCCCACCATGCTCACAGATGGGGATGCCACAGTGCAGAAGTTTGGTTTCTCCTGTTGACGATGCCCAGCTGGGTGTATTCAGAGTCCCTCACACTCTGTGTATCTCACCTCACACACTGCTGAGTCACCTTTCACGCCCCTATGCAGTGACCCACATGCACGCAGACTCGGGCAGCACGGCTTGGGGTGCCCCATTACCTCTCACTGCAGGGCGCAGTGTGCCTATCCCGGGTTGGATACCATGATCTTGATCGCAGGGTGATAACGCTGCCTGCTTCACAGGGTGATGTGCGGAATTACGAGCAGGCGGAGTCCACCCTTCCGGGGAGATGTCTCTTGCGAGCACCACTTGGGGAGCTCGCCCTTCCTTCCTGTTTTCTGAGCTGCTGCAGCTTCACCGACTGGTCTTACAGGGAATGGAATCTAAACACTCTGAGCCCTTCTTGGCCTGCTTTTGGGGCCTTTCGAGCCCCCTTCCACCCACACCCAGAAGCTACTACATTCGGCCCTGAGAGTGTCTGTGGCACCTATTCCACTCTGCCCTGGGAGGAGCCGGGTCGGGCTGGCCTATAGGGCAACCCGGCAGCGCCGGGCGATCTAATCTGACACATCCGAGTGTGGGCCCGTGTTTTGGCTGTTTGTGGGCCTGTTAGTGGTCTGCTGGGGTCAGCATGTGTCAATGTGTGCATGATTATATTCTTGTTTCAGGCACAAACCTAACCTTACACCCAATAGTATATTGATTTCTTTTTGCGCGCCTAGGATGTCAGCAGAACAAGCGATAGACAGTATTGCCAGTCACTGTCTTTGTTAGAACAGATTCACAATTGCTTTATTAATCTTCCTGCTTTCTCAAATTTGCTTGAAAATGCACCATTTGCCCAATCTTTTTTCAAACTTTTCTCGGGGGGAGAACCCCCCCAAACCCACCGTAGGTGGTTTGGGCTCACTACGCGCGCTCACTACAGTGCTATACGACAATTGTTTTATGCCGCACTACTTTCAAATGTCACCGGCCGCCACTGCCTATGACGTCTCAAACCTCTCAGAGGAGAACACCCTCAGGGCTCTGGGTGTTCTCCTCTGAGAGGCATCTTACTGGAGAGTTCCCTGGCAGCACAGCATCCTCACACACTTGGGAATAGGGCCAGACATGGCACATCGCCCATATGATGCTTACCACTGTTGTCCAGCCTCCTCTTACCCCAACGGGTCCAATACCTGACCTCCACATGGCCCCCGCATGGACCAACGTGCACAGTGCATGCTTTACAACCTGTAATACCTCTTTTGGTGCATTCCTACTCTTTTGCACTGTAGTGTGGATTGTGGCCTCATTGTCGACATTGCTAAGTTAGCTTAGGCCCAGCTGCCATGACGCCTTCTTTGCACACGTTCCTCTGTGACTTTGTTTTTCCAGACTCTGCTTGTGACCGTTCACATTAGAACTGTCTGCCTTTTTGCCTTTCACCTTTTCTCCTGTTCTCTGTGGTTTTCGTCAGCACACAATGTACAAGGTCGAAAAACAACGTCCCTTGTTTTTGCTGTTCTGGTCCGCCCCTCGCACTTAGACATAACATGACATACAGCTGCACTGGAGAAATTTGTGTGCATTTAATATTGTGAACTCACTGTTGAAGGCACTTGGAGAAAAGCCTTTCCAGGGAGAAGAGCTGTGCTTGTCCGATGATGTAACCCTTGCATCTAGTTCTTGAGGTATGGGGGTCCCCCTGACAAAGCCCAGAGGTCTTCTATTTTTATAATAAACTAGTTCCTAGCACGAGGAGGGTGGCAAGGCCTTTTAGTCCTATATCCACTGTCTTTATAAAATGCTGTACCCGTTTGTATTCTATGGAATTGTAACCATGCTTACTGTTTTAACTTTATGCATTATGCTGCTAGTACTGGCACGTGTACTGTGTCTTAGAGCACGTTAGTTGAAATAAACATTTTAAACTATACTGTGTCTCTTAATACGCACGTAGTGGACAAGTATGAGTGAGTAATGAAAGAGTGTTCTTGCTCCCGCGATTCCTATAAGAGTCCGTGTTCTGGGATGTCTAATCATTGGTTGCTTCGCTGTAGTGCGGAGAACGAATGTGACACTATAGCTAGTCGGATTGGGATTTTAGGGTACTAAGGCGTATGGTTGGTACACCACTATACACCGAGGTCCTGTTTTCCTGCGCATAGTTCTGTATATGTGCAGAATCCCCGCAACATGGCGCCCAACGTGAGGCCTCTTATCTGCGAGGCGCTTGAGTAGTACTTGTGCTTGTCCACAACCTCCTTCACTACTGTTTCCGGAAACATATGTGAGGGTGTAACCTCCTATATTGATGTTTTTATAGATTTATTCAAGCTTGAAGTTATTAAAAGGTGTTCTCTATAAAATTAACCCTATATTGTGCTGCCAAGCACTAGGTTGTTTTTCGTTCTTGGTCTTAATGGCTGTGGATATAAATATCCCAGCACATAGCCGCGCTGCGCTCCGTGCTCATTTGACAGCGTATGGAGTGCCTGACGCGGGTGTAGCCCTCATCTTTGTGGTCCAAGCCGATCTGGCTTACCACTTTGAGGTGTTTTACTCATGGGTCACTTTTCCGGCGGTGGAAGGAGCTGACAATTTGTTCCACGCTTACGCAGCCACCGCCCTACCCAACATTTATCGGCCTTATCAGGCTCTTGAAGTACCGCTCACGGCATGGCAACGCCGTGTTTGGTTTAATGGCGCCTTCCCACATCCGGTCACCCCGATTCGTTTAGGCCCCTTATCGATAGATGGGGCCACTTGGCCTGTTTTGGCCGGGTATACCCCTCATCCACGTCATTTAGCGGTTCCAATAGATTAACTGCGCGTGTTGCATGCGTCTTTAATCCGTGTGCACAGAGCTTTAGTACAATATGTTACAGGCATTGTCCAGATGGCCCCTCCTGGAGTTGCGGCGCATCCAGCTGGACATGGCGGAGTGACCATAAGTCCCATCATGGTTAATTCGGTGCTGGGCAAGCGCCCACAGAATAAGGATGATTTGCCTTATTGGCTTGCAGAAAAATTTGACCAGCTGGAGGCGGTGTTTCCAAATACCTCTAATAATTCTAACTAATTCTAATTCTAACTATTAGTTTGCCTAAAGACTTAATTCCCGAGTTGACAGAATGCAACAACTGGGGCAAGGTATTCGCAGCAGTGTATGCAAAATGTTTCGGCACTCCATCCATGACGGTCCTCCCTACCGTAATTAAGCGTGTGCAAGATGAGCATGGCCCTGAAGCGGCTGTGGAACTGGGGATGAGACTGGTGGGAGTGTTCGATGTAGTAGCTGATCTAATCCTTGCGAACGTCAAGGGTGATGCAGTCAACTTTCAAGTCGCTAATGCTTTGGCTTTGGTCCCCGAGCTAGATAAGCCTTGCGAATTACCAAAAATTATTGCACAGGCTTATAAAACCATTGGCCGCAATAGTTTGGGGGTTAAGCCTTTTGCTAAAACGCAAGCTCACACACAACCACAACAAAAATCTCAGTCTGATAAAGACGAGAAACCGTTCTTTTCTAAAAAGAACTGGAAGTTGAAGAAACAGGGAAAGCAACAACCAAAACCAAGGTCGCGTGCTGCGTCACCGGTTTCAGTAGCTTCTGAACGCACTTATGATTTGCGCGACCGAGCGAGAATGAAATCTCCTGACCAGCGTTCTCCTCGTTCTTTTCAGGCACCATCGACCTCACAGGCTGATGGAGGAGATAGCCAGGAAAGAGGCAGGGGTCGTGACGCCCCACAGGGACGAGACCAACCTCGACACCCTGGCAGAGGTAAACAAGAAGAATTTCCCCGTCCTCTCCCTCAGTTTCAGAAGAAAAAAGTTGCCGCTTTAACAGCGAGATATGCCACAGAACGAGACTCCTGAATTGGACATGGGCAGTGACACTGCTAGACAGCGCCGCGGAAATCACCATAGTGCGGGAGGCACTACGTCCTCATGTGGAGGCCACAGCAACTGATACTTTCATTACTGTCGAGACAGCTGACACCCGAGTGGCACCCCCTGACAGACTATTTAATATTGTCCTGCAAATTGAAGGTAACATTGAGCGTGTTATTAGAGGAATTTTTGGGGAAAATCTGACCTCTTCCTACGACATTTTATTGGCGGAGGCGGATTGGCCGCCCCCATTCGTACTTGCTGCTCATAGAGGGGAGGAGGTAATCCTTCCAAGCTTTTCTCGTCATGTCCCCAAGGACAAAGCGGAGGCTCTCGCAGCTGAATGGGCTGTGGCCCAGGCCCCGGCACTGTACCGTAATCACGTGGGCTGGGATGAGGATTCACCCTCCCATGATATACCATTGCGGTCTCTGCCACAGCCTCAAGCCCAATATCTCCTCCGGCGGGAAGCTAAAGGTCCCGTTTCCGACATTCTAACACAGTTAGAATATCAAGGAGTAATTGAGACATGCGTGTCACCAATGAATAATCCTCTTTTCGCGGTTTCTAAACCCGATGGGTCGTACCGCTTGGTATTGGACTACCGGCATTTGAACTCACATTGTCGGACCTTCGCGGTACAGAATACTCATAGTTCTGCGCTCGTAGACAGTCTTGTTCGTAAAAAATATAAAATGACACTTGACCTTTCCAATGGTTTTTACACTCACAATTTGTCCCCGGACTGCAGTCAATGGACCGCGTTCACCTCCGGTGGAAAACAAATAAAATTCTGGCGTTTGCCAATGGGCTACAAGAACAGCCCAGGGGTCTTCGCCGCCCGTGTTGTCTCTTTGTTGGACAGCATAGACCCAGATGCGTATTCGTACATGGATGTTTTGAAAAACTTTAGCACCGGGCACAGTGCTGATTTACTCTAGGAAGACCTATAAACTCTAGACTCACAAAAACATAATATACATATGACAACTGACATAAAAAAATATATTTTATTATTATTGATCTTCTTTTTGTTTGTTTTTTAAAGATTAAAAAATATATATATTGATTTACACATACAATTTATACATAAGAACCTTCAATGCATGGACCAATATACATTCCAATAGATATTGTACAAATTAGAACCACATGTCGATGCAAATTACGATATAACCTGAGTAATATGATTAAAACATATATAGAGACACTGGTAATATTCGTTGAATACATGGATGACATTTATCTGACAGACGACGAACTATGGCCACATCTTACCCGAGTAGACCGCATTATTCTCGAGTTCGTGGTTTTAGGTTACAAATTTAATTTTGTCAAATCACACATCGCAGGATACACTGTGTTGTTTTTGGACTATGAGCTCAACAATGAAGGTAGGGGCTTAGCTCCCCACTTCCTGGAGAAGTGCGCACTTTTGCGCCCTCCAACAGCTCTGAAAAAACTTCAGTTTTTGCTGGGATTTTTGAACTTCGGGCGCACTTACATTCCCGAATATGCCCAGCGTATCAAGCCTCTCTATGCCCTGATACAACATACCTTTTCGAAGTCATGCTGGCTTCCGGAACATTCGCTTATACTGCAATCTTTGCAGTCAGATCTACTTGAATCTAAGTTGTTGTTGACACGTGATAACCACACGAACCTGGTGATCAGAATAGTGCCAGGGGCAGTGGGTTTCACTTACTTGACGTTTAATGAAGGTGACACAGTACCTATTGCCTACAAGTCACATCTTTACACGTCTGCCGAGTTGCGCTTTTCGACTGTGGAGAAAGTTTTGACTGCAGTGCTAATGGCGATTCTTAAGGAACGCGCACTGGCACAGGGAAAACGCATCTTGGTTGTCACCCCCTATCCTGCCCTTGAGGCAGTAACAAAGGCAAGTGTACCAAACTCTAAGGCACTGCACCCCCGTTGGATACAATGGGCTACTTCTTTGACATCTCCGGATGTCACCTTTATCTTTGATTCCTCTCTTCAGACACAGGAGTTCTTACAGTATGAATTTGTTCATCCTCCTCCTCTGTCTTTGCTGCCGCTTGAGGAGTACAAATGTATCATTTACACTGATGGTTCGGCGCAACCGGCCACGGGTTCTAAGCATGCGTACTCAGCAGCATGTGCTATTGTGGCAGGTCACATGGTGAACGGTGAGTTCAAATCGAGTGTTGTGCACACGCAGGCACTGGGAGACAGTACCACACAATTAGCCGAGCTGCGCGCTTTGGTGCTAGCACTTGAGTTTGCGGATCCGGATGTGACTACGCTTATTGTATGCGATTCTTACTACTGTGTCCAGGCTTTTAATGACAACTTATTCTTTTGGTCTCAAAACGACTATAGAGATTCTAAGGGCAGCGCAATTAAGCATAAAATGCTTTGGGTTCGAGTGGGAGATCTTAAACAATGTCTGCCTCTCACACAGGTGATTCACACTCTTGGCCACCAGCGTGTGGGCGCACACGCGGTTGGTAACAGTTTGGCGGATGAAGCTGCCAAATCAGCAGTAGCCACGTGCTCGGTAGCAGCCGTTACAAGATCCATGACAAAAATAAATAATGAGATTTTGGCAGATATTGCTGGAACCAAGGAAGGCTCTAATTACCCACAGGGTTTCCCTTCCAAGTACTCTTATCATTTAAGTCCCGACCATGTTCCTTATGTAAGAATTCCGGACGTTGGCGATCGACTGGTTCCCAACGCGGACAGCAGAAATTCGTTGATAACAGCCGCACATGAAGGCTTGGCTTCGGCCCATGCTGGCGTGTCTGCAAATGTTTCAATCTTGCAGCAGCGTTACTGGTGGCGTGGTTTATACAAACAGACCCGTAATTATGTCCTTTCTTGTGACATCTGTCAGCAAATTAAGCCCTCTACGGTTACACGTACACCACAAACACAGCTCTGCATTTCTATTAAACCTTTTGGTTGTGTATACCTTGATCACTGCGGTCCATTTTCTTCTGATACTGCATATAAATATGTCTTAGTTGCAGTTGATTCGTGCACACGTTTCATCTGGGTTTGGCCACAACGCAGTGCTGACGCTCGAAATGTCATCAGGGATTTGCGTGTCTTTGTGGGAATTTTTGCCTGTGGCACCTTCCATTCAGACCAAGGTCCAGCGTTCGCCTCTAAGGCGTACAAGGACGCGATGAGGTCTATGGGGGTGCTGGTGCAATTTTCGTCTCCATATAGGCCTGAGGGCAACTCAATTGTGGAACGAATGAACTGTGACTTAAAGCAATCCTTGACAGCTGGAGTCTTAGGTACTGGCAGGAACTGGCTGGGCCACTTGTATGGCATGCAACGTGCACTTAATAATCTCCCTAGGAGATCTCTGGGTGGGCGGACCCCCTATGAAATGCTCTTTGGCATACAGATGTTTGTGCCAGACCTTGATGGTCTAGACATGGCGGCAACTGCCGCAATCTTTGACGTAGATAATCATTCTACTGTGTTGCAGGACTTACAAGAGACCCGTGACAAACTTGCATACGAACATTTACCTTTAGCCACAGACGCTGCGTTGCAGATTACGGTTGCCGGCTGGCTTCCAAAGATTGGAGATATGGTCCGAGAGAAGGTGGAGAACAAAAAAGAATTTGGCCCCTCTTATCGTGCACCGGTTCCAGTTCTTGGCTTGAAGGTTACTCGTACAGTCATCTTACCACCGCTTCCTGGTCGCAAAGACAACAGATACATCTCAGTGGACAATGTCAAGTTACACCATCTGGCCGATTCTCAATAGTGTGACACCTGCGGTATCATGTCCAGCAATTTCAAGAAATCCTGTTCGTGGCCCTCCAGTCTCCACAGGCGCTGATGTTGCCATTGAGATGGTCGCTTTGCCAGATCGCCTGCTTAACCTCCCGGCTTCTTCCTGCAATGAGGAAACCGAGTATATTTACCCCACAAGTGAGTCACTGGCTCATTTGCCTACCACACCACTGAACCCTACTCGCTTTTCCTTTGATTCGTCTTCCGCCTCATCATGTATCCCGACCAAATTCAGTATTTTTGTATCCTGGTTCAGAGACAATTTTTTGGTCCCTCCATGGACATACATCTGGTTGGTGCTATTCCTGATTTTTCTGTTCATGTCCATTGGCTTTGTGACAGTTTTTTTCTTACTCATCAATGGTCACTATTTGGCAGAACGCTCTGCAGTGAACTCTGTGGCTGGAACTTTGGCTCCGCATTCTTCTTCACACATCATGAAGCGTGACCACACTTTTGGGAACATTTCCGCCATTCCAGTAGCAGATGGCATCGTATGGGACGCAGTGAATTTCCAAATTCATGGACCAACAGAAATTATTAATGTTCCTAATGTGCTTCGTGTCTCCATGGGTGATGTGGTAAAAAGGAATATTCATTCAGATGATTGGGATGTGCATGCCATTGAATCGTTATTTTCTGATTTGAAATATTATGCTGCCTTTAACGCTGAGGATTTGTACTTAAATTCTGCTAATTATGCCGATTTGTATTGTTACCAGCATTACGGCAACCATTTTCTGCATAAACCCAGTGCACTTCGAGGTAGTTTCAATTACACCCAATGGGAACATTGCCCAACCCCTCTGCAAGGTAGCTCTCGAACACTGATAAATAAATTTACCTACTTTACAAACTTTGACAGATCTAACCCAGGGTCCTATTATTTTAAATTGAACATTTCTTCGAATCCAAAGGTAATGTTGACCCACACCAAATTGCTATATTCAAGTTCCTTTCTAGTTGCATTAGCTGTAGGTGGCTATGAGCATTGGAAAAACACCATTGACTTGAAATCTATTTGGGGCACTAAATCTTGGCAGGTACGCGGTACAGAAGCTTTGCACCATGCTTGCCTTATCCCCACCCAAATATTATTTTTAAACAGTACTATATATCAAACAACCTGTTTGGTTTTGGCAACTTCCAAACAATTGAATGCCCCTTCCACTCCTGCGTTGTCTTCCTGGCCGAACAGAAGCTTGCATTTAAATATTTCCCTTGAGGGTTTGCAAGCATTGGTTCAAAATAACTCATTTAATGTCTCTACACTAAATCACTCAGCATGGTTGGTGTGGCCCATAGCCTCTAATGCCTGCCAACTGCGTTTTCATGACTCTGCTCCTGGTTTCAAACAGGATAGGCCAGATCCACATTTTTCTGACTCACGTACAGTTACAACTTATTCAGTTTGTAAATTATGTAAACAGTGGTTGCAGCACTCCAGTTTAGATTCAGTAAAACAACATTTATCTCTCTTATCAGGCAACATCGATCTGGCTGACTTTGTCCTAGGACCTAGAGGTCCGAGACCTAAACGATTTGTTTATGCGACTTACAATGAAATCTGGAAGCTTTCACAAATAGAAGCTGCTTCCCGTTTACGGGAAATAGATCAAGCAAATCTAGAAAAAGTGCTTGCTGTTGTCGACAATAGTATTAACACCCTGTCTTCCCGCATTTACACATTAGAGAATATTGTTTCATCTGTTGTTGATATTGTACAGGATGACGTGTCTGTGTCAAAATCAATTGCGTTCATGTATGCAGTTTGCATGGACTTTGCAGACATTGAAAATGGGCAAGGTTCCATGGCATTTTTTAAACACATCTGCCTTGTTCTTGCCATTTAATTTGACTGAGAAACAGCAGTTCATGTCCATGAAAGATGCAACATACACTCTTCTACATATCGAAAAGATAGATCCTTTACCATTCTCTGTGGCGGAGACTGACTCTGCAGTGTGGCTAGTACACGGGGTTATCACTTTGCCTTTTTCTTTATTTGAATTTAGTTCATGCATGAAACATTATCCTGTTGGCCGTTTCGAGCCTTTGGGCAGTGCCTTTTTGCACGAACTCTGGTCCCTACCGTTCACATACAGATGCCTTAGGGATGACAAGGAGGTATTTCTCACAGGGGAGTCTTGCGATTCTACAGTGGGTCATTCCCTTGTTTGTAAAAACATTAAATTGCACGGGGCTTGTAATGTTTCTGCCCCGAATCTTGCTTGTGTTTTAAAGGGCGTTCCTGCTCCTGTTATATCACCTACTTTCACTATGCTTGCTAATGGTAGCTATCTGCTTTTGAATAATCAGGATTGCTGTGGTTTGCAGGTTGGCATACCCTATATAGTAACAGTTTTGCAACACGTGGTGTGCTGCAAAAATGTGCTTTTTCCGCCCCCGCGTGGGAAGTAATTGAGCAGAATAAAGGCGCTATTATTAAACCAGGAGGTTATGCTCACTTCCGCACGGGAGACCTTCGTTCTCCAGGTGGCCAGTGCCCACAGTGAGATACAGGCCCTTTTAAACACTAACCTCCCCCAACATTTCGGTGAACTGATTCACTGTATATTTAATGCATCAAATACAGCAGGTCTTGTACACTTTTTTAAGGTTGTGGGCTCTGGCCTTTTAACCTCCTTTCAAACTATATTTGGTGTAATCCCGGTTTTTATTCATTCCATTTTTTCCAGCGTCTTTGGCGGCTTCCCATTGATCCTAGCCTTGGCTGCTGGCGTATTGCTTTTACTTTGTCTGTGGCGCAATGGCTGCACCACTTGTGGCCCTACACAACCCAGGGCGACTGCGGATGCTCCGTGACCGCATGATTGACAGCTTCGGCGTCCTGCCGCTGGCAACCCTCAGCATGTCTTATAGACTATCTTTTCGCTTTGCGTATTTCGCTTGTGTGTAACCAGTGGTGTCCTGCTTACGATGTCCGTTCTCTTGGTCCTTGGATTTTTGCCTCTCCAATACGTCTTATTCGGACCCGGATTTCGACCAGTTGATGGGCCCCTTAGTGGCCCATGAACGGGACTGTTCCGGTGCTGGATTAATGGCGTGTGCGGCTGCACTTGGGGTCTTGGCACAATGGGATATCTGGGCGGCTGCTCGGAATCTCCTCCAATGAAGTTATATCGAGTATCACGCAAGTTGTTCCGCAATGCTGATAGCTGCTCCCTATTATGAGGAGCATTAATGCAGTTTTGATTTGTTGAATTGGATGGCATCTCTTTTTTTGAACTTTGACAATGATGTCTTTTTGGAAGGTGTTGCAGTTTTCTGCGCATACACTTTGATGGATTAGTTGCGTTGACTCACCATAGCTGGATTTTTTTGTTGTCTTTGAGTGACATATTGTCTGGCCCTATCTTTTTTTTTTCTCAATCGTTTTTCTTTTTTTCTTTTTTACTCTCCCTCAATTTCCAAAGGCCATTTCCCACCTATAGACGTTTCCGTTCTGCTCCATCTATTGGAACTGTGTTTTCATCCTACGTCTAGCCGATGGACTGACCAGGGGAGGGTGTAGTGTGGATTGTGGCCTCATTGTCGACATTGCTAAGTTAGCTTAGGCCCAGCTGCCATGACGCCTTCTTTGCACACGTTCCTCTGTGACTTTGTTTTTCCAGACTCTGCTTGTGACCGTTCACATTAGAACTGTTTGTCTTTTTTGCCTTTCACCTTTTCTCCTGTTCTCTGTGGTTTTCGTCTGCACACAATGTACAAGGTCAAAAAACAACGTCCCTTGTTTTTGCTGTTCTGGTCCGCCCCTCGCACTTAGACATAACATGACATACAGCTGCACTGGAGAAATTCGTGTGCATTTAATATTGTGAACTCACTGTTGAAGGCTCTTGGAGAAAAGCCTTTCCAGGGAGAAGAGCTGTGCTTGTCCGATGATGTAACCCTTGCATCTAGTTCTTGAGGTATGGGGGTCCCCCTGACAAAGCCCAGAGGTCTTCTATTTTTATAATAAACTAGTTCCTAGCACGGGGAGGGTGGCAAGGCCTATTAGTCCTATATCCACTGTCTTTATAAAATGCTGTCCCCGTTTGTATTCTATGGAATTGTAACCATGCTTACTGTTTTAACTTTATGCATTATGCTGCTAGTACTGGCACGTGTACTGTGTCTTAGAGCACGTTAGTTGAAATAAACATTTTAAACTATACTGTGTCTCTTAATACGCACGTTGTGGACAAGTATGAGTGAGTAATGAAAGAGTGTTCTTGCTCCCGCGATTCCTGTAAGAGTCCGTGTTCTGGGATGTCTAATCATTGGTAGCTTCGCTGTAGTGCGGAGAACAAATGTGACACTATAGCTAGTCGGATTGGGATTTTGGGTACTAAGGCGTATGGTTGGTACACCACTATACACCGAGGTCCTGTTTTCCTGCGCATAGTTCTGTATATGTGCAGAATCCCCGCAACAGCACCCTTTGGAGTAATCATACCCATTCATACCATTTTTGACATGTATCCTGGACATTTCTTTGAACAAGGCATTTTACCCTGAACAAGATGAATGGTGACTGTCCAGTTACACTGTGCGGAGTCATCCAGTAACTCCAAAGCATCTTACTGATTCATTTCCTCCAATTCAACTTGCTTTTCATGAACAATTGGACACTTTCATTCAAAACGTGAATGAATCGTTCAACCAGCCCTTTCTGGCAGGGGTTATTTAACTGCGTCTTGTGGTGCTTGAATCCGTTTATCATTAAATTCATTTCCACATTCACAAACTTCACCTCTGACCACTTTGAAAAGAAATCTGTCATTATGAAAGTACATTTGTCTGCCACACATTTGCCAACAAAAAGTACACATATGTCCAAACCTAATCTCTGCCAGACCCTAGCTGCAAATTGACTAGCTATCAAGTGCATCACGTGGGATCTATGCATTTTATCACTCCTGGTGCAGGGTAAACAATCTTGGCCATATCTCTCTATCATCCGATCCATCCCTGGCCACCAAAAATTGTATCTGGTTCTATGTTTCATGGCGGATATGCCACAATTTTATTTATTTATCAACCTTAGTAACCTGTCTCTTAATGACTGATTCCAAAACTATCAATTTGTCTCCTCGATATACAACACCGTTGTTCACCGACAACTCCTTCCAAACCAGTTTGCAATTACTATACAACCACATTTATTTTTTATCCTTAGGCCCACCCTTGCTCAGACCAACTTTCACTTCTGTTAACAGGTCGCAGTTGCCCACTTTTTGCTTTCATTTCTCCTGACTGATCGCATCTCTGCAACACTCATCTATGTTTGCCACCAACCAATTTTCATATTCCTTCAGCTCTTCATAACTCCCTTTGTCATCGTCGGCAGATGAAATAAACAATTTGCATTAATATTTTTGCTGCCTGGAACATATTTGAAGTTAAAAGAGAATGAATACAATTAGTATTCTCACTTTGCTAACCTGGGAGTAGCTTTACCACCCCTCCTTTGTAGACAAAGTAATAGCCAAGGATGTATGACCTGTTCAAACAGGAAACACCCTTCTGTACACACTGACATAGTAACTATTATGGTGCGATCCCTTATATCAAACAGCTTCAACATCACTGAGTTGACTATAAAATGCTTAATCTGTGCAAATACTTCCTCACGTGCTACGCTCCTATCCTTCTTCATCAATGACCTCATTCCCTTTGTACTCTCTGAGAAGTGTTGAACCAATCTGGCATAGTATTCCACCATGAAGCATGAAAATAATTGCTCCCTATTTTTAGAGAAGGGTGCTTATTCAACAGCTTCGACTAGTTTCAGTTCCACACAATTTCCAGTACAGTACAGTATGTCCCAGGTACTCTATCTCCCTTATTGAAGACTGACGCATGGAAATTCCTATAGTCAAACCAGACTCATTCAGAACTTTCAACTCTCTGCTCAACACTACATCATGGGCTTTCTTGTTCTTACCCCATACTAGTATGTCATGTTGGAAATATTTTACTTTGATTACCCATTCAAACGACCTTTGCTTATCTCTCTGAAACACTGTGGAGGCAGGTACAATCCAAATAGCATTCTCTTAAATCTATACGACCACAAAGAAGTGATGAATAAAGTGAGGTGGTGAGCTGCAGGGTGTAAATTGATTTGATGGTATGAATTTCAGAGATCTAGTGTTGTAAATTCTGCTATATCTTCTATTTTGGTCAACATCTCATTGATGTTGGGTAGTTGACGCTGATACAAGGATTTGGTGTTATCAGATGTGGTAAAAGTGGTGCAGCCTAACAAGTTTGATGATGCTGAGAAAATGTGGTCTCTATTAAATAATGAGTTGTCTGTAGACAGAGATATGTTTTTGAGAGCAACCAGATTGATTCCTCCTTCTAGTTGGAGGAGTAAACTTATAACACAGTCTCATATTGGGCATCTTGGGACTGTGAAAACCAAGAAGAGTTTGAGAGCCAATTTTTAGTGGCCAGGGATGGTTTTTGAAATAAAACGTGCTGTTAAAGAATGTGTTAAATGCACATGTAGCAGCAAGATTTTAAAGTCTCGACAGGCACCTATGGTCTGCAGGACAATACAAAATCATCCTTGGGATGATGTTTTTATTGACATTGTGGGTCTGCTGTATGGTGAACATCAAAAGCCTAATTTATTGGTGTTGATGGATCTATATTCTAGGTGGTGATGAATGAGATAAGTGAACCCCAGGCCAAGGCCACAGACTTCTTCAAGCAACACAATGACCCTGCTACTACCACAGATATCCGACTAACCAAATGGAGCCAGGTCACACCACAGGACACCGCCTCCATCATGAACTCAGTCGATTTAGGGCCCCTACCGACCCATGCCTTCACCATATCGCAACCTAAGCGAAGCCAGAATCAACCACGTACTCAGCACCTTGTTCAACACCTCAATTGCCACTGCCACTGCCACCTTCTCTGAAGACAGGAAACACACAGAAGTCATCGCCCCCTAATAAAGAAACCATTGGCAGACCCCAGCAATCTCAACAACTGCCGACCGATCTCCCTACCCCTGTTCCCGGCCAAAGTATTAGAAAAAGTCCTCAACTAACAGCTCTCCTCACATCTGGAACGGAACCTCCTACTTCACTTCTCCCAATCCGGATTCCGCTTCAACTACAGCACCAAGACAGCCCTCATCATGGTTACCTACTTGCCCAAGGAGAGACCTCGGCTCTGATCCTCCTAGACCTCTCAGCAGCCTCCGATACAGTCCCCCACCAAACACCCATCACAAGGCTACACAACATAGGCATCCAAGGAGCCTCTCTCAGATGGATCGCCTCTTTACTCATTGTACGGACGCAAAGAGTCTGCCTTTTTTCTTCACCTCCGACCCCCAAGGAAATCATCTGTGGAATACCCCAATGATCTTCACTCAGCCCCACCCTCTTCAGCATTTATATCTCTGGCCAGCATCGCTAAAACTCATGGACTCAACAGCATATCCTATGTCGACAACACAAAACTCATTCTCTCCCTCTCTGAAGACACCACCAACACAAGGACCAACTTCAACAACTGCATGACAGGCGTTGCCAACTGGATGAAGGACATCTGCCTGAAGCTCAATATGGACAAGCCAGAGATACTGATTTTCAGAAACAAAAGCTCCCCATGGGACGCATCCTGGTAATCCTCAGAACTCGGACCTACTACTACCCTCACTGACCATGCTAGGAGCCTAGATATCATTCTGGACAACAAGTTAACCATGATGACTCAAGTCAACTCTGTCTCCTCATCCTGCTTCTTCATCCTCAGCATGGTTTGTAAGATATTCAAATGGCTACCCCAACGCTCAAGATCACCTAGGCCCTCATCGCCAGCCTACTGGATTACGGCAACACTCTCTATTCAGGGATCGCAGCTCAGCCCTTCCGACAACTACAGACCATACAGAACACCGCAGCCAGACTCGCCCTGGATCTCCCTAGAAGAATCCACATTACTCCCTACCTCAAGGATCTCCACTGGCTCCCTGTACAGAAAAGATGCCGGTTCAAGCTCCTGACTCATGCATACAAGGCCCTGAACAACTGCAGACCTGCCTACTTGAACCACTGCATGAACTTTCGTCACCCCACCAGACACGTCCGCTCTGCATCCCTTTGTCTACCCCAACCCCTGCATCTGAAGTAGCAGATGCAGAGGTCGCTCCTACTCCAACCTAGCAGCGAAGACCTGGAATGAGCTACCCTTTCATCTATGGACCTCCCCATCTCTTCCAGAGTTTCAAAAATCCCTAAAGACCTGGCTATTCGGTTAATCAACTATACCCTGCCAGAACATGAATACCCTCACGGGTGACAAGTAGCATTCTACAAATCTACTGGTTGATTGATTGAGTAATTATTTTGTGTCTTGTGGCATAAGCAGAGTTCAATTTATCATCCTGAAAGCAATGGAACAATTGAAAGGTTTAAAAAAACTTTAAAAGAGAGCATTCAGTTGGCCAGGGCTAATGTTTTCCATTGGTAGTTGGAGTTACAGCGGAGAATTATTGTGTATCGAATGTCTCCACACTCTTCAACAAGGAAAACTCCTGTTGAGGTATTTAAAGGTAGAACTTCCAGTACCATCTTATGTTCTGGATGGATGGATTGGGACAAAGGAGTGAAGCTCAATAGAACTGGGTTTTGGAGAGATCGTGAAATTAAAAAGGTAAAGTCAAAGGAAGAGAAATTTTGATTACAAGAAAAGTGTAAAAGATGTGCTGGTCAACATTGGCACTGGGTTAAGATAAAAGCACCTGTTGACTGCGCAAAGTGGCCAAGGTTTATGAAAGTGCAAAGAGTTATTAAAGTATTCCATAATGCTATAAAACCAGCAAATGGAAGAATCTGGAATCAAAATTGAGTCGCTCTTGTTACCCAGTAATCCAATTGCCAAGATGCTGGTTTGATGTACAACGAGAATGAAGGAATGAACCGTATCATGTGTAAAGGGACAATCACTAGAACGAGTCGGAACAAGTGTAATCGGACGGGATATTAACAAGACTATATATATAAAATTATTTTATTATTTATTCATTTTATGTCATGAGAACAGAATTTTGGGGGGGGGTTTAGTCAGTTGCTTCAGGGTAGTTGATGGAGGAGGTGTGCATAATAAAGGCCATCTACAAATCTCACCCGTTCCTGTGGTCTTTGAGGTGTAGGGACTCTGTCACAGAGGGATCAATAGAATGTCTCTTAAGTATGGGAAGATTAATGAAGCACATGGGGATCATGAAAAACGCTGATCGAGCTTGACAGACTGAGAATGCTGTAAGAGGGAAATGAAAAGGAGTTGAAACAGAGATAAGTAGAAAGGGGCCGGGGCAGGTGTAGTATTGGCTCGACACTAACAAAGGAGGAATTTAGAGTAAAAAAAAGCATGAATGCAGAAAATTATGATGCGAAGTAAAGCAGGGGGCATGAGAGGAAAAATTGACATAAATTTTCCAGGCAAAAAAATAATCGAATGTACAAGGTGTGAGAGACGAGCGAAGACGGAGGAAAAGTTGAATGGAACCCCGAACTATTTGAATTCATGCAAATTTGAAAATAAATCCCCATTCTGAGGCGTCAAACTCAGAATTAGATTCAAATTGTGACAATTAAGCTCGGCATTGTAATTAACTTGGCACAACTTTCATCCTGAACCTGAGATTTACCCAGGGTCTGAGTCTGACAATAACAAGCTTCCTAGGACAAGATGTAAATATCACAGATCACGTGTCTTTACACCGCATGCGCACACGATGGGCCATCATGTTCATATGGAACAACCCTCCAGATCAGTGCCGGATTAAACCCTGTGGAGGCCCCTAGACATTCGAAGTTTCAGGGCCCCCCTCGCAATTTATCTCCTAATACCCAATGCACCTTGATTTTTCTTACAAACTGACAGCTGCCAGAGGATGAGCTTTTAAGAGACAAACTGTTATGTGAATCTGATGTTTCTGGTTTATGTACTTTGAGTTGTATTTTGATCTGTTGCCGCAGGGCCCCTAAAAGGAGTGGGGCCCATAGACCGGTGCTTACTTTGCCTATTTGGTAATCCGGAACTGCTCCAGATAATGAGGTGCACAAATATGTAAATATTTATTAATTGCCGTAGTGTCATTTCATTTTCTGTGAGTGATTACTGCACAATGCATGTTCCCAATACTTCATGTGTCACAGGAATCTTTGTGTGCGAAAGGTTCTTACATTGCCATTACCAGATGCAGCTGGTAATACGAGTTTTCTAAGGAACACATTACATGAGTTTTCTCCTGCACTGATGCAGCACATTTATTCTTGTAAGATGGCGCACAGGGGAGTGCCTGACACAGACCAGGACCATGTGAGGCAATAGCTGTTTTAGACTCTCCTTTGAGTACAGCAGGGTCCCTGGGACCCCCCAACACTAGAGTTCAAGTTCACTAGGAGATCCCTACTGAGTCCAGCTTACACTTCCTAGAATCATAGCACCATTATTCTCTGAAGGTGCAGGATGACTCAGCGAGTTGAATACTCACTGCGGAAAGATGGTGGGGATGCGAAGGCCACAAATTAGAACACCAGAAAAGCAATTCAGCCGCCCATCCTTCTGAGGTTGGTGAATTGAGTATCATTTAACTGGGTGATAGGCAGCAATTCCTCTTATTTACAGCGTTTAGAAATGGCAGCAGTGTGGTATGAAGCGCTTTATAAAACAAGTTAACATAAAGGGGCCGATTCCGATTCAGGCCGGAAATCACTCCGACCGAGCCGGACCCGGAGAGATTTCCGACCGAATCGGACTCTGGCAGTCCGACCGAACGAGTACGATGCGCACGCATGCAATCGGACTCGAGTCGGTCGGACTCCCTTTGAAGTCAATGGGAGCCGGACGTACAACGTGTACGCGGGCTCCCATTGACTCCAATGGGTGCGAGGCGAACAAGGGCGCCCCTACAGCGGGTACGCCTCGATGCGACTCGCGGTGTACATGCACAGGTAGGGGGACCCATGGGTCCCCCTGTGTGCGACTCGCGCGGCTACGCGTACAAGGGGGTCCGACACGGACCCCCAAAGTCCGGCTCCGACTGCTCTTTCGAGCCGGACGGCGCGAGTCGGTCGGACTGCTCGAGGCGCGCATCGTACTTGCCCGGCCAGGGAACGTCTCCATTGCGCGGTGCGAGTCGTGTCCGTGCGAGTCGGTCGGAGCGGTCGGACCCGGGAACGAGTCGGTCGGCGATTTCGCGTGCGCTCGCATCGTACTCGCTCGGCCGGACGCACGTACGAATCGGTCAGGAAAGAGGGCTCCGAATTGGATCCGGTTAAGCCGAATCCGATTCGGTGCCCTACCGGCCGAGATCGGAATCGGCCCCAAAGTGTCTGCTTGGAGTTAGTCCTTCTACGCATGCATTATAAGACAGCAGGTGAAGCCCTCCTCCGGGCACTGCCAGCACTTGCCTGCTGGGCAGTCATTACTGAGAAACCCTAACCAGGGCAGATCTTAGCACTGGAGACACCTGCTGCGTCAGTGTTTGTTAGCACCACCACCACCCCGCCCCGGGAACTCCTTCTCCACGGATTCCCTCACTATCACCCTCCAACAGTCACCCTGATCTCTTCATAGCCCCTCTCTTACATTGATTTAGTTTTTTTCACAGCACTACGCATCTCAATCTAGGGTGTCAGAGTGCTTTACTTCACAAAGACATATGATAGAGACGATGAATCATACAGATGTGCAAAACAATGTATAAGAAATGTTACATAAGACACTGAGGGCAATGTAGAAGTGACAGCTAGGCATTGTATGTTAAGTTTACTTGGTCTGGAGAAATGAAAAGTCAGGATTTAAAATTCAATGCAATGGATGGGATTGTCTGCATTAATAATAATCTCTTACTATCCCAAAGGAACTTTTTCGGCAACCTTTTGAAAGGAAAAAACTATACGGTTTTAAACCCATGCCATGCAATTTGATGCAGGTCTTTGATGCCGATTCATAACTCACAGTGCTATATTAAAGGATTGCAATTTATGATCTGCATGAAACAAAGATACCTGTGACGAAAGCAGTAGCCCACTGGGCTTTGCACCTAAAATACAAATCTGTGATCTGCATGTTACACGTTGTGCTTTGCAGCAGGCACAGGAACCCACTGTTCTACTTTATGATGAGTCAAACCTACGACTAGACATAACTCGGATCGCCACAGCAAGTACATTATTTATAATGAGCCCCATCTAATGAACAGTTGCTGCAGCCGTTCCCACTGAACTCCTACAACCATTGTGCAACACTTACCTCTCAACATTCTCCCAAACCCCCTGTTTCAGGATCTCAATTACAGCCCAAGAATAAGTAACAAGATGTGCTCCAATAATTTCCTAACAAAAGCAAACCACAGAATGTCGTTGACTCCTAGAGGTCTATTTACTAAGATTTAATGCCCTGTTTGCATCACAAAATTGACGCAAAATGCCATGAAATCTTTTTTTTATAATTTACTTTCCAGAGCTAAACATGTTAAGCGCTGTAAAACACTCAAAAGTAGTGCATAGCAGCCCATAGAGCTGCTTTGCATTACTTAGCGCCAAGGGAATGTACCATGTGTGGAGCATGGACGTTCACACGCAACCACCCAAGGCTTCTGGTGCTAAACCCTATTTACTTAAAAAGGTAGACAGGGATTAGGGTGAGATAATAGTCCCCATGTTAAATAGGCGCTATGAAAGAGAAATGCTTTCATTTCTCCTTCCTTTTCCGACTTTGTATGTGTGTTGCACTGTACAGCACACATACAAAGTGGGAAAAGGTTTATAGTTAGTCTGAGTGTAGTATTTTGTACTGGAAGGATTTCCTCTGAGTACAAAAGCTATGCTAGATGCACGCAGACACTCTTGCACTATAGTGCAAAGGTAAGGGCATGTTGCACGGCAGTGAATTTCAGCACCAGCGCTAGGGAGAGGGGAAGAGCGAGCCATACCTCTGTGAATATGGCGCTCTCCTGCTCTCTTCTCGTGCAACGCAGTGCAGCTTTTTTGTCTGCTGCGCCTCATTGCTTGAGATTTTAGTAAATCTGCCCCCTAATATTTTAGTAGCATCTGGGGTTATCAAGCAAATGGGGGTGGGAGGTAGAGGAGTATACAAATCCGGATACAAATGTAACAGCATTGGCAAAGTCAAAAGGTCTAACTTGTGTTTTGTTTTTAACTTCTTTTTATTGAATACGGAAGAACATAGACAATAACTACAAGATACACATTTGTAAATTGCCGACATTTCTGATTTCCTCCCTCCTAGGGGCCCTTCCTCGTCCCCTCCTAAAAGCAGTTATCTCAACGGGGTTGAATACTGAGGATGGGCGGGGTGCAGATTCCGCCACGACCGTCGTTCCATTTCCCCCAAATTTTAGACCATTTCTTTGGGCATCCCCTACTTATATAGACTGATTTTTCTGCTACCATGTTGGAGTTCATATCTTTCTCCCACTGACTCAGGTGGGGCACTGGCGCTGCCAATGCCCCCATCAGTGAGCTTTATTGCTTTAGCCACAGCCAGTCCCAGTGTCATCCATGTCCTGCCCCCAAAAGTAACCTCTTTCTCATCCCAAATATTTAATAAGCACCATTTTGGCATAGGGGTGGTGTTCGTGTCCCATGTTTCATTCATCTTGGTAACTACCGCCTCCCAGTAGTGCCGTATTGCGGGGCATTCCTATATGATGTGAAAAAGGTGCCTTTTTGGATACATGTACTGCGACAATTTTCGTTGGAGGCCTCCCTATTTTCATTAGTGTGGTGCATGTATAGTAGGCCCTGTGTAGTATTTTTAATTGAATCAAGCGAAATCCTGCCTTTATGGCTATTTCTCTGGATGAGGCTAGTGCTTCCACCCATTCCTCAACGTCTATGTCGCCTAGATCCCCCGTCCACCTCGCTCGCAACTGGTGTAGTATGTTGGGTAGATTGTTGCTAATGTTCTTGTATATGAGCGATGTGGCTTTACATGCCATATACCCGTCTAGAAGGCTTTCTTCTAGTGGGGTGCAATCTGGCAGCTCCTCCCCAGCTGGGATGGCTGTCTGAAACACATGTTTAATCTACATATAACGAAAGATCTCCATGTTCGCAAGATTATATTCCTGTTGGAGGTCATCGATGGACAGTACCGCCCGCTTCCATAAGTCCCCGATTTTAGCGATACCATTTAGGTCCCATTTGTCGAACCCAGTGTGATTTCCAAGGGTACCCAGGGCCTCTGAGTCCCATAAAGGGGTGGCCCAGCTTGTATTGCTAACCCAGAGCCCTGTGTGTCGCGTCCCAGAGGCTAATGGTTACGGTTGTCGGGTTCTGTTGCTGCACTTTTGAATGCATCGAGTACAGGGCCCGCTGGTATCCGCCCGGGTGCATCATCTGGCGGTCCATCCTAAGCGATGGTTCGTCTTCTGGCATGTAAACCCACTGATTAATTGTGGTCAGTTGTGCTGCCCAGTAGTACCTTTGTATATCGGGCAGAGCTATGCCGTCCTCATACCGCCCGCGGGTTAGTTTCTTAAGTGCGATTCGCGCCGTGCCTCCGTTCCATAGGAGTGTTAGCAGTGTAGAGTTAATTGTTTTGAAATTGTTTGCTTGCACTGGGTACGGAGTATTGTGGAGGGCGTATAGGAAGTGGGGCAGCGCCATCTTCTTGTACAGCGCTGCTCTTCCTAGGAGGGATAATGGGAGTGATCTCCAATGCTGCACATCTGTTTTTAATTTTTCTAAGGGCGGGAGGAGGTTCTTTTTATAAAATAGGGAGGGATCAGCAGTAGCAAATATCCCTAGATATTTGAATCCGTCTGTATCTTATGGTTTTGTGGCATCACTGGCGGGGTGCCGTTTAGTATATACATTAGTGATTTTGTCCAGTTGATCGAGTACCCGGGCACACGGCCGAAGCTGTCCATTATCTTTATTACCCTGGTTAGGGAGCGTTTGGGATCCACTAGATATAGAAGGATGTCATCTGCATAGAGCGATATCCTATCCTCCCATTGATTTGACCAGCGGAGGCCCCATAGTAGGGGATCCATTTGTATCCAGGCAGCTACGGGTTTGAGTACTATGGCAAAGAGGAGTGGGGACAGTGGGCAACCCTGGTGGGTGCTGTGACGCAATGGGAAAGTGCGGGAGGTTTCTCCATTGACAATTACCTGAGCTAGTGGTTCTGAGTAAAGACGTTGGATCCAACCAAGGAACTTTGGGCCAAATTCAAGTTTCGTTAACACTTCAAAGAGGAATGGCCATTCCATTGTGTCGAACGCCATACGGGCGTCTAGTGAGAGAATAACGGCGTCTTCCTGTATATATTTTGCTCTGCTAATTATGCTGTGTAATCTTCTCAGGTTTCGTGCTGCATTTCTGCCTGGCATGAACCCTGATTGATCTGGGTGTATTAATCTGGGGATTATTTGTAGTAGGCAGGAGGCTATCAATTTGGCTAAGATCTTTATTTCGGCATTGAGGAGGGAGATGGGTCTATAAGACGTGCAGCCTCCTGGGGGCTTCCCTACTTTGTGTATTGTGACTATTGTGGCCATGCATTGATCTCTAGGAAGCACCCCCTTCTCCTTGCATTTTTAAAACATCCCTAACAGTCGTGGGGCCACTTGTGTGGCATTTAGTTTGTATAATTCTATGGCCAACCCGTTTGTGCCTAATGCCTTCCCCGATTGTAATTCTCTGATTGCCTGCATTATCTGCTCTTGGGTTACATCATTTTCGAGGAGGGCTCTTTCTTCATCAGTTAGGGCTGGGAGTGGGATATCTTTTGAGAATTCCCGACAGACCTCCGGCGGCGCAATTGTATTAGGCGAATACAGGCCCGCGTAGTAGGAAGCAAACGTTTCTGCAATTTCTATTTTGTCAGTTATGTGCTTGCGTCGTCTAGGCTCAATTGGTGTACCCAGTTGTTAGCCTTTTCATTTTGGTTGAGCCATGCCAGTAGCTTATTGGCTTTGTCCCCAGTCTCATAGATCCTGTGCATAGTCGCCGTGTGTCTCGTCTTGGGTTCCTCCGTCATTAATCCGAGGTACTCCTGCTTCTTAAGTGTTAGTCTGTGGGCAACCTCTGTGTTGTCCGTATGTGTAAGCTGTTGCTCAAGTTGCTCTATGTCCTTTTCAACAGCTTCAACCTGAGCTCTTTTGTCCCTTTTATGTCCCACCACCAGTGAAATTCCCTGCCCCCTGATGACTGTTTTGTATGCCGCCCAGAGCGTTGTAACTGAATGCACCGAGGTTTCGTTCTCTTTGAAGTAGTGCTCAGTAGCTAGGGTGAGTGCTGTTTTTATAGTGGGCACCTTAAAATACCAGTGGTTGAGTCTCATACCGAGTTGTTGTCTTGTGGCAGTTCCATCGTAAATCACCCATATAGGTGAGTGATCCGAGATGCCTCTCGGTAAATGGCGGATTTCTCGAATATGCCGCAAGTCTTGAGTCAGGGTCAAGGAATAATCTATTCTGGAGAAGGATCCGTGTGCTCCAGAGTGGAAAGTGAATTACTGTTCCACTGGGTAGTGGAATCTCCACACGTCTATGAGTCCCATTGCATTTATGAAATCTCCCAACATGGATCGGTTCGTTATTGCTTGCTTGTTGGGCCAACGGTCAGTAGTGTCGTTTAGGGTGAGGTTAAAGTCTCCCCCAATGCAGAAAGCCCTGTCAGGGAGGGAGAGGAGTACCTCGCTCAACTCTGTCATTGTGGCTTCCTGAAGTCTTGGAGGCTGTATACACTGATGATATTAATGGGTGTCCCCTCCCAGTTGCCTGAAACTATTACATATCGGCCCTGTTTATCAAGTAGGATGGAGTGTGTCTGGAATGCTAGTACTTTTTTGACCAATATTCCCACCCCTCAGCACCCTGATGTGTAGCTAGCGTGTGCCAGCATCTTGTAGCCTCGTCTGGCTAATGCTTTGCATTTTGCGTCGGTCATGTGTGTCTCTTGTATAAGATCAATGCTGGGGCATGTCGTTTTAGGTATTGAAATACTATTCATCTTTTTATTTTGTCACCCAGCCCGTTGACGTTCCACGACAGGAGTCGTAACGTCGCTTTCTTAGGTGGATCTGGCCAAACGGGATTTTGCACGTCTCAAGTCTGCTGGGTCGACGCTTCCATTTCTATAAATTAAATAAGTTTCGCCATGTTTTCCTATCCCTTGGGATATGTAGGAGAAGGGTATGTGCTCTTTGTGTGGTGTGTCTTGTGCAATGCAACAAACAAAAATTAAGATTATAACTTGTTTCCAACTTTACCCCCCTCCCTGCTTAGCTGCAAAGTGAGCTTCAAACTGCCCACCACCCCCAATTGCAGAGTTCCTTCAACCCCCAAGGTAATTTCTAACTAACTTTGAAGAGGGAGAGAGCGACCGCCACCCTCCCATCCCATCTCTGCAAAGTTTTTTTAGTCTTGTCCAGCTGCTCGTAACGTACACTTTTGGTCCGTGCCGGTATTTTAGTTAGGATTTATCAAGCAAAGATGATTTGTCTAGGATGTTCCGTTCTTCTGCCAGGCATTGTGGACCATCGTTCTCTCCATTTCTCCTCCGTCTTTTGCATCGTTCTCGTGCCTTGGGTCCCGAAGCTGTTCTCCGGCCATCTAACCACTCCCGGGCTTCCTCCACTGCATCGAAGAACCATGTTTTGCTCTCAGCTGCGACCCTTAGAGCTGAGAAAAGCATGGCATTCTTGATATTCTGTTCTCTCATGACTTTCTTGACTTCCAGAAAGGAACGACGCATCTGTTGGACTTTGAGCGTGAAGTCCGGGAAAAACGTGATTGAAGAGTTCTGGTATTGTATCGGAGGGGCACTCCTGGCTGCTTTTAAGATCACGTCTCAGTCCCAAAAGTTGAAGATTCGTGCAATGATCAAGCGAGGGGGAGCACCCGGCCGCCGGCGGGCCCCTCGGCACCCTGTGGGCCCTTTCGACTGAACAGTATTTAGAGAGGGCTCGGGGCTGTAGTTGGTTTAATATTAAGTCCTCCACAAAGAGATCTGTGGCCGGGCCTTCCGCTTTTTCCTGTACCCCCAGTATACAGATGTTATTTCGTCTTGAGCGGCCCTCCGCATCTTCAATCCGGGCCTCTAAGTCCGCCGTGGTCTTTTTAAGCTCAGACACTTGTGTTTTAAGCAAGATGGATTCTGTTTTCAATGTCTCTATTGTGGCTTACATGTCTTTAAACTTTGGACCCTACAGTTCTCAAGTCGGCTCTCACTGGTGTCAGTTCTGAGTTCATCGTATCTATTTTGCTTTCCAGTGCAATGCACACCCCTTGTATAGCCGACATCACATCCCGGAGTGTAAGGGCATCTTCCGCCACCGGGTCAGCCACAGTTTGTCCGGGATCTGCGCTTCTCTGGGACCGTGTATCTATCTAGTTTTTTCTGGTGTCCAGCCTTAGGACCTTTCCCTCCTGTCATGGTGTGTTTTGCCTTTTGTCTTCCCTTTACCACTTTCGTCGGTATCTCTACTCTAGGGAGCGGTGGATTCACAGACAGGGGGAGTACCATAATGGCCACCGCCTGCCGTGGGAGTTTTGTTCCCTCCGTGGCCTGCTGGTTTTCGGATATCTCTTCCCTGCTTCGCCTTGGCCTGTGGCAGTGTCAAGGCGGGCCGGTTCTCTCTATTCTCCACCCTTCCTGGCTGGGTATCGTGTGCGGCCTGGCTGCTTGGTATTGCATGCAATATCCTTGTTGTTGCCCCTTTGTGGTAGATTGCTATTTGTGCTTGGTACTCCAAATTATGCCAATCTCAATCTTCCACTTAGGCCTTTGAGCGCCGGAGACATCCCCAGCGAGCGCTCGGCTAGTTCAGTGGTGGGCTCTCATGCGGGTCTCTGGCCCGCCCACAGCTCACGTCTCCTCTAGTGGTTCGTACGGCCATGCCCGGCTCCTCGTGGTTTGTTTCTCCGTCTCTCCAGCATGGTAGGGCAGCAGGGGGGGGCCAAAGCCATGCTAGCTTTTTTGGCCTGAGCTTCAGCACACAATCCTGCAATCTTAGAGCAGGCGTGTGCACCTTTTTCTGGTTTTAATCAGGATAGTGACCACAGTCATTAAAATAGTTTTGGGTGGATCACTAACTCCTGTTTTAGATTGCACACATTACACATCTACACATCTACACTCACTAGGGCCCTCACGCGCACCACACCCAACGGCTAAGAAAAAAGATCTCCGCCAAGAAGGCCCCACCACGGGTGCCGATAGGGTATTGCAGCGCCGACCCGATAAGGAGCAGACCCAGTGATGAAGCAAGACACCTAGCTGGCTGGGTGTGTGAGGGTCTTTTTCTGAAAGGAGATAAGAATTTCTCCGATCTCCATGAGCACTCACATGCCTTTTTTCACAACCATTGACCTGTAGGATCCTCTAGGAACAGCATACTCTTTCTTGTTGTGCTCACGTGCCCTCTCATTCCCTCGAGCCCTTACCTCAATGCCGTTGTCGTCTGGGTGCTCTGGCCGCAGGCAGGAGTGCCACTCCCCAAGGGTCTCACTACCAAGGTGTCGGTCCCCTGACCCGGCTCCAGATCGCACCACGATCATCACCGACGGTGACTGGCTCTACCCCAGCGCCGCCCCACGATCTCACTGGCTGTTTCTCCCCAGTCGCCGTTTACCTCACAGTTCTCTGCGAAGCCGGGCTGCGTTTGGATTCGCCGCACTGCGCAGCCTCCACCGGCGCTCAACGCTGCTACTGCCGGATCTGTGTCAAGCCTTGTTTCGTCGCCGGAGAGGGATCCCTCCGGCTCCAGGTTGGTTGGTTGATGTATGTTTGCCAGCTGGGGATGGATACTTATGGCGGATAGATGGAGATATAGAGGATGGGGGATTAGAGCCACTTCAGCAAGTGGCCATCTTTCTCGGCGGTCAGCCTAACATGTGTTTTTAGTCATGACTATGGTACTAATAGAAGCCTGCTAGCAGTAAAACAAAACAAAACAAAAAGCAATTGTTTTGTGTAGTTAATGAATCAGCAAGGTAAAGAATTTAATGTGTGATGGTTCAGTGTACTTTTGAGATGTAAAAAAGGTTCTTATGCATTGCAATGCATGCACTCCAAAGGAGGCGGAATGGTACACCAAGCAGTCAACAGAATGATGTGAGAGAGAAATACTCTACTGTGGGGACCCAAATCCCACTATATGTATATATTAAAGAATTGGAAACAATAGGTCATTCAGAGAGCTGCGCTGTCAAGCTAGATTGAAAAAGGGACATGTTCTTCTGCATGGCAGTCAGGCTGAATGGAGAGGACGTAGCTTAATGGCTAGGACAGCCAACTTTTAAGCTAGGGAACCGGGTTCTAGTCTGGCAGGAGGTTCGAACATCCTGTGATTCTGGACAACTCTCTTTATCTCCCCGCTCCTAAAAATGAAAGTGTCCGTCTGTAATGGAACTGGTGCTCATGTCAATCGCTCTGATACCTTCGGGTCGAGTTCGTGCTATATAAAACTGAAAAAAAACAGGCATCAGGATGGTTTATCTCTTGTTTAGCCCCAGCAAGCTGCACATTACGCAGCTGATGATAATGTTTTAGCTTAGAGACGTGCTGATTGTACCAACTGCTCACCAGATTTTTCATTAATTCACAGCAGCACCTGTGTATATTGTTTTATTAAATTGTTGTTCCACCTTAAAGAAAAAGACAACCTTACTGGTGCTCTGCCCCGGGTGACACCTATGCCAAGACCTGACTTTTTAGACAACAGGGTGCATTTTGGGATTTGTAGTTTGTCTTTTAACCAGTGGCGGCCGCTATTTACCGGGGTGGCAGGGCAGGGGGGAAGTGGGTGGAGGGGGGGTGTAAATTAATATAAAAAATAAAACACCTTCAGGCCGGCCACCCGGCTGACTGCCGCCTCTTGGTCAGCCTGCCGCCGCCGCTGCCTTTTGATTCTGGGAAGCAGGAACCAGGAAGCACCCGGGCTCCTGACTCCCCAAGCCAATCACAATGCTGCAAAGCAGCGTTGTGATTTGTCTGAGCGCTGTGGTTCGATGCTCAGACGGGTAATGGTGGCCTGGACTTGTTCTGCACCCAGGCTGTAATGCAGCCTGGGTGCAGAAATGCAAAGTGTGCATGACTGTTATGGTCGTCCCGAGAGAGCCGGCCAAACAGTTATGTGCACTTTAGATTGGGTAACCGATCCTCCTCCTGGCCCCTGCCCTGGCAGTCCAGCCCCACCCACACAAGGAAAGGGAAAACTAAAATGATAATAACGCTGGTTATTATCATTTTACTTTTCCTTTAACTACCGCTCGCAGAGCAGTGGGGCTACGCTTCTCCGCCTTAGCGGAGGAGCCGCCCCTGCTTTTAACATTATAAGTATTGCTTTTAAAAATCCTAGCATACAGAGTCCCTGTGTCGACTAAAAGTATCTCACAACAAATAATCAGGCTAATTGATAAACTCAGCATGCACTCCACTAATCATCAATGTCTCCGTGGAGAAGTGAGTGTTCTGCACAACAATTGGGTATCAACTGGTGAGGCGGTTCATGGTGAAAAGGTACAAAGAGGTCTGTGCATCGGAGGAAGCCTACCTGCCAAACATTGATGGTCACCCAGAAGAAATGAAGCTACACTTTGCTGAAAGTGGACTTCTGCCCAGTGAGGATTAGAAACCTCTTAGGCTGCAGGAATTAAAAACTCACCATGACAACACAGCCGCCATCTTTGAATGGAGGTCACAAAAACAGTGACTTGGATGGCTTGCAAGTGAAACCTTGCATTGGCCAATGTTCTTCCAAGGCTTATTGTGTCATCCTAGGTATTGAGATGTGTGGCAGGCGCACATCTTGTAACACATTTCCATACGAATCAAGCTTGCAATGGTACCCGGGCCTGCCCTCTCCCTCAAGCATCCACTTTGTGTTGTGACTGATTTAGTGGTACTAACTGCAAATTGCAAACACATGGGTCATTTTGCAAATGTAGACCCTTAAAAAATATGTCTTTTTCTCTAATTGTTTAAGTGCAAATTGTGAAAAGATCTTCGTGAATATCTGCAACAAGTTTCCTTCCAGAGAAGAGTTGTTATTTTCATAGAAAGGGCCGCTTGGCTGGAGTGTGAAAGGAGTCCAAGACCCTTGTTATGAGTGGCCCATATAATTCGGATATATGCTGTAACTTCTGCTACTGCACATATGGCAATTATGAGTTGTGTGTATTTTATCACCGTGCAACAAATCCACATTCCCTGGATGAATATTTGCCTGAGGAAAAATGGCTAAACAAATACTGAGACAAGTGGATTTTAGTGATATGCCCATTTTGCAGGCAAAATATGTGATCCAGCGCTAATCCAAATGGTTATCAGGGATCAATACTCAATACGTCATGAAACAATTGCCCATACACATTCACCCAGAATCCCTGATGCGCTGGGGTCAATTTATATGTACGATAAGTTCTTTTCCTTTTACAGGTCAAATTATGAAATCACAACTAACTTTTATTATCAACTTTCCTCCTACTTGGTCAATGGACCAATTAGTTGAATAGTTGATGGTAATAATTACCTTCCAACTTATCAATCATTTAATAAAATGATCACAGACTCTCGGTGAAGTTAATAATGAATTTTATCTCATGAAATTAAAGATTATGCTCAACTGCGTTTGGTTACACAATAAAAACACTGAATCTCACACAAGGAGAAATTTTTACCTATGCAGTACAAGTGGAAAACGTAAATCCATCTAAACATAGCAATGACTTCATGCAATGAAGGAGTGAATAGAGTAAGAGACAAAAGTTTCAGCAAGAATATATATGCGAAACATCATATACCTAATGGAGGGGATAGCTGAAGAGACAATAGTTCATCTAAAAATACATATCATTGACGGTGTGGATAGGTGGAGAAAGAAAAGTTTCCACGACAAAATACATTCATAAAATAAATTCTGAGAACCAATTAAACTAAATACAAACCTATTGGTCTGTAAGAAAACCAACCCCGCAACCTAGGGGATGATGGGGATTCCCCGACATAGGATCAGGAAACAAGGGATAAGAAGAAAACAAGATTGGGACAGGTCAGGAACAGCTAGGCCTCTCTGCAAACCGACGAACAGCGACGCGTTCCCCCTCTTTCTCTCCTGCCAGCCTAAGCTCTAACCACACCCCTAAAGGCCCCCCAATTATACCCTTAAACTAACATGTCCATCCCACAATTGTTGCAAACATCACTAATTCTCGTAAAGGGATTGGTGGGTTTGGGAGGTGGCGTTGTCACACCATAGTGACTTCATTTTTCTTTCATCTACCCTATTGTTCATGTCCATTCCCAGGGTATGATTCTCAGTTCGTTCTCACTTTATTGCATATAATACAAAGTTTATCTATTTCATTAATTTCTTTAACAACATCAGCAGTCTGTTTCTCCGGTCCCACGCTTGGACACTGGTTTTGGCAGTCGTTCGACATTCTGGCCTTCACCCTCCTCATGTCATCTGCGGTGTACTGCATGTTTGTCTTGCTTCTGACAGAGCAACTCGCTCCTCGTGCTTTCCCCCTCCCTTTTTTAGCCAACTTTATAAAGATGACTGCTGCATCTAGCACTCTAAAGTAAATAAAAATGAACATATATTAATTATATGATAATGAAACCTTCACTGTTTACCACCCACTTTGCACTATTCCCCATTAATGTTACCTAGCATAAGCTTTGTGCAAAAGCGGCATTATTCGTTAGTGTAAACAGAATGCAGCATGCAATTTACTGAAGCATAAAGCGGCCTATTTATCCAAAGCTTCTCGTTTTCCCAAATCACAAATGTTATTACAAGTTTATTTTGTTTACGTGTTAGTTCAGACATGCGCAATGCAATTTCCCTTATGTTTGTGTGGGGCGTATATTAGTTTTCAAAACCATTTACTGTTAGTACGTATTATGGGGGTATCAGATCCAAGCAGGTTACATTTTTGCGAAACCCTGCTCCATCATGCTTAAAGAAGCCATCATAAAATATCTACCATACAGAGTGCCATCTTTAATCATTTATATTTCTGTATTCTTCTCTCTTTTTATGGCACCCTCCTCCAAATCTTTCATCAAGTCATAGTACTCCCCTCGCATTTCTTCCAATTCTGTTTCTTCTCTTTTTCTCTTTCTTGCTCTTCGTTTATTCTTTGATTCTATCATTTCTTTTCTTTTGTTCTTACTCTTACAACACTTATATGTTGTTATTATTACTAAGATTATTAATACTACTGAAACCATTGGTATTATTATTATTCCTAATATACTACTTCCAAAGGTAGAAAACCATTTACCTATAGTGGAAAAACTTTTACTCAGTCTCTCCCAAACACCATCAACCTCCAGTTGGGTCAAATCTTCATGTAATTTTGTAATATTCTTTATATATCCCTCGATTCCTTTGCTTTTATCAGGAATATATGTGCAGCAATGTTGGACTTTCAACATTACACAGACTCCACCCTCTTTTGCCAATAATATATCAAGGGCAAGTCGATTTTGCAAAACCATTGACCTGATTGCAACCATTTCCGTGTCAATCATCAAGAACCCACCTGCGGTATCTTTAGATATCCGATCAACCACTGTAGACAATTTTCGAATTTTATGTGAATTTAGAACGACTCCAACTGAGGGTATAAGTGCACCAAAAATATCTCCTACTATTTCTGAAAAACTAAGGGGCATATTATCAAGAACAACGTTAAAAATTATCGCCGCTTTAGCGGCAGAAAACTGCCGCTAAAGCGGCGATAATCGGCTTGATAATATGCCCTTGAGAATTCCAATAGAAGTCCATGTTCTGGTGTGAACATGGGCTTCTATTGGAATTCTCCAGGGCATATTATCAAGCCCATTATCGCCGCTTTAGCTGCAGTTTTCTGCCGCTAAAGCGGCGATAATTTTCAAACCGTCCTTGATAATATGCCCCTTGCTCTTTTGTTACGTGTTAGTCCTTGCTTTACTTCATTCAGTTTATGACTGTTTCGATCCATGTGATAGACCTTGGGGAAGACAATGGCAGAAAAAACAACTACCATACCAATGTGCAGGCAGCTTATAGTAGGCTTTCTTACCACAAACATAATAAATCCCTGGAAAAACAGGATCAGTTCCACCTTTCAATCCCCAACCTCCAGTGATTTGAAAAGTATGCTCACATTCACTAGAACCAATAAAATAATTATTATAGTTAGTTTTCGTTCTAAGCAAACAAATTTTTCCCTTCTGTGACCAGTCCAGGGACATTCCAGCGTACCCTTCGCCTTTTTCATAACTCCCTTCCCTAAAGTCCCATGGTGATACCCGTGACTTCTGTTCAGCAGCCTTCTTTTTGAAACTTTCTCTTCTATCTTCTACCATTTCTATGAACATTTTCTCTTCTACCCGCAAACTACAGGTTAAATTATTCTTATAAGCATATTCTATGTCTAAAGTTTTAGTGATATGAAAAAATTCCCCCATATATCGCGCATTTTTAGCACTCAAAACCTTATTTAGTTCTTTAATAATAGGAATTTCTGAAAATACTAAATCTATATTAGAAAAATAGTATTCAAGCTTTCCCGTCACGTAAAACAGGCTTGTGAGTATACTGCAAGACACACCATAGGTTAACGGAAGGTGGTGATATGTCACCACCTCTGAGACAGACGAAGGTAATTGCATGCACACGTAACAATTACTTACGTTCATTGTGTCAATATACTCGATGAGTAATTTTGTAAAGACATTTAACGAGAAATCACTAATTGATTTATCATGATGGAGAATACTTCCATCCAACGGTTCTAAGTTAGTATTAGGAATCTCATTAGTAACATCATTAATTCTTTCTTTTGTTACATTATTAGTATTGTTTCCATTATTAGTTATCATTAGAACAGGTACAAGGACAGTTAATATTAACTATATAAATGTTAACATCAAGACACTACAGAAGCAAGCTTTAATACATCTATGTTTTAAACTAGATTTTGGAAGTTCAGTCACTTCTGCTTCAGCCATTTTGTTAAAAAAAAAGAAAAAAAATGTAAAGAAATCTATCTAATCCTATAAGTTCTAAGCTATTTCAAAAAATCCTAAAAGATAGTAGTGTAATCCTATACTTCAAGGCTTTCGTCTTTACCCCCTTCTTTTGTTCTTTTCTTCAGTTTTCTTTGAGTCTTTGTTTTAGTTTTCTTTTAATCAAAAGGTTGCACCTTACTTTTTTGTCTCAGTTCCTTAAGGAGTTCTTAGTTTGCTTTCGTAAACTTGCTCAGTGTCAGATTTATCTTTCTCTTCACTTGGACCTTAACTTTCAATTTCTCCTAGAATAACATAGGTCCATTCAGGTGCTCTGAACTTCCTGTTGGGTATTCTCACTCTTCTTGTTTTTCGTACTAATTCTTTTCCTGACTCTTCTTGTTCTGTCTGACTTGAGACCTCATTGCTTTGTTCTGGTATTTTTCTTAACCTTCTTTTCACAAGAGTGTATTTTAGTCTTTTCACTCCACTTGGCCACCTCTAATCCTTTCTGGGTTTCTTTGCTTTGATCACTTGGTCATTTTCTGCATTTGTTTCACAAGTTCTTTTATTTGTTCTTATTTCTGATTGCTCTTCTTCCTGAGTTTCAGTCTCGTGTGGTTCTTCCGATTCGGCAACAACTTCGCTTTCAACTGTAAACTCACTTCCTTCTGGATCAAGAACAATCTCGTCTGTTTCAAGCTCTGCTGGGAGTTCACTTTTTTCTGGATCAAGAGTAAACTCACTTCTTTCTGGCTCAAAGGCAGTCTCTCGAACCCTGGAATCTTGCACCCACTCTACTTGACTTGTGCTCGGCTGTTCACCATCTGGTTGTTCGTCAGAATCTATCACTCTAGATTCATCAGCTTCACACACTTCAAGCACTGGTCTTTCTTTTTCCTTCACCAGTTGTTGCTCCTTTGGTCTTTCAAGTGGATCTAGGGTTTGTTTGGTATGGCTTGCATGAATCCAATTTGGCAAGCAAGCACACTTCACTGCCGTTGTCGTCACCAGTATGGTTTGATAAGGTCCGTGCCACCTGGGTTCCAAACACGATTTTCTTACGTGCTTCTTGATAAAAAACCCATTCACCAGGATTCAGATCATGGGCTTGATTTCGATGTATCGTTGTTGCTTCTTCTCCAACCTGGTGAGACACAGAACGTACCAGTTCAGCCAATCCTCTGCAATAGTCAAGCACTAGATCATCAGATATACTCATCAGTCTGTTTGCTGGTATATATGCTTGTCTCAATGCTCTTCCCATGAGGATTTCATGAAGACTTAATCCAGTCTTTTTGTCAGGAATACTTCTTAGACTCATCAGTACAAGGGGTAAAGCGTCAGGCCATTTCAGTGATGTGGATGCACACACTTTCCCTAATCTCGATTTTATAGTGCCGTTCAATTGCTCAACTACTCCAGAGGCTTCAGGTCGATAGGCACAATGCAGCTTCTGCTCAATGTTAAATGCTGCACAAATTAGCCAAATTATCTCATTATTGAAGTGTGTTCCTCTATCTGTCTCCAAAGTGACTGGAATTCCGAATCTAGGGATCAGCTCTCTCAAAAGTAATTTAGCCACTGTTAGACTATCATTCCTTCTCGTGGGATAGGCTTCCACCAAGCGAAAGAACAGACAAACAATGACTGTTAGGGCTGGGGGTCTCTAGTTGGCTGAGGTAGGTACCTTAGCCCAAATAGGGACCCTTGCTGCTAGTCAGGGAAAGGAGGAACACCCTCTTAAATAACCCCTGCTCACCCCCCGGTAGCTTGGAACAAGCAGCCAGGCTTATCTCCAAGGCAATCTGTAAAGTATTTGCAACCACACTCCCAGTAACACAGTGATAACACCACAAATGGACACCACACTGGTTTTATAAAAATAGCGGTATATTTATCAAAAAGAAATACGATTACTAGGCAGAGCGACCTCACTTTTAGAACCAGCTGTAATAGTCTCCCTCGATGCCACCATGGCATTCGATACCATTGAATGGTCGTATCTTTGGGCAGTTCTGGAGAAGTTGGGGTTTGGCCCGAAATATATTCAATGGGTACAGCTTCTGTATGCTAAACCGTTGGCACAAGTAGTAGTCAATAACAAAATCGGATACCTTTGAGCTGGGTCGGGGGACCCGGCAGGGCTGTCCGTTGTCTCCTCTCCTGTTTGCCCTGGCCCTGGAGCCGCTGGCGGCCTGGATACGTAGAGACCCGAGGATTCGGGGCATGCGCTGGTCCTCGGAGTGGGAGGACCGCATCTCGCTCTACGCAGATGATATCCTGCTCTATCTGACTTCTCCGAGGCGGTCCCTGAATGTGGTCCTGGATATCCTGGCCGTCTTCGGCAGGTACTCCGGATACTCCATTAACTGGAGTAAATCCCTGTGGTTCGTTTTGGCTGGAACACCGCCTATCCCACCGAAGGGTTGCCCCATTCAAATTCGTGCAGACGGCTTCAAGTATTTGGGGATTTTTCTCACCCTAGACCCGTCGCTCCGCTACTCCCAGAACCTACTTCCCCCTTTGACTAGGTTGCGTAAGGACATAATCAGCTGGAAGTCGCTCCCGCTTTCCCTACTGGGAAAAGCGGCACTTTTAAAATGATGTCTTTGCCCCGGTTTTTATACGCCCTGCAGAACTCCTTGGATCCGGTCCCAGCGTCCTACTTTAGAGAGATAGAGGGCCTTCAGCGGGACCTGTTGTGGAGTGGACGGCCGCGTATTGCCCTAAGCAAGCTCACCTTAAATTGGTATGACGGGGGCATTAGCCTCCCGATATCAAGAAGTATTATTGGGCGGCACATCTTGCTGCCATTAATCATGGCACCTACCTACGTCCCGGAGATCCAGGCCATAACATGGATAGATGGCTCCTTTCGGGTGGGAACTATAACAGAGCCCTTTACTCCAAACCACACCGATTCCAACTCACAGGCCCCACCAAACACTCGGTCCATGTTTGGCACACTGCCACTAAATGCCTTGGCTGGAATCGCAGGCTCACACTTGCTACCCCGGTATGGGACTCGGAACAGCTAGGTAGCTTGTGGAAAAGCAAAGGGTTTGACAAATGGGATCTCATAGGTCTCTCGCGTATAGGGGATCTGTGGGACAAATCAGATATCAAGTCATTCGCTACCCTGCAACAGCAATTCGATCTAGCTGACTCTGAAATTTTCCGTTATACGCAGGTCCGACATGCCCTGCGCTCCCATATACAGCGTGGTACCGCCCCTCCAGAGTCGTCCCCATTGGAGGACCGCGTCTTGGACGGCCACATCCCTGACAGCACTATCTCATTGATATATAAAAAGCTGATCAACAGCATGCCAGACCCTCTCCAGTCGCTTCGGGAGAAATGGTCCAGGGACGGAATCGAGATAGACGATGAGGACTGGCAAGAGGCCGTTTCCTCGCCCAGAGTAGTGGCAATACCCGCGCGCCTACGCCTGGTCCAACTTAAAGTACTCCATAGGATTTACGTGACCGGACCGCAGCTGGTACGGATGGGAAGAACAGATGGGGGGACTGTAGACGGGGCTGTGGCCAGATGGGTACTTTTATACATATAATTTGGGAATGTGACAAAATTCAGCCCTACTGGCGTAAAATACATGATATCACCAACACAGTGTTAACAACACAACTTAGCCCAGATGCTCGTAGATGTTTGTTGAACATATGGGAACCGACGGATCTGAATGTCTATTTAACGCAATGGGTCACTTTGGGACTTATGCTCGCTAAGAGAAATATTGCTCAGCTGTGGGGGGCGTCTCAACCTCCAACGGTGGGTGACTGGAAGAAAGCTCTGGATTGGGCAATGTTCAGGGAAAAGACAGTGTATGTTGCCCGGGGCTGCCCTAAAAAATGGACCCGTGTATGGGGCCTGTGGAACTCCTATCGTGGAGACATATGTCAACCGCCCTTCTCCCTTGACAGTGATGACCTCCCTTTGCCCTAAACCCTCCAAGTATTTTGCTGTATTAATTGATTTTGCCTATTGTCTCCATGTGGCGTGCTCTTCTGCTTCCTATGTAATGTACTTGATATGCTGATATTGATTAATAAAAAAAGTTTTACAAAAAAAAAAAAAAGAAATACGATGAGACCAAAGGATAAAAATCCAACATATGCGTATTCGTAATATTTCACTAGGCCGGTTATTAGGCCAACAATCACTTGTAGGTTCTTGCGGTATTAATGAGCAGTTCACGATGATCTGATGCAGTCCTAATGCAATGCTATGCAGTTCGTAATGTAGAAATAAGACAGTCCTTAAAGCAAGTACTAATGCGAATTGTAGAAGCACGTAATAATGCAGTTCGTAATGCAAGTACTAATGCGGATCATAAAACAAGTAATAATGCAGTTCGTAATGCAAGTACTAATGCGGATCGTAAAGCAAGTAATAATGCAGTTCGTAATGCAAGTACTAATGCGAATCGTAAAACAAGTACCAATGCAGTTCGGCACCGATCGCGGTGCTTGTGAAGGTCTCTATGCCACTCTTGGCTGACTTGCGGTCAGCGGCTGCCAAAATAAGCCCCCAATACTGTTATGAAGGAAACAACGTGAAGCTCCACAATCCGACTCCCTTGGCGAGTACGGGCCGCGATACTGACTTGAGCGGAGGCTTACGCTGCAAAGATGGGAAAGGCAGAGAGCGGTCTCTCGTAGCATGCACTCCGCAACAGGCGGTGACACACGCACGCTCGCTGAGCGTTACCTGGGGGGGTGCAGTCTCTCTCTCCTCTCCTCGCGGCTTGGGCGTCACGCTGTGCAGCTTCGGGTTGGCGGTGGATGCTCCTCGCAGTGAGAGTCGGGCTACCAGGCGATGGACACGCAGCTGATCGGCTCCCGGCGCGGCTCCGTTGATCTTGGGCAAAGGCAGGCTCGGGCCGGCGGCGGTGATTCCTCATGGCTCCCCCTTGGGGACGACGGTCCTGGCCGATGGCGATAACGATCACAGCACTTCTGGTCACGCTGTCGATCGAAGCAGGGCGCAAGACTGCTCCGGGGCACACAGTCACGGGGCAAGTCTCACGAAGGTCTCAGGCTGCAAAAAGCACACGCACACAGCGTCGCTGAGACACACTTGGAAACTTTCACCTCACGGCTCCCTCTTGGGCCGACGGTCCGGGCCGATGGTGATAACGATCACAGCACTTCTGGTCATGCTGTCGATCGAAGCAGAGCGCAAGACTGCTCCGGGGCACACAGCCACGGGGCAAGTCTCACGAAGGTCTCAGTCTGCGAGAAGCACACGCACACAGCGTCGCTGAGACACACTTGGAAACTTTCACCTCACAGCTCCCTCTTGGGACGACGGTCCGGGCCGATGGTGATAACGATCACAGCACTTCTGGTCATGCTGTCGATCGAAGCAGAGCGCAAGACTGCTCCGGGGCACACAGCCACGGGGCAAGTCTCACGAAGGTCTCAGTCTGCGAGAAGCACACGCACACATTGTGGCTGAGACACACTTGGAAGCTTTCACCTCACGGCTCCCCCTTGGGACGATGGTCCGGGCTGATGGTGATAACGATCACAGCCCTTCTAGTCACGCTGTCGATCGAAGCAGGGCGCAAGACTGCTCCGGGGCACACAGTCACGGGGCAAGTCTCACGAAGGTCTCAGGCTGCAAGAAGCACACGCACACAGTGTCGCTGAGACACACTTGGAAACCTTTATGTTCCTGAGTTTCCACAACAGGGAGCCAGCTCCTCTCGGGCCCTTGGAGACAAGTTACTTCAGGACACAGCACACAGCAAAGTCCCTTGACCTCTCCTTAGTCAAATCAGCAAACTGCAGCCCAGCCCCAGAACACACAGCAAGGGCAGTCCTTCTCTTCAGTCTCTTCAGCTGTTCTTCCTTGGCAGAGGTTCCTCTTGATCACGAAGTAGTTTCAATCCTTTTTCAGTCTGGATTGCAGTCTTGAGTTCAGGGGTTTCAGCTCTTACATTTATACCCCTAAATGCCTTTGAAGTCTTTGTGTTCAGGGGGGCTCTGAGCCTGGTCCAAACCAGTTCTGGGTGCCTTCCTGCCAGTGCACCTCTTCTTTCTTTGATAGTGGGGGTCTGGGCCTCAGACACTATGCAGGAGGTGGAGCCATTCCTTTGTGGCAGCAGCACAGGCCTCTTCGCATCAAAGGGGCTACTCCTCCCCTACACCAAATGCAGGCCAGCCTGTGCTATCTCACCTACCCCTCTCTGGTGTCAGGACACTCCCCAGACCCTGTCACATCCAAACCCAGACAGGGAGTACACAACCAGGCAGAGACACACAGGATGGTTAGGACAAGAAACCAGCCACTTCTAAAAGTGTGGTTTCTAAACACACAATTTAAAAACCACCTTCATAGAAAGATGTGTTATCAAATTCTGAATTCAGGCACACTAAACTTCATCCCTCCATCTTATGCCTATGGGAAGATATGCTGGAAACATGGGACCCAGCATTCCCCATTCTGTCCTATGGGCAAGATGGCCTTGCAACAGTGAAAAACGAATTTGGCAGTGTTTCACTGTCAGGACATGGTACACACCTCAGTACATGTCCTACCTTTCACATACACTGCACCCTGCCCAGGGGGGTACCTTGGGCCTACTATAGTGGTGTCTGATATGCATAAAAAGGGAAGGGTAAGGCCTGGCAAGTTGGTGCACTTGTCAGGACAACAAAGCAGTTATCAACTGCGCACAGGCACTGCAGTGGCAGGCCTGAGATCTCTTTTTAGGGCTACTTGTGTGGGTGGCACAATTAGTGCTGCAGGCTCACTAGTAGCATTTGCATTACCAGCCCTGGCACACATAGTGCACTTTACTAGGGACTTTACTAGTAAGGCAAACATACCAATTATGGACAACCAATTACCATAACACTTTATACAGGGAGCACTTGCACTTTGACACTGATCAGCAGTGGCAAAGTGCCCAAAGCATCTAAGTCGGCAACAGAATGTCAGAAAAAGGTCTAGGAGGAAGGCAAAAAGTTTAAGGAACTTTAGTCAAAGGGCCAAGTCCAACAATGACCAATACGTATCTCAGCCTATTACAGGGGGGAAGCTCAATAAAATCAAGCTGAAGCCGGGTAAATGGACCTCCTGCTCTCCCAATGCGTCCCCAACTCACAACTGTCTTTCTGCCTGAGTTTTGCTGCTGACAGATCAACCACCTTTGACAAAGGCTTTCTGCAATGACCCTGAACTTCGGATTATACCATGACTGCTTGAAGAGTCTGATCATTGCATCTCTTCCAACATGTGCAATTCCATGGTAAACTCTGGCCATATGGGAAAGTAAGGAATCTGGTAACACTGGTCTCCCATCAAGATAAACCCATAGGTCATCCTCTGTTCTTTTGCTACATCCTGTCTTGTTCCATCTTTCCTTTTCCTCATCACTTGCTTATTCCTGCATCTGTCTAACTTCTTCCCATGTTTCAAATGTGATTGTAAACAAAAGATGGCATTCGGTATTTCCCCTATCAATTGACCTGTTCAAAGCCATTGTATTTCGTGCACAGTAACGTGCTATTTGGTGGGCATATCTATTGCCCTTCGTCACATAATCATCTCCTGATTTATGTGCGGCACATTTGACTACTGCAATTCCTTTGGGCAATTGCAAAGCATCCAACAGTTCTTTTACAGTTTTACCATTTCTAATGGGGGAACCTGAAGAGGTCAGGAATCCCCTTTGCATCCATAGCTGGCCAAAATCATGAACAAGTCCGAATCCGTATTGGCTGTCTGTAAATATTGTTACTTTTAGACTTTTGGCAATCTTACATGCTCTAATCAGAGCTATCAGCTCAGCTATTTGGGCGGAGTTTACTCCCCTCAAATAGGATACTTCAAGAACCCCTTCTATGGTGCAAACAGCATAGGCAGTGCATAATTCACCCTTTTCATTTCTCAAACAAGATCCATCAACAAACATTTCACAATCTGATTCCTCCAAGGGACAATCTTCTATGTCTGGCCTAGGTTTGGTGCAAAATTCAGTCACATCCAAACAATCATGATCAGCTTCCTCTCTCACTTCCTCACACCAAGAATTTGGCAACAAAGTTGCTGGATTCACAGTTGTGCACCTTACCACAGTCACGTTTTCAGCACCCAGAATCACTCTCTCGTATTTAGTCAGCCGACTAGATGTCAAATACTGTGTCCTGGTTCGGGTCAAAAGAATCTCAACATAGTGTGGCACATACACTTTTACTGGATATCCCATCACAATTGGTTCACTCTGCTCCAGACTCATACAAGTAGCTGCTACTACTTTTAAGCATCCTGGCAATGCTGCAGCCACTGAATCCAATGTAGCCGACAAATATGCTACTGGTCGTCGTGCCATTCCATGTTTCTGTGTTAAGACTGAGAGTGCACACCCATCTCTCTCACAACAATACAATGCAAATTCTTTTGAATAATCTGGCATCCCCAATGCAGGTGCATGACACAAACTACTTCTTAATTTTACAAACGCTTCCATACTTTCATCATCCAAGACAATTGGATCCTTCACATCTTTTCGTGTTAACCTCTGTAGAGGTTTTGCAATCACTGAGAAACCACAAATCCACTGACGACAGTATCCAACCATTCCCAAGAACATACGCACTTCTTTCTGTGTTTTAGGTGGACTCATTTGTTTGATCACGCTGATTCTTTCTGGAGTTACCTTTCTGATTCCCTTTTCTATTTTGTGTCCAAGGTACTGTAGTTCCTGTTTACAAAATTGCAATTTTGCTGGGGACACTTTGGGTCCTTTTTCTGCCAAATGGTTCAATAATGCAATTGTGTCTGTCACACATGCCTCTTTTGTCTTTTATGCCACTAATAGGTCATCAATATATTGAACCAAAACCGAATTACCTGGCATGACTAGAGTCTCTAGACATTTTTTCAAAATCTGATTAAAAATTGAGGGGCTTTCTGTATACCCTGGAGGAACTCGGCACCATGCCAAAAAACGGTCTCCGAACCGGAATGCAAACAAATATTGGCTTTCCGGATGCAAAGGAATTGAAAAAAAGGCTTGGCACAAATCAATAATTGTGTACCATTCAGCATCACATGGGATCTGATAAAGAATCACGGCCGGATTTGGTACTACTGGACAACATGGTACAACAATCTTATTAACTTTTTGCAAATCCTGTACTATTCAGTACTTCCCACTAGGCTTTTTGATACATATGATAGGTGAATTACAAGGACTGCTCATTATCTCTTTTAAAATTCCTTGTTCAATCATTTGGTCGATCACAGGAGTAACTCCTGCAATTACCTCTGGACTCATTTTATACTGTGGTGTGTTTGGATATTTAGCACTATCCTTTACTGTAATCTGAATGGGGTCTACATTTGTCATTAAGCCAATCTCTTTACCTGAAAAATCCCACACATCAGATCTCACTGCACTTTTTAATTCTTCAGGTAAATTTTCTTCTGTAAGAAGTGAATACAATTCATCCACTTCTGTTCCTTGCTTCGCTAACATCATTTTAAATTCAACATCCTCATCAGGGGTCTGAAATGCAATTCCATCTAGTGTACAATAGATGGTGCAATTCATTTTGCATAGCAAATCTCTTCCCAAGAGATTTACTGGGCTTGAGTCACATACCACAAACGGATGCATATCTTTGAAGTTACCAATGTGAACTTTGATTGGATTTGTAACAAGTGTTCTAATGTGCTTATTTGAGACTCCTACAACTTGGATAGTTTTTCCCGAGAGGGGTAGGTTTGGAATTTCTGCTGCTCTCACAGTAGAACGGGTAGCACCAGTGTCCACTAAAAATTTAATGTCATTACCTTCCACTTTTCCGTCAACAAATGGACCTGACTGATCTACCGCCAAAGATGCGCCAGGCACGCACTCTTCCTCCCCCCTCAAGCACCGTCATTGAGATGAGTCTGAATCACTCCCATTGCACTGCACCCAATACTGCGGAATCACACCATGATTCTTACCAACCTGGTCACCTCCATGATATCCAGTGTTCACACTGTACCTCTGCACTTGAGCATTCACATTATTTGGCATGGGAGCTTGCGGCACCTGTAACTGGTGAGTAACTATCTGCTGCTGCTGATTTACACACACCTCATTCTGCATCTGTGGAATCAAATTTTGATTTCCCCCATTAATCTTTTTAGCGGATCTACACTCATTTTTCCAATGTCCAAGCTTTCCGCACGCATGACAAGGAAATTTCTTCATAGCTTCTTCTTTACTCATTTTTCCCCTACCTTTGCCTCCACTGAAATTCTGTCCATTTTGATTCTGACCACTCATCTGATTACTGGTTTGAGGATTATTATGTACTTCTTGTTGTTCTGTCACTTTCACCTGTGCCCACATCATTTTCTCTTTTAACTTTTTATGTCTTGATTCAATGTCGTCACTACAATACTTTGCATATCTCAAAATTTCATCTATTGTTTTGCTCTGCCAGAAAATTAAATGCTGTTGAATCATATTACTAATATCTTGTTTTAATCCGAAGACAAAACGATACACGAAATGTCCCATATCTTTGTCACCAATCTTTTCAAATCCACTATACTGTTTGAATACCTGCAACAACCTTTCATAATAGGCATGCACTGATTCTTTGTGTCCTGTGTGGTCCTGTCAATTTTAACCCAATCGGGTTCCTTTGGGGAAATTTTTCCCTTCAGAAATGTGATTACCTGATTGTACTTTTTCATCACCTCCTCTGATGGTGCACCTGTTTTAGCATCCCTAGGATATTCATCCTTTGGCCAGACAACTGTGATTTTACACTCAGTCCATAAGTCTGCCGGAACAACAATTTCAAACAACCCATCTAAATCTTTTAACAAAACCTGTGAGACCTTCACAAACCTTTCTACCTGTTTGTACCATTCTACAGGTTTTTCTCTTAATCTAGGGAAATCATTTGTAAATGATAATATATCCTGTCTTGACCACGGAACATGAACACATCCGCCACCTGCTACTTCTCTCATCGGACACGCCCTTTCAACCTGTTCTGTTTCCTTTAACAGGAACATAGACACTCCTTTACTTGCTGCTTCCTCCTTCTTTCTTACCCATCTATTTCTCCATCAATCTACATCTCCCCATTTCTTCAAAAGGTTCATCAGCTCTTTTATCTGTAACCTTTTTCCGGACGCATTCAAACTTTCCAAATCTTTTTCAGTAAATGCCAATCTGTATGATTTCTGCAATACTTTTGACTTTTCTATGTCTATTCCATACTCACTAGCAGCTTGAGATATTTTCTCATGAAGATTCTTCGCTCTCCAAGTAATGCTTTTACACAAGAACAACAATTCATCATCCCGATAAGTCCCAAACCTGTCTGGACTGATCGTACCAATAATCATTTCTTCCTAATCTACCTTCAATTGGTTCACATTTATACTCTTTTGATTTTCTTTCTTTTCCCTTTCCTTTATCCAATCATTCAATTCTTCTGATGAAAGACCTGCTGAACTCCCTGTCATTGGAGTGACAATTGTCTCTATTCTTCTTGGACTTATTTGTATGTCTCTTCTAGGGGTTTCTGTTATCATCTCGCAAACTGGGAGATCCAATAGTGTAACATTCGTGTCAGCCTGTCTTTTCTCATTGATTATCGTCTCCACTCCGCTCCTGACTTTACCCATTGGAACTGCTAATGCATGTACTTTAGGTGTATTTGGGTTTTCTCCAAACAAAGGAACTACAGGACCTATTGTGACCGGTACCGTCAACGCCTCTGCATTTAAACTTAACTGGTTTATTTTCTGAATCTGCTCTACATTTGCCTTGTTTAGAATTTCAAACTCCTTTTCTCTCATTATCCTAGCCATGTCTGCAATCTGTGGGATCAATGGATTTCCCATAAAAGGAGCATTCAAAGTCACCTCAACTGAATTTTCTTGATATGGCGGAGGTCTTTTGATCATAATGTCTTCTAATAATTCATCATCAGAATCATTTACACCATCCCTTGCACTTAAGGTTTCTATATTCTTCTTTTTTCTTTACATTTACTTCCTATTTGCTCATCAACTGTTAAAACTGGGTATAACCCTTCCGTCACCACAGCTCTCCTCCATCGTTTTAGCTTCTCTTCCCTATTCTCTAAAGAATATCCGAACATCATATTCCTGTGACCTCTGTTACCCATTCTATATTTTTCTCTCTCAAATGCCTCAACTTCCCATTCTTCCAAGGCTTCATACTGGGTCAACCTTGGGTTCGGTTCTAGTGAATCCATTCGATTTCTCAAATTCTGCAAAATCCTTACATTAAATGTACCATACTCAGGAAAAGCTAGAACACCATCATCCTTTGTATACTCCACCCAATTTTCTAACCACATACACGTATGATAACCTCGCTCCAACATCATAAAGGAAGCAGGCGTTTTTGGAGGAGGAATTGGAATTCCCTCTCTAGTCACAATTGGTTTGTCATTTTTAAAGAAATTCTTTATTTTCTGTATCAACTTCATTTTACACTAACGTATTTCAACAAAACAAACAAGGAAACTTTTCCATAATTCTACTTATTCTATTAGTCAGCTCTTATCCTATACCAGCGCGACACACACCAACCAACCAATCTGAAAACCACTACGTAAGCACAGTCTCAACCAATACTTGCGCGGCTCACACCAACCAATCACAGCTTAGTACACGCCCACTGTTTGTCCAATACCAGCGCGGCTTTTCTGACGTCAGTATTACTCCTTCTACTGACCCTCCCTTTACAAAATAATACGGCAATATTTTTCTAAGCACTCTTAAACAAAAAATTCTATTAGTAACAACATAAAACAATGCTACTTTGTCTGTTCCACTAAATAAAGAGATAGCTTTCACCCTTTCCAAGAGATTTTCCTACACTGCAAGCAATAATAACGACAAGCGTTATCTCACTTCTCTAACAAGCTCCGGGAGGACCTGGTACTCCTCTAGGGATAAGGCCAAAGATTCACAAGAGGACTTTTTGGCGTGAAAAGAGGTCTTGTTACTCCCCTAGGGATAAGGCTAGAGTTTCGGAAGTGGACCCTTTGCTATTTCAGACACTCTACTTATTTACGAAATTTCCCTAAATGTAACACCTACAGCCCTCCTTAGCTTTTAGGTATTATTACAACAGACAAAGTACTTCTGCAGTGTGGCTTCTTTACCACACTCTTCTTCTGCCTACTTCAGGCTAAATTCCATTCCCGGGATTCCTTAGGTATCTCCGTACCTGAACTTCTAGACCACATAGAACATGACACTAACTTTTCATGTTAAGTACATACAATCAATAATCATTACCAAACTAATCAATAATTAAACCGTCCTCTGCTACCAAGAAACTGATCCAGCGCTAATCCAAATAGTTATCAGGGATCAATACTCAATACGTCATGATACAATGGCCCATACACATTCACCCAGAATCCCTGATGCGCTGGGGTCAATTTATATGTACGATAAATTCTTTTCCTTTTACAGGTCAAATTATGAAATCACAACTAACTTTTATTATCAACTTTCCTCCTACTTGGTCGATGGACCAATTAGTTGAATAGTTGATGGTAATAACTACCTTCCAACTTATCAATCATTTAATAAAATGATCACAGACTCTCGGTGAAGTTCATAATGAATTTTATCTCATGAAATTAAAGATTATGCTCAACTGTGTTTGGTTACACAATACAAACACTGAATCTCACACAAGGAGACATTATTACCTATGCAGTACAACTGGAAAACGTACATCCATCTAAACATAGCAATGACTTTATGCAATGAAGGAGTGGATAGAGTAAGAGACAAAAGTTTCAGCAAAAATATATATGCGAAACATCATATACCTAACGGAGGGGATAGATGAAGAGACAATAGTTAATCTAAAAATACATATCATTGACGGAGTGGATAGGTGGAGAGACAAAAGTTTCCGCGACAAAATACATTCACAAAATAAATTCTGAGAACCAATTAAACTAAATACAAACCTATTGGTCTGTAAGAAAACCAACCCTGCAACCTAGGGGATGAAGGGGATTCCCTGACATAGGATCAGGAAACAAGGGATAAGAAGAAAACAGGATCGGGAAAGGTGAGGAGCAGCTCGGCCTCTCTGCAAACCGACAAACAGCGACGCGTTCCCCCTCTTTCTCTCCTGCCAGCCTAAGCTCTAATCACACCCCTAAAGGCACCCCAATTATACCCTTAAACTAACATGTCCATCCCACAATTGTTGCAAACATCACTAAATCTCGTAAAGGGATTGGTGGGTTTGGGAGGTGGCGTTGTCACACCATAGTGACTTCACTTTTCTTTCAACTACCCTATTGTTCATGTCCATTCTCAGGGTATGATTCTCGGTTCGTTCTCACTTTATTACATATCATACAAAGTTCATCTATTTCATTAATTTCTTTAACATCATCAGCAGTCTGTTTCTCCGGTCCCACGCTTGTACACTGGTTTTGGCAGTCGTTCGACATTCAGGCCTTCACCCTCCTCATGTCATCTGCGGTCTACTGCACGTTTGTCTTGCTTCTGACAGAGCAACTCGCTCATCGTGCTTTCCCCCTCCCTTTTTTAGCCAACTTCATAAAGATGGCTGCTTCATCTAGCACTCTAAAGTAAATAAAAATGAACATATATTAATTATATGATAATGAAACCTTCACTGTTTACCACCCACTTTGCACTATTCCCCATTAATGTTACCTAGCATAAGCTTTGTGCAAAAGCGGCATTATTCGTTAGTGTAAACAGAATGTAACATCCAATTTACTGAAGCATATAGCGGCCTATTTATCCAAAGCTTCTCGTTTTCCCAAATCACAAATGCTATTACAAGATTATTTTGTTTACGTGTTAGTTCAGACATGCGCAAAGCACTTTCCCTTATGTTTGTGTGGGGTGTACATTCGTTTTCAACAAACATTTACTGTTAGTACGTATTATGGGGGTATCAGATCCGAGCAGGTTTCATTTTTGCAAAACCCTGCTCCATTATATGTAACGGGCTATAATCATCACACCAACTAAATGCTGAACACCTACGAGTTATGGGCTAAATTCCGACCCCTATGCAAGCACGTGTTTACACTGGGATTGAAATTATGAGTTGTGTGATAATTATCACACTGTCACTGTTTTCCTGTGGTAAATTCCAAAGATCAAACGTGCTGAAATGTATGGGGAGAAAAGTCCTGCAAAAAAGTCAAAAATGCAGAATTCTGTGTGTTAAAAACCGATTCTGCATGCTATGCCTCGCTTTCCTGTTGGAAGCTCAGAATTCAGGGGGGCAGATTTACAAGCCCCTTGCGTGACTTTTGCGCTGCAGTTGCGTCACTTTTTTGACGCAACAGCGACGCAAACAATGCGGCCTATTTACAACGTGACGCATCTAGGGAGATGCGTCACGTTGTAAAGCCCTGCGTCACATTATACCTGCGTCAGGTATAATTTATGCAGGGTGGGCGTTCCCACGCAGGAAGGCCTCGTAAAAGTGACTCAGTGAAATCTACAAGATTTCACTGCGCCACTTTTAGGACGCCACTGCGTCAAAACCTTACGCCTGCTTGAAGCAGGCATAAGTAGTGACGCAGTGTAGTGGGAATAGGCCTCAACACGCATTGCTGGAGTTGCGTCATGCTTGCGGCACGACTCCAGCAATGCGTGACTTTTCCGCCAACAGATGCGTCAGAATTTCTGACGCATCTGTCAATCCTTGCTCCATAGTGCGCCGTATTGTAAATACGGCACATCTATGGTGGCGCAAGGGTTTCTAAGGGTGGCGCGGGGAAAGTGACGCATCTGTACAGATGCGTCACTTTCTTGTAAATCTGCCCCAGGATGTTTACCACATGTGGTAAATACCAGTTGCAGGTCCTCGGCTAAGGCGGAGGAGCGTCACCCCACTGCTCTCGGAGCAGTGTAAAAGCAAAAATAAAATGATAATAACAGAAGTTATTTCTGTTATTATCATTGTATTTTTAGTACCAGCCAGGCTGGGCGGGGCTGAGCTCCTGTGACGTCCAGGAGGAGGAAGGGTTGCTGCATTCCAAAGTAGGCATGACTGCTTGGCCGACCCGAAACAGTCATGCGCACTTTGCATGTTTCCCACCAGGCTGCATTACACCGCCTGGTGGGGAACATACCCAGGTTCCCATTCCCTGTCTGAGTGCCGAGCCACGGTGCTCAGACCAATCATAACGCTGCATTGCAGCGTTGTGATTGGCTTAGCGGAGGGAGCCTGTCTGCTTCCTGGTTCCAGCCACAGAGAGACGACGAGGAACAGTGGCTGTGGCGAGGAGGTAAGTGTGTTTTATTTCAATTTTGTACCCCCCCCGAACCCCTCCACCCCTCCAATCTAATTCCTTGCCAGCTGCTACTCATAAACACCCCACCTTATTCCGACAAAATTGTAATAAAGGCCTCAGTGTCAGGTTTTATTGTGTGCTGGTTATTGTTACACAGGAAACCGGACCGCTCCTAATTAGCCGAAATACTTTCTCAGCCCTTCTGAACAGCATATTAATTTAAATAGAAGAGAAAATTAGTAAACAAAAATACACATTTTCTGCATTCAGGAAGTCTGAGGTCATGAACCTTGTGTTTCAGTGCTTATAGTTTAAACAGCCTATAGAAGAAACAGCAGGGACTCTTCCACATCCCCTGCCCTTTAGAAAGCAGAGATTCCATTTTCCTTGTTCAGGATGGGAAAAGATGCTTGTTGTTGTATAGAAGTTTTGAAGTAGCAGTTTCATGTGACCACGTTAATGCAGATGTACAGTAGTGTGCTCCATCCTCTCACAGGAACAGTGCATGCTTTAGCTCCTTGGGAGCCCCCTCTCGCCCTTTTGCAGCGCGGCAAAGGATGAAAAGCCCCGTTGAGCCTGAGGGTTTTTAAGGAGCGCGTTCCTCAGTAGCACAATGCCTGGCTTTGGTTCTCAGCAGAGGCCCTGAGAGGATCTGCTTTACAAGCTACACTCGTGATGTGGGAGTTACTAACAGAGCAGGAGAGCGTCGTGTCAATGAAGGCCGCGTCCGGCATTATGTTGCTAGCCCTTGACCTGGTGTCCAGCTTCTGGGTCACGAGCACATCCAAATTAGGAGAGGCCCTGGCATTGCCTCAATGGTACTGAGCTAATCTTCAAGAAAATAGCAGCTCTTTTTACTGGGTTTACATTGTATCTTGTGCTTGGAGGTATTCATCTATAAACACAGAACAAGGGGACCCTTGTAGTCAGAAGGGGCCATGGGTAGTAGTAAATTATTAGAGACAGCGGTCCCATTCAAGAAAAATACATCCATATAACCACAAAACTACAATCAGGATTGGGTCTATTCGTGTCCAAATGGACGATATTAGGATTTGTTAAACAAAAAATAAAGCATGGAAACATTACATTAACATAAAGTGAGCAGGACGTGACGGGGTTTCTGGAAATCAACAGATTTCCTTACCTCAGGCATGTAACTTAAAGTGACTTATTAGTGAAAATTAGGAAATAACAACAGTCACAATAAAAAGAACATCTTGTACTCCGCATAAATCTCAAATGAAGGTTAGAGTTAAGACGTGGTTGTCGACGACGTTTCGATCCCCAACAACGGTTATGGGATCATCATCAGGACTAATGAATCAAAAAATGCCTGAGAAGTTGCCTGGATAAGGTAGGTTAGAAGGGTAAGAGGGGAGGGAGAGTGGGGGTAGTGTAAGGGGAGAAAGAATTAGTAAGGAGGTACGACGACTGGTTGGAATTAGGTGCTTACACCAGTGTGAGCAATATAAAATCATGTGACACACCACATGCTGGGGACCCAGTGAGGTGGGTTGCAGGCAGCTCAATTTCAACTCATATGCGGGGTTAGGTGAACATCTAGGTGAGATGATGATATACGCATATGCGATCCGAAAGTGACGCTTATTTTATGCAATTGGGTGATAAGGAAGCGGATCTTACTAAGGATGCAGGGAGTGTGACAATTATGTATTGGAGAGGAATGGTGTCCCAACCAAGGCTGAAGGTACCAGCGCGGACTTGAAGGTTCCGAGTAGACTGTCAATGAAGGTCACGGGGAGAGGAACAATATCCCGTCCAAGGCGGCTAGTTTGTGCGTGGCAGGGATCCGATTAGACTAGTAACGGAAGGTAAATCAAGGAGTGAATAAGTAGATGGCAGAGGCACCAGAGATCAAGGGGACAATTATGCAAGGAAAGCGTAAGAGCGCTTACCGGGATGAGGTCATAGGGGAGAGCAAGGTCTCAACCCCAACTGGATCCGTGAGGGGATGTGGATAATTATTGGCAGTATGTAATAGCTGCAAAACAGAGTGGCAATGCATGAGGGTACATGGAGCAAGAATGGTTGTAGAGGAAACGAGGACGTGGTAACATGCTGTACTTACCATGCTAGACGTTCGGTGAGAACGAGGTCGAGGAGTTAATCCGAAAGGATGAACGGCCTAAAGGGTGACAAGGAGTGAGGGCACTCGCTGATGTGAGGCGCGAGGTCCTCCAGACAATCGGTATGCGGGTAGTGAGGGTGAACGAGCCTACCTGCAAAGTGGCTGCGAGGCTCGTAGTCTGGCAGTGATGGAACGCCGAGTGCGTGCGCCGTAAGTAGATAAAGTAGCAAGGCGGGATGGTGCGCATGCACGCTGGCATAATAACTAGAGCATAAACCCGATTGCGCCTGGCTAATGGTGGGCGCCATGATGGGTGAAGTGTGCTGCTGGGGGGTAAAGCAGAGAAGGGGGTGAAGAGAGCTGGGTTTGGAAAGGGGACGGAGCGAGCCATTCTCACTCATCACCTATAAACAGTTAGTAACAAAACATATACACGTGATGATATCGCATGAGATCAAGACAGAGTAACCCAATTAGAATTAGGACATTGTATTACATTATGCCTCATCATTGGTAGGCTAAAAGGCATGTCAACAACATATACACGTCATGGTGTGGCATAAAAATAATAAAGTGAGCCGAAAGCATATAATTACAGTTACATTACATTACATTAAGCACAGAATGGCGACGCAACGACGTTGACGATCATGGTGCAGATGTATAACATTCTGACTCAACATTAGTAGACCAAAAGGCCAATCAGCAACATATAGACGTCAGGTATGGTATAAGACCATTCAAATTTGCCAATTTGAATTAGGGCATAAGTATAATTACATTAAGCACAATTTGTCAGTGCGCCGACGTTGGTAATTATGGTGCTGCAGCCGTATTTATCATGAAAGTAGAGAGGAAGGTCTTTCTACTTGGATCAGAGTAGTCATAGTCCTTTTTAAAGCAGGTTAGTCCAATCCTCCATGCAGTTTAATCCAGTGTGGAGGCTATCCGTGCGTAAAATCCATTTAAGTTCGTCCTTGTTTAGGATACCACTGATGTCAGAGTTACGGTGAGGTGATTGGATCACATTGATTACTTGCCAACGTAGGTCGTCTTCTGTATGGCCTTGAATGGTGAAATGTTCCACAAGTGGCGCATTGGACGTTTGGCATCTCAGGCTGCTCCGGTGTTGACATATTCTGATTCTGATTTTTTGCGTGGTTTGCCCAATATAGATTAGATTGCATGGGCATGTGATTGCATATATAAAATTTTGAGTGTTACAATTGGAGAAATTAGTTAAGGTTACATCAATGTTGGTATAAACAAATTTCTTAGTCTCGGCTGTTAGGTGACAAACACTACACCCACCACATTTATAGTGGCCCCCTGTAGGAGGGAGGCCACATATCTCTGTGAGTGTCTGCGTGGTTTTCTTGGTGGCCAGAGCTGCCCTGACTAAGTGATCTTTTAGGCTCTTACTCTTTTTAAAGGCAAACAATGGCCGTTCAAATTTCAATTTATCAGCATTGAGTACAGGCCAATGTTTTAAAATAAATTTCTTGACTGAGTTGGAAATCGGCGAGAATGTGGTGACACATACAGTCTTCTCATCACTGTTTCTAGCTTTAGGGCTCAGGAGTGTTTCGCGAGGGCAGTACCACGCACCCTTCAGTGAGTTCTTGACAAGTTTGCGGGGATAGCCTCTATTGGTCAGCTTTTTTGAGAGGTTTTGTGCTTCCCTAAAGTAGTCCTTTTTGAGATAATAATTGCGTCTGATGCGCAGGAATTGTGAGTAAGGTAGGGAATCTCGCAATGCCCGTGGGTGATGGCTATTGTAAGCTAGTAGAGTGTTTTTTTCTCAGTTGGCTTGCGGTAGAGGGTGGTGTAAAGCCTATCGTTGTCCGTTATAATCATTAAGTCAAGGAAGGCCACCTCTTTTTTACTATGTGTTAAAGTGAATTTGAGACCATTACAATGGACATTCAACCATTCCTGGAACTGAAGAAGGGATTCTACAGTTCCTTTCCAAATTAAGAAGATATCATCTATGTACCTTCTCCACTCCAAAACGTTCAGGGCAAATGGATTAAACGGGGACAAAACCTTGTGGGTTTCAAGCCAGTCCATGTATAGGATGGGAAAGTTGGGCGCAAAAACTGCGCCCATGGATGTCCCTTTAACTTGTTGGTAAAAAGTGCCATCGAATAGAAAGAAATTTCAGGACAGACAGATTTTGAGGAGATGTAAGATAAATGAAGTCGGGACTGGGTGGGGACGGGGTCTCGAGTTAAGAATAATCTCAATGACATCAATACCCTCCTCCTGCGGGATGTTGGTATATAACAACTCCACATCCAGAGTGCAAAGTATACGTTGCTCAGGGTCAAATGAGAGTTCCTCAACCAGGTTGACCATGACCATGGTGTCTTTTACATAGCATTGTGTTTTGGTGACAAAATCTTTTATAAAGTAGTCAACATATCTGCCCAGAGGCTCTAAAATAGAGCCACATCCAGATACAATTGGATGGCCCGGTGGGATCTCTGCTTTTTTGTGTACTTTAGGAAGGGTATAGATCACCGGTGTTCTGGGTGATTTAGTGTTTAAGTATAAGAATTCATTTTTACTTAGGAATCCCTTGGATTTTCCTTCTTCTGTGATGTCATGAATGAGGGTCTGTATCTCCCTTGTGGGATCAGATGCGAGTCTCAAGCAGTGGTCCATTCTGGACAGTTGCTTCTGAATCTCGTGTTTGTATGTATCTACGTCTTGGAGTGTGATCCCGCCTCCCTTGTCCGCAGGTTTGATAACTACGGCTCCATTTTGTTTTAAGTTAAGTAGGGCATTTTTCTCTTGTAAGGGGAGATTGTATGAGATGAACTTGTGTTCTTTTTCTAGGCCCATAATCTCTTTAAGGACCAGTTTTTCGAAGGTTTGTATCTGTGTAGGTATGCTGTTTTGTGGTGGAGAAAAAGTGGAGGGAGGGCGAAACGATGTGTATGCTGTGTGTGGTACATATGGTTTGTCAAGAAAGAAGGCTTGTAGGTGTATCTTTCTGAAAAAACATAGAAGTTCAATCTGTAATTCGAGAAAGTTGGGTTTGACAGTAGGGACGAAGGACAGCCCCTTACTAAGTAATGCAATCTCTTTTTCCGACTGTTGGTAATTGGACAGATTGAAAATCGGGATAGATTCCTGTTCGGGCATATTACTCATATTAGTAGTCAGGATTACGACTGTGTTGTGTGTAGGTGGAGTAGTTATGTTTACCTCGGGGTCATCCTCGACCCCACCCTCTCCATGACTAAGCAGGTCAACGCCGTTTCCTCATCCTGCTTCAACATCCTCCGAATGCTCCGCAGGATCTTCAAGTGGATCCCCACCGAAACAAGAAAAACAGTCACCCAGGCCCTCGTCACCAGCAGGCTGGACTACGGAAACGCCCTCTACGCAGGAACGACGGCTAAGCTCCTGAGACGGCTGCAACGCATCCAGAACGCCTCTGCACGTCTTATCCTCGACATCCCCCGACGCAGCCACATCACACCCCACCTGAGAGACCTGCACTGGCTCCCTGTCAACAAGAGGATAACCTTCAAGCTCCTCACCCACGCACACAAAGCACTCCACAACTCCGGACCAGCCTACCTCAACAGACGACTCAGCTTCTACACCCCCACCCGCCAGCTCCGCTCGACCAGCCTCGCCCTCGCCACAGTCCCCCGCATCCGGAAAACGACCACCGGCGGCAGATCCTTCTCCCACCTCGCCGCCAAGACCTGGAACACCCTCCCCACCAACCTCCGACAGACCCAAGACCTACTGGCCTTCAGAAGACTCCTCAAGACCTGGCTCTTCGATCAGTAGCAGCACCACCCCCCTCTTCCCCCAGCGCCTTGAGACCCTCGCGGGTATGTAGTGCGCTTTATAAGTGACATGATTGATTGATTGATTGATCTGGTAATATCTTTGTCTTGTCTGTCTGTCTCCTGGTGCACTGTACCATCTGGGGGGCGGGTCGTACCCCGATTCGCTTGTCGTCCCTGATCTTTGTCTAAAAAATGTGTGTTATTGTTCCTGTTCCTGGACATGCTTGGGCCTTCGCCTAGGTCAGAATTATCAGAAGACTCGACGGAAGTGTCAGAGAAACCTACAATGTTTTGCTGTTTATTGAATCGCCCCCATGGACGCTGTGCTCGGGGTGCCGAATATGATCGGTTCAAATAGAAGTCCTCTACTAAGTAAGGGTAGGTTCTCTCGATCTTGTAATTTTTAGCGTCTCTTTTCACTTTGGTCGTTTTTTTATTTTGTTCTATCCTATGGAATTCGGAGACTGTCTTTTCTACTTTTTCCAAAAGTGTCTTTGCGTCTGTGATACAGCTATTTTCCTTTATTTGTATTTCTATGTCCTTTATTTCTACCTCAAGTTTACTCATTTCTTCTGTTGCTATATCAATGCCCAAGACCATCCAGTGTCTTGAGCAGATTGTCCCAATGTAACTGAAGCCAGTGAGTTATTTTTTACTGTCAGTAAAGACTCCGGGAATGTTGCATACTTGTAGTCCAACTGGTATTGTGTCTGTCTTTAAATATTCTGTCAACATGCGTACCAAGAGTTGTAACCTGATTATTTTCTTTTTGGATTTCTCTAACTGGTCAAATATAGAACTTTCAGTACGGCTCGGGGTTTCTAGTGTTTCTGAGAAGAGGGATGGACCCTCCAAGATCTTTTTAATGTATTCGTTTGAATAACAGGGAGCGTGGTGTGACATATCTCCCAGAAGGGGGAGAAGAGAGAGAGAAAGAGAAAGGAAGGGGTGGGGAGAAGGCACACTAACAATTAGTAGGGGGAATATAGTAATCCCTTGCAATCCAGCGATTGCGCTCAAGTCTATAAACACAGAACAAGGGGACCCTTATAGTCAGAAGGGGCCAAGGGTAGTAGTAAGTTATTAGAGACAGCAGTCCTTTCAAGAAAAATACATCCATATAACCACAAAACTACAATCAGGATTGGGTCTATTCGTGTCCAAATGGACGATATTAGGATTTATTAAACAAAAAATAAAGCATGGAAACATTACATTAACATAAAGTGAGCAGGACGTGATGGGGTTTCTGGAAATCAACAGATTTCCTTACCTCAGGCATGTAACTTAAAGTGACTTATTAGTGAAAAATAGGAAATAACAACAGTCACAATAAAAAGAACATCTTGTACTCTGCATAAATCTCAATCAAATGAAGGTTAGAGTTAAGACGTGGTTGTCGACGACGTTTCGATCCCCAACAACGGTTATGGGATCATCATCAGGACTAATGAAACAAAAAATGTCTGAGAAGTTGCCTGGATAAGGTAGGGGAGAAGGGTAAGAGGGGAGGGAGAGAGAGGGGAGGGTAAGGGGAGAAAGAGTTAGTAAGGAGGTATGACGACTGGTTGGAATTACACGCTTACACCAGTGTAAGCAATATAAAATCATGTGACACACCACATGCTGGGGACCCAGTGAGGTAGGTTGCAGGCAGCTCAATTTCCACTCATATGCAGGGTTAGGTGAAGATCTAGGCGAGATGATGATATACGCGTATGCGATCCGAAAGTGACGCTTATTTTATGCAATTGGGTGATAAGAAGCAGATCTTACTAAGGATGCAGGGAATGTGACAATTATGTATTGGAGAGGAACGTTGTCCCAACCAAGGCTGAAGGTACCAGCGTGGACTTGAAGGTTCCGAGTAGACTGTTGATCCAGCGCGGCTAATATACATTTTTCCTTATGACACTAATCCAGAAGAACACCTACGCAACCTTGATCACTTGAAACTTATGTCGGTGGGGCCCATAACACCGCATTCATACATTCATTCAATTTTCTGGATCGAGCGCTAAGGAAAAATAAGTTGCTGGACAAACGGAATACCTTATTAAAATGACAGAATTATAACCTACACATTATATACATTAACTTAGGATCCTGTCGGTTCTAAACATCAAGGTACTCCGCTATTCGGTCGATGGACCAACTGGTAGAATCAGTTGGTGGCGATTAAGTCCAGCTCAATCACAATTAAACCCTTTAACATTTATTTATCCTAAATTTATTTAAAGAACCACAGACTCATTTTAGAGTTAGCATATAATTTTATCTAAATTCTTTGAGCAAATAAGTAAAGTTCTTTATTACACAAATACATTTAAATATCAGTAAGCATTTAAGTAAAAGATTATGAATAAAGACGGAAAATATTCATTACCCTTGGCCATAGGGCGATGACAAGAATGGTTCATCAAGAAAGAAAGATGAACCGCAGGTCACAGGATAGGACTCCCAAAACTGACTGACTGTCCCGCTAACCTCCTCGGACGCAATCTCCTCCCGGGCAACTCCTGCAACGGTCTTGTTCCTTCCCCAGTCAAAGTGCGAAGTTCAAAATGACAGAGTCTCTCGCAGCATCAGGATAGAAGAAACGAAGAAGTTTTTCACAACGTAAGAGCAGACTCTCTTATACCTTATTTTCTGGCTCTCTACACTTAAAAGTTGCAATCTTTAGGGGCTAGAATCACGCTAATTGGTCCATTGGAGGGGTGGTGATGGTCACCTCATCGCCCTCCTTGTTCGAAACGGTTTGGGGACAATAACGCATATATTAAGTCTCATGATTAACAATGTCCAAAGGTAGTTCAATTTGTTAATGTAATTTGTAACAAACTCCGATGGTCACATATTAGTTCATCCCCTGTCGCTCGATTTTCTCATCCGTTCCCATGCATATATGCTGAACTCTTGGCACGATTCTCGTTGCAGGTCAGATTGGCCTTGACATCTCTCACTCCGGGCACAGGCCGCATACACGTGACTGGAGCGTTCACTCTGCCCATGTGCAGAGCCATCTTATTCAGCACACGCAATCTCGTCCTTTTCCAGCGGCCATTTTCGAAGCATGGCCTAGCATGCCCGAACGAAACTAATATAAGAACAAACACAACACAAATTAAAAATGGAAAATAAGCCTTTCTGTTTACCACCCGCCATTCTAAGGACCCGTGTTAGGTATTACCTAGCAGAAGCGACATTTAAAGCCATTTTACTTAACACCTGCATTCTTTACCACGGTGCAATTTTACTACGCAACACAAATCATGCAATTTACTCTATTTACTACTCAAAATCACAATACTTATGTTATTTTGCTTCACATTTGTAAATAAATTAGATTTTGCAATGCCAGCAAGTTGCCCACGTGTAATGTTTAATAAAAGGTGCATTTGTTGATTAGTTCATGCGTTTCAAAACGGTTAGTATCATTAATCGTTATGGGGTCATTAACTTCCAAGGGGTACAAAAAATATTTCGTTTCCGCTGCTCCACCACTGTCAATGAAGGTCACGGGGAGAGGAACAATGTCCTCATCAGCCTGGCTTCTCAGTCCTGTTAACTAATGACCTTATCCCACCAAAACATTTTCATTCATGCCACAAATGAGGAGGGGGAACAGAATGCTAGTCAAACGCCCAAGAGGCATCTCTCCAGCTGTGTTGTCTAGTATCTAGTACCATTGAGCTGGGAAACAATGAAAATCTGTAATTCAGTGCCAAGATGCCCATGGGTGAACTTGCGCTTTACAAATACACGTTATATTTTATCTCAGCACAGGAGGTCACACTATCCAAAACAGGGCAAATATGGCAATGCAGGATCAGCTGAATGCATTGAAGGAGTTGAAGCGGTGCCCAGCTGCTTTGGCAAGTCACCTGTTGGCTTAGGGATGCTTCGGTGCAGGAGTTCACTTTCCTCTTTCTTAACTTCAGTAAAGCTCAACATGTTTCTACAGCTGTATTGTGCAGGCAACCTTTGGTGCTGCATCCCTTCCCTCACAGACACCTTGTGAACCTCTGCTGGCCCCTCATGCATCTCTGCACATGTCATTACCACAATGTGCAGAGCTCAAGACTGCTGGACTGCTCAGGGCACCTCACTGGCCTCTTGAGGCATCCCAGCCCTTTCTGTTGTTGCAGGCTCTGATGGCTTGTGTCCTATGACCTTTGTCCCTTGATAGAGTAGCATACTCAAGTTGTTGTATTATTTTATGTGTTGTGAAAATGTGCAGGCTTTCGATTGTTTTTAAGCTTGCCTGATTTTATTATTGCTAGTGTTTTTATTTAGCAATAATGTGCATAGTTCACTTTGGGAAACATATTTCTCCTTGCTACTAATGTTTCACATGCTTGTTTTTTCTCACAGCTTGTTTTCACAAACATGAAAAACAAGAATTAGTATAAGTGCCCTGCTGTTTCTTCATGTTGTCATCTTTCTACTCAGCCTTTTCTATATTATTCAACTCTGTTTTACCTGTCACCCCCTCTCTTTCTCAGCTGTCTCTTTCCCACCAACTGCTGATACTTTATCATGTATCCTTTTTTACCTGTCCCCCCTATTAGCTATCTGTTACTCGCCTTTTTGTCTCCTCATCAACTCTGACATGTCTCCCCTGCTGTCCCAGTTATGTTATGTTATGTTATCTGTTTCTCACCTGCCTGTCTCCTCATCAACTCTGACATGTCTCCTTTGCTGTATCCGTGTAATTTTTCACCTGTCTTTTTTTTCTCACTCTCACGTTTCGGGTCTGTCGATCTACCTAACCTTTTGCTTTCTCTCCTCTCTCTGTTTCTCCTCTTTATCTCTCACCTCACCTCTCCTTCCTCCCCATCTCCATTTCTCAGCTGTCTCTTTATAATCTGTCTGCTTCTCTGTATATCATCTGCCCCTCACCTGACTACCCTACTCTGTCTCACTTTCAGCTGTCTCTTTCCTGCCTGTCTCTTTGTCTCCTCCTCTCTCATCAGTCTATCATCTCTTCGGCCCACCAGTGAAACCTCCCCAACTCTCTCAGTTGTCTCTTTCATGTCTACCGCTTTTTCCTTAGTCTCTCTCTCTTGTTGTGTCTCCCCAGCTCACTCTGAGCTGCCTCTCCCAGGCCTGCTTCTTTGTCCCCTCTCTCTCACTGGTCTCCATCACCTCTCACCTGTTTTCCTGTCTCCTCCCAGCATGCCCCTGCGTCTCTATTACCCCCTCACCTGCCTCACTACACCTGTCTTCTGTCTCTCCCAGGTCTGCATTTTGTCTTTCTGTCTCTCACACATGTACACAGATGCTTTCTTTGTCGTTCTGTCACTCACCTGTTTCTTTGCAGTGTCCATCTTCTCTCTTCCGGTTTTTCAGCTCTATTGGGTCCTCTTTTTCTGGCCTCTTTTATATTTCCCTTTTCCTTTAGGTAACCAGGGCCAGCCAGCGATATGGAGACGCCTTTCAGCTGGGTTGTTGCTTTTTGTCTTTGTTTTTTGCGCCTCCATGCACAGGCTGCAAATTAATCTGAGGGCACCTTAGGAGGGAGCCACCATGTTACAAATGTCGCATGGCAATGGCATTTTGTTCTAGTATAATAGTTATACGCTACACAGAGACATGGCCCATCGCCCGATGGCTACAGAAAGTAAACAAAGCTCGGAGGGCCCTGTTTAATTTCTGTTCCCTGCAAAGGCAGTGCCTGCCGATGACCCCTAAATGACGTCCATGAGAAAAGTCCATCCTTTCAAGGTCAATAAACTGAGTACCGTTAAACTGAGTAATCGGAACACCTGTTATTTACAGCACTCCGGAGACGTGTTCATGATGCCCTACAAACAAATTGTTGGTTAAAGAAACGTGACTACAGATGAAGGTAACCCGTGTGGCAGAACAAACGTGGTGCAACTGCACAAAGGTACTGATGGGCACCACCCACACCTAGGGGCGTGGTGCCTTTAGTGGCATCTCGTACGGGAGCCAGAGTAGGGTCTCTTCCGTTGCACGAAGGGGAGGGGGCGTAGCCGGAAATCTCCAGAGAGCGTCACTAAGGTGCACTGGCGACCCCTTACTAGGAGGGGGTTTAAAAGGCCAGGGACAGGAAGGGGAAGCCCTCTTTGTCGTCTCACCATGGGCTGAAAGGCGGACCGGAGCTACAGGAAGTTATCGGATCGGATCGGAGCTGCGGGAGGTTGCGGCGAGTCTTCCGGCCGGGCGCACGGTTCACCCAGGTGAGAGGGCCTCACAAAAAAAAAGCGTAGTCAACGGGGGAGTTTTTTAATAAGAAGCTCACGTTAGGGCCTTGGCAGGGGTAGGAATGAGAGTTTACGCCTGCTTGATAAGTGGCAGAGCAGGAGAGCGGGCGATTTGGAGGGCGTGCAGCGGCGCTGCAGTGAGACGCTTTCGCTCTGGGGGGAGTGCGATCCTAGGGTCAACGGGCAGGAGCTCCATACGGAGGTCGTGGGGGACTTAAGGGAGCTCGGTGCAACGCACGCTCGGCGGGTCCTGCGCCAGGGAAGAGAGCGCACAAGTAAGGCAGGTATAAATTGAAAAGGGAAAGGAGCATGGCCTAGCGGTCTGAGCAGCATGTTTACGGTCAGTCTCTTCGAGTCCCGCTGCTGGCAATTATTTGCTAACATTCTACCTTGGCATTACCCGGGCCGGTGCGACCGCGAGTCAGTGCGGATGAGAGAGGGATAAGGGCGCCGGGTTAGCCAAACATAAAGCACGCAGCATGGACGTAATGCTCATTAATGTTACCAATGGTTGTGTCAATGACTAGAACTCAAGATTGAGGCGCATGTTTTCCGACCGCGATGTTAACGCGGTTGAAAGGCGAGTGAGGGCCTAAGCGCTTTGGGGCATACACCGCGCACGAACACGCATGCGCCTAAGGGAAGCTCCATTGGTGCCATCAAGAAAGGGGAAGCAGGGTCCAAAAGCATGGCAACCAGGGCGCTCAGGTAGTGAGTAGGCTGAGCGCTCCTGGTAGTGGGGATACAATGCATGGCACTGCATGAAGAGGTGCAGGGCGTGTGGGGCCAGTGGGCATAACCGGTAATGCATGGACCGGTTAGAAGCACGTTGATAAGGGCATGGTGACCCAAGCACTCGGCTAGTGAGTAGGCTGTGTCCCGGGAGGGGGTGGATTTAAACGCATGAGAACGCGCATGGTTTGTCAAAATGGTAACATGGGGGCACTGGGGTAGTGAGTATCTCCAGTGCTCCGGCCAATTGAAGTGAGTGGGGGACATAAGGATATGCGGGGACAGTCAGCGTGAAGCTGCAAAGCCTGATAAGAAGGCGAAGGGAAGGAGAAAAGGGGACAATGTTTAATTCTCTTTTTGCTTTCTTTAGTGGGCAAGATGCCTCCAAAGCGTGCGCGGGGGGCAAGGAGGCCCCAGCTACACAAGAGGAATTTCGATCGTTGTCGGCATTGTGGGAGGTCGCAAAGAAAGGGGGAATCGATTGGGCGCTGCGGACGCTAACTCAAGGAGCCGGAGCGGGCACACAGCAAGAAGCCCCGTTGTCCAAACGCACAAGGCGGACTCCTGAACGTTTCAAGGACGCGCAACAGGACAAGCACAAAAGGATCGCGGAATCACAGGCGAGCACCTCAGGTGAGGCGGTGGTAACGGGCCAGCCTCTCGCGACCACAGACAATTCTCAGACTTCTGGCGCAGCTGCGCAGAAGAGTCAGGTGACTGCGGAGCCGCCCCCAGGGGGGGTGATACCACAGGCCGCGGCGCTACCCACGCTAACAAATGTTCCTCAAATCATGGCGGCGCAAGGAGGGGTAGCGACGGCAACGCCACCTATCGCACAGGCTCCCGCTCCAGTGGTGGCGCACCAAGGCAGCGGAATAGCACAGGTATGGGTCCAGTCAGGAGGGGTGGCACAATCTCCTGTGGTAGTCGCGGCAACATCACAGGGGCCAGCCAATAGCACGGCAATGCCAGGGCCAGGGACTCCCCTGGTGGCGCCACCGGTGCCCCTGGGGGCAGTGGTAGCGGTACAGCCCCTTTTGACACAGAGTCCAGTGTTGTATGGATCCGCGTCACCCGCGGTAGCCCCATCTGCGGTTATTACATGGCATGTGCCAGCAGAAACCAGGGAGAAGATCTTCAGGGGTGAATTTATCGATGTATTTGACCTCATCAACGCGGGAGTGGTTCCCGGAAAGAACAGAGCAGGCAAAGAGGGCGAATTTAAGCAGAAAAAAGTTTGGGTGGAATGGTCAATTAAGAATTGGGTCACAGGGTTTGCTATCTACGCAGCAATCATGGTAGAGAGGTACCCAACATTGGCGGCCCAGTTGATAAGCTACATGTCCATGATTCACTGGGCGGCGGCAGAATTCCCGGGCACAGCCTGGCTGCAGTATGATAACAAATTCAGGCAAATGAAGGCAGTAAGGCCAGAAGTGGCATGGGATCAGAGAGAGATCAATATATGGCATGCAGAATTCTACTCGTCAGCGTCATTCATTCCTTTCGAGGGGAAAGAGGGGCAGGGGATAAGAAACAAGCTTGCTGGCAATTTAACAAGAACGAATGCAATAGGGGTGCAGCATGCAAGTTCAAGCATATATGTTCCTTCTGTGGAATACAAGGTCACCCAGAGAGTAAATGCTACAAGAAGGTCGGAAAACCTAAGGAACAGCATGCCACTACCCACCCACAGAACAGGGGCTGCAGCGCCCAGGCATCCCAAGAACCTACCTATGCCCATTCGTCTGCACGTCCTGGCTCACCTACTTAGTAAATACGAGAAGACCCAAGAGGCACAGTTCCTGTATCAGGGTTTTAAATTTGGCTTCCATATCCCATCTAGTGCCCCGCCGTCCACGATTCCGCCATGCAATCAGCGCTCAGTCTTGCAAAACCCGGAGGTGGCTAGAGAAAAGATCATGAAAGAGGTAGCACTGGGGAGAGTGGCGTGGCCTTTTCAGCAGTTGCCGAGGCAAGACTTAGGGGCATATTCACAAGGACCTACCGCCGATTTATCCCCACCTTAACGCATCCAAAGTGGAGATAGATTCAACACCCCATTCACAAGCGGGTGCAAACTGCAGACATCCCCAGTATTCCCGCGATAACTGCCCCAAAATTTACCTCCACGGGTGACACCACCAACTAACCCTAATGAGATGCAGAGTAGGCGTTCCAGTGCAAAAACACACGAAAAAACCACAACACCACTTTCACAACAAACTGCCAGATCAGCGATGCGAACCAAAAACAGATGATAAGCCGCGGTAGCACCAGTGATTTAACTCCTGCCTTTTGCTGGTGTTAAGCAGGATGACTACCTGCAGCATGAAAGAGAGCCCAGCCAAGAGCCACACCCGGAGACCCACAGATGCCATGGAGACAATCATCATGCAGCCCGGATACCCATGATGGCCACAACACCCACCGACACCACCCTCAGCCCCCCCCCCGGTCCTCCTCCAGACATACACATACCGTGCACGACACAAGAGCCACAAAAAGCGCATGATGACGCACATTGTCAAAAAATAACACACATGTGTGGCCAGAAGAACGAGAAACAATCACACAGCACTGAAGTAACAACCAAAAACTTTATTGAAACACAACACAAAACACCAATGTGGAAGACTCCTGTCTGGTCCGTCCGGACAATCACGACGTCACAGCCTGGAAAATAAAGCACAAAATCAGAACGTGTGCCATGCGCACATCAACGGAGCGAGACACAGAGAAATAGAGAATGAAAGAAAGGCAGAGAGAGAAAGAGAGAGAAGGAAAGGAAGGGAGAGAGAGAGAGTGAGAGAGAGAGGGAAGGAAAGGAGAGAGAGAGAGAGAGAGACACCGCAGCCCCTGCGCACCCAGGCCCCAGGCCCCACTGTTCACCTGCTGCCACCGGTGTGTCTCCAACCACGTGCCGGGTTACACTGCAAGCCACCAGGTCTGCAAGCTGTAATCAAGGCCAGAGTCAATCATGCAGAGTCCATCACACAGCACACGGCAACAACGCCTGTCCGTACCTGCGCACGCATGAAGCCGCACCCTACCCCATCCCGCCGGCCAGCGCAGGCTGTCCGCACTTGCGCACCCCGAACCCACTGCTCACCTGCTGCCAACGGTGTGTCCACCAGTGGGCACACCACGTGCCCGTGCAAGCTCCAGGCCCCGGTCCTGCCACCATGGCATGGTCCACATCAAGCGGACCCGCACCGCGGCCTAGCAGGTCCCACACATGACACTGAGTCCTGAGGCATCAATGGCAGAGACCACATCAGTGCACATGTCATCATCGCAGGCTGCACACCCGCTCAGCTATTCCGGTGCCACTAACCCTGTGCAACCCCAGTCAGCGCCACGTGGCGGTAGGCCCGTGATGGGCGCAAGGCCTCGGGTGCCACTAACCCTGTGCAACCCCAGTCAGCGCCACGTAGTGGTAGGCCCGTGACGGGCGTAAGGCCTCGGGTGCGACAAACCCTGTGCGCCACAACTCATGGGCCCTTTATGATTGAGAACCGTCGAGCGTCCCTCATCCAGTCACCACCGGCAGTGGGGAATGTGACGTCGTCGGCCCCTTATATTTGCGGGGTCACATGGCCTGTGACGCCTGTGCCGGATGGGTGTGGTGTGTGTGCAGACCTGCCCTCAGGGAGTGGCCGTGACATGCTGACAACTAGACCAGTGACCTGCATACCACCAGCGTGTACGCCTGCGACATGTAGCTATGTGGGCCCCCCCTCGGAGCGTAAGCGGAGTGGTATGGCCTGGCGTACGCCGGACCAGCGCAGGGCTTGCAACAATGACTCCGGGGCTCTGGGCGTGGTTCAGTCAATGTCCGGACAAGGGAGTGACTAATGCGTGTGTCCCTGTTGTAGTGTCCACGGCAAACGGAACACAATAGGCAATGTAGCACACTGTGACTGGCATCCCACTAGATGAGCATCATTGACATGAGGGAGATCACTGACCCTACATTCATCCACACATTCATACATGAATGATGAAAGACATGACACAGCAGTGCGTTTCTGGATGTTTATTGCACATCCAGTGGAGTTTTGCAGCTGGAGCTGTACAGGGCCATGCCAAGCACACCACACAATATGGGCCCGTGGAGGGCCAGCCAGAGTCCATCCGGGGATGACAAGTACTGCGGAAGAGGAAGGGTACAGTCCGCAGTCTGGTCGCTGTGTCATTGGTCATCAAACAGGATATGGCAGTCCATGTCGCGGTCCAAGGTGAGTGCAGCGGAGTGTATCAGGGGTCAGTGGCAGGTCATGGGGCCATGTGCGGCACCAAGCAGAAACAGGCAAGGTGGCGGACATGACTGCTAGTGCCTCCTCCTGAACTCAAGCCCATCCACGTCCTCGTCCTCGGATGTGTGCTCTGCCCCACCTGTGGGTGTTGCAGTACCGGCTGCGGCACTGTGTGCCACTGACAAATCAGGGGCCGGAGGAGGTTTGTCGGCCGCACTGTGTGGCAGTGACACATCAGGTGCCGGAGTGGATACGCCTGCCGCACTGGGAGCCACTGACACACCAGGGGGCGGAGATGTGGATGGTGTGGGGGCAGCAGCTTTCATCTGCGCCACACCTTGTGGCAGCAATGCCATGATGAGGACATGCAGGGCATGGTAGATCCCAGCTACATTTCGGTGATGTGCAGCGGTGGCTGCCATCCTTTCCGCCTCCATCCGCACCATGTCCTCTATGAGCCTCCGCATGTGTGCCAGCTCACGGCTGGGATCGCTGGAGTCACTCTGAGCGGATAGGTGTTCTTGTCTCCGAGTCAGGACTCCAGCGATGTCAGTCAGGGCTCGTTGGAGACCATGGAGTGGGCCATGGGTGTCCGTTAGGGACTGGAGCTGGTCCCTGATGGGACCTAGACACCCATGGATGGCGTCCAGTTTGGTAGCCATGAGGTCGAACCCCACCCGCACCTGCTCAGCCGTCTCTCTCTGGCCCTCCAGCCCACGGCGTTGGAAGGCCATGTGTTGTTCCTGGGGTCTTGGGCGACTGCCGGGGCTGTGGGTGCCTCCTGCTGGGTGGTTTGTGGAGTGGGTGGGGTCTCCTCGATGCAGCTGGGCTGCCTGGTCCTGGAGGTGATTGGCGGATGAGTTCAATGATGTCTTGGAGGGCTTGGGTGTCGATGCTGGTGGTGTCCTCCTCGTCATCAGTGAAGAGTGGCTGGGACTGCTCTGCAGGAGGTGTTGACGGTGCCCCTGCAATGTGAAGGGGAGATGGTGTTTTACAATGTGTCCGCATGTATGTAGCCGCATGGTACAGGTTCACATTCAGACAGCATGCCATTGTACATTGTGGCATTCACCTTGTCCACGATGTCCCGCCATATTCCATTTTTGGTGCCCAATGACACGTTGGAGGTGATGAACAGTTGTTGATGGTGTTCCATCACCTCCGTGACCAGGATCCTGTTTTCCTGTGGACTGAACTTTGTCTTCCTCTTCTTCTTGTCCTTGCCCTTCCCTGTCCCCGAGGTCCCAGGCTGGTCGTCCAGGGTGCTTGTGGGGTTGCGCTTGTCCTCTGCGCCTGCTCCGGCTCCCTCCATGGTGCTTGGGTGTTGGTCATTTTGTGTTTGTGTGTTTTTTCTACTTTTCTACTGGTTTTTCCCACCTGCCATGTGTGTATTGCAGGCCTGGCGCTGCTTATCGCTGATTTCCTCATCGCGCTTTGGCCCATCGCATGTTTTTTTGCGTTGAGGTTTGTGTTTTTATCACGGTCGCGGTTGTTGTATCGCGGACATTGGCCGCGTTTTCGGGGAACTATCGCATGGTACCGCCGTGTTGTGAATTCCAGGTTAACACAGGGTTATTTTCCCGCGATGGGCTGCGATGTGTAAAGTTGCGTTAACATTTTTTGGAGATATTTAGCACACGTTCTTGTGAATATCCCCCTTAATGTGTTCACCATTAGGCTTGGTACCCAAAAAGGAAAGGGGGAAATATCACCTGATTCATAACTTGTCAAGTCCACTGGGGTTGTCAGTCAATGACAAACTGGATCCAGAACTGTGCGCAGTGTGTTACACCACATTTGACACTGCGATAAAAAAATTACAGAGGTTAGGCGAGGGAGCCCTGATGGCCAAATCCAATATAGAAGCTGCTTTTCGCCTCCTACCGGTGCACCCAGACGACACCATGTTGTTGGGCTTTACTTTTGAGGGGAGTTTTTTCATGGACCTTTGTATGCCAATGGGATGTTCTATTGCATGTGCGGTGTTTGAAACATTCAGTCGCTTCCTAGAATGGGCGGTTCAAGAACTCCTGACATCAACAGATGTGGTACATTACTTAGATTATTTTCTATTTCTAGAACCACCTGGCTTGCCAGCTTGCGGGAAGGCCCTGCTGGGCTTCCAGCGGTTGGCAGAGGCACTGGGGGTACCTCTGGCAGAGGAGAAAACAGAGGGACCAGCAACTCAACTAACTTTCTTAGGCATCGAAATAGACACCATAGCCGGGGTTTGCAGACTCCCGCAAGAGAAAGTAAGAGCTTTTGAGGCCGCCATAGATGACTGTTTAGCGGCACGCAAGGTTACCCTGCACCAGCTGCAGGTCCTACTGGGAAAGCTGAATTTTGCGCTCAGAGTGATACCCATGGGCAGAGCATTTTCTAGGAGCATAGCCAGGGCAATGTCCGGCTTGCGGGCAAAGCACCACCACACTAGGCTCTCCACAGAGGTAAAAAACGATCTGGGCACATGGAAGGAATTCTTGAGGGGATTCAATGGGTCAGTACTGTGGCAACAACCAACACAAGCGAATGCAGAGTTAGAGCTTTACACAGATGCAGCAGGCAGCATAGGGTTTGGGGCAGTGTTGGGCACCAAGTGGTGCATGCAGCACTGGCCGGCGGAGTGGGTCGTGTCTGGGTTGACCCGCAACATCACATTCTTAGAGCTATTCCCTATCATTGTGGCATTGCATCTTTGGGGCACCCTCTTGGAAAATAAGCGCATCGTGTTCTGGTCTGACAGCATGTCAGCAGTGATGGCAGTGAACAACCAGAGGGCCAAGTGCCCATGGGTACTTCGCTTACTTAAAGAACTGGTTCTGGGATGCCTTCAGCGCAATGTATTGTTTATTGCAAAACATGTGCCGGGGGTAGACAACGCAGTAGCTGATGCCCTGTCCCATTTTAAGTTAACAGAATTCAGAGCCCGATGGCCTCAAGCAGACAATCAGATGACGAACTTCCCGGAGAAGCTATGGAAGCTTGGTGCCCCATTGCCCCCGATCTGATAGCCGAGTCCCTGGTGCCCAAGACAAAGAGTATGTATGAGAGGGCTTGGCAGTTATACTTAGCGGTCATACAGAGGGCAGGGAGAACAGAGAGATTTACACCACAAAGTGTCCTGCTATTCATAGTGCAACAGAAAGAGAATGGTACATCGCTATCCCTGGTTAGAAGACAGCTGTCAGCAATTGCCTTCTTTGCAGAATTAGATGGGGTGGCAGACCCTACAAAAGACCCTAGAGTCAGGCGGGCGGTGAAAGGGTGGGAAAGAATGGTCCCAGGGGTAAGAGACAGCAGGAGACCCATAGACGCCAGTAGACTATCAAGTATCTTGGAGGTACTACCGCAAGTATGCTTATCCCCTTATGAGGCGCAGCTGCTGAGATTAGCATATTCCTTGGCATTTTTCGGGGCTTTTAGAATATCTGAGCTCATACCGGCCTCAAAAACAGATAGGGAAGGGGGAATCAGCTTGGATGATGTTATAATCTCAGTGGACACTCTACAGGTTAGAGTGAGAAGGTCTAAGACAGACCCGTTGGGGAAGGGAGTATGGGTCCAGCTAAGAGCAGTGCAGGGGGCCAATTATTGTCCCGTGGCCTTGGCACAGAACTTTATACAAATGTGGCCTGGGGGAGGAGACAATAGGCTATTGGTACATGCAGACGGAACCGCCCTCACAAGATTCCAGTTCACACGAATATGCAAGCGATCCCTGGCGTTGCTGGGGGAAGAAACGGCCCATTTTACGTCTCACTCTTTCCGCATTGGGGCGGCCACGACGGCAGCGGTACTAGGCCTCTCATCTGAAACTATCAAGAAAGTAGGCAGATGGAAGTCATCATGTTTTGAGCGTTACGTGAGACCCCAACTGGCCTAGACAGCCTGGGGGGCCACAACGGCGAGTGTAGTATCCCTCGCCTAACGAACTCTTCCCTTTTTTCTTTCTATTTTGCAAAGTCAATGCAGTGGTCTCGAGGCAGCGGATGCAGGTATGCTGGTGTGGCCACTCCTTTATGCGCAGAGCAGGGCAATTTTTCAGCAATTCACGGGAAGAAAGATCGCAGAGGCTAAAGGGAATCGATCACCATTGGATAGGGATTGGAGGGCAACGGTTGAAGGATCTCGCGGCCCACTTGCAGAGCGCCTGGCTAAGGGCATGCCCGTCCCGGACGTGCTGGTGATCCACTCAGGGGCAATGACATGATCCCGGCGGGCCGGAGGGGGGTGAAAGAGGCACTTTTCTCCACACTTTCGTGGGTAAGGAAGACATTCCCAAACACTACTATATTTTGGTCAGAGGTGATTCCACGTCAAGTTTGGGCGAACAATACGCCAGCAAAGGCGGTGAACAAATCGGTGAAAAAATTGAATCAGGCAATGGCAAAGCTATTGGCATGATCACCCATACGACCCATCAGGCATAACCTTATACAGGCCTCAAGGGCAGAGTTGTATTTGGCAGATGGAGTGCATATGTCCAACGCAGGGCTGGAGTTGTTCATCCAGACCATTTTAGGAGCCATGGCAGTGGAACAAGAGTGTAAAGCGGGGGGAGGTCGAGAGCGCCAGTAAGCTCCTCGTCCTGTGGCGGGGTCCTGGGCAAGAGAAATGGTGGGGACTCCATTTTGGCGGGGGCTGCTTGGTCCTGGAACAGGGCGGGCAGTCAATTGGGGGCTCCGGGCTGGCAGGAGAGGGGGCTGACTTGCTGGTGGTCCTGGACTCTCCGGCCCTACCCGAGATACCGGCGCTTGTAGTAAGCAATTTTGGGAATCTATCTGGTGCTCTGGTGGCCGACTGGTGGTTACCACAGATGAGAGCAGGGAAATTGGTTGTGGCCTGCTGGCACAACACGCTGCAAATGTGCCTCTGGAGATCCAGGAATGTAAATTCAATATGCAAACCATGGCTTAAAATGTATAATTCATAAGCCTACTGTTTATAACAAATGCGTGTTGGTTTTGGTTTATAATAAAATGATAAAGTTGGTCAAGAGTTGACAGTGAATCAACAAAATAAAATTGCGGTCTCTGAAGGTTAATAAAGACTACGCAGTGAAGACCAACTACAGACTTGGTGTGTTTCATGGGGAAGAGGAAAGGGGTTGGTGTGGCTAAATGGACAAGGGGCGAATCGCACGTAGTATGCCCACTATGATGGGCACCACCCACACCTAGGGGTGTGGTGCCTTTAGTGGCATCTCGTACGGGAGCCAGAGTAGGGTCTCTTCCGTTGCACGAAGGGGAGGGGGCGTAGCCGGAAATCTCCCGAGAGCATCACTAAGGTGCTCGGGCGACCCCTTACTAGGAGGGGGTTTAAAAGGCCAGGGACAGGAAGGGGAAGCCCTCTTTGTCGTCTCACCACGGGCTGAAAGGTGGACCGGATCTACAGGAAGTTACCCACCCACCCATCATTAAATTTAGAGGTTAAACCGGCGGGGTCCTGGGCAAGAGAAATGGCGGGGACTCCGTTTTGGCGGGGGCTGCTTGGTCCTGGAACAGGGCGGGCAGTCAATTGGGGGCTCCGGGCTGGCGGGAGAGGGGGCTGACCTGCTGGTGGTCCTGGACTCTCCGGCCCTACCCGAGATGCCGGCGCTTGTAGTAAGCAATTTTGGGAATCTATCTGGTGCTCTGGTGGCCGACTGGTGGTTACCACAGATGAGAGCAGGGAAATTGGTTGTGGGCTGCTGGCACAACATGCGGCAAATGTGCCTCTGGAGATCCAGGAATGTAAATACAATATTCAAACCATGGCTCAAAATGTATAATTCATAAGCCTACTGTTTATAACAAATGCGTGTTGGTTTTGGTTTATAATAAAATTATAAAGTTGGTCAAGAGTTGACAGTGAATCAACAAAATAAAATTGCGGTATCTGAAGGTTAATAAAGACTACGCAGTGAAGACCAACTACAGACTTGGTGTGTTTCATGGGGAAGAGGAAAGGGGTTGGTGTGGCTAAATGGACAAGGGGCGAATCGCACGTGGTATGCCCACTATACCACTACTTACTGCAAAGTTCATTCGGAAAGCAACAGTGGTCCTTTTTCACTTTTCTAAAAAACAATATTGCTTCGCAAGGTTATGGAAGCATGAGGTGTTCATCTGCTGAATAGAAAATGAAAGCAGTAGTTACTTAGACAATAAGGCAATGCAATGTTGAGTTGCCAATAAAAGATTCTTAAAGCTCTTAGTATGTGCCTATGTCCTGAACTGTAGTCTGCACTGAGACTATAGCATGCATGGCTCAGCCCTTTAAAGGGACAGCCACAGAGCTCTCCAAAGCCCCTTTAGTGTTGTCTTCACTATGCACAAATATTAAGGTTACTGGCTGACTCCGTGTCATCGGGCACACTTTGATCCAGTCCGGGTCTTTCCATTGACAAATAATTATTTTGATTGCTGCAAGTCATACTGATTTGAGGAAGCTGGTGGATGTTGCTATCAGATCATTTCCATTTTTACCAATATTATCTGCTCTGTGTTAATTTAAAATGCCCCCTTTGCCACTAAATTCTTTCCAGATTTAAACACGTAGCTGGCCTGGTGTGCTTTAAAAAGTTCCATTTGCTATTTTTCGTGAAAAGTCCTCGAGGAAGAATGCGAATTCCCCCATAAACTGTATTTCACTTTCATTCATTTTCTACTGATTTCACTGGCCAGGTGTGCTTTAAAATGCCCCAATTTCATATCAGTTTCTACCTAAAAAGGCCTTTTTCACGTTCCCTCTCGTTTTGGACAACATTAACTTCCCACCACGCTTTACGTTGAACCTCGTAATCCAATGTCTCAGACAAATTAGCTGTTGTAGATCTAAAACTCTGGCCAGGGACGTAGCTTCAGGGGGGTGTTTGAGGAGTTACACTCACCCCAAAAATACATTTTCTGGCAAATGGTTGTATACAAGTGGTTTCAGTCGGGTATGGTGAGGTGAGTATCGGATTTCACCAGGACTTTTTACAAAACCACAGACAAAACAAGCATTTGCAATGCAATAGGCCTTGCATTTACGCGAGTTTGAGCTATTGGCATTGTAAATGACAATGCCAATAGCTTAAACTCTCGCAAATGTGAGACCTATTGCATTGCAAATGCTATTTTTGGAAAAGCACCCCATGCCGCGCTTTCACGTTAATGGCAGTCATGCCCTTTTCTTTAGGCCCGGCTTGTCTAGAAAAAGGGGCGTGGCCGCCATTAAAGTGAAAGTGCTTTATGGGGCGCTTTTACAAAAAAAGCATCTGTTTGTCAAGTTGACAAACAAATGTTTTTTTTTGTACAAGTGCCCCATGCCGCGGTTTCACTTTAATAGCGGCCGCGCATCTTTCTTTAGTCTAGCTGTGTCTAAAGAAAGAGGCGTGGCCGACATTAAAGTGGAGCGCCGTAAGGGGCGCTTGTAAACCTAAAACTGAATAGTAAGAAGAAAAAAAACATGCAGCCGCGTTCAGGCCGCAAACAACGAACTAAAGGCACAGCCCCCACTGTATCAGCGTGCTGGGAAAAAAAAAATGAAGCTTTGGAGGAGAGCGTGTCTTGCCTGCAACAGCAGGCAGGATCAAACCATTTAACTAAATAGTGCTCAGAGGCTGCAATTAAAGCCTAACGCGCAACAAAACATGTAACAGGGGGTGTCCTGATGGGAGGTTACAAAATGAGACAAGGCGGTACTAAGGAGGGACTACTAAGGCTATTGACCAATGAAAAGCCACAGTTTACAAAGGACAATAACCCAAGCCCATGAAAAATATGGGCGGAGAGTGGGCGGAGCTTCAAGTCCATACCTGAATACAGCATGCCACACAGAGCAGCGCATGCGCTGCCCAGGCTCGACCTAAAAAAGCACACACACACACTCCCTCTCTCTGTTTTGAAAGTCTTCAAAACTGTTGGTTATAGTACCCCTATCTATCCGCATTCCTTTCCCATTCTACTGCCCCTTAAGTCCCTCTCATGCGCTCTGTTTATCATGTAATGTATTTTAGCATTGTATGCTAGTGTGATTGTTGGAAAATCTGAAGCTCAACCACCCCCTCTCCCCCCAATCTTATTGACCAAGCTACGCCCTGACCCTGGCTGTAAATGTTTTTAAACCACATGTTATGTTATGTTATGTTATGTTATGATAGGCTAGGCTAGTCTAGAATAGATTTGGTTAGGTTATGTTGTTTTGTTGAGCACAGCCATGCTAGATAATCCTAATAATGTCTAACTTTCTCTCAAGATCCTTTGTAATTAATAATCCTGGTGCTGAGCAGGTGTGTAGTAGCCGCTTCTAGGGCGACTTGAGGAATTAATCGAAGAGCCAGGTCTTCAGCGTCTTGTGGAAATGAAGCACTAAAGAGGAAGCTCTCATGTGTAAGGGAAGGTCGTTCCATGGTTATGCAGCGACATTAGGGCATTGTGTCATAGCTCTGATACAAGTGCTTTAAATGCTGCATTTATCACTAATATGCATAAAAGACCCCATAAGAGATAGGCAAGTGCAGATTAAGAGCTACATGTTTTCCTAAAGATTTCTTAAGTGATATTCTGCAAACCGATGAGTTATTAAGATTGGTGTATGGCCCAATACTTTTCTGAATAAAAAACTGCAAGCTCTCATTGTAAAATTGTTTCTGCACCCTCTCCAGCTAAAAGCCCCACATTTTTCAGTGCAGTCGCAGCCCAATCAGTTAGAAGTCCATTACAACACCTCAGTACTACTGATTTGATCTGTGAAATTATCACAATATGACTTTTCATCCAAAACTGTACGCTCTTCACCGGCTGTTTTATGCTTTGTTATCAGTAGGGAGGGACTTGTGGTCCCTCCTTAGTAGGAAATTAATTTGCTCAATGTTCGTTTTCTACCTGTTTTTTAAATCTATTTTGTACTTCAGCTGAAGCCGATGGCTGTCATGACCAACCCTTCTCAGGACACACCCCATCTTCTATGGCTGCCATGCCGGGAGCACGGCAAACGACAGACGCGTAGACAATCCTCACATGTGGTGCTTACAGATTTTGCTTTTAAATCTTGCATCAAAATGACTTGTGGTGCTTACCTAAAGGCCACAGCTGCAGTCTGATCCTGACACACCTTAGTGTAAAGTTAATTAGTACATTAAAGTTGTAGTAACATTCATCAAATAATACCTTGTAGTACAGTGCTGTATGCTCGCAGCACGAACCTACCATGAGGCCGCCAGCCCAGACTTAAAAAAATATCTCCTACAATATAAACTTGCAAAACCACTGGATTTTGGAGCACAGAGTGAACCATCAGTATAATACCTAAATCTATATTGGGATTTCAAGGCAATATTTCTAGAACATGATTTGCAAGGATTTAGGAAAGGAAGTTTTTTTCCTGCCAGTGAGGTATAAGGTTATGTGCATTGCTGTCTGGAACAATAATGTGTGGCCTTGTTGGAATTTTCTGAAAGTCAAACGTATAATTCCCTTTTGGCACACCAATTCACAAACACTCCTCATGTACTCATACATCCACCCATGAATTACTGGCACAAAAATTGATCCGGATATCGAAACACTTATAAGTACAATTTAATCAAAAGATCGCCAAAATATTAAAACGTCACTAAAAACATGAATAATACATCATTCAAATTCTAAAATTGGAAAGGACTTCAAGAAAGACAGTCACATTTGTCATAAAGTGCATTAATTTGTAAAAACATATAAACTGAACATCATGCAAATCATCAGTTCTTTGTCAAAATATCGTTCAGTACAAAACAAATTTAATGACAACACAAAGCGTTGATGCGTTTCGGTGGGTTAAAACAGTGGAACCACCTTCCTCAGGACAACAACTATTTTCTTCTCTCCGCTCCTATACTCAATTGTCAAACCTATTTAAAAGAGAAACATATGCATTCTGTTTTGTTTATACAAGTCTCATGACGTTTATAATTACAAACTGTGCATTACATCACTACAATTTTATACCATCTTTCTCATAAGTGTTCCTGTATCCGTCAGTTCAAACACTGACCCATATCAGACCATTCCAAGCCTCATTCGTACTTTCATCATCTTTGATGAACATGCTCACCTATCCGCCAATTCATTCTCATGGCCACACTTATTATTTATATTTCCTATTTACTCATCCCGGTAATGCACTCACCAGTTTAAATTCAATCAAGCACCCGTTCTCATGAGGCGTATCTCGATTACAAGTTCACATATGACCCTCTTGTTTAGTTTAAATCTGCATCGGTTCTCACTGGGAGTTAAACAACTTCCCACGTTCAATTAAAAACGCCCCAGGATAAGTACCCTGAAAAGCAAGGAGAACTACATTATCTCTCCTGTCCTTTACCGCTTAGAGTTTCTTCTATTACCTATCAATCCTAGGCGCTTACCTTAGGTTCTGTTTAGTCGCCTTAGTTTATGGGTCCGCGTGTGTTTCATATAACAAACAACATATTCTTGGTCCGCGGACCTCTTTTTCTTCCCGTTTTCGCCATGACATCAGTGCGCATTACCACACGTGGTCCTGACTCCTTTGGGTCACGTTGCGTACTCATGGTTTCCATCTTAAAAGAGTGCAGTTGTGATGTTTAAGATCTGTTATTGCTATTGTGCTCATGTCTTAGAAATAGATTTCCCTTTGCAAATATGACCTAATTTACCTGCCCTACTACTCACGTATTCATGTAGTTGCATTCTCGGCTATAGAGCTCATATGAATTGCACAATGCAGATCTCAGTCCCACATGGGTAAGCCTATTTTTAACTTCCCAGTCTCGGCGTGACCTCTGTACGTATTATCTCTTTCAGTCATATTACATACTAATGGTCGCCATCTATGTAAGGTGCAATTGTTGTATATCGCCCCATGTTCTATATTTATTATCACTCATATTTCTGAGTTCTTATCACTATTGTGCTCATAGATTTCCTCTTATATTACCTTAAAAAGTGTGATGGCCCTCACAACGTGATTTCCAGCCCTACTAGTCCTCCTTGTTGGAATTTCTCCAGAAGTAGCTTTTTGTTCTTACACCTGGGGGGTGATTTACCCCTTGATGAGACAGAGGTAGAGGAGGCCTTCGCCCACAGGACAGACATGGTTAGTTAGGCAGGATTCCCCGGTGTGAGAGTCTCCCTGCTCCTACTGGTAGGTATTTGAAGTATATTGAGAAGAGGTGCAACAAGAACAGAGAGTTCTAGCAAGGTTGTTCGTAAATGCCTTGAACCCACGCGATAGGTGACATAAAATCTGTTAATCTATAAAACACTTCGAGAACCTGGAGCATAATGGCTGCAAAAAAGTGGATGGGTGCCACTTCAAAGTCGTTCTATTGTTGAATAGGTAAAGGGAGAGAAATGTCTAGTAATCAACTATCAGGATTTCACACCAAAATCTCAAGCTTGTGATAATTTGAGGTAGGTTATATCCCAGCCAAATTAATAAACTCTATTGGCTGCCGGAGCCCCTGTTGGTCTCAGTGTTGTCCCAGGATTTTTCTGCCAAATTCTCCAATGCTATCCTCAGAAACACGAGGACCATTTACCTATCACTGAAGTCCTTGCGCTGCTACAACACCAAATGTCTGGAGGCCATAAAGAAGTGCTGGAAAGAGTTGATGTTAAGCCTTCTAGATGAGAGAGAACTGAAACATTCCAGATCGGCCCAGAGGGTAACACAGGGATACAACAAGAGTAGTTCATTATAGCCTGAAGCTGTTACTTTGAATGCAGTGTCTCAGTAAACAGTCAAAATTGAAATTTGGCACCAGCACAGGACTATTATTCTAAAGTTCTGTCATTCAGAGGCACAGTCCCAGGACAACTTCATAAGAATCATTAGCAAGTTTACAAACTGGCAAGATTGTCCAACAACAGTGGTACATCTCTCCACTTGTGTACAGTACAAGAGTCCCTGGAAGACTGTTTTGTTCACCCAGGCCCCTTCTCCTGATGGTTGTGAAGCCCACCCTGGCATTCAGTTTTCATCAAGCCAGGACTGTGATTTGGATGGATGTAACAGAGTAGGTCACCCTGCAAAAGATCTCGGTTCAAGATCCCGGTAGTCAGTAGCCAGAAAGAGATTCTGCGGGACATTTATAGGTGTAGCCTGCCTTTGCCCAACAGAGGAGTGGTAATGTATCTCATCCTCCCAGGACTATGACTTGTTTTGGTGTCAAGCGGCTTAGGCTCGAAGGGCCTCCTTACAAATCCTGGTGTATTTAGGGTGGTAATACCACTCTCAGCAAACATCAATATGCAAGGTGCAGTACTTACCAGGTCCAATATTATCTCCAAATTCTTAGGTTTGCACCTCAAAATGGAGTATGGCACAGTAATGCAACATATTCCCCCCATTCTCTGGTGTGGTACTCTAACTGTTGTGATTATACCAATCTACATTCATTTATCAGCCTGCCTTGACAGTGATACTGTCACCAAACGTTATGTGACTTAAAAAAAGAGCTTTCAAAGTACTACTAAGGGAGGGGCTGACGCTCCACCCAGATGTTCGCCCTATCTGGTGTAGAGCATTTAATTAGACCACAGTTGTGTGCTTCCACTTAAAATAGTGCTTGTATTGCACTTTTTGGTTTGCGGCAAAGCTTATAGAGCAGGACTGAGTTGGTTATAGTTGCAATCCAAGGATCATGAATATACGCCTGAAAATATTTTGAAATGTTATGAAAAAAAGAAGTAGGCGTGATGTATTTATTGTGAAAAGCATATGTTAAAAACAATAGGCATTTAAAGGTGGATAATTATTGCTATGTATTAAAGTCTACTGTTAGGTATTTTGTTACATAAAATTTCAGAAATAAGGTTTGTAGGATTTTGGTGTTGTTTTCCCCCACTGACAAACCCTAGAGGTCGAATAGTTCCACTGTAATAATTCTTGCTAGAATCTGTTTGGAAGGCCTGACATGTTTAGCTGTCTGCCAGGATCTTGTAATAATAAATCATTAAAAATACAAACATTCATATATATATATATAAATGATTTATCCATAAAGATACATTGTGGGCCTTAGGGTCAGTCTTATTCTGCCAATGGTCTGTCCGAGTGTCACTTACACTGCATGAGGTAATGGCTCAGTTCACATCAGTCGTTACTTCTCTTGCCTTGTGAAGTGAATGGCAGCAGTTTCTGATCACATGTACAATCTATCTGAAAAGGATTGTGCTTCAGTCCCAGAGCTGGTTGGACAGTCCTTTAGTTTTCAATTTTCACTTTTTATTATTCCACTTTCAGTCATTTTCCTCCTTTTATTTCGATTGTCCTTAAGATGGTGCTACAGCTCTCTAGACAGTGCTAGAAGGTTGTTTGCTTGCTATTGCTGCTCATTTCATCTGCGGTGCGCCGCATCCCACTTGGTCACTTTGTCTAATCCTAGCAGCCATTATGGAATGCTGTTTCCCTAGAGTATCAGAGTATCATTGTTTTACCATTCCAAGATGGCCAATAGACTGTGTACAATACCTCTGCAAGAAAGACACACACTGACTTGTTTACCTTTGTCATTGCAAGCACATGCCAGCAGTATTTAGATGACAGCATGTTTTCTTTTTTCTACTTGTATTTCTTGACCTTTTTTGTCTATGTTGCTGAGTGTGTGTGTGTTTTATTGTGGTTATGTGAGAGAGCGAATTCAAGAATGAGTCAGTGGATGGATGAATGGATGCATTAGTTCCCGAGTACATGTATAATGACTTATTGAGTGCTTAAACCCATCAACGGCACAAAATGTACTTTGCATCATAAACCAAAACTGTTGGCATTGCCATTGCTTGTTTAAGGCTGAGACAGAAAGTATGGCATTAGGATGTGCCTCAGCAGAGTTTAGGATTATGTGGCAATGAAATATTTTGAGCGGAGAAAACCTTGGTGATGACATTTTAATGTAGGCAAAAGCAATACGAAATTTTAAGACATCCTGCAATAGCAAAAATGTAAACTACAATGATTTTTTAGCTATTACCATCTAAACAAATTGTAATTTTTCCCAGTGGCTAAGGGTAACAGTTAGCGCAAGGTCTAATGTTAGAATTAGAGAGAGTTAGAGTAAACAAGTTGTAAGGAAAGGTTGATTGATAGCTTTAGATTCATTTTTGGATTAGGTTTATGTATTGGATTAGGATTAGATTGGCCGAGGGCAGTTTCAAGGCATGTGCTCTATACCAGAATTTGTTACAATGACTCATATATCAAAGGCCGTAACATTGGGTCAAGGGCTGACTTGCCTTCCTATGGCTCGGTCCAGAAAACCGACCGGAGGAGACTTGTAGGGAGTTTTGTTTAGCTCCCAATGTGGCCCTCAATATGATGTTGAGATATCCTCTCACCTACTCTTGAGGATTGCCATCCTGTAGACATCCACTTGAGTAAACATATGACAACAGTCTCCTGTTGCCATATGTTTACTCAAGTGAATGTCTACAGGATGGCAATCCTTAAGAGCAGGGATGGCTGAAAGGTTCATTAGTACATTTCATATTTTTTTTTAACACCAGAAAAAAACATCCTGGTTAAGTGTAGTCACACAATCGCTACATCCCTATGAAATCTAGGGATGTCTGTGGAACGTTTCTTCCATCATTTGTGCTCACCTCATCTTTTGTGTAAGTATATTGACATGTGTAATGGGGCTGTTAACACATAAGGAAGGTTTGTAAATATTCAAAAAGGGACCACTTTATGTGTGTTCAATAACATCTTAATTGTCATTGCTCCTCCCTTGAGCACAGCCATGCTAGATAATCCTAATAATGTCTCACTTTCTCTCAAGATCCTTTGTAATTAATAATTGTAAAATAATGCAAAATGTTGCACAGATTGGGGTTTAGCTTAGGGTCAGCCAGTTTTTTCTAATGCTTTGTTGAGGTGTGATACACATTTTGGAGCAGCCCACAGAAGAATATGCATGGAGTGGGCTATACAGCTCCAGACTCTAGAATTTTGAAAATGCTGTTCATTTTTTCTGTTTACATGTCCATCTTCATTGGAAAGGGGTGAACTAAATATCAGGCAAAGGAGTTTGTCTCTGCTCTCATAACCTGCTCTCCATTGAACTACAATGCGAGTACAGCATGAGCAGTGAGGCTAGAGACACATCATAGTCCCAACACTCACAAAGGTAATTAACTAATTCAGCTACAGGATCCACATGTCATCCTCCTGGACATGGAGGGTGACAGGACCACCACATAGTGGGTTGCAACATTTTGACACTCTCTTAAACTGAGATCCATCTGGCTTGTACATCATCCTGCATCATGTAATTGCCTCTGTCTGACCGGGGCAGTGATACCCTGCCTGGTAGCCATTTGGCTTGTGCGTTGTCATTCAGGACATCATTTGGTCCGATGCTTCTGTTACAGGGGTTCAGTGACACCCTATCTGGTTGTACACATCTGTAGTAGTGTGAGCATGCTGTTGGCCTCCCGGTTGTTTGCTGGGATACAGTACTGCTAGTTTTACATAAATTATTACTAAGACTATAAATATTACTGACACTAATTGTTGGACCGGGCTCTTTCTGCAGGGACATCCCACATCTTTTCCCTCTTTTACTCAAACCCTTTTTTTTTGGCTTTTATGACTGCGCACTTTGCTAACCAGTCGTATAGTGCTTGTGGTTTCCCTTTTTAAACATGGTAACATTTGGATACACCATATTGGCACCTTTAATTGACTTATATGTCCCTAGTAAATGGTACTTCATGCACCCAAGGCCTGTAAATTAAACACTACTAGTGGGCAGCAGCATTCCATGTGCCACTCACTAAAGTAAACCCTGTAAAACATGTCTCAGGCCTGCCAATGCAGCCCGCAGTGCAATTCTAAACTGCCTGACAAAATACAACTTTTGCCAGGCCTAAACCTTCTATTCTTAATACTTACAAGTCGCCCCTAGGCGGCCCTAAGGGCTCAGAGGGCAGGATGCCTGGTATTTAATAAGTAGGAAATGTGTACTTAAGTTTTACATTGCCTGACAGTGAAAAACTCCTAAAGTCATTTGCACTGTTATAAGGCTATCTCTCCAATTGACTAACACTGGGTTACCTTATTATACTTAAAACGTGATGACTTCAGTTTGGGAACTGATTTGAATTTCAATTTAAAATCTTCTTCAAGAGTAAAGTTGGATTTATGTTACTTTTCTGAAAATGCCACTTTTAGAAAGTTAATGTAAATAGAATAGCGAATGCACTCCTTCCCTTATCTTCTTGTTAATTTTTGCTGAAACTGCCAATATACGTGCGTGCAAAACAGCACCGTGAATCGTCCCATCACAGTATGTCAAAGACACAGAAAAAAGGTGCCGCATTTTGCGGCCCCAGCTGCTGCACTGCTTTGAGGAAACGAAGTATTCCATGTAAACCAAGCTTTCACTGTAAACCAAGTAATCCATGCTAAACCAGTCAATTTATCAGATTAGTTATCATAATCTCTGTATTTATGTAGAATCAATCCGGAGACAGGTAGATTGCACTGAATACTTTTATTCATGCATTTTCAAAACGCTTTCTGTTGCCAATCCAGGCTTTAACATGAGCGTGTGCAGTCAATCATATTTTACAACAAGACTTTCGGTATAACCCAATGCATTTCGAACCTATCTGGTTCTTCGTCAGGGGTCGCTGTAAAAAATTAGAAAGATACGCTTAGCCAACCACTCTGCTTAATGTCTCAAGAAACAAAAAACAAGATAATCATAACCCTTAACCCTTAACTTTTAGAAAGTTGGCATCTTTTGCATAAACCAAATGTGCCTTCCTGCCAGTGTCCAGGGTCACATGACTGTGAATGACTCACCTGAGGTTTGTTGTGTATTTCTTCCAGACATGGGGCCACAAGAGCCTTCGGTGCAGTTGTGTCACTTTTAATATGGCAAAAAGTGACGCACCGGTGGCGCAAGGGGCTTGTAAATAAGACCCTTACAGCCTTATTCACAAAGGTAACCTATACTTTTGAGTACGTTTACACTTTTGAGTAAGTTTACTACTTTACGGTAGTCACAAACTGCACTTTAGTAGTAACTTACACTTTTGTAGTAATTTTCTCATTTGTTATAAGTCCAGCACTACACATGGCCAACCACTGGTACTGCAGCACCCTCTCATAGAAAATAATGAACGAAGAAACGTGCTACAAAAGTGTAAGTAACTTTATCAGTGTAGCTTGTGAATAGCGCTTTGTAGTACATTTTGTAGTACCATTGTAGTGCTACAAAACTTACTACAAAGTACAGTTTATGTATCAGGTCCATAGAGTTTGTATGTATTCGCTATCCAAACTGCGTGCAATTCAGTATGTTTGGACATTGATAGAAGGCAATGACTATACTATAAGACTGCCTTCCATGTTCCACATTGGTGTTTTGAAACCTATTCAGCCATAAGGGGTAAGAATGCTTTCTTGCTTTTGGGAGAACGGACTCATTATCTGTCTCATTAATCAGATTTTCTCAATTTTCTGCACAAAATAGGTAAACAAATGCTGAAGGGGGCAAACTAAAGACACCCCTAAGCAAATAAATAAAAATATCACTCTTCAATGAAGGTGTTCTTTACGTTGTCGATGTAAATAAGTATGTAATACACCTGGTTCCTCTGTCACTCATGGCCAATTGAAATTCCCTTGAAACATTCTTCAGTGAAACAGAGAAGGGATTTCTGGTTACAATTTTGAGTCCAAGTAAACGAGCAGAAGTGGAGGGGGACTAAAGTGATTCCAAAGAAAACACATCTGAATGCACTTAGGGTTGGCGGGATGATGGTTTCTACTAGTTTTAGTACATAGCCTGCACAATAAATGAAGTGATATGTAAACACTGGTACATCAGTGCTTCAGAGGCCATTGACTACCATCAAAAAAGAGAAGCAGCGGATTGCCTATAAAAGTGGAAGACATGAAAAAGATGCTTTCATGACGGTTGGCGCCTAGATAAATTTACCTCGCTTCCCAGCGACCACTGCCCAAGGAGAGGACCATCAAATGTGGTTGCGGCTTCAGTCACAGCATGACCTGCAGATTATTGCTGTTCCATCTTCATTACCATTAACAAATAGAAGATGAAAGGCAGAATTACATGTGACAAAAGCTATGTAAAGTAATGTCGTTATAAGCACATGTGGTGTGTATTACTCTAGGAAAGTCGAGCAAAAGTTCAAGAGTCTAGTAGTTAAGTTCAAAGCAGAATCCAGAGTGGAGAGCAGGCATCAGATCCACATGCAGCTTTGTGGAAGAGAATTAAGTGATAAAGGCTGTATTGAGAAGAGGACAAAAACAAGCGAAAAAGAAAAGGAACAGGGATAACACAGGCAAGCTATTTCTCCATTCAGAGCATGCTTTTACATGCGTTTGCCAGAGTATGACTTGGGGTCATTGTGATTAAATATATCTAAGAACATTAGAAGAATGCCATGGTTTATTTTTGAACCCATATTCTGCAATACATAATTGTAATTAATTTTCTCTCCATGAAAAGGATATTATCCTGTGGGCTCTGGCCGCCATCCCATGTATCCGCAAGACAACGGCCGGGTGAAGATCCTTCTCCTACCTTACAGCAAAGACCTGGAACCCCCTGCCTCTCTCCCTAAGGCAATCACTGTCACTGCCCCAATTCAGGGAGGACATCAAGACCTGGCTCTTGCGACAAATCTGCAGTCCATCACCCCCGCCCCCCCAGCACCCTGAGACCCTTACGGGTGAGTAGTCACGCTTTACAAGCCACTTGATTGATTGATTAAAAATATATTCCGCTGTCCAATGGTTCGTTTTATTGTTATGTGGATTATGACCTTCACGGTGCCACCACTAGAATACATCTGTGCTGTGTTGCCATTACCATTGACATTCCTCCCAATGCAGGGTTACTAACCATGCTTACTGGTGAGCAGATCATGGAGTCTGACAAATATTTATTGTTAGAGAAGTTTTCCTGCGACATCAATACTGCATTCCAATATCTTTACTGGAGATCAGAACTCTTTACTACAGTCCCCATATTCTGCTCTTTCAGGAAACCCAGAGAAACCGACATGGTTTTAGTAGAACCTGTCCCATCTGTCATCTTCTGCAAGGGTGAAGTGTCAAACTTGGACCTGGACCAGTCCATCTTAAGTGGGGCTGAATCCAGCTCTTAGTCTCATAGGATTTTTGCTTTCTCAAAGAACTCTGTGGACTTTTGATCCTTTATAAGTATCATAGGTGCAGGTTCAAGAAGAGAACATTTTAAATCTCATTCTCACAATTCTTGGCAGAGATGATTTTTTTTCTATTTGCCCATGGTTTCCTTGATGCGGTGTACTGAAATAAATAATGTTTGCTCTTTGATTATTGATATAGCATGGTGGGGAAGCCTGTCCTGTATGTTTGTGTTGAAGAAGGCATACAATGAATGGGGACATTGAATTAAGGGTCTTATACTTTATTCATCCAAATCCCCTCAGTTGCAAAGAGAGACCCATTTATAAGCCTCAGTACTCATTGATCATTAATGACACATGGGTCTGTTTTCTTTTTTCCATAAACCAAAGAAGTGGGTTTTCATCTGCAATCAAGGGCTTCTAAATCAATGCTAGCTGCTAAAAATGTATGTGTTCCAGGCCATCAATTTGGTTCTCCAACAGGCCGACCCGGTATTCCTGAGTGAGCTGAGACGTCTCTGGGTAATTTTTTCATTTCTTCATAGTCTGACACTGGATTTCAAGATATCAATATGCATTACCAGGTTCATGTTTGCTTTCAGTAGGGATATTTTCTTTAGGATTGTTTTTTTATTTCCTCAAACGACCCTAAGATGTTCTTGAATTGCTTGGAGAATAGTTACACAGCAAGAGTTTATCCAAGCACTTCCATCAATAGAACCCTTTGGAGGGTAATTCCTCTTTACAATGGTACAAGGCAGGGCATAATCATAGGACTGCTTGATTATTCATTCATTTATTTTTTTATTTATACTTATAAAGCATGGGGACCACCCATAGGGCATCCTAGGACTAAACAGACAATAAAAACCATCTTCCTCAAAAATAGAGTTTATGGCTCCTCAAAACACACAACTTCAAATGTTTTCAAAAGTAGAGAAGACTGGAAATTCATCTGACTTCAGGTAGAAGGTGGTAGGAAAACGCTCAGCTACCACACAGTGCTTTAGTGATCCGTGGGATCACTAAGAGATTGGAAGATTGCAATCTCAGAGTTCTAGAAGGAATATATTGTTTAAAGTGTGTTTCCATGTATTGCAAATGAAAGGTAGAACGATAAAGATCTTTACACCATACCACTAGGGCTCAGTGGCGGCTCGTCAGCTAAGGTGGAGGAGCATCACCCCACTGCTTTCAGCAGTGGAAATAAAGGAAAAATAAAATGATAATCACTTGTTGTTATTATCATTTTATTTGATTTCCTGCTGCAGCATCTTTGTGGGGCGGGTGCAGCTGTTCTGCTCTCAGAGCAGGGGGTAGGAGTGGTGGGCATTCTGTAAGTGTGCAATGACTGATTGGCCAGCCCTATTGGGCCGGCCAAACAGTCATGCGTACTTTACGTGTTCTCCACCCAGGCTGCATTACAGCCTGTGTGGAGACCATGCCCAGGCTCCCATTCCCTGGCTGAGCACCAAACCACAGCGCTCAGACTAATCACAACGCTGCATTGCAGCGTTGTGATTGGTAAGGGGAGCCTGGGTGCTTCCTGTTCCTGGCTGGGAGAGACGCTGCGACGACGGAGGAGAGACGCGGCGAGGAGGTAAGGTTTCTTTTTCATCTTTTTTTACACCCCTCTCCCACCCACCCCCTGCCCCGCCACCCCCGATCTGTGCCGGCCGCCACTGCTAGGGCTTTGAAGAGACACCTTTTCTCGATTCGCAACCAGTGCAAGGATTGAAGATGACTGGAAATGTGAGATGTTTTACTTAATCCAAGCAAGAAGTGTGCAGCTGCATTCTGACTACACTGTAATATTGAAAATAGGTAGACTGGAAATCCCAGATAAAGAGAATTACCATAGTCCAGTCAGGACAATATCAAAGCTTAGATAATCGTCTTTCTTTTGGCCTCTGGCAGTAGATATGACATTTTACTTATAGTCCATTGTACCAGAAAACAGCTTGTTGACATTTTGTGCATTTTGAACAACATATTGTCATTAAATGTGATCTCCAGAGGGCTTGGTGAGAGTGCCTGAATCCTTGGGTGACCACTCATTAGACCAACATGTAGCATTGTACGTGTATGTCTGTATGTGGTATTTCTGTAGCGCGAACATAGCCAAGGCAGTGGAGCACTGTACATGGTCAAAGACAAGCATAAAGTCAAAGATTCATAGGAGCAGTAGCTGGCTTGTCGACTGTTATTGCATTGTAATGTAGTGTTCTTTAATGAGGTGCAACTTCAATTATTTCCTAAATTGGAGCAGTGTTGGGGTTGTTCTAATGGATACAGGGATGTTTTTCCAGATTCTGGCTGCATAGATGGAAAAGGCCTACTGTCTTGTTTTTTTTCTTTTTCACAGTTCATAGTCTGCAATCTTACGGTGTCATGTCTGTGGGTGTGCTGAGAACCACCAGAGATGGTGAGCTTATCTACAAGATACCCAGGAGTGCTGGTCATGATGGCACTGTAAATGATGCAGCTAGTTTTGAAAACGGTGTAGGCCGGCAAGGGGAGCCAAAGGAGTTCTATCAGGATGGGGTGATGTGATCATATGTCTTCAGACCCTGGATGAGACATGCTGTGGCATGCAGAATGCCTCTAAAGGGTGCCAGTGTGGAGTCTTTAAGGCTGTGGAGTAGGGAATTACCACCATTCAAATGCAAGAGAACGAGGGCTTGAAGAGCAGTTTTGATGTCACTTTCTGAAAAACACAGTTTCACTTTCTTTAGACAAGAGAGCTGGTACAAGATCTTATTTGTTTCTTTGGCAATGTGTTCCTTGAGGGTAAGGTTGGTGTGAATGGGTGAACTGAAGTGACTTGGTGTTCAATAAAAGTTGGGGTTCGAAGCTTTCAAGGTTCATAACATGTCATGTCATCCCCAACTGTTTTATCTGTTCTAGCACACAGTAAGTTTGTGGTTATCCAAGTTATGACAGCACGTAGACAGTCTTTAAGTCTGGCAAAATCTAATGCATTCATACAACACAAGCCCACCATGAGTTGGGTATCATTGGCATGAGAATAAAAAATACTTCCAAATGCATCAGATTTGCCAGAGGATCCCTATAGATACTGAAGAGGGTACGGCTCAACCAATGCTTGAGGTACACCACACAGCACTTATTTTCAAGTCTGAAAAATACCTCAGAGAAACTGCTCGTGAAGAACAAAGTTAGCCGATTAAGAGTCCTATCACTCATACTGGTAACCCAAAGATGCTGAAGAAGCAGTGACTGGCACACAATGTCAAAGGCAGTGGCCAGATCAAGCAAAATCAGACCAGCAGAACCATTATTATCAAGCTTTTTTCGTATATGATCTGCAACTATAGGCAGTGCTATTTCAATATGATAAAAAGCCTCAAGACAGAATTGATCATCCCCTAGAATGTCACTATCTTCAATAAATTTAGAAAGGTGATTATTAGCCTGGTTTCCGTCAAATAATTGACAGGAAAGGTGCTAAAGATTCTGGGCATTTCTTAGCAGGGCTTGCAGGGTCCAAAATAGGTGATTTTAATAAACTATTGACAATTGCTCACTTCCACTCAATTGAAACTGTCTCAGATTGAAATGAAATATTACATTGAGCTGTAGGGTGCTGGGCGAAAGACTCAGAGTAATCTAAGAACCTTAATGGGACAGGGGTTCAACAAGGAGCCAGAAGAAATGCTGTGACGCTTTGAGTAGACCTGATCAGTTGTCACCCTGTTAAAAGACAAGAGGCCCTTCCAAAGAGAACCTTCATGGGGATGGTACAGAATTATTTAAGGATAGTTGTAGTTGCCCTTGATCAAACTTTACCCACTGTCTATGCGCTTATATTTAGGAAGAGGAAATGTATCGTTTGTTGGGTCTATAACCATGAAAAATATAACTTTATGGTCATATCAGGTTGACAGTTTTTGAATTAGTAAAAAATTATGTCAAATGTATTATGACTTTTGGAAGTTGGACCTGTAACAAGCTGCTGTAGTTCTATTGCTTTACAAGAGTCTAAGGGATTCTGAGTCATAGACATTAGGGGCATCCATCCAAACATACATTAACATCTCTAACCATAAAAATGTCATCAGAAAGAAGTGTAATAAGTGTGATGCTGCTGATCAAATGATCTGCAAAACAGTTTGTGGTCTCAGTGGATCTATAGATTACTATTGTGTTGAAATTAGAGTGAGATTAAGCCCAATGTTAAGCAGAGTGTTCCTGCTGGCGGTGTAGGCACAATACCAATTTTTTTATGTTATTTCAATCACTGTAGATAATTGCAATCTCTCCCTGTCACTCGTAATGATGTTTCCCTATTGACCCAGAATTATTTAATGTACATACATTATTGAGTGAGAGTGTACAAGCAGAGACGTGAATGAGTTGAAGGCAGTGCTGTGGTCGCCTTTGGTTATATATCAAGATCTTTCATCAAAATACCTCTGAATTACCTTTGGAATATAATTACAATGGGCAGAGTTTCTAAAGACAAAATAAAGCCTCACCTCACCGCAAACAGGTTGAAGTGACAACTGGCAGCATGTACTGCCGTGTTGCTAGCTGGTGCATGGAGTGGTGCAGGCAGACTTACCTTTTGCACGCCTTTGTTGCTCTGTAGGTGTACCCGCTAAATGCGCCTGCTGTGGAGGCATGCACCAGGTCACATTATATGGTGTACAGGGGTTCCACTCATGATCTAACCTGGTTTGGAAAATCTGATGTAATTCAAGACAGAGCAAGTCGCTGCCTTGCGTTACACTGCCCCAGGAAGGTGTTCCGTGGGTGGAGCGTGGGTGTTCCCATGCATCCACCCATGTATTCTGACACATTCCCAGATTTACCAACACTGGTAGTCCTGGGAATGTGTCAGAATTGTACTCCTTCCTGATAGAGGTGCAAATATCTTTATTTCTCCTCGTTGTTTCCTCTTTCTAAGTGTGCAGCACATTTAGAAAGGAGAAAAAGCCTCTAAGCAATGTTTCCATGCAGTGAGGTGTCCCTTACTGCACAAAAACAATACTGCATATAAAGCAGCAAGCTTGCAGCATGGCGGAAGGTGCTTGCGTTGGCGCCAGGCTGCACTGAGTGGGCCAGGGCAAGGAGAGGACAGGAATGTGCCAAATCTTGATAGATATGTTGTATCCCTGCTCTCTCCTTGTCATGCAATGCAGTGCAGCAAGTTGCCTTGCTAAGTTGTGTTGCTTGATATAATGATAAATCTGAGTCACAATGTGCAGTAGAATTTACTGACTTTGAGAAGGCTACCTAAGCAGCAACATATAATAAAATATAAAATGGTTCCCATTTGGGATGCACAAAAGAGAGCTTAGTCTACAATAAAACTAAAGTCAAGGAAGCGTGTGGATTTCTAGCTGCACAGACGTGCACCAGGCCGTATTATTTAGCGTCCATAGGGCCTGTTCGTGAATTACCCTGAGACACTAGAATACTGACCTGATCACGTTCAATCCACCCAAGATAGCACCTTCGATCCAAGGAGTATCGTGAGATCAGTGGAAAGAGGGGAGTGGGTGAAAACAAACACCAGGATTACCAACAGATCTTGTTTTGACTCCAAATATTTAATTTATGGAGACCTCAATAGCAGAGCAGCTTTCTTACTTGAACTTGTGTGCATCTTATACGAATACTGTAGTGCATTAGGTCAATCAGAAACCACAAAAGTTGTTTGGTTAATCCAGCAGCAGCAAATGTGACGCTTAGCAAGTTATGTCATGTAGAACAGCAGGGTGACTGCACAGGATGTTCCCATTGCTCCCTGATCAATGTTTTAGGTGTAAGATGAATGGTGCGGGTGGATGGGTTCATTTTCTTTTTGCCTGTACTAGTTTACAGCAATTTTGGGATGATGTTTTTGAGGTAATTAGTCGTTGCATGTCTAGTATGGTTTTTCCATCACCTATGTTGTTCTTATTTGGTTCCTCAAATGAGGTGTATCAGCTAAAGAAATAAAAACGATACTTCATCTCAATATCAGTAGCTGTGGCCAGATCATTGAAAACAGCGGTACTGACAATAGGGCAATGGCTGAATAAGATATCTGGGACTCATGCCTTTGAGGAGGCATATGCCAAACGAGTAGGTGCACTTCGTGGGTTTATGGCGACCTGGACATGTTTTTCTTCATCAACGATGAATGTGGAATGATCTGTATATAATCTAGTTTTAAGTTTATTGATGTGGTTCAATGTTTTTCATGCACTTTAATAGTATCAATGCTGCTATGTAGTAGGATCTTTTTTGAATATCGATGGCATCCTTGTAAATGATCAGGTTTGTATATTGTAACAGAATCACCAGTTTTTAGCTTCTTTCTAGTTGCAATGGGCGAAGTCTATGCACATTTATAATATTATTTATGCTATGAAGAATCTGGTATGCAGACATAATATCGATTTTTTATTATCAACCTACACTATCGAGTTTTAAATATCGTAGGGACAGAATATCGAAGTTAAGAATATTGGTGACCAGAATATCGACCTTAAGGTAAATAATATCGTTTTTTTTTATATCGAAGTAAGTAATATCGAAGTAAGTAATATCGTTAGCAAAAATATCGTTGTTAATAATATCGATATTTATATTAGTGTTATGTATTTTAGCAGTTATTTTATATGTATGTGTTTAACATTTTTTGTAATGTTTTTTAATTATTTTTAAATATATGTATTAAATGTTTAGAAATTAGTAATTTAAAAAAAAGTAAATTTAGCATTTTAGTATTAGAGCGGGTTGTGGGTTTATAGGGGAATAGGGTGGGAAGTAATTTAATTATAATTAATTAATTAATATTTTTTATTTAGTTGTATTGATTATTAATTTATTGTTAATTAATTATTAATTGGTAATTAATTTTTATTAATTGATTATTTTATAATTATATTAATTGTAATTAATTTATTATAATTTTTTATTTATTGTTATTGTTAGTTAATTTATTGTTAATAATTTATTATTTTATAATTATATTACTTATAATTAATTTATTATTTATTTATTATTGTTGCTAATTAATTTATTGTTAATTAATTATTAATTGGTAATTAATTTTTATTAATTGATTAATTGATAATTAAATTAAATGTGTTATTTTTTATGTGTAGCGGGTTGTGGGTTTATAGGGGAATAGGGTGGGAATTAGTTTATTATAATTAAGTAAATTTTTAAGTTTTATTATTTGGTATTGATTATTAATTTATTGTTATTTAATTATTAATTGGTAATTAGTTTTTATTGATTAATTGATAATTTAATTAATTGTGTTATTTTTTATGTGTAGTGGGTTGTGCGTTTATAGCAGAATAGGGTGGGAACTAATTTAATGATATTTAAGTAAATATTTATTTAATTTTATTGGTATTTATTATTAATATTTTTGTTAATTAATTATTAATATGCTATTTATTTTTTTAAATTAATTAATAAGTATGTTAATTTAACCCCTACACTATCCTACATTTTCCACACTGTTACACTCACTGGAGTTGAAATAGTAATTTTAACCCTAACGCTATCCAACACTTTCCCTCCTGTTGCACTCACTGGAGTGGGAATAGTAATTTTTACCCCTACGCTATCCAACACTTTCCCTACTGTTGCACTCACTGGAGTGGGAATAGTAATTTTAGCCCCTATGCTATCCAACACTTTCCCTACTGTTGCACTCACTGGAGTGGGAATAGTAATTTTTACCCCTACGCTATCCAACACTTTTCCTATTGTTGCACTCACTGGAGTGGGAATAGTAATTTTAACCCCTATGCTATCCAACACTTTCCCTACTGTTGCACTCACTGGAGTGGGAGTAGTAATTTTTACCCCTACGCTATCCAACACTTTCCTTACTGTTGCACTCACTGGAGTGGGAATAGTAATTTTAACCCCTACGCTATCCAACACTTTCCCTACTGTTGCACTCATTGGAGTGGGAATAGTAATTTTTACCCCTACACTATCCAACACTTTTCCTACTGTTGCACTCACTGGAGTGGGAATAGTAATTTTTACCCCTACGCTATCCAACATTTTCCCTACTGTTGCACTGTTTGGAGTTGGAATAGTAATTTTATTCCCTCCGCTATCTAATATTTTTTTGTATTATTTTAGTTAATGTAGTATATAATTAATTTTAAAAATATTAAAAATAATTGTCATTTTTTTATTTGTTATATATATTTATTTAATTTTTATTTATATTATTGTTTTATTTGTAGAGATGTATTTGTAATTTATAAGATATTTTTTAACAATGTATAAGTTATTAAAATAATTATTAAAAAATATAATTAAGTATATATATTATATATTATATGTATATGTTTAATTTATTTTTACATTATATATATTAGTTATAATTTTTAAACATTTTAAAATATGTTTAACTATGTTTATTTTAAACACAGAATACTCCTTATACAGCCACAGCGGTGAGGGCTTAGTACCACAGCGCACTAGTTGATTCAAAAACTATATATAAAATTACATTTAAAGAATGTTAGTGCTCACTCCTCATGGTCCACCGCATCAAAACCAACCTTACAGAGATAATAAATTTTATAAAGAAGGAGCACCAATATCAAAACAATCAATTATTGTAGTCCTTGTAATGATTAATCTTTAGGCAGTTGATTCAATTAAGAATTCTTCTTCTTTATTGAAAATATCACAAAAGTTCATTTCAAACACGTTTGATTTTCATTCCCAAATTCCATCATTAACATCAAAACTTCAATTTCTGAATCAGCCAACGCGTTTCGTCCTATTTAGGACATCATCAGGGCTGAAATAATGAAACAAAAAAATATAATAAAAAATAAGTCAAAAAATACTATTTACAATATTACTTCATACTACCACGAAAAATTACGTAACATCATTACTTTAACTTGATTGAACAACATCTCCTGCCTATATCCATTCTACACTGTTCACAATCATCAAGATGGATGAAAAATACCAATTATCCACATTAATTATTCAAACATAAGAAAATCTTATAAGACCTGCATTAAAAACATTTAATAGAAACATATAATTCATGATCATTTCTAAACATGTAACTGTATGATATGTACATATCTAATATTATCCTAATTTGGTCTGCCTATTACCCTCCTAATGGGAGTGCCCAGAGTACTTAATGAAACATAAACCATTTAAAGACATCTGGTCCAAACCAGTGTGCCAATGTGCCAATAACCTTAATAAAATATCACTCACCAAGATTAGAAATTCATACCGATTTATTTGATGTTCAGTTCACTATTTTATTATCTTCAAGAAAATTATTCTGAAAAGACCGAAAGAAAGCCACATCACTACCAATAATATCCACTACACACTTGTGTCTCTAGAGTCATTGTCGCAAAAGAAACATCACTCACCAATCTCCAATTACAAACTTTGCATCATCAAGTCCTTCGTTTCAATTCTAAACTGCAATAATAAAAGAATGTGCAAAATTACTTCTCAAAAAAACCTTCAATAGGTTATCCTAACGGTATGCAAACCATTCCCTTCATGACACTCACCTACATCGAGTCTATTCCATGTGTTACTGCTCAGCGCGGCCCGATAAATCCCGCTGGTGTTTGCTGCCGTGTAGACCCATTCCTTTTAAATTATTCATCAACCTATCACGGACTTGCCATTATTTAATGCTCCGACCAATAAAGAGTCAGAATTTCAAGCCTACCTATTAAAAATTTCTAGTCCCCTCCGTGGTCCGCTATGCCTATTCAACCAATCACGAATTACGCTTCAGGAAACACTCCACCAATCCTTTTAAATTGTTCATCAACCTATCACGGACTAGCCATTATTTAAAGCTCCAACCAATGAAGAGTCAGAATTTCAAGCCTACCTTTTAAAATAATCTAGTCCCCTCCGTGGTCCGCTATGCCTTTCAACCAATCACAAAAGTTAATTGTGAATTACGCTTCAGGAAACACTCCACCAATGGCCACCTGCCTATTAATGTTGCTCGTTTCCTCTCTGGTCCGCTGTACCTATCGTCCAATTGCGAAAGTCCAATACCAAAAACACGCTTCAATAGCGACCAGCCCCCACGTATAACAAAACAAAATAATTCACTAGTCTAACATCCCTAATGAGTTCCGAAATGTTGAAACGAAGCTGCGCAGGACATCCGTCACCGTTCCTTTTTACCTCGAAAGAAATAACACCAAAGGCTACTACGTTACGCATGTGCCCTCTACGATCCATTTTCATTATCAAGATTTCAAAGTGGGCAGACAACCATCAATTTCCTGCTCCATACGCCCAACACCGAGGGCTACTCCGTTACGCATGTTCCCTCTACGGTCTGCTCATTATCTACATCCAATAGCGAAAGGCATTCTCAAAATGCACTGTAATGAATCATTAAATAAATTTTATTATATGAAACCCGACACTGTGTGATACACTTGAACATTTATAAAATAACGACATTACTACTTGCCTGAATATCTAATATTTCGAAATTTAGTCCCTTTTAAGGTGTCTGTTTCCTGACGAGATTCTTAAATAAAAAATATCATATTAGAACAACTGGACCTCCATAACCCAAGGAGACGATCTAGTTCAACCCAGAGTGGGAGAAATATGTTCTATATCTATGTCATCCCTGCACATATACTGTACTGCTTTTACAATCCTCTCATCCCTAGAACAATTATTATATCATAACTAGAATCGTTCCAACACCCAAAATTATTAACCCAGTGTGGCATCACATATAAATTATTTTTTGCACATTTTATTACTGGTTACAGAAAATAATGCAATTCAGGTAGGTCGCTCCCCCACCACACAGCTCCGCCTGTGTTGTCTGCCCGCTGCTTCTGCAGGTAAGATCGCCCCTCAGCTGCGGCCCCGGTGCCCGCATTTCTTGCTATCTCCCCTTTTTCCTTCTGTGCCCCTCGCTGCCCCATTTGCGTTGTGACTGTGATTTTGTCTGTTTTCCCCCCCATTTCCTTTCTGTGCCCCTCGCTGCCCCATTTGCGTTGTGACTGTGATTTTGTCTGTTTTCCCCCCATTTCCTTTCTGTGCCCCTCGCTGCCCCATTTGCGTTGTGACTGTGATTTTGTCTGTTTTCCCCCATTTCCTTTCTGTGCCCCTCGCTGCCCCATTTGCGTTGTGACTGTGATTTTGTCTGTTTTCCCCCCATTTCCTTTCTGTGCCCCTCGCTGCCCCATTTGCGTTGTGACTGTGATTTTGTTTGTTTTCCCCCCATTTCCTTTCTGTGCCCCTCGCTGCCCCATTTGCGTTGTGACTGTGATTTTGTCTGTTTTCCCCCCATTTCCTTTCTGTGCCCCTCGCTGCCCCATTTGCGTTGTGACTGTGATTTTGTCTGTTTTCCCCCCATTTCCTTTCTGTGCCCCTCGCTGCCCCATTTGCGTTGTGACTGTGATTTTGTTTGTTTTCCCCCCATTTCCTTTCTGTGCCCCTCGCTGCCCCATTTGCGTTGTGACTGTGATTTTGTCTGTTTTCCCCCCATTTCCTTTCTGTGCCCCTCGCTGCCCCATTTGCGTTGTGACTGTGATTTTGTCTGTTTTCCCCCCATTTCCTTTCTGTGCCCCTCGCTGCCCCATTTGCGTTGTGACTGTGATTTTGTCTGTTTTCCCCCCATTTCCTTTCTGTGCCCCTCGCTGCCCCATTTGCGTTGTGACTGTGATTTTGTCTGTTTTCCCCCCATTTCCTTTCTGTGCCCCTCGCTGCCCCATTTGCGTTGTGACTGTGATTTTGTCTGTTTTCCCCCCATTTCCTTTCTGTGCCCCTCGCTGCCCCATTTGCGTTGTGCCCGTATTTTTGTCTGTTTTCTCTCCCCTTGTACTTTTGTGCCCCCGCTGCCTCTCGCCTTTCCCGCCGCTGCGTCCCTGCGGCCCCGCCCCCTGACTGCCCATTCGCTGCCCCTGCCTCCCGCCTCCCAGCTGCTCCTCCCTCCCACCTCCCCATAAATGGCGGCCGCTGCGCGGCGAGGAGAGCGACCCTTGACCTTGCCAGGTAGGTCGCTCCCCCACCACACAGCTCCGCCTGTGTTGTCTGCCCGCTGCTTCTGCAGGTAAGATCGCCCCTCAGCTGCGGCCCCGGTGCCCGCATTTCTTGCTATCTCCCTTTTTCCTTCTGTGCCCCTCGCTGCCCCATTTGCGTTGTGACTGTGATTTTGTCTGTTTTCCCCCATTTCCTTTCTGTGCCCCTCGCTGCCCCATTTGCGTTGTGACTGTGATTTTGTCTGTTTTCCCCCATTTCCTTTCTGTGCCCCTCGCTGCCCCATTTGCGTTGTGACTGTGATTTTGTCTGTTTTCCCCCCATTTCCTTTCTGTGCCCCTCGCTGCCCCATTTGCGTTGTGACTGTGATTTTGTCTGTTTTCCCCCCCATTTCCTTTCTGTGCCCCTCGCTGCCCCATTTGCGTTGTGACTGTGATTTTGTTTGTTTTCCCCCCCATTTCCTTTCTGTGCCCCTCGCTGCCCCATTTGCGTTGTGACTGTGATTTTGTCTGTTTTCCCCCCATTTCCTTTCTGTGCCCCTCGCTGCCCCATTTGCGTTGTGACTGTGATTTTGTCTGTTTTCCCCCCATTTCCTTTCTGTGCCCCTCGCTGCCCCATTTGCGTTGTGACTGTGATTTTGTTTGTTTTCCCCCATTTCCTTTCTGTGCCCCTCGCTGCCCCATTTGCGTTGTGACTGTGATTTTGTCTGTTTTCCCCCCCATTTCCTTTCTGTGCCCCTCGCTGCCCCATTTGCGTTGTGACTGTGATTTTGTCTGTTTTCCCCCCATTTCCTTTCTGTGCCCCTCGCTGCCCCATTTGCGTTGTGACTGTGATTTTGTCTGTTTTCCCCCCATTTCCTTTCTGTGCCCCTCGCTGCCCCATTTGCGTTGTGCCCGTATTTTTTGTCTGTTTTCTCTCCCCTTGTACTTTTGTGCCCCCGCTGCCTCTCGCCTTTCCCGCCGCTGCGTCCCTGCGGCCCCGCCCCCTGACTGCCCATTCGCTGCCCCTGCTCCCCGCCTCCCAGCTGCTCCTCCCTCCCACCTCCCCATAAATGGCGGCCGCTGCGCGGCGAGGAGAGCGACCCTTGACCTTGCCAGGTAGGTCGCTCCCCCACCACACAGCTCCGCCTGTGTTGTCTGCCCGCTGCTTCTGCAGGTAAGATCGCCCCTCAGCTGCGGCCCCGGTGCCCGCATTTCTTGCTATCTCCCCTTTTTCCTTCTGTGCCCCTCGCTGCCCCATTTGCGTTGTGACTGTGATTTTGTCTGTTTTCCCCCATTTCCTTTCTGTGCCCCTCGCTGCCCCATTTGCGTTGTGACTGTGATTTTGTCTGTTTTCCCCCCATTTCCTTTCTGTGCCCCTCGCTGCCCCATTTGCGTTGTGACTGTGATTTTGTCTGTTTTCCCCCCATTTCCTTTCTGTGCCCCTCGCTGCCCCATTTGCGTTGTGACTGTGATTTTGTCTGTTTTCCCCCATTTCCTTTCTGTGCCCCTCGCTGCCCCATTTGCGTTGTGACTGTGATTTTGTTTGTTTTCCCCCCATTTCCTTTCTGTGCCCCTCGCTGCCCCATTTGCGTTGTGACTGTGATTTTGTCTGTTTTCCCCCCATTTCCTTTCTGTGCCCCTCGCTGCCCCATTTGCGTTGTGACTGTGATTTTGTCTGTTTTCCCCCATTTCCTTTCTGTGCCCCTCGCTGCCCCATTTGCGTTGTGACTGTGATTTTGTTTGTTTTCCCCCCATTTCCTTTCTGTGCCCCTCGCTGCCCCATTTGCGTTGTGACTGTGATTTTGTCTGTTTTCCCCCCATTTCCTTTCTGTGCCCCTCGCTGCCCCATTTGCGTTGTGACTGTGATTTTGTCTGTTTTCCCCCCATTTCCTTTCTGTGCCCCTCGCTGCCCCATTTGCGTTGTGACTGTGATTTTGTCTGTTTTCCCCCCATTTCCTTTCTGTGCCCCTCGCTGCCCCATTTGCGTTGTGACTGTGATTTTGTCTGTTTTCCCCCCATTTCCTTTCTGTGCCCCTCGCTGCCCCATTTGCGTTGTGACTGTGATTTTGTCTGTTTTCCCCCCATTTCCTTTCTGTGCCCCTCGCTGCCCCATTTGCGTTGTGCCCGTATTTTTTGTCTGTTTTCTCTCCCCTTGTACTTTTGTGCCCCCGCTGCCTCTCGCCTTTCCCGCCGCTGCGTCCCTGCGGCCCCGCCCCCTGACTGCCCATTCGCTGCCCCTGCCTCCCGCCTCCCAGCTGCTCCTCCCTCCCACCTCCCCATAAATGGCGGCCGCTGCGCGTGAGGAGAGCGACCCTTGACCTTGCCAGGTAGGTCGCTCCCCCACCACACAGCTCTGCCTGTGTTGTCTGCCCGCTGCTTCTGCAGGTAAGATCGCCCCTCAGCTGCGGCCCCGGTGCCCGCATTTCTTGCTATCTCCCCTTTTTCCTTCTGTGCCCCTCGCTGCCCCATTTGCGTTGTGACTGTGATTTTGTCTGTTTTCCCCCCATTTCCTTTCTGTGCCCCTCGCTGCCCCATTTGCGTTGTGACTGTGATTTTGTCTGTTTTCCCCCATTTCCTTTCTGTGCCCCTCGCTGCCCCATTTGCGTTGTGACTGTGATTTTGTCTGTTTTCCCCCCATTTCCTTTCTGTGCCCCTCGCTGCCCCATTTGCGTTGTGACTGTGATTTTGTCTGTTTTCCCCCATTTCCTTTCTGTGCCCCTCGCTGCCCCATTTGCGTTGTGACTGTGATTTTGTTTGTTTTCCCCCCATTTCCTTTCTGTGCCCCTCGCTGCCCCATTTGCGTTGTGACTGTGATTTTGTCTGTTTTCCCCCCATTTCCTTTCTGTGCCCCTCGCTGCCCCATTTGCGTTGTGACTGTGATTTTGTCTGTTTTCCCCCCATTTCCTTTCTGTGCCCCTCGCTGCCCCATTTGCGTTGTGACTGTGATTTTGTCTGTTTTCCCCCATTTCCTTTCTGTGCCCCTCGCTGCCCCATTTGCGTTGTGACTGTGATTTTGTCTGTTTTCCCCCCATTTCCTTTCTGTGCCCCTCGCTGCCCCATTTGCGTTGTGACTGTGATTTTGTCTGTTTTCCCCCCATTTCCTTTCTGTGCCCCTCGCTGCCCCATTTGCGTTGTGACTGTGATTTTGTCTGTTTTCCCCCCATTTCCTTTCTGTGCCCCTCGCTGCCCCATTTGCGTTGTGACTGATTTTGTCTGTTTTCCCCCCATTTCCTTTCTGTGCCCCTCGCTGCCCCATTTGCGTTGTGACTGTGATTTTGTCTGTTTTCCCCCCATTTCCTTTCTGTGCCCCTCGCTGCCCCATTTGCGTTGTGCCCGTATTTTTTGTCTGTTTTCTCTCCCCTTGTACTTTTGTGCCCCCGCTGCCTCTCGCCTTTCCCGCCGCTGCGTCCCTGCGGCCCCGCCCCCTGACTGCCCATTCGCTGCCCCTGCCTCCCGCCTCCCAGCTGCTCCTCCCTCCCACCTCCCCATAAATGGCGGCCGCTGCGCGCCGCGCCGCTGGCGCGCCGAAGGCGCGCCTAAGGCAAGCCCGTCTGCGCCCGTCCGCGACTGGACCGCGCCCAGCGCCAGAACCCCTGGATCCCACCGATGCAACACTACTCGACGGACCTACGACGCCGCCACCCTCACCGCACTCAATGCCGGCCGGAACCCTGCCTGCTACCGAGCCTCACCGAGACGCACCCATGGACCCTTCACCTGCCAAACCTGCCGATTCACCTGCCCCCGGACGTGCACCACCTCCGCCAAGTCGAGCACCAGCAGCAACAACCTGAAATGCATCCTGTTGAACACCCGCTCCGTCCACAGGCACGCCGTGGAACTCTGGGACCTGCTCGACGCAACAGCACCGGACATCGCCTTCCTCACCGAAACCTGGATGAACGCCTCCTCAGCGCCCGACATCGCCATAGCCATCCCGGACGGATACAAGATCACCCGGAGGGACCGCGTCAACCAGACGGGAGGAGGCATCGCCATCATACACAAGAACACCATCCGCATCTCGACTAACTCCGACGAGACCTTCACCGCCGCCGAACACCTACACTTCCAGATACACACTGACCCCAAGACCACCCTCCGAGGCACCCTCATCTACAGACCCCCGGGACCACGCACACTATTCAGCGAAGACATCGCAGACTTCATCAGCCCGCACGCCATGCCCTCAGCCGACTACATCCTCCTAGGGGACCTCAACTTCCACCTGGAGAACAACAACGACAGAAACACCACCGCCCTGCTGGACAACCTCGCCAACCTCGGACTCAAGCAACTGGTGAACACGCCCACCCACTACGCCGGCCACACGCTTGACCCCGTCTTCTCTTCCAGCAAGCACATCTCCTTCAGCCACGCCACCGGACTACACTGGACCGACCACAGCTGCGTCCACTTCAGCTTCAGAAAGACTGCGACCCACCACCACCCGCAACAGGCTCCCCGCCGGAGCTGGAGCAAGATCACCGCCGAGCAGCTCACCGCCTCCCTCAGCCAGAACACACCCACCAACACAACGGACCCAAACGAAGCAGCCAGCAACCTCGCCAGGTGGCTGACCGCCTGCGCCGACGACCTCGCACCACTAAAAAACCCTCCCAGCAGACCCGGAAGCAAGAAAACCCCTTGGTTCACCAACGAACTCAAGGAATCCAAGAAGAACTGCCGCACTCTCGAGAGAACCTGGCGACTCGACCAGACCACAGACAACAGGACCGCCCTCAAGCACGCCACCCGCAAACACCACCAGCTGATCCATGCCACCAAGAAGTCGGCACTCAAAGAACGACTGGACAACAACGCCCACGACAGCAAGGAACTTTTCAGCATCGTCAAAGAGTTCTCCAACCCCAGCGCCGGAAACAACGACATCACCCCCTCGCAAGACCTCTGCAACTCACTCGCCACGTTCTTCCACCGCAAGATCACCGACATACATAACAGCTTCGACGCACAAACCACGCACTCTACCGCCGAACCAACGCCCGCCACCACCACCCTCTGCAACTGGACCCCGATCAGCACCGAAGACACCACCCGCACGATGAACTCCATCCACTCCGGATCACCAACCGACCCCTGCCCACACCACGTCTTCAACAAAGCCGACGCCACCATCGCACCCCATCTCCGGGACATCATCAACTCCTCCTTCCACACTGCCACCTTCCCGGAGAGCTGGAAGCACGCCGAGCTTACCGCCCTCCTGAAGAAACCAACGGCGGACCCCACCGACCTCAAGAACTACCGTCCCATCTCGCTCCTTCCGTTTCCGGCCAAAGTCATCGAGAAGACCGTCAACGGACAGCTTGCCGCCTTCCTCGAGACGAATGGATCCTCGACCCCTCGCAGTCCGGGTTTCGGGCCAACCACAGCACCGAGACCGCCCTTATCGCAGCCACCGACGACATCAGAACCCTAACCGACAACGGGGAAACAGCAGCCCTCATCCTCTTGGACCTCTCCGCGGCGTTCGACACCGTCTGCCACCGCACCCTAGTGAAGCGCCTCAGCAACATCGGAATCCGAGAGAAAGCACTGGAATGGATCATCTCGTTCCTCGCCGGAAGAAACCAGAGAGTCCGCCTCCCCCCGTTCAGATCCGAGGCCACCGAAGTCATCTGCGGCGTTCCACAAGGATCTTCACTTAGTCCAACCCTCTTCAACGTCTACATGAGCCCCCTCGCAGCCATCGTACGCCAACACAACCTCAACATCATCTCCTACGCCGACGACACCCAGCTGATCCTCTCCCTCACCAACGACCCCACCACCGCCAGAGCCAACCTACACGACGGGATGAGAGACGTCGCCGACTGGATGAGGAACAGCCGCCTTAAACTAAACTCAGACAAGACGGAAGTCCTCATCCTGGGCTCATCACCCTCCGCCTGGGACGACTCCTGGTGGCCCCCGGCCCTGGGCACCGCGCCCAAGCCAACGGACCACGCACGCAACCTGGGCTTCATCCTGGACTCCTCCCTGTCGATGACCAGACAAGTCAACGCCGTCTCATCCTCGTGCTTCAACACCCTGCGCATGCTCCGCAAGATCTTCAGATGGATCCCCACTGAAACCAGGAAGACCGTCACCCAGGCACTCGTCACCAGCCGACTGGACTATGGGAACACCCTCTACGCCGGAACCACAGCCAAACTTCAAAAAGACTCCAGCGCATCCAGAACGCCTCCGCACGACTCATCCTGGACATCCCCCGACACAGCCACATCACCGGACACCTGAAAGACCTGCACTGGCTCCCCGTCAGCAAGAGAATCACGTTCAGACTCCTCACCCACGCACACAAGGCCCTCCACGACCTGGGCCCAAAGTACCTCAACGACCGCATGACCTTCTACACGCCCACCCGCCAGCTACGATCAACCAGCCACGCCCTCGCCACCGTACCACGCATCCGCAGAACCACCGCCGGAGGAAGATCCTTCTCCTACCTGGCAGCCAAGACCTGGAACTCCTCCCCACTCACCTTCGGCGAACCCAGGACCATCTCTCCTTCAGGAAGCAGCTCAAGACCTGGCTGTTCGAGCAGTAACTTACCCCCTCCCCCAGCGCCTTGAGACCCTCCCGGGTGAGTAGCGCGCTCTATAAATGCCGTGATTGATTGATTGATTGATTGTCACTGTTCAATCCCTGTGATACTGTCCTGCATCTACTAATCCATTTAGCTTCTTGCTGCCTCAATGTACGTTCCCAATCACCACCCCTGACATGAGGTACAATTCTTTGTAAACCATGAAATTTAAAACCTGTTCTTAGTACATGATTATTCTGCATATGCTGATATAATGGCGAACTCTCATCTTTATTAAGGGATGTACAATTGCTTTTGTCCTTATGACATAGATATAGAACATATTTCTCCCACTCTGGGTTGAACTAGATCGTCTCCTTGGATCGTAGAGGGCACATGCGTAACGTAGTAGCCTTTGGTGTTATTTCTTTCGAGGTAAAAAGGAACGGTGACGGATGTCCTGCGCAGCTTCGTTTCAACATTTCGGAACTCATTAGGGATGTTAGACTAGTGAATTATTTTGTTTTGTTATACGTGGGGGCTGGTCGCTATTGAAGCGTGTTTTTGGTATTGGACTTTCGCAATTGGACGATAGGTACAGCGGACCAGAGAGGAAACGAGCAACATTAATAGGCAGGTGGCCATTGGTGGAGTGTTTCCTGAAGCGTAATTCACAATTAACTTTTGTGATTGGTTGAAAGGCATAGCGGACCACGGAGGGGACTAGATTATTTTAAAAAGGTAGGCTTGAAATTCTGACTCTTCATTGGTTGGAGCTTTAAATAATGGCTAGTCCGTGATAGGTTGATGAACAATTTAAAAGGATTGGTGGAGTGTTTCCTGAAGCGTAATTCGTGATTGGTTGAATAGGCATAGCGGACCACGGAGGGGACTAGAAATTTTTAATAGGTAGGCTTGAAATTCTGACTCTTTATTGGTCGGAGCATTAAATAATGGCAAGTCCGTGATAGGTTGATGAATAATTTAAAAGGAATGGGTCTACACGGCAGCAAACACCAGCGGGATTTATCGGGCCGCGCTGAGCAGTAACACATGGAATAGACTCGATGTAGGTGAGTGTCATGAAGGGAATGGTTTGCATACCGTTAGGATAACCTATTGTAGGTTTTTTTGAGAAGTAATTTTGCACATTCTTTTATTATTGCAGTTTAGAATTGAAACGAAGGACTTGATGATGCAAAGTTTGTAATTGGAGATTGGTGAGTGATGTTTCTTTTGCGACAATGACTCTAGAGACACAAGTGTGTAGTGGATATTATTGGTAGTGATGTGGCTTTCTTTCGGTCTTTTCAGAATAATTTTCTTGAAGATAATAAAATAGTGAACTGAACATCAAATAAATCGGTATTAATTTCTAATCTTGGTGAGTGATATTTTATTAAGGTTATTGGCACATTGGCACACTGGTTTGGACCAGATGTCTTTAAATGGTTTATGTTTCATTAAGTACTCTGGGCACTCCCATTAGGAGGGTAATAGGCAGACCAAATTAGGATAATATTAGATATGTACATATCATACAGTTACATGTTTAGAAATGATCATGAATTATATGTTTCTATTAAATGTTTTTAATGCAGGTCTTATAAGATTTTCTTATGTTTGAATAATTAATGTGGATAATTGGTATTTTTCATCCATCTTGATGATTGTGAACAGTGTAGAATGGATATAGGCAGGAGATGTTGTTCAATCAAGTTAAAGTAATGATGTTACGTAATTTTTCGTGGTAGTATGAAGTAATATTGTAAATAGTATTTTTTGACTTATTTTTTATTATATTTTTTTGTTTCATTATTTCAGCCCTGATGATGTCCTAAATAGGACGAAACGCGTTGGCTGATTCAGAAATTGAAGTTTTGATGTTAATGATGGAATTTGGGAATGAAAATCAAACGTGTTTGAAATGAACTTTTGTGATATTTTCAATAAAGAAGAAGAATTCTTAATTGAATCAACTGCCTAAAGATTAATCATTACAAGGACTACAATAATTGATTGTTTTGATATTGGTGCTCCTTCTTTATAAAATTTATGTTTATTTTAATTATATGTATTATTTACTTTATTTTACATTATTTTTGTAACTTAAAAAAAAACGATATTGTTACAACGATATTTTTGACATCGATATTATTTTTTCGATATTTTTGTACTTACCATAATGTAGATAGGATGTCGATATTCTTGACTTCGATATTTTTGCGTCGATATTTCTGTAGGTCGATTTTCTGACTCTCAATATTCTGTCAGTGATTCGAAGAATCTAAGACCGTATTTAAGGTAGGCTGTTTAACTAAAGAGTCCCGTATATTCCTGCATAGTTGTGGTAATGTCCTTCTATTGTTTTTATACCATTACAGGTTAAAGAATAAGAGTGTATTTTGGGATAGAATGCCTTTTGATCAATACTACAGTATATGTTTTTATAATTGCATTTCAACACTTTAAATGGTTTTGATGCTGCTATTTAGAAAATTATGGGGCATATTCTCGAGGAGCCATCGCCGATTTATCGGCACTTTAGCGCCGCAAAAGTAGCGATAGACTTATTGCCCCATTCACAAGCTGGTGCAAACTGTCGACATCGCCAGTTTTCCTGCGATAGCTGCCGCAAAACACATCGCCAAGGATGAGAGCGACAAACAACGCTAATGACATGCAGAGCAGGCGTTCACGTGCAAAAACACACGAAAACACCACTTCGCGATATTCTCAACGACCAGCCAGATCTGCGATGCCGGACAAAAACTGTCAATAAGGCGCGTTAGCAGCAGGGACTTAACACCTGCTAATTACTGGTCTTAAGTAGGACAATAACCTGCAGTACTGAGGGAGGCCAGGCCAGAGCCACATCTGAAGACCAACACATGTCATGGATCAAATGATCATGCCGCTCGGAGACCCAAGAGGACCACAACACCCACCGCCACCACCCCCAGGCCCCCGCTCCCCCTCCCCCCCGGACTACCACCGAGGCAGCGCAGAACAAGACAGCTGACCTCCCGAAAACGGCATGGCCCCTCAGCCACACAATTGCAGAATGTGGGGAGAGGTGGGAACCAAGTATGTGTGAAGGAGGCAAGTCACCCATGAATAAGAATGTACACAATGCCAATTGTGGCGGTGATGTGCTGGACAGACTCCAGTATGCATAGCACAGACATGTCCCTGTGGACACATACTGCTGGTGTGTGCAGTGTTGTGGACAGTGGACGCAACCATCTTACCTCCGGCAGTGGGGAAGACCTCGCTCATGTAGCTGCATCATCCCCCCCTGTACGCAGAAGCGTAGTGGGCTGGTACACCATACGCCACACCAGCGTAGGAGTGTGAATAAATAGACCGGGGTTCTGGGCGTGGTTCACTTCCGGGATGGCCAACGCATCTACCAGGGCGGCGCCCCTCACCCTGCCACGAGTCCACCGCCATGACCGCCAGCCTCCTCAGCCGAACGCTGGCTTCCGTGACACAGGCCCCCAGCGCACCCAGCGGCACAGCACCGTGGAGTAATGTGTGCACTGACTACTGCCTTCTGCCTACACTGCGGTCAGCAGAGCTCACAATTCAAATTGAGTCTTGATTTATTTATGGCAGAGTCCAGTAGGCAACAGACATTGCTTCCAGGGCGGTCCGCCCGGACGACGCATCATCGCAGGCCGCGCACCCGCCGAGCGCTTCCGGGGCCACAAACTCAGTGCAGCTCAAGTCATGGACCCTTCATAATTGAATCTTCTGTGTGTGATGTCAGAGCTGGTGCCCCTACCTCAGTGCACTGCAAGTCATGGACCCTTCATGATTGGATCTTCTGTGTGTGATGTCAGAGCTGGTGCCCCTACCTCAGTGCACTGCAAGTCATGGACCCTTCATGATTGGATCTTCTGTGTGTGACATCAGAGCTGGTGCCCCTACCTCAGTGCACTGCAAGTCATGGACCCTTCATGATTGGATCTTCTGTGTGTGATGTCAGAGCTGGTGCCCCTACCTCAGTGCACTGCAAGTCATGGACCCTTCATGATTGGATCTTCTGTGTGTGACGTCAGAGCTGGTGCCCCTACCTCAGTGCACTGCAAGTCATGGACCCTTCATGATTGAATCTTCTGTGTGTGATGTCTGAGCTGGTGCCTCTTCCTCAGTGCACTGCAAGTCATGGGCCCTTTATGATTGAGTCTCGTGTGTGTGACGTCAGAGCTGGTGTCCCTACCTCAGTGCACTGCAAGTCATGGACCCTTTAGGATTGAATCTGTGTGTGTGATCCGATGATCACTGTTCTAGTTGTTGCCAGCACCAACCACTCCCTGAGGGCTGGCTTACACTCACCACACACCCATCCAGCACAAACGTCACTGGACATGTGACCCTGGTAATAAAAAGGGGCCGGGCGCACGTGCCCGTAGCCAGTTCCACCATACAGGGTCCACCATGACCTTGACTGGTAGGTCGCTCCCCCACCACACAGCTCCGTCTGTGTGCCCTCCTGCTGCCCCTGATTGTGCTCGTTTTTTTCCTTCTGTGCCCCCTTGCTGCCCTGATTGTGCTCGTTTTTCCTTTCTGTGCCCCCTTGCTGCCCTGATTCTGCTCGTTTTTCCTTTCTGTGCCCCCTTGCTGCCCTGATTGTGCTCGTTTTTCCTTTCTGTGCCCGCTTGCTGCCCTGATTGTGCTCGTTTTTGTTTTTTTTTCCTTTCTGTGCCCCCTTGCTGCCCTGATTGTGCTCGTTTTTTCCTTTCTGTGCCCCCTTGCTGCCCTGATTGTGCTCGTTTTTTCCTTTCTGTGCCCCCTTGCTGCCCTGATTGTGCTAGTTTTTTTTTTTTTTCCTTTCTGTGCCCCCTTGCTGCTCTGATTGTGCTCGTTTTTTCCTTTCCGTGCCCCCTTGCTGCCCTGATTGTGCTCGTTTTTCCTTTCTGTGCCCCCTTGCTGCCCCTGATTGTGCTCGTTTTTTTTTTTTTTCCTTTCTGTGCCCCCTTGCTGCCCTGATTGTGCTCGTTTTTTCCTTTCTGTGCCCCCTTGCTGCCCTGATTGTGCTCGTTTTTTCCTTTCTGTGCCCCCTTGCTGCCCTGATTGTGCTAGTTTTTTTCCTTTCTGTGCCCCCTTGCTGCCCTGATTGTGCTCGTTTTTTCCTTTCCGTGCCTGTTTCCCGCCGCTGCGCCCCTGCGGCCCCGCCCCCTCACTGCCCATTCGCTGCCCCATTCCCTGCTCCTCCCTCCCACCTCCCCATTTATGGCGGCCGCTGGGCGGCCGCGTAGCGGACATGCGCAGCGGGCGCGCCTAAGGCATGCCTAAGGCAAGCCCGTCTGCGCCCGTCCGCGCCGGGACCACGCCCAGCGCCAGAACCCCTGGTCCGGGCATCCCCCGCGCCCGCCACATCAACAGATGCCGATACGACGCCAGCACCCTCCACGCACTCAACCCCGGAAAAGATCACGCCTGCTACCGGGCCACCCCGAGAGCGCACCCAAGGGCCCTTCACCTGCCGGAACTGCAGCTTCGCCAGCACCCGCCCCGCCAAACCACCGCCCAGGAAAGAACCCAACTACCTCAGATGCATCCTCCTCAACACCCGCTCCGCCCGCAAACACGCCATCGAACTCTGGGACCTTCTCGACTCAACCTCCCCAGACGTCGCATTCCTGACGGAGACCTGGCTGAATCCCGCTTCAGCCCCCGACATCGCCATTGCCATCCCGGACGGCTACAAGATCACCCGCAGGGACCGCACCAACGGAGTCGGAGGAGGCATCGCCATCATCCACAGGAACACCCTCAGAGTCTCAACCAACACCGACGACACCCTCAGCACCGCCGAACACATGCACTTCCAGATCCACACCGATCCCAACACCACCCTCAGAGGAACCCTCATCTACAGACCCCCGGACCCCGACCACAGTTCAGCGATTCTATCGCTGACTTCGTCAGCACACACGCCATCGCCTCCACGGACTACATCCTCCTCGGGGACCTGAACTTCCACCTCGAGAACAACAAGGACACCAACTCCACCACCCTGATCGACAACCTCGCCACCCTCGGACTCAGACAGCTCGTGACTACACCCACCCACGCCGCCGGCCACACGCTAGACTCCATCTTTTCCGCAAGCCCACACGTCTCCTTCAACCACACCTCCGAACCCCACTGGACTGACCACCACTGCATCCACTTCACCTACAGGAAGCCCACCACGCACCCCCGCACCGAACAAATGCCTCGCCGCTGCTGGAGCAGAGTCACCGAAGACCAGCTAACCACAACCCTCGCCCTGAGCCCACCCGCCGAACCCTCCGACCCTGACACCGCCGCCCGCAACCTCAGACAGTGGATCGACGACTGCGCCAACACCCTCGCCCCGCTCAAGAATCCGCCCAACAGCCACACCAGCAAGAAAGCCACCTGGTTCACCGAAGACCTCCAGGCCTCCAAACGAACATGCCGAATACTGGAGAAGATCTGGCTCCACGAACGGACAGCGGACAGCTACTCCGCCCACAAGAGCGCCACCCGCAGTCACCATCACCTCATCAGATCCGCCAAAAGGGCCTCACTCAAAGACCGCCTAGACAACAACGCACACAACAGCAAAGAGCTCTTCAACATCGTGAAGGAACTCTCCAACCCCAGCTCCAACACCAACGACATCCCGCCGTCGCGAGACCTGTGCGACTCACTGGCCACCTTCTTCCACCGCAAAATCGCCGACATCCACGACAGCTTCAACACCACGACTGCCCCGGCAACCACCGAGACCACTGCCCCCACAACCACCAACCGCCTGCTCTCCTGGACCAACATCAACGACGAGGACACCAGCGAGATCATGAACACCATCCACTCCGGCTCACCGCTAGACCCGTGCCCTCACCACGTCTTCAACAAAGCCAGTACAGCCATCGCGCCCCATCTCCGGAAAATAATCAACATCTCCTTCGAGACAGCAACCTTCCCGGAAAGCTGGAAGCACGCCGAGATCACCGCCTTACTCAAGAAACCCAAGGCAGACCCCAAGGACCTCAAGAACTTCCGACCCATCTCTCTGCTCCCGTTCCCCGCGAAGGTCACAGAGAAAATCGTCAACAAACAACTGACCCGCTACCTCGAGGAGAACAACATCCTGGACCCTTCCAATTCCGGCTTCCGCAGCAACCACAGCACCGAAACCGCCCTCATCGCCGCCACCGATGACATCAGGACCCTGCTAGACAACGGAGAAACAGCAGCCCTCATCCTCCTGGACCTATCAGCCGCCTTCGACACGGTCTGCCACCACACACTACGAACACGCCTTCACGACGCCGGGATCCAAGAGAAGGCCCTGGACTGGACCACATCCTTCCTCTCCGGCAGAACACAAAGCGTCCGCCTCGCCCCCTTCCGATCCAAAGCCACCAAGATCATCTGCGGCGTACCCCAAGGCTCCTCCCTCAGCCCAACGCTGTTCAACATCTACATGGCACCCCTCGCCCACGTCGCCCGACAGCACAACCTCAACATCATCTCCTACGCCGACGACACCCAGCTGATCCTCTCCCTCACCAAAGACCCTCACACCGCCAAAGCCCACCTCCACGAAGGAATGAAGGCCGTCGCCGAATGGATGAGGACCAGCCGCCTGAAGCTGAACTCGGACAAGACGGAGGTCCTCATCCTTGGTTCCAACCCTTCAGCATGGGACGACTCCTGGTGGCCGACATCACTGGGAACAGCCCCGACACCCACTGACCACGCACGCAACCTAGGGGTCATCCTCGACCCCACCCTCTCCATGACTAAGCAGGTCAACGCCGTTTCCTCATCCTGCTTCAACACCCTCCGAATTCTCCGCAGGATCTTCAAGTGGATCCCCACCGAAACAAGAAAAACAGTCACCCAGGCCCTCGTCACCAGCAGGCTGGACTACGGAAACGCCCTCTACGCAGGAACGACGGCTAAGCTCCTGAGACGGCTGCAACGCATCCAGAACGCCTCTGCACGTCTTATCCTCGACATCCCCCGACGCAGCCACATCACACCCCACCTGAGAGACCTGCACTGGCTCCCTGTCAACAAGAGGATAACCTTCAAGCTCCTCACCCACGCACACAAAGCACTCCACAACTCCGGACCAGCCTACCTCAACAGACGACTCAGCTTCTACACCCCCACCCGCCAGCTCCGCTCCACCAGCCTCGCCCTCGCCACAGTCCCCCGCATCCGGAAAACGACCGCCGGCGGCAGATCCTTCTCCCACCTCGCCGCCAAGACCTGGAACACCCTCCCCACCAACCTTCGGCAGACCCAAGACCTACTGGCCTTCAGAAGACTCCTCAAGACCTGGCTCTTCGATCAGTAGCAGCACCACCCCCCTCTTCCCCCAGCGCCTTGAGACCCTCGCGGGTATGTAGTGCGCTTTATAAGTGACATGATTGATTGATTGATACATCTAAGTGTGTCCGTGTGGTCATTATGTATACGTGATGGCCCCTGGCCCTACCACATCACATCGTGATGTGGACATCGGACGCAAGCATGTCACCTCAGGCAGTGAGGAAGACCTTGGACATGTAGCTTTCTCCTCCCCCCCCTGTAAGCGTAAGCGGAGTGGGCTTGGCCGGCGTACGTCAGTCCAGCGCAGGGGTGTGTAGTATTAGCCCGGGGCTCAGGGCGTGGTTCAGTTCTGGCCTGCACAAGGAAGTAACTAATGCGTGTGTCTCTGTTGTAGTGTCGGCACCACCCGGCCTACAATTGACAATGTTGCAATGTAGCATGCACCCGGAGCGCGGCCTCGCACGAATGGAGAAATGAAGGAGCACAAGACCGCTCGGGGTCTTGGCTCATGCATGCCAAGTGTTGTGTGTATCTGCATTGCCGCAGCATGAGCCAAATGCCTAGCCTTAATCGCAGCGCGAGTTCAGCCAGGTATGAACTCTACATCGGTGTCCGCACTATCTTTACCATAGGCCTACACTCACATGGCCGCCCACCTTCAACGGCCAACATCACAGTGTCGTTGTCAGGCTTGTGGACATGCGCAGACAGGCATGACAATGGTTTGCCGTTGGAGTGCAAGTGATGCAACCGCGCAGTGTACACAAGTGAATAGGCTCGGGGGGAGGGAGGAGCAGCTGTGAGGCAACGTAACACACAGTAATGCCGCTCACTTGCCACATGCAAGTCATGTCAAACATGAATCCCAAAGTCACACACATCCCACCCCACACCCAACAAGCCACATCACACTTCATGGATGCAAGCAGATGACGAACTGACATTAGGATGAAAGCTCCTTTGTCTATCAGGCGGAAGCACATCTGCGCATCCGACCTCGGTATTGCATGTGCCCGGCACCCCCTGACAGACATGATAGCAGTTGAGGACGACTCCCACACTACGCACAGCCCAACGACAGACCAACGTATACACACCCCACACACAGAAGTCCTTGCTCGGAGTTATCTTGCATGGAATGGCCTTCACACTTACTCCCACCACATCCCAGGCGTACAACCGTTGCACACTTAAACAACTCATTGATCCGAGCTGTGGCATTTCATCCACAGGACTGGCGCAGGTCAGAACAGTGCCCCTTCAACCAGGGCTACTAACGCAATGGCAGAACATCCCGGACACATGCACAACCCCTGTCACGTTGAACTGTACCGTGCACGTATGCTGCATTTACTGGGGGCACTGCCATTGGTAGTGCTGCGGGTCAGTAACCGGCTGAGCTTCCGCCTTGCCAACATCACCTGCGTTCAGCCTGTGTTGCATTGTCGATCGTGCATATTCGAGTGGTCCATGGATGTCTGCCTATCCAACAGGACGGTAGCCGAACTGGATTTCGAAATGTGTGTGCGCCCCCTGTTGGCCCACGACCAAGAGTGTCACCGTGATACCCGTCTATGGGATGCCTGGATACTTGGCATACATGCTGGCAGCTGGACCTGGGAAATAGCACAACTCCTCGTGTGCAGTGACCACATTGAGCCGCTCCCCTATTGGGCTGTAGTGCTAATTGGTGACAGGGGGTGGACGCAGCACATCTGTCCGGACCTGCTAATGGCTAGCCTCGCCGTCCTGTTCGATGGAGTCGACAACGACCTCATGTTGGAAATGGTTGCCTACGAAGCTGCAATCGCTTTCATTGACGTGTAACTACGTACCTGCAGCCACAACAGTTTAGAACCCATTGCACATGTCCCGACACCTTGTTGCATCTTGGGGTTCTGGTCACATATCCCACGACAACAGTGGACATGGCTGCATTCGCCTGGACCCCGAATACGTGGGCGGACAACCACGCGGGGTAACACACACCTGTGAAAGGTGAGGCACTCCCCCGGAGTGGACCACGGCGCTTGGCAACGTTCCTCATTCTGACATACTGCTGCATTGGTCCGCATGTTGTGGCATTTCTCTTGCCCGTACTGGCACGCATATGCTAATAAAGTCTACGCACATTCACTTGTTTTCAACTGTGATGTGAGTTGTTTTGAATGACGATGTGTGTCTCACTGCCTATCTGTGTCACGGCCATACATGTGCTTTGATAGCATTACCCAGGGAGTACCATTTATGTGGAATCACTGTCCCTACATTCATCAATACTTTCATGCTTAATTGATCAGGGCCATGACACATCAGTGTGTATTTGAATGTTTTATTCGCATGCAGTGGGGTGTTGAACCCCACTTTACATTGTCGCCCCGTGGAGGGCCAGCCAGAGTCCTTTAGGGATGGACAGGTTCATCGGGAGAGGAAGACTTCAGTCCGCAGTGTGATTGCTGTGTCATTGGTAACCAATCCAAATATGGCAGTCCATGTCGAGGTCCAAGGTGAGTGTCGCTGAGTGTAACGGGGGACAGTGGAAGATGTTATTCCAGGTCATGATGCAGAGGGCAGTAACAAGCTGAAACAGGCCATATGGCGGTGATGTATGCTACCACTTCAATCTTGCCACCAAGCCAGATTCATCATCATCTTCATCCTCTGATGTGTCAGGTGCCTCACATGTGGGTGGTGGTGTTTGGTCTGCCGCACTGTGTGGCACGGACACTTCAGGGGGCAGAGATGTGGATGGAGTAGTAGCAGCAGCAGTCATCCGCGCCAGGCCGTGTGGCAGCAATGCCATGATGAGGATCTGCAGGGCATGGAAATTCCCAGCTACATCTCGCTGGTGTGCAGCCGTGGCAGCCAATCGTTCCGCATGCATCCGCTCCCTGTTCTCCATGATCCTCTGCATGTGCCCCAACTCCCGGCTGACATCGCTGGAGCCACTCTGACTAGACAGTTGTTCTTGTCTCCGAGTCATGACTCCAGCGATGTCATCCATGTATTGTTGGAGAGCATGGAGCGGACAGTGGGTGTCCGTTAGGGGCTGTAAGTGGACCCTGATGGGACTTAGACACCCACCTATGGCATCTAGTTTGGCTGCCAAGAGGTCGAACCCCACCGCAGCTGGTCAGCCATCTTCTCCTGGCACCCTAACCCACGGCGTTGGAATGCCATGTGTTGGTCGTGGGGGTCCTGGGAGCCAGCCGTGGTGGTGGGTGCTTCCTGCTGTGTGGTCTGTGCAGGGGGTGGGGTCTCCTCGATGCAGCTGGGCTGCCCTGCTCCTGGAGGTGTGGTGCCGAAGCTGTCCATGTGCTGCTGGAGGGCGTCTGTGTCGATGTTGGGGAGGTCCTCTTCGTCATCAGTGCTGAGTTGTTGTGTCTGCTCTGCAGGAGGTGTTGATTCTCCCTCTGCAATGTGAAGGGGAGATGCAGATTGACACTGTGTTCACATGTATGGCCACGCATTGTACAAGTTTGCTAACGGACTGCATGCCAATGTACATTGTGACTGTTTGTGATGAGATGCCTATTTTATGCGGGACAGTTGACATTTCTACGCCATCTGGGATATGTGGTTGTACTTGTCCATTGTCATCTCACAGTTTCCTGCTATGCCAAATGCGAATGGCCATTTTCTACACACAGGCGGCAGCAGTTGTGTCCTCTGTCCTGTTGTGAGAGTGTTGCAGTTTGTGTCACATTGTTGTCAATGTTGAGGTGCTCTGATTCTTATGTATGTGTGCTGCATTGTGGGTGTGTTGCCCCTTCGGCTCTGATTTGGCTGGCCCTTCTCCTTTTCAGGCGGTGTGCCTTTCACTTCTGTGCTTATACAGAGTTGAGATGTTGCAGACTTGGGTAAATTGGGCTCTTGGTCGGTGTTGTGACTCTTGGGCATGGTTTGTCCGCAGATGTGCTGTACTTACTTGTGCATGTGTGCCATTGTGCCCATTTCCCCCCGTCCCCCCAGTCCCTGGTCGTTACTCACCCTGTTGCTGTTGGCTCAGGTCATGTTGTGCAGTGTCCGGTCCACCAACTCCTGCCACCGTCTCCCCAATGATGACTCGGGTCACCATTTCCTCCATCTCATCCAGCTCCTGGTGTGTCGCTGGACTCCCACCTCCATTCTGCATTGCTGCTCTCAGGTTGGCAGTGGTTTTCAGCTTGGTTTTGCGCTTCACATCAGTCCAGCGCTTCTTGCAGTCGTCCACTTCCCTATCTTCACTCTGACTGCATTCACCTTGGCCAAGATGGACTGCCATATTGTATTTTTAGTTGCCAACATCTCAGTGGAGGTGATGAACAGTTGGTGGTGGTGTTCTGTCACCTCCGTAATGAGGATCCTGTTTCCCTGCGGACTGAGACGTGTCTTCCTCTTCTACTTCTCCTTGCCCTTCCCTGTCCCCGAGGTCCCAGGCTGGTCCTCCGTGGTGCTTGTGGGGTTCTGGTTGTCCTCTGTACTTGCTCCGGCTCCCTCCATGGTGCTTCGCAGTTGTTTGTGTTTTGTAGGTGTTTTTTTTTGCAGCTTTTGTAGTGTTTGTTCCCGCCTTGCTTGTGGGACTTGCGGGCCTGGCGCTGCTTTTCGCTGGATTTTTATCGCAGTTGGGCTCATCGCAGCTTTTTTCACGTTCGGGTTTCCTTGTTTTTCGCCGTCGCAGTAGTTTTATCGCGGACATTTGTGGCATTCTCTGGAAACTATTGCATGTTCCCGCCGTGTTGAGAATAAGACGTTGACACGGAGTTATTTTCCCACGATGGACGGCGATATGAAAAATTGCGTTAACCTATTTTGGCGATGATTATCGCACGTTCTTGAGAATATCTCTCCTATGAATCTATTTAATGTGGTCATATCTTTTGGATAACTGTGATAGGCTTGATGAATTGATTTCGAGATTGTCATACTTGACATGGATTGGATTAATGAATAATGATGAATTATACATTCTGTACTCACTGCTTCTTACCTTGCTCAAATAAAAATATATTTATAAAAACAAAAATGTGGAACAGCAAGTTCTTTTTACAAGTTGGTAAGCTTAGTCACTAGATAAACTAAATATAACTAAAGATTAGCTATTCTTAATTGCAAAGTCCAAGATCATATACATAATAGTACTAACAGTTTGCCAAACCTTTTCCAGGCACGGTTAGTTCAAAGTTAACATTTTACATATCACATTTTGGGCAGATTTCTGCTCAGCTCAACCTTAATCTTGAAAACCTCTCTGGTGACCAATGTAATGTTCGAAAGTTAATGTATTGTAAGGCTATCTGCTCCGAACACTCCAGGGGCGCTTCTGGCTCGTTTGTGGGTTCTCTCAGGGCAGGAAGTTTGGTTTGTCAACTAACCCTTCCTTTCTGGTGTATTTGATGCATCACAGAGTCTCCTTGACTATTAATTTGTGATGTGATAAAGACAGGGTTCTTGTTGGCTGTTGTACGCTGTTCTACAGTAAGAGTGAGTAAAATCAGGGCAATGACGCTATTTCTCATGAGACATGTTCACCCCCTTTCACTTCCATTATCATCGTCACCTAAGATTGTTTGAAACAGATTAAAAGATGTGGGGGTTCCTTCTTCTCATCCTGATTGGTAATACATGCATGGTACACAGGTCCCTAGTTTTCTAAAAGATTCCTAAGACCCAGTTCTGTACACTTGCCACTGAAAGTGTTTCCTTGGGCAGAGGTGTGCAGTTTCTTACCAAATAGTTGTTATTACTAAAGCCCATGGGTGCACATTACTGAGGACATGTCATTCTATTTTCATTTGTCTTGTGTTGTTCCATATGAAGAGTTATGCCACCAGGGCTCTTATTACACATAGGGGGCACTTTTCCTCTTTGCGCCATGACGCACCTTTAAATAGGTACACTAACTGGAAAAGTACAGAGAATGCGCTACCCTCCGCCAGCCGCAAACTCGTGCTGCCCTGGGGGCAGCGCATTCAAGTGAAATACGGAGCGGCTGCTTCAAATCCGCTCCGTGTATCACTGTGCAGGCAGCAACCCGCCTGCCGTTTGAGGAGGGATTAGAGATCCTTTTGCAGGCAGGTGCAGCCCCTTCTGTAATTCCAAAGTACCCGGAGGATACACAAAGCGGTCGCATATGCCCGTTGTGCCCCCGCTGTAGGTTTCAGACTGTGCTCACACTTCTATGCATGTTATAACATCCAGTCACAAACACTGAACTCTCTTCCAGAGCAGCAGGCCTGTATCCGGGCATGTTTACAGAGGGCAATGAACTTTAACTTGGACCAATTTGTGGAGATCTATTAAAATTAGAGGACAAGCAATGGGATAGATAAATCGCAGGGGAATTAATTTGAGGAAACCAAAAGAATGGAAAGAAAAACAGCAAGAAGGGTACAGCTAAGTAGTTGGATTAAAATAACAAAAAAGGTGTTACAAAAAAGGGTAAAACACAACTTAAATATAGAGGTTAGGTTACAAAAAGATAAAGGTATGGAGGTACAGGGGGTTGATGGCATTGCACGTGTCTGTGGAGTGAGGAATATGTGGGTCCAGGCAGGCAGGTGATGCAGAGCTTGATTGTGATTATACAAACTAAATTTAACAAAGCGAAGGGCAGGGTTAGCTAATTAAAAACAGAGGATTCTAAAGGGCTAAGTTGATAGAAGGGAGGACAATTCGGATGAGGTGGCTCCCCACAAAATTAATTATGGTATTTAAAATTAATGAATTTAAAAAAATAGGGAACTCTGAAATTAATCTAGCAATTTCTGAAAAAAAGTCTAGAGATTTATGAAAACATTAATCGGTCTGAGATTGATCTCAAAGTGATTAATGTTCCCAAAATAGACAAATGCAATCATTTACACAATATCTCCAATCTCTCTTTTAATAAGGTCTTCAGTGGGGCACTTACAGTCTCTTAGGACTGTTCAGTAATGGTGGGAGGGTAAGTCTCCTTTTTTTCAAGAAGTTTATTGAACAAACAAGAGCACATCCCACGCCACAGTTGTGCCAGGCGCAGCTCGCAACCAATCATCAACCCAAGGAACTTTGAGCTATGATGAGCTCACCGAGCGCCTGAGCGTCAAGCATGGCTTGTGCCAAATAAGTACATTACAACACATCTCCCCCTCTTATAAATGGAAGCTGAAACAATAACAGAACTATACATAATGCCCCCCCCAGAACCCTACTCCAGAACACGAATATAAAAATCACATTTTGTTATGAGGAAGGACACAGAACAGAAGCAACAATGGCATCATGCCCATTGCCTGTGACAATTTAACCACACACATACTCCTGTAGGTATCTGGGTGGCTTCCTCATTCTTACCACTCTCCTTTCAAGTAATTAATCTGCAGGTGAAGTATCAGCAGATACCAGTACCCTAGGTGATGTGGTCAAAGGCTCAGTACAACCATCTCCCTTCTCAAAACAATAGGCATGATCTTCACCCTGTCTCGCCCCCACAGTTTTCTGTGCACAACCCGACTCAGTCACACCCCCGTCAGTTTCCTTTCCGCTACCTCTTTGATACAATGCCACCCGTCTAAGGTTTCATGTCTGTCCATTTTCTATCTTGACCCAAATATCCCCAAGAACAGTCACCTTGAAAGGTCCCCTAAATGTGGTCAAACCACTACTCACACCACTAGGTTGTACTTTGACCCGATCCCCCACCTTGATGAATCTATCCCTCTGTGTGTTTCTCAAGGTACCTCCACTTGCATGTTTAGTCGTACCTCCCCGGATCCATGAAGGAACCGGTTTTGTGCCTGCTTTCCTGCCCAGCATCATTTCCAATGGAGACATACCAAGGTTGGAATTCACCGTCGTCCAATAAGCCCACAACATGTCTTTGACTGCACCTTGAACAGACAAATCCACACTCGCTGCTAACTGCATGGTCTCTTTCACCAATTTGTTAAGCCTTTCCACCAATCCATTTCCTTGAAGATTTTATACAAAGAAGAACATGCATGCCTAAGCCCCAATGACTCCAGGAAACTTTTCATCTCCTGCAAAACAAGCTGGGTTGCATTGTCAGTAAGTAATATGGAGGGTATTCCCTCCCTCCTGAAGACTTCACTCAGCATCTGGATAGTGTTTGTAGTAGAAATATTCCTCATGAAAACCACCTGCAACCTCTTTGACTTGGCATCAACCAAAACAGCTGCAAATTTCTCATGCTCAGGAAGCATTCCAAACGGCCCAACAAAATCCAGGTAAACTTTTTCCCACACACAATTGGCTTCAGCCACATGCTGATCTTTAGGCAAACGACCCAAACCAACCCTCAGCCGCTTCTCCGACCCCTTGCACGCCTTACATCTCTCAACCCATTCCTTGACCTAACTGTCCATGAGGGGCCACCAGTACTTCTCACACAATCTCTTGATAGTCATGGTTTGCCCCAGATGCCCTTCATGCGCTAACTTGATCAATTTCACTCTGATAACACAGGGTGGTACAAACTTATCCTTTCTTAACAACAAATGATCATCATGTATGGCTAACTCATCCATCACCTTAATGAACGGCCTCACACCTTCAGGCACATAACTATCCCTCCTCAATCCTCTTGTGACCATCTCCCTAGCTACAGCAAGTGTGGAATCCTGTTCAATGGCAGCTATCCACTCCTTTTCAGCAATAGACCCCAATGACTCCTCTGTGACATCTTCTATACTCGCCACCACTTCCTCAATTTCCACTTCTTCAACTTCAGCTGTTTTGTCCGGCAATCTGGACAGGCAATCAGCCACTTTGTTCTTCAACCCAGGCACATACTCCAATTTACATTTAAACTTCTGTACTTTAACTGCTAGCCTGGCCAGTCTCCCCGAACAATTCTTAGCACCACCAGGACCCATGTCATTAAGCAAGGGTTTGTGATCTGTCCTTACAAGAAATGCGGTGCCCCACAAGCATATCCTGAAATAGTTCATTGCCCATTCGACAGCCATTGCCTCATGTTCTATAATGGAATAGTTCCGTTCCATTTCAGTCAGGGAACGTGACGCAAACGCCACAGTGCGTTCCACCTTTCCATGCACTTGTGCGAGGACAGCTCCAATTCCTACAGCACACGCGTCCACAGTGACTATAGTCCTCAAACCTGAATGGTATGGGGACAAGACATTTGCCCGGGCAATTTCATTTCTGACCTCAGTAAACACTTTTTGCTGCACGTCACCCCTCTCACACTTTCTCCCATTTCTCAACAACTCCCTTAGCGGTTCAGTCTTATGTGCAAAATCTCTGACAAATTTGGACTAATATTCCACCAGCCCCATGAAGGACCTGAGGGAATCCCTGTCTTGTGGAACTTGGGAGTTAACAATAGCACTCACGAGATTCCCTTTGGGCTTTACACCATCCCCCGTAATTAGATGTCCCAAATACTCCTCCTTGACCAGAAACACACATTTCTCCTTGCCAAGAGTCAGTCCAGCACACCCAATGCATGTCAATACCTCTTCCAAGATTCTATTATGCTCACTGGCATCATCCGCAAACAATAAGATGTCATCTTGGAAGACAACCGCCTTATCCATCCCAGAAAGAATCATATACATAAGACTCTGAAATACACTGGCCGCTAAACATAATCCGAATGTCGTGTAAACTGAAACATACCCTCAGCTGTAATAAAAGAGGTAAGATGTCTAGATTCTGGGTGTAACCTGACTTGGTGGTATGCACTCCTCAAGGCAAGCTTTGAGAAGTATTTCCCCCTTGATACCATCAATACCAACTCATTAATGTTGGGTAACGGGAAATTGCCCATCAAAACGTACTCATTCAGGCTTCTCAAATCCACAGAGAATCTAAAAGACCAATCCAGTTTCTTGATAATGACTACCGGAGATAACCATTCCGTAGCCTCCACCACCTCTATCACTCCTTCCTCCAACATTTGTTGAATTATTTCCTTGACTTTGGTCTGGCAGCTAATGGAACCTTTCTCGCAGTGTGCTTCACGGGCAGAGCATTCTTCTTGATTTTTATCTCATGCATGTAATTCCTGGCCACTCCTAAATGATCTGTAAATACATCACCGTGACGCAAAAGCACCTCATTCAAACTGTCATCCTCTACCGATGCCACTTGGACTTCAGCCCTTGGGTTCATCATGATATTAAGATCGTATTGATGTGAACATCCCAGGATGGGCAGACCATCGACAGCCACATAAACGTTTCCCCGCGTTTACATTCCAGCAAATTCAATCTGAGTAGTCATGTACCCCAAGACACCAATATCGGCCCCCTTGTACCCTTTTAGTATGACATCAGATGCCACCAATTTACACTCAGGCCATGTGACCCGAAACAACTCCTTGGGGATGATCGTATACAGCGAACCTGTGTCAACCATTAACAACACATCCTTGTTATTAATTACAAAATTTGCTTTGGGTCAGACCCTCCTTTTCCCACCGTCCAGATCACTTACAATGTTCATATCTTCACTAACTCCCTCCTGTACCTACAGAACTCTGAACTCTGACTTGTCGTCCTCCACACCCAAAACCTTCCTAACCACCCCTTTACACATGCGCGCCAAGTGACCTTATTTCCCACACTTAAGGCAGTCTTTACTCATGGCAAAGCAAAGTTTTGAGTCCGCAAGATGGTAATTATTACCACACCTATAACAACAACAAGGCAACGGCTTTCCTTTCCCCGAAGGCATGTTTTTGGTAAAGCTACTTTTGAGAGGTCCACTCTTCGAGTTTTGCTTTTCACCGTATAAACTTGCTCCCCATCCTCAGATACTAAAGAAATCTCACCAGATTTATTCTCCAAGTTAATGTTTTTTAGTTCTCGGATGCATTTTTCCAACTCCTCTACCATTTTAGCGATTGCTATTGCATCCTTAAAAGTTGGCTTCTTGGCGGCTCATAATCTCTCCTGTATTGTTTTACTGGTGCACTGCACAATCAATTGGTCTCTTATCATTTCCTCGGCCATTAAACCAAATTGACATTTTGCTGAAAGTTCCCTTAAACGTGCCACAAAATCATCTATAGATTCTTCTGAACGTTGTGGTTGCGTATAACCTTTGTGGCGGCGCATAACAACATTAACTTGTTTAGCAAACCTGGTCTGTAATCGTAAAACGCCTCCTTATACACATCCTCCACCTCCTCTCCTACATTGTTTCTAGCTGGCGGTAAGTATTTGAATAAGTGCTGACCTTCCTTGCCCAAACACCCCAATAATAACAGTTTCTTCCTAACTGCTAACACCCCACACCACAGTTGTGCCAGGCGCAGCTCGCAAGCAACCGTCAACCCACGGAACTTTGAGCTTTGATGATCTCACCGAGCGCATGAGCGCATGCATGGCTTGCACCAAATAAGTACATTACAACAGTAAGGCATTACTAGTAATAATACTGATTTTGCTAGGAGTGCCTTTCAGTCATGGACGCACAACCATGGATCAGCAATTGAGAGTCAGGGGGATAGTCTGTGGGTGGAGATGGCTTATGTAATGCATAGTCCTATTCTGGCTCTGTCTGTTCCTGGAACCATAGTAGTTGTTTCCCTGTCTTCTGTGTTAAATGTAGAAGCCATCAGACCGGGTGGTCCTTCACAGTTGACGGTGTCCTCGTTGGCTGCCGGTTATTCATTATCACAACTGTGGGTCTTCTCATGCAGAGTCCTCTTTCCATAACCAATTGATATCTATGGATCATGTCATGACAGAATGATTTTTCTAGACTGTTTGTTATTTTCCTGCCAGTTTCATAGCTCTTATTTCCTCCTCTCCTGTCTCAAACTGCAGCTGAAAGCTTGCTTTTGATCATATCTAAGATATCCTTTAGCATCCTATGGTGGTTCTCCTGTTCTCAATGTAGTTTCACCATCTGGCAGTCTTCTGTATCAGGGGGCACCTTGGACCCAGCTGTCAGTATCATTAAGTTTGGCTGCATGGTCATTGACTAGGGTGACATTCAATAGTCTCTCCCTTAGGTGAGGAGCTCCTTCCATCGAGCATCGCACACACTGTGCGGCACCTCTATGTGGCACACAGTTGGAGTGCCTACTGGCAGCCTCTCTGCCTGTGTGCTCTCCTCTGTAATATGGTGCGGGCACAAATTCAAAGCATTCCTTGTTTTGCATGTGGCGATGCCCCCTTGAGATCAAACAAGCACACATTTATCAAGGAAATTCATATTACAGAAGGGGAAGGCAAGCATCTCGGACCCCTTCTGTAGTACCAAAGTGCCCCAGAGGCACAAAGAGAGGTAGCACACGCCCACTGCGCTGCTGTGGCAATTTGCATATTAAGCCCCATGCCGACAATCCCTATCTTATATTATTCATTTCGTGATTAGGACGCATAGGGATGTAAAGCAGAATCTGTCAATATGGAGCAGTAATACATGTGATTGAAATAACAAGCAAAAATGCATTTATGAAGAATTAAGTTTGTTTGTACAAAATAACAGCTTTCAGTGGAAAATGTGGATATTTCAGGAAATACGCAAGCAGATGTTTAAAATACCCTAATTTATGAAGTAGAAATGAAATGCCAGTATTTTAATTTGAAATGCACATAGCTAAGAAAAGGGCATGCTGAAGTTTAGGGACACAATCATTGCAATAATATTTTGAAAATTCATTTTTGAGTGATGTTTGCTGAGTTTGCAAACCTATTGCTTATGTAATTCCCTTGTTAAACTATTTGAAACTGGAGTGTCTTTGGAGAACTGATGACTTATTTACAATTTTTTTTATTCTTTTTTAATTTGGTGGGCAATCTGAGACGTGATATTGAATTTGTAAGTAACGTAGCCATTTACTTAAAAAGTTCTCCCATTCATTTAATTTTATATACTTCTATTGTTGCACCTTACTATTGAGGGTGTTTTTAGCCACTTTTAATCAATTTGTGTCTTGATCGGGTCTGTTGAGCCCTTCTTACTCTGTTTTATTGTATTTTTAGCACAGTCTCGGCCACTATTGTAGTGACATCAAGAGCCACCATCTTGGTTGGCGCTCTAGTCTTTTTCCCCGACGATACTATTTAATTGGGCCTGGAGCACAGACAGGCAGCGGAAGCGCGCAATGGGTGCTCCGCTGATGTGCCAAAGGCAAGTTCATCTATGTCCGTCTGCTTCCTAAAGGGGGCAGGGGCCAGTGTTGCCAGATTGGGCTGTTTCCCGCACAAATGGGCACAAATGTTCCCATTTGTGCGGGGAATAAATTATCCTGGCGGTTTGTTGAAAGTTGGGCGACATTTGCCCTTGTGTACGCAACAATCGTGGTATCCGTGGAGCCCACAGAGGATCTGTAATAATCAGGGCTTTCAAACATTCGTCGCGCGAATGCTTTAATTATGCCGGCCTTGCTTCTTCTTGATGGCCTGCTCCCAGAGAGAATGGACCAATGATCTTACGAGGGGCAGGCCTGTCATCATTGTTTTTTATACTTTTGAATCATTGCATTTGCCTTTCTTGGCGCGGGTGCGCAGCAGACTCAGAGTGCAGTGTTCTGGAGCTCGAGAGAGGAGGAGTCACGAGTGTCAAGGCAAGGGCTACCCTGCTGCCTGCTTCTGTTGCGCGTGGGAGTCCCTAGGTGCCCAGCAGGTGAATTAAGGTGAGATTACTGTACGAAGTGTCCACTTTTCCTGCTCTGCCCCCGTCAGCTGCCCCCCTTTCTTCCTCTTACTCCCTCTCTTTCTGTCTCTCTCTCAGCTCCTCACTTGCTAAAAACCGTGCTTCAATAAACGTCTCTTACCCTCTGTTTCCTCTACTTTCCTTCATTCGTTCCGATGTGAAATGGATCCAAAAAACAAAGAAACACTTTTGTTGGAAATGTCTTTATCTTAAATTTTTCTGTTCCAAAGTGCAGCCTCGGGACCAAGAGAAAAAACAGGTGCAAAATACGAAAAATAAATAACTAAACAAAGCATTACAGAGCAGTCGGAAAGTGGCAAGATGGTTTTATTCACACTCAAACACATTAGTGCCACTTTACAGAGTTTGCCAGTGAAGTGCTACTTTATTTTTTTTGTCATTCTTTGAACAGCATTGTTTTCCCCGGGTGTGGAAGTGCACCAACTCCTGGAGGTTCTGCAATACCTAGTTGATGACTGGAGTAGAAAACGTTAAATGTGATCCTTACCAGCTCTTTTCCTTATTTTAGATTATAAAATGTGTACTGCTGTTCTGTGTTCAGGGATGGTGTCTTTTTAAACCATACTACTTATGTTTTGTAAGGATTTAAGCAACGGACATTGAAACAGCTGCTTTCCGGGCCCTGTAGCCATGTGCCTAACGTTTCAGGCAAAAACACTCATTGATTTCTGAATGAGTGTAAAAGTGTTAAGGTAACCCTGTTGTTCTGCTTACATTTCACATGCTTTACTTAATCTTGCATTCCCTATGAGGGTTTGCTTTTCCAGGAAGTTGTTACTTTTTAGGTCGAGCCCTGAGCCAGCGCGCAAGCGCTGCTCTGGTGTTGATCTGTGGTAGTTGACTACGTCTTTGCTTTTGCCGCACTCCTGCCTTGCCACCCGCTGCCGCACCTGTGGAGGGACTACCTGTCCCAGCTACCTCCGCTCCCTGGAGGGAGGAGACATCGCGCTCTTAAGCGCACGGAGCTTCCCGCGGCGCGGGCTTTGCTTTTGCCGCACTCCTGCCTTGCCACCCGCTGCCGCACCTGTGGAGGGACTACCTGTCCCAGCTATCTCCGCTCCCTGGAGGGATGAGACATCGCGCTCTTAAGCGCACGGTGCTTCCCACAGTGCGGGACACACGCGGGCCGCGCCCAGGCGAAGCCCGGGCGAAGGGCGGGCCAGTCCTTGCCCGTCATCGCCCGGAAGAGGCTGGGCCACCCCCCTAACAACGGACTAACGGGGTTTTAGCACCTGATCCATTTGTTCACCATATCCAGGTACTGTGGCATTTCTGCACTGTCTGTATACTACTGTTCATGTACGTGGCGCTACTAACTTTGGGTCCTAATAATGAGTAAGCGCAAGGGAGTTGTGGGAACATTGGAAGCCTTTATTGTCAGGGCAGAATCTATGCTCTCCCACGAGATTGAACTGACTGAGAGGCGACTCTCTCTTTATCCCTTATCCTCACAGAGACGCTCTTCCCTGGGTCACACTACCTTGGGTGATGTTCATCATATTCAATCGTCTCCTACTGCTCAATGTCACCCTCAATCCCCCCTCGCACCCGTTCTGGAAACAATCACTGTGGACACCCCGCTGGGGTCTGGTAGAGCTAAAAGATCCCGGACTTCCAAACCCCATGCCGAGGTTCAAACAAAGGAGCCATTAGTGAAGCGAAAGAGGGGAGCGGGCACCCAAAAAACTAAACAACAGAAATGGTCCCGGCGCACAAATGGCGAAACTGTACATACCTGCTCCATCAGCACTCAGACTGAAGCCGTTCTTTCTGCTTTTTCTGGCTCTTTATATAGTGCCTCTGGGGATGATGTTGTCAATACCCTTGTGGAGGCTGTTACCGACGTCGCCTCCGTGTGTTTTAAAGAACTACTAGATAACAGCCTTGCCTTGCTTCAAGGGCATCTAGAACATATGGATATTGCTTTGACCACCTTGACTGCTAAAATAGATGCGTTACATCCCATCGACACTACTACTACTACTGGGGAGGGTGCGGGTCTAGCTGTATCAGTCGTACCTGATGTTTTTACTAATACTGTTTTTTCTTCCTTGGATAACTTGTTGAACAGGGTTACTGGTATTGAGGACCTATTAAGAAAAGGGCAGGGAGTCTCTTCAAGCAACCTCACGTATAAACCATTGAATTCTGTACGGAATGCTGGCAAAGCAGCCTCCCTTTCGCAGATGGAATTCCTGCATCCCTCAGATAGCGCGTCTGAGGGCCAGAAGGGCTCCAGCAGCATGCCCCACACTAGTGCCCCTGCTCTTAACAAACCAAGGGATATACAACATCTGTCCACTTCTTGTGTGACTCCCTTGGTCAGGGAGGAGGTCATATTGAATTTGACCCCGGAAGCTACTCCATACACCATCATTCTAGCTAATGTCCCGCAGCTCACCCCTACGGCTAATGAATCATGGGAGGGTCTGAGAAACAAGGCTCTCTGTTGGCTCGGGTCTAAAACCGGGCTCACAGAGGCCTTCTTTGGTGAGTTTAAAATGGCGAGACGAGTAGGATGGGTGGGGAGAAGGGACAAAAAGTTTCCTGGTGATTGTATTGTTCTTACATTTAGGGCACCCAGATTGGTCCATGAGATTTTATGCAGACTTAGCAGTGACCTTGCGACCAATATTGGTATAAATGTATTGCCTCTTGGCTTCTTCTACCCTCCAACGAACCAGATTAATTTTTCTTTAAATCAGAGATCCACTAATCCTAATACCTATGAACGCTTCAGGTTGCCCCTATATAATAGATTTGACATACTTCCATCCCTGGACGATATAGATTGACTTACTCCAGGGTTTAGCCCCTTAGCACCAAGAGGGCCCTCTTTAACTAATTTATTTAGCTTAGAGTCTATGTTTCTTGTAGCCAGCGACCCCGTTCATGCTGCTCATGATGTTCATTGTACTGGGATCACTCCCGCTGTTGGTTATATCCATAGCTGTCAAGAGCCATTGATTAATGCACAGCCAGCCAGTGATGCGGTTGATACTAACATCGCAACTGGCAAGAGTTCCAAGGGTCCACAGCCGACAAGCGTAACTATCCCGCATCTATCTCCATTTCTCAGTATGGATCGCCATCCTAATACCACTAATAATGATGTTGTTTATACCAAGACTGTCACCCAGAGTGACCCCAGGCCTAGCTTAATGAATATCCTTTCCTGGAACGTGGCAGGATTAATCTCCAAGCTAACTAATCCTGCCTGGATAGAATTTATATATAATTACGATATTTTATGCTTCCAAGAAACCTGGATAGACGTCACCCATCACATTAATGGGTTTAAAACTTTTTTCACATCGGCCGTACCCGCCAAGCACGGGAGGAATATGGGCGGCCTATGTATTTATATATCCCACAGGTTGAACATAAGCAAAGTAGATCTTGTTGAATCGAACACCTACTACCAGGTCCTGAAAATGAGCATTGATAATTCACACTGTTTTGTTTTCGTAAATTTCTATAATAACACTCCCCCCGTTAGCTGAGGGAGTTTTAAAAGATCTGCAGAAGGTTCTGGATAAAATTCACAAGAAAACTAATAAAGACCTCTGCATAATATGGGGGGGGGGATTTTAACATTGGCCCATGCCCACATGCAGAAAACGGCAACTGTGGCTTATCGTCTGAAGACGAGAAAGATATTTCCCATTTCTTGCATTCCCCTCTAGGAGACCAATTTAACCTGATTAAGTATACTATGGATCTGGGTTTTGCCAACGATCTTTGTTCACCTTCTATCCCATTCAGTTACACTTTTAACTGGCGCGGGTTGTGTTCGATTATTGATATTTTACTTATTTCAAACCGATACGCCGGCAGATTATCTAACTTTAAAACTCATTCAGTCGCCTTTAGCGATCATTATCCTATCAGTGTCTCATTAGACCTTCCTGCCAATGTGTTATCTAAAAGACATACGACCACTCAGGTTCCTCAAGACATCGCCATTAACAGAGTAAACGGATACACGATCAAATGGGCAGGAGTAGACTCAATACAGCTAACCAAGTCTCTTTTAACCAGCTGTAAAGCAGACTTTCTTGTCTGTCTTAATGAGACCGCCCCAGATTCCATTATTCTTAACTCCTTTTGTAATATCACACAAGCCATTCAAAGTAATCTAATATTTGAACTCTCAAAATCTACTAAAAGTAAGCCAGGGTGGTTCGATCGTAAATGTAGTAAGTCGCATGCAGCCCTGATAGCTGCCCTACACAAGACCACGAGAGACCGGGAAGCTATCAAAAGTGCTAGGGCAGCTTACAAAAAGTCCCTAAAAGAGCGTAAGGAGGCTATAAGAACTGACCTGTGGCGAGCTTTAAAGCAAGCATCGGATACTAAAGATACAAAAGGCTTCTGGAGGGCGGTGAATCCCCCATTTCTGGCCCCAAAAAACCTACCTAGTATTGAAATTTCGATTGGGGAAGATCAGTGGGTGTCCCATTTTTCTAGATTGTACTGTATTCACGATGACACTGCTTATGGCGAGGACTCTGGAACAGCTCCATCATGTCTTCTCCCAATTGATATCGATTTCAATATGGATGAGGTCATTTTAGCAATTAATGCTAGCTTAGGTGGAAAAGCCCCGGGCCCAGATAGCATACCAGTGGACCTGTACAAATCCTGCCCCCTGCTGTGGGGTCCATTATTAACCCTGGTCCTACGGGCCTGTTGTACACAAGGTTTCACCCCGACTTGGACGGAATCCATACTTGTCCCCATTTTTAAGAAGGGTGACCGCAACGACCCGGCCTGCTACAGACCCATCTCGCTGCTGGACTCCCTCGTGAAGGTGGCCGGGCGTGTCATCTTAAATAGACTGCAGTTGTGGGCCGAGGGCACTGGTGTCATCTCCGAGTTACAGTACGGATTCCGCCAAGGCCTTGGTACTGTGGAACAGAGTTTGAATCTATGCCTTCTATTGGGGAGATATATACAGGCTAAAAGGGGGAGCCTATACCTGTGCTTTGTTGACTTGAGCTCGGCCTTTAATTGTGTTAACCACCAGAAGCTGTGGGGTAAATTAGAGGCTATGGGGGTAGAAATCCCTGTCATTAACTTCCTAAAACAGTCCTATCTAGACGCTCGGGCCAGGGTCCGCTTTGGGAGAACCGGCGTAATCAGCGATAACTTCCCTGTCAGGAAGGGGGTAAGGCAGGAGTGTGTGCTAGCCCCCCTCCTGTTTACACTTTACATAAATAGCTTGGGGGATACCTTATCCAGGGAATGTTTGGATTTACCTACTATTGGTAAACGGCCAATTGGCGTACTTTTATATGCCGACGATGCAGTCTTGTTAGCCCGTACCCCACTTGGCCTGCAGAGAATTGTCACGAGCTTTGCGCCCTATATGTCTAGTCTAGACCTTAATGTAAACATCGCCAAAACTTTTATGATGAAATGTAGTAAGTCCATTACCAAGTGTCGAGATATTTCTATAGCTAATTATAGGCTGGAATTTGCCAAGTTTTTTTCGTATCTGGGAATCATTTTTGAAAATAGGGGCTCGTGGGTCAATGCAATTAACTCTAGGAAATTGCTCTTTGCCAAAGCTGTAGGAGCCTTGGTAAACTTCGCTAGGAAGTTAGGCAAGCGCCCAATTAACGATCTGTTGATAATCTATAAAGCCAAGCGCATCTCTATTGCCCTGTATGGAGCTGGCATTTGGGGCTATGCAAATGTAGAGCCTATCCAGAAACTTGAGAACAGATTTTTAAAATATCTTTTAGCTGCCCCAAACAGTACCGCTACGTATATTTGTCACGCCGAACTGGGACTGCCATATGTGTCCGACTTAATTAAAATCCAGCCAATATTACTATGGCATAAAGTTTGAACCAGCGTTTCTACCGGCCTCAACCGGGATGTGATAAATGATTGCTTGAGTTTACAAGGGGCGCTACGTATTCCCTGGCTTGTTTATGTTAAAAAAAAATGTAATGATATAGATCACCCCGAGTATTTTGTCAATCCAGACTGTTTTACCCTAGTCACAAGAAAGGAACTAAAGTCATTATGTAGTAGCCACCTGGAGATGTTAAGACTGTCTTCTAACATTACGAAAATATCGGTCAGTGCAAACCAACTGATCCTGACATATCCAGGAATTCAACCTTATTTAACTTTTAATCTGTGTGCTTATGATAAGATGCTCCTGACGCGCCTACGTTTAGGCAACTTCCATATCATGGTCACGTTCCCCCAGATAAACGATTGGTCACGTTTTTTGCAGCCATGTCCTTGCGATGATATTTCCCCACAGTCGACAAGCCATGTTATCTTTTTCTGAAAGTTCTATTTATTAATCAGGAAAAGATGGATTATACCTATTCTGAAATCACAAGGCCAGAGACAGTGTCGACCTGCGTTCATTAAATTGCAATTTCTAGACGATGAAATCTACACTGTTCATATTGCAAAATATTTAAAAAGGGTGGTCAGATTTAGGAATTCAATGCAAGGACCCCTTTTTTTGTAATTGTTTACGGATTGTAATTACATTTGGGACGTGCAAGGAAACTAGCACGATTTCTCCTTTTTAAATCATTGTTTTAAAAAAATATATATATTGTATTATTTATTAATACGAATAGTTATACCCTGTTTTTAATGTCTTGTATTTTTCGATGTGCTTTTATAATTTAATTGTTTTAAATCGAATAAAGCGTAATTTGATTGATTGACTACGTGAGGGAAGCCCCGCCCACTGCCCCGCCCACTATTTCATTGGCTTGTGTCTTTGTCCTTTCTAAATGCTGCCTTCCGATTGGTTTATAGGCTGCTAGTCCCTCCTTATGACGGCCATGTCCTCGTTTGTATCCTTCCATGGCTACTGGCCCCTTTACATCGTGTTTCATGAGCACTATTTTCTTCCCGTGCCCCCCTCCCGCTGTCCGTGCCTTCTCTTCTGCCCCCCCACTCCTGTTGTTCGTGCCTTTTTGCCCCCTGACACCCGCCCACCCGCACTCCTGTTTGCAATGCAATAGGTCTCGCGTAAATGCGAGTCCTATTGCATTGCAAATGCTTGTTGCTAAAGTGAAGGTACTGTTCCGGCGCGCCGTTGGGCGTGGGCTGAGGCAAATCCTGTTGAAGGCCTCGGGCGCTGGTAGTCTTAGGGGGAGAAGGTGCTTTCGCTGAACCTCCTGGGGATTTGTGTTTGCCATTTGCCCTCACCACAAGCTCCGCTCGCAATTATGATCACCTGCAGGGAGTGTCTGCAGGTGGGGGGGCCCCTGCCAATTATCGCTGCTCGGTGCAGAGCCTTGACGACCATTGGCCACTTGCTGCCCCTTAGACATGGCACGCGTCCTAAAAACTGTAAGTTGAACTGCACTTCCCACGGCTGCGAATCACTGCAGCGGGGGTTGTGGCGGTCCCACGGGTGTCCATAACCCCCACCTGACATGTAGCAGAGTGTCGCTCCGTCGTGTTGAAAAGCCGCTGCTGCCCCCCCCAGATGCATATTTTGGGTTGAGTGGGGCTGAGCTACTGACGGCATCTGTGGCCGTGATCCCGGATGCTGTAACGGCGATAACACTGAGATTATACTCAGCGCGCCCAGCGGGGTCCGCTCTTCCCTTGTGAACCCTGCGTTGGTCAGCCGGCCTATGTACGGAGGTGGTACGCGCTACCCTCTGGATCTCTACTGGCACCCCCCGGAAAGTGTTGACTGTGCGAGGCTCCATTGCGGTAGGATTTCCCTCCTGCTGCCAGCCGTGCACGCTATCTGTTACCACACCTCTCTTGAGGCACTGAAAGTAGTGTGCCTATAAATGCTGAAAGTGATGCAGAAAGCTCCCTAAGCACCTGATCAGCGCTCTATACACGGTGGTGTGTTATTTCCATGGGGGCCTGCCATGCATCCTGGTTGAGAAAAGAGCGCGGCTTCACGCTCAGTACATACATGCCACCCTCCCAATTGAGGCGGGAGACTAGCGATTTCAAGGCCAGTCTCCCGATTCTTGTATGCAAAAACCCGATTCCTCTTGGGCTTCTCCCATCAGGGACTGGTTATGTGTGACTCGAAGTATCCAGTACCAGTGACCTTTTCCTCCTGCAGGCCAGTGCACATTTTTGTCACACTATCTGCCTGCCATGGCACTTTCTCTGTGCTCCAGGCAAAGCGAATAGGTACCGCCTAGTGTGTGCAAGTGAGAGTATTCTGGAAAAGCTGTGTAAGGTCGAGACATGCTGCTTTCTTTACGAGGTCATTCTTTTTAGATTGTATAATTTCACAACTTATTGTTTGCAGTGCTTAGAAACAGCAGACGTGAGGTACACGGCACTATATAACAAGCATTGGCATAGCCAATAGGTCTCGCCTTTGGGACCTAATAAGTGTTTAGCCATGCAGCAGTTGATGTTGTTGCACCAAGGATATTGTGCTGCATAACTAAATACTTATAAGGTCCCAAAAGCGAGACCTATTGGCTATGGCAATGCTTGTTTAATAGGGTAACAGGGAGGCACTCCAGTGGCAAAATGTTGTCTTGCCTGCAGTGTGGAAAAGCCTTCTTCATTTCCTGATTGATTGATGCAGTAATAGTCCTGAAGAAGGCTCAGCGAGCTATTTGCTGGCACTTCTAACATCTGATGTAACGTGGAGTAAACATGTTTGAGTCCTTACAATGGTGCCTCGGTATTTTATCTTTCTGAGGTCGATACATTGACTACCATTAAGGAGGATGATAATTACACATTTTATTTACAGTGCTTAGAAACTGCTAAATTGTGGTGATAAACGCTATTCGCATACCAATTATTGATACAATTAATGTGCTAATGTATTGAAAATCTTTCCCCTGGCCAAACAAGTGCCTGGATTGAGGCCCAAGCTGAGGTCACACAGTGCAGCACGGAGGCAGTCACTCATACCACTCTGAAGTAGCTGCACGCCTACACGTAGCACTATACCAACCTCCACAAACAAATTAACAGATTACATCTCATATCTGGTCGTGAGGTTTGCTGGCTGCACTTACTGTGAGTGTTTCCTCTCTAGAGCACTTTAGTGTCATGAATATTTGTGTTCATTTATGGCAGGTATTGATTATTGCTGCACTGGGGGCGGGGGCTCTGCTTGGCCTCTCACTGTGCCCTTAGGAAGGGGGAGGGGCTTGACGTGTCCCCCGAGCCTGCACACCCGCATTGGACCCTATTGGAGGGTTCGGATGTGGGTTATCGACCTCTCCTCTCAAATCGGAGTACTTACTGAGCATTCACGAAGGTTGCCTGGTCTTGTCAGCCTGGAAAACCAGTAATAAAGCCGGTGAGAGAGCTCAGTGGGTTGAGCCTCAGTTACTGAGATCATGGGTGTAACATGTAGGGCACAGATTTGAAACTCGCCAGGGCCTACTTATTTGTTTATCCTTTCTAGGTAGATACAAGGAGTTGTACCAGGGAGAGATGAATGCATTTTAGCACCGAGAGTTTACTCCGCTTGATCGAACCACGGCTTTGGAGCTCTGTGAATAACAATGAGGTCATACGTCATAGCTTCGAAACTCAGCAGGACCGACTAAGCCCTTCACCCTTTGATGTAGATAAAAGGAGTACGAGTGAGAGGGATAATAGGAACACCTGTTTTAGCTCAAAAAGAACCGTAAGTTTCGTTTGAAACACAACTATAGATTCTGTGCAGACCTCGGAGTAACCAAGAGATCTCAGCTTCGAACCCTGGTGTGGCCGAATTGATCATAAGTAAAGTACAGCCCTTCACCCCGGTAGATAAAAGGAGTGCCATGAGAAGAGTCGCAAGATCGCCTGTTACAACACCCACTTTGGCTTGCACCACAGCTGCGATGGCCTGTGTTTAACCTGTTACAACTTCGAATCCGGCAGGTCCGACTCAACGCTTCAGCCTTTCGAAATAGATAAAAGGAGTACCATTGAAAAAGGTTAGAAGAGCATACATTTGACAGCAAATAAATATTTCCTTTTAGACGGGCAGTAGTTAATTTTCCATATAATAATTGGTTAATATCAAAGAATATACTTGTCCAGTCGTGTTATTGTCCAGTGTCTGTTCAGACGCTTATACAACTCGAGGTCGTGCAGTCGCCTACTCGTCTCTCCTCAAGGGCTTGTGACTTCTGATGTCAGTAACCGCTGGTGACTGCTAAAACACACAAGCTGACGGTCTCTATTCTTGCTGAAAGGATCCGCCTGCCTCCTCTGGACAAGTAGTGTGTTGCGCAGCGCCGAGAGGGTGCACCTAATGCTTTTGGCACATGCATGTGCGTTTATACGTTACATTGTTAGAAAGTGACGTTTGCAAGAATATTCTGTAAGTGCAAAGTCAGGCGTTCAGTTTTTGAGAACAGCTTAACAAGACCCCGGTTTTAATGAAATGCAGCGTTTTGAAATAGTGAGGCAGTTGATCGCAGCTTGGGAAGTTAAAGTGCTTGCTGCATAGATGGGAGGGTAACATGAAGGTCACGGGTTCGAATCCTATCAGTGCCTTAGTCTTCAGGCTTTATGTTAAATTGAAGTGGGTCGTACAATCCGAAGCCACGGCTGTGCGTTACTAAGGTATACATTGATACACTCTCTTTTGTGAGCAAGCAGCTCAACCAAAAGAAAACACAAACACTTATCAACACGGCTTCCAAAGCCCACAGTAACCAAGAGAGTGTGGCGGCCGTGAAGAAAGATCAAACACGGCAAATGAGGTGGACGTGAACCTTTCATGAAGCCGGCGCACAAGCACAGGCTGCTAATTAAATAAACAACTTGTCCGGTTCCAGCTGCGCGTGACCGCGCTGTGTTTAATGAGCCAGAAAGGAATGCAGCTGGCACCCTGCTCAACGCTGCTCGCTCTCGACAGCTGTAGGCCGTGGGAGTGAACATTTACAGAAAAGGTGGGACATGCACCAGCCTTTGGCCAATTGCGTGCTTTCATTTTTGAAAGCCACACGCAAAGGCCAATAGAATGTGACAACCACACGCACGAGCTCTCAGAAAGCTTTCAGAATGTGTGGAGTGATTCCAAGAGGCCCTCTTCTAGAGCAGCGCCTGCGCGCTGCGCTAGGCTCGACCTAAAAAGTAAATGATAATTGTCAGAAAGGGTGGACAACGGACTGGAGGGATGCCTATGCTAACGTGCCTCATTTACATAAGACAGCAGCTGCCACCATCACAGTATCAGAGTTGGTAGCCGAAAGGGAAAGCTTGCTGACAACTCTTGTCTTCCTCATCCCACCAGTGGCTCACTTCGACGCCACAGTGTGGCCCAGGGGCTAAAAAACATCCAGCTGAGGCCGCCCACCCAGTTTGGGCTCCCAAGTGGAGCAGCTCTCGTGTTGTGAGGATGACTTCATATCTGAGGGCGGAAGGCCTTGCACTGGCTCCCGTGCCGACTGGCAGACATCAGACAGCATGACAGCAATGTGCCATTGGCGTTCTTCTCCTGGCTGCCCACCGGCACCAAACACGTTCATTCACCAGCATCCAGAGTGCAGTGTCCGCACATCTGGACTCCACTTCTGAACCAGCAGCTCAGAACCCTGCTGCCAACTTAGGCTGCCAGCTGCTTTGACAGGGAGCACACCTGGCGCACTAGCCGGGCACATCTAGGCTCCAGCACAATTTGGCGCAGGGTAGAATACAGTGAGAGACCGCTCAGCTGATTTTTCTGCAGTTATAGATATTGTCTATAAGCCCCAAACAGGGTAACAAGAGCTACTAATGTAGCTTAGCAAGTTCACTGCCTGCGACAGAGACGTGTGGCTAGGGGGTCTGTATGGACTTGTAATCTTTGATGTCAACATTTACTGTTGTAAAGTGCTCTGATCCCTTCAGGTCTAGTTAGCGCTATATAAAACTCTCAAATAAATAAATAGTCAGGGAGCGGAGGGTCTTGAAGAAACACTGATAAGGTTGAAAGTTCCGAAAACAAGACATTAGCTCTCTGATAGGCAATAGCAATGAGGACAAGCAGTTCTTTCAAAGACGTTTACAAGCCCAGATACTCAGTCGTAGCGATGAGCTGGACAAGTGTAGACCACAACCCTCATTAATGAGCTCAAAAAGCACCATAGTGGTTAGAGGCTAGCAGAGTCCTATAGTGTGCATCTATTCGAATAAATCAGTAATTTGGAAGCCATTTTTGAGACACTTCATGCCCTCTGATGAAAATAAAAGGAGTAGATGCTTTGGCATCAAAGCTAATAAATCCTTTATTGACATGATGATGCCAGAGAACTATATTTGTGTTCTTGTAGTGGAATCTTGGCAGCAGCTTCTGTAATGAAAGGTATATATTGCTGAATATGTGCAGCTCAGCACAAATTAAGAATTTAGCAAGACCATCTGTGAGGAACATTTGATCAAAACAAAGGAGGGAAAAGCCAATGATGTGATCTGCACAACTCCATAGTATGGAGGCTCGTGAGGGATGGAGGGAGAATGTCACTGCAAAATAACAATGTCTCCTTGTGAAGTGCCTCCTATTCGGATGGTCTTTTGGTGGCTGACCTGGCTTCTACTGAGTGTCCAAAAATGAATGGCAAACGGTTATCGGTGACTTAAGTTTGTGTCCAAAAAAACACGGGTATTACTGGTTGTGAAATACCAACCTCTTGGTTATGCCATGAAGCTTGTGTAATTGTAGGTGAACATGTAAACCCAAACTGAGTTCTTCAAAGTTTATTTTGGGTGTTGGGTTGTGAACGAGGCATGATGTACATTTTAGTAAGGATGTCAAGAGGGGTAGTTTGATGGCTGCTAGTCATAAAGTGTGAATTTTGAGAGCGATGTTGCATCCACTTTACTACTGCTACTCTCTCATAAACTTCCATAGGCCTGGGATTTTAAAAGAAGTGACCATAAATGGTGGTGCTTTTTGGGTCTGTTGAGAACGAATTGGCTGTGCTTAGTAAGGGTGTTTGAGTCTGTTCATAATGCATCTTGAATTACACGGACAGGTGATAAGCGCACACCTACCTAGGAAAAGAAAAGGACGGAGGCAGATCACAGCCGTCCTCCTCCTCCTGCAAACACAAGTTCTGATGCTGATTTGTCCAGTGTATTAGTACATGAACAGCTGACAGAAGTTGCAGGATCGCCCTGTTCCATTCCTGCGTCAGTAAATGAACTGCTTTCAGGTGCTAAAGACTCTTCAACTTCTTTTTCAGTGAAGGAAAAAAACAAGGAAACGACACAAAGCTCTCCTGATGAACACTCAGTGGCAACACCTCCATGGAAAGCACAACAATCACATTTAAAACGGTTCACTTTCGCCATCAGATAAAGACTAACCAGTTGCTGCGGCAGCACACCTGCAAGTCCCACACATGGCAATAGACCCAATTCAGGCCTCAATAGAAGTAAATGGGAGAAAAATATTCTCCCAATTATTTTTTAAAAACCTCCCACTTTCCTATTCTAAAATGTTGGCATGTATGTGAGCGCTTTGATAGTATGCACTCCTCGTTGCTTGTTCACCTTATCCGCTGGACTCTCTCAGCGGAGAATTCTGACAGTGCGGCCACCATGACTCCTGCCTTTGGATAGGGGTCAAATCTTTTTCACTGCTGACCGCAGAGCTGACACATATCTGCCGCCTTCACTCTCCCTGCAAAGCTGTTTACTAGCCCTCTCCAACCTTGCTATAATTTCCTGGCCTCCCGAGCATCAGGCGTTTATCTTTAGGAGGCACACGGGGTGTATGAGTACCTCTCAGACTGCTGCCTGGCACCTCTGGAGTGTCACATTATCAGGCTTGTTAGTCCCTCCTTAGTAGGGCCATGTTGTCATTTGAATCCTCCCATGGCTCCTGGCCCCTTTACTTGGATGTTACACGGTTCGTGTACTTTTTGTTTATTGAGCCGGGACAATGGCGTAGGACTCGCAGAGCGAGGTGTCCCGGCTCCGCGCTCTCTTCCTCTCCTGTGACACCAACCGCTCAGGGCGCCTGGAGCGAGAGGACTTTGAGTCGCTGTGCGTTGAGCTCCGCGTCAGCCCGAAGGAGGCAGAGGCCGTCTTCCAGCGGCTGGACGCCGACCAGGACTTCCCCATGGGCTTCCACGGGACCCGGGGCTCACCCTGGCTGCGGAGAAGAGGCTCGGGGGCCGAAGCGAGGGCTCCCAGCGAGCCAGAGGACGAGCACGGAGGAGACCCCTTTAACCCGGCTTGGGAGGACATCCAGCTCCGGCTGGGGGATGAAGCCGCGTTTATTCCCGAGGTAAGGAGCAAGTTCACCCCCTTCGCCATTGCCCTATTTGTTTAACAATATTACTTTTCTGATCCGGCAAACAAGTACTGATACTGTCCCATAAGTACTGATACTGTCCCTGCCTCGAGTTGTTAGGCCTGGAATCTTTTTTTTTTCCTTGCTTGCCTCTCACCAGTGGGTGTGAATCTGTTAGGCCTGCAGTACTTTTTCCTTGCTTGCCCCTTATCCATGGGCGTGGCTATGTTTGTTAGGCCTCCGGTGCTTTCTTTTTTTTGCTTGCCTTACGGTGGAGTGAGGGATGGAGGCGGGTGTGCTGATTCATTAAGAAGTCTTTAGCTTATGATTGCTGTAAGAGTGCGGTTGATGTTGTGAATGGATACCGTTGTGTTTATTGTCATGGGTCTCTTTTATCGTCCACTCCCCTTTTGGCATATTCTTAGTGAGAGGACCAAGGCTCTCACTGACCTTTTGATATGTAAACTAAGCAAGGAAAAGGACTAAAAGCTTCCCTGGGCATTAAATATTTAGCACTTTCGACTATGATCTCAGGATTTTAGTGTAAACATGTAATCACTTTGATCATTCGGAGTGCTCGAATTTTAAGTGTGTAATTCCAAATCAGTCAATAGGAACTAATAGGTATATTTGTTTTATAACTTTAGCAGAAACTATTTTTGCAGGTTGTAAATTATCTATGTATTTCTGGGACTTTTTGAAGGCTGGATTGTTGCCAAAACTGATTGCCTTTGTCACTCAAGGTGTGCTAATGGTTATGAGAGGTGACCAAAACACTTTCCTTTGTGTTCGCTTCTCTTAGGCATTTCGTGTTCCTTTGAAAATCTGTTGGCGAGTTTGGGTGCTTTAGGCACGTGTTATGGAAATGACTAAATCTCCTTCTGTCTTTTGTATACGAACAACAAAGATCTGTTGAATTTTGGTACTGGGTTGGGTGGTGTGAGGTTTTTGCTTGTTTGATGCTCTCACATCGAAAGGGACATCTGCAGCATTGTACATTAGGCGGACAGGCAGTCTCAAAAGTAGTTGTACCTAAATCCAATAAAGGCTGAATTGTTTTCAGGGAAAACTGACTTATCTAGGCAGATGTGACTGAAACAAAATGCACTGGGTCTCGCATTTACGCGAGTTTAAGCTATTGGCATTGCAAAAACCAAAACATAAATAAAAGGCATTGTCATTTACAATGCCAATAGCTCAAACTCGTGTAAATGCGAGACCTATTGCATTGCAAATGCTTGTTTTTTCAGGCAGCATATTACTCTTGTGCATAATTTGAATTGAGTCGCATCCAGGTGTTTATAGCGGGGCACAATTGGGTTGTAGCTGAAGGCAGTGCTAGTTTCTCTCAGTGGGATAGTATGGTGTTGAGTGTGGTAAAGGATGTGGTACTATGGCCAGAGCTGCCTAATTTGGTACTGGGGAACCAGGTTCAGTCTTCAAGTCCAGTCCACCAGATCACTCTCCTGAGGGAGCACATTCCGATGCTGGACCTTAGGACCCCCCCAAGACCTTAGAAGCCCTAGCTAGACCTTGGAAGCCCTGGCGTCTTAGCACCTTGAAGGTCTGTCCACCACAATCCACAGGTCCCTTGAGGTCAGTCCGCCTCACCCATTGGTACCTCCATTGGCCTGGTTACAGCAGGAGTAGTGCAGCTCACCAGGGATCGACAATGCAGGATTTGCACACACACCAAACTAACGGGCCTATTTACAAGGGAATGGCGAAGAGTGGCTTTAAGCAAACATTGATAATGCCATGCTCCGCTTTTGCAAAATTTGAGTTTCGACTTTTGGCTGGTTTTTGCGCTGACACTGGTCTGCGTTGGGCTGAATTTGGGCTTATCCTTGAGCATCTTTGGGCGGGTCTCAAAATCTGGCAGCAGTGGCAGGGGCCAGAAACCCTGATGCTTCTCAAAAAGAAGACTGAGTTATTGTGCACTGAGTGTGAAAGAATGAAACGTGAGTCAGTGTTGTCAGCATTTGTTAGACCCGTCAGCATCATCGTCTAGATGTAAAGTTTGTTCTTATTCACCAATGTGCTTAACAGGTTCTACGGCTGTTACTGAAATTAGTAATATTGAAAGGTGACATCTTTTTCTGATAAATTGTCATTCTCTAGCACTATATAAATTGCACTTTTTTACATTTAGAAAGGAACAACAACCTGATGTTGTATTTTTGACAGAAACATAGCTGCATAACAGTTCTATGCCAGATGTGGTTCAGGCGGTTCCCTGAGGGTTCATTACGGTCAGAAGTGACCGAGACGGAAAACTAGATGGTGAGATTGCCATTGTTGTCTAGTCATACCTACTCTCTATGTTATCACCTTGGGAAGTGCCTGACTGTGAAAGTGCATTAGTCTCTATTGAATAGTCTGCCTCTTTCACACTTTCCGGTGCCTTGATTTATTGTCCTACTTGCACCTTGGCACCATTTTTTAAAGTATTACGGGAGATGATTGCGATTCAAGCTCTAAAAAGAACTAATTTCACCCTTCTGGGAACTTGAACATTAATTAAATTATTCAAATTGTGCTAAAGCGTCTAAATTATTATATGATTTGTAGGCTTTGCAGTTGATACAGCTGGTAAAGTCCCCCACACATAAGAAAGGCCACCTCTTAGATCAAGTGTTCTCAAAACAACCAAATATGGTAGTTAACTAACAATTTCCAGCAACTTGGTCTGACCACTTTTAAGCTCCTATTTCACTTTCTGTTACTCCTCCATCTGGTAAAGCGATGAAAGCACACAGGATGGAAAGCCACTGGTCCAAGTTGGACAGTGTAGATTTTGAAGAAGCGCTTTCAAATACCAGACCTAATCTGGTTGGCAAATGGTAGATTTGGACCTCAAACTTGAGCCCTTTATTGCCTCAGTTTTAGACCAGATGATTCCTTTAAGGAAAATAGATGTTACCACAAATAACAAACCAGCACCCTGGTTTAACTCTCAGTTAAGGGAACTAAAGAAAAATTATAAAAGACTAGAAAGAAAATAGGAGAAAACCTATTATGCAAGTTCTAAAACAGACTTAGGAATAATGACGACAACATGATAAGATGTACTCAGGCCAACTACTTTGCACATAGAATCGACAGTGTGGCAAGTTCGGCAAAAGAGTTGTTCTCTATTGTAAAATCTATGAAGAACCCCGTAGGTATTAATCCTGTTGTAACAGCATCTAAAGCATAAGCAAATGACGTATCGAGTTTCCTTTCAAATACAATTTCCACTATTTATGCATCATTTCATGGCCAAGAACCTTGGTCTCTCCAGAAGGTGCCTGAGACTCAGGACTTAGGGGCCGATTCCGATTCGGGCCGGAAAACGTACCGACCGACTCGGAGCCGGAATAAATACCGACCGACACGTACCGGTGCAGCCCGACCCGCAAAGTACGATGAAAAGCGTGCTAAATCCAACCGACTCGTACGGAACACAAGCCGAACGACCGAGCCGCACTGAAAACAGCCATCCGGCCGGAAAACTACGCGAATTGAACCGACCGACCTGCACCAGGAAGAATCCCGAACGAAATTTACCCGCGAACTCCGACCCGCCAAGTACGATGCAATGCGTGGAAAACACGACCGAGTCGCACGGAGCCCAAGCCGCACGCCCGACACGCATTCAAAACTGCGAGCCGAAGCAACCCAAAACCCCGCAACCGACGCGTACGCAGCACAGAAAACAGCACAAACACAGCGTGAACGAATCGGAGAGGCTCGCACGAGACAACTGGAGGGTCCAACTCGGTCAGAAGAACGTCTCCTACATGCACAAAAAGAACCAAGGAAAAAACACACAAAAAAAGGCCAAACAAGCAATCACAAAGCAAATAAATACTGGGTGGGGAAACAGGGAACAAAGACACACCCACAACTCCACCCATATAAAGGACACAAATCCCTACCATGATCCTTTGCAAATTCAAATTACCTGCCAGCACTCAACAGACAGCAACCACACACCCACAGCTCATCCATCACACAAGCCACACACCATCAGCACCTCAACAAATAGCACCCTCACATACACCCAGCAAAACACACACTCACACACCCTCACTTGCACACCAACACACACATCACTCACCACCACCACCCATCACCATGCCCCCCCAAGAAGAATCCAAAGTTCCTAGATAGTGAATTGAAGTCCTGGTAGATGAGATCCTCAGGGTAGAGCCACAGCTGTTTGGTACACTGGTCCAACAGACCCCCATGTCGCAGAAAACCAAGATGTGGGCGAGGATCGTTGACAGGGTGAATGCACAATCACCATGTTTGCGCACAAAGGAAGACATCCAGAACAGGTGGTATGACGTGTGCAGGAGGGTCAAGGAGCTGTTGAAGAAGGACTACCTCTTGAGCCAACACACCGGCAGTGGCCCTCCTGCCAAACCAGTATACCTCAGGCCCTGGGAGGAGAAGGTGCAGGCCATCCTACCACCAGTGAGCGTCTATGGACTAGAAAACATCCCAGAGCCTGGTGAGTACACAACAAATGTACACAATATTGTGCCACAATACACACACATCACTGTCAAGGGGAGAGTCAAACCATGCACCCTAAGCAAATACACACCAACCAGAACAGAATCATCCCAAAATGTGTATGTCAGTCAGATAAACACAACACATGCCATCTCATAGTGATATGTAACTGTGTCATCACATGTACAAACACAACTACAACTACAGCTAGGCAGTGGCACAAATATAACTAACAAACACATCCAGACATGTAGCCACCACTACAACACCACCTCACAGTGAAGCCCACTCAAAGGAAGGAATCCTGTGTATGCTGGGCAAGTCAGTGTAGCCAATAGCATCATGGGAGTCGTAGTCACAGATATTGCCCACCCTCACAATGCGCACATCAACACCACCATGAACCATGCTCACATCACAGGGAGTGGAAAACAACTGACAAGATGGCTGACACTGGCCACTGCTGTGGGGAGCACAAGGCCCTGCTGGCAACTGTGCACCAACCAACAGCAGGACACCACTGACTGACATCCTGAAAGACAACTTGCACTCCCTGCAACGGAAGCACGTTCCATGGTGGAGAATCTGGCTGGGTGGGAAGGAGGACTCGCAGCACTGACCATAGTTACCAGCAGCTCCACTCACACACACCCCTAACACAAACTCCACACAACTCACCTGGGAGAATGCATTGCCTCACACTCAAATCAAATATCCCACAAAGAACCACAACCCTGGGTCATGCAGTGTGAAGCACAGGGACACACATGGGACGTGTAGCAAAACTAACCCCAGGATAACACTGTCAGCCATCTTGTCAGCACAGGCACACAACCCCACAGGGAAGCAGAGTCAAAAGGAAGGAAGCATGGGCATGCTGGGAAGTGGGGTGGAGGCAATAGCATGATGGGAGTGGTAGTCACAGAAATTGGTCACCCCCACAACAGTCACATCAACACCACCCTGAACCATGCGCACATCACAGGGAGTGGAAAACAACTGACAAGATGGCTGACACTGGCTACTGCTGTGGGGAGCACATGGCCCTGCTGGGAACTGGGCACCAAGCAACAGCAGGACACCACTGTCAGCCATCTTGCCATTGCTCTCACACTCACACACAGTGAAGTCCACCCAAAAGCAAGTAAGTATGGGCATGCTGGGAAGTGGGGTGGAGGCAATAGCATGATGGGAGTGGTAGTCACAGATATTGGTCACCCCCACAACTGTCCCATCAACACCACCCTGAACCATGCGCACATCACAGGGAGTGGACAAGAACTGACAAGATGGCTGACACTGGTGCTCAGTTGTGGGGAGCACATGGCCCTGCTGGGAACTGGGCACCAACCAACAGCAGGACACCACTGACTGACATCCTGAAAGACAACTTGCACTCCCTGCAACGGAAGTACGTTCCATGGTGGGATATCTGGCTGGGTGGGAAGGAGGGCCGGATGTCAACCAAATACAACCAATGCAGACCATGTACACACCCCAACATTCACATAGAAATGCCCAAATAATGCAGGACAATGTGCTACACCAATATCAACCCCTGACTGTGACAACTTAGGACAATGCAATGTACAGGCCCGCATCCAGAGGCACAGTCACAACTGTCAGGTGTGTCAAACATTGATGCCTGCAGAAACATAACATACATTGTGTGTGTCTCCCAAAAACAGGTGACGATGGGGACACAGCAGCAGACGCTGAGGAGTCCCCGACCCAGGCTCAAGAGGATACGGAGCTCACTGGTGTGGAACAGCCTCTGCCCTCCTCGGATGAAGAAGACCAACCTGGCACCTCCGGAGCAAGTCATCATGCAGCATCAGCAGGACCACCAGCTGCACCCACCCCTCCAATGACTGTCAACACACATATCACCCCTGCCGACATGGAAAGACCAAGGAGCACCACCACCACCAGCACAGGGACCCTGGACCAACGTGGGGCCATGGACACCAACACCACCAACAACCCCCAAGGGGGCCCAGGGTCACCTGTGCGTGCCACCTCAGGTACTGCACGTGTCGCCAGGGGTGGTGGGAGGGGTGGGAGACAAAGGTCGCTGCTTGCAGAGGGGTCTGGACTGCATGATGACCCACAACTGGCACGCATAGCCGATGGTTACCAGTCCAGCACCGGAGAGCTCAGCCAGGTAGTGGGGCTCCTCAGGGACATTAAACAGCAGCAGGCTGCCCATCATGCCTGCTTGGACTCACACATGTCCCGCGTGGAATCCAAGTGGGACACACTGCAAGAGATGACGGCGGTGCATAGGGACATATTACAATGCCTCCGCCAGATGAGCAGCAACCAGTCAACACCTCCATGTGTGCCCACAACATCTGCTGCTGAAACAACTGCAACTGCCACAGGGAGGGAGGATGACTCTGGCGGAGAGTCCCCTGCACCGCAGCAGCCTGCACTTGAGGGTCCCCCCCAAAGAAGAGGGGTCGTCCGAGGAGGGGCAAGTGAGAGGCCGATGGCCATGTGCAACCCCCAGGAAGCCAAAACCTGTTCTGGATAATCACCTTTGTGCGCAAACTGTTCACCCTGTTGACTGCAACACAACTCTCCCACCTGACATGGGGAGCTCAAGTTGGACCAATGTCTCAGATGACTGTGGACTTTACTCTGGACATTTCTGCTATCAGGACTTCCAAATCATCTAGGAACTTTGGATTACAATCACAATGTACAGCACCCCCATCCTGTGCACTATACTCACACATGTATGTCAATAAACTCACTAATACACCATACTTGCCTCTGTTGTGATTCCTACGTTGTCTCTGAAGTGGCGATGATGATCTGGGAAATGACACTGTGCATGCTAACTGCTACAGCAAGTACAACACCGGCATGTGAGTCATGGCGACGTCACACATATGAGGGAGGCACACCACTAGGGCTACACAGCACATACACACCATGGCCATCTGACTCATCGCCTACACTGATGTTGCCAGGAAATACGTTGCATTGCACAGACCCAACACCTATTCACAGTCTGTGTCAACTAGCCCACTGGTGCAGTAAGCAAATGTCAGTCAGATGTGTGACCACAGACAACGCACATCCCAAAGTGAAGCACAGGATTATTACACATTTGCAACATGTTGTAACCACCACAGATGCAAGGTAATCCCACCTGGCAGCGGGCACACAGTCAACAAGTGTAGAAGGAAGGAAGTCCATGGGTGTGGTGCACATCACCTGTAGGGACACGACAGCTACCACCCTGGAAGTCGAATCACGGTGTTGGGGATCACAGTTGACCAAACGACTCTGAAAGTACCCTGTGAAGGACAGAAATGACACACAGTCAAAAGCACTGAAGAACAGGACAGAACTGCAATACTCATGCCCAATACATGTCACAAGATACCCACCCAGAACCAAGTTAGCATGTCAACACTGTTGGGGAGTACAGACTACCTGTAAGGACACATCGCTACACGCATACAGTCATGTAGCACATGGACACACTCAAACAGCACCAGAGCACCACCAACACATATCATGCAAACTCACATCAGTTACATGACATCTCTGGATACTTACATTCAGCTGAAGAAGTTGGTTATGAGCTGTGTGCGGACATCACCATCATCATCATCATCACTGGCATCGTGGTCCAGGCCAGGATCCTCCACAGGTGGCGGACGTTGGTCATCGTCATCCAGGATGAGAGGCAACTCCTTCCGCACTGCCAGGTTGTGTAGCATGCAGCAGACGATGACAATCTTGCACACCTTTGCCGGGGCATATGGGAGGGACCCTCCTGTCTTGTCCAGGCAGCGGAAGCGGCTCTTCAGGAGACCAAATGTCCGCTCAATCACTCTCCTCGTCCGACCATGTGCCTCATTGTAGCGCATCTGGGCTGGTGTCACAGGGTTCCTGAGGGGCGTCAGCAACCATGGCATGTTGGGATATCCGGAGTCACCTACATACAGACAATTGCACATTAGCTGAGTTAGAAAACAGGGTGGAACACTACATTGCAGAACACACACAATGGTACAAAGTCAGTACACACCAACAAGCCAGGCACGCTGGTTCCGCATCTGTGACATCATCCTCGGGATGCGACTACTCCTCATCACGTAGGCATCGTGTGCAGAACCGGGGAAACGGGCACACACGTGTGTGATGGTCATATCTGCAAGACAGACCACCAGTGCATTGACCGAGTGGTAGTGCTTGCGGTTCCTGTATGCCTGCTCCTGGGCCTGTGGTGGTACCAAAGCCACATGTGTCCCATCAATGGAGCCAATGACATGCGGCATCCTCCCCAGGGCATAGAAGTCACTCTTCACGTCAAAGAGTTGCTGGAGTCTTGGGAAATAGATGTACTGGTTCAGGTATATCAACATAGCCTCCAATACATCGCGGAGCACACGGCTGAACATGGTCTGTGACATCCCACCAGCAGTCGCCAGAGTGTGTTGAAAGGTACCGGTGGCAAAGAAGTGTAGGGCTGCCATCACCTTCACCTTCGGGGTCAGCGCTGTAGGGTACGGCCGGCCAGGTTGCAGGTGTGGTGCCAAGCGCACTGCCAAATCATCAATCAGCTGCCTGGTGAAGCGGTACCGTCGGATGCTGTCACGTTCCACCATCGTTGCCAGGTCAGGGAATGGTCTATGGACAGCTGGTGCCCTGCAGTGCATAGGTGAAGAAAGAAAGATTGTCACTCACCCCACATATGTGGCATTGTACACACTCAATATCACACGATACATCATTATGAGGCACAAGTACATGATGTGTGCAGTTCCGTAAGGACATGTATGGCACATACATGGCCAACATCCAACATCACAGTTCAACAAGTGGCATCAATAAGTCCCAGGTTGTGCCATTGGGTATCATGAGGACGTGTCACATTTCCCATCTCCTGCTGCCACGTTACAAACACACCCCACAGTGACATGTGAGGACAGATGTGCCCCAGGCATCACAGCTCAACAACAGGTAGATTTCCAGGGACCCTGTATTGCCACATGGACACTGGCATGACATGGCGTATCATGTATACACCAAAGCAAAACAACCATGACCCCCACAGGTAGTGGTCCCTGTTGCCTCGGCAGGATAGACATGGACGTCTGTGACACACACACAACCAACATCAAAGTCCATGCACAAACAACGTGGGTGTGGAGACTGTCTCCCATTGTGCACATGAAATCAGAGACATTGTAAACACAACATGCACACAGACTGTGGAGGACCAACACTATTGTGCCAATGGGTCACCCTGGGTTAAACATACCGTCCCACATGGGACTCAGGGGGCATGTGACATGACATACACATACACCACCGTGAAATGTGACCATGCCACATGCTCAGATATGAACAGTTGCACATCACAGTGGTCATGTACACGAAACACCAATGATACTGTCCCCATGAACACGTGCACAGCCTGGGGGTGGCTGCCCCAAGTGACACCCACAGAACAACATGTTCACCCCCATAGACGGAATAGGTAATGCAGCCTTACATGCCTTAGGATACAGTTTGGACAGGCTGTGGTGTTGTAGGTGTGCCCCTCACTCCCTGGGAAGTATATGTGGCTGGCATATGTTCACCTGTGACAGGCATGATGACATATGCCAGTGACATGTACAGGGACGCGTTGGACAGCAATGGACCGATCGGTGCGCACACATTGGCCATTGCATTCAATGTGTGCTGGTACGCGTTGTATTCGCAATACGCGTTGGACAGCAATGTACCGATCGGTGCGCACACATTGGCCATTGCATTCAATGTGTGCGGGTACGCGTTGTATCCTAGGTACGCGTTGGACAGCAATGGACCGATCGGTGTGCCCGGCCGGCCCATTGCATTCAATGTGTGCGGGTACGCGTTGTATCCTAGGTACGCGTTGAACAGCAATGGACCGATCGGTGTGCCCGGCCGGCCCATTGCATTCAATGTGTGCGGGTACGCGTTGTATCCCAGGTACGCGTTGAACAGCAATGGACCGATCGGTGTGCCCGGCCGGCCCATTGCATTCAATGTGTGCTGGTACGTGTTGCATCCCGGTGCAGCGTTGAACAGCAATGGACCGATCGGTGTGCCCGGCCGGCCCATTGCATTCAATGTGTGCGGGTCCGCGTTGCATACCGGGTACGCGTTGAACAGCAATGGACCGATCGGTGTGCCCGGCCGGCCCATTGCATTCAATGTGTGTGGGTACGCGTTGTATCCTAGGTACGCGTTGAACAGCAATGGACCGATCGGTGTGCCCGGCCGGCCCATTGCATTCAATGTGTGCGGGTACGCGTTGTATCCCGGGTACGCGTTGAACAGCAATGGACCGATCGGTGTGCCCGGCCGGCCCATTGCATTCAATGTGTGCGGGTACGCGTTGCATCCCGGGTACGCGTTGAACAGCAATGGACAGATCGGTGTGCCTGGCCGGCCCATTGCATTCAATGTGTGCGGGTACGCGTTGCATCCCGGGTACGCGTTGAACAGCAATGGACCGATCGGTGTGCCCGGCCGGCCCATTGCATTCAATGTGTGCGGGTACGCGTTGTATCCCAGGTACGCGTTGAACAGCAATGGACCGATCGGTGTGCCCGGCCGGCCCATTGCATTCAATGTGTGCGGGTACGCGTTGCATCCCGGGTACGCGTTGAACAGCAATGGACCGATCGGTGTGCCCGGCCGGCCCATTGCATTCAATGTGTGCGGGTACGCGTTGCATCCTGGGTACGCGTTGAACAGCAATGGACCGATCGGTGTGCCCGGCCGGCCCATTGCATTCAATGTGTGCGGGTACGCGTTGTATCCTAGGTACGAGTTGAACAGCAATGGACCGATCGGTGTGCACCCATTGGCTATGGCCTGGCCTGGCAACGGACGCGTTTTCAAATTTTGAACGAGTCTGATGCTGGAAATTCAGTTGGTCACCCACAACAATGTTGCAAATTCATGGGTGTCATGAAGTTGAACTTTTGAAGGATGCTGTGGGCGTGTGTAAGTGGTGCAATTCCATGGATTGGCCAGATTCAGAAGATGCTAATGACTTGGACCTATCACTTTGGACCCATGGGACAGTAACTGCCTCTGCAGCACACATATAATGCTGGCTGTTCCCCTGAGAGCTCACTTGCCTGCACTACATGCTCCAGGACGACATCTGCCACCACCACTGCTGCTGTATCTGCACCCTCTGGACCCTGCAATGGCACGTACTGTGGAGAGAGCCCCAGCCTTCAGCACTGAGGAGAACCAGGCCCTGCTGGACAGCCTCCTTCCACAGTACAGCAAGCTGTATGGGAAAGCAGGGGAGCAGGTTAGTGTTCTGTCCACTGCCTCCCTAAATGTGCATGTTGTCTGACTAGCAAGGCTAACAGTCTGCACGCCACTGGCTAGCAGGCTCACTGAGTAGTTGTCACCCCCCATAGTGTGTAGTCACATGCACTGGACAGGTATAGTGCAGTGACAGTGCATTTAAACAAGGTTTTACTTCCCAGGCAATGATACCATGTAGTTACTGCTGGCATACTGTCCATGGCCATCGTTGCACTGCCTGTGTACATCATGTGCCCCTGTGACTGAGACATGTATACACAACTGTGTAATGCACGGATATGTTGCATGTGTAGTAATAGCATTCTCACTTTGTCATCCTCACAGGTTGATGCCCACCAGAAGCAGAAGATATGGCTGACCATCGTCCGGGCAGTGAGATCCGTGGGGGACTACAAGCGCCGGATCCGCAACTGCCAGAAGAGGTGGCAGGACCTTCGGGGCTGGACCCGGAGGATCGCACGGGTCCAGCTGAAGCTGTCGCCTCCTCGCAGGAGGGGCGGACACCGGACCCTGACCCCCCACATGCTCAGGATCCTGGCGGTGGTCTTCCCTGATCTGGATGGGCAGCTGACGGCCAGGGAGCAGCACGGAGGGGTGAGTCCATGACTGCATTGTGTACTCTGTCTGCCATGCTATGTGCCCTCCTCTGGCCTGGTTAAACTTCCACAGCACATCAGTCATGTGGTCCAGGACCCATGTCCCTCGATTGTGCACTGCCCACTGCTCATCTGATACCCAGGTGTGGCCCTTGCAGTCAGGGAATTGTGTCACTTGGGTACTGTGTCCTTGCAGTTTGCTTGACTCAAGGTGGGGGACAGCATCTGTTCTCCTAACTGTGGTGGGCATCATGGGTGGGTCCATTGCTTACACAATGCCTGTGTTCTGACATGTAATCTGCGTGTTACTTTGATCTGTGGTCCAATTGCTGAGCTGATCCACCACATGTGCCTGGGGTAACTGGCACATACCCAAGCTGCGGGTGGGAACAATGTTTGGGCCCCAGGAGTGTGTATATTACGTGTGTCACACATACTCAGCCAGCTGCCTACTGTCCAGGGTTCATCCCTCATTCATGTGGGGCAGGACAGTCATGCCTACTCCAGGCCATGCAATGCACTCTGTACTCCCACTCCTGGGTATCAGCTGACACGTTGTGCTCAGTGATATGTCCCCTCAGGTGTCAGCCTCTGTGTCAGTGTGCTGTGGCTTCGATGTCAGGACTGCTGGGGTGTTTATCGGTTGGGGCTCAGCATGCCACCGGAGATGTGACCATAGGAGACGATACTTGTGTGACACATAGGTGTTTGAACACCTGACCGTGCAGACTGGGGTATGCGAATGTGAGGTCCATGCAGCTGTTTCCCATTCACAGCAGATTGTGAGGTGCTCAGGTTCAGAGGCTTGTGTTACAGGTCACCCATATGTCCAATCAGTATGACCTGGACAGATAAGGGTTCAGATGATGTGGTGTGTGGGGGATGTACATGTGCACTTGTTCAGCTCCAGGACTTGCATTCCCCATGACCTACTATTGTGACACAGTGCAGACTGTTGTTGTGTGGCTGCCCTGCCCATGTGACTGGAGACAGTGATGTATGACTTAGCAGGCATGCCTGTGCCATGGCATGTGACTTCCTATGAGTGATCCTGCAGGGGAGTGACATGTGCTACATGCACACCATAGTGGCAATGGCTATCTGCACATGGGTGCATCGTGGTGTCTGTCGCTGGTATGCATCACATGCATTTCATATATCTGACTCTGGGCATCACTTTCATCCGGGCACCTGTTCTGACTCAGTGGCAAGAGATGTGATGTGTGCATGTTCACATGCTTCACCGTGTTCTCTGCACCGTCCAACTACTGTGTAGGTGGTGCATGTGTCCACACTGGGGTATTGCCAGCCAACGGACGCCAGACAGATGGGTGTAAGGCCAGGTGTGATGTGAGTGCCATGGTTGACGATCAGACTGACAATTGGCTTCTCCTATTCTGTTTGGGAAATTTTAGCAATGTTCAACTAAGGATGCCAGGCCTTGCTCTGTATTGTGCTGTACTTACTGTGGTGTGTGCGTTCGGTGCAGGTGACTGATGTCTGTCTGTCTCCCTATTGTTTGCAGATACATCCACGGCCACAGGAGGGGACAGCTCCACGGACCAGGAGGAGCCGCAGAGCCAGACTTGGTCAACAGCCGAGGAGTGGTCGGAGGGACCCAGTGGCACGGAGAGCGAGGGGAGCCACACCGAGGAGTCCTCAGCACCATCCACCTCAGCTGAGGACCACAGCAGCTCGGAGGATGACTCCCTTATGGAGGCGGGTGTCAGCAGCCACCACACCCCAGCTAGTGTTGCTGTCCCCGCCACCACCACCACCGCCCTCCCATCGGCTCCCATTCCCGAGGTCCGTGGAGGCTCCCATGTACGGGAGCGTGTCTCCTTCGGGCCAGGCACCGCACCCCCTGCCCCTGTGTCCCCTGCTGCCCTGAGTGAGGAGTCTGTGTACCTCCTTCGGCAGCTCCATGTAGGGTAGACAGCGATGCTGAGTGTCCTCCATGCACACACCACTCTGTTGACTCAGCTGGTGTCGTTCATGGAGGGCATGTCATCGGGCATGTCTGCCCTACAGAGGGGCAATAGGTCCATGGACTCCTCCCTGACGGCAGCAGTGTCCCTCCTCCAACAGTCCCTCACCCCTCCTGTCTCTGCCCCATCCACACTCCCCAGCACCTTACCTGTCCCAAGCACACACACACCGGCACAGGCACACACCAGCACAGACACGAGCAGCACACACACACACACGCCACAGACAAGACGCACACGCACGCACAGTCAGGGGACTGAAACCACACTCACAGGGGATGGGGCCCAGTCACACACACATGCATCCATGAGTACTGCGCAGTCCACAGTTGCCTCTCCCTCCAAAGCCCCCTCCGTTGCCTCACCTGCAACCCCAAAGACCAAGCGGCTCTTCCTCAGTGACCTCGGCCTCTTCCCCTCCGATCCAGCTGATACAGCATTCAGGGGGAAGAGGAAGCCCACCCACACAGAGCGGAGTGCCCCTCGCCACCGGACACCCTCCCCCAGGCGCAGACCGACTGACGCCCCCATCCGCAAGTCCCCCGGACCCGGAAGAGCAAGACCCCGCCGCCCCCTGCAGCTCAGGCACCAAGTCTCCTTCCTCCATCCCTCAGGCCCCCACTCCACAGGTGCCCCCACCACACCCTGCCCCAGGTTCCCCCACCCACAGATACACCATCCCCAAAAGGATCAGGCCTTCTCCCCCTGCCACTTGCTCTTCCGGCCCCACACCCCCGCTGCGCTTGTCTGTGCCACTGGTGTGGAGACGGTGTCCTCCCCTCTGTCCTGCCCACCTTACCTGATCCCCATTCTCCTCCCCTGGAGGTAGGCACTGCAGTGGAGTCCACTACCACCCTGTCTGACTTGGGCACTGCAGTGGGGAACCTGTCCACTCCATCTGCACGGTCCCCTGCAGTCTTGCCGGCACCCACACCATCAGAGTCATGCCCCCCAGTTGTGCCGGCACACACCATGTCAGACACCTCCACTGCAGTTGTCAGTGGCTCTCCAGCACCCACCACCCCTTCCCTGCCTCCTTCTGGTGAGCCATGATCCTGTCCCTGCGGTGCCTGGCCTGCCCCCCCGTATGCCCCTCCGAGGGGATTGTCCCTGGCTTTCATCAGTGCAGGCATGCGTAGGGCGACATCTGCCACTGTCACCCTGTTTTGACTTTCAAGTTGGACATCAACTGTTAGACCCACATATGCTGAATAAAGCACCTTTCTGTTCTCTAGTGCTTTTGCTTCTGATGTACATGTTGTTGATGATGCTAACCATGCCCTTGCTGCAGTGATGGTGATATTTGGTCTCATGATAATGAAGTGTTACTGTGCAGGTACACATGTGGTCCAGGGGGAATGTGTCCTATCCTGTGGTGTATCCATGTCATCCTTAGCAGCATCTGAGGGTGTCATGTGTTCAATATTTGGCAATGGGATTTCCTACTTACATTAGCAATTTCACATCTGTGGCTTCCACCCCTGCACATCTGTTGTCTGCCATTGTTCAATTCGTCTACTTCCCTGACCGTGTGGCCATCTCCACTGGACATGCAGGTTTGGGCATCAATGGGGAAGGACTCATCTGTGTTGTCAGTGCAACATTGCTATACAAGTGTGTTGGATCTGTGCTGATGATTTCGTTGGCACTCCCATGACCAGGCTGATGTGATGGGAGCATTCATTTGGTGCTAATTGTTGACTGTGTGACCAAGTGCTCAGCTGACATGATAGAGCCCTACTGAGGCAACATATGGCACAGCTTTCCTCACACAGGAGTGGAGTCCCCTCATGGCAGTGTGTACTCCTGTGACATTGCCTGCGCCCAAGGTGTGTGTTATATGAGCATGTCTGTGTGTTCACTTCCGTTTTGCTGTGCATGCTGGGATCCCTAGTGTTGTACCTGTTTGTGATGCTTGCTGAGTTGACCTATGTTCCCCCCAAGTCTTCTCCCTGGATTCTCTGTGATGTGGGTGCATGGCACATTACTGGTCATCAGGGTGTCACCCATAGGTGTGTTTGCTGTCAGGGCTGAGTTTGTGTGCAGACGCAGATGGGTCACAGTCAGGATTCCCCTTGGCACTTGTTGTTTACACCTGTCATGTGATTTCCAGTTTGTGTTATCTTTCAGTGATTGTGACACGTTGTGTGTGTGACTGCTGGCACTCCTCAGGGTCCGGGCTGCAATGTTGGTAGTTGTCTATGTGTGTTCTTTGTGGGTGTCCTTGGCTTCTTCATTGGTGTGTGACTGTGGCTGGGATCCCATTGGTTGGTGTGGTATTGCCGTCATGTCCATGTACAGCGTAGTGTGCCGTGTGTCAGACATTCAGGAGTCTTGTTGAGTGGCCATGTGTGATGTGTTTCTGCACCTTGGTTCCCACCCACCAGCCTGGGATTGTCATGGGTGCATGTGCAATGTCACCAGTGCATGTGTGCTTCACTGCTGCACATTGTTGGAGGTCGAGGTGTGTGGTGTTGAGTGTGTGCAGATGAGAGTTTTTGCCCGGCTAGACCCCTGCCTCCATGTTGGCCTTGGCTTACTGGCTGTGCTGATTGATTTGTGCTTGTGTAGGTGTGATGGTAGTTTGTTGCTCAGGACACATGACTGTGGTTCACAGTGTGAACGACATTTGGCTTTGTCATCACAGTGGGTTTGTAATGCGCCCAGGGTCACCACATTGTGGGGGCCCTGGGGGTAGTGCTGTGGTGTGTCTGTGTCTTGCTGTGTCAGTTGCTGTTCCTACATGCTTGTGTGACATGTGTGATTTGTGCTCCCTCTCATCTGACAATGCCTGATTGCCCACATAGGGGATTTGGATCCATGAGTTACCTTTGTGTGGCACTGTATGCACATCTGTGTAATTGGTATTCAGGCCTCCTCATGTGTTGTGTGGTTGCCTGGGGACACTGGCACCCCCTCACCTGTTGTGTTTGATGTGCAGTGTGGGTCTGCCTGTTTGTGTTTGTGCATCTGCACCACTGCATTGGCATATCTTTGGTGTGCCATTGGCTGTATGTTGTTTGGTGGGTTTCCCGTGCTGTCCCTGGGACTCCTAGGTCATCGGTCAGCACAATGAACATGGTTTGTGTGTCCCATTGCTGCCATGGTATGGTATCTGTTCACCTCACATCTACAGTCTCCACAGGGTATCTGCATTTGGGTGCCCATTGGTGCAAATATGTGGGTCTGCATTCTGATGGTCACTTCTGTCATTGTGTCATTGATGAATGTTGACAGTGTCAGCCCCCATGGGTGTTGTTTGTCTGCACATGGCCAAAGGTATGTCTTATTTGCACTGCAGTATTTGCCTCCCCAATCTATGTTGCAACGGGACACATGCACTACTTTGCCACTGATGTGTTTTATGTTCTGTGACCAGGAATCATCCATGCAGTTTGGCAGTTGCAGCTTTTTCTTTGTCAACACTTGCATTTTGGTCACTGTGATGATGGGGGTTTAGGCCCCATTGCCACAATGTTCAAAATGTGCTTCAGCTATGGAACCCACACTTACCTTTTGGTCACTGTGATGATGGGGGTTTAGGCCCCATTGCCACAATGTTCAAAATGTGCTTCAGCTATGGACCCCACACTTACCTTTTGGTCACTGTGATGATGGGGGTTTAGACCCCATTGCCACAATGTTCTGAATGTGCTTCAGCTATGGACCCCACACTAACATTTTGGTCACTGTGATGATGGGGTTTTGGACCCCATTGCCACAATGGTCATGGCCTGCTTGCATTGTGGGGGCCACACACATATATGTGTGGCACATGTGATAGGTGGTCACATTGTATGTTCAAAGTCATGTTCAGTGTTGTAGGCATTTGACACAGTCTACACACGCTTGTCATGGTGTTGGGGGGATGTCTTTTTCTTGCATTCCCTAGGTTGTGGTGTGCTGGTTGTGTCATGCATTGTCCATCCTATGAGTGGGGGTGGTGTTGGTGGTAGGCATCTGGCACCCCCTGGGTAAGGGTGGTAGTAGTGGTAGGCATCTGGCACCCCCTGGGTAAGGGTGGTAGTAGTGACAGGCATCCAGCCCCCATGGGTAGAGGTGGTAGTAGTGGTAGGCATCTGGCACCCCTGGGTAAGGGTGGTAGTAGTGGTAGGCATCTGGCACCCCTGGGTAAGGGTGGTAGTAGTGGTAGGCATCTGGCACCCCCTGGGTAAGGGTGGTAGTAGTGACAGGCATCCAGCACCCCATGCGTAGGGGTGGCAGTAGTGGTAGGCATACAGGCCCCTATGTGTATGTGTGGCATTGGTGAGGGCCATCCCGCCCCTATGGTGCTGCTGGTGTAGGTATTTCTGCATCCCTCTGTGTGTGATGTGTCGGGTACGTGTAGTTTGTTTTTGTTGTTGGTGTCTGACTTACCTTCTGCGCCGTACGCGTCCGTGCCTGTTCCGGTAATAGAGGTAGAATATTGGTAGGATCGGCACGAAGGGATTCATGGTTGGTTCGTCTCGTTCGTCTTTCTCCTTGCTTCGCCTCGTCCTCGTCGCTGGCGTGTTCGACTCGTAGCCGTGGATCGTGTTGTGGCGCGAATCGGAGCTTATGTGCGCCACGCCCGGATGCTTTGACGTGCCGTGCGTAGCGACGGGTTCGGCGCATACGGGAAGCGCATCGTACTTGTCCGGCCGGACGGGGCTGCATTTTTGCTTCCGTGCGGCTCGATTCTACGATTTCGGATCCGGCTCGGTCGGGGAACAGGACCTGGATTGGGTGAGTACGACTGGGTCGGAATCTATGCTGTTGTGCGCATCGTACTTGCTCGTTCGGAATAATGTGCGGATCGGTCGGGAAACAGGCATTCGCATGGCTTTTTTCCCGACCGAATGGTGTTAGGTGCGCCTCCGACCGAGATCGGAATCGGCCCCTTAATCTTTAAAACAGTGATTTCTGCCTCCTCATGCATTCAAGATGTGGAAATGGTTACTTTAATGACCTAGGTAAGGCCGGTTCCCCTATGTACCCTGCCCCTCCTTTTATTTTTTCAAAGGGCAGCAAGAATTATTCTCCCAGTCATAAATGGGATCTTGAGTCATGCGTTGGTTAGTGATCAGGTCCCAAAAACTTGGATGCATGCGGTGGTAACTCCACTATTAAAAAAACACACACACCTTGAATACTCTCCTCCCTGAAATCAAGAGGCCAATCTCCTTGCTTTCTGGGCAAAATCTTGAACCAACAACTAACTGATTTTTTGGAAAACAATGATCTCTTCAATGCCTCTCAAACTTGTTTTAGGCCTGGACATAGCACCGGGTCGGCACTCTGGGCAGTTGTAGAGGATTTCAAAATCACACTCGACCGAGGTGACTCAGCAGCCTGTATCCTGTTGGATCTTAGTGCAACATTTGATATGGTATCTCATGCAACTCTCTTAGAGAGACTGGCTAACTCAGGAGTGACACATCAGGCCTGGAAGTGGTGATCTCGTTTTTGGAAGACTAAAGCTTTCAGGTCTGGAACAAACCTTTTTACTCACAATCACTACCCTTGGTGTGTGGAGTTCCTCAAGGTTCTTCCCTGAGTCTGTTCTGTTCAATGTGTATGTTTGACCGCTGGCTAACATTGTGAAGTCGTTTGGCTTCTCTTTGGTCTCATACACGGACGACACCCAGATCATCATTTCTATGAACCGAGAATTATCCTTTAACAGAGGCTTGTTAAAATCTTGTCTCATCACAGCATTCAAATGGATGGCTTCTTGGCATTAAAAATTAATAGAGAGACGACCAAAGTGATGATAATCTGGAATTACCTAAATCTCTGTTCTCCTCATTGCTGGCCTGAATCCTTCTGCCCTCAACCCCAGCCTGCTGGTGGTGCAAAACGCCGCAGCTCATCTTCTGCTAAGAATTCCTAGACATCAGTCAGCATCAGCCTCTTTGCCTAAGTTACATTGGCTACTTATAAAAAAGCACATTCATTTTAAGGCCTTATATATAGTACATAGAATTGATAATATTAAATTCCAAGTATGCTATGCCATATTTTGCAACATTATAATATACAAAAGCCAGGATGGTGGTCTTTCCTTCTCGTTCCTGGTTTCGGAACTGTGGAATGACATGCCTCTTTTCCTGAGGATGACTTTAGATTAATAAGCATTTAGCAAAGGGCTTAAGACATGGCTTGTCAGATAAATCAGTTGAAGGGTGTAAACAATTTTATCGCTGGGAAACCCTTTGTGGGTAACCATGTGCGGTATAAATCTGGTAAATAGAAAATAGAAATTGGTGCAATAGGTAATTTGCTGTTATAGCTTGTATTTCATAATTCACCTGGAAATATTTCATTTATTAAATAGGTCTTCTAGTGCTGATGTGCTCATTTATGGTGCTCCAAAGTCCATGTCTAAAAGCAGAAGTCAGCTAAATGCAGAAACTGCAAAGCAGGAGAGAACGGTGCTCATAGAGCAGAGCAGATGGCAGGTAAGTTCACAACAAAATATCCTGCACCAAAAGGGAGCACATCACAGATAAGGGACAGGAGTGGAGACCAAGAGCAGCTTTACTAGTTGGGTGTCAGCCACACACCTTGAAACAAGCACAGATTGAAACTTTCACTGCTTAGCGCAGAGCCTCTATCATGTGGTGTGAGTTCAACACCTTGGAACACAGTCTCACGTATAAGGTGTGAGCCCCATACTTCGAAGCACAGTGTCACTCACTGTAAGTCTCTCTACTTGGAGATCAGCCTCACTAATGTTGTATGGATCCCACAGGCTGATGCTGTGTCTTGGTGACATATTCACAACAGAATGACAGAGTGCGATGTTACGCCACAATTGGTAACACCGAGCGCCGACATTCTGAAAATGCAGGGATGTGCGGTATTTACAATAATATGGTGCACCCGTGCAGTTTCCTCTAGCACTGGCGTTAACTTTAGCTGCCTAATGCCAATGCAGGCACCCTTGCAGCATTGAGCAAGGGTGCCTGCTTTGCAGGGAACGATTGTTCATGTGTAGGAAGGTGTCCCTTCCTGCACATAAACAATCACGAATGGCGATTTGTAATTTTAATATGTGCTGCAGAATGCAGCACATATAGAAGTTTCAACTCGTCATTATTTAATGATTGTTTATGAGCAGGAAGGGACACCTTCCTGCACATGAACAATCACTAATGGCAATTTTCTCTTTCTATGTGCGCTGAAGAATGCAGCACACATAGAAACAGGAAAAACTAGGAGAAATTAATCATTTCTCCTTGTTGCGCCAGTTTAAGACCAGGTTTTCCCTGGTCTTATTTTAGGTGCTGCCCCATATTTACGCCAGCCTTGTAAATATGGGGCAGCGCCAAAAAGCAATGGGTGTTGCGGCGAAACGCCCACTGCAAAACCCATTGCCCGCCCCTTTCACGCTAAGTGCTGCGTGAATAGGGGCATTATTTACAAGGCGGCGTTAAGGCGAAGGGGTTATCGCCACCAAAACGTCAAAAAAAGTGACGTTCTTGTGGCGATAACCCCTTATTAATATGCCCATTTGGACTTTGAAAGTAGTCTCACTCGATGCTTGTGAATTTTACTCCTTGCAGCAGGAGTCACTCATTGAGCCCAAATCTCATACTTTGAAAAACACTTTAAGTCAATGCGTTGAAGCACAGTCTTAGGGGCACATGCATCAAAGTTTTTTGCGATCGCAAACGATGCGATTCGCAAAAATCGGCCGTTTGCGATCGCAAAATGGGCTTTTGCGATGCATTAAACAATTTGGCATGCGTAATTTTGGTAATCGTAATATTTTGCGATTTCCCAAATTGCGATTGCATTTAAGGAATCGCAATTTGCGATTCCTTAAACGCAATGCAAGAAGCACTTTCAAATAGCGATTTCGCTATTTGGGGCCGCAATTTACCGTAAAATAAAACAAAACTGTATTTTGCAAAAACTTTGAAAAATGCACTAAAGTGCATTTTTCAAAGTTTCATGTCACACACACACATGCCCTTGGTGCATGTGTGTGCGCAACATGGGTGCACAGTACAATTTCAGGGTGCAACAGGGTGTCCTTTTGACACCGTGGTCTCTTGAAATTGCATGCATAATTACGAGTACCAATGGGACTCGCAATTTGCGCATGTACTTCCCATTCATTCCTATGGGCCTGTAGGCCCTAGGAATGAATGGGAAGCCATTCCTTAATTGGGACTCGTAATTAAGGAATGTATAGGTATCGCTATTTTTATAGCGATTCCTACATGCATAGGCTTTTGCGAGTCCTTAATTGCGATTCCTTAATAATCGCAATTAGGGACTCGCAAAATCCTACCTTGATGCATGTGCCTTAATCACTTATATTCTGACAATGGTATTCTGGAAACCACAGAAAGCATGACACTGCAGAGCAGTGGAAGTGGGGATGTACTTGCAAGTGAAGTAAACACACAGTTCCTCATTTTCTAGTTGTCTCTACTAAAACTGTTTGCTAAGACGCTATTAATACTATAGGTGTCTGGGAACTGAGCCGCCCTTACGATTTGTTCAACCCAAGTGATATATCTGCTGTCTGAATCTGTAAGGTTCCTGTTACTTGGGTAGCTTTACTGTTTCAGCCTGAGAGATCTGCCAAACCTGAGGGATACTTTTGTTTTGTATTACCTCAGATTGTGAGAAATATGTGATTTTTATTTTCCAGTCCTTTCACTTCCGAAAAGATTGTTAGCTATACCATATAACTGATTTAATTAGGAACAGCAGAATTGAAGAACGTGAAAACGGTTGCTCTGTTCATCTTGTAAATTGGCATAAAAACTGTGCCCCTTGACCCCATTAAAAAAACGAAAAAGTACTAGAAAAAGTTGCTGAACCGAACAATTCTGGGAAAAGTTACTTGTTCGCTCGGTTGATAGTGCCCACTTAAAGACCACGGTTTGCAATTGTCATACTAATAAACTGAGAGTGAACACAAAGGGGGCTTGGGGGTCAAAAATGACAATCCTCATCTGCAGAGAATCGTGCCCTTGGCTGACCTTCACTGGCACAAAGCTGTACAGTCAACACATCACAAAGGTGACTGGTAATACTAGTATCTGTGAACAATACACAGTCCATAGGTGCAGAGGTCCGCAGTGAGTATTAGAAACATTACTCCCTTCCAATAGTCAAGCAGGCTGGCTGTTGAAGGGGCACGTTTGCTCCACAGTGGCACATGGGTATGAGTCTTGCCAGTATAAGAATAAAATGTGAGGCCAAAAGATGGGCATATGGGAAGGGGTGAAGATATACATTGATATGGGTGGACAATGGGAATCATCAAGATGGCATCTCAACTGGGAAAAATGACCATATAGTCAGAAAACTGACTAATTTTTAGAACGGTTTAAATGCTATTGAAATGTTTGCTTTAGAAAACGACTTCCAAATAAAAATGGAATGCACTTTGTTAGAATATTAATAAATCAACCGCAAATATTTCTCATTATAACTAATGTAGACGTGGAAGATGTCATTAGAAATGCTCCATTTATAAATGCGTGTTTTTCAAAGTTTTGCACAAAGTAACTATACTTTAGCTTGTGCAGTAACTAGGCCCAAAGCTTTCCTTCCGACCTTTTCTCATAGTAAAGCATTCTGTGCAGCTGCTTAGCATTGATTTCATCTTTAAGAAATGTGCTGACTCTAATATCATGTTTATTTTGTTCCTCACCCCATGTTAGATCATTTCACTAGAATATAATAGACGTATTGAAGCTGTAAGGAAGAAATGGTGGCATAGACTTTATAAATGTTGCTTTCGAATAACTTGATATATACTTTCACATCACTGACTAGTCTTTGTCTATGCAATGAGCTTATAGTGCATCTTTTAGCTTAGGTAAGAGGGTTCTCATGGGAACCTTCCCTCATGTAACAATTGTGCTAGAAAACTGTATCAACTTTGTGGACAAGAGAACAGACTGTGGTAATCTGAAGAAGAAGAATCGTATGACTAACAACACCTCCTTGCGAACAGTTGTGATTGGACATCAAATGAAGACGCCTTCAGAAGTTGATACTTTTGTGGGAAAACTATAATAATGAGTGTTCATAGCTAGTTGCAGACACACCTCTTTATTTCCTGTACCTATCCGGTGGTCTGCTGCTGGACTTTCCTTGCCCCGAGACTCTTCTTTATAGAGAGTTGATTCTTTTAGATATTCTTGAGGTGATTTGCCTTTATTAACTTGTGGTCGATGCTACTGCACAGATCGCTATTCTAAATGCAGTTGGTATTGCAACTGTAGGAAACTCAGCTGAGTTTTCCAGAACTACTCTTTATGAGTAGTTAATTTCTCCTTGTTCGCTCTTTTTCTAATGGGACTCTTCATAGGTTCTTATTTAGAATAGGTCCCTTAGCTAGTTTACTGGGTTTCTTTATGGAACACATCTTTAATGCTGATTTCTACCTACTTATTTTATTTCTGTAAATTACTAAACAGAATAAAGATAATTAGAATTTCTAACCTTATAAGATAAAGGTTTTAAAACTATCCCACTCTCTTGTCATTGACTCATCCCAAATTCTAAATGTCCATGATGTTTTAATGACTTTCTTTAGGGAAACTCCAAAATTATTAAATTATCCAAATGGTGGAAAATGTCAATTGACCTCACCGGAGCCCCTGTGATTCTCCATGGCGACATTTGTAAGAGGGTGTATGTAAAAGGTCTGAACCATCTTGGAGAGTCCTTTTGGGCTCTAGCACAACCAAGAGCGAGAATAGATTGAAAAGTCATTGGGCCAATGAGATATTCCGAGCGTCATCACATAACAATAAGCAACCCATCTTACCACGAGGTCACAAAGCCAGTCCACCGAGGATGATCTACTTTGTCAATACGGGGTGGCAGACCAAGTCAAATACAGCTGACAGACCAAAACGTATTAGATCGCTGGCATGGGCCTGTTATACTACGATTACCAGCTTGTCCATCACAAACATCAACACAGCCACAGTTGCTCTGACTGGGAAAAGACTCCTTGATGTGAGTCAAGTAATATCAGGACTTACAATTGTATTCCAAGTCAGGGCTCAAGCAGGCAGTGATTGGCCACATTTCAGGTTCAGCATGGTTATGGACACCGAATCTAGGTTAGAAGATTAGGTGGTGGTAGAATCTGGCACGCAGGTCTAGGAGTAGGACATTGGGGGGCTTATTTACAATAGAAGTGACGGAGCGCAGCGTTAGCCTTTTTGGCTTAACGCCGAGCTCTGCCACTTCTGAAACACAGAGCTGCACCATATTTACAACAATAGGGTGCAGCCCTGCGTTTCCCCCTGCGCTAAATTTTGATGCCTAGCACTAATGCAGGCACCCTTGCACCATAGTGCAAGGATGCCTGCGTTGCAGGGCAAGATTGTTTATGTCTAGGAAGGTATCCCTTCCTGCACATAAACAATCTTTAAATGGCATTTTGTAACTTCTATGTGTGCTGCTTATTGCAGCACACATAGAAGTTCCAGAGCATCATTTTTTTTATGATTGTTTATGTGCAGGAAGGGACACCTTCCTGCACATAAACAATCAATTACATATTGCTGTTTCCATGTGTGCTGCACAACGCAGCACAGTTTGAAACAGCAAAAACGAAGAGAAATTAAAAATATCTCCTCGTAGCGCCAGGGTAAGACCAGGTTTTCCCTGGTCTTCATTTTGGCACTGCCCCATATGTACACCACCCTTGTAAATATGAGGCAGCATCAAAATCAATAGGTGTTGCGGCGGAACACCCACTCCACCACCCATTGCCCTTACCTTTCACGCAATGTATAGAGTGAAAGGATACCTTATTTACAAGGCAGCGTTAAGCCACATTAAGTGGCTTAACACTGCCTTGTAAATATGGCAAAGCCCCTATCGCCACCACAACGTTGTGAGAAGTGATGTTGTGGTGGCGGTAGGGGCTTGTAAATATGCCCCTGGGTTTTATGTGTGTGAGTAGGAGTCCTGCGGAGCTGAGTTGTATGGGTGGTTGGTGGAAGGAGATGCAACTGTTCAGATAAGTGAGCCCTGTGTTGTGTAGTGCCTTGAATGTGTACGTGAGGAGTTTGAATTGAGTGCCTTTCTGTGACCAGAGCCAGTGTAGTTCCCTGAGGTGTGGTGTGATATGAGTTCTGTGTGGGAGGTTGAGGATGAGTCTGCCTGCTACTGTTCTGGATGGTTTGTTGTCTTCTAGTGAGTTGCTTGGTGATCCCAGCATAGAGGGTGTTTCCAAAGTCCGATATGCTGGTGACTAGGGCATGAGTGACAGTTTTTCTAGAGTTGCTTGAGAATGATTTGAAGATCTTCCTCAGCATCTTCAGGGTGTGAAAGCAGAATGCAGTGACTGTGTTGACTTATACAGTCATGTCCAGGTTTCTGTTAATAATTATTCCAAGGTTCCCTGTGTCGGTTCTGGGTGTGGGTGTACGTCCGAGTTTGGCGGGCCACCAGTTGGAGTCCCTTGGTGAAGTGCTCTTACTGAAGATCATTACTTATGTCTTACAGGACTTGAGCTTGAGACAGTTGGCTTTTGTTAGAAATTGGGTCTCTAATTGGCAGAGGAATGCACCCTGTCTAAGTAGGGACCGCATTCCTAGTCAAGGTAAGTCAGATACATAACCTAAATTGACTTGTGCCCACCCTCTGGTAGCTTGGCACAGAGCAGTAAGGGTTAACTTAAGAGGCAATGTATAAAGTATATGTGCAACACTTAAAACAGTAAAACAGTGAAAACACCAGAGGAAAAATAATCCATAACAGGTTAGAAAAATAGAGCTTAATTTAATGAACAAAACAAGACCAAAACGACAAAAATTCAATAAGTAGAATCGAAGTTATGAATTTTGAAAGAATATCTGTAAATATAGTGCTTAAAAGCATAAAGTGCCAACCGGGGGCATCTGTTCTGGCTTGACCGGGGTAAATCCAAATGTTCAGGCCGACCGCAATAGAGTGTTGGATACGGGTAGCAACCTTGTCCCACTGAAAAAGCACCTTGGATAAAGGATGCGCCGGCCTTGAGGACCCGATGCGAGGAGCAGAGGAGGTGATGAGTCAGCGCTGATCTCTTAAGATGTAGGCGATGCGTCGGTTCTGATCCGTGCAGTCAGAGATGCTTCATCGGCGTACAATGTTCTGATGAAGACGATGTATCTTTGTCGAGCCATGCAGTCTTTGTCCTCAGCGGCAGCGATGTCTTTGTCCTCAGCGGCAGCAGCGATGTATAGGCGACAATGGGCGATGCGTCAGTACCGACCGGCCGCAACGACTGCAATGTGTGAATTTTGCAGGAAAGCAGTCAGAAAACACACTTTTGCGATGCGTCAATTTTGCAGGAGAGCAGTCAGAAAACCCACTTCCAAAGGCCCAGGACTGGAATAGCACCACTCAGCAGGGCAGGACTCACAGTTGGCAGAGTCCAGAGGCTGTAGCAGGGTTGTTGGAAGTCGTTGATGTCCCTGAGACTTCAGAACAGGAGGCAAGCCAGCAAGCCCTTGGAGTCACTTTGGTTCTGGGGATGTAGAGATTCAGATCCAGTGTTTCTCACTCCTAGGCAAGGACGGCAGCAGGGCAGGCACAGCAAAGCAGGAGTCCAGCAAAGTCTAGCAGAGTCCAGCAGAGTATCAGTCCTTTCAGCAGCACAACAGTACGTCCTGGCAGGATGTCTTCAGGTCCAGAAGTGTACTGAGTTGGTGGTGCCAGGGGACCAGTAATTATACCCAGTTGTCCATTTGAAGTGGGGGAGACTTCAAAGAGAGGCCTTTGAAGTACACAAGTTCCCTGCCCTTCTTGCCCTGGCTTCAGACTCACTACAGGGAGGTATGCAGCTCTTTGTGTGGGGACAGGCACAGCCCATTCACATGCAAGTGTCAGCTCCTCTCTCCCATCCTGCCAAGGATGACCCATCAGGATGTTAATGGCCCATCACGATGTGAATTGCTCATCAGGCATACCTAAGATCCCTTTGTGTGTGGCTGTCTAGAAGAAATGCACAAAGTCCAGATGCCACCCACCCTAGATGTATATTCAGAGACAGGCAGAAGGCACAGAATGGTTAAAGTAAGAAAATGCCAACTTTCTAAAAGTGCACAACGTGAAATCTAGCCACCACTTTTGTTGCTGTTTTCTATTTAAGCAAACAAAGGACCCAACCTTAATTCATTGGTCCTTGTTATTTATTTAACCAATTATTTCATTTTTTGATGGAACTAATCTCCAAGTATGTGGATATTTTTCTAAAACCTTTCTTGAAAGAAGTTCCCTCATATTTAAGGGATACAACAGATTTCATCAGCAAAATTGAAGGTCAGGAATTCAATGCTTCACAACAATAGTTGGTTTCCTTTGACGTAATCTCTTTATATACACAGATTCCCCAAGAGTGGGCCCTGGAAGTAATCGAATTTAACTTAGAAACCAGTCCACATCGAGTGGCAACAAAATTCATACTCCAACTCGCAGAAGTAGCACTGAAGAAAAACTACTTCAAGTTTGAGGATGCATTTTATATCCAAATGAAGGGGACTGCGATGGGCTGTCCCTTCGCTCCAGAAATGGAGATAATCTGTATGGCCAGATTTGAAGACAGATTTGTCGTCAATGGGAACCCGTTTAAGGAGCACTTGCTCCAGTGGTACAGATATATTGATGATATCTGGTGCCTCTGGAGTGGGTTGGAAGAAGATCTTGGAAAGTTTCATGGATGGTTGAACTCGAGACATGAGTACATCAAATTCACCATCACCAAGAGTAAGACAGAGTTGACCTTCTTGGATGTCGAGGTCATACCTCAGGGAAATGTACTACTGACCACTCTACACAGAAAATCTACTGACAAGAATACAATCCTTCATTATAAGAGCTCCCACCCAAGAAATATGAGGGACAACTTACCATACGGCCAGCTGTTGAGAATTAGGAGAAACTGCTCCCGCAAAGAAGATTTTGAAATCCATGCTGCAGCTTTTTGTGACCAACTGAAATGTAGGTGGTACCCAAAGAAATTACTTAAACACGCCATCAAAAGAGCCTGGTATACTCCACGTGAAGACCTACTGACAAACAAAACAAAACAGCCCTTGGAGAAATTGATTTGTGTTTCGACCTACGGTCCACATACCAACAAATTTCGCCAAATTGTCTTGAAGAATTGGCATTTCTCCAAAATTTGGAATATCCATTTGAGCATCCTATATTTGCAATGAGGAAGAATGCCAGTATTGGCCAACACATTGTCAGAGCTGAGATAGCTATGCCTAGTCAGAAGAAGGATCTACGGGCCCAATGGAATTTAAAACCAATCGAGGGGCACCATAAGTTTGGAAATTGTTCGGTCTGCGAATTCACAGTTGAAGGAAGTGAGTTTAGACACGAAACCCAGAAGTGGTCTCACAAAGAATTCTCTAACTGCAAAACAAAGAATGTCATCTATGCAGTCATCTGCCCGTGTCCCAAAATATATATTGGCAAAACAAACCAACAAGTGAATCAACGCATAGTGCAGCACCGCTCCAGAATTAAAACGAAGGTGATAACAGCGCCCATGGTGACCCATTTTTTGGAAAAGAAACATAGTGAGAAAGAACTTAAATGGACAGTACTTTCAGTGATTTAACAAAAACCTCGAGGTAGAGATATAGAAGCGTCTTTATTACAAAAAGAGGCATAACTCATACTGAAATTTAACAGCACCATCAATGGCTTGAACGAAATGTCGGAATTATCCAGGACATAATTGCCTTAATTCTAAGGACTGAAAGTCCCAAAATGCATCATAATCAGATTTGGAATAGGAGTTTCATTTACAGACTGTTGCTACGTCTTGTGTTGGTCTCTGGAAAGCTAAAATAGATTTCAGTGGTGCCGTTGACCCCTATATTTAAAAGTATAAATCCATAGCAACAAACTCATCACAATACATGTCTTTTCCAAAAAAAGCAATTCACAATTCAACCAGAAGCGGCCATCTCCCTTCGTTTTTTAAAAAAAACACACCAAGCAGGAAGTAATCGCCACCGCCTCAACTCGGCAAGATGGTGACGGAACGCCGTAACTGAATGAAGTAAGCCTCCTCCGCTCCGCTTACATACAATGTTGCACTTCTCCGCTTTAAAATGTATCCCTAATCGTGTGTCGGTTTCTCCTAAACAGAAAGAAATAAACGACAAGCCATAGTTGAATACGCTACATGCTGAGCATGTTCGGGGAGTAATTCACGAGAGCCAAAGTCCTCTAGATTCACAAGTAAGCCAATACGTTGCTACTTAGATCGATCGAATAAGCGGAAAGCGGGCTGGAATTGTAATCTTTTAAAACATTGTTTTTCCATTTATAGGAAGAAGCATAGTTGCCCTGCATGAACTGCTTTTCGTACTGAGACAAGAATAAAACTCCTGTGTTGATGCCCTCTAATATCGAAGTAAGATAATGATAAAAAATACATTATGTAGGGGGATGGGTTAAAAATTAGTACAGCTTCCACTTATTTACGATACCCCTTTTACTATCACATTATTCAATGGAATTCTCTGTGAATTCGTGTCCTCGCTACATTAGTGACAAAGAGGTTTTTAGCAATCAAGCATAGAGCGCCAAACAGGTACAGTGCAGTACATTGCATAAATCTGACATAATGAATAATGAGAAAGTAGAACTAGTTATAAAACAGCAACACCATTGATGATTATTTTTATTATTTTATAGATCACACCAGTCAAAGCCCTGAAGAGAGCCTCAGGAACACTACTGGATCTCGAAACGCATCGGCATTTCTCTACCATTGAGGAATCTTTAATTCACGAATATTAGCAGCTTTGAGGGATATTTTGTAACATTTTACCCCAGCTGGCTTTGCTTAAAAATTCCTTTCCCAATGGCCAGCATCCTAACTAAAAGGACTATAAAAATTATGCATATTATGATTGCTGCATACATGAAATTTTCAAAATGACTGGCTGGTGTATCATTTAGAATTTTGTGTTCATATATTATTGTTTTCATGTGTTTGATGTAATGATGTTTATCTTACGTTGAATTAATGTAAAGTATTGTCTTGAAACAAAAAGTGTTTTCTCAATCTCAGACATATATGATAACTGAAAAACCGAAAAAAATGAAATAATTGGTTAAATAAATAACCAGGACCAATGAATTATGGTTGGGTCCTTTGTTTGCTTAAATAGAAAACAGCAACAAAAGTGTTGGTTAGATTTCACGTTGTGCACTTGTACCTACGCCCTATCTAGCTACTGATCCATTTGGCCGACCCCTTTCTACTTTGAACTTTCTAAAAGTGGCATTTTCAGACCTGAAACTTAAAATCCAACTTTACCATAAGTTGTGATTTTAAATTGTGAGTTCAGAGACACAAAACTGGAAATATCTATCTTTTCCCAATTGGAAATTACACTTATAAAATGTAATAAGGTAATCCCAATGTTAGCATTTGGGAGAGATAGGCCTTGCAGCAGTGAAAAATTAATTTAAGAGTTTTCCACTACCTGGACATGTAAAACTTAAAAGTACATGTTTAACTTTTTTAATACACTGTACCCTGCCCTTGGGGCTGTTCAGGGCCTACCTCAGGGGTGACATATGTATTAAAAAGGAGGATTTGGGCCTGTCAAGAGGTTTGACTTGCCAGGCCGACATGGCAGTTCAAAACTGCACTCACAGGCTCTGCAGTGGTTGGACTGAGACATGTTTAAAGGGCTACTGAAGTGGGTGGCACAATCAGTGCTGCAGGCCCACTAGTAGCATTTAATTTACAGACCCTGGGAACAGGTAGTGCACATTACTAGGGACTTATAAATAAATTACATATGCCAGTTGTGGATAAACCAATGGTACCATGTTTTAGGGAAAGAGCACATGCACTTTAGGACTGGTCAGCAGTGGTGAAGTGCCCAAACTCCTAAAGCCAGCAAAAATTGTCAGCAAAACAGGAGGTCACAAGGCAAAAAAGTCAGGGGAAACCATGCCAAGGATACCAAGTCTAACAGCTTTCATGCAGTTAGCGACTTCTGTCGTGCAGGTGGTAAACTTATATATTGTGTTGGGGTCTTATCCGAGAAGAAGAGTATGAGTTGTGTGTTGTCTGCGTAGAACAGGATGTTGATGTGTACGTGGATGAAATTGTCCAGAAGGATTGTGTATTCATTGAATAGGGTGGGGCTGAGTGATGATCCTTGAGGCACCCCGCAGAGGAGGTTGCGGGCTTCTGAGGAGTAAAGTGTCAGGCTGACAGCTTGTGTTCTATCTGTTAAGAAGGCGCAGATCCAACGAAGAGCGGGTCCTCGGATGCTAATCTCGTGCAGGCACCTGATGAGGATGTGGTGTGAAACCGAGTCAAATGGTGCAGAGAAGTCCGAGAGAATGAGGACTGGTGTGTGTCCTCTGTCAAGACTCATTCGCATGTCGACTGTGGCGGCGATCGAAAACACATACACAGACAGGAACAAGCATAAATGTGCACAAATGCATACACATACAAAGACACATGCACAGTGAGGATCGATAGAGGATCTTAACTCTGGATCCAGCCCATGATCTCCTCAGCTTCAGTGCTGTTCATGCACCCAACTCACTCACTTTCTCTATAGTTCCTGTGGACCCACACTTCGGTGACTCCTCTCTGACTTTAGCTCTGGCTACTGCTGACACACTTCTTTCCTGGCACATTGTTCACACAAGTAGTGTGACTGGTTGTGAGTCCTAAAACATTTCTACTCACCTTTTGACTTTGCTAGATTGATAGTGGGTACATATGTTCATGTTGCAGGCCCATAGGTCATCACAGTGTATGCTTGTATCTTAGCAAGAGACCCATTAATTGGTTTGGCTGGTAGCCACTCTAAGGGTTTTGGGATGAGCAGAGCTGTATTCTTTAATGTGCATAAATCCTCTAAATCAGTGATTCTTAACCTGTTCTTAACCTGTACGCCGGAGATCCCGTGACGCCTGCTTAGAAAATTAAATAATATTAACAGATTAATAAAATGTATGCAAATAAAGAAGGAAAATTGAAATGTTTTAATTGTTCTGTAAATGTGAAGCAATTTGAAACTGGAAGCTAAAAGTAGGAATGCCCAGATTGAGTCGGGGGAGGAGTGCAAGTACATCACACAAAATTTAGTATGGAAAATGGGTGGCCACAACGGATAGGCTGGGGCCCCCAGCTTCCATTAATGACTCAGCGGAAGTCCACAGAATTCAAGAGATTAGGAACCGCTGATCTAAATGATGTTCTGGGCTGAACTTCACTTTGGAGAGATAATTTTGAAGATGTTGACGAGCTACTAGTAGTTTCTAAGCTACTTGTTGGAGGCCTTTGGTGTGAAATCACCATTTGGTCTGCTGACATTTTTCACTTATGGTAGGTGAAAAATGTCTGCACAGAAAAATGTGGTAATGTCCCTGGAACAGGTATCTACACGTTGCTGGGTTCACAAGTTATTGCTCAGACTTTCGACTTTAACATATAATTTCTGGATTCAGGGGTGCATATACTGACTGGAATTGTTAATTCTGTCCCCAGTAACTCCCATCTCCTTAATTCCGGGCAACCAGTATAGGACGCTATTTCAACATACTCATAGGGCTAAAAAGAGATAATCCCAACGCACCATTTGAAAAGAACTCGTACAAGTGTCTATTTCTTAGCTGCAGAGCCTGAAGGCTCTTCAGAAGCTTTGGTGTGCTTTGTGGGTTCGGGTTCACGTGTTCCTGCTTGCCTCTTGTGGCTTTGTAAAGTGACGCATCTAGATTCAACCTCCTTTACTGTGAAGCCAGACTGAGAGAAGTAAATACTACTTTAAAGTAAAATCTGAGCTGAATTGCATCAGCTTTGTTGTGGTCAGATACAATGCAAATATGTCCCAAGGAAAACAACAAAATGTATTAACACGATATTTTGATTGACTGGTGAAAATTCTTTAAGATGAATATTTTATACTCCAAGAATGAGGACGTCCTTCTTAGCTACAATGTAAGTGCTGGAATGTTTTAATATGATTTGAATTGATCAGGGTGGTTTGGCAAGAATGTGTGTTAGGAAATCAGCAATTACCAGATCATGCCAGGAAGATGACCAGACAAGCATATGCCCTCTCCAGACAAGAGCAAGCACAGAGGAGAGAGTTGCCCAAAATGAACAACCAGAGAAAGAAAGACTGTCTCAATAAGTACTAATAGAGAAAAGTAAAGCTAAGGTGAGCATGTACAGAAAAGAAGACTGACAGACCCAAAAGGAACAAGTTGAGAATCATACACCAGCTAAAAAAACACGTAGAGAAAGAAAAGCTCATGAAAAAGAGAAAGTAGAGAAGGGAACAGAAACACATATAATAAGTAGATTTAGCTAAGAATACATATTCCCAAAAAGAAGGTGGACCCTTAAGTACAAATACAGGAAAAAAGAATTACCCTACTAGTGCAAGTAGAGGAAAGAAGAATGCCCTAACAATAATTAAAGTCCGAGATGTTGAGCCAACAAAATCAATTAGGAAATGGCAGAATGATGCTGCATGAACATGACTAAATCGAGAAGGGACTGCTGAACCAACCAAAAAGTTGAAAAAAAAGAATAACCAAAAAAGTATAAATAGAGGAAGGAAGAATAAGGCGTAGAGCCTTTAGTAGAGGAAGAGGTTGAGCCAAAAAAGAAAACTAGCAATGAACAAACACACGAAGGAAGCATAATGTAACATGAAAAAATAGAGAAATAAGGCTCTTCGAACAAGAAAAAGGAAGGAAATAAAGGAAGATTGAACCAAAAAAAGCAAGGAAAGAAGAGTGACAAAACAGAGCAAGGAGAGAGAGACGTTAGCCCAAAAACAAACAATTAGTGAAAGGGAGTGTAGGAAACTGGGACACTGGTTGAGGGGGTTGAAACCCTACTCAAGCAGCAACAACAATTTGTGCTAGTGTGAAGTCACAATATATTCCAGATTAACCTGCGCTTAACCCTCTGGTAGCTTGGCACAAAAGCAATCAGGCTTAACTTAGAGGCAATGTGTAAATTATTTATGCAGCTCTTCAAACAGTAATGAAGTGAGAACACAAACACAAGAAAAGTCCCACACAAATTTAGAAAAATAGAGTAAAATGTATAAAATTATTTGGGAACAAAACGACAAAAATCCAATCAGCAGAGCTGGAGATATGCAGTTTTATAGATTTAAGTGAACATAGTGCCTAAAAGCACAAAGCGCCAACTGTGGTTATCTGGTCACACTAGACCGGGGCAAAGACACTAGTTAAGGCCAACTGCGATGGAGCACTTGCCGGATACAGGGACCAAGTTAGGCCCGCTGAACAAAGTGCCTTATCTGGTTTGTGAAGCATGGCGAGATCCCTTGTAGTTGATGCGTTGCGCAGCACCAGTTTCGAGGAGCTGCGCGGCTGCAATGTGAGTCCAACGTTCCGATGCGTCACACAGCAGTGGTTCCAAGGAGCTGAGGGGCTGTGATGCGAGGTCCTTCATCGATGATGTGTTTGCGATGCATCGCACCGTGGTGATTCAGTTTGCTGCGGGGCGGTGCATCACACTGCATCAGGTCTGATAGGACTACCCCTGGCCTTGCAGAGCATCTCCAGGCCCACTTCCAGGGTCCAGGACTGGGGTTGCACTACTTAGGGGGCAAGACTCACAGCATGCAGAGTGCAGGTCTGGGTTAAAGTTGGTTGGAGCCTTTACTGTCCTTAAGGCTCTGATCAGGAGGCCAGCCAACTAGCCCTTGGAATCACTCTGGTGGTCCTCGCTTCAAGATGCAGATCGAGTCCTTCTGCCTCAGGCAGCAGAGCAGCAGGGCAGCAGCGTAGCAGTCCTTCTTGAAAAGCAGCAAAGCAGTCCTTCAGAATCTTCCACAGGTCCAGAGATGTACTATTTATACGTGGCGCCAGCTTTGAAGTAGGAGAAGGTTCTGGAGGTTTCCATCCCCAGAGGTATTTAAAATGTCCTGCTTACCTGCTCTGGCTCTAACTTGTCTGGGGTCACAAATGACAAGTGTCAAACCCTTTGTGAATGTGCTCAGGCAGGACCTTTGTGATGTTCAAGTGTGGTAGGTGACAGCTCCTCTCCCTCATCAAGTCAGAGATGGCCCATCCTGCCCACACCTATTCCCCCTTTGTTTCACTGTCTGGGCGCAATACACAAAGACCAACTGCCAGCTACACCTAGTCATGTGACCCAGGATACTCTCTGCAGGCACCAAATGGTTAGGACAAGAAAATGCCAACTTTCTAAAAGGGGCTTTTTCGGAATTGTGATTTAAAATCCAACTTTACCATTAAAGAAGATTTTAAATTACATTTCTTTAGATACCAGACTCGACATACCTACCTTCTCCTAATTGAAAGTTAACAAGTATTAAATGTAATAGGGTAACCCAATGTTATCCTATGGAAGAGTCAGGCCTTGCAGTAGTGAAAAAATTAATTTAAGAGTTTTTTTTACTACTATGACATGTAAAAGTTAAAAGTACATGTCCAACTCTTTAAACACACTGCACCCTGCCCTGTGGGCTGATCAGAATACAAGAAAAAGTTGTAATGCGGGAAAGAATACGTATACAATGCAAATACCGCAAATTTATTTTGTATATACACATGGAGTTATATTCATCCTTACTCAATAGGACAAATGCCATAATCCTGCAAAGTATTACACAACAAGGAAACACAGACAAAAAGATCACCACTATTACATATATACACAATTTACAGAATTAACACTTAACATCACAATGATTTTTTTTTTTGTGGAGTTTTATATAGCGCTAACTAGACCCGGAGGTATTAGAGCGCTTTCCATGAGCACCAGTTACGTTACAGACGGACACATTTATTTTTGTTAGGCACGGGGAGATTAAGTGATTTGCCCAGAATCACAGAATGCTGAGCGTCCCTGCCGAGACTCGAACCCGGTTCCCCAGCTCAGAGGTCAACCGCCCTAGCCGTTTAATGATCCTATTGGGCCGTGTAAAATATATTTGCTTAAACTCTCACTCCTCCTTTATAAATTAATAATGGGGCGTTTTTCATTCATTTTATGCATAATCCCACAGGGAGATAGACTTTAAAGTATGCACATGTGAGGAAAACCCTTATCCTCTTCAATCTCTTAGGTGCGCATAGCAGGCATCATCAAAGGAATGTGATTCAATTTACAGAGACTTCTCCAACGAAGATGTCAACGCGTTTCGGCCTGTGACTTTTGGCCTCTTCAGGCACTCTGTCTTTCATTTAAGACAGAGTGCCTATAAAAAAACAATACATATATACAAATGTTTATAATGGGACAAACAGCAGCACACATAAAAAAATGCCGGTAGATTAGTCTGCCCAAGTTGTGTGATACGCAGACAGAACCTCACCAAATTAAGAAAACTTAAAAGTGACATGTGAATCAACTTCAAAAGAATACCTTGAGTTTATAAATAATGTGCTGTCTTGACCAAGTTGTAAACAGGGGTTCTGATACCATGCAGCCAGGGCCGATTAGGGTCTACCTTACGCGCGACATCAGTATTAACAAGCATTTACAATGCAATAGGTCTCACATTTTGGGGAGTTGGAGCTACTGGCGTTGTAAATGATAATGTTTTTTATTTATGTGTTTTGGTTGGGAGGGTAGTGGATATGTGTCAGTAGAAAAATGAGGTGCAGAGAAGCCACCAAATGACATTCATTGACGGTATGTAAAAAAAAGTGGATGATTGTGGGAGTGGGTATAATTCATCACATATGTGCCCTAAGGAGCGTTTCAGCAACAATAAATGTTGAATTTGATAATAGTGTACAGCGGTTTCTAGGCACAATTATTTTGAGAGAACAGAGAGGCCTACCGATATTTGTTACCTAATATCACACAAGGTGCGTAGGTGGGTAGCCGGGATTGAAACTGAGGCTATTGGATATTAACACTGCAACCCTCTTTTTATTTTTTAAACTTTTTATAATTATATTAATGTTACTTATAATTCCTTGTTTTTTTTCTAATTATGACTTTCCGTTTTTAAAATAGCATATGCTCTTTATATAGTTCTTTATCTCATTTGTATGGGTAACTTTCAAGAAATCTGCAGTTTTAAGTAAACTCTTTTTAATTGATATCTTGCACTCTCACATATCAGCACTTGAGGCTTTTCACTGATTTTGGTTCCTAACATGAGCTAATCAGTGCATTCTGGAACAATCCGAATTTTCGTTTTTCATCGCTTTCATGGTTTACGATATCTGTGAGCAATCTATTAGAACGTGTCCACTGATGGAGCATGGTTTTGTGAAATAAAACCTGCTCGGATCAAACTTCTCATTGTGTGAATCATTAACAAACGGTGTGAAAATTAACACTGCAAAACAAAAAAGGTATGATGAAAAACCATGCAAGCGCAAACGCTTGCTGGCATAGAAAGCCTATTAATGTGAATGTATAATGCAGAAATAACAGCTAGAGAGAATAATAATCTTTTAAAAACATACATAACATATAGAATAATTCCGGGAATAAGTGGAGTTTTGTAAAATAACAACGATAATCACACATGTATTTGTTTTTCCTAGAGCACATTTCACTGCTCTGCAGAGAAGGCCTCAAGAGTCTATTTAGGTTTGATTTGTTAACTAAAATGTAGGCCACAAAAAGAAAAGAATGTTATTTGTTCTTCGAGAAGTTCCTGATGATGGCGAAGGCTGAGTGGAGGAAATATTGAACATTATGAATGGAATCTATCTCCTTCCGAGTGGATTATGTGGACACTTGTACGAGTTTGATACAAAAGCGAGCTGGAGAAATGTACAAACTGCGGAAGAAAGTTATTTGAGTTTCCTCTGCTGAAGGTCAATGACGGAAGCTGTCTAAAGACAAAGAAACTGTTGAAAAGTTAGACGTAATGAACGTGGAGTGACCAGACACCCCCTGGTTTTGACCAATAGGTATAGGGGATTTTTTTTGTGATGATACATGGGGGGTTGGATCTTTAGTGAATTAGGGTATAACTATTAGTGATAGTTTTTCATAGTTTGGCAGACTAGGAGAGACTTTGCTAGAGGAGAGGCCACGTTGCTATTTCCTAATCTTTTTGGCTGGCTTTCGTTCTGCTAATCCTGACTCTTACCTTTGCTCTTCAATCTTTGAGGGTGCCCCAGCTTACTCTCTCGCCCGGAGGGTAGCATTCCTGACTATTAGCAATTTATGCTATAGTTATTTCATTGGTGCGTATATTCTGAATTTGCATATATTTTATTTGCAAATGTCTTTATTCTTTTGACTCTTTAACTATCCACTCTCTCAAGTCACTCATATTTGAGATGTGTTTCTGAGAATTACTGTATTGATGTTTCTCTTGTATGATGATCTATGATTCGAGCTGTAATAAACCTGATGAGTATTCATATTAATTAGATAAAAGCACATTGATGAGTAATTAGAGTCTGTCTTTATTAATGTTCAAAGGTTATATTGAATGATTATTTTTCTTTAATCAGGTCCTTATTATTAGAATTCTGTTAGTCTTTTGCCAAACCCTATCAACTTTCCAAGACCCATTGTGAGAGGAGAAAGGACCAGAATAGGCAAAAAAAATTGGTAACTTGTTTTAAACTCATGCAGCACGAAAGGGACAGTAAGGTATTAAATTGGGTCCATACGGTAAATATTAGCAAAATCCCCTTCCGCTGCATCAGTTTTTGGTAGCAGACAATGCTTTTTATTGATTAAATTGGCAATTGATTAGGACAGAATAAATGATTTTGGTTAATTTTGGTTATTAACATTTTGTACTATTGATATATGTTGTGGTCCGTCGTTGACCTTAAGAGAGACGGGTCCGAAGTGGCCTAAGATCCCGGGATGATATTAGCCTAATGGGCAGGTTTAGTGTGGCATACACTAAGTGGTATTGCGTTGTCTGCTCATGTGGTATTAAGCAACAGATGGGTAGTTAATATTGCATAGGGAACTTTGAAGTTAGTGTAGTGGAGATTTATTTGGGTACCTTTAGAAAGCGCAGCTGAAGAAGTCCCGAGAACTTTTCACTTGATCGAGGGTGGAGTAACGCTGGTCGATATTCTACTAGTAGCAAAATAATTCTTTGTGTGATTGAATCTATCTCTTTCTTTTAGTGGAGCAGACAAGCAGGTTTATTAAGTGTTGTTTCTAATTTTGTTTCCCTTTGAGAAAAGTTTGTAATTTTACTGCCGATTATATTTGTAAAGGGAGGGTCAGTGGCAGGAGTTATACTGACGTCACAGAGAGCCTCGCTGGCATTGGTCAGCTAGTGTGAATCTTCACGAAAGTGTGCTGTGCTGTTATTGATTGGTTGGTGTGAGTCGCGCTGGTATTGGTCAGTGTGAACAAATAGGGTTTGTGGAAATACGGAAGAGTTTTCTTTAGTTTGCTTGGGTTTTAGCGTGATAAACAAAATAGAATGAAGTTATTGAAAAGGATGAAGACTTTGTTTAGGAAAGATGAGCCTATAGTTATTAGAGAAGGAATTCCTATTCCGCCTGATGGTCACCTGCTTCTTTTATTTCTTTAGAACGAGGATATCACATGTGTACATGGTTGGAGAATTGGGTGAAATATACAGATGGAGATGGGAATTTGACATTTCCAGAGTATGGTACTTTTAATGTAAGGTTTTTAGAAAATTTGAGATATCAAATGAATCAATTGAGACCAAATCCTAGACCTATGCAGTACGAATCGCTTGAGGAACGGGAACATGAGGCATATAAGAGAGATAGAGACAGGTCTCAGAATTAATACAGAAACACTGTGAGTAGATACTCAGAGGCAAAATGGGATGCTCAGATGAAAAGGTGGAGAAGAGATGTGATTGCAGCTGGTGAAGGTTTAAATCCGGTTATTGTAGCAGAGGCTCAGGAAGGAGGAAAGCGTAAAGAGAAAAAGAAAAATGTTGAGTGTTCGGATCCATATTCAAATGAGATTGATGATGAGTTGTTGGATGAATTATTACTGAATAGACCTCCGCCATTTCAGGAGAATCAAGAAAGAATTACCCCGAGTGCTCCATTAATTCAAGTAGAAATTCCTCAGTCTTCTCAAGTGAAAAATACAAATGTAGTGACTCAGGAGAAAGATGATTTGACACAAAATATTACTCAATTAAATTTGAATGCAGAAGCTTTATCAGTTCCCGTGAATATTGGTCCTATAGTCCCATTGTATAGTGAGGGCTGAAATATTTCACAAGTGCATGCATTGACAGTACCTGTTAATGATAATAGGACTAGTGGTGGTGCTGGAGTAAGTGAGACAGGAACATTGATATTTCGGAAAGATCAATGGAAACCCCAAGGCGTAATGTGCAGTTAGAACCAAGAAGATTAGTGCAGAATGTGAGAGAAATAACACCTATATCAGGAGGTTCAATAGAACCATCACCAGAAGAATTGGATGAATGGACTAGTGGGATGGTGTCTAACAAAATTAATACAAGCATGGATGTGAGTAGACTAAAAGCGGACTTGGAGGAAATGATTTTAGGTACGATTAGTCCTGAAAGACTGAGTAAATATCAGGAAGAAGAATTGTTGTTTTTGTGTAAGAATATTACGATGAGAGCGAGGAGTCTTCATGAAAGATTTGCGGAAGTTGCATAAACTTATGGAGTTGACATAGAAAAATCAAAGGCTTTATAAAAAACATATAGATTGGATTTTAGTGATAAAGATTTGGAAAGTTTGAATGCCTCTGGAAAGCGATTGCAAATTAAGGAGCTGATTCACACATTGAGACGATGGGGTGAATTGGAACGTTGGAAAGGCAGATGGGCTAAAAAGAAAGAAGAAATGGTTGTGAATCAAGGAGCTTCATCTATGTTTCCAGTAAGAGAGACAGGGGCAGAGACAACAGTGACTGAAATTATATATCCAATGAGAGAGGTACCAGGAGGTGGATATGTTCACGTTCCATGGTCAAGGCAGGATATACTGTCTTACAAATGAGTTTCCCAGATTGAGAGAAAAACCAGTTGAGTGGTACAAACAAGTAGAAAGATTTGTAAAAGTTTTGTTGAAAGCTTTAGATGGTTTGTTTGACATTGTGGTTCCAGCTGATCTATGGGTTGAGTGTAAGATTTCGGCAGACTGGCCAAAAGAAGAATATCCTAGAGATGCATAGACAGGAGCACCATCAGATGAAGTGATGAAAAAACATAATAATCAGGTCATTACCTATTTGAAGGGAAAGATCTCTCCAAAAGAAACTGATTGGGTAAAAATAGATAGAACAACTCAGGAAACAAAAGAAACAGTACATGCTTATTATCAGAGACTTCTACAAGTATTTAAACAGTATAGTGGCTTTGAAAGCATAATTGATAAAGATATGGGACATTTTGTGTATAAGTTTGTATTTGGATTGAAACCGGAAATTAGTAACATGATTCAGCAGCATTTGATATGTTGGCAAAACAAAAGTATAGACGAAATATTGAGGTATGCAAAATACTGTAGTGATGATATTGAATCGAGGCATAAGAAGTTGAAAGAGAAATTGATGTGGGCACAAATGAAAGCAGCACAGAAAGGTGGTAATTATGTAGATATTCCTCAAACAAGTTTCCAAGGAAAGAATCTGAATCAGAATACTCAGAATGGTCAAATTTCAAATATGGGAGGTGTCATGGTGAATGGTGGTGTTTTTACTCAGGGAAGAGGTAGAGGTAGAGGTAATAAAGAGGAGATGAAAAATAAATTTCTGTGTTATGCGTGCGGCAAGTTGGGACATTGGAAACGCGAGTGTAAGGCTTTTTAGGGAATAATGAAATGAATCAGAATTTTAATCAACAAATGCAAGTTAAGGTTAACAGAAATTAACTACAACCACTACAACCACAACAGGTGGTTACACAGGTACAAATACCACAAGCCCCGATGCTAAAATAATGATTTGAATGCTCAGGTACAAAGATATAGTGCGAATGGAGGTTTTCATACAGGTGAACAAACTAATAATAATCAAAATGTGCAAATGGTTTCACAATACTGACTGTAGAGTCAGGAGAGTGATTCAGATACATCTCAATGACGGTGCCTGAGGGGGGAGGAAGAGTGCGTGCTTGGCACATCTCTGGAGGTAGATCAGTGTGGTCCCTTTGTGGATGGAGAAGTTGAAGGCAGGTAATGTGGTTCCATTCCTTGTAGACACTGGTGCTACCCATTCCACTGTGAGAACAGAGGAAGTTCCTAACCTACCCCTCTCAGGAGAAACAATCCAAGTTGTGGGTGTTTCAAACAAATTGATCAGAACTCCGGTGACAAAACCAATGAAAGTACAAATAGGAGAGTTTCATGACTTGCATCGTTTTGTGGTGTGTGATACGAGTCCAATTAACCTGTTAGGTAGAGATTTACTTTGCAAGATGAACTGCACCATTTATTGTACATCGAATGGGATAACATTTCATACACAGGATGAGGATGCGATTTTTAAGCTGATGATGATGAAGCAAGGGACAGAAGTGAATGATTTATATCCCTTGTTTACGGTGAAGGATTTGTCTGTTGAATTGAGAGACACAGTGATGGCTGATGTGTGGGATTTTTCAGGGAAAGCCATTGGATTGATGAAAGGAGTTGATCCTATTCAGGTTTCGGTCAAACAATGTGCAGAATTTCCAAAAACGTCCCAATACAAAATGAGTCCTGAGACTATTGCAGGAGTAACACCTGTAATTGAATTAATGATTGAACAAGGAATTTTGAGAGAAATACTAGGGAGTCCTTGCAATTCGCCTATTATGGGGATCAAGAAACCGAGTGGTAAGTACAGAATAGAGCAAGACCTGAGGAAAATTAATAAGATAGTGATACCCTGTTGTCCAATAGTGCCAAACCCCACGGTGATTCTTTACCAGATTCCTTGTGATGCGGAATGGTTCATGGTGATAGACTTATGCCAAGCATTTTTCTCGATACCCTTACATCCGGATAGCCAATATTTATTTGTGTTCCGGTTCGGAGACCGTGTTTTGGCATGGTGCCAAGTTCCTCAAGGGTATACAGAGAGTCCCTCAATTTTCAATCAAATTTTGAAAAAGTGTTTAGAGTCATTGGTAATGCCAGAAGACTCAGTTTTGGTGCAATACATTGATGATTTGCTTGTTTGTTTTCTTGGTGCATTGTTTTTTTATTGTTTACTTTTGAAGCAATCGCGGCACCCACGCTTTAGCTTTAGATGTTTAAATCTAAATCGCAAGTGCCGCCACTGTAAAGCAGAGTAAAAAAATAATTGCAATGCAATAGGTCTCGCACTTAAATGCAAGACCTATGGCATTGGAAAAAAGTGGCCCCCATTGTCGCGGCTGCTTGAAAGAGAAATCGAGCATGGCGGGTGCGCTGAATGTAAGCAAAGTGCGTTGTGCCTGCAGTAAGAGAAACTTCAAAAAGAAAATAGTGCTTACAAGACTAAATAAAACGTACCGTGGAACAACCGAAGTAAAGGGACCAGTAGCCATGGGAGGTTACAAATGAAGACAAGGAGGGACTAACAAGCCTATTAAGGAATCAGAAGCCAACATTTACGGAGGACAAAGACACAAGCCAATGACAAATATTTGCGGAGAGTGGGCGGAGCTTCTCTTCCATACTCCACAACAGCAGCTTGCCAGAGCAACGCATGCGCGCTGACTCAGGCTCGACCTAAAAATGAAGGTTTAGGACAGGCAAAAGGTTTATTTTGCCAGGTAGAAATTACAGTTTAAAACTCAACACAGAGCCTGCAATGGCAGGCCTGAGACATGCTTAAACGGCTACTTGAGTGGATGGCACAATTAATGCTGCAGGCCCAATAGTAGCATTTAATTAACAAGCCCTGGGCACATGAGTACCACTTTACTAGGGATTTACAAGTAAATTAAATGTGGCAATGGGACGTAAGCCGCCAATGTTTTACGGAGTGACCACAAGTACTTTACTTTGGTAAAGTGCACAGAATCCTACGGCCACTAACAATGGAAGATCAGGAAAAAAATGGAGGAGTAAGGTAAACGGTTTGGGGAAGACCACCTTCAGGCTGACAGGTTTAACAGGAAGGTTGACTGAACAAGTTTCAAGATTGCAGTATCCTCCGAGTGCAAAGGTTGGGCAGGAGGGTCAGGGAAATTTTGTCTCTGTGACACAGACGAACCATGGTCATTCCCGTTTTTTCAATTTCTTGTGTTTATATTGTGTTTTGATGGACAATTGAAGCACTAAGGGGCATATTTATTAAATTTGTGGCGGAGGGCAGTGTAGAAAGTCACCTTGCTGCTCTGCCCTGCATCACAGGGAAAGGGCAGGAATGCGCTGTATTTATCCAATACGGTGCATTCATGTCCTTTCCCCTTGCACTGGCACCATTTTGGCAGCCTAGCGCAAATGCAGGCACCCTTGCACCATAGTGCAAGTGCCTCTGTGTTGTAGGCAGGATTGTTTTGTGCAGGAAGGAGCACCTTCCTGCACAAAAACAATCCTCTTTCTATGTTTGCTGCAGAATGCAGCACACAAAGAAAGAGAAAACAAGGAGAAATAAGCATAATTCTCCTCGTTATTCCTCTCCTGGGGAGGCGTATCTTTTTGGCATATTCCCAGGTTTACCAAGTTTAGAAAATCTGGAAATGCATCTAAAACCATGGGAGCAGCGTGGGAACGCCCGCGCAACACCCATGCAACGCAGCGATTTGCGCTGCGATGCCTTACTCCAGATTTATGGAGCCATTTAAAGCCACGCAAAGTGTCCTCAAAAATCTGACTTAGAGGTTTGCATCATGCATGTACCTCGTTGCGTTGTGCAAGCATGATGCAAAGCTCTCACAAATATGCTCCTAAATCTTTAAACAAATCCTAGAGGCTTATTTACAAGAGACCTGCGCCGCCGGAGCGTCACTTGTTTTGATGCTCTGGTGGCACAGGCCTCTCAGTCATATCTATGATGCGACGCAAAGCCAAGCTGCGTGGCTTAGCATGGCCTCATAGATATGGAGCAAGGCAAGGCAGCGCAAAGCACTACGTTTCCTTACTCTGCGTCAAGGAGGTGTTAAGTGGGCGTTGCAGTGAGTGTTCCCACACAACACCCATGGATATTGAAGCTGCCCCAGATTTACAAAATCACGTAAACTTGGAGCAGCCCCAAAACCTTATGCCTCCCCAATGCAGGTGTAACAGGAGAATTTTTTCATTTCTCCTTGTTTTTCCTCCTTCCATATGTGCTGCATTTTGCAGCACACACAGAACGAGGAAAACGCCTCCATCGATTGTTTTTGTGCAGGAAGGTGCTCCTTCCTGCACAAAAACAATCCTGCCAACAATACAGACACCCTTGTGCAAGGGTGTCTGTGTTGGGGCTAGGCACCAAATTGTATGCCGGCGCAGTTAGAAAGAACAAGAATGCACAGTATCTCGTAAATATGGTGCATTCCTGCTGTGAGAAGTTGGCCTGGTATATGCTGTCCACTAATTAAAGTGGGCACCCTGTACCAGTCCAAACAACCCTTATGGTGATTTAAGAGGTCAAAGATAACCTTAGAAAGCTATCCAAGTGAGTGGTAGCTGTGGAGAGCAGCCTTCAGGCTTAGTCTTGAAGGAATGTTAAGCAGCTTGTATTACCAGAATGCAACCTTATAGTATTGGTTAAATGAAAGGAGAACCACACAGTAGTTATAAAAATATGTATTTATTAATATAACACTCTTTAAGTATGACACTGTATATTCTGCATGAAGATACTCACAAAGCACAAAATACTGTAGCACAGAAACAATAGTAAATAGCACTAATACACAGTGGGCTCCAGGGGGAGACCAGACCATATACTAAAATAGTGGTATAAGAACCACGGCTCGAGTCAAGACAGTATCTAGAGGACGTAGAATCGCTGGGACCCCAAGGAACCACCCAAGGTGAGTAAGTAGGGACACCACGGCGGGTGAGTGCTGTGTGGGAACACGACCGCATGCACCGTACAATTCTATGGGAGAGTCGCGGTTGAAGTTTTAAAGTTTAAGGACCCTTCAGAGTGGACTTCCAAGAAACCCTGTGGAACTTAGGAGGTTGGAGAGCCACCCCACCCGTGGATACCGTAGTACCAGAGTTACCTATCCCAGGGAAGCCGGGTGCATAGGGCTGAAGAGTGGTGTCGGAAACCGCCGTCGAACTCAATGGAGGACTTCGAAGAAGAGCCACTGCTGGAAGGAGGAAAAGTGTCCGTTGGAATCCAAAGATGGATTCTTTTTAAAGAGTACCTGAAAGCAGAGGGGACAGAGTTTAACATTTACTTTACTCCCTTGGCGAGACTTTTGAGGAAGTTGGGATTCATCCCCATATCCTACGCTGATGACACCCAACTACTCCTCTCATTTGACAAATCCAATTCCAATATTCAGAACACCTTTGTAGAAGGAATGAAGGCCATAGCGGAGTGGATGAAAATCAATTTTCTCCAACTTAATGCAGCTAAGTCGGAGATAATGCTATTTGGCGAAGCCACTATGAAATGGTCCCCAAGCTGGTGGCCAGAGGAATTAGGTCCTACCCCATGTCCCAAACAGGTGGTAAAAAACCTTGGAGTTCGGTTGGATCACAAACTCACACTGGGAGATCATGCCTCTTCCACCGTTGGTGCATGTTTCCATAGCCTCAGCCTACTCAGAAGAGTCTTCCCCTTCTTTCCACTATCAACCAGGAAAACCTTGATCCAGGCTCTTATCTTAAGCCGCTTGGACTACTGTAATGCGCTGCTGATTTCAGCCAATGAAAGTTCCTTAAACAAACTCCAAGTGGTTCAGAACACCGCAGCCCGACTGGTGATCAATGCCCCCCCAAGAACCGCTTCACTCCCTTTGCTTCAAAAACTACACTGGCTGCCAATACGGAAACGGATCAAATTTAAGATCTGCTGTATGGCATACAAAGCTGTAAACAGCCTAGGCCCCAGCTACCTAAATGATAAATTTGTTAACTATGTTCCCTCCAGACCCCTCCGCTCCGGAGCTAAAGCCCTGCTCCAAGTCCCGCGCTTTAAAAAAACCCGCCTAGGTGGTAAAGCCTTTTACCATCTGGCCCCACACTACTGGAATGAGCTCCCCATTCACATGCGTCAATGCACGGATTACCTGGCATTCAGAAAATTGTTGAAAACCTTGCTGTTCTGATCATCCCTTATCAGCTCACTTAGTCGGTCCTAGCGCGGAGATACCCTTTTGGGGCGATGCAAGCGCTCTATAAGCAAATAAATAGAAATAAATAAATAGAAATAAAGTCTGAGTCACTCAGGAGTGACCAGGGGCTCGATAGACGAATGCCCACCGATGTCGGGTGCTTCAGGTGCGTTGAGGAGGTTCTTGACTCTGCAGCCACAGGGACCAGGAGGTGTCGAGGACAACCATGAGCCGGAAGCGAGCTTTCCCACAAAGGATGTCGAGTGCTATGGGGTCGGTGTCCGGTGGGAGCACCAACAAGCCTTGGCAGCGGCAACCCACGCAGAAGGTCAAAGAAGGTTACGGTTCGGACCAGCAAGGTCCAGGAGACTCACCAAACACAGGAGAGTCAGGGCAGGCCTGGAGAAACCAGGGGAGCCCAAGAAAAGCAGAGTTGACCCTCAAGTGGACCCACAGGCCGGAGGCACAGGAGTCGCGAGGGAACGTCGAGCAGTTTCACAAAGCAACAGCCCACGGAGCACTCGGTGCGAGGAGTCTGGAGCTCTTTGTAGCGAATGGTGCCAGAGCTTGGGGCTATTTTGAGCCCAGTGCACTTGTTCTGGGAACGCCAACAAGCATATGCACTTGCAAATGAATGCGGTGCACAGGGGTACGGGTATTGCAGCCCCCACGAGGGATTCTAGCCTCAAACTTGGAGAGAGGGCAGCTCGAACCTTGAGGGACTTAGAAACCCACCTCCTGTGTTGCTGGAGTCTTCGGAGTCCGTAGGAGCTCAGGAGCAGCTGACTGGTCAGTTGAAATGTGGTGCCTGTGGTTGCAGGGGAGTGACTCCTTCACTCCAAGGGAGATATCTTCAGTTGTCCTTGATGCTCCACAAGTCCTGCACAGAGCCTGTATGGTGCACGGGCACAGACGATGCTTCAGACTGAGAGGGAGACGAAATCGGGCCCACACAAAGTCTAGCGAAGTCCAGAGTGTCCAGTGTCGAAGTTCAGTGGTTTCTTGTTCAGAATCTTGTCCATGTCGAATCTAGGGTCCTACAGCAAGGGTAGGCCCTTTAGTACCCACGGGAGAGGGTTGGACAGATAAAGGGGACCCTCCCAGGGGAGGGTCTGGACAGTGGGGAGGATACTTCCATGTCCTTTGTCCAGTTTTGCACCAGAGCAGAAGCCAATGGCTCCCAGGACTGGTTTGAACTGGACTATGCACAGGGACACCAAATGTGCCCCTCATGCAGACTTTCGGTCGCTGCCAAGCGCACCCACCCAGGCCTAATACACTAAATCCTGTCTGGGAGGTGGTCACACCTCCCTGTGACAGGATGCCTATTGTTCTGCCTTCCCCTGGCCGAACTTGGCTCGGCAGCAGGAGGGCATAAATGGGTCGACAGCAACCCTTTTGGTCTGCCCGGGACTAGAAGGCTGGTACCGGGAACACCAGGGACCTCACAAAGCTCGTTTCTGATGGGTGGAATCATACCTCCCACACTGGTTACCGGTGTGGGGGTATGATTCCACAATGTTTGATACCAAACACGATAGGGTTACTTTCAGCCGTTTTAGAGTTGGGTATCACGCGGTCGCATAATGCCACTTTATATGTCGTAAATGGCTGCAGTACTAACAACCCGGGAGAATGGACTCCGTAGACTGCAGGGGTGTCCTGCTCATGCAGTGGCACCCTCTCACTTAGAACCAAGCATCCTGCCTTCAGGATTGTCAAGGCCTGCTATAGGGGTGACTGATAGGTTTGAAGTGTAGTGACCCTTAGATATAGTAAACCTATATCTAAAGTAAGTGGTGCATTCACCATCTTACACAGGCTGCAATGGCAGGCCTGTAGTTCCATTTTGCATGACCTCTCCTGGGTTGCATAATACATGCTTCAGCCCATGGGAGGCCTCTGGGGTACCTATGCCCTGGGTACATGGGTACTATATACTAGGGACTGACAAGGGAGTATACCTAAGTACATGACATAACAGTTTAAGGAGAAAGCAGATAGACTGGGGTCCTGATCAGCAGGATCCCAGTCAGACTAGTCAAAACAATATCACATGAAGCAAAATGTGGGGGTAACCGTAAGAAGCAGATCCTACTTTCCTACACCTGCACTTTCAAATTGACATAGGGCAGGGCAGCAAAAAGACTTGCGGCACTGCCCAAGCCAATCTTTTGTAAATGAGGGGCCAGATTTTTAAAAAATACACGCAATGCAGCGTAGCACCTAAAGAAGCTGCGCTGCGTTGCATGACGGGGAGGGAGCAGGAGAGCGCCATATCTACAGAGATATGGTTCTCTCCTCCCCTCTCCCTACCTCTGCCGCTGATTTCAGCTGCCAAGCACCATGCACACATCTTAGTGCCCCAGCACTAGGGTGTGTGCGTGAGTCAAGCATAAGGTTTTGTAGAGGGGTACCGTTCTCAGCTGCCTGCTAAGCCACTCTGACCCACTACTGTTTTTGGCCATTTTTGCTCACCGAGAAGCTCTCTCTGGGCTGTGCCTGACCTCAAGATGGCGGCGAGGGCCATTCCTGATTACCATCGCGGAGGGCTCCCGAGTCTTCGAGGCACTCCCAAACGTACGCCCTTGCACAACAAACCCCCCCCTCGAGTGAAAGAGTAAAATGTGAACCGGCTGTTACTAACTCCAAGGTCAGTATCCCTTGCCTGACCCCAAGATGGCTGTCACAGTGTTCCCTACCATGTCGTGCTGCTACTCTGAGGAAAAAACTGACTTTGACCAGACCTCGACCACATCCCCCATCCGACCTACCCTTCAGGATACCGTATCTGTGAACCTACCTCTGACCGTGGAGACCTAGCTTTTGGCCGATGCCCGGTGGAGCTACTTGATAGCTATAGAGGAGATGGGCTGCGGACTACCCCTTCGGCCCTCACCTACCCAGCCAGACACTGGACAAGACCCTATTTCGTCTCTCCGTCGTACTCTCCCTCCTACCCCTTTACTCCACCCACTCTCTCCTTTACGCTCCATTTATCCCTCCTCTTTGCTCTCTAATTGTTTTCTCATTGAGACCTAGCCGCTTGACTGATGCCCGGTGGAGCTACCTGATAGCTATAGAGGAGATGGGCTGTGGACTTCCCCTCGGCCGTCACCTACCCAGCCGGACTTTGGGCAGACTCTCCTTCGTCTCTCCATCCATCCTATCTCCATCCTTTCTCCCTCCTACACCTTTCTCCCCACCCCCTTGCCCTTTCTAATCTCCATTTACTTCGTCTCCCAACGCTCTTGAAATGTTTTCCTGTAACTGATGTAACTTGTAACTGATGTAATCTGTGTTGGATCCTTATGTAAAGCGCTCTGATACCTCCGGGTCTAGCCAGCGCTATATAAAACTCAAATAAAGTAAAGTAAAGTAAAGTTCTTGTACAAAATACCATGCCTTGACAAGTTTAAAAGCTTTTCCCACTTTGTACATGTGCTGCACAGTGCAGTATGCATGCAAAGTCGGAAAAGAGAAATAAAACTTTCTCCTGTTAGCGCCTCCTTTGAAGTGGCATTAACATTTGGCGATAAACATTGTCTATAAATCTTTGTAGATAGGGTTTTGCGTCAAAAGGCAGGGGTAGTTGCATGGAAACGCCCATGTACCACCCATGTAACTCCCCCTTGGCGCTAAGTAACAGCAAAGCAGTGCTTTGTGCTGCTTTGCACTACTTTTAGGGTACTTTCCAGTACAAAACAAGTTTTGAGTTGGAAAATAAATTTAAAAAAACATTTTGTGCTGGTTAGCTTCACTTTTGTGACGCTAACCCAGCACAAAGTGTTTGAAAATCTACCCTGAGGCCCCTATGCCTTGGCCGATGGAGAGGGCATGGGTGTGGTTCCTGGTGGAGGTATTAAAACAATCACAACTGTATCAATGTCGTTTTTGGTTGCTGCGTTTTATGTGTGGGTGTTCTGTGGGTGTCTTGTTGCTCTTCTGTTTCCCTGTCCTCGCGCACGCTTGGTCTGTTTGGAACTGGATCGAGACGCAGCAGTTACGCCTCTTGTTTACGCCAGTCACGCCTTGGAAAAGATTAACTTTGAGCAAGCAATGACCCTTCCAACACAGCGGGCACTCCTTCACACTTTTGTGAGCTCCAGGCTGCTCAGGCGGAATTGTTCAGCTGTCACAAAAAACACAACCTTACCTTTACCGCGTAGCACAGGCCCTTTCTTTTCCTAAGAGCTGGTTAAACATTTCTACTTTCAACGAGTTCAAAGACAATCAAATGTGAGAAATTCAATGAAATCTCCGTCTAGCGCGATTAGTGCCGCATGACTTGCGCGCCGTCCCATGTGCTAATGGCATTCATGCTGCTCACAGTGGAGTTTTATGGGGTACAAATGTTCAGTGTACGGTAAGTATTTTGGAAATGAGAAATTAAAATCCACTCACCCTTGGTGACATAGTTCAGAGGCGGCCTGGGGTTTGCTTGGGTTTAATGGAAATCCGCTTTTGAACTCTGTCTCTGCCAAATGTGACGTCTCAGAGTGCCACATCAGTGTTGCTAGTTTATCTGCAGGGTCTGAGTCCTTCTGAAAACACAACTTCGGGAAGAGCCTGGTTAACATTGTTATTAAAATAACCGTGTTTCTCCTACCCTTTTGTGGAAATTCCATCAGGACAGTTAAAAATATCACTTCTACTGGAGGGGTGTAAAAAATTAAATTAATTTAAAAAACACAGTTAAAGTGCAGTTATGGTTACAAATTAAAAACAAAAACCCAATGGAATTTGGAAGTTATAGTCAGGGCCAATGGAATTATGTGGCATGAGAGGGCCAAATTATACAGCAGAGTTGAGTAAATTATGCATCAAGAAAAGGCAAATTATGTGGCATAATGCGGCACATTTTGTAATAGTATTGCTTCATTTCGTCATCATTTTTACACTTGGTAATACTTTCTGGCCCTTAGATCCATTACATTAGTACCAATTTAACAAAATATATCAATAAACAACAGAAAGGTGAAAAGTCCAGCTTTGCAAAGGTCCTTGAACTGCGCTGCAAATGTGTTGTCGCATTTTTAGTAACGTGTGAACCGTTTGAGCTACAAACAACATATTTTTAGCTAAAATCTGCAGATTATGCGGCAAATGATGCATTATGTGGCAAAATCAGCAAAACTATAACTATACGAAAATCGCTGAGGCCGCACCATCACATAATTCCACTGGCCCTGGTTATAGTTAACTCCACAGTCATTAACTAGCAGAACTAATGCAATGCTCATGACCTTACCCTTGATATTACCTGCAATTGCAAAAGATATAAATCGTATATTTCCGGTCAGATTTCTTATCGCAGTGGCTTTAACACTACCAACTAGTCAACAATTAGCATCATGATCACATCCATCCTGAACACCTCTATCTTGTCAGCAGCCTTCCCAGACACTTGTTAGCACGCAACAGTCCTCACCGTGCTGAAGAAACCCCCTGCGGACCCCTCAATACTCGCTAACCACAGAGCAAACTTCCTGCTTCCGTACCAGGCCAATGTACTGAAGAAGATCATCAACAAACGCCTCACTGACTACCTCAACAACCATCAAGTCCTCAACATCTCCCAGTCTGGCTTCAGAATTAACCATAGCATGGAAACTGCCCTCATTGCTGCCACAGACGACATCCACATGATTTTAGATAGAGGAGATATGGCGCCCATCATTCTTCTGAACCTCTTCACAACATTTGACATGGTCTGCCACCCCATTCTCATTCAATGGCTACTCCATATCAGAATCCGAGGACCCATTCACCGATGGATCTGTTCCTTCCTTACTAGCAGGTCCCATGCTCAGGAGTGGACATACTGCCTCCCGGTTATGCCTAAGCCAAGTATACTAAAATTTTGCAGGGTTTTAAAAACACATTTGTTTATACAACCCACGCCAAGAGCCGCAGGCTCATCATCGACTACAAACTCGGCATGACGGTCCAAGTCAACCTCGTCACTGCCTCGTGCTTCGACATACTGAAGTATACAAAAAAGTGATGAATGGAATGGTTCAATTATTCTCAGCCAGTGGTAAATACTTGGGCCGCATCCCAATCAATTGTTATTTTGCACCCCATGTCACCAGCTATATGCCAATCAGTCTTGACCCTGCTCCAGTTGGAACAGTTCAGCGCAAACTATCAAGGCAGATTCTCCCTGAACCGGAACACAAGCAACCCAGGACTGGTTTAGCCCTAGTTATGTGCTCATCAGCCGGGTACAGCTTGGTTCCAGTAACACAGTGCGCACGAGACCCACATCTGGGCATACCCATCCCACTTAGGGAGAGACATCAGAGTATGCAAAAAAGTGATGGAAGGAATGCTTGAATTAATTTCAGTCACTGGTAATTACTCGGGCCACATTCCTTTTGCACACCATGTCACCTCAGTTTTCACCCAGCTATATGCAAGTTAGTCTTGACGCTGTTCCATTTGGAACAGTTCAGACCGAATTGCCAACCCAGGTCCTTCCTAAACCGGAACACAAGCAACCCAGGACCGGTTTTGCCCTAGTTATGGGCTCAAGGAGGTTCAAGACTGCTTTGCATATAACTGGGTTCAAACTGAGGTGACAGAGGTTGCAAAATAGCAATGGATTGGGATGCGGCCCGGGAAATTTCCAGTGGCTGAGATTAATTCAAGCATTCCATCCAACACTGTGGGCCCGATTCACAAAAGTAATCTGAGACAAAATCCTAACTTTACGACTTTCGGTATTCACAAAAGGCATTTAGTAGTAGTAAAGTTAGGAATCCTAACTTTACTACTCCTAAACTGAGACAAAATCCTAACTTTACGACTTTCGGTATTCACAAAAGGCACTTAGGAGTAGTAAAGTTAGGATTCCTAACTTTACTACTCCTAAACTTAGACAAAATCCTAACTTTACGACTTTCGGTATTCACAAAAGGCATTTAGGAGTAGTAAAGTTTGGATTCCTAACTTTACTACTCCTAAACTGAGACAAAATCCTAACTTTACAACTTTCGGTATTCACAAAAGGCATTTAGGAGTAGTAAAGTTTGGAATCTTAACTTTACTACTCCTAAATGCCTTTTGTGAATACCGAAAGTCGTAAAGTTAGGATTTTGTCTCAGATTACTCGGGCCCTGTGTCACTGGAACCAAGCTTTACTTGGCTGATGAGCCCATAACTTGGCGAGACTGGTCCTGGGTTGCTTGTGTTCTGGTTCAGGGAGGACCTGACCTGGCAGTTCAGGCTGGACTGTACCCATTGGAGCAGGGTTAAGACAGATTTGCATATAGCTTTGTCCAAACTAAGGTAACATGGAGTGCAAAATAACAATGGATTGGGATGTGGCCCGAGTAATTACCAGTGGCTGAGATTAATTCAAGCATTTCATTCATCAATTTTTTGTATACCTTCACATATTGAAGCCACTGAGGAAGATCTTCAAGTGGCTACCAATTGACATCTGGAAACCCATCACCCACGCCCTAGTCACAAGCAAGCTGGACTATGGGAAAACCCTTTAAGCCGGAATCAACAAACAACTCATTGGGAGACTGCAGACCATTCCGAACTCGTCGGCCAGACTTATACTCAACCTCCACGCTGCAGACTTCAAGGAGCTACACTGGTTGCCCATTCAAAAGAGCATAGTTAAAACTCCACACCTTCAAGGCACTACATAACTCAAGCCCAGCATACCTCAACAATCACATATGCTTCCACAACCTCCCCAGACAACTTGCTTGGCTAGACTTCTACTCACACACATCCCATGCACATAAAGAAACAGAGCAGGAGGCTGTGCCTTCTCGTACATTGTTCCTAAAGTGTGGAACGACATGCCCACACACATCTGACCCTCCTCCTCATTTCTTGAATTTCGCAAGAAGCCGAAGACCTGGCTTTTTGAGTGATCTCTTGTGGCCCTAGAGGATGCTAGTCTCTTGCCTGCTCAGCACCAGGATACCCTCCTGGGTGATAATGTGCTTTTGCAAATCTGCATAACTTAACTATGAATTTAATGTGTTTTGAGTATGTGTTGTATTGCATTGTTGTGTATTGACGTTGTGCTTTTAGGCTGTTGCTACTATTGTTTTTTTGTGAGGTCATAAGCATTGCTTTTGGTCAGAACACAAAGCAGGGAAACTGTTAGAACTGGGGTCTCTAGTTGGCAGAGGTAGGTACCTTTGCCCAAATAGGGACCCTTGCTTCTAGTCAGGGTAAGGGGGATACACTACTAAAATAACCCCTGCTCACCCCCTTGGTAGCTTGGCACGAGCAGGCAGGCTTATCTCAGAGGCAGTGTGTAAAGCATTTGTGAACACATACAGTAACCCAGTGACAACACTACAGATGGACACCACACAGGTTGTATTATAAAAATAAGTATTTTTATATAGACTTAACACAAGACCCAAAACGACAAAAATCCACAATACACTATGAAAAATATGACTGTCAATGGTAGAAAATAGTTCAGTTCAATAAAGATGATAAATGCGACACTCAACGTTCAATGTACCTTTGGATGCGTAACGCGATACAAACAAAAGAGTTGCAGGGAAGGTGATGCGTCAGTTCCTTACACGCAAGAATGGTGATGCGTCGGTTCCTTGCTCTGGGGAGGTGATGCGTCGGTTCCCTACTGCTGCGTAGGGGACGGTGATGCGTCGGTTCCTTACCGGAGAGGAGGTGATGCGTCGGTTCTTCACCGCGTGGGGAGGTGATGCATCGGTTTCTTACTGCGCTTCTGTGGCGATGCGACCCGCAGCGCCGCGATGCGATGACGACCCGGTGCAATGAAACAAAATGGCGTCTTCTTCTTGATGCGACACAAAGGGGGCGATGCGTGCATGCCCGACAGCCGTGCGGCGACTCGGTGAATTCTTCTAAGCCGCGACAGGCCCTGCGACACGCTTCTCCAATGATGCGACGGCGTCTGATGCGACGGCGACACTCTTTTCCGGTGATGCGAGGCGCTTCGGTGATGCGATGGCGACAGCGGCGGCACGCTTTCTCGGCGATGCGACGACAGCGGCTGCGGCGGCGACACGCTTCTTCCTCGTGAGTCGTGCTTCCAGCTCCCAGCGACACGCAGTCTCTCAGAAGGCCCAACACAACAGTAGGCACTTCAAATTCCCAGCAAGGGAATTCAGGGGAGCTGGTTGGTGAAGTCTTGTATTCCTGAGACTTCAGCAGGAGGCAAGCTCAATCTTCAAGCCCTTGGAGATGTTCTGCAAGATGATGAAAGTAGTCACAAAGTTCCTTTCTCCTTTCTTTGGCAATCAGGCAACCACTGCAGGCCAATCCCTCAAACAGCACACAGCATAGGGATAGTCTCCTCCTTCAGTTTCTCTGGTTCCTCTCCACAGCAAAGGTTCTTCTTGTTTCTCAGAAGTGATCTAAAGTCTTGGGGTCTGGGCCCCAGTATTTATACCCATAAATCCTTTGTCCTCTGAAGGCAGAGGGTCCTGTACCTAGTCCATTCTGGGTGCATTCTGCCAGTGCACACCTTCTTCCTTTGTCAATGTGGGCCAGGGACATCAGACGCACCACAGGAGGTGGAGCCAGTATTGTGGAAGGCAGGCACAGCCCTATTCAGGCCCAGGTGCTACTCCTCCCACCACTCTACATGCAATAGGTCTATTCAGCCCTGTGCTGACTCACCCTGTCTCCTGGAGTCCCCCAGCCCCTGTCACTCACAAACCCAGACATACAATACACAAGCTAGCAGAGGCAGGCTGGATGGTTAGGCAAGAAAATACCTACTTTCTAAAAGTGGTATTTTCAATGGCAAAGTGCCCAAAGCATCTATACCAGCAAAAACAGGTCAACAACAGTGGAGGCATAGTGAAAAAATGGAAGGGAGACCCACGCCAAGGATGCCAGTTCTAACACGTGTCCCCTCCAGCTGAAATGTGGGAAGAACTATCCTACCTCTGGGGAGTTCTCATCACTAAGGCGGAAAAATCTGGACAGACCATCAGCATTGGCGTGTTCTGTACCAGGGCGGTGCTCCACCGTAAAGTCCATCCCCTGTAGGGAAATGGACCACCTCAACAGCTTTGGATTCTCACCCCTCATCTGCATCAACCATCTGAGGGGCCTGTGGTCTGTCTGAACCCGGAAGTGAGTCCCAAACAGGTATGGTCTCAACTTCTTCAGCGCCCAGACCTCAGCAAATGCCTCACGCTCAATAGCACTCCACCTCTGTTCCCGTGGAAGTAACCTCCTACTGATGAAGGCTACAGGTTGGTCTAGGCCCTCCTCATTTAACTGTGCCAGAACAGCCCCTACACCATGCTCTGAAGCGTCTGTTTGAACAACAAATTCTTTTGAGAAGTTGGGCGCCTGAAGCACGGGGGCCGTGCACATGGCAGTCTTCAAGGCGTCAAAAGCTCTCTGACAGGTGTCAGTCCAAATCACTCTCTTGGGCTGCTTCCTGGAAGTCAGCTCTGTCAAGGGTGCAACAATGCTGCCATACCCCTTGACAAATCTCCTGTAATACCCGGTGAGTCCTAGGAAGGCTCTCACCGCTGTCTGGGTCTTGGGGGGTTCCCAAGCCAGAATGGTATCAATCTTGGGCTATAGGGGCGCCACCTGGCCGCTCCCAACCTTGTGTCCCAAGTACACCACGGAACCCTGCCCGATCTGGCACTTACTCGCATTGATCGTGAGGCCTGCCCTCCGCAGCGCCATCAACACTTCCCAGAGGTGGCGCAGATGTTCTTCCCAACTTGCGCTGAACACTGCGATGTCATCCAGGTAGGCGGCACTGAAATCTTCCAGTCCAACCAACACCTGGTTGACCAACCTCTGAAAGGTGGCAGGGGCATTCTTCATACCAAAGGGCATAACACGGAATTGGTAGTGCCCATCTGGTATGGATAATGCTGACCTCTCTTTGGCCCCATCAGTCAAGGCGATCTGCCAGTACCCAGACGTTAAGTCAAATGTGCTGAGGTACCAGGCAGCCCCTAACCGATCAATGAGCTCATCAGCTCTGGGGATGGGGTGCGCATCAGTCCTGGTAACTGAATTGAGTCCTCGGTAGTCCACACAGAACCGGAGTTCGGGCATGGCACCAGGCGCGGCAGCCTTTGGGACCAAGACCACTGGGCTGGCCCAAGGGCTGTGAGAGGACTCAATCACCCCCAATTCAAACATCTTGGAGACCTCCTCCTTGATGCAAGCTTTCACCCTGTCAGTCACTCTGTAAGCCTTGTGCTTGACAGGACTGTCCCCAGTGTCCACATCATGGACGCACCAATCAGTGACACCAGGAGTCAGGGAAAACAGGTTGGCGACAGTTGGCGACAGTCTTCCTGCTGCTAAGGTGTCAGGGAGTTAGAGAGGTTCACACCCTCCACTGACCCATCTTGCTCTGTTGCAGACAGGAGGTCAGGAAGAGGTTCTGTCTCCTCTTCCATTCCATCATCTGTTGCTAGGAGCATGCCCACTTCGGACCTCTCAAAATGGGGCTTTAGGCGGTTGACATGTAGGACCCGCAAAGGGTTCCTGGGAGATAGCAAGTCCACCAGGTAGGTGACGTTACTCTGGTGCTCCACCACCTCAAATGGTCCGGTCCACTTATCCTGGAGCGCGCAAGCTCCACGGTGGCCATGACCCACACTTTATGCCCAGGCTGAAACTCGAACAGAGTGGCATTCTGATCATACCACCGTTTCATCTCCTCCTGGCTGGCTTCCAGATTCGCCTCAGCGAGTTGTCTGAATCGCCTAGTTTGGTTTCTAAAGGCCAGCATGTAGCTAAATACATCCTGGGGAGGTTTACTGGGAGCTTTCTCCCAGCCTTCTTTCACCAAGCTCAGAGGTCCTCTTACCGGGTGACCATAGAGCAGTTCAAAGGGACTGAACCCTAAGGACTTCTGTGGCACCTCATGGTAAGCAAAGAGAAGGCATGGCAAGAGGACGTCCCACTTACGCCTCATGGGTTCTTCCAGACCCATAATCATGCCCTTCAGGGTCCGGTTGAATATCTCAACCAGCCCATTTCCTTGGGGGTGGTAAGGAGTGGTGAACTTATAGCTAACACCGCACTCCTGCCACAGAGACTTCATATACTTGGATATGAAGTTTGTACCACGGTCACTCACCACCTCCTTGGGGAACCCCACACGGGACAAAATCCCCATCAGAAAATCCCCATCAGTGCACGTCCCACCACGGGGCCGTCACTGTCCGAAGAGGGATGGCTTCCGGGTACCGGGTGGCATGGTCCACCAAGACCAGGATGAACCTGTTGCCCATGGCTGTCTTGGGGTCCAGTGGCCCCACAATGTCAATACCCACCTGTTCAAAGGGGGTGCTGACCACAGGGAATGGCTGGAGGGGAGCCTTGTGCTTCCTCCCACTTTTTCCACTTGCCTGGCAAGTCTGACATGTCCTGCAATGAGTGTCTGAACTCTTGCGCATCTGGGGCCAATAAAAGTGGGTGACAAGCCTTTCAAAGGTCTTGCCCTGCCCCAGATGTCCTGCTAAAGGCACATCATGAGCCAAACCCAGTAGGAAGGCTCTGAAGCGCTGGGGTACCACCAGCACACGGGCTGACCCAGGCTCAGCAACCTTAGGCTCGCTATAAAGGAGACCATTCTCCCAGTAGATCCAATGTGATCCAGACTGATCACCTGCTGCCTGGTGTGTGGCCTGTTGCCGCAAACCCACAAGAGAAGGGCACTTGTTCTGCTCCTCACAGAACTCCTCCCTGGAGGGTCCTCCTTCTTGCTGCTAATGGGTCAGCTCAGGCAGGTCCCCCAGTTCGGCCACTTGCTCCCCTGTAGGTTCCAGAGCATCCCCCTCAGGTTCTGCTTCCTCCTGGACCGTGGGAACTACGGGGGCCGGTTTCCCGTGCCCCCTGCCTCTTCTCTTCAAGGCAGGCACCTGGGCCACCCTCTCAGGCTCCAGGTCCTCTTGAACACCTCTACTGGCTGCCATAGACAGAGTGGTCGCGCACGCCCACTCAGGCAGACCCAACATCTCTAAATGAGACCTTCTCTCCACCTTTGCCCAAGGTGAACTTTCTAAATCGTTGCCCAACAGACAGTCTACAGGCCTGGCTGGCCTCACAGCTACTTGAAAGGTACCTGAGACCCCCCCCCCACTCAAAGGGAACCTGAGCCACTCTGCAGTGGCTCTCTGAGTTGTCCGCGGCAACTACTGGGCAGAATGCATTGGGGATCACCTGCTCTTCAGACACCAGCCGACAACTGACAGCTGTCACACTGGCTCCGGTGTCTCTCAGAGCTTCTACCCTTTGGCCATTGATGGTCACCCACTGCCTGTATTTTTTAGTGTTATCAGGCAGTTGGGTCCTGGGGACCATCTCACTGTCTCCTAAAGAGACCAAGGACATTGCTACGGGACCCCACCCACCTTGGGCACCCATCTCCTCCCCCAGGGCTACACTAGCTACCTGCTGGGGTGGTGCACCAGTGGGTGCTGATTTTCCATACAAGGGACATCTAGTCTCCCAGGAGCAGTGGCCCACTTGACCACACTTAAAACAAGTCTTGTGCCCCCTGTGAACAGGCTTATCTGTCGGGCCCCTGGCTTCTTTTCAGGGGGAGGCTGGGAACCCTTCCCTTGGTTCCCTTGGGGATTACTTTGGGGCCCTTTCTGGAACTCCCTCTGTTTACCCTTGTCCCCCCCACTCCTCTGCTGGGGACCCTGCCCACCTTTGGCGGAGTCTCCCACGTGACCCTTGTGGACCCGGGTGCTCACCCAGCGGTCCGCCTCCTCAGCAAGCTTCCTAGGGTTAGTCAGCCTACTATCAATAAGGTGCTGGCGTAGCTCTGGAAACCAATTTCCTGACAAGTGCTCCCATGCAATCAAATCAAAGAGCGCTTCAAAATCATTCACTTTGCTACCCTTCACCCAACAATCCAATGCTCTGCAAAAAAAAGTCACATATTCTACCCAGGTACTGCCCTCCAACTTTTTGCAACTCCTGAACCTCTGCCTATACAGTTCAGGAGTCAACCCATACCTGGACATCAATGCTTCTTTCATATGACCATAAGAATTGTGGACTTCAGAGGGCAAGTCTAATAAGGTATCCCGCCCTCACTAAGGATCCGCCCCCACAACCCCGCTCCCCAATCCTTCTCAGGGACCCGGTGTGAGGTCATAGCTACCTCATAGGCTTAAAACCATTGCCCAATGTCATCATTTTTATAAAACTCTTTCACCACATCTTTAGGTATATACACCCTTGCTTCAACACGCATGGACGGTGTGCTGCCACCAGAGGGAGTAATCTCTAAGCTCCTAGCTTTCAACTCCAACTCCCTCAAACTTCTCTCATGCTCCATTTGTATCCTCTTTTCCTCTAGGGCCAATTTCTTAATTTCCAATTCTAACTGCCCAACCATCTTAAGCTTGGTCAGCTCCATTTCATGCACCCTACTTCTCTCCCTGTCCTCCAGCTCTCCTGGGGACAGGCCCTTGGAAGAGACACTGCTTCCTGCTGGGGAAGGTGCTTTCCTCCCCCCTGGACCCAATAGCCCATCTAGCTGCCCTCCTGCATACTCAGCCCCCTCCTCATGCTCTTCCACATGCTCAGGGGTGCTCCTTGCTTCCACCCAGGCCCTCAGCGCCTTTTGGAACTCATCCTTCTTGGAGAGACCGGTCATAGCAACTTTCAATTTCCTGCAGAAGTATTTCAGCTGTTTTACAGTGTAACTTTCCAATTTTTCTTCTTCAAAATCTAAATCCACAGATGCGATGGATGCTGTTTTGCTCATGGTGACTAAACTTGGCAGTTCTTGGCAAAAAATAGAAATCCCAGGAAAAAACTATACCAAAATGTAAGTGGTTGCGTTTGGTCTGCACTCACTAGTAGTGTACACCAATCACTGTACATGAGTCACAAATGCAAGCCCAGAATCCTCACCGCTGACCACCAATGTTAGAACTGGGGGTCTCTAGTTGGCAGAGGTAGGTACCTTTGTCCAAATAGGGACCCTTGCTTCTAGTCAGGGTAAGGGGGATACACTACTAAAATAACCCCTGCTCACCCCTTGGTAGCTTGGCACGAGCAGGCAGGCTTATCTCAGAGGCAGTGTGTAAAGCATTTGTGAACACATACAGTAACCCAGTGACAACACTACAGATGGACACCACACAGGTTGTATTATAAAAATAAGTATTTTTATATAGACTTAACACAAGACCCAAAACGACAAAAATCCACAATACACTATGAAAAATATGACTGTCAATGGTAGAAAATAGTTCAGTTCAATGAAGATGGTAAATGCGACACTCAACGTTCAATGTACCTTTGGATGCATAACGCGATACAAACAAAAGAGTTGCAGGGAAGGTGATGTGTCGGTTCCTTACACGCAAGAACGGTGATGCGTCGGTTCCTTGGTCCGGGGGAGGTGATGCGTCGGTTCCCTACTGCTGCGTAGGGGACGGTGATGCGTCGGTTCCTTACCGGAGAGGAGGTGATGCGTCGGTTCTTCACCGCGTGGGGAGGTGATGCATCGGTTTCTTACTGCGCTTCTGTGGCGATGCGACCCGCAGCGCCGCGATGCGATGACGACCCGGTGCAATGAAACAAAATAGCGTCTTCTTCTTGATGCGACACGAAGGGGGCGATGCGTGCACGCCCGATGGCCATGCGGCGACTCGGTGAATTCTTCTGCGCCGCGACAGGCCCTGCGACACGGTTCTCCGATGATGCGACGGCGTCTGATGCGACGGTGACACTCTTTTCCGGTGATGCGAGGCGCTTCGGTGATGCGATGGCGGCAGCGGCGGCACGCTTTCTCGGCGATGCGACGACAGCGGCTGCGGCGGCGACACGCTTCTTCCTCTTGAGTCGCGCTTCCAGCTCCCAGCGACACGCAGTCTCTCAGAAGGCCCAACACAACAGTAGGCACTTCAAATTCCCAGCAAGGGAATTCAGGGGAGCTGGTTGGTGAAGTCTTGTATCCCTGAGACTTCAGCAGGAGGCAAGCTCAATCTTAAAGCCCTTGGAGATGTTCTGCAAGATGATGAAAGTAGTCACAAAGTTCCTTTCTCCTTTCTTTGGCAATCAGGCAACCACTGCAGGCCAATCCCTCAAACAGCACACAGCATAGGGATAGTCTCCTCCTTCAGTTTATCTGGTTCCTCTCCTCAGCAAAGGTTCTTCTTGTTTCCCAGAAGTGATCTAAAGTCTTGGGGTCTGGGCCCCAGTATTTATACCCATAAATCCTTTGTCCTCTGAAGGCAGAGGGTCCTGTACCTAGTCCAAACCAGTTCTGGGTGCATTCTGCCAGTGCACACCTTCTTCCTTTGTCAATGTGGGCCAGGGACATCAGACGCACCACAGGAGGTGGAGCCAGCATTGTGGAAGGCAGGCACAGCCCTATTCAGGCCCAGGTGCTACTCCTCCCACCACTCTACATGCAGATAGGTCTATTCAGCCCTGTGCTGACTCACCCTGTCTCCTGGAGCCCCCAGCCCCTGTCACTCACAAACCCAGACATATAATACACAAGCTAGCAGAGGCAGGCTGGATGGTTAGGCAAGAAAATACCTACTTTCTAAAAGTGGTATTTTCAAACACAGAATGTTAAAACCAACTTCACTAAAAGATGTATTTTATCATTCTGAGTTGAGGCATGCTAAATTCGTTTTTCTACCATGTTCCCTGGGTCAGTTAGGATTATAAGATGTTATAATCAAACTGCCCATTCTGGCCTATGGGGACAGGTAGCCTTGCAATAGTGAAAAACGAAATTGGCTGTAATTCACTATCAGGACATGCCACACACACCAGGGCATGTCCTATCGTACACATACAATGCACCCTGCCCTAGGGCCTACCTTAGGCGTGACTAATATGCAGGAAAGGGAAGGTTTGAGGACTGGTAAGTGGGTGCACTTACCAAGTCGACATGGCAGTACCAGACTGCACACAGGCTCTGCAATGGCAGGCCTGAGACACACTTTACAAGCTGCTCCTGTGGGTGGCACAACCAGTGCTGCAAGCCCACCAGCAGCATTTGCTTCACAGGCCCTGGGCACAAACCGTGCACTGTACTAGGGTCTGACAGTGAATCAAATAGGCCAAACATGGAGTCACTAATCCATACATCATTTTATCATAGGGAGCACTTACACTTTGGCACTGATTAGCAGTGGCAAAGTGCCCAAAGCATCTATACCAGCAAAAACAGGTCAACAACAGTGGAGGCATAGTGAAACAAGCATTGGCATAGCCAATAGGTCTCGCCTTTGGGACCTTATAAGTGTTTAGTTATCCAGCACAATATCCTTGGTGCAACAACATCAACTGTTGCATGGCTAAACACTTATAAGGTCCCAAAGGCGAGAACTATTGGCTATGCCAATGCTTGTTAACAGCTGGGTCAGTTCTGTGTCACGTCCCTTCCTCTTCCACCCTTAGCAGGCATCGTACCCCAGAACCCAATTAGCAACCAACAGCACAATCACCAACACAATAAAGACTGTAAAGAACTCGACCGCCACTGACGTCAAGCCCCGGTCTGCGTTCCTGGCCCAGTGCAGCTGCAGAAGGGTGCACAAGCTGTCCGCAACAGCAGGGCCAATTGCCCAAAATTAAGACCAAACAGGGAAGGGGGAGGGTTACTACCCCGTAAAAAAGGAGGCCCCCCAACGCAAACAGAATGAGGAATACCCAGAGCCTCGATGCCGTCCGGACAAAGGAGCCACCCAAAAGAAAAGGAGGCAGAGAGGGGCAGGAGCGCTGGAAACAAAAGGGTCCGCTGCCGCTGGAGCGGCCGAAGAGGACAGTAAGCGCTTAAACAATTGTCCCGCCGAAAGCGCGAAAGCCTCCGCCGGCTTAGGGGAAAAGGAGGCAGTGAGGGTTGGGAGAACCAAGGATCAGCTGGGCGAGAGAGTGAGCGGTCTCCGATTTGTCGCCGAAACCGCCGCCTCGGCTAAGTAATCTGTGCCGCTAAACCCAGAAAGCCAGAAATCTCACGTCGCTTGTGCCTCCAATGGTAAAGGAGGTGGCCAGGGCCAACACGCGCTAAATAGGTCGCCATGGCGGGAGCGGAAGTGACGCTTACACTGCGGTCATTCAGGTGCGTTGCCCCAACGTCTCCTCCACCCGGAAACAGTAACTGAAACCCCTTCCCACCGAGGGCGTGCAGCATAAAGCACACTCGGCACCCTGCCTTTTGCTTTTGCACTGTTTTGGGTATAAAATGGGTCAGATCACTGGCACGTTACCCCACGCAGCTTCCACCGCAGCATCACCTGTATCCCATTTCATAATGGAAGTTTGCAGACATCAGCGCGCTTTCCCGTGCACCTTTCTTGTGCCGGGCTTACTCTTTAACGATTTGATAAAAGGCCCGCATGACGACATCATAGCTTAGCATAATTTTTCAAATACATTTAACTTCAGTTGACTTTCACACACATGCAGTGCATTTAAACTTCCGAGCAGCCTCCACAGTCAGTGACATAGAAAACAAGCGCTCAAAGACAAGCGCGGCCCCGCGGCCGTGACAGTGAAAGTCCACATCTACAGCGTTTACCTTACGGGAGCGAACAGCGGCGCCATCTGTTTCGAAAGCACGAGCGCGATAATTACAAACAGATGGCGCCTCTGCTCGCTCCCGCAAGTGAAACGCCAAACATGCACGAGTACCAATAGCAAACAGTGCAAAACATGCACGAGTTTGAAGAAAAGCCTGGAGCGATTCCAAGAGGTCCCCTCCTACGCAGCGCTTGCGCGCTGCGTAGGCGAGAGTAGGCGAGACCTAAAAATGGAAGGGAGACCCACGCCAAGGATGCCAGGTCTAACAGAAACCTTTTCACATTGCTGCTTAGGCCTTTTGAGACTAATTCTCTCTTGAAATTTAGTTTGATAAATAGGTGAAGGAGTCTCTAATGTCCTTGTTGTGGAACAGACATTATGAAAATTACCAGAAGGTTACCCCACCCCTCTCACAATTTTAGCAAACTGGGGTACAGTCACTGTTCACAATTCTCAGTTTAGAAATCCTCACTATCCCTATTACCACCTAAGTACTATTAAGGATTCCAGTACCCAACAGGACTGGCCCGGGTGCCTTCCGGTGTTAGATGGGAGCCCCATGATGAAGCATGCCACAATAGGGGGTGGAGGGTTCCTCATCCTAGTGGTTAGTGGCCCACCACAATTTCAAAACCGCATCATATGCATTTGGGTGAACTGTACTCGAATATGTATAACTTCGTCTAGGGATGATGTACAGTTAACTCCTCGTTTGAGAAGATGTTTGTCTCTATTCCACTTTGTACTTGAAGCACTCCCTAATGCCCTGACTGTGCCTCATATCCTTGCAAGGTGAATATGAATATTACACTGCCACATCAGAATCCATGACCTGCAGCATGACTAGATTTCTGGTGCAAGCAATCCACCATGGTTGCGTTGAACAATCCACCATGGTTGCGTCGAACAATCCACCATGGTTGCATTGAGCAATCCACCATGGTGGCATCAAGCAATCCACCATGGTTGCATCGAGCAATCCACCATAGTTGTGTCGAACCATACACCTTATTTGCGTTGAGCAATCCACCATGGTTGCATGGAACAATCCACCATGGTTGCATGGAACAATCCACCATGGTTGCATCGAGAAATCCACCATGGTTGCAATAAGTAATCCACCATGGTTGCATTGAACAATCCACCATTGGTTGCATCAAGGAATCCACCATGGTTGCATCAAGGAATCCACCATGGTTGCATCGAACACTCCACCACGGTTTCATTTATGAATGCACCATGGTTTTATCGAACAATCCACCATTGGTGGCATCGAACAATCCACCATTGGTGGCATCGAACAATCCACCATTGGTGGCATCGAGCAATCCACCATTGGTGGCATCGAGCAATCCACCATGGTTGCATCGAACAATCCACCATTGATGGCACAGAGGAATCCACCATGGTTGCATTGAGCAATCCACCATGGTTGCATCGAACAATCCACCATGGTTGCATTGAGCAATCCACCATGGTTGCATTGAACAATCCACCATTGATGGCATCGAGGAATCCACCATGGCTGCATCGAGTCACCATGGCGGCATTGGCAGCACTGGTGCAAGTTCCAGATTGTACTCATGGAGGGCTGTTGCCTTGACTTCCCTGCGCCCTCTGTGTGCACAGCGGGCCACTGAATCCCAAGATCTGTTCTTTAGCAGCGTTTCCGGTTAGAACTGGCGGCAATGCGAGAAGTCCATGGGCTGTGTGAGTCTTTTAGAAGTTTAGGGGCAGATTTACAAGGCCCCAGCGCCACTTTTGCATCATTTTTAACATGGGAAAAGTGACGCAAAAGTGGCGCAAGGGGCTTGTAAATAAGCCCCTTAATATTTACGAGACGAGAACCCTGTTTTCATTATGCTGCAAAAATCCCTTTAGTAGTTACTGACAGCAAAGCTGTGTGTCCAGATATCTTTGTTGGAGCTCCAGAGTCATCATGTGCCGCCCTCATGATGCCTGGGTTTGCCTCCACACATTTATGACTGGTTTTGAAATATGCGGGGTGCTGTTGATCCAGAGCGCGTGGGAGAGGGCCTTCAGTCCCACATCAATACCTGTGACGACCCCAGAAGCACTGCTTGCTTCCCAGAAGTCCGTGCGGTTGACCCGCAGTATGAGAAGCCCCCGGTCGCTGTGAATCTTGTCACGCTCGCGCTGAAGGGGGCGATGACAGCATCAGATGAGCTCCCGCGTGAGGGCAGAGAGTCCTAGAATCAACACGCTCCCTGATGATGGGTCACGAGCTGGCACGCGCTGCGGGGACTGAGGCCTTTCAAGTTGAAAACGAGTCTGGTCGTAACATTTGCTGCTGTTTTGAAGTTTTCTGGCTGTTTTCGTGTAAATCGCTTCTCAAACTCCGCTACAGCACTTGATGTCTCAGCTAGGACAGAGTGATTCAGAGCTCGTGAAGTGGGAGCACCAGCTACATTTGTAAAACAACAAAGTGCCAGAGACCAGTTTTGATCACAACTTCGAGACCAGTGGTGTAAAGAGGTGTAAAGTCTTAATCCCATCTAATGCCTCTTTAAAGCACCTTCATACACTCTCTGCCGCTTTATTCCACTCTTGCAGGTTTTTTCCTCATCCCTCCTTTCTCCCTGTGTCACTGTTCTCCATCTTTCTCTCCCTCCTTCCTTCTCCTTTTTCTGTTCTCTCTTTTGCTCTAGATCACAGATTGCTAAGGACAAATAATGCTGAGTACCATAGAGTTAGGTAATAAAAAACATCTATTATTCAGCGCCAAGATGCCCACAGGTGATCATGCGCTTTACAAATACACACGTTATGTTATGTAATGTTATGGTATGTTATGATATAATAAGAGCTAGTCCCCAAGATTGAGTGCCAGTGGGCCCCTCCGGCAACCACCAGCTCAAATTAAGCCCTATGGGTATCCTATAGAGGCTGCAGAGAAAGACCACATTCTTGGCTACAGAGTAAACTTGAGTGAAGAGGATAACTCAGTGTCTGTGATGACTCCATTGTTTTTGACTGAATTAGAGTTGGAGAGGTGCATTAAGAGACAGCAAGATCACACTGGCTCCCTCTCTCTTGAGGGACAGTCTCAGGTTTTTCAGGACCAATGAGCGGCAGCTCCGTTTTTGTGCTGGCCAACCCCAGTCCAATTGTTGTCATCCATTTCGTGCAGATGTTTGAGACGTTCATTTACTTCCCATCTATTTTCAGGATTTTTTTGGGACCGTCACATGTGTTTGGATGTTATTGATGGATATGTGGCAGCTGACATTGTGGTTTTTGAGAACTGATGCGAGGAGAATCATGAGCGTGTTAAAGACAATTGACAAAAAAGGATGACATTTGATCTACCGAACATGTCAGCTGATAAAATCAAACCAAATCAAGTCAAATCAGCCTTTATTCGGCTACGGTCGAGGCACAAAAACAGAAGTATCAATAATACAGTACAACATTGTGATTTGCACAATTATTATAATATACAAAAATTATCTCGAAGATGACATACTTGATAAATCATAGTTCATTCACATACATTTTCGTGATATTTAAGGATGCTCGAATAAAATATAAAGCTACTGAACATAAATGCTCAGAGGGAAGCTTAAGCAAAAGAAATGCCTCCTTGTAAGAGAGAATATTAAAACATTTAAAAACTGGCGAAAAAAGCTTTTCCGCGGAGATATATATAAAGTACAAAATAGATCATGTAAAGTGATTTGTGCTGACACATTATCACAAGGACAAGGGGCAGTGCTTAATTTGAGCTGGTGATTTCTGATGCTCGGCACCGGCACTTAATTACCAATACCGGCGCTTATAACAGCTGCCACATGGTGACGCTGTTTGTGTAATTTAAAGATAAGCAGAACACAGTTGGTTATTAATTCAATATTCATTAAAAACAACTAATACCTGCTCCCGCGCCATTGTTAGAGCTGTGGGGGCCTCGAACAGTCTGAATTGTCACACTTATAGGCGTGTGTTGGAAACGGGGTTACCGAGTCCGTCACGGTAGCAAGGCGCGAGGCGGGAAAGCTCGCGAAGGCAATGTGTAAGGCAGTTGTGCAGCACACTCTTACTTTGACTCAGAAATGCGGACGCAATAACATGACACCACACCAGGCTTGTGTATTTAAAATCAAGATCTTTTATATAAATCCAGGCAGCATCAGATGAGGCAGATTCATTCAGATCTACATTTAAAATCATTGCATTACTCAACTGGTGCGCATTCTTATTAAAGCATCATAGCTCATCAACATTGTAGGCCACTAAAAGGCCGCAGGAATCATCTCCTAAACGTAGCACCATTAATGATCACAAGGTGCATTAATAAAACATGGGCCTAAACATGCAATTCACTTCAGGAATATACAATTACTTAAAAGGGGGCATTTCACGTTACATTTCAAACAGGGCCTGCATTAATCTAGGCGCACCCACATTCAGTACAGTGGCCGTCGCAACTCCGGTACACCTGCAACATAAAACACTTCAACTCTTGGCGGTGTACACTTCAGCTCAATTCAATTAATCACCTTCACACTAGGTAACGACTTTGCAAGTATAAGCATAGGCCTAGACAGTAATTACAGTAGGCGTCATCATTAGATTAATGAGCAATGTGGGGAACCCCTCAACATGTCCTGTATTCTGGGGCTTCCCTGGCAATGGGGGGCTTCTGTGTCCCTCAGGGGTTAACTCAGGCCAGGCCCACTCCTCTCCGGGGCCTCGCCTCATAGGGATAATTTCACGGGTTAATGGTGGCCCCCAGTGGTGTCTCTGCGGGCCTTAGGGGCCTCCTGGGCTCACCTGATGTGGTGGTCGTTGGTCACGCTTCCATGCGACTGTCGATCTCCCGGGCCGGCCCGTGTTCTGAAGGGCAGGGCCCGGTCGGGGTGCCTCGGCCTTCTGGCCGGAATTGCGGGTCGTTGCGGGGGCCGGTATCACCCTCCTCCGGCTTCCGGGATCAAGTAGGGGGATTGCGGGAAGGGGAGCGGGAGCCGGCAGTCCTCTCCGGCCGGCTTCCCGTCTCCCTCTGCTGGTCCGGAGCTCTTCTTCAGCCTCCGTCGGCGCTGGGGGCGTGGCGGGAGCCGGCGCCCAATCGCTGCGCGGCTTTCCCGGGGGCGCGGCCGGCGTCCCCGGTCGCCCGGCAATGGCGTCGGTGGGGCCTGGAGGCCTCGTTGGTCCCGCTAGGCCGCGGGTTCTTCACGCGGCCCCCTTGGGCTGCGGCGGCGATTCCTTTGGCCGCGACTTCGTCTGTGGGGCCCCGGGCCCGGCGGTGATCTTTGGGGGCAATTTGGAGGCTTCGGTGAGGGCGCGGACGGCGCACCTCACCACACGCACTCGAGGGGGGGGCCTCCCTCACCTCAGCACTTCTCCTCACGCGGCGGCGATTCAGTCACGAGGTCAGTGACTTGGGTGGCAGTTTCTCCCTCGTGGAGATATATCGCGGGGCGCACCAGCAGCCTGTGGGCAGGGCTGACTGGAAAGGTTCTTGGGGGGCAGCCCAGCAGCAGGCAGGAGTAGATAGGGGGTGAAGGTCTAGCGCTTCAGGGCACGGCGCTTTACCTGGTGATCCCCAGTTTGGCAGTTCAGGTTTCAGGCCTTGCTGGTCGGTCAGGCCTCTCAAATTAAGGTTTCTTGCGGCTGTTCTTGATTGGTTGCTTCTTATGAGTTTCCTCTTAGGAGTTTCTTGTCAGGAGTTTCTTGTCAGGAGTTTCTTGTCATGAGGGGGGGGGAATGAGTTGGTGGTTCTGAGAGTGCTTGATGTTACTTCCCAGCACGCTGAAGGTGGTTCCCTGGGTCCCCTCACGCTGGGCAAGGTCAGTGGGTGGTGGGCGTTCCTCAGCTAGCTTACTACAGCAGTGCCTAAGCCTTGTCAGCAGCAGTAGTGTAGGTCTCCCCTAGGCCCTAAAGCCTGTACTCCGGCAGAGGTTCTCCCAGGATCAGTGGTGCCCCAACTGACTAAAAGATTTCCCTCCAAGCCTCTTATACCCCTAGGTCAGGTGACCCTCCTAAAGGCGGCAAAACATAACTCCTCCCACAGCCCGGAAGGTTCTGGAACCTTCCACATGTCTGGCTATGTGGCCCAGAGGCGGGGACGGAATGGATACTGTATCCCTATGTCCCAGCCTGACCCTGGCTACTAGTGTGTATGTGTGCAAGGCCCCTCTGCAGGAGCAGGGGCCTGTGGCAGCCATCTTGAGTGAGAGAGCACCTGCACCTCAGCACTGGTTAGCAGTGGTAAGGCGCCCGGAGACCTAGGTCCAGTAAAAATACGGTGGCAAAAATGAGGCGCAAAAGGGAAAAAAACAGGGCAAGACCACCCTAGGGCTGACAGGTCTAACACGCGTCCCCCCCAGCCTAAAGAGGGGAGAGCTTCCCAACCTCTAGGGAGTTCTCGTCGCTAAGGCGGAAAAACCGAGAGAGACCGTCAGCGTTGGCGTGGTCTACACCGGGTCGATGTTCCACCCGAAAGTCCATCCCCTGGAGGGAAATGGACCACCTCAACAATTTGGGGTTTTCGCCTCTCATCTGCATGAGCCAGCGAAGGGGTCTGTGGTCGGTCTGGATCAGGAAGTGACAACCAAAAAGGTATGGCCTCAACTTCTTTACAGCCCAAACCACGGCAAAGGCTTCTCGTTCGATGGTACTCCACCGCTGTTCCCGGGGAGTAGTCTTCGGGAAATGAAGGCCACTGGCTGGTCTTGGCCATCGTCATTCAGCTGCGAGAGCACAGCTCCTATGCCATGCTCAGAAGCGTCTGTCTGCACGATAAATTCCCGTCCAAAGTCTGGAGTCCTGAGCACTGGTGCGGTGCACATTGCACGTTTGAGGGTCTCAAAGGCTTCCTGGCAGGCAGCCGTCCAGATGACTCTGCGTGGCTGCTTCTTTGAAGTCAATTCCGTCAATGGGCCCACAATGGTTCCATATCCCTTGACGAACCGGCGGTAGTATCCCGTGAGGCCGAGAAAAGCTCGGACCTCGGTTTGGGTCTTGGGGGGCTCCCAGGCCAAGATGGTCTCGATCTTGGCTTGGAGGGGTTGCACCTTACCTCCGCCCACCAGATGTCCCAGGTACACGACAGATCCCTGTCCAATCTGGCACTTGCTGGCCTTGATGGTTAGACCAGCCCATTGCAGAGCCTGTAGCACCTCCTGGAGATGCTCCAGATGGTCCTCCCAGCTGCTACTGAAGACAGCTATGTCATCCAGGTAGGCAGCAGAGAAGGCCTCTAGGCCAGACAGCACCTGGTTCACCAACCGCTGGAAAGTGGCTGGAGCATTTTTCAACCCGAAGGGCATCACCCGAAATTGAAAGTGGCCCTCGGGGGTGGAGAACGCAAGTCTTCTCCCTTGCTCCTTCCGCCATGGCGATCTGCCAATAGCCTGACGTCAAATCAATGGTACTCAGATACCGGGCTGCTCCCAGCCGGTCAATGAGCTCATCCGCCCGAGGGATCGGGTGAGCGTCGGTCTTGGTGACTGAGTTGAGTCCGCGGTAATCCACACAGAACCGAAGTTCTGGTGTGGTGCCCGGTGGGGCCGCTTTCGGCACCAACACCACCGGACTAGCCCAAGGGTTACTGGAAGGCTCAATCACCCCCAGTTCTAGCATCTTGGTAACCTCACCCTGGATACTAGCCTTGACCTTATCGGACAGCCGGTAAGACTTGGTTTTTACTGGCGGACTGTCCCCTGTGTCCACATCATGGGTACACAGGTGCGTGATCCCAGGCGTGAGGGAGAACAACGAGGCGTACTGCCCCAAGACCTGGCGGCAGTCCCTCTGTGGCTCTGGGGTCAAGGATGGGGCGAGGACCACTCCCTCTACCGAGCCATCCTTCTCAGGGGCCGCCAGAAGGTCTGGAAGAGGCTCACTCTCTTCCTCCTCACTTCCATCTGTTATCATCAGGAGAGTGGGCTCTGAACGCTCCTGGTGTGGCTTCAGGCGGTTGACGTGGAACACCCTGTGGGGTTGCCGGGGGTCTTCACATCGACGACATACGTGGTCTGGCCTCTCCTTTCCAAGATCTCAAACGGTCCAGTCCACCGGTCCTGGAGGGCGCTAAGCTCTACTGGCTCCATGACCCACACCTTCTGTCCAGCGTCCAACTCTACCGTCCGAGCGTTCCGGTCATACCATTTCTTCATGACGGCCTGACTAGCCTCTAGGTTGTCCGAGGCCTCCTTCCACAGCTTGGCCACTTGGCTGCGGAATGCCAGCATATAGCTGACCACATCACGGGGAAGCTTCGAGGAAGACTTCTCCCACCCCTCCTTGACAAGACTGAGGGGCCCCCGAACGGGGTGGCCATAGAGCAGCTCAAAGGGGCTGAAACCGACCCCCTTCTGTGGCACCTCTCGGTAGGAGAAGAGCAGGCAGGGTAAGAGGACGTCCCACTTCCTTCTCAAGTCCTCGGGTAGGCTCCTGATCATCCCCTTCAAGGTCTTGTTAAATCGCTCCACGAGCCCGTTCGTCTGGGGGTGGTAAGGAGTGGAGAACCGGTAGGTCACTCCACACTCCTTCCACATGGCCTGCATGTAGGCCGACATGAAATTCGTGCCCCTATCTGACACCACGACCTTGGGGAATCCCACTCGGGTAAAAATCCCCATCAGGGCCCGCGCCACCACCGGTGCAGTGATGGTCCTCAGAGGGATTGCCTCTGGGTACCGGGTGGCGTGGTCTACCAGCACCAAGATGAACCTATGTCCCGCAGAAGTCGGCGGGTCCAACGGCCCGACAATGTCAATCCCTACCCGCTCAAAAGGGGTATCGACAACTGGGAGAGGTTCTAGAGGGACCTTCACTTTAGTCCCTGTCTTGCCGCTCGCCTGGCAAGTGGTGCAGGTCTTGCAGAAAGTGTCAGAAGTGACGCGCATCCTGGGCCAGTAAAAATGTGGGACCAAACGCGCAAACGTCTTGTCCTGGCCCAGGTGTCCTGCTAGTGGTATTTCGTGTGCCAACTCTAGCAGAAAGGCTCGGTAGCATTGGGGGACCACCACGGCCCTTGATGACCCATGCACCGGAGCCTTAGGCTCACTGTAGAGGAGACCATCCTCCCAGTAGACATGGTAGTTACCAGTCTCTGTTCCAGTTGCTTGGGCTTCGGCCTGTTGCCGCATGCCTTCAAGCGTAGGGCACTCCTTCTGCGCCCGGCAAAATTCCTCCCGGGTAGGCCCTCCTTCCACCTGCCACTCTGCAGGGGTCGGCAGGTCCCCCACGGGAACACCAACCACCACAGCGGACTCCGGGGTCACCTCCGCGGGCTCCCCATCCATCTCACCGGGTGTCTCCTCCTGGACATCTCCTCGTCCAGCAGTGGGCTGGGCCATTATTTCAGGCTCCAACCCGGGCTGAGTTCCTTGTCGGGCAGCCATGGACCGCGTGACGACGCAAGTCCATCCTGGTAATCCCAACATCTCAGCATGGGCATTGAACTCTACCTCCCTCCAGGCAGTATGTTCCAAGTCGTTACCCAGCAGACAGTCAACTGGCATGGCAGGGCTCACCGCAACCTTCAACAGACCTGATACTCCTCCCCACTCAAAGGGAACTTGGGCCACGGGGTAATGACCCAGGCTATTATCAGCCATAACAACCGGGTGGAATACCTCAGGAATCACCTGCTCTGGGGACACCAGCTGACGTCTCACCATCGTCATGCTGGCACCTGTGTCCCTCAGAGCCTCCACCTCCTCCCCGTTCACCAGGACCCTCTGCCGATACTTGGCAGTGTTCGAGGGTACCTGAACCCGTGGGATGATCTCTCTATCCCCCAGGGAAACTAAGGTCAAGCCTGTCCACTCACCTCCCCTACCTAGGGACAACTCCTCCCCAAGCGCTACACTGGCCAACCCGGGGCTCTTACCTCCTGTGGGGGCTGGGGTTCTCTTGCGACACTGGGGATCCCCCTTGTAATGTCCAACCTCCCCGCACTCGTAGCACCGGACAGTTCTGGGCTGCTGACTCCTGTCAGGGTAAGTGGGTTTCTGGAATCCAGATTGGGATGGGGAACCTACCCCTCTCCCAGGCGGTCTATTTTGGGGGCCTTTAAAGAACTCCCTCCTTTTATCTCCCCCTCTTTCTTCTGGGGGAACCCCTGTCCACCTTTTGGGGGTCCGCCCCGGCTCCCTTGTGGGACACCCGAGTGCTGACCCACGTGTCTGCCTCCTCTGCAAGCTCCCTAGGATTGGTCAGCTTGCGGTCCACCAAGTACTGGCGCAGCTCCGGAAAACATTTCTCTAGGAGGTGCTCTCTCAAGAACAGGTCGTACAGCCCTTTGTAATCATCAACGTTGCTGCCACGCACCCAACCCTCCAATGCCTTCCGGGCATAATCAAAAAAATCCACCCAGTTTTGTGTGTGAAGCTTGTGGCTGTTGCGGAACTTTTGGCGGTACTTCTCTGGGGTGAGGCCAAACTTCTTAAGCAGGGCCTCCTTCATGATAGGGTAGTTGGTCTGATCCCCCTTATCCAAGGTTAAAAGTGTGTCCCTTACTGGTGGAGGTATGTACCTGTAAAGACCTCCCCCAGTAGCTCTCAGGAACTCTATGGGCCACCAAAGCCACCTCGTACGCCGCCAACCACTTATCGATGTCATCTCCCACACTAAAACTGGTTATCACCTCTCTTGGTAGATAAAATGTGGGCTCCTGTGGAACCCCAGCAGGTACGCTGCCACCATTCACTTTGCCCTGCATCTCCATCTGCAAGGCTCGGAGCTCTAGTTCCTTCAGGCTAAGCTCATGCGCAAGCTTCCTTTCCTCCATGGCTAGCCTTGCCTGTTCTCCTTCCCTTTCCATCCTAGCAAGTTCTAATGTTAATTGCCTCTCCTCCCTCCTGTCCTCAAATTCCTCTGCCGACAAACTCCCCCTGACGCACTACTGCCTGCCCTGGAACGTCTTCCTGGCAACACATTCTCGCTAACATCAATGTGCAGTAGGTCCAGTTCTCCTGGGTTGTCTGCCTCCCCCTGCTCCTCGTCCCCTCTTCCCTCCGGGTGGGCCATTACCCATGCCCTCAAAGCTTTCTGAAGCACCTCCTTCCTGGCGCCTCGCTTGACGGACACCCCCCTCTCTAGGCAGAACTCCTTGAGCTGTGTCACCGTATACCTTTCTAGGTTGGCCAACTCAAACTCCATCCTCCTAGGTGGGGCCCCAGACAATTTAGGGAAAGGGTTCTAGACTGTAGGTAGCAGGTCTAACGCAGGAATGTACACAATCAGCAATCACAAAAGAATTCTTAGCGCTTGCATTTCAATAGGTGTCCAATTGCGGCGCACACTGAGTCACTGTAAGGTGCTGCACAAACACCAGTCCTTATCCCACCGCTGAACACCAATGTTGGAAACGGGGTTACCGAGTCCGTCACGGTAGCATGGCGCGAGGCGGGAAAGCACGCGAAGGCAATGTGTAAGGCAGTTGTGCAGCACACTCTTACTTTGACTCAGAAATGCGGACGCAATAACATGACACCACACCAGGCTTGTGTATTTAAAATCAAGATCTTTTATATAAATCCAGGCAGCATCAGATGAGGCAGATTAATTCAGATCTACATTTAAAATCATTGCATTACTCAACTGGTGCGCATTCTCATTAAAGCATCATAGCTCATCAACATTGTAGGCCACTAAAAGGCCGCAGGAATCATCTCCTAAACGTAGCACCATTAATGATCACAAGGTGCATTAATAAAACATGGGCCTAAACATGCAATTCACTTCAGGAATATTCAATTACTTAAAAGGGGGCATTTCACGTTACATTTCAAACAGGGCCTGCATTAATCTAGGCGCACCCACATTCAGTACAGTGGCCGTCGCAACTCCGGTACACCTGCAACATAAAACACTTCAACTCTTGGCGGTGTAAACTTCAGCTCAATTCAATTAATCACCTTCACACTAGGTAACGACTTTGCAAGTATAAGCATAGGCCTAGACAGTAATTACAGTAGGCGTCATCATTAGATTAATGAGCAATGTGGGGAACCCCTCAACATGTCCTGTATTCTGGGGCTTCCCTGGCAATGGGGGGCTTCTGTGTCCCTCAGGGGTTAACTCAGGCCAGGCCCACTCCTCTCCGGGGCCTCGCCTCATAGGGATAATTTCACGGGTTAATGGTGGCCCCCGGCCCCCAGTGGCGTCTCTGCGAGCTCTAGGGGCCTCCTGGGCTCACCTGATGTGGTGGTCGTTGGTCGCGCTTCCATGCGACTGTCGATCTCCCGGGCCGGCCCGTGTTCTGAAGGGCAGGGCCCGGTCGGGGTGCCTCGGCCTTCTGGCCGAAATTGCGGGTCGTTGCGGGGGCCGGTATCACCCTCCTCCGGCCCCCGGGATCAAGTAGGGGGATTGCGGGAAGGGGAGCGGGAGCCGGCAGTCCTCTCCGGCCGGCTTCCCGTCTCCCTCTGCTGGTCCGGAGCTCTTCTTCGGCCTCCGTCGGCGCTGGGGGATTGGCGGGAGCCGGCGCCCAATCGCTGTGCGGCTTTCCCGGGGGCGCGGCCAGCGTCCCCGGTCGCCCAGCAACGGCGTCGGCGGGGCCTGGAGGCCTCGTTGGTCCCGCTAGGCCGCGACTTCTTCACGCGGCCCCCTTTGGCTGCGGCGGCGATTCCTTTGGCCGCGACTTCGTCGGTGGGGCCCTGGGCCCGGCGGTGATCTTTGGGGGCAATTTGGAGGCTTCGGTGAGGGCGCGGACGGCGCACCTCACCACACGCACTCGAGGGGGGGGGCCTCCCTCACCTCAGCACTTCTCCTCACGCGGCGGCGGCGGCGGCGATTCAGTCACGAGGTCAGTGACTTGGGTGGCAGTTTCTCCCTCGTGGAGATATAGCGCGGGCGCACCAGCAGCCTGTGGGCAGGGCTGACTGGAAAGGTTCTTGGGGGCAGCCCAGCAGCAGGCAGGAGTAGATAGGGGGTGAAGGTCTAGCGCTTCAGGGCACGGCGCTTCACCTGGTGATCCCCAGTTTGGCAGTTCAGGTTTCAGGCCTTGCTGGTCGGTCAGGCCTCTCAAATTAAGGTTTCTTGCGGCTGTTCTTGATTGGTTGCTTCTTATGAGTTTCTTCTTAGGAGTTTCTTGTCAGGAGTTTCTTGTCAGGAGTTTCTTGTCATGAGGGGGGGGAATGAGTTGGTGGTTCTGGGAGTGCTTGATGTTACTTCCCAGCACGCTGAAGGTGGTTCCCTGGGTCCCCTCACGCTGGGCAAGGTCAGTGGGTGGTGGGCGTTCCTCAGCTAGCTTACTACAGCAGTGCCTAAGCCTTGTCAGCAGCAGTAGTGTAGGTCTCCCCCCTAGGCCCTAAAGCCTGTACTCCGGCAGAGGTTCTCCCAGGATCAGTGGTGCCCCAACTGACTAAAAGATTTCCCTCCAAGCCTCTTATACCCCTAGGTCAGGTGACCCTCCTAAAGGCGGCAAAACATAACTCCTCCCACAGCCCGGAAGGTTCTGGAACCTTCCACATGTCTGGCTATGTGGCCCAGAGGCGGGGACGGAATGGATACTGTATCCCTATGTCCCAGCCTGACCCTGGCTACTAGTGCGTATGTGTGCAAGGCCCCTCTGCAGGAGCAGGGGCCTGTGGCAGCCATCTTGAGTGAGAGAGCACCTGCACCTCAGCACTGGTTAGCAGTGGTAAGGCGCCCGGAGACCTAGGTCCAGTAAAAATACGGTGGCAAAAATGAGGCGCAAAAGGGAAAAAAACAGGGCAAGACCACAATAGGGCTGACAGGTCTAACAGCGTGTGACACAGTTAGTAGTTGTGTTGGAACTGTAACTAGCAGCGCTACCAGTGGCAATGGGTGGTGCAAGCTGATGTGGCCTCCTGACGAGGGCCATGGCGCTTAGTTTATAGGTCTCGCCTGAGCCAGCGCATGCGCTGCTCTGGCGAGACTTTTAGTAAGTGGGCTTGAAAAATCCAACCACACGCTTTTTGTGTGGCCTAAAGCGTGCGGTTACGCGCACGGTTACGCGCACAGGCGCCATCTGGCTTTCCACCCTTACACTCGTGGGACGCTGCAGCTGCTTTCACTTTTGCTGGCGAGCGCGCGCACCACCAGCGTGCTTTTTTTAAAATTTCTTTTTAGCGCACGCGCACACAACTCCCGGGCTTGCTTTTTTTTAACTTTCAGCGCGCCACTCGCGGGACGCTGTCCCACACCTCACTTTACACGCTTCCCTTTTTCCTCTTCTTCTTTCCCCTTGCGTCCCCCACCTTTCATTTGTGATATCCGCCTTCTCTTCTGTTATTTTTTTTAACCCGCTTCTTTATCCTCTCCTCCCCTTCCCACTTATTTTTCTCCGTTACTGTGTGTCTTGCCCATCTTATTTTCAACCCTCCCCCCACATTCTAATAAACATGGCGGCCGGCTGCGCTTTCCCTTTCGTGTCGCTGAAGCCAGCCATGGATGACTCCCGCCGAGCCCGGCGTGTGTAGGTGAATCCGGGAAGCCGCAGAAGAAAAGGACTTTCACTTTCACACAAAGTGCTCGTTTGATGTGGAGGTCTCCTCGAAACGCTCCAATTGTATCACGGTCTAAGAATATTCCAGTGGCAGATTTCCTCTACCTGCTACATATTTTGCAAGCGTCTTATCCATGTAAGTATTATGACTGCCATATGTTTCCATGAGTACTCCGGAATTCATGAAAAATTCCATAAGTGTCTTAAATTTGCTCCAAGTATAAGAATAATTCTGTGACTTCAAATTTCAAACATTTCACCCGCTCTCTTTGTGAAACAGGCACTACACACAGTCACTTGTTGCGGCAGCAGGTGGAAACGTGAGCTGACAAGCAGGCCCTGGTGTCTGCTCTTTCTCCAGCGTCACCTTCCTCGCAGTTTTAATAATCAGTAGCGCATCTGAGCACATCCGGTGGACAGCCTCGGCTCTCAGCCCTGCTGGGGCTTTGATGCACACGCTACGCATGCGCAGAGCTTTCAAGCGCCAATAGTCGACTCCTTAATTGCTAGTGCTGCATTAAACAACTTAAATAAAAATAATACTGGGCACAGGTGACTCAGTACATAGGAACAGCGATGCATTCCTGTAAACTGCCAAACCTGTGAATGCTTAGCCTGGACCTTGATAAATGCAAGCACTCGGAGAACCCCCCGCCCCACAATTAACAATTAGTACAGTCCTGCTAATGACTCCTGTCCGTGTACAACAATAAATTGAAGTAAAAGAAGGATTTTGGACAGAGCCTGGAGTGCAGAAAGCCTTATTTACATACAAAGCGAAAAAACTACTTCCACGCGTGTCTCCTTATGTCTAGAGTAAATTCCTGATTTTTGGGGTATTTTCAAATAACGATGACTCTCGGGAAGCTGTGACTCCCAGCTGTCCTAGGCATAATCCTGGAATTCTTTTGGGAATTCCATACACTCGTGCCTTTACGCTGGTGCACATTTGCTCATACGAACAATTTTAACGAGAGCCCCTTAACTTGCTATTTTTGTTTTTCTTCATGTTTCTACATCCGGAAAACATTTTTCTCAGCTAAGAAATCCTCCTGCCTACACCTTCAAACAACTTTGGGGGTGTTTCCTCTCCTATTGAAATTGATTTACCCTGCCATTAGCAGGGGTACATCGCAAACGTTTCGTCATGGGGATGGGGTGACAAAACCGTAAGTCTGTGGGTGTGTGGAAACATTTCTGGGCATGTCCTCCCAGGTATTCCCACTCCCCGCCCATGGGACTCCTATGTAATATCACACTTTAAAGGAGCCTGGAGGATGGCTCAGTGAGATGAGTCACCGCAGAAATCATGCAATGCTTTGTAAATAGTGTATTCAAATCATGACCAGGCAGACTCAGCTTCCATCCTCCTGAGATGAATAGATCAAGTATAAACAAGCATTGGCATAGCCAATAGGTCTCGCCTTTGGGACCTTATAAGTATTTAGTTATGCAGCACAATATCCTTGGTGCAACAACATCAACTGTTGTATGGCTAAACACTTATAAGGTCCCAAAGGCGAGACCTATTGGCTATGCCAATGCTTGTTTACAAATTGAGCACGGACAAGGGGGCAATGTTTTCATCCATAAACTAATAACAGGGAACACAAAAAGAAAGTGCAAAATATTCAGCCTAAATCTGGTTAAATAGAATTGAAACAGGGGGGCGTCGGGGATTTAAACAATTAATTGATAGGGTTCAGTTTTCTAAGGGCAAGTAATCTCTCTCTACTAGAGGGCCCAACTAACACCTTGACCATCCGCGCTCTCTCTCTTATAGCACTTATAAAGCTCATCCAGTATGTTGCACTTTAGAGCCAGCACAATCACATCTGAATTTTCAAATAATTCAGGTGCACCCAGCTCCATAAAAGTTTGCTACAAGTATTTAAGCCATGGGATACCTAAACAGTTATCCAAATTTAGGAAATAATTTTAACGCAGCTTTTGAGAAAGCAGTTTTCTTTTTAGCCCAGATCGAAAGCCATAACATGATGGGGCGACTTCTAATAAAATCCGAAATATAAGGCCTCCCAGTCTCTTCATGATGGATAAAATTAGAGGTAGATTTTGGGACTGCCAAAAACCACAGTAAAAACGAATTTTCTACTTTCTGTAGGGGTTAGGGATTAGCATAGCCCCAAAACAGGGTCGGATTGGGATCACAATTCGGTCCGGGCACCCCTTAAAAAAGTGGGCCACATTCCCGGATTTCACCCATTTATAAAACAGCCTTTGGGTAGTCTCATTTGGTTCATTTTTAGAGAAATGTTTGATAAATTAGTATTTTAAAACTCATAGAGCCAGAAACATTGGTGAAAGCTAGAAGCACTACATTTCGGCTGGGCGAGTGAGGTGAAATAAAGTGGCCCAAAGGCCACAACTCCTGATGTGGCTGTGTTTGCCACCTGGTCATTTTTTAACCAGTATTACTGGTCTTTTAATGTCTTGGTTGTAGGAAAATGAAGAAAGTCACCTAATGCTGGTATTTTCTCCTCTGATCAATATGTACTTTAAACAATAAATATAAAGTGAACAGAGTTTAAAATGTGGCCTAAAGCTGCTTTAATGATCCATGACAGATAGTTAAAAACTAAACAAAGGCAGAAAAGCCATGTCAACAAGGAATAGGGACATTTCTATTATTGTATAAAGAATCCTCATTTATTAATATTCCAGCCTTTACAGACTCTTAAAACATGAGCAACACAAGATTCTTTTTTATTGTAGTTGTAGCGTGAACATATGAGCACCAGTCCCATTACAGAAGATCAAATTAATTTTTATTTGAGGCCTTGGGCAAGAAGTCCTTTGCCCAGAATCACAGGATGTTGAGCTGAGGCTGGGACTCGAACCTATTTCCAAATTCAGCAGCTCTGACCCTACCATTACTTCCTCTCAAGTTTTCTCTCTGAGAAAGATGCCTCACAGCGAGGCCTATGCAAACATACACCCCCCTCTACCAAGGCCTGAAAGACTCTGGCGCTGAGGTGCCAACAACAGGCCCCCAGTGGGGCCCCTTCACTTACTCTTCCCCCTCCACAGTCAACTATAGCCTCAGGGCGATGGCCTGGCAGGGGAGGGGTGAAACAGAGCTGCTGCTGCTCCAGGGGAGCTGAGGTGATAATGGCCCAACAGCTGCATAACCTGCTCCTAGCCAGGCCCCAAGTTTAACAGCAAAGCAGGGAAGTGAGACACTGCTTCTGAGCGTCTGCCCTGGCCCCACGGGGGCCAAGCTAAAGTCTGCAGTGGCCAGAATACTGACTGAGCGATGTTGCTGCAACCTCCCCCTTCCGAGCCTGCCTGCCCATTAGGATGGCTCTACATTACAGTGGCCGGACGGGGATGAGACAGTAAGGCTATGTGGGCTGGCTGATAGAGCTAACAAAAAACGGCCCACAGGTGACCCTTAGGCACCGGCCCATCGGCCAATGCAGAAGACTTACGGGCATTAGCCTTTGGGAACTATGCCTTGGACAAAAGGCTAGAAGACACTCTGAGGTCAGAAAATGTACTGGGAAACAAAGGGGGTGGCGGATGCATGGCCCCACGACCTTCTCCCCACAAAAATACAGAGTTTGGAAACTTGCCAGGACTTAAGGTGGCAGTTTTAAATACACGTTCACTGCAGAAACATAGCCTTGAAATATTCTCGCTCCTCCAGGATGAGGCTATGGACATCCTGGCGGTTACTGAAACCTGGCTTGAGGACACCTCAATCCCGGATGTCGTGGCGGCCCTCCCGGGGATTTTGATGTCCTATGGCACAACAGACAAGGAAAGACTAGAGGAGGGGGTGTAGCGATATTCTATAACAAACGACTAGCTGTAGATAAGATAGCGGCAAAGAGCCTTGATAGCGCGGACATTTTGGGGGTAAAAATTGGCTCCAAATCCTCCTGCTTGACACTACTAGTGGCGTACCGCCCCCCAAGATCAACCCCCAGGTTCATTGAGCTATTCACGGAAATCATTAGTGATCTCTGCTCGCGGTACCAACGACTCCTGGTTGTGGGGGACTTTAATTACCACTGGGATAAAGCACCAAGAGAATTGCTTGCCAGTCAATTTGAGGAAGGCATGAGCTTGATGGGGCTCCAGCAGCTGGTCGACACCCCTACCCATATCAAGGGATACATACTTGACCTCATTTGGACCACCCAGCCATTGGCCAAACTAATAGAGATTAGCCCCTGCGCCTGATCAGACCACTCACTTATCAGCTGCTGGGTTCCGCTGGCCAGCCAACTGACGCAACCACCCCCAGAGTGGAGAGTGGTGCGTGGCTGGAATAAAATCGAGGCAGGCAATCTAGTGGGTACCCTGCTCAGTATACCGCGGAAACTTTTGCATGGACGGATTTATCCTGGGACCACATGCGTACACACTAAACATTGGATGGTTGAACTAACATCGTGAAGCATTTTTTGGAATGTATCTCTCCTCTGATTTGAATCTATGACCCTTGAACACTACAACTATACTTGAGAAAGCCCTGGCTCAATGTGCCAAATAGGGCGAAACACGTGTCGGCTGTCTCCGCTTCTTTCTCTTTTATGAAAAAATGATGATAAAAAAAGAGTGAAATGGATTCACACAGAGGCATTTGAAAATAAAATATCTACCATCACCAAATACTATTCTTGGACTCTTGTGCTGTGTTTAAAAATAGGAATTACTCCATTGAATCTAACTAACTGTTTGAAGAAGAGGAACATATACTTACACCCTCATTCCTACTTATTTATACGAGGCTGAAAGGTCCAGAGCCTTGAGTGATGTTCCTCCTGTACCTTTAGGAATGTATATCCAGCACCAGGATCTCTGGACCTTTGTTTACCTCTTGAACCCTGCTCAGTATCCGTCCTAAAAATTACATAATAGGCAACCTCGATCAGGAGAGCGAGGCCCTCACTGACATCTTAAGAGAGGCCATAGATCAGGTGGCACCTGCTCGGAGGGAAAGAGTCAGGAACAAGGGCATAGGGGCCCCCTGGTTTAACGAGGACTTGAGGGGAAGGAAGCAAACCCTTTGCCAATCTGAGAAGCTCTGGCGCAAATCTTATGACCCAGCTGCGCTCGCAAGCTACAAAACTATGCTAGCCACTTACAAAAAAGCTATTATGACCAGGAAGGCTGAATACTATGAGGCAAAAATTACAGATGCCACAAACAAACAGAGAGAAACTTTCAGAATCCTGAAAGAACTCAGCCAGAAATCAGAGCAGAAATCCATACCCAAGTCGGCAGACGGTAACAAGTTTCAGGCCTTCTTCCTTCAAAAAGTCAAGGACCTTCTAGAAGATATTGTCAACACTCAAAACCACCAGTGCCCACTGGAATGGGATCTAGCCCCCGCATCCCCGGCAAGCAACTCTCCTCTCTTCCCAGCTTAGACCTAGCCTCCCTGTCACTCCTGATGAACCGTGTTAAATCAGGCTCTCCGGCGGACCCCTGTCCTCCAAAGGTATTTCGAATGGCCCTTCCCGGGATAGAGAGGGAGATTCTTGATCTGCTCATTCGCTCCCTGGTGACAGGCTGTATGCCCGCCAGCTTGAAGGAAGCCAGGGTCATCCCCCTACTAAAAAAACCAGGGGCAGATGTAGCTAATTTGAAGAACTACAGGCCCATCTCCCAGCTCCCTTTCCTGGCGAAAGTAGTGGAACAACATGTCCTCAAAACACTCTCATTGTTTATTGAGGAACAACAGCTACTGCAGGTACGGCAGGCTGGCTTTAGGGCCCATCACAGCACAGAACTGGTGATGCTGTCAGTTCTGGACGAACTTAGGCTCATGGCCGATAATAGAAAGACAAGCGCCCTGGTCCTATTGGATCTGTCAGCGGCGTTCAACATGGTCAGTCACCCACAGCTTCTGGCACGGCTCTCCAATTTGGGCATCCGTGGGCTGGCACACCAATGGCTCGAGTCTTTCCTATCAGGTCGCTCTCAATGGGTCCAACTGGGTGAGCAGGTGTCGAACATTGGCGCACTCACCTGTGGTGTCCCCCAGGGCTCAGCACTGTCTCCTCTCCTATTCAACATCTACCTCCAGCCACTTGTGGCCGCACTGATGCGCATGGATTGCCAAGTATTTAACTATGCGGGCGACACACAACTGATTCTCCAGATCGATAACTCCCCTCAAGCCCACGCCCGTGTGCAAAACATACTCAGACACACGGTCAATTGGATGACAGCCAACTCGCTAAAAATTAACCCTGATAAAACTGAGGTCCTCGTCATTACCTCTAAAAACAATCCCTGGAATGACCTTTTCTGGCCACAAGAGCTGGGCACCACCCCCACGCCAGTTCGGTTGTAAAAAGCCTAGGCATCAAGATTGATGCCAACCTCTCTATGGCTAATCAAGTCTCTACCGTGGTCGGAACATGTGTGGGCTTATTGAGACAGCTGCAGAGACTTGCCCCGCTCCTCTCACCAGCCACACTACAGATGGTCGTGTCGGCTATGATCGTGTCCAGACTGGATTATGGCAATGCCGTATATATTGGTCTCCCAGAGAAACTTATCAAAAAGCTGCAGGTGACCATGAGTGATGCAGCTAGGTAGATCTTCAGGCTTCCCAGACGAGCTTGCGCTACCCCCCTGCTGCAACAGCTGCACTGGCTCCCCATTAAACAGAGAGCAAAGTTCAAAGGCCTCTGCATCGCCCGCAAAGCTGTTCACGGCCAGGCCCCAGCTTACATCAAGGAGCGCCTAGGGCACTACGTGCCAGGACGTACACTTCGGTTGTCCGAGGCAGGCCTCCTGGTCCCTTCCCGGTTCAAAACCACATCTAAAGGCGGTAGAGCCTTCTCTGTTTTAATTCCCCAACTATGGAACCGTCTGCCCGAAACTCTCTGCAAGGAACCCGCACTCCTCCCTTTCAGGAAACAACTCAAGACTTTTCTGTTTAGGGAGGCTCTGGACACAGCATAAACTCCTTCAAGTGTTGTGTCTGTAACTGCTGGTGGGTTTGGCCACTTTCTCAAAGCGCTAAGAGACCTGCCGGTGATTATGCGCTATATATAAATTCAAGCTAACATAATATAACATAATGTCCGACTGCCCGCCTTCCCAATCAGATGCTGCCCAAAAACCCTGCCCCATAAGTGCTCAATTTCAGACATTTTATCCTGTAGATTTCCAATATGGTTCTAGATGGTCTACCTCCTATCTTTGGGGCAAATCTCTTAACTGCTTCAAAAGATCTCAGCATCTGAAGGGTTCTGATGGTGAGTAGGTGTTTCCATTCTAATGTAGCCGCAGATGGCAAACCCAAGTAGATGAAATGATGAACCCTGTCAACTTATAAGTTATCAATCAAATGAGTTTGACTTTAGTACTCCTGGGCGCACTAGTCATAACATAATATTTTTTTTCTGTTAATATTTAGGTCCAAATTCTTCATAAATAAGGTAAAAGAATCAATCAGAATTTGAAGTTCTTGATAACAATATGGCATAATCCTTGTATAACAGTACCGTAACTGAGCGTCTCCCCACCTGTGGGAGGTCTTTCCTTCATCTACCAAAAATTGATTTAAACCATTAATATAAATGAAAATAAAAATGTTGCCAAGACACACCCCTGCCTTACCTCTTTCCTCAAAGCTAATTTTTCTTTGCAAGCCCCAGAAGGGGCATAACATACCCTGAGCTACATGTCTAGATGTAAATTCCTTAGGATGTTTTTCCACTCCAGTGGTCTCCAACAACAGCCATAATGTGAACCGATTCACAGAGCTGAATGATGCCGTTGAAATCCATAACACCCATATGGATAGAGTCCTTCTTGGCCTTGGTATATTTACCTATGATCAGGAGGATATTGAGACACTGCTCTATTGTTCCCAAAACAGGATGAAATACATATTGGACTTCTGAAAGAATCCCTTTTTCCTCTGCCCGACTTTCTAGCCCATTAAGAAGGATTCTCCTCAAGATCTACACCGTAGAATTGAGCAGATAAATTGAGCGATAACAAGAGGGTAAACTCCTATTCCCTTATTTACAATCTGAACTATGAGGGGCAGATTTACAAGCCCCTTGCGCCGCCGGTGCATCACGTTGCGTGACGCACCGGTGGCGCAGCCTGCTAAGTGATATTTACAAGAACAGGTAAAGTCACCCTGCGTGACTTAACCTGTGCTTGTAAATATCGCCCCTGTTCACGCAACACTTTGCGTGTTAGGGGCGTGACATGGGTGTTGCTGTGGGTGTTCCCACGGAACACCCATGTCCACTGATGCATTTCCAGATTTACGAGAAATTGTAAATCTGGAAATGCATCAGAATGCTACGTCACCCTAGGGGTGGTGTAGCGAGGTGCAACTAGGAGAAATGTTTTCATTTCTCCTCGTTTTTTTCCTCTTTCAATGCGTGCTGCATTCTACAGCACACATTGGAAGAGGAAATCACCTCAATTGATTTTTTTTTTGTGCAGGAAGGTGCCCCTGCCTGCACAAAAACAATCTCCCCACGACGCAGGCATCCTTGCACCATGGTGCAAGGGTGCCTGCGCCGGCGCATGGCAGCAGTTTGTGCGCCAGCGCAGGGGGAAGCACAGAGATGCGACATATTGTTGTATACATGTCGCATCCCTGTGCTTCGAAACTAACGCAGCGCGGCGCAGCAAAATGACTTGCGGCACCGCGCTGCGTTAGTTTCTTGTAGATCTGCCCCTAAGTGCTTCCAACCAGGATGAAGGGAAAGAACCCACAATAGCTGCCCTTCTCACGTTTGTGAGCATCAGGGCCCAAAGTAAAATTTTACTTTTAAAAACATCAAATGGGACTCCATCCGGTCCTGGGGCTTTTCCTTATAAAGTCATCGGTAAGGCCACCTCAACCTCTTGTACCTGTATGGAAGGAGAAAAAGACTCAAGCCAGTCTGTATCAGAGGAGTAGGGGAGCAGCTCCCCACTTGTCCCTGTTGGGTTGGAATTAAAAACCTTGGCGAAATGTTCGAACCACTTATGTGCAGGAATTATCACATCAATGAGGTTTAAACTAAAGGTACTAAACCATGGTGCATTAATAAATCAATCAATCTATCAATCACTCAAACAAACAATCAATCAGCATTTATAAAGCGCAGTACTATCACCCCTAGGGGTGTCTCTGTCGAAGAGCCAGATCTTGAGTTTCTTCCTGAAGTCCGCCAGGGAGGCTGCTGTTCGGAGGTGGGGAGGCAAGGTATTCCAGGTCTTGGCGGCGATGTAGAAGAAGGAGTGGCCCCTGAGAGAGGAGGAGCGCAGGTGTCTTGTGGGCAGATGGAAGTTCAGTGGATGTTTGATGTAGGTTGGTCCTTGATCATGTAGAGCTTAGTAGGCGTGCGTGAGGATCTTGAACTGGCATATTTTACGGATGGGGAGCCAGTGGACGTTTCTGAGGTGGGGGGTGATGTGGGTCCATTTGGGGAGGTCCAAGATGAGTCTGGCTGCAGCGTTCTGTATGGTATGGGGTCATCTGAGGAGCTGGGTGGAGTTGCTGTAGTGGAGGCGGCTTGTGATAAGGGCCTGTGTGACTGTCTTTCTGGTGTTGATTGGGATCCATCTGAAGATTCTGCAGAGCATGCAGAGGCTGTGGAAGCAGAAGGAGGTGACTGCGTTAACTTGTTGTTTCATGGTCAGTTCTCTGTCGAGGATGATGCCTAGGGTGCATGCATGGTCTGTCAGTATGGGTGTTGGTCCGAGTTCTGCTGGCTACCAGCTCTGGTCCCAGACAGAGGTGTTCTTTCTGAAAATTAGTAATTCTGTTTTGTTGGAGTTGAGTTTGAGGCAGTTGTCTCTCATCCACTTGGCTACGTTGGTCATGGCGTCGCAGATGTTAGTTATGGCTTTGGAGGGGTCTTCGGTGAGCGAGAAGATTATTTGAGTGTTGTCTCTTAGGAGATTATGTTGAGACCGTGGGATCGGTGAGGAGAGTCATGCAGGTGTTGAACATTGTGGGGTTGAGGGATCATCCTTGGGGTACACCTCATATGATGCCCTTAGATTTGGAGGTGAAGGGGGAAGCCGGATGCTCTGTCTGCGCCCTGTGAGGAAAGAGGCGATCCACTTGAGGGCGTTTTGCTGTATGCCGATGTTGAAGAGTCTTTCGATGTGGGTGTGGTGGGAAACGATGTTGAACGCAGGAGAGAGTTCGAGGAGGATCAGGGCCACAGCTACTCTGTGGTAGAGGAGGATTCTGATGTCGTTTGTGGTGGCGATCAGCGCGGTCTCAGTGCTGTGGTTGGCACAGAATCCTGCTGTAGAGGTGTTGAGAAGATGGTTTTGTTCCAGGTTGTTGTTGAGCTGTAGGTTGATTCCTTTCTCGAGTACTTTGGCAGGGTAAGGAAGCAGGGAGATTGGGCGGCAATTTTTTTAGATAGCTGGGGTCTGTGGAGTGTTTTTTTAGGAGGGGTGTGACCTCTGAGTGTTTCCATTTGATCGGGAAGGCATCTGTGGTGATGAAGGTGTTGATGATACTGGTGAGTTTTGTGCTGATAGGGTTGGTTCCGAGGTTGAATAGATGGTGGGAGCAGGGGTCCGAGGGCACCCTGCAGTGTATTGAAGACATGATGGCTGTTGTGGTCTGGGTGGTGAGCGGAGACCAGTTTGTGATCATTCGGTTGGTGTGTGCTGGGTGGTTGAGGTTAGTGAGGTTGAGAGAGGTGGGTTGGGGGTCGAAATTGTTGTAGATTGTGGCGATCTTGCTGTGGAAGTAGACCGAGAGGGTGTCCCTGTGTTCTTGTGAGGGGTGGATGGTGTTCTCTGGTGGAGAATTCCTTGTTAAGGTGCTGTGGTACACGCTTACCTGTCAAGGTGCACCACGACGTTGCAGAGACAATATGGACCCACCTCCTAGTGCCCTACCTGCTGTCTGGATGTACTAGAAATCACACAGAATAATTGATAAAGCCTGGGAGGGGGGCCTTCCAGTGATGTCGTCCGTCTGATAGTAGTCCTGTTGTCGACCTTTAAGGAAAAAGGAGTGGAGGTTACTACTACTCACACTGTTGAATTGTATTCCCACAAGTGTCCTATGATAACACACTAGGGGGTTGGCCCAGTACCTACGATCAACTGGAAAGCTTCCTATCAATGTGGTGTGTAGATTAGAGTTCTGTAGGGAAGCAGTAACAAGTGGTTGCTGAAACAAGAACACAATAATTTAAATTCCTACAGTTACACATAACACACAGAGTATTCTTTTGTAGCAATTATGCTTAACCAAGGTCTCACTTACTTAAACAAACATCATTGGAGCGTGGAACATGTATCAGAAATTGCTTCACTTCTGCTCAGGATCAGATAAGGGGACTATGCACATTCTGCGCTGTCATAGTCCACGTTTCTACACAATGTGGAAGGATAACTGGTTTAGGATAAACCAATGTCTCGCAATAACAGTCTCGCTCTTCAACATCCACAAGCACAGTAGAGCACGTGAGCCTTGAACATTTCCTTACTCAATTGGAAATGTTAACTTGTTTCAGAAAGCTATAATGAAAGTCTCGCAACACAATCTTAATGGTAACTAAAAGTCTTGCCACCCAATCTCACTTGTAACTGAAAGGTTTGCAATAGAAAGTCGCGTTGCACTTTCCACAAGCAATGTCACAGCAGTTCTCCACAAAGTACTGCTGTTCCTTACCACACTAGAGGCTGAAACTAGAAGAATCTTGGTCTGTATTAAGTAAGAACCATCCTGGTATTATGGGTGCACATTCACGCGTTACCTTACAAGAACTGCTGAATCCAGGACTGAGACTTCCCACGAAGCTGCTCTCTGAGGTGGTGAAGACAGCAATCTCCGACAACAAACACCAAGCTGGGCATCACCGCTGGAGGGCTGTACAGACCAAGATGAGGACGCAGCCCAAAACAGCCAAGAAGCAGGAAACTCGGCACCGAGGTCCTCTACTTCCGGGAACTTTAGACGCAACGCGTGGCTTTACGGCAGGGCGTGGTTTACATAGGCCACATCTGTACGTCCCATGCCAATGGCATTGCTAGTAAACAACTAGAACGCTCATTAACTTGTGGACACGGAAGTGTGTTACAAGGAGTAGTAATGCCGCCGCATTACCAACAAGCACCCAGAGTGTGTGCATCAGCAGCCAACTATGTCGAGGGCAGATAAAGTGATATGGCACAACCAGGTGGCACAAGGAAAAAAAGGAACACGCCCTACCACAACAGAACAGAAGCCCACCCAGAAGCACCTGCCATGCGTGCCACACTCTAGCTAGAGGCACAACAGGAGTGCAGCAAGCATCGCGAGGTCAACACACTATGGGTCCATGACAGTGCTCCCCCCTCAACAATGCTCCCAACACGGGATTGATTGGTTTTGATTTTTCAGGAAATCGTCTATGAAATCTTTGTAATGAGCGGGCAGCATTAGTAACGTGGGAGATGGGCTCCCAGGAGCGGTTTTCAGGACCATAACCCTCCCAGTCTACCAGGTAGTGTAATTTAGCACGAATGCGTTTGGAGTCTATGATGTCATGTAATATGTATTCAGTATGGTCTTCGATTTCTGCTGGGGCTGGTGGTTGTGTTCTCCGAGTCTATGGATGCCAGGGTTTTTACAGGGATGTGTGAAACACAGGATGTACTTTTAAGGAAGGGGTGAGGTGTAATTTCATGGCCACGGGATTTACAACCCGAATTATCTCAAAAGGACCTATATATTTTGGCAAGAGCTTAGTCTTTCCCTTTAATGAAATGTTCTTGGTGGATAACCACACCTTATCTCCCATGTGATGCTGAGGTTCTTGGCTGCGGTGTCTACCTGTAGTGTTTTTATATGTTTCTTTGGCTTGTGCTAAATTAAAACGAGCGTTTTCCCACAGGTGTCAAATTCATTCATGATACTTTTGTACTGCTGGTACTATGTTCTGACATGGGGTTTCCCAAGGGGTCATTCGTGGATGTTCTCCGTGTAGGCAGAAGAAAGGAGACATACCTATGAATGTGTGGTCGGTATTGTTATACGCAAATTCTACTGCCCATAACAATTCAGCCCAATCATCCTTACAAGACATCAATAAACAGCAAAGGTATTGTTCCAATGTTTGGTTCGTCCTTTCTGCTTGTCCATCAGATTGTGGGTGATAACTCAAGGACAAACGGGCGTCCATGTCCAATGATGTACACAAGGTAGACCAGAATTTGGAGATGAATTGGGATCCTCTATCTGTGATACTCACAGTAGGTAAGCCATGCAGGCGTACTACGTTCGTAAGGAATATAGTAGAGAAGGTAATGGCTGTGGGGAGATGCTTCATAGGAATAAAATGTGCCATCTTGGAAAGGTGGTCTACCACCGTCAAAACTGTAGTGTATCCTGTGTTTGTTCTTGGGTGTTCCACTATGAAGTCTATGGATATCATATGCCAAGGTCTAGGAGGAACTGGTATTGGACGTAAATATCCACTAGGGGAACTATGAGAACTCTTTCCTAGGGCACAAATGGCACAAGAGTCCACATGTTGTTGTAAATCTTTGGACAGTGACGGCCACCAAAATTGTTGTGTAACTAGTTGCATGGTTTTTTGGTAACCAGGATGCCCTGCCAATATGATGTCATGACATAACTGGATGGCTTGTGCTCGTGTTGACTGAGTGGGTAAGAAAAGATGATGATCATAGTGCAACAAACCATCTTTTTGATGAAGGAGTGGCTCGACCATAATCCCGCATCACCACCTAAGTAGGACAGGACAAAAGCTACTTTAGTAGCATCATCAGGGAAGACAGTGGGTCGGGCCATGAAATGCAGGTGCCACTGGTTCATGAAGATATCAAATTTCTGCCTGTCTCAGAGAAAGCGTTCAGGTGGGGCTAAAGGGACCAATACAGGAGTTACCACTTGAATCTGTGTAGGCGTCTGAGGACTTGCACTCACTGATGCTGATGCTTCCCCAAGAGGGGTCAAAGCAAGAGCTAATAAAACAGGTTTTGGTGGTCCGTCTTTTTGTGCTGAGTATGGATAGCTGAGATCTCTTGTTTGAGCATCGCATTCTCCGCCTGGATAGTAGCTAACATAGTAACGATATCCTGAAAAGTGATCTATGGGTCCATTTCGGCCGGGCAACGTGAAAGTAGTGGGCTTTGCGTTCTGTCAATGTGCTGTGGTACACGCTTACCTGTCAAGGTGCACCACGACGTTGCAGAGACGATATGGACCCACCTCCTAGTGCCCTACCTGCTGTCTGGATGTACTACACATCACACAGAATAACTGATAAAGCCTGGGAGGGGGGCCTTCCAGTGATGTCATCCGTCTGATAGTAGTCCTGTTGTCGACCTTTAAGGAAAAAGGAGTGGAGGTTACTACTAGTCACACTGTTGAATTGTCTTCCCACCCGTGATCCTATGATAACACACTAGATGGTTGGCCCAGTACCTTGCGATCAACTGGAAAGCTGCCTATCGATGTGGTGTGTAGTTTAGAGTTCAGTAGGGAAGCAGTAACAGGTGGTTGCTGTAACAAGAACACAATAATATCAGTTCCTACAGTTACACATAACTCACAGAGTATTCTTTCATAGCAATTATGCTTAACTGAGGCCTCACTTTCTTAAACAAACATCACTGGAGCGTAGAACATGTATCAGAAGTTGCTTCACTTCTGTTCAGGATCAGATAAGGGGACTATGCACGTCCTGTGCTGTCATAGTCCACGTTTCTACACAAGAAGGATAACTGGTTTAGGATAAACCAATGTCTAGCAATAACAGTCTCGCTCTTCAATATCCACAAGCATAGTAGAGCATCGGAGCCTTGAACATTTCCTTGCTCAATTGGAAACATTAACTTGTTTCAGAAAGCTGTAATGAAAGACTCACAACACAATCTTACTTGCAACTAAAAGTCTCACACTCAATCTCAATCAATAGAAAGTTGTGATGCACTTTCCACAAGCAATGTCACAGCAGTTCTGGTATTCTGGGTGCGCATCTGCGCGTTACCTGACAACAACTGCTGAATCCAGGACAGAGACTTCCCATTAAGCTGCTCTGTGAGGTGGTGAAGACAGCAACCTCCGACGACAAACACCAAGCCGGGCTTCACCGCTGGAGGGCTGCACAGACCGACATGAGGACGCAGCTCAAAACAGCCAAGACAAAAAAGATAGATTGAGTTAAACATAAGGTAGAGTCCGTCTACCCTTAATCAATTATAGCAACATATTATTTATTTAATCTGAGAAGAAAGCAGCCCGAGGGATATGATAGTTTATACTCACTTCAGCCGAAATGAGTAATTCAGTAACTCATTAGTTTCAGACATATCATAACACACCAATTTTATTTATAAATACAATGCAAAAAGCTGTGGTTTGTAAGTTTGTTATTTCTAAAAATGAAAAAAACTGTGACAATTGTGACCCCAGTGAAGTGACCATAACCAACGCTCTATTGAACATATAGTGACTTAAAATCAAACGACAGGTTATTGGAGTGTCTGAGGATGTCTTGTGTGGTTCTGTTTCAATAATCCAGACCAAGAACCAGATTCTTCTCTGGTGCTTTTTTTAGACTATCCTTAGAAGTTGCTGACGACGTTTCGACCCTGCTTGAAATGGGAGGGTCTCTTCAGGACAGGGGTATCCTGGGGACTAAGGAGCACCTTGGCTCCAGGTGGCAAGCTCAATGGCAGATGTTGGATTATTTCTTCTTTTATCCAATAGTCTGATACCATGTATTTCGATTGATCATCTATTTCATAGTCATTAAAGGACTGCCCGAGGGTGTGTGGTAATATTGTCTTAGTGGGGCAAAACCTTTTGTAGATCATTATGCCGTTTTCTGTGTTCAAAAGCGGCTCGTCGAAGGGTGTAGGTTGGGGTTAGCGATGTTTGATTCAGAAGCCATCAGTTCATTTTCTGATCGGCGAGGCCGGGAGGTACCGACGATATTACCGTGCACCCACGGGCGGTCCTTGAATGATTATGAAATTGATGATCAATTGAAATACATGGTATCAGACTATTGGATAAAAGAAGAAATAATCCAAAATCTGCCATTGTGCTTGCCACCTGGAGCCAAGATGCTCCTTAGTCCCCAGGATACCCCTGTACCTGCTTTTTGCATTGTATTTATGAATAAAATTGGTGTGATATGATATGTCTGAAACTAATGAATAAATGTATTAATCATTTCGGCTGAAGTGAGTATAAACTATCATATCCCTCGGGCTACTTTCTTCTCAGAATAAATAAATAATGTATTGCTATAATTGATTAATGGTAGAAGGACTCTACCTTATGTTTAACTCAATCTATTTTTTTGTCTATGATTAAATCAACGCAAAGTAAAATCTTGTGAAAAAGAATTTTACTTAAGAATGAATTCCTTGTGAACAATTGTTGCTAGGTAACAGCTAAATACACAGTTCACATGGACATATGGGTTGCTCTTGTTTTTCTGAAATACAAAACAGCCAAGAAGCAGCGAACTCAGCACGGAGGTCCTTTTCTTTCGGGAACTTGAGACGCACAGCGTGAATTGATGGCGGGACGTGGTTTACATAGGCCCCGTCCGTACAGCCCATGTCAACGGCGTTGCTAGTAAACAACTAGAATGCTCATTAATTTGTGGACCCGGAAGTGTGTTACCAGGAGTAGTAATGCCACTGCATTACCAACAAGCACCCAGAGTGTGTGCACCAGCAACCAACGATGTTGATGGCAGATGAAGTGGCATGGCACAACCAGGTGGCACAAGGAAACAAAGGAACATTCCCTACCACAACAGAACAGAAGCCCACCCAAAAGCACCTGTCATCCGTGCCACACTCCAGCTGGAGGCACAACATGAGTGCAGTAAGCATTGCGAGGTCAAAACACTATTGGTCCATGACATTCCTTGACTGCTTTGAATAGTTCCTTCATGTGGTTGACCGCAGTGTTGATGCGGGCTGTGATGGCTGCTTTCTTGGCTTCTTTGATGGTGCAGGTGGTAGCTGTTGAGGGCTGCTTTGTGAGCAGCTCTGTTGGAGGGGTTGCTTGTGGCCTGCCAGGGTTTCTCAAATTGGTAGCAGTTGCGCTTTGTGGTTCTGAGCTCTGGGGTGTATCAGCTGTCTTGTTTTGAGTTTTTTTAAGGTATTTGCTGGTTACAGCGGGGCGACTTTGTCGGTGCATTTTGTGATCCACGGAGAGAATTTCTAGAAGGCCTGCCCCAGGTCTGATGAAGCTTCAGGTTGCGTGGTGCTTAGGGATTGTGTCCACTGTTTCTCGGTTACCTTGCCCCAGCTGCGATGGGAGGAGCTGTGATGATTGGAGACGTTGTGTTGAGCATCAGTGATTGTGAAGTGGACGATGGTGTGGTTGGTCCAGGTGAGCTCTGTAACATGGCTGAGTTTGATTCTGTCGCTGGAGGTGAAGATGGAGTCTAGTGTGTGCCCGGCTTTGTGCGTTGGCTCGGTGACAAGTTAGGTATGGCCAATGCTGTTCAGGTTTTCCAGGAGGGAGGTGGGGTTGGTGTTACTGGGGTCGTCGATGTGGTAATTGAGGTTGCCGAGTAGGACGTAGTCAATGACCAGGGAAGCGATGAGGTTGGAGATGGTGTTGCAGAAGACCAGTCGGGGTCCTGGGGGGTCTGTCAATAAGGGTGCCTCTTAATGTGGTCTTGGCATCAGACTGTAGTTGGAAGTTTAGGTGTTCCAAGAGAGGTGTAGGGTCGTTATTGGTGATGGTGCGACGGATGGCTTTCTTGAAGATGATGGGGATGCTCCCGCCATCCTTGTTGGTGCAGTCTCGGTGTAGCATCTTGTAGCTGTCTGGTGTTGCGGTGGCGATATCGGGGTTTGAGGAGAGGTTGAGTCAGTTTTCGGTGAGGAATGCAACATCAGGGAGAGGAGGTGATGGTGTCCTAGGTTTTCGTGGCATGTTTGCAGGCAGACCAGACTTTGAGCAGAATGCATTGGAGCGGTTCCGGGTCATTTTTAGGTCGAGCCTCGAGTAGCGCAAGCGCTGCTCTGCGAGACTTTATGTAAGGGGCTTTTGAAAGCTGACCACACGCTCGTGCACAATGGCCTTTTCCCTGCGGTTACCCACAGGGCCGCCATCTGTTTGCAATTATCGTGCCCAGACGCGGGGACGATAATTGAAAACACATGGCCATTGTGCACGAGCGTGTGGTCAGCTCAGCAGGCTGCCGCGCTCGCTCGCTCGCCCCCGCTCCTCTCTTCCCCGCTCCTCTCTTATTTCAGTTCACAGGCTTTACCTTTTAGTGCCGTCATTTCACCGATCTCCCTCAGCGAGGCCGCCCCTCTCCTCTGCAGTTCGGCCACAAAGTCGTTTTGGGCCCAGTTACAGTTGCGTGGCTTCTCAGCTCGCATCTAGGATCCGTCAGCTTCTGGACCGGGATTTCGCTCCGCCGCACAGCCACGGTGACTACAGTGCCCCGGCTCCCTCAGGTAGGCGAGTCTGTGAACTCCAGGCGGGCTGCACTTATTGGTCACCCGGTCTTCGCCTCTTGCATCTCACGCAGTAGCGAGTTTGTTAATGGCAGGGCAGGGTCGGCAAGGATGGCGTCTCAATATTGGCCGAAATCGGAGCCGTTGAGTGTTTACCTGCCAGGCGGCTCAATTTAATCTTCAATCGCTTCTCCTCTTCTTGGGTGGCCAACCATTGGCGGCTCGCTGCCTGCAGTAGTCCTGGCAGTCAGCGCCGGTCTCTGCACCTCGGTGCCTTTGTGTTGGTGTTTGACTCGGGGTTATGCCTCCTGACCACCCCGGCTGCAATCGGTGAGGTCGCCTACCAGGTCTACCGCGGGAGTCTCGGTGGTTTCACTTTCGAGGCTCAGCTAGCCGTAGACTCTGCCATTTTCTTTGCCGCTTCACACTCGTACCGTCCCATTTTAGATGCCTTTGGTCTGTGTTTCGGCCGGTTTGAGGAGCTGAAGATGCAGCCTGTGGCACCACAGATTGATGTTGTGGTGTAATTCGGGTTTGGAGTCGGATTGTAGGCGGATTATGGCAGGATTACGGGTGAGGGTTACGGAGCCGCACTAGTGGACGACCATTCCCTTCGGCTGCTGGCCACGCCCCCCCGAATAGCACTCGTTACTTAGCATGCGTTTAGTACGCATGCCATTACAACGCGGTCGTTAGAACGACCGCGTTGTTAGTTCGCATACCTTTACTACGCAATTCGGAACAACGAATTGCAGTAGGGGCGCTGGATGTTGGAATAGTATAATTTACTATTCCAACTCCAGTCTTTGCGGACACTAGGGAAGGTGTTGGATTTTAAATCCAACACCTTCTCCCCCCTAACGCAAGTCGTTGTTCCGACTTGCGTAGTAAATGTATGCGAACTAACAACACAGTCGTTGTAACGACCGCGTTGTAATAGCATGCGAAGTATCGCATGCGAAGTAAGCGCGGTTTACCCCCCCCCTGTATGCCACTCTTGGCCGTAACCTGTGTACTTCCCTGTAACAGTCTACCAGTTAAATGAAACTGTGATGGCAAGTGAACTTGTCAAGCATGGAATATACCTTCTAACGGGAGGCAGAGTTGCTGTTCACTGTGGGGTAGAAGAAAGTATCAGCACCTCTTAATAATTAGTTCTATTGCACGATTTGTTGGTTGTGCATCCAGTCGCAGACCGATGTGTCAACTGAGGATTTTACCATGTAGGTTGACAGCTTTGCCTGCCAGGTTATGGCAGCCTGCAGCAGGGACCAAAAGTAACAAGCATTGGCATAGCCAATAGGTCTCGCCTTTGGGACCTTATAAGTGTTTAGCCATGCAACAGTTAATGTTGTTGCAGTAAGGATATTATGCTGCATAACTAAATACTTATAAGGTCCCAAAGGCGAGACCTATTGGCTATGCCAATGCTTGTTGGACTTCTGTGCGGGATAGATGCCCAGTACAGGCTGGCGGTCCTGTGTTGCAGGAAGAGTGGCAGTGGCGGCAGATGAAGGGTCCTTTGGTCAACCACAGGGAGGCAGCACAGCTGGAGTCGGTATGGTATCTGGGGTCCAAGGCCAAGAGCTCTTTGGCGGTGTAGTGGCAGGTGGTGGGAGGGCCAGGTGTCCTGATGCTGGGCGCGGTCCAGGCGTGGATTGGTGCAGACAGACTTGCCTTTGGTGTGACTTCGGCGCGCCAACGGCGTGCCGTCGGTGCACGGCCTCCATAAGTAGACCTGGAAGGGGCTGGCAGGAGGGTGGGAGCGGGGAGCGGGAGAGATGGCGGGAGAAACCGATGTCACAAAAAAAAACTGCAAATGCAGATGTGGAAAAAAATAGCGTTACAAATAAAGAAGTAACTAGAATAAAAGTGCAAGGCAAGATAACCAATAAAGAGACAATTACGGGCAGTCAGGTGACCAGAATAAGGGCAAGGCAAAAACAAACCCAAAAGAAACAATTCCAGGCAGTTAGGTCACTTCCCCAAACTGGTATCAAACCAGGGGCTCAGGGCCTGCGGCGCAGTCACTGTACCAGGGAGCCAGGCAGAGAGTGAGCAGGAGTGGGAGAGTGATGATCAGGACCGTGGAGGTAAAGGACTGCTTATAGGGGCCATGCAGCGGCCTCCATAAGTAGTCATGGGAGCTGGGAGGGGACGGTTGGAGGTGTGAGGGTGGGAGCGGGAAGCAGGAGACTTGAAGGGAGAAAACGGCATCCAATGGAAAACAGCAAATGCAGATGAGAAAAGAAAAGCGTTACAAATAAAGGAGCAACTAGAATAAAAGGGCAAGGCAAGACAACCAATAAAGAAACAATTATAGGCAGTCAGGTGACTAGAAAAAGGGCAAGGCAAAAACAAACCAAAAAGAAACAATTCCAGGCAGTCAGGTCAGGTCCCCACAGCGGGATAGAACCGGGGGCTCAGGGCCTGCGGCGCAGTCATTGTTTCAGGGAGCCAGGCAGAGAGGGACTGGCAGTGGGAGAGCGGCTATCAGGACCACGGAGGCCAAGGGCTGCTCCCTACATGCCAAAAAGCTCCAGCATCTTTAAGTCTACCAACCATCTCTAAATCAGCCCAAGCTTTTTCTTTTAGTTCTTTTTTCCTAATTTTCAAAATCTGATTATAATTGAATCAGGCTTGTCTAATTTCAATACATGATCTCGACTCCCTCTTAAGGGCCTTTAAATGTTGTTTATGAGCTGTTAGAAAATGGCCCTCTCTAAAGGGTCACCCCAAACGTTTTGCCTTCCTTCTCCTCTTTTTCTGACCTTTTTTTGTTGGTTTTAGGACTCTCAGCACTTTACCACTGCTGACCAGTGCTAAAGTGCATGCATGTGCTCTCTCCTCTAAACATGGTATAACTGGTTTACAGCTGTTTGGCATATTTGATTCACTTGTAAATCCCTTGCAAAGTGGTATACCATATACCCATAGTCTGTAAATTAAATGCTACTAGTGGGCCTGCAGCACTGATTGTGCCACCCACAGGAGTAGCCTTTCAAACCTGTCAAAGGCCTGCCACTGCCGTGCCTGGGTGTGCAGTTTACTGCCACTTTGACTTGTCAATAAAAACTACTTGCCAACGTTGAAACTACACTTTTATTACACATAAGTCACCCCTAAGGTAGACCCTAGGTAGCCCTAAGGGCAGGGTGCTGAGTAAATGAAAGGTAGGACGTGTACTGGTATGGTTTGCATGTCCTGGTAGTGACAAACAGCCTATTTTGTTTTTCACTACTGTGAGGCCTACTCCTATCATAGGTTAGCATTGGGAATTCCTTATATACACTTTTAACCTGTAATTCCTGATCAGAGAGGAGTAGCTTTTCATGTATCATATGTTTTGGAATAGTAATGACAAATTCTCCTTACTGGTAAAGTTGGATTTAACATTACTGTTTTAGAAAAGCCACTTTTAGACATTTCTCTGTGCTTATAACTCCGTGTGCTTTGCAGCCAGTCTCCAATACATGTCTGAGCTGTGTGACAACTACACTTTTTGCATTCCCTCCAGCCACAAACACAGGAAGTTGAGGCTCATCTGCATTCTGAGCACTCAGCTGCATTCATCTGCATTCTGATGGGTCTTCCTGGGCAGGGAGGAATGGGAGGGGCTGACACTTCAAAAGGTAGTGTCCTGTCCACACACAAAACACAGATTTACCCCCCACAGATAGCCTGGCACACGGGACTGGATTGAAAGGGATCCTTGTGCACTTCAGAGAGCTGCTTTGAAGTCAAAGGCACTTTTGGGTATAAGTACTGGGTCTCTGAACCCCTAAAATTAGACACTACTGGGCTTGTAACTGAAGCTCTACCAGAAGAACTGCTGTGCTGCTTAAAGGAATCAACTGGACTGCTGATTTGGAAGGCCTGCTTTTCTGTTTGGTGCCCTGCTTCCTGCTACTCTCTGACTCTGCTGAAGGAGAGCTGGGGCCATATTACAAATGGTGGCCCAGGGGCGCAATGGGAGTTTGCGCCCGCTTTGCGCGCCCCTAGGCACTTTGGTAGTATAGAAGGGGGCGCAGACGCTTGTGCATCCCATTCTATAATACTGATAAAGCTGGCGCACTTAATGCGCCAGCGCTACCTTCAGAGGGTGTTCCCTCATTTGCATAGGGGCATGCCCCATGCAAATGAGGGAATTCCTTTGACTCTGCGCTAGTGCCATATTAGAGACACGGGCGCAGAGTCAAAGAAGCCCGCAGGAGGCGCACTGACAGTGCGCCATTTAAAAGGTGTCGCATCTACCTGATTATGGGAGTAAAATCGGCACATCGCCTCAGAACGAGTGCTTTGCCTCCAGAGACCAATGCATGGGACAGCGTATCACCACCGCTGCAGCTTGGTGAGAGCATGGCAGAATTCGGCGCATCGCTCAACGCCTCTCGACTCCGGCACCAGTCTTCAGAAATGACGCATCACCTTCACTGCATGGAGAAGATCAACGCACCCTGCACCTGCAGGCCTTGACATTGACGCGCCTCATTGTTTGCGACCCGGAAGGTACTATGTTCACTGGGTCCTGCGTGGGTCCTGCAACCTGCTGGCACTCTATTGTGGTCAGCCCGAACTTTGACTTTGCCCTGGTCTAGCACGACCTAATGTAATCTTTATAGCACTACTTGCTTCTAAGCACTTTACTCCATTTATTCCTTTAAAATTCAATATCTCAACTTCTATACATTGGGGGCCTCATTTATGAAAGCTGTTGCATCGCTGCGTGAAAACAGCAATGCGACAGTTTGTCATGCGACAGCGATTCGACTGATGCAAGCCCCATGTGAGGCAGGTGTAAGAAATTGACGCAGTAGCGTCCTAGAAGTGGCGCAGTGAAATCTGATAGATTTCATTACGTCACTTCTACAAGGCTTTTTGTGGGGGAATGCCCACCCTGCATACATTATACCTGATACAGGTATAATGTAGCGCAGGGCTTTACAAAGTGATGCATCTGCTTAGATGCGTCACTTTGTAAATAGGGCGGAACGTGGTGCATTTTTTATGCTGCCAGTGCATCACAAAAAGTGACGCAACGGCGGCGTAAAAGTGTTGTAAGGCCTCATAAATAAGGCCCTGGATATTTTTCGTTTTGGTCTTGTTTTGTTCAGAATATATTAATCTATTTTACTAAACCTGTGTGGAGTCTTTTTGTGGTGTATTCATTGTGTTAATGTGTGTTGTACAAATACTTTATACCATTCCTCTTTAGATAAGCCTGGCTGATCTGTGCCAAGCTACCAAAGGGTGAGCACAGGTTATCTTTTAGTGTGTATCTAGCTTACCCTGACTAGAGTGGTGGTTCCTGCCTGGCCTGGGTGCATACCTCAGCCAACCAGGAATCCCATTTCTAGTATGAGCCATAAAACAATCTTGATTAAACCATGCTCTCCTTTTATCAGTCCACCATGTTTTGGTGAGATGCTAAACCAAGAATAATGTAATGAATCTTGATTACTTGTCTAAAAGCAAACCTTGTGTAGGAAATGACCATCTTTTGTGTGATGTCCCTCTGACGGTTTTTCTCTCTGTTTTGTTAGATTTAGCACTTTGTGCAATATATCCCCGCTAACATGAGTCATGTTCCTGTGCTCTCACTTTAAACATGCTTGAATTGACTTACCCATAAATGCCATATTTAACTTTACTGTAAGACTATAGTACATGGTGCAGAAAATATGCCAATTTGCTACAGCAACAAATGATGGATGGAATGCTGACTAAATCAAACATTCAACCCTAGTCAAGAGACCTGGGTTAAATCCATCGTTCTTTTGCTCACTACGCCACCCAGTTTGAACCCAGCCATATGCAAATCAGTCTTGACCCTGCTTCTCATGGGAACAGTTCAGCCCGAACTGCTAAGCCAAGTCCTCCCTGGACCTGAAACAAGCATCCTGAGACTGGTATCAGGCTAACACCCCTCATCAGCCAGGCTAGCTTGAATCCAGTGGCACAGCGAGCAGGGGACCCACATCTGGGCATACCCATGCCTCTTAGGGCGAAAAGTGCTACAGCAACAAAATTATGGATGGAATGCTGAGTAAATCAAACATTCACCCCAGTCAAGAGAGCCGGGTTAAATCCAACACACTTTTGCTTACTACGCCACCCCAGTTTGGACCCAGCCAATTGCAAATCAGTCTTGAGCCTGCTCCTCCTGGGAACAGTCCAGCCCGAACTGCCAAGCCGGATCCTCACTGGACCGGAAACAAGCATCCTGGGACCAGTTTTTGGGTGCAGCGAGCAAGGGACCCACGTCTGGATATACCCATCCCACTTAGGGGGAAAAGTGCTACAGCAATAAATAATGGACGGAATGCTGAGTAAATCAAACATTCGCCCCCAGTCAAGCGATCCTAGTTAAATCCATTGCATTTTTGCTCACTACGCCACCCCAGTTTGGACCTAGCCATCTGCAAATTAGTCTTGACACTGCACCTCATGGAAACAGTCCAGCCCGAACTGCCAAGCCGGATCCTCACTGGACCGGAAACAAGTATCATGGAACTGGTTTCATGCTTTCACCCCTCATCAGCCAGGCTAGCTTGAATCCTGTGACAGAGCGAGCAAGGGACCCACGTCTGGGCATAGCCATCCCACTTCGGGCGAAAAGTGCTACAGCAACAAATGATGGAGGGAATGCTGAGTAATTCAAACATTCACCCCCAGTCAAGAGATCTGGGTTAAATCCATCACTCTTTTGCTCACTACGCCAGCCCAGTTTGGACCCAGCCATATGCAAATCAGTCTTGACCCTGCTCCTCATGGGAACAGTCCAGCCCGAACTGCAAAGCGGGATCTTCACTGGACCGGAAACAAGCATCCTGGGGCCGGTTTTGGGGTTTCACCCTTCATCAGCAAGGCTAGGCTAGCTTGAATCCAGTGGCACAGCGAGCAAGGGACCAACGTCTGGGCATACCCATCGTACTTAGGGCGAAAAGTGCAACAACAACAAATGATGGACGGAATGCTGAGTAAATCAAACATTCACCCCCAGTCACAGATCTGGGTTAAATCCATTGTTTTTTTGTTTTTTTCATACCACGACATTCCAGTTTAGAGCCAGCCATGTGCAAATCAGTCTTGACCCTGCTGCCCATGGGAACAGTCCAGCCCAAACTGCCAGGGCTTGTCCTCCCTGGACCAGAAACACGCATCCTGGGACCGGTTTCGGGAGAGTGGAACTGAGTCGCCGCTGATGCCGGAAGCCCTGTTTGACTCTCAGGCTTCAGGAGCCAAAGGCCAGCCACCGTGTATGACATGGATGCAACCGCTGGCTCCGAATCCCTATCTTCAACGCGTCTGGAAGGTGCTTGCTGCAGAAGACGAGAAGTTGCTGTGCCAATCTACCTCACCCATCTCATTCCATGAATGCTGCCCCAAGGCTGTCACAGCCCAAGAGGGTAAATGCCGCCGAGGGGCGGGAGCCCGAACCACATATGCTACAGAGCTATAGCTTTCCAGAAAGTAAAATAGACGCTATGCGTGTACATTAGTTAGACAAGTAACTGGTGCACACAGATGAGCCCGCTGAGCATGGTTGATAGATTTCCTAGAGGGGTCAAAGGCATTAAACTGAGTTGCACATTTGACTATTGAGAGTTTTTGTGCTGCTGTCTGCACCTGTGCCTGATCAATGCTTAAGCCATGGTATATTTGGGATAATAAATATAGGATTCTGACCTTAGTACAGAGAGAGAGGACACTGGTAAGGGGGGATGTAGCGCCTCTCTTTTAAGCACAACTTAGATTAGAACTCTGTATCACTTGCTCATTGAATTGTGTAGAATTTAGTTCCGCTGTGAGATCACAGTGCTTTCTTTTATATAATATTGGGCTAGACAATAAGTTATTGTGTCTGATGGTTGCCTGTTGAATTCTGAACTCTTGTCCTCCACACTTCCTCCCTCAAACTTCGTTGACTGCTCGCTGTCGCCAGCCTCAGAGTTAAGTGCAGAAAGACATGCACTTGGCCCAGTTTACAGAGCTACAGTAGAACGGATCCCAGAAACTAGCTGCAAATCTTTGGGGCCGAGTAGCCCCATCTGTCCCATGGGCCCTGAGTGGGGTTTATGTGTGCATGACGCAAGCACCTTCCGAATCAAAAAAAGACAATGAATGATTGACGGGAGGAGGGAGAGAGGAAACATCCTAGGTTTAAGTCAGATACTTGGGGAATTTTCTTACACACCCCTAAGAGAGCATCAGATTTCTTTTCTGATGCTCCTGTGGGATTTTGTATTCAAGCACCAAGACATGCTGACAGGAAGCGCCACAAATAGGTGCTGACAAGAAGCACAAGTTGGCCAGCCTGTGCCAGCCAGAGCTTTGGGCAGGCCTGGCACCACTACAGAGGAGAGAGGTCAGGAGTTGTCAAAGGATTGTTAAGGTAGCAGATTCGTTATGCTAAAGTAATAAAAGTGGTGGCATGAAAGTGGGGCTGTTGACAAACATTTTAAGTGTTTGAATATCTCTAACATGTAAGTGGTGATACTGGTCAGTGTGTGAATGTATTTAAAACACAGACATACATATTTCAAACACGAAAAAATGAGGGCCTACTCTGAACAAAATAGCTGAAAGGAAACCTCGCAAAGGTTGTAAAAGGCGTGTTGCTTTTGTTAGTGTAACCCTCACCCTCCAGTGTTCCTCTAGGTGGCATGCTTCATCATAGGGTTCCTCCCATTCCGCTGAGAAAAGGGGCGTGCTGCTACCAGTGGAGACACAGAGCACTTAAATGGTAAATACCCATAGATAGATGGAATAGGAGTTGTGAGGTTTCCCTACAGCTAGTTGGTTCATAGTAGGTCCTCTTTTTATCGTGTTTACATAGTCAGGAGAACGGGCCCTACTAGGAATTCCTCTACTCTTTCTCTTTGTTTTGGTACATTCATATTTTATACACTAAAAACAGATGTGATCTGTCAGCGCGCAGCCTCGTGTCTCATTTACTCCATGTTATGCACCAACAAGTGGACAGGGAGCGGTGTAGTCCCTACCAGACCGCAGGATCCGTCTCACTAATCAATATATTTTACACATGTAATATTGGGTAGAAAGCATTTCCTCTTAAAGAACGCCAGACAAAGAATGAAGTTTTAATGATTTACTTAAAGAATATCAGTTACAGAAATGTGTAAACTGGGCAATCAATCAATTAATCCAATAAGCCTATAAATCATAACAGTACAGCAAAGAACTCAGTAAAGTTCTCTTAAAACACCTGAATAGATTTGCCTTCTAAGAATAGGGAAAGGGTCCTCCTGTTCATGGAGGAATCACATCTTCTTATAGGTGGTCTTTAAACAAAGGAGTTCATAATTCACTACATGCGTACATGGCTCACAGGTTCTTCGCCAATAAGAAGCAAACGAAAAGAAACATTTACTACAAAATACAATTAGATCTTTTCTCACTGTTCTACCACATTAGACTGATGTGTTCCCAGAGTCTGTACATGTGACATGACTTGTTATATAGTATATTGTCCAGTCTGAGACAGTTAGGTTGGGAAAGTACAATTTGTTAGTTGTGGCTGGGAAAGTATTAGTCTCTTCATACCAAAGCCTAATCTCCTTTATTACAGCAAAATAATAGCAACAGCAATGATCACGTGACATACTACAGTGTTGCATCCAAGATGGAAGACCGAACAACGTTGGCCTAAATTAGTGAAAGCTTGATTTCTTGTGTGTTATACACTACAAAGTGAAAAACAGATCCCTCAACCCCCCCCGATAATTTCTAAATCATAATATTCATTGAGTTAATCACTACAAGACAGTCATCATCAGTATGGGATTCTTCTACTTGGACCCTTCCAACTCTTTTATATGGTCATAAAATTCACTCTGCATCTCCGCTTGTTTGACTTCTGCTCTCTTCCTTTTTCTTCCACTCTTTGCTGACAGCTTCTTTTTCCGAAAATGTCATGTGATCAAATTCTCTTGCAAAGTTTTAGAAAGAAAAACACACATGCAGCGCCAATTAGTATGACTAAGAGACGGGTCAAAAGCAATTTAAATATTCCTCTGCCTATTCCTTCCAGCCATTCACCTATTTTGGCAAATCTCTGTGCAATAGACCCGAATCCAGAGCCTATTCCTTCCCAGGCATCTGTCTCTTCCAATTCAGTTAGTTCATGGGTGATATTAGTGATATTGGCAATGTAGCTGTTAGTCTGGTTATCTATTTTTGGGATGTACGCACAACGGGCCTGATTCACAGAACTAACTTACGTCAAAATCCTAAACTTACAACAATTTTGGTATTCACAGAATGAACTTACACTTTGGGTATTCACAGAATGAATTTACAACAATTTTGGTATTCACAGAATGAACTTACACATTTGGGTATTCACAGAATGAACTTACAACAATTTTGGTATTCATAGAATGAACTTACACATTTGGGTATTCACAGAATGAACTTACAACAATTTTGGTATTCACAGAATGAACTTACTCATCCTAACTTTATGTCCGCCACTGGGCCGGAAATTCCGGCCCGAGTGCGGACATAAGGTTAGGATGAGTAAGTTAATTCTGTGAATACCCAAATGTGTAAGTTCATTCTGTGAATACCCAAATGTGTAAGTTCATTCTGTGAATACCCAAATTGGTGTAAGTTCATTCTGTGAATACCCAAATGTGTAAGTTCATTCTGTGAATACCAAAATTGTTGTAAGGTCATTCTGTGAATTCCCAAATGTGTAAGTTCATTCTGTGAATTCCAAAATTGTTGTAAGTTTAGGATTTTGACGTAAGTTAGTTCTGTGAATCAGGCCCGGTATTCCTCGCATGAATTGCTTTGCAAGATCCACCTTCCTTTACAAGAAGCATGTTTAAGGCAAGGCGGTTCTGTATGAACAAGGCTCTCATTGCAAGCAGTTCTATATTAATGACAGTAAAGGTGCCTGCAGTGTCAGTGGCAAGTCTATCTACTAGGATTGACAGCTCTCCAATTCTAACATTGTTCACAGACACGCACACTGAGAGTATTTGTACTCCGAAGATATCACTTATTATTTGCTTGAAACTGCGTTTGCTCCGTCTTATGTATCAGTCAAGTTTGCGATCAATGTGATGGATTTTATTGAAAGCTAAAGCTGTATAGCAACTATCTATCCAGTTGTGTGGTAGCTAAAAATAAGTGAACTTACCACGAACATAGTATATGCCTTTAATACTTACCTCAAATTCAGCAAAAGCTCTATCCTTGACTAAATAGCTATGTTCACCTTCACCCCATCCTACATCTTCTATGGTCTCATTCGCTTCTTGTCTTTGTACCTATCATACATAAGATTCCCTTTTTTGAAAGATCAACACTCAACCTTCTAAACCCCCCCTGTTCCTTTCCTCTGGTTCCTTTATGTTTCACCCAATCACTTCCCTCCTCTTCATCTTGTTTTATTCTTTCATTTAATTAATCTACAAAGATTCTCTCATCCTCACTAGTCTTGCAGTTTAGGTCATGTGTGCCTTGGTTATTGAAATTTGAGTTAATTAAGGGAGAAAAGAATTTCATCAAATACTCATGCTGATACATTCGCTTGAAAGCTTTAGAAAATGTTAGGCAAGCTTAGTTACCCAAACATACATGTTTTTTCCCTTTACAAATTGTACATTTTCTTATCGGCATTCATAATTCGTATAGAACAATTTAATCGCATGCTGCTGATAAAACAAATGAAGGAAAAGGCAGCATGAGAAAGCATATGACAGAGGTAAGTGATAATACGCCACTCCTTCGGCAGAAGTTGAAAGATCGGAATAGACAAAGCAATTTTCAATCTGCATTATTATAACATATTCAGCGAACATCTAATTACATACATTATAGCTATAAACACTCTCAGAAGAAGGGCGTGTGAAAATCTACCCACATGCATTTCTTTATTAGTTATAGGTTTGCCAGTTTGATTAATTTGCTGGTGTGAAACATTTCCCTACAGCAGATAGACATCTAACATCCACCCAACTACGGAAACTACCGACACTACTAGGAGAATTTTGCAGTGTTGCTGTACCATGTTAGCTAGCATCAGATCAGGTGAAGAGATTATACTTCAGTTAAGAAAAATAATCCTTCTAAATCTGCATCATGGTCTAAACCCTATCTCGAAATCTATAATGATTTTTATTCTACATCTGCTGGATACCTAAGGGCCCTGTAGCCCTCTGACCGCTAGCAGAAACATCTTTCAGTCCTTTCATCTTTTGTCAACAGTGTCTGTGTAAATTGAACCTTCTAGTCTGTGACTGACTCATGGAGGTTTGTCAACATTCGTCAGACAATCATCAGATTCCCAGTTGGGACTTGAATGCTTGCAATTTGCCTTTCTCTCCCTTTTGGGCCATTTAGGGGTAATCGAGTCAAAGTCCTCATCACTGGCATTTTGGAGTTCTTGTTGTTCTAGTTCCTCTAAATGGTTTACTTACCTAATTTTCTCTGGTCTCTTAACTCTTGTTAACAGCTTCTTTCATCTAGTCCTAGTCTTCATCCTGTTGCACTTGTACTCTTAACATACTTGTGATTATGGGTTTGGAAGATGTTAGTCCGTTTTTTGATACTGAACTTTCCCTGTCAATTCTGGAATCTGATCAAGAGACACTTCTCCCAGGCAGATTAGTTTCTGCTTTCCACAAGTTCTTGCTCTCTCTGCAGATGCGTTGCCTCAGTCTAGAGTCTTGATTGTCGGCTACAACTGAGGAATCTGTGCTGCCATTCTCCTGCTCTGGAAGGCTGGGAAGTCTCAGACTGGCCCTCCTCTTTGGATGCCTCGGAAACCTCAAACCTGGGTGGACTCAAGAATGAATGTTGGCTCCGCTTCTCCCTCTGTTTATCTCACTTGCTTGGTAAGGGAGGAATGTATCCAGTTCAGTAATCCAACACACTTTACGGCTGTGTTAGTTATCAAAATTATTTGATGTGGGCCCCTTCAGCGTTCCTCCAGGCATGACTTGCAGATGTGTTTCTTGACATGCACCCAAACACCAAGCTTCAATCATGGCTTGGAGCTTCTTGCACAGATGTAGTTGAAACATCAACCTGGTGAGAGATAGAAGGTACCATATTAGACAATCCCTTGCAGGACTCGAGAACCAGGTCATCTGTGATATTCACAAGAAGGGATTATCATGGCTTTCCCCATCAGATCCCCATGAGGAGATAATCCTGTTCTCTTGCATGGAGTGCTCCAAATGCTCATCAGTACCAAAGAAAGTGGGTCACACCATTTGAGGGATGCTGAGGCACAGGCCTACCTTAGGGGTGACTTATATGTGTCATGCCACTCACCTGGCTCTTGTCTGCAGAGACGATGCTGGACCTCCTATCTCTCCTAGGGTGGCCTCTGATCAGAGAACGGTGAACCAACTGCTGCCCAAGAAGGAAAGGGGGGTAGGACAAAATAACTAGAGAGACTGGCGTGCCTTTGAGCTCAGCCACCATCTTCTTGGAGCCGTACGTATGTCTCTTCTTAGTCCTGGAGAGCATCGGCGTGATGTATTCGTAATGTAGTGCGCGGTGAGTTGTACTGCAAATACAAGTAGAGAGGTTATTCAACAAATGAGTAGTCATTAAATATTCCCACCCGCCTTTGACATGTGTTCTAACAGTCACTTACATGACAATGAATCTATTGCTGCATAGACTTCCAATAATCAAATGTTACCATTGGAGTTGCAGCACTCCCGGCAGAAGCTATATTGTGTTTTCACTTCACACAATAGGTACACCTTGTTTGTGCAACACTAGGCACAAGGTGCACAAGAATGTGCTTTTGGATTCACAGACTACAGCACAATAAAGGATGGCACATAAGAATGCCACTGGGTGATAATACCAAGGCCTCGGTATGCGTGTTAAATAATACCCACACTGTCTCAATGTTCAAGTGTTGTCCTGTTTTCTGATTTTGTCATAAAAACAAGTCTTTTGTTGATACGTTTTACATTAGTACACTAACCCTAAGGATGGTACGTAAGCATGCTTTCTCCTTTTAGGTGCGGCGTTGCAGAGTTGGTGTTTGCTGTGTTGCTGGATTTTCAGGGGAGAAGATGTCGACAGCGGAAGAAGCTCAGCCGGGTCACAGAGACGTTCAGGTGAGTGGGATCACTGAAGAAGATCTGTCGTCTTCAAGCAATGGGTAAGCAAGCTCTGCCGCATGGTTTGAGCGTGGTATAAATACTTTTCCCGAATCCTGATGAGTCTGCCCAAATATCCCCATAGTCATGTGCCTATGAGTCAATCCAAATACCCCATAGTAATGTGCCTATAAGTACGCCCAAATATCATCATGATGAGTCAGCCTGAAAGCCCTAGAGGATGTTAATGTTTGTATTTTGGTGTTTCATGACTCGGTGGCTAGGGCCCCAGGGGATAATTAATTACCATCCCAAGAACGTTGTCAAGCCTAAAGGGCAATGAGCCCCCCACACACAAGGAATATGAGGAGTGAGAACACAAAGAGGCCAAGGTCATGACAGTTCCCCCCGCAAAGAAGGGCTTACTGGGTGTGGTTTGTCGGGATGGCATGCATGAAAGAGGCAAACCAGACGGGGGCATGCACATTGGCAGCTGGTTCCCATGACTAATTGTCTGGACCATACCCTTTCTAGTCTGTGAAGTAATATAAATGCCCTTTCACTCTTTTGGCATCAAGGATCTGTTGAACCTTGATTTCCAGCTGTCCATTGATACTTATAGGAGGGAGTGGAGGTGCTGGGCGGGTCTGGGCACAGTAGGGTTTTAGGAGGTTCACATGGAATACTGGATGGACAGGCAAGTCATCGGGTAATAGGAGGTGTACGGCCACAGGATTGATTATACTGTCCACAGGGAAGGGGCCCACATATCTAAGTTGTAACTTACATTGTCTCTGGAGCCATAGATGTCTTGTGGAGAGCCAAACCAGATAACCTTTCTTATGATTAGGGGTGTGTATATGATATTTATTGGCCTGCTAGGTGATGTCTGCTTTTGCGAGATGTTTGAGTGCTTCTTGCTGCTGTAGGGACAAATGCGTTATTAATTCCTGTACAGTGGGTACAGGCCCAGACTGGCTTGCAAAATCCTCAGGTAGCATATGTGGGTTCATACCAGTTACACAATAAAAGAGCGATACCCGGTAGTGGTGTGACTGGAATTATTCTAGGCAAATTCTGCCAACAGTAGTAAGGTCTCCCATGCAGTGGGATTGGTTGTCAATAAACACCTCAGGGTTTGCTCCAGGGCCTGATTTCATCGTTCTGTCTGCCCATCAGTTTGTGGGTGGTAGGCAGATGAGAGACAAGCGTCAATGTCCAAAGTAGTGCACAGTTTGCACCAAAATTGGGAAACAAATTGTCAGCCTCTGTCTGATACAATGACTGAGGGGAGTGTATGCAAACACATTATGTGTTGAACGAACAAAAGGGAGAGGCTCTTGGCAGTTGGTATCTGTTTTAAGGCGTAAATGCACAAAGGAGGACACTGTTCCTAAGGAGGTATGCAAAGTATTGCTATCTCCTGAGAAGAAAAAGAAAAAGAGAAAAGGGGCAGAGAGGGGAAATAAGTAAAGTTAATAGATAAATAAACTAGGCCTTGGACTCCCAAAGTGTAAGGGAAGAACAAGTCTGTTCCTTGTTGCCCTCACACACCCCGAAGGATGTCATGCTTCATCATCAGGCGGTTGCTCCTCGTTGGGCCGGCGCTGCAATGCCCAACGGGTCCCCGAAGGGTCACTTTGTCGGAGATCTTCTGCGGACCGCCGTTTGGTGCATGCGAGAGTGTGGAGGGAGTCCTAAATGAGGAAAGTGCAAGTGTGTGTAGTGATTAAAAATGACTAAGGGTTACAAAAGATCTAATTTTAATAAGACGGAACCCGTGTCAAAATAAAAAACCCGTAGGTTAAATGTTACCTATGAGGCATAATGTGCCTGGGTAAATCAAAAAGGTCAAGGTCAACATGTTTCGCGCCTCTGTTGTCCCATAGGATCCGTGGCGCTTCTTCAGGACCAGGTGTGTATAGTGGTGTTATGTGGTGCACGTGAGGAGTCAAAGTGCACAGAGGATCAAGAAATTTAAGCACGTGGAAGGTGGTCACCCTCCACGGTATTCAGGGCAGGCCCAACCTAGAGGCTAGTACCGGTGGGCTACAACTAAATAGTTGAAACTGCTACCTGATAAGAAGCCTAGAGAAGAAAAAAGGGAAGAAAGGAAAAAAGGAAACATGAAAAATACAAAAGTGCGTACATCAGTATAGGTCAAACGGCTCAATGGCAGCACACTGATGTACGAGATATTACCAATAAACAAAGAGAGTAGCATAGTAGACATGACAGTCCATTAAAAACACGGGAGTGTGGTTGCACATCCTGGTATGGATCCTCGGTCAGAAGGTGAGTGGTGGTCAGCGCGCTGCCCAGAGCCACTCACGAGGTGGATAGGCGACCTGAACCACCAAGAAACCCCCAACAGGTACCACAACTAGGATTGTGCGGTGATGAATAGGTCTCCGGGGAGAACCTGTGCCCAGGGGCGCTCTCAGACGTCTGGCACATTGCAAGAAACACTGTAACCTCAACACGTTACCAAAAGGGTGCCATACGCTAGAATGGGAGCCCGGGGTGCACGGATCATGGATACCGCAGTTACTCATGAATGAGGTAATGGGACATCACGGGAGGGTATGTGGCAGGACCCTTACCTAAAATGCCAGGAGAAGTACTCCAGAAGGCTAAAAACGTGGGAGGCCCGCACCTTACCGGGCTAGGGGGAAGAAAAGAAGAGAAGAAACACAAGGAGATAGGGCACATTATATAAATATCCTTCAGCGAGTATCAGCAACAGTACAGTGCACTTACTGTTTTGTCGAGACCCAGCCAGCGCTGCATTGCAGCATACTCACATAAAGCTTCGGGTGCCGGCTCGTCTAACACCTACCCGCATCTCACGTCTGCCCGATAGTGAGGAGGGAGACCGGGAGTTCACCTCATATAGCCGCTTGGGTCGGTCGTGGGGCGGCAACCTCTTCCGGTATATAGAATCATAGCCGGTATCAGTAGCGTCTGCCAAAGGCAAGTAGGGGTGATGCACATGCGTGCTGGAAGACTACTGATGTTTGTAGTTCCGCGCATGTGCGGAAAATAGTGTTGGGATCCCGTACTGTGAAGGGAGAGAAACACGTAGGGGAAGCGAAGCGAGGAGACATAGAGACCTGATAGTTGAAGGCATGGAGTAGCAGCCTTCTAAGGTTAAAAATGCATCCTAAGTGTGTCGCATAGATATGTGCTATATGGTAAAGTACAGGTCACCCCTTATTGGACTGGTTACATATTTATGTACATCTTAAGGAGTGTATAAATTAGAGGGAGGTGGAAAAGGGGTGCGAATAAAGATGAATATAAGAATAAATAAATGTATATAAAGATAATAACAGAAATGCAGAGGAGGGAACCTCCTGATCTCAGCAGAGTGTCTTAAAGTGTACTGGTCACAGCTCAGTCCAAGGGATCTCTCGTTCATACCATGGCGGTCGGTATGGAGACGAAGGACCCAGCGTTGCTCTCGACGTAGTAGAGAGGCACTGCTCCAGCTCTGATCGGATTCAATGATGGTCCATTGTATGTCATCACAGGAATGGCCTTTCTCTAAAAAGTGATTGGTCATCCTGGTCGCAGATCGTCCGCACCTGATGGTGCTTTTATGTTCACTGATCCTCGTCTTGATGGGGCGAGTTGTCATGCCCACATATCTAAGTAGGCAGGGGCAAGTCAGTAGATATACGCAGTTGGTCGTGTTACAGTTCGTATGTTTACGCTGTTCCCAGGTAATGTCACCCAGACTAAGGGATTTGGTGTCTTTCGTCTGGGGGCAAGCAGTACAATGACCACACGGGTAGTGGCCAGTCACGGGGGGTAGATTCCACAGGGTGTTGTCCTGTGTAGGCATTCTTCTGCGTGGGCGGGTATTGACCAGTTGGTCACGTAGGTTGGTAGTGCGTTTAAAAGCAAAACGTGGTTGTTCCAGGTGAAGTCCATCAGTATTAAGGATTCTCCAATTGCGGTTGATTATCCTTTTCAGTTGATTGGACAAAGGAGTAAAGGTGGTGACGCATGTAATTACATTGCTGGTCTTTGGTACTCTCGGCTCAAGGAGTGCCTGACGGTTATTGTTCCTAGCACGTTTTTTAGCTTTATTAACCACATGCTCGGGGTAGTCCCTCACCCGAAGATTGTTAGCCAAAAGGTTGGCTTGGGTATCAAACTCGGGGAGACTACTGCAGTTCCGTCGGAGTCTCAAAAATTGTCCAAACGGTAAATTCTCCCGCAGGGCTTTTGGATGGTGGCACCCGGGATGTCCTTAACCTAATACAAGACATACTGAGGAGATCAACTTACTGCTCACACTCGATGTTGAGGCGTTATACACTAACATCCCCCAGGACGCCACCATCGAGGTTGTGGGCAACCTTCTGCGAGAGACGCCCCTTTCCAGCAATACCCCCGCGGAATTCATCGTGGATATCATTACTATGGCCCTCAAGAACAACTTCTTCCAGTATGAGACTACTATCTACCACCAAGTGCAGGGCACGAGTATGGGGAGCACCTTCGCGCCGAGTCTGGTAGGTCTCTATATGGCACATTTTGAAGACGCCAATATCTTCACCGAAACCAATCCCTTTCATCGGAATATGATTACCTGGAAGAGGTATATCGATGACGTCCTCATCTTTTGGAAGGGCACTGAGGAATCAGCCAGCTCTTTCCATGAATGGATCAATACTCTGGATCCCCACCTACGGTTCACGATCACGTCAAGCAAGGAGGCCATCTCATTTCTGGATCTATTCATCACTCTGGATAATGGACACCTACATACCACGATATACAGAAAAACTACAGATTGCAACAGTCTCCTTAGCTTCAAGAGCCACCATCCAAAAGCCCTGCGGGAGAATTTACCGTTTGGACAATTTTTGAGACTCCGACGAAACTGCAGTAGTCTCCTCGAGTTTGATACCCAAGCCAACCTTTTGGCTAACAATCTTCGGGTTAGGGACTACCCCGAGCATGTGGTTAATAAAGCTAAAAAACGTGCTAGGAACAATAACCGTCAGGCACTCCTTGAGCCGAGAGTACCAAAGACCAGCAATGTAATTACATGCGTCACCACCTTTACTCCTTTGTCCAATCAACTGAAAAGGATAATCAACCGCAATTGGAGAATCCTTAATACTGATGGACTTCACCTGGAACAACCGCGTTTTGCTTTTAAACGCACTACCAACCTACGTGACCAACTGGTCACTACCCGCCCACGCAGAAGAATGCCTACACAGGACAACACCCTGTGGAATCTACCCCCCGTGACTGGCCACTACCCGTGTGGTCATTGTACTGCTTGCCCCCAGACGAAACACACCAAATCCCTTAGTCTGGGTGACATTACCTGGGAACAGCGTAAACATACGAACTGTAACACGACCAACTGCGTATATCTACTGACTTGCCCCTGCCTACTTAGATATGTGGGCATGACAACTCGCCCCATCAAGACGAGGATCAGTGAACATAAAAGCACCATCAGGTGCGGACGATCTGCGACCAGGATGACCAATCACTTTTTAGAGAAAGGCCATTCCTGTGATGACATACAATGGACCATCATTGAATCCGATCAGAGCTGGAGCAGTGCCTCTCTACTACGTCGAGAGCAACGCTGGGTCCTTCGTCTCCATACCGACCGCCATGGTATGAACGAGGAGATCCCTTGGACTGAGCTGTGACCAGTACACTTTAAGACACTCTGCTGAGATCAAGGAGGTTCCCTCCTCTGCATTTCTGTTATTATCTTTGTATACATTTATTTATTCTTATATTCATCTTTATTCGCACCCCTTTTCCACCTCCCTCTAATTTATACACTCCTTAAGATGTACATAAATTTGTAACCAGTCCAATAAGGGGGTGGCCTGTACTTTACCATATAGCACATATCTATGCGACACACTTAGGATGCATTTTTAACCTTAGAAGGCTGCTACTCCATGCCTTCAACTATCAGGTCTCTATGTCTCCTCGCTTCGCTTCCCCTACGTGTTTCTCTCCCGTCACAGTACTGGAGCCCAACACTATTTTCCGCACATGCGCGGAACTACAAACATCAGTAGTCTTCCAGCACGCATGCGCATCACCCCTACTTGCCTTTGGCAGACGCTACTGATACCGGCTATGATTCTATATACCGGAAGAGGTTGCCGCCCCACGACCGACCCAAGCGGCTATATGAGGTGAACTCCCGGTCTCCCTCCTCACTATCGGGCAGACGTGAGATGCGGGTAGTTGTTAGACGAGCCGGCACCCGAAGCTTTATGTGAGTATGCTGCAATGCAGCGCTGGCTGGGTCTCGACAAAACAGTAAGTGCACTGTACTGTTGCTGATACTCGCTGAAGGATATTTATATAATGTGCCCTATCTCCTTGTGTTTCTTCTCTTCTTTTCTTCCCCCTAGCCCGGTAAGGTGCGGGCCTCCCACGTTTTTAGCCTTCTGGAGTACTTCTCCTGGCATTTTAGGTAAGGGTCCTGCCACATACCCTCCCGTGATGTCCCATTACCTCATTCATGAGTAACTGCGGTATCCATGATCCGTGCACCCCGGGCTCCCATTCTAGCGTATGGCACCCTTTGGTAACGTGTTGAGGTTACAGTGTTTCTTGCAATGTGCCAGACGTCTGAGAGCGCCCCTGGGCACAGGTTCTCCCCGGAGACCTATTCATCACCGCACAATCCTAGTTGTGGTACCTGTTGGGGGTTTCTTGGAGGTTCAGGTCGCCCTATCCACCTCGTGAGTGGCTCTGGGCAGCGCGCTGACCACCACTCACCTTCTGACCGAGGACCCATACCAGGATGTGCAACCACACTCCCGTGTTTTTAATGGACTGTCATGTCTACTATGCTACTCTCTTTGTTTATTGGTAATATCTCGTACATCAGTGTGCTGCCATTGAGCCGTTTGACCTATACTGATGTACGCACTTTTGTATTTTTCATGTTTCCTTTTTTCCTTTTTTACTTTCTTCCCTTTTTTCTTCTCTAGGCTTCTTATCAGGTAGCAGTTTCAACTATTTAGTTGTAGCCCACCGGTACTAGCCTCTAGGTTGGGCCTGCCCTCAATACCGTGGAGGGTGACCACCTTCCACGTGCTTAAATTTCTTGATCCTCTGTGCACTTTGACTCCTCACGTGCACCACATAACACCAATATACACACCTGGTCCTGAAGAAGCGCCACGGATCCTACGCGACAACAGAGGCGCGAAACATGTTGACCTTGACCTTTTTGATTTACCCAGGCACATTATGCCTCATAGGTAACATTTAACCTACGGGTTTTTTATTTTGACACGGGTTCCGTCTTATTAAAATTAGATCTTTTGTAACCCTTAGTCATTTTTAATCACTACACACACTTGCACTTTCCTCATTTAGGACTCCCTCCACACTCTCGCATGCACCAAACGGCGGTCCGCAGAAGATCTCCGACAAAGTGACCCTTCGGGGACCCGTTGGGCATTGCAGCGCCGGCCCAACGAGGAGCAACCGCCCGATGATGAAGCATGACATCCTTCGGGGTGTGTGAGGGCAACAAGGAACAGACTTGTTCTTCCCTTACACTTTGGGAGTCCAAGGCCTAGTTTATTTATCTATTAACTTTACTTATTTCCCCCTCTCTGCCCCCTTTTCTCTTTTTCTTTTTCTTCTCAGGAGATAGCAATACTTTGCATACCTCCTTAGGAACAGTGTCCTCCTTTGTGCATTTACACTTTACTCTAGGAGCACAGGCACTGACCTTTAACCAGCTCCTGGTCCCCCCTTCCCTCTTTTGTTGACATATCTGTTTTAAGGCAACAAAATGTGCCATTTTTAAAAACAGGTCTACGATTACCCATATAGTTGTATAACCGTTGGAATCAGGTAAGTCAGTGATGAAGTCCATGTTGATGGTATGCCATAGTTGTGGGGGCTTTGGCAAGGGACACAATAAACCTGCAGGAGCTGAGTGGGCAGCTTTATTCTGGGTACTTATTGGGCATGTTTGGACATGATTGTGCACGTCTTTGGACAACGTTGGGCACCAAAAGCACTGTTTGCAGTTTGCTAGTGTTTTTTGTATCCCAGGGTGCCCTGCTAATGGAGAGTCATGGCACCAGGTCAAGGCTTCCTGTCTCAGATCGTTAGTGGGGGATATATTATGAAGTGCCAGCCATAAAGCAACCCATCACACATGTAACTGTTCTCTTTGTCCACCCACTCATCTATGTCTGTGTTCCGGTGCTAGGATGTTTTGTGGATGTGCATGTCTCGTGTTCTGGTCATCATGTCCTCATCATGATAATAAATCAGCTTTAGTCTTTTGGGCCCCAGGTCTGTACGTGATCACAAAATTGAACTCACTAAAGAAAAAGAGCCATCTGATTTGTTGTGGGGTCAAGGCCTTCTTGGATCTGAAAAACGGAAAGTTTATATGATCCGTGTGTATGGTGATGGTGTAAGCGTGTACTGACTCGGCCAATTCATTTCCCTTTGGGAGATTTTGGTTTTGAGGTGGGCAATAACTGCATTATACTTGGTCTTCACTGATAATGATTGGGCCTTTTGTTTGTTACCAGGTGGTTCTTGTGTTGGCCAGTCTACAGCTCTTTTACATTCAGCCTACAGATCCTTTGGGACTGATACCTCAAAAAGTGCTCCCGCAAGACCTTTAAGATTGTCACTATCTGATCTATTTGAGTGTACCATTTGTCAGAATTTTACCTCAATTTTGGGAGAGTACTTGTGAAGTGGAACAGATCTGTTCGGGACCTAGGAACAGGTACATATGCTCCTCCCTGAACTTCCCTCAAAGGGCACTCTTCTACTACTACGCCTTTGACTTCTCCATCTCCATCCCCAGTGGATTTCTTTTTCTATTTACCTTTGACCTTTCCTTCTTGGACCACAGTTGAATGAATTCCTCTACATCACTCCTTACCTGATGCTCTGAATGAGTTCCCTTACATGTGTTTTCAATACCATCAGCTTTAGCAACCTCAAATCCTTATAGTTTATCATCATCCTGACATTCTTCCGCAGTTTCTTCCTTTGTGTCAAGTCAAACCCACATTCATCAGTCACCATTTCCATCTTTGTGTAAGCTTCTTGCGCCACTCTCACAGCCTCTTAGCTCAGGTAAAGCAATTCATTATCATTGTAATGTCCTAAGAAATCTAATCCTACATTGCCCTTTACGATCTCCTCAAACTTAATTTTTATTTGAGCTATGTTTAGTCTCTTTGGGGTCTGTTCATTCCTTAATGGGGGTTCCTGGGATTTCTCCCTTTGGAGTTCCGGGATCTAATATACTGGATGCATCTACCATATTTAGGGAAATGCTTGAGGGTTGATGAATCTGAAGTATGCTAGTAATCATTGGGATGGAAGGGGTGCTTATGCTAGTCAGAGTCTGTGGCTTAATTGAAGAAGCTTGTATTGGTGTCGGGGCAATGGGTGTGACAGTGTAACTTCCGGGTGCACTGGCCTCAGGACAAGGTCCGGGAGTAGATTCATTCTCCGCTGGTGTCTAGGCTGTGGCACCTGTTACAGGTGCTGCATGACATGGAGGCAGTCTTATTCTTAGGAGTTCGCCTAAGAAGGCGTCCTCCTTGTCACTTTCTGCCTCTGTCCCGTCTTTGGGTTTATTTTTGGTAGAGGTATTTTCTTATCGTTCATCGCTCTCCATCAATGGCTGAGCTTTGACAGTCTGAATCACATCCTCCCGCCATCTCATCTGTCTTTCATTGCCTTGTGCACTTTTCCAAGAGTAAGTCTTACTGCAGACTTTCAGCACAAATGTCTTTCTTTTCTTTTTGTTTGCAACCTGTTCCCAAAGATTTAAGGCCTCGAACTGTGTGGGTCTAGGCTGGGGCTTTCCGTCATATATCCTCCTTGTGGAATGTGCCACTCAATGGGAAACATAATTCCCCATCTTTTCCAGTGTATTTGTTCCATTTCCTGAGCCACATGCACGTGTGTAATCTTTTATTTGCTGCCATTTTTCTAGCTGGCATGCCTTTGGGTGGAAATCTCTCTTTTGAAAAGTGGTTTCCCAGTTTATTAAAAGTCTACAATCCTTCTTGGTTCTGATCACGCACTCTTTATTCTATCTTCCTGAGCTTACAGTTCATCCACCTATACCAGCGCGTTCCAGTCAAAGGTAAACCAATTGCAGGGCAGATCTCAACATTCGCCAGCCAATCCCTGGGCTGCACTACATGATGTAAGTAAGTGTATACTGTTCGTCTCTCCTAAACTATTTCCACACTTCTTACTGTTAATGTTGCCTGCTTCCTCAAAACTGAACATTTCTATAATATATTGAATACTATCCACTTTCACGCAGTAGCAGGCTCTTGACCTGCGGAAGTTTGCCGTAACTGGCATGCTCACTTCCGTGCACTAAGGAATGAATGACTGCCGACCTCGTTTAGTACAATCGCACACTATATATATTGCGTTTCTATACTGATAGTGCCTCACACTACACGTCACCTTAGCAGAAAACTTCGATAATTCAGTAAACGGACTGAGGTACCTCTCCGCAACTCTATACCACAAGTGTCTTTTACGCCAAAGCAATTTCTACACTACTGTCCTCAAAAGTCGAAAAACCTCGTCAGGAACACAATAATTGCAGTGCCGCAAGTCTAGGAATACATGCCACATAGTAGTTGGATTCAAACTCTGTCCACTGCTTCTCACCACACAGTTTCGAACTCCGAATCCCAACAAGCACTGCTTGGCTCACTCTTCACCCACTTCCTTACAAGCGCACAATGATCCCCACTGATACTCGAGCTGTTCTCTAGTCTTCGGGTAACCGAGTCAGTCACCTCGTCTCCCCGCGGTCTTCGGGAATCAGGATCAGTCTGGGGTTGGGTCAGTTTGAATATTGAAGCAAGCCTACCTGAACCAAGAAGGTAAATTAGTCGGTTCTATGGTCAATTAACCTCCTTCAGGTAGGTCCAATCAGTGCTGGATGTGTCCAGTCGGAACCCTCACCTTTGCTACCAGATCTCATTTCGTCCTCGTTACGCGCCAACAACAGGGCCAGGAGCTGTGTAGTCCGTATCAGACTTTGTTGCTCCCCGATGGGTTCGTCTCTCGAATTATTATGTTTTATGCATGTAATATTGGGTAGAGAAACAAACAAGGAATACATTTTTAAGGATTTACTTAGTGGATAGCAGTTGCAGAAATTTATAAGCTGGGCTATCAATCAGTTAATCAATAAATCCATAAATCATAACAGTACAGCAAAGAACCCAGTAAATTCACCTTCCATGAATGGGGAAAGGGTCCTCCTCAGCATGGAGGAATCACATCCTATTAAAGGGCTTTAAAGATTTCATACATTCACTACATGAGTCCTGGTCCACAGGCTCTCCACCAATAAGAATCAAACAAAAAGAAACATTCAGAGATTGTCTCAACATTCTACGACATTAGGCCCGGGTGTTCCCAGAGTCTGCACATGTGACATGACTTGTTACATAGTTTGTTGTCTAGTCTGAGACAGTTCGGTTGGCTTTGGGAAAGTACATTTCGTCTGGGGTGGGGAAAGTATTAGTCTCTTGATAGCAAAACCTAAAATCCTTTATTACAGCAAAATAATAGCAACTGCAATGATCACATGGCATACTACGGTGCTGCACCCAAGATGGATGACAGAAGAAGGTTGGCCGAAATTAGTGTAGCTCAATTTCTTGTGTGTTATACACTACCACAACCCCCTAAGTGCCCTTCAGCTCCGCGGGAAAAAATGATATGCCGTTACATGCATTCATAGGTTTGTAGGCGCTAGAGTTGACCACAGGAACAACTGGCTGATGTAATTGTGGTGTCCACTATTTGTAATATGCTGTAAAAATCTAGTGGAGGATATGCACCTAGTATAATTACTGGTAATGGTAAACTAGATACTCGGGGAGAAATGGACTGAGGTGCTGCTGCAGAACTGCCTACGAGTGTCTGTACTAGAAAAGCACTTGTGGTGCAGGTACACTGGAAGTAGCGTGTGCAACTTCCAGCACTGCACAGGGGCGTGCTATCAATAGTGCAGAAGGTGCAGAAGCCCTGTGGCCCTAAGGTCTTAAAGGCCTAATGCACCCAAAATTATGGCTGTATTTTCCTGTCAAACCACTGAAAGGGGGGCCTTTTCCCTGCCCCTGGAAGGGCCCTTGGCACCCTTGCTTCACCATTGGTACTATTATTACAGTGGGTGCACACAGTAGAACTGAGGTGCATTGACTGAACAGTGTGTGTGTGTCAGAACTCCTTTCAGACAGCCACGGGGCATGCAGGGGCTACTGGGGCCAACCGTGGTGGTTGAGGTTTATACTTCTGATGTCCCGGGGCTCGACCTACTTTCAATCCTGAGCAACTGAGCCAGGTAAACCTTCGGCACTTGACTCTCAGTGGTAGCTGTGGAAAAGCAGTCAAAGGCTTTCTTGGAGGGGAAGTGTAGATACAGGTTAGTGAACACGACTCTTAATTCAAAATGCACTTAATAATGTCAATAAATCAATGTCAAGTCAAATACTTATTTTTATATGAAAAAGAAGTATTTTATTTCTACCTTTATGCATTCAAAGAAGTATACAGCATTCGTAAACAACACAATCCCCTTGAGGTAGGGGCTCTAGTGTTTATCTTGCAAATCCCTGTGCCATCCTCTTCCTTGCAATGTGGTTGGGATTATTCCCCATTCACTGGTGGCCACATCTAGTTAATGCTCACGAGGAGGCCTTATTCAAGAGTGGCGGAGCGTAGTCCTCTCGGTGTCCTCCGTAGTCCACAGGGTCGGTCAGAGGACAGGCCTTGGCGCTCAATTTCCACCCGCAGATCACAGCTGCAGTTTCCCTGGGCGATGGCCCAAACTAGGCAATACTCTGTACTGGCAGCCTCTAATGGCAAGGCGAAGACCTCACCTGTGCAATCACCAATACCATGGCAGCCCCTCCTGGCGTACGGGGTCACCCCTAAGGCTCACACAAGTCTTGGTCACTTGTCAGCACAGTCACTTAATGGTGGCCCCCTTGGCATACGGAGTCACGGCAAAGAGGCAGTACAAGCTTGGTGCTCCCTGCACGCCACTTGATACATGGCTCAGCCCACAGCGGCCCTCTCCTGGTATACGGGTGCCGCCAGTTAATATCTGCACATGTGCAAACAACCTGATCAGTGCACAGCCATTTCTTCACACCCCGCACAGGGAGTCCTCTCGGTAGGGCTCCCCACTGGACCTCAATCCCTCCAACGCTCTTGTCTTCCTCACAGGGCACACTGGTCTTGGCAAGCAGCTAGGCCCTGGTGCTCCAGGCTCTCTGTCACAGCAAGAGACTCAGAAGCTGATTTTCCCACAATATAGGCCAGGGGAGTGTTAGAGCACAAAATTTGCTCTTTCATTTGTAGGAGTGGATTATAACCATGGGTAGTCCGCACCTACATATAATACTTTATTATATTAACTTAGGCCATTAGAACATGAACTGTAATAACATGAAGGGTGATGTGTTAGGGATATTTTCAATGAATACATGAAGAAATTAATGTTGCAACTACATGTGGTTAGTCGAAAACAGTAACGTGGAGAATTCCTACATGTCGCTGACAAGTATTCACATGATTGATGTGCTTATGTAATGTGTTAACTTAGATATGCTCAGTAATAATGTTCATTTTAGATGTGTAAATTCATGAGGGCGTCTGCCATTTCTTATGTTGACCGATTCTGTAGGCCTGAATTGTATTTTCCCCTGAAAGCGCTCGCATTAGGCTCTCTAGTAAATTTCATGTGCATTTTGGATTTGTTCTTTCTCACGTTTCTGTTGCAGGTTGAGAATTCACCCTTGTTAGCTAGAATAATGTCTTTGTTTTAGGAATTAGGTTTAGGGAGGAGAGGATACATTGAACGGCGATACTGATAATAAAGAACTGTTGTATTTACTCATTGGAGTAAGCCTGGGAATCAAGGTCATCGCGCCAAGGCCTGGGAGCATTGCTGCCGCGTGGAAAGTTACCTACGAGGAGATGGCATGCCTGGATGGTGTGATGTCGCAATGCATCTTGGGATACATTTGCAAAGTGAAGTATCTAAGTTAGGGACAGTGTCTGGGGACTTCTGTTTTTGCCTTGAAATAGAGAGCATCTTAGAACGAGCTCTGTAGCTTTATGCTACTTGACCCATCTACACATGAAAAGACTTCTTAGGAAGACTTCACGGGCTGACACCTTTATGGATCTTGCTTGGGAATGCTGAGTAGGGATGTCACATTAGTGGTAGAGTAGGGACAGATTAATGCTTTATACCTACGAACCTCCAATGAAGGGGAATCTCGATGTTGGTGCCATCATCTTCTGTATCCTTATTCTTGAACTGATAATTCTGTGCATGCTGCACCGCCTTAACTTCACCCGTAGGTTTGGCTTTGTATTAGTTCCAATGTATTTCTACACACTTATCTTGAGGTGTTTGCATGTCCAACTGTTCTTGGCTTTGTAAATAACTAACTAAACTTAATTGGGAGTCTGTGATTCTTCGCAGTCATAGTTCATTGGAACTGTAATGATTGATTGGCTAATGATTTTCCTCCCCTCCACGCTTTCATGCTGACAAAAAGAGACATCGGCCTATGGGTTCCAGAGTAGATCTAGAACATGGAACCCGGCTCCTTCAAGCGTGACTAGAGTTCACACCTGGATGTCAGCCACAGTGATATGTGCATAGAAAGGGGAAATCCCGGGCTCCCAGCCCTACTTTCCCTTATCAGTCCCATCTCCTTCCTGAGATGCCTCCAGGCCATTTCCTTGTGGGCCATCACTGAATCAAAGAGCACCGTTTAAAAGTGTACAAGGGTAGTCTTTCTCTTCCTTCCTCTAGTGTGTCCCCACCCAGCTCACAGGAATGCAGTAATACACAAATCTGTCTGGGAAGAATTCCTCTCCTCATGTCTTCACTGGGCAGGCCTGGGCTTCCCACTCATCACTCCTGCGCTGCACAGCACTCTGCATCTAAGTGGCGTTGGCCAAGGGTGAGTTAAGCATAGGGCAGCTGAACTTTTAGAAGGGTGACTGAGCCTGTAGGCCTCACTCCAGTGGCACAGGGTAAAAAGGACCTGTTCACTCCTACTGATCACAGCATTGTATGCTACCTCCACCGGGCTTGTGCCGCTTAACTCTTGATGAAGGCGGCGGCCTTCCACCACTATGACGGTAGCGCTTTGGGTGCCCCACCTGGTCCAACAAAACCGCAATCCTCATTCCGTGAGACAGGCCTATGTATTGGTGCACATGCATGATCCATGTTTGCCTATGATAACAAAAATCAGCATCAGAGAGCCAGACAACAGCACAGATGGGCACTCAGGGCACACATCCATTACCAAGCAGAGGCCTTCTGTGACCCAATGGTGTGTTTATCAGGGTGGACGCTTCCTAGGTCTCCGTGGTGAAATACGCAAGTGCACCTAGACATTAGTGCGGTTCTTACAGAGAGGCTTGGGTCCAAATGGCTTCTGAGCTGCACCACTGCTACCTGCCACCTGTGGGGTGAGGCCTTGGACTGTGATGGCAGAGAGGGGCGCAGGTCGGGTGAGAGGTACATTGACATGACTCTGCACTTGGAGTTGCCATTACTGCATGTCAGGGCTGACTGGCGTCGGCTGAGCAGTGTGTTGTATTGCTTGTATGTAAGGATTTGGTTGCATTAGCCTGTGCTGTGTGACGAGATAGCAGATGCACATTTTAAGGCAGTCTATGTGAGGAAAATGCTTAATATCTTAAGTTTAAGTATAAGTATTTGGAGAACAAACTTCTCCCAGAGAATCAACCAGTACAGTTATTGCGTGTTTTCGGGCGCCGTGGGGTTTTACCATCCAATATCCCATGCACTCTCTGCGGGAATGCTGGGTGTGCTCACTGCAGCTCGGTTGGGCAATGCACGGCCTGCCACTCTGAGTGTTCGCCAGCCCCCAGTGCCCCTCTCGTGAAAGGTGTTTTTTTCCTGAGCTAATCAGCCCCTGGTTCCTCTGCTCAGAGCGAGGCTCGCGGGGCGCCCCTGCATCTCGGGCAGTACTGTGCTGTGTTCAATAGAATTCTTAGAATATTTAATTAGAATAATGAATTCATCATATCTTTAATTTTGTTAGATGCCCACTTGAGTGCTACAAAAGCCTGCTCTAATGTCTGCATCGTTGAATTATGCTTCTTCAGTGAACATGCAATCGTTAATTAATGCAAAAACGTACGAGGTACCAGTCAGTTTCCTGCTTGAGTGTACCAGTCTCTGCTGTTGAACCAGCCCTGCTCTCCTGAGGAATGCCAGGCTCGGGCGTTGCTCAAACCGACGTTTGCCCCGTTAAACATGTGTCACACTCACTCCATAACCACGGTCTTTTTATTCTATTCACCTACCAGCGCGCGCCAGCCACAGAGTCACTATCCCGCTGCTTCCCTTCCCTTCATCCGCGAGTACCAGACCTGTGCCTGAACCATCCCGCCCATCACCTACTCACCATCGGATGGCAACAACTATGAATAACCACAATGCCGCCAAGCCCACCTGCCTCATCTTGGGTGGGAACTGTGACGTGGCCAGACGGCAGATCAGCTGTCCTCCTTTGAACAGATGATGTCTTCCATGCACACCCGAGCAGGGATAGGAAGCACCCCTTTAAAGTCTAACTGCTCACCCCTCTACAGGTGGGGACCCTGCACACCACAGGCACGGAGAGGAGGCACCCCTTAAAAGTCTATCTGATCACCTCTCTACAGTTGGGGACCCTGCACACCTCAGAATGGGCTGGAAACACCACTTAAAGTCTATCTACTCACCCCTCTACAGGTAGGAACCCTGGACACCCCAGCACGGACAGGAAGCAGCCCTTTAAAGTCTAACTGCTCACCCCTCTACAGGTGGGGACCCTGCACATCACAGGCACGGAGAGGAGGCACCCCTTAATAGTGTATCTGCTCGCCCCTATCCTGGTGGGGACCCTGCACACCTCATCATAGGAAGGAAGCTCCCCTTTAAAGTCTATCTGCTCACCACTCTACAGGTGGGGACCCTGGACACCCCAGCACGGGCAGGAAGCACCCCTTAAACCTCAATCAGCTCACCCCTCTACTGGTGGGACCCTCCACACCTCAGCATGGGCAGGAAGCACCGCCTAAAAGTTTATCTTCTCACCACTCTACAGGTGGGGGCTCTCCACACCCCAGCACGGGCAGGAAGCACCCCTTAAAAGTCTATCTGATCACCTCTCTACAGGTGGGGACCCTGCACACCCCAGCACGGGCAGGAAGCACCCCTTAAAAGTCTATCTGATCACCTCTCTCTACAGGTGGGGACCCTGCACACCCCAGCACGGGCAGGAAGCCCCCCTTAAAAGTCTATCTGATCACCTCTCTACAGGTGGGGACCCTGCACACCCCAGCACGGGCAGGAAGCACCCCTTAAAAGTCTATCTGATCACCTCTCTACAGGTGGGGACCCTGCACACCCCAGCACGGGCAGGAAGCACCCCTTAAAAGTCTATCTGATCACCTCTCTACAGGTGGAGACCCTGCACACCCCAGCACGGGCAAGAAGCACCCCTTAAAAGTCTAACTGATCACCTCTCTACAGTTGGGGACCCTGCACACCTCAGAATGGGCTGGAAACACCACTTAAAGTCTATCTGCTCACCCCTCTACAGGTAGGAACACTGGACACCCCAGCACGGGCAGGAAGCACCCCTTTAAAGTCTATCTGATCACCTCTCTACAGGTGGGGACCCTGCACACCCCAGCATGGGCAGAAAGCACCCCTTTAAAGTCTATCTGATCAACTCTCTACAGTTGGGGACCCTGCACACCTCAGAATGGGCTGGAAACACCACTTAAAGTCTATCTGCTCACCCCTCTACAGGTAGGAACACTGGACACCCCAGCACGGGCAGGAAGCACCCCTTTAAAGTCTAACTGCTCACCCCTCTACAGGTGGGGACCCTGCACACCACACGCACGGAGAGGAGGCACCCCTTAATAGTGTATCTGCTCGCCCCTATCCTGGTGGGGACCCTGCACACCTCATCATAGGAAGGAAGCTTCCCTTTAAAGTCTATCTGCTCACCACTCTACAGGTGGGGACCCTGGACACCCCAGCACGGGCAGGAAGCACCCCTTAAACCTCAATCAGCTCACCCCTCTACTGGTGGGACCCTCCACACCTCAGCACGGGCAGGAGGCACCGCCTAAAAGTTTATCTTCTCACCACTCTACAGGTGGGGGCTCTCCACACCCCAGCACGGGCAGGAAGCACCCCTTAAAAGTCTATCTGATCACCTCTCTACAGGTGGGGACCCTGCACACCCCAGCACGGGCAGGAAGCACCCCTTAAAAGTCTATCTGATCACCTCTCTACAGGTGGGGACCCTGCACACCCCAGCACGGGCAGGAAGCACCCCTTTAAAGTCTAACTGCTCACCCCTCTACAGGTGGGGACCCTGCACACCACAGGCACGGAGAGGAGGCACCCCTTAATAGTGTATCTGCTCGGCCCTATCCTGGTGGGGACCCTGCACACCTCATCATAGGAAGAAAGCTTCCCTTTAAAGTCTATCTGCTCACCACTCTACAGGTGGGGACCCTGGACACCCCAGCACGGGCAGGAAGCACCCCTTAAACCTCAATCAGCTCACCCCTCTACTGGTGGGACCCTGCACATCTCAGCACGGGCAGGAAGCACCCCTTAAAAGTCTTTCTGCTCACACGTCTACAGATGGGGGCCCGGCCTTAACCATACATCTATTTATTCTGCACGTCCCCAGCAGCTGTGAACCACAACTTGACAAAACCGCAGCCTAGCCTGATCGCCTCATTCTGGGTCACTCAAACTACCGTCTACTCAACATGTTGACGTGCTGTCGAGGCTACACTCTCTCACAGGGGTAGCACGAGTCCATGCTGTCAGCCCAACCCAAAGCAAACTCAGGTCTTGCCAGTAATCTCTAGCATTAGTGTAGATCCGTGTGGGGGGGGAGAGGGGTGGGAAGGGAAGATCATAGGGCAGCAGAACCTGTAGAGAGTGGAATACAGGGGGGGCACATGAAAATGTGCCACAAATGAACTCCAGTCTCATCTCTCCTCCTAATACCTTCGGCGGGGAAACATGGCGGCCGTAAGCTAAACGGTCGCGGCCGTAGCTCGCTCGGGCTCGGTAATGGTCTCGTCTAGAGGGGGCCTTTAATGTGCGATTTTTTGTGTGAAAATGAATCCCCCTTCCCCCCCTCTACTCCTACCTGGAGGTGCAGTGTAATATCTTTTTTTTTTGGTGCGAGTTCCATTTTTTCCTTTTTTGCTTGGCATGGTGCAGCGGCTGCCGCATGGCCCCGGACATCAGAGGCGGATCACCGGCGCTCCGATCCCTGTTGTGGAAGGGCGTAACATGCGAGTGGCAGCGCAGCGGTACTGCCTGCTTCCAGGTCCGGGCTACTGGAGGCAGAGTCAGTACCGGCGACTACACGAGCGTTAGGACTGGCGGCAGCAGTGGAAGTGAAGGGGAAGCAGTGCTCGATGCTCAGGTCCAGGTAGGGCATTTGGACCTTGGTTTGGCTGATAAGAACGCTGCAGTTATCTGGAGAGGAGGTAAGAAAATTGTTTGGTCGCCGCAGGATTGTTATCTCAGCTATGAGCCTCTGCCTCTGTCTTTATCTCATCGAGGGAGGATTTCTGTGAGCAAAGGCGATCTATATTTGTATGGAGACATGCGAAGGCCAGATTGTAGGTAGTTCGCCACCTAAGGTCAGCAGATACCCTACGTACCAGGGCAGCTCATTCCGCCTCCAATACAGATATTATCCAGCCTATTTTGCCCACTCAAGTCTCCCCCCCCAGTTACTGACGTCAGAGTGACTGTCAAACGGACTAGGTCTAACGGGGTTAACATTGAAGCCGGGGCCGGTGCGAAGGGGAAAGGAAGGGGCAGGGGTAAGAAGGCACTGACCGCCAAAATGAAAATAACTCCTTCATTAAAATCATTTTATAAGGTCATGTCTTCTTCTTCTTCAATTCGGGTCCCTAAAAAGGAAGGTACACCGGAGGGCTCACAGGATGGTTCTAACAGTCCTAGCAGGTTGCAATCAAAAGATTCTTCTGATCTTGCCCGGTGTAAGCCCCCCGAAATGAAAATCACCCTGCAAAGCAACATGCAGCAGCCTGGGATACCTGACCCCCAGAACGATTTGACGGAGAGGTCTGGGAATTTTCTATCTGATATCCATCCTGCAGTTGGAGTTTCAAATAGGGTCTCCGTGTTAGCGTCCCAGGACGACCTGGCTGGCCAGCTAGACCGTCTCCCTGAGGTTGCCGAACCAGAGGCCGCGTCTAGATCCCTGGCAGACATCTTATTGGCCCTTAAGGATGAGATGGCAAGTAGGTTTACAGTTTCGGAGACAAATCAGGCTGCGATTCAAGCATCATGTGTGGTACTAGCTCTGAAACTCGAGGAAGTGTCACTAAGAACTCACGCTTTGGAGCTGGAGATCCCGAAAATCAAGGAGGACCTTCATACCTCTTCAACAGATATGGCAAGGCTAGCTGCCCAGAACAAAGAATTAAAAGACGATCTTGAACGCCTGGAGAACCACTCAAGGAAAAACAACCTGAGACTTATTAACGTTCCAGAAGCACTTGAAGGCACAGACATCAAGGGGTTTGTGATATCCCTGTTAAAGGAAACAGTGTTAAAGAATTCCCCCAACATTGATCTCGCACAGGAGATTCAACGGGTGCATCGTGATCCATTTAAAAGAAACCCAGCTAAACAGAAGCCCAGGAAAATTTTAATTAACTTCTTAACATACACTGTTAAAGAGGAAATTTTAACCTCGGCTCTAAGGGAAGGAACTATTACATCTAAATCCCCCACTAATTCTTTTTCCTTTTCTATAAGATCCGATATATCCCACATCACTGCTACGAAACAGTGGGAGCTGGGAAAAAGAATGGAGGAACTGAATAAACTGGGGGCCAAGGCACAATTGAGGTTCCCTGCTTCATTGCGTATAATGTGGAACAATCATATGTATCAGTTTCGCACAGTCGAGGAGGTTGACGCACTTATAGCTAAAATCAAGAATTGGGGTGGAGTATAGGAGGGGATGGGTGAAGTAAGGAGGGCCCTCATATGGAGAGATTATAGATTATAATGCTAAAGTAATTTTTTTTTTTTATTTAACGCCCGAGGATTTGAGGCCGAATAGGCAAGCCTAATAGAAGGGAGGGTTTCCCGAGGGGGGGGGGGCAGAAAGGGGAGTGGTGGGATGCACGGTGTGGGGAGCAGTGGGTAAAAATCAAAAAAAGAATGTGCTCAATCTCACACTTATAAGGGGCCGTCTGTTTAGGGTTTCATCTATCGATGGCAGGAATCTTCCCAAATGAATGACGAGGTAAAATTTATTTCATGGAATGTCAATGGGCTAAGATGCCCCCGCAGACAAAGATTGGTATTGAAATACTTAGAGCTCTCCCCCGCCCAAATCTGCCTCATTCAAGAGACGCATTTGAGCTATGCAGAGTGTTGTACTATATTCCCTAAATATGCTTGGGTAAAATATTTTTGCTCTTCTGAGCAGACAGTCCACTGCAAGGGGGTGGTTATATTGATAAAACAGGGGGCAGGTTGTTCTATCAAATCCATCCAAACCGATTATTCTGGGAGGTGGATAGTGGCCGTATTGAACTTTGGTGGCTTGGAGTTAGCATGCGCTTCTTTCTACGGTCCTAATACAGACAACCCGACTTATATTTGTAAATTGCAATCTAAATTAGTTGAAGTAGCTTTGCCTCTAATTATTGGGGGGGATTTTAAATTCCTTCTTGACCCCCGAAAAGATAGATCAAACCAGAGCCACCACATAGGGGCACCCCGAGTCCGTCGTGCTATGAAGAACATGTTGTATGAGTTAGAGCTTGTAGATGTGTGGAGAGCTAAGATGGGCGACACACAGGGGTTCACGTTCTATAGTAAGAAGTACGGTCATTCATCTAGAATAGACTATGTGTTAATGGACAGGTCTAGTTTGGATAATACGACTCTCATAACAGTCCTGCCTAGTCACTTATCCGACCATGCCCCTGTGTTGGTTTCTGTAGTGGGGAAGAAACACAATTTACAACCCAGATGGACGCTTAAAAGGTCTATGTTGACAGATTCCGAGATTGTGAGGGCTCTTAAATCAGCAACCCTAGATTACTTCTCTATAAATATTGGTTCGACTTCCTTGGATTATGTTTGGGACGCCTTTAAGGCCAACTTGAGGGGCTTGCTGCATAGTCTTATCTGCTAAAAGAACAGGGCTGAGGCCCAGGAGCTACAGACTCTTGAGGGGAAAATTCTTCAGCTAGAGTCAGAGAGGGTGCGGTTAAATCAAGGGAGCCCTGAAAGATCGGTACAAGTCCAAAGGGACTTGGAAGGCCTTCGGCAGGAGTACAGGGGCAGATTAGACCAAAAACATGCAGAATTTCGAGTATGGTGAGAAGGCAGGGGCCCTATTAGCATGGAAAGCAAAAGTGGATCGCACTAAGAATAACATCAATGAACTGATAATAAACGAAAGCGGAGAGAAGTCTAGTAGTCTAGAGGAGATGCAAGCCTGCCTCCTCTCCCTCTTTTCAGAACTATATAGAGAGGAGACGGTGCCTAACACCGAATCCCTTCAATATTGGTTAAGTGAGAAATCTCTGCCGACATTAACAGATGAAAGTCGTGAAAGCTTAGACGCTCCAATAACCGAGAGAGAAATTAAAGACCAAATAAACAAATGTAAAAATAATAAAGCAGCAGGCACGGATGCGCTCCCCAGTGAGGTTTATAAACTTCTTTTGGATGAACTGGCCCCAATACTGGGTATTTTATTTAACTCAGTGTATAGTTCTGTAGGATTGCCACCTAGGTCTTGGAAAGAAGCAACCATAGTACTTATCCTGAAACCAGGGAAGGATCCCCTAAAAGCGGACTCATACCGGCCGATCTCCCTGTTGAACACCGATTACAAGATCTTTATGGGCATTCTGGCAGGGAGACTGCTTAAGTTGGCTCCATCTTTGATAAATGTCGATCAAAAGGGGTTCCTCCCTGGGAGATATATCTAGGAGCAGACACACCAGCTAATTGGAAACATTGACTTGGCCACAGCGAGATTGGACCCCTTGGCCGTAGTGGCTCTCGACGCGGCCAAGGCGTTTGACAGAGTCTGCTGGGTATATCTCTGGGAGGTTCTTAGGTTTATGGGTTTTGGTCCTATTTTTATTCGGACTTTGATTAATTGCTACCAGGGAGCTTCTGCTAAGATCCTGCTAAATGGTATGTTGACCTCTAGTTTTAATATTCAAAGAGGAACAAGACGGGGTTGCCCCATCTCCCCCCTGTTATTTGACATTTATATAGAGCCATTGGCACAAGCAATAAGATCTGATGATTTAATTTCCTCTTTTAAATCCCAGCAGTATAGTAGCAAGTTGGCTCTATATGCCGACCATTTGTTGTTATACACCAATGACCCTGGGGTGGTCATACCAAGGGTTGAAGCACTGTTGGAGGAATTTGGTTCTTTTTCGGGGTATCTAGCCAACACCTCCAAAACAGAGGTAATGTGTTGGAATATTGATAACTGGGAAGGTACCGAGAGTAAAGAGTTTAAATATCTGGGTATCACTATCGTTAAGGATGTAGATAAAATCCCTCAGATCAACCTAAATAAGACCATCAAAGAGATTGATCGACAATTTGCCAGATGGAAAAATCTCCCCCTAGCAATTTTCGGCAAGGTCAACCTGGTAAAAATGGTCATTTTGCCTAAGTTGACTTACCTGTTCAACACGATCCCTCTTGTTTTCCCTAGTAAAGATATTTGTAAAATCCAAAGTAAGATCGGAAGTTTTATCTGGGGAAACAAGGGGGCTAGACTGTCGTGGAAAAAGCTGAGACATAGGCTTACTAAGGGGGGGCTGGCTCTTCCAGATATCGGTTGGTACTCTGTGGCTTTTCAGTTTAAAAACATCCGGATGCTACTGGTAAAACCGGAGGAGTCATCCTGGGGGAGGCTACTGGGTGAAATGGTTAAGTCGGAGGGTGGCGGTGGAGGGGAAGGCTTTTTGTATAAATTTGGGGCCCCAAGGTTTTTCAAACGGGTGCGTCTGAAAGTTCTTAAGGACGCCCTAGCCATCTGGTATAAGGTTAGATGTAGATGGGGGATTGGGTACTATTCAGACTTTGCTCCGATTTGGGACTCCCCGGGGACCCCGCTCTTTCTGAAGGATAGCCTTGCAATTCCAATAAAAAGGGCGGGTATTAACACCTGGTCAGAGCTTTTATCCTCAGAAGGACCTCACCCCTGGGAGGTTTTAAGAGCAAAAGTTGGAAGTAGTTTTTCCAGATTCAAATACCTGCAACTAACCTCCTGGTATGCAGCAGAAAAGGGGGATATAAGAGGCAATTGGGAGGCGGAGCAGTCTTTGCAAATAGTACATCTTAAAAGAAAAGAAGTTTCTATCTGGTATAGGAAGTTCTTGGAAGCTGAAGATTTGGATCATCCTCCGCAGTATGTAGTTTGGAATCAATCCCCCTTCGAGCCTAACATTGAAGACCTTTATGAACTCTCATTGAAACTTCTTTATTAATTTGTCAAACCGGCCAGTTTAAAGAAGAATCATTTTTTTGCCATTAATAGACTCTACTACACACCAGCAAAAATTGCTAAGTTTGCACCACTATCTTCCCCCAAATGCCCAAGATGCAACCTTCTGAATGCCAACGATATCCACATCTTTTATGAATGTCCTGATCTTAGAGACTATTGGAAGGGAGTGGGGGAGGCTCTATGGGGTATTTTTAAAGTCAAAATTGAGGTCAATGCTTCCCTGGTATTATTTGGTGATGACGGTGTGTCAGGGAAGAATCTACAGCTGATACACAGAGGCTTATTGCTATACCTGGTATTGTTGGCTCGGAGAGAGATCTGTTTGAAGTGGAAAGAACCACGGCCCCCAATCTTTGAGGACTGGCTTAAAGCCACGTTCGCCATGGCCCGTTTGGACCAAGGAGGAGGTAGTGAGAGTGGTGTGAACATTTGGCAAGCCCTTGTGTCCTGGGGTTCGGATTTGAGACTGACATAATTCCTTCTGGCTCTTTTTAGTCCTATGATTACACCAAGCTACCAACAAAGGGGCTGGGCTGGTTTGGCCTAAGCGAATGCAGTAGCCGTTGGGTGCACAGTTCGGTAAGACGGCTTCATTACAAGAATTGCAGACGCTTATTGGTGAGATAAGGACAAAAAAATAAATACCTACGGTGATAGATTTTTCTGAAAACAAAGCTATCATGACCTTTAACCTTGATTTCCTGTGGTTAGTGCTCTCAGCAACTGGGCACAGGGTTCCATGATGTCCCCTTATGTTCAAATACAATTACATTGATTAAATCGGTGGAAGTGCCCACCTCCCCCAAACAGACTTTTCTTTTGTTTGTAATAATTTAGGAGATACAATGGTCCTTCCCATCCTTATCACGACGGCATATAATGTACATGGACGTATAGCGGGGACTATAGTTCCAAGGTCTTCAAATACATGTTGGAGAGCTCCTCATCCTGTGCACATTCATGGGTATACAACAGGGTGCGCCTAATGCACCCATCGTCCCCAAAGTCCAATAAGAAAATGGGGCAGATTTAAAAGTCCCTTGAGACACTTTTGCGCCGTCGTTGTGTCATAAAAAAAGGCGGCATAAAAAAAGGCGGCCAATTTACAACGTGACGCATCTAGGGAGATGCGTCACGTTGTAAAGCCCTGCGTCACATTATACTTGCGCCAGGTATAATGTATGCAGGGTGGGCGTTCCCACGCAGGAAAGCCTCGTAAAAGTGACGCAGTGAAATCTACAATATTTCACTGCGTCACTTCTAGGACGCCACTGCGTCAAAACCTTACGCCTGCTTGAAGCAGGCGTAAGGAGTGACGCAGTGTAGTGGGAATAGGCCTCAAAATGCATTGCTAGAGTTGTGTCGTGCTTGCGACACGACTCCAGCAATGCATGACTTTTGCCCCAGCAGATGCGTCAGAATTTCTGACGCATCTGTCAATCCTTGGGCCATGGTGCGCCGTATTGTAAATACGCTGCATCCATGGTGGCGCAAGGGTATTGCAGGCTGGCGCAGAGAAAGTGACGCATCCCTACAGATGCCTCACTTTCTTGTAAATCTGCCCCAATGCTTGTAAGTAGACATGGGTGTCACTAGAGTTAAAACTGAGGGGCAGGGGCGTGGTTGAGCCGCGAAGCGCGATGGCCGCAGCTTAGCAAGGCTCGGCTACCTTCGATCTTCCCCCGTCTATCCGTCACCATTATCCGCGGCCCAGAAGCAATAAATTGCTGGCGGAGGGCTTCCGGGGCAGAACCCTGCTGGTGTGGGCTCCGTGGATCGGCCGGAGTCCCGGGTAGAGACACGGCGGCCGGGCGGCCTGTCGGGGGTGTCTGAGCCGGGACCTCGAGTGGCTGTAGTGGCGGAGGTGACCGCCCGGCGAACCTGTCAGCTGTCTCCACGGCGCAAATCCGGCGATCGGCCAGCACTTGGCATCCCCCTGGATGATTGGTACTGCTGCGTGGTCCGGATTCAGGATCACTGAGGACTGCGTCGGCGGTCTGCGGGGAGATCGCGGGCCGGGAGATCGAGCGGAGGTGGGAGCGGCCGTGCGCATACGCCACGCTGGGCTGTGCCGCTTCATCCTCTGTTTGCGCGGCTCGGTGGGGAAGAGGCGGTGTGGACCCACGGAGTGCGGGGGGCGCCCTCTTGCACCGGAGCCACAGGCCATCCATGCTGGGCCGGTGGAGGCGAGCTCGCACACCCGGACTGCTGCTGATTCCCACTTGTGGTGTTCAGAGTGAGCCCCCCTGTCATCTAGGGCCTCTGGGTTTGCGACGTCTGGCGTGCAGCACACTCCGTGGACCTCTGAATTGAAGCCAGACTGTGCCCGGGACTGGCCAGGGAATACTAACGCCGGACGCTGTTGCCCTGCGGACGCCTTTTGGTTCCCCCTGGGCATCGCGTCCCATGGCGGCTGTGCCCTAGACCTCTTTGGCTGACGGTCTCAGTTATTCTTATTGGCAACCTGAATAGAGACATAAGGCACCAGTTCCGGCTGCAGGCTCCTACCTGGTACCTACCTGACGACAAGAACTGGTGCCCGACAACACCTGGCCGGAGGCTCGACTGGGGTGGGACTGGTGTCCCAGTCACCGGGTGCGACCGCTGATATCGGGCCCTGTGGCGTTCTCCTGTCGTCGTCGCGACTGGAACACTTGTTGGAGGCGTGATGTCATCCGCCAGGGGTAACAAATCCGTGCAACAGAACAAGCTGGATCGCTACACCCTCCCCAAGACGTCCCTGCCTGCCTCCTCGCCTACAGGCGAACAGGGAGAACCACAGAAACAGGTGGACCAGGAACCCACCCTTAAAGATGTCCTGGAGGCAATTGCTGGAATCAAGACGTCGCTGGAACAAAAGATGGACACAATAACCATAGAAGTTAATCTGCTGCGCGCCGACCTCACTAAAAACAAGGAGCGGGTCAAGCAAGTGGAACTCACGACCGCGAGCCTAGTGGAAGACACATCCCAGCTGCAGACCGAGGTCAAAGACCTGCAAATGTTCCGAAAAGCGGCGGAAGCCAAACTAGACGACTATGAAGGGCGGCAGCGGCGCAACAACGTGCGAATTTTAGGGGTCCCGGAAAAAACAGAGGGGCAGGCCACAGATCTTTTTGTGGAGGATCTTATCCTCCATCACCTGCAACCCAAGGGGCTTAGTAAATTCTTTGTTGTCGAGAGGGCCCACAGAATTCCCGGAGGTCGGCCGCGGCCTGGGGCCCCTCCCCGCCCGATCCTGGCCAGGGTCCTCAACTTCCGGGACCGCGACGTAATACTCCAACATGCCAGAAGGGGACCCCCACTTCGTTACGACAATTCAGATATCACCTTTTTCCCGGACTTTACTCAGCTGGTCCAGAAACAGAGGCGTTCCTTTTAGGAATCAAAAGACGCTGAGAGACAAAGGGTACAAATACGCCATGTTGTTCCCAGCCAGACTTCGGGTGGAAGCGGAAGGTAAAGCCTGGTTCTTCGAAGATCCAGAAGCAGCGGCGGACTGGTTGGAGAGCCGCTGAACGGTAATCCGGTACAAAATGTGAGGGGCCGTTAATGGGCGGTGGCAGGGGGGACCAACGGGTGGGGGAGGGAGCCGGACAGCAAAGCAGGGAGCACTGACTGTGGCCTGAGATCGTGACACGGGCCGGAGAGTGTCATGAGACCCACACATCGGGTATGAACCTTCCTCATGTAGACGATTGAGTCAAATTCGACTTACACTTCAGGGCTTTGCGGGTATGTTCAATCCGTAATGGGGAGGGGGAAGGGAGCACCACTCACCCCACTTTTCTACGTTTAGTTCACTTGTGGGGCGACAGGCACTCTGCAAGTTGATTCATGGGCAGTTTGAAGCCGGGATCGCAGGGACGCAGGGAGGGGGTGGTTGGGAAGGGACAGTACAGTTGTTATGTTTTGAATGTTATGTTAGAATTGTTTTATCGACTACACCACTCAGTAGAGCAGCGCAGGCGCAGCACCTTAGTCTGATTCCGGATGGGTACTCAAAGAGATATTGGGGTTAAGGTCCTCAGTTGGAATGTAAATGGGCTTGGCGATAAAGTCAAACGGGGTATGGCACACCAATACATCAAGAGACAGGCCCCAGACGTTATCCTTCTACAAGAAACGCACCTGGTGGGGAACACATGCAAGGCGATGAATAGGGGTGGATACACACTGACGGCTCACGCAGGCTTCACGACTGGGTCGCGGGGAGTGGGTATCCTGGTCCGGAACTCGTTCCCTCTGGCAATACAATCCACATGGTCCGACGACCGGGGGAGGTTTCTGGGGATTTCGGGTCTCTGGGAGGGTAGAGTCACTACGTTTGTTTCAGCGTACGTACCCCCGGGCCTTCAGGGAGCCACATTTAACGATCTGCGGTCGATCCTGTTGTCTCTCCCTGAGGGCCTCCTTATATTGGGGGAGACTTTAATGCAGTGGTTTCAGGGGCATTGGATCGTCACCCCCCAGGGATATCAAACCGGCGCATAGGTGGTTGCCTGACTTCCTTGACGACATGGGGCTGGTGGATGGGTGGAGAGTTCGCAACCCAGGTAGGAGCCAATACACCTTCTTGTCGGGTGCCCACCGCAGTCTCTCCCGCATCGATTATATCCTAGTCCCAGCGATACAAGCAGCTAATATTCGAGAAATTCGCCATCTAGGCAGGGGCATATCTGATCATTCACCGATCTGGATGCATGTCGTCTTAGGCCAGATGAGTGCCGGGAAAGTCGCCCCCATCAATCCATGGCATCTCCGAGACCCTGACGCCCGGAAGAAAATAATTAAAGCCACAGATCAATACTTTCAGGAAAATGTGGGCACAGTCGAATCCGCCCAGACCCTGTGGGAGGCCTACAAAACGGTAATCCGGGGGCAAGCCCTCTCCCTGATAGCAGGTAAGAAAAAGGATAAAGATAAGGACCTGGTGCAGGCGGAAGACGAGATACTTAGATTGGAGGGAGAGCTAGAACAGGCAGTAACCCCGGAGATGCTACATCTCTTGCATCTAAAACAAGATGAGTTCAAAGCATTGGCAGCAGATAGGGCCAAGGCTCAAGGAAGGGACACGCAGAGTAGAATCTACGAGCACGGGGATAAAGCCGGGAAGTTAATCGCATGGCTAGATAGGAAAGAGTGGGCCAACCGGCTTGTGCCAGAGCTACAGCGGGTGGATGCTGACCCTACTACCGATCCGCAGGCAATCGCGGATCAGTTCGCTGACCATTATCAAGCAGTGTACAGCTCGACCGGGCGGTACACAGAAGATGAGAGCCGTGCCTTGATTCAGGATATCACACTTCCCGCTCTAACAGATGATAGCCGGAAGTATTTAGAGTCTGATTTCTCAGATGATGAAGTAGCTCAGGCAATAAGGGCAATTAACTCGGGAAAAGCTTCCGGTCCCAATGGTTTGCCGATCGAGCTCTACAAGCTCAGGCCCGATAAAATAGCTCCATATCTTCGCTTGATGTTTATAGACAGCAGAGACAGAGGGACACTCCCAGAGGATCAAAGGTTAGCAAATATTGTAGTTATCCTCAAAGACGGTAAGCCCAAAACCAGCTGTGCCTCGTACAGGCCCATATCCCTTCTTAACGCGGAGCCCAAAATTCTGGCGAAACTGCTCGCGATCCGGTTAGTAAAAGTGATAGATAGCCTGGTACACCCCGACCAATCGGGCTTCATGCCACATCGCAACACAGCCTTAAACTTGCGCAGAGTGCACGGGGTATTGAGTAGGGCAGCCACCATTCGGGAGCCGGCGGTGTTGGTCTCGCTAGATGCCACCATGGCGTTTGACATGGTGGAGTGGCAATACCTCTTTGCTGTACTTGATAAGATGGGATTCGGTCCCGTATTCGTGAGTTGGGTCCGTTTACTGTACTCGGAGCCACTGGCACAAATAGTGGTGAACAACCACAAATCAAGGATATTCCAACTAGGCCGTGGCACGCGACAGGGCTGCCCATTGTCCCCCCTCCTGTTTGCTCTGGCTCTGGAGCCCTTAGCGGCGTGGATCCGCAGGGACCCTGTTATCCGCGGTCTGCGATGGTCCCCAGAGTGGGAAGATAAGATATCCCTCTACGCGGATGATATTCTATTATACCTGTCTTCCCCGAGAGCCTCTATAACACGCACACTTGATATTTTAGCAGTGTTTGGCAGATATTCCGGATTCACGATAAATTGGTCTAAGTCTGTTGTTTACATCCTCCATGGAGACCCACCGGTGCTCCCAAGGAATTGCCCAATCCAGATAACGACAGAGGGTTTTCAGTATCTGGGCATCTTCATTTCTCTGAGCCCCACGCTTCGCTTTACCCGGAATCTCTTACCGCCAATGCAGAGGCTGAAAAGAGACGTGAAGAGCTGGAAGTCTCTGCCACTCTCGTTACTGGGCAAGGCCGCCCTTTTTAAAATGATGGCCCTGCCCCGTTTCCTCTACGCCCTTCAAAACTCACTAGACCTAGTTCCCAAAGTGTACTTTCAAGAAATTGAGAGCCTCCAGAGGGATCTCTTATGGGACGGAAAGCCCCGAATCGCGTTACCCAAACTCACCCTAAACTGGTATGATGGTGGCATTAGCCTCCCTGATATTAAAAAATATTATTGGGCGACCCATCTAGCGGCCATTAATCATGGGACCTATGGACACTCGGACGACCCGGGATACGCCATGGACAGATGGCTCCTCCCCGGAGGAAACTACAATAGGGCGCTTTATTCTAGACCCAATAAATATCCCCTGACGGGACCAACAGCGCATTCGGTTCATGTGTGGCATGTGGCGAACAAGCAGTTGGGTTGGGACCGCCGACTTACCCTTGCAACACCCATATGGAGCGCCGAGAAGCTAGGGAACATGTGGCAAACCAAGGGATTCGATAAATGGGACCTCATCGGAATCTCCCAGATTCGGGATCTCTGGGTTGGGGATGAAATCCTCCCGTTCACTTCCCTTCAGCGACAATATTGCCTGGCAGATACAGAACGATTTAGATATCTTCAAATTCAGCACGCCCTCCAGACACACCTCGGCGGGCGCTCCTCCCTCCCAGAGGCCTCTCCCTTGGAGAGCAGAATACTTGACGGCCACCTACCCGAAAAGGCCATCTCCTTGATTTATAAAAAACTAATTAATAATATGGCAGATCCACTCCAGTCCCTCAGGGAGAAGTGGGTGAGAGATGGCTTGGAACTAGACGAGGAAGACTGGCAGGAAGCGGTCTCCTCCCCGAGGGGGTGGCGGTCCAGGCCAGACTGCGACTAGTGCAACTCAAAATCCTCCATAGGATTTACATCACCGGACCAGGCTTGGTTCGCATGGGCAGGGCGGACAGTGGGGAGTGCAGACGCGGATGCGGGAGAGATGGCACCTTTATCCACATTATATGGGAGTGTGAACGAATACAGCCCTACTGGCAAACTATACACCGCACACTCAGCGAAGTCCTCACAACAGAAATACTTCCGGAGGCACGCAGGTGCCTTCTGAACATCTGGGAGCCAACAGATCTCACCTCCTACACTAAGCAGTGGGCAACATTGGCGGTCATGATTGCAAAGAGGAACATCGCACGACACTGGGGGGCCCACCAACCACCAGAAATAATAACGTGGAAGGAAGATCTAGACTGGTGCATGTTCAGAGAAAAGTCAGTCTACATAGCCAGAGGGTGTCCCAAGAAATGGAATAGGATCTGGGGGCCATGGAACTCATACAGGGGAGATATCTGTACCCCCCGGCGCCACTGAATGAAGACGAGGACAGTACACCCCTTAATTGTCATAGATTGACCATTTTGATTTGTATCCTCAATACCCGGTTTTATAGTGGTAGAAATGTAAGTGCGCTCTAACTAATCTCTTAATGTGATGTATATGTCGATTATATTTTAATAAAAAGAATTATTAAAAAAAAAAAAACTGAGGGGCAGATTTACAAGCCCCCTGCGCCACCAGTACGTCACTTTTTGTGACGTACTGGAGGCGCATTCCACTTCTCCATATTTACAAGGAGAGGAAAAGTCACCCTGCGTGACTTTTCCTCTCCTTGTAAATATGGCCCCTTCACACGCAGCACTTTGCCTGGAAGGGGCGTTCCATAGGTGTTGCTGTGGGTGTTCCCACGCAACACCCATGCAACGAGACACATTTCCAGATTTACGAGGAATCGTAAATCTGGAAATGCGTCTCAATGCTACGCTTCCCCAGGGGAGGCGTAGCGAGACGTAACAAGGAGAAATGTTTTCATTTCTCCTCGTTTTTTCCTCTTTCAATGCGTGCTGCATTTTGCAGCACGCATTGAAAGAGGAAAATGCCTGTAGTTATTGTTGTTGTGCAGGAAGGTGCCCCTTCCTGCACAACAACAATCTCCCCATGACGTAGGCATCCTTGCACCATGGTGCAAGGGTGCCTGAGCCGGCGCATGGCTGCAGTTTGTGCGCCAGCGCAGGGGGAAGCACAGGAATGCGACATATTATTGTAAATATGTCGCATTCCTGTGCTTCGGAAGTGCCGCAGCGTGGCGCAGCCAAAGGGCTTGCGTTGCAGCGCTGCGGCACTTCCTTGTAGATCTGCCCCTGAGAGACCAACAGAGCACAGGAATAGTGTCGCGAGGCGGCCCAGACTCGTGCTTTCTGAAGCTGCTCCATCAGTCCTTACCACTTCCAGGGGAAGATTTACAAACGCCCTGCGCCACCAGTACGTCACTTTTTGTGACGTACTGGAGGCGCATTCCACTTCTCCATATTTACAAGGAGAGGAAAAGTCACCCTGCGTGACTTTTCCTCTCCTTGTAAATATGGCCCCTTCACACACAGCACTTTGCGTGGAAGGGGCGTTCCATGGGTGTTGCTGTGGGTGTTCCCACGCAACACCCATGGAACAAGACACATTTCCAGATTTACGAGGAATCGTGAATCTGGAAATGCGTCTCAATGCTACGCCTCCCCAGGGGAGGCATAGCGAGGCGCAACGAGGAGAAATGTTTTCATTTCTCCTCGTTTTTCCTCTTTCAATGCGTGCTGCATTTTGCAGCACGCATTGAAAGAGGAAAATGCCTGTAGTGATTGTTGTTGTGCAGGAAGGTGCCCCTTCCTGCACAACAACAATCTCCCCATGACGTAGGCATCCTTGCACCATGGTGCAAGGGTGCCTGCGCCGGCGCATGGCAGCTGTTTGTGTGCCAGCGCAGGGGAGAGCACAGGAATGCGACATATTATTGTAAATATGTCGCATTCCTGTGCTTTGGAAGTGCCGCAGCGTGGCGCAGCCAAAGGGCTTGCGTTGCCGCGCTGCTGCACTTCCTTGTAGATCTGCCCCCCTGTTTCTTTGGCAGGATACTCTGCCCACGTGCCCAGCGGAAGGAAGCATTAGGGGTGCCCAGTTGTGCAGTAACATTTGTTGTTGTATTTGACTGTCTCTTGCCAATCTGCACTCTCGGATAGGCTGTCCCCATACCCTTACTGCGCACCATGGCTGTTTCAGAAGCCAGGGGTTACTTTTGTCCTGTACTCTGTGTCCCCCCCCCCCACGCTTCTCTTCTGTCCTTCACCAGCCCACGCTCCTTCCTTGCTCCCCTCAGCTGCAGTGCGGGAGTGTCTTTTGGCGGGCTCTGTGCTGTCCCGTGATTGCCTCTCTGGACTCCGATCCAACCTGGCGACATCCACGTGTGGCCTTCTGTGTCGATGCGCATTTCTGGGTCCCTCTGGATGAGCTAACACAATGACGATGACTACTGCCCCCTCTGTGCTCCTATACTGTCTCTTTTCATTTTCTACCCCTCCGTTTTTCTCACTGCCTCTTCATTCAAGCTCCTGTGATCTTCCGCAGTCTCCTTTTATTCATCCCATCCTCTGTTCCCTCTCTGTCCCACTCGCATTTCGGTTTTTCCCATCTGTGTTACTCCACTGTCTTTTTACCCCTTCTGTCTCTGTTTCTGCTCCCACGTGTTTCCTGGCTGTCTTTTTCCATGTTTCCTGACTTGTCTCGCTTTAATAAGGTATCTGAAACCAGAACCGTCACAAGCTGTGGCGATACCCATTCCCTCAGCGACTCCAAATGGGTGCGTCTTTTTTTAAAGACAGCCCCCGGCCCTTCTACTGCGTGACTCCGACCTGGAACTCCATAAACTCGGGCATTTTTACAAGCCTCGTTGCGCTGCTCTGACTCGCCACGCAATGTGGTGAAAGAGCGACACAACACAAAAAAGAGATTTATGAAGCCACGCAAGGCCACCTTGCGTGGCCCTAGGTGGCTTCATAAATCTCAAGTAAAACAACACAGTGCAAATCGCTGCGTTGCCTTACTCTGCCCTGGGCAGGCGTTCCATGGGCGTTGCATGGGTGTTCCCACCAACTCTCATGGTTTTTGACGCATTCCTAGATTTACCGGAACTGGTAAAAACTTGGGAATGCACCAAAAAAATACGCCTCCCCAGTTGAGGTGTAACAAGAAGAAATGTATTTATTTCTCCTCATTACTTCCTCTTTCTTTGTGTGTGTTATGAAGGCTGCGGAGGCAATATCTTGTAGATACATTTATTTGAAATTGGCAGGTACAGGAAGTACAACTTCTCGACTTCAAGTCCCGGTTGTAACTGACTGCTGTCCTCTTGCCCGCTCCACGTTCCATATTCTATGGAACGTGAAGTCAGCAAGACGACACAGATGACATATGACATAACAGTGTGCTGCATTTTACAGCACACATAGAAAGAGGAATTGCCGTTCCGGATTCTTTTTGTACAGGAAGGTGACCCTTCCTGCACAAAAGCAATCCTGTCTGCAACACAGGCACCCTTGCACCATGCGTTGGCGCTAAGCAGCCAAAACGGCGTCAGAGCAGGGACAAGAACGCGTCCTATTCTATTAAATACGGCGCACTGCTGCTCTTTCCTTGGTGGCTTGCTGCGTGCGTTAGTTTGCCATAAAAATTACCCACTGTGCTTACAAGTGATCCTAATACCTAGTGATTATGAGTGAGAGAGGTTGTGCACCAAGGTGTGGGGCTCACACACAGGCACTGATTTACAAAACATACAGCGCAGCGCAGCACCCAACGTTGCTGCACTGAGTTGCGTGACAGGGAGAAAGCAGAAAAGCACTATATCTACTAATATATGCCACTACCCTGCTCTCTCTATCGCCGGCGCACAATCAAGCTGCCAAGCGACACACACACACAATCACACATTTGCACCATAGTGCTAAGGTGTCTTGGTGAGTCTAGCATAGGTTTTGTACTATGAGGGTATTCTTCTAGTGCAAAATCCTATGATTGGACTAATCCTAAAACGTATACCCCTTCAGATGAGTGCCGTACCGTGCACAACACATGAAAAGTGGGATAGGCTAGGAGAAATAAAAGCAGCTCTCCTTTTTAACACCTGCTTCAAAGTTGCATTATTTTTTGGTGCAAAACCTTGTCTACTATTGTTAATAGATAGGGTTTTGCATCAAAGACCATGGGTGGTTGCATGGGAACATCCATGTATCATTCATGGAATTCCCCCTAGACGCAGAGTAATGCATAACAGCGCTTTGAGGCAACTTTCCAGCCAACACAAGTTATACGCTGGACAGTAAATCCAGAAAAAAACATTTTGTGCAATTTCTTTTATGCAAACCCAGCGTACATGTTTGCAAATCTGGGCCTCAGTGAGATGAATTACACACAAAGGTGTGGGACTCACACCTAATGAGTGAGTTCTTGCTGCAGTTTACTGGACTCACTCAAAGGAATGAGTTTGTGCACCAAGACTTGGGCCTCACACAAAATAAGTGTGGCCACAACGCAAGAAGTGTAAATTACATATGAGGCTGACTCTGTTCCAAGACATACGGTTTACACTAATGGTGACTTGTGCGCTTCTAGTGATATGCTAGCTCACTGACGGAAAATATATATTAAGTGAAGTGACTCACACCAGATGAGTGACACTTGAAGAGCTTGTTCTCGTTGTAGACGGTGTTCCTGGTAGCAGCATCGACTATTTACTGCATCCAAGTGCTATCTGGGTTTTATAACACCTACCAATAATTAGCTCCCTGTGTAAAACTTTGAAACTGTTGTTTGCCTACATTTTAGATTCAATGCAGTGCTTAATGTGTAGAAGAATACGTGCTGCCCCCCAAAGTTTGTCTCGGAAGCCCACTGCCAGCCTTGCAGAATGTTGAGGTTTCCAAATACCAAGGCTAACTGGTCTTGATTCCACCTCAGCCCTCTTTATCCACCTCCCTTACCCTTTACTCCACACTTCCTGATTTTTCATCACTTCTTTCTCCTTTTGTTACTCTTTCCCTGTGTTTATCTTCATCCTTCATTCGTCTTTTTCTGCCTTCCTCTCTCTAGTTCCGGACCTAAGGTATGAGTGCCATTGGGCCCCTCCTGCAAGCACTGGCTTAAATTAAGTACTGGTTCTATGTCAGCAACATGAAGCAAAGACAACGGATGTGTTTATGTGCCTCGGTTGGATGAGCTTAAGAGGACAGATGCTAATAGTCTTGTTACCCCATACTGCTGGGCATTAACAGCTGCTGCTCGCTCTTCCCTTCATTTATATTTATTTGAAAACTAGGAGAATAGTGTAAAGTTACTACTATTAACTTTTCACGTGTAAGCAGGGTTCTCCTCCACTTGGGCAGAGATCTCCTTATGGTAAAGTATGGGGAAAATGTAAAATGTTTATTAAACTTTAAAAAAATCTTTTATGATATAGTTTAGAGATTTATTTTATTTGTTTAGTTTAACTGAAGGTTAGTTTATTGATTCAAATGTTCGGTCTTTTAAAACCATTACAGCATATAATTTTATTTGCTTGCTTAGAGCATCCTATAAAAACATTAATATAAAGTTAAAAGCCTTTGTTCATTATTTTACACTCAGTAAAATAAAGTCCAGTTTATATTGTCCATAAAGTGCTGCAACCCTAAACATCATCCCCATCATAAAAACTATCCTCATCATAAAAACGATGTATTAGTCTGAATTTCTTCTGGAAATAGAGCCAATTCCTTTAGATACGTGTATATACATTTTACCCCCCCCTGCAGACCAAAGGAATCGAAGACACACATAACCAGGTGGTTACAGCTTCTCTGCCTGTTCGTATGTTAATATTAATCAATGTTTCTTTCAAAAATATATTCTTTTCTTTTAAAAACTTCGGACATGCACAGAGAATATGTGTTGGAGATTCGTATTTGTACTTGCACAATCTGCAGTCTTGATTTTGATGCTGGTCTTTCCAGGAGGGGATCAGATCCTTTGCTTCCCACATACCAAAGCGTAAATTCATGAATTGATTTTTGAAGACGGTTGAAAAATGAGCTGATAAATAGACCAGTGGTTTCCTGGTACCATATGACTTAATCACCGTCCAAGCGTGACGTCTTTGTAATAAGATGTTCTCATCTGTTGTGTGAAACAGGAGTTTTGTTGACAGGTTAGTTAGTTTAACTGTAGATAACATGAAAAAATGATACGGCACTATTAACTTAATTTTGAATTAAATATGTAATTAGTTAAAATATATAAATTAAATTTAAAATATTTTTTAAAGATTTACTAAAAATTCCCACATAAGGTAAAGTGTTTATATTGACTTATTCTGCATTACAATGACAAAATGTTATTTATAGAACGAATTTAATTTTTGTAATTTTGCCATTAAATAATATTTATTTTTTAAATTTAATTCTTTTAATGAAAACATTTTACCACAATGTGATATTGTTTTATTTATATAAATAAATGTGTACATATTTTTAAAAACTCAAAATCATTTATTTTAAAATTATTACCTAGTTCTATTTTAAATCCAGGCTTCCATTATTGTGTATGGGAGGGTGTTGCAGGACCAGTGGATAGTCATGTGTGGTGCTGGACTTACTCAAAGTCTGAGCTGGAATGGATGTGCTACTGTTTTTTGTCATTTTTGATAGTAGTAACTTTAGAAGTGCAGTTTGTGAATAGTAATGCACTAACTTTTTTGTGTGGTAGGTGTCTGTACCTCCACTAACCCCTTCTTAACCCTCCCTAAACCCCTCCTTGCTTATCCTTAAGCCACTCCCATTTAATAATATTTCCCTTTTCCCCCGGTCCCTCCCACATTTACTATTAAGTAGTAAACTTACATGTGTGAGGATCTCCCCATAGAAAAGACAGGGGAGGGACGAGGTGGAAATTTACTTTTGTTGGTTTGTGAATTGCATTTTGTAGACCTACTGTAGTACGGCTTTACGTACTACAAAATACAGTCTGTAAAACGTTCCCTAAGTGTTAAGTGCCTTTGAATACATTTCATCAATAATTAATGATTCACAATCTACCATTGGCGATTTTGTGTTTACAGGAGCAATATTTTTTTCAAATCAGTTTGCAACGCAATATAATGCAAGCCTTACACAGCCATTGTGTTTGCCGGCTGCATCTCTTGTGAGCACACTCTGCTTCTACGTGCGAAATGTGCACTAGAAATTCACCTGGAGTAGTGAAAACGCAGCCAGGGAGAGCATAGGGTGTGGTCAGGGAAATGGCCACACATTGTCAAGTTTCTGGGCATTCACAAACATTTGCAACACCCTTCTCACACATTTATCTACACTTGTAAAAGTACAGCTGAGTGAGCCAGTGGCGAGCAGTGCTGCAAGAGCTCCGACATTTCTCATTTTCACAGGGGCCGTGCTGAAAGTACTACCTTTTCATTGGAAATGATTTCATGTGAAAAGGAAATATATAGAATTTCCTACCTCTGTCAAAGTAGATTATCCTCCTTGTGAAAACATCTGATGTTGTGAATTGCATACATGCCAGCGCTCTGAAGTAGCCCAGGAAATATGCGGCGCTTTATAAAACTCATAATATAAATGAGTATACATAAGAGCATAATTTCCTAGACTGGTAGAAAAATTGCAGCTGTGCCTCCGAGCTCTGTGAACCGATTACACCCTCATGCATCTCAGTAAATACGTCGGATCCAGAGACCCTTCACTGCCCAGTGTATCAGAAAGCCTTTGGTGTCTCTGACGTCAAGCCACAGACCAGGGAGTGCCTGGCTTCCACCCTTTGTACCAGCCGGCTCCGCCTTTCATCAGCTGACACGTGAAGGGAGGCACGGGCTGGGCACAGAACTGTCCGTGTGACATCTGGCTGTTACTGTACCCCTGTGTCCCGTGCAAGCATTCCTCGATGCGGGCAGGTTTCCGGCAGTGTCTCGTCTGCTGATCAGGAAGCGCGCGGGAGTCTGTGCCTCCTGCTCCTGCTGACATGTCCCCAGTCAGCCTGTGTGCTCGGAAGGAAGCACTAGAAAGGACGTTCAGCCGAGACCTCTCCCCTGTGCCAAAGGCTTGACTTGTGAATACTGTAAGACCGCGGGAGCTGCTTGCTCGACGCTGCTGCTTCCCAGGGCGGGGGATTACACGAGGCAACTAGCCACAAAATGGCAGCGCCAAATTAATGCAGGTCTAGAGAGTTTTAGCTGTCTGTTAAGAGAACTAGTCATCAATTCATCAATATCCAGATACAGAAGTATAGAGGGGCTTATTTACAAGAGCCTTGCGCCACCCGTACGTCACTTTTCCCATGTTAAAAATGACGCAAAAGTGGCGCAAGGGGCTTGTAAATAATCCCCAGAGAGAGAGCAGCGAGCTGTGCGTCCGCCCTTTTCAGCCATTGGCTGTCAAATGTATCTCCTTGATCGCCCTTGGTTGGACTTGCTGTCTGTCAAGGATAATGCATTTTTAGGCTGGGTATACTGCCCCATTTGACTCTTGCATTAGAGCCATGTAGTTCTTTTGTTAAACTTCAGATGCAACATGACTAGTAGTTTCACACTGAGGGGCATTTGTACAAAGAAATGACGGAGCGCGGCACTGCAAGCAATTCAGGTGCGCCGTGTCAGATAAAAAATGAAGTGATGTACCGTACTTACAAAAATACGGCGCACCCCTGTTTTCCCTTGCGCTGAAAAAGCGGCCTAGCGCCAGCGCAGGCACTATGTGCCATGGTGCACGGGTTCCTGCGCTGCAGGGATGATTGTTTATGTGCAGTAAGGGACACCTTCCTGCACATAAACAATCTTTAATGGCGATTTGCTCCTTCTATGTGTGCTGCAGAATGCAGCACACATAGAAAGAGCAAAAAACAAGGAGAAAAAAGTATTTCTCCTCGCTGCGCCATTCTAATGCCACCGTTTCAATGGCGTTTGTTTTTGGCGCTGCCTCAGATTGACCATTTCTTGTAAATCTGGGGCAGTGTCAAAAGCAAGGGTTGTTGTGTGGGTACGCCCACAGCAACACCCATTGCACGCCCCTTTGATGCGGAAACCCACATCAAAGGGTGCGATATTTACAAGGCGGGGTTAAGCCACGCAAAGTGGCTTAGCGCTGCCTCGTAAATATGGAGAAGGGCATCGCGTCATTCAAGCGTCGTAAAAAGTGACGCTCCGGTGGCACAATCTCCTTGTAAATACGCCCCTGAGACCCAGTCTGTATTAATAATAATAACATATAATAATAATGTGATTTATATAGCATGTAGTTACTTCAGACGAAGTGTCACAGCACTGAAGGTCTAACTCCCGGAGGTCAAAAACAGAGCCGAACTAAGAAGTATCGGAATCAGCCCGATCTAAATAACCATGGGGCCGATTCACAGAACTAATCTGAGACAAAATCCTAAACTTACTACTTTTGGTATTCACAGAAGGCATTTAGTAGTAGTAAGGTTAGGAGTCCTAACTTTACTACTACTAAATGCCTTCTGTGAATACCAAAAGTAGTAAGTTTAGGATTTTGTCTCAGTTTAGTTCTGTGAATCGGCCCCCAAGTTTTTAGGTTTTTACGAAACAGTGATTCAGCCTGAGCATGTCGTCGTTGAAGGGGAAGAGAGTTCCACAGCCTGGATGCTAAATACCTGAAGGAGCTGCCCCAGGGCGAACTTTCTTGACAGAGGGGATACAAGTCAGCAAAGCCCCAGAGGATCTGAGGCTCCTTGCAGGAGAGTAGGGCTTGATGAGGGGTGCAAATAGGAAGGACCTCTGTTCGTAGAGGCCCTGTAACCATAGCACAGGGGTCGTCGCTTCTTCGAAGGCAGCCAATGCAACTTTGTACGTGCATAACCCATAGGGATCCATCTAAGGATTGGTTGGTGTATTTGCTTACACAACATTTTAATTACTGATTGATGGTTTTACTGCTTGCAGTATGGATGCCTATAAGATGAATGCAGAGTGCCTTTCTCTAATAACCTTGAAGGCTACAAGAAATGTGATGGATGTAATTCTCGAATAGGCTAAAACGTGGCCTATACTTGGGTTGCTTGTGTTCCAGTTCAGAGAGTGCCTGGCTTGGAAGTTCGAGCTGGATTCTTGCTCTTAGAGAAAGACCAAAGCTGATTTGCATATGGCTCGGACTAATCTGAGGTGGTACAGCAGGCAAAAAATGTGATGAATTGGATGAGACCTCGAGCAATTACCAGTGGATTCGATTAATGCAAGCTTTCCATCCACCCTTTTTTTATTTTTCATTGTGCACCAGGTATGCCCAGACATGGGTCCTGTGCTCGCTGTACCACTGGTACCAAGCGGATGTGGCGCAACGGCCAGAGTTACCAATGTTGAAACTGGATTACCAGGTTCGAGTCTCGGCCTCAACTCAATATCTTGTGGTTCTGGACAAATCACTTAGTCTCACGGTGTTTATTTTTTTAAATGAATGTGTCCTTGTGTAACATAACTAGTGCTCTAATTCCTTCGGGTCAAGTTTGCAGTATATAAAACTGCAAAAAAAAACACAAAAACAGGCTGCACCAGACTGAAGAAATCTAAAGAGGCGGAACCTGGGCTTGTTTTTTTTTTTTTTTTTACGGAGTTTTATATAGCGCGAACTTGACCCGAATCGAGTATCAGAGCGCTTTACATAGCACCAGTTGCGTTACATGAGGACACATTTATTTTTTGTTAGGCACGGGGAGAGTAAGTGATTTGGCCAGAATCACAGGATGTTCAGCGTCATTGCCGAGACTCGAACGCAGTTCCCCAGATTCGCGGTCGACCGCCCTAGCCGTTAGGCCAACTCCTTGTGTTCCTATTCAGAGATGACCTGGGTTGGCAGTTCGAGCTGGGCTGCTCCTATTGGAGCAGGACCAATGCTAATTTGCATATTACTGGATTTAACATGGTGGGCAAATAAACCGTGGACTGGTATGTGGCCCAACTAATTACCAGTGGCTGACATTAATCCAAGCAACACTTTTTTCTATTCTTCATTCACTAGTCACCCTGCATGTTTATTTGATGTACTTTTCCATCAAGATAATGTTGTTAGATTTCCAGTTTTATTTGTTTAATAGGTTAGGATGTGCCAGCAACAGGCTTTCCGCAACAGCAAAGAATATACTGGCTCTTTGTCAAAAGTATCAACTATTCAATATTTTGCTGTGTGTGTCTTTTAATTTCACCAATTACAGCCAAAGCAAACGTCAGATTCACTCTCTCTATTTCATAACACTCTCCTCCTTGAGGGTACAAATGAACGCGGCAGAAGCAATCCCTCCACCAGGGAGGCTCTTTAAATAATAATAGTAATAATAATAATCAGACTAGTTAAGAATAAGAAGACGAAGAAGGAAAAGCACCTTATGCAAATTAACTTCTCATCTGTAAGCAAAATGTGTGCTTTATTATTTACAGTACATTGTTCTGCATATCATTATCGCCGTAGTTTATTAATGCCAGTACAGGTTTGTGCTTCTCAGTAACACTGATTTTAAGCAAGAAGTCTAGAAAGCGATCTGACAGTGCAAACACTTGAATATCAGGCAAATATTTTACGTCCTACCATACCATATCTAACCTGCCACTCCACACCTATCATTCCCACCTACATAATTACCATACCCACCTATCATACCTAGCTACCTTATCTACTTACCATACCATACTGCACTATATGTATCACGCCTACCCATCTAACATCCCTAACTTTATATACTGACCTCCCATACCTACCCATCATACCTAACTTACCATGCCTAACCTACCTCCCATACCTACCTACATACCATAATTAACCTCTCATAGTTACCTACTTATCATACCTACCAAAGCTGCCAACAATTCTTGTCTGCCATAACTACCAACAAGATTTAACTTACTTCACCTAACCTACCAAATCTACCATAACTAGTCTACCATACCATTTATATGTACCGTATCTACCTACCTATAATAGCTAACCTACCTAACCTGTCTAACCTAAGATACCAAACCTACCTACAATACCCACCTATCATAGCTAGTGCACCTAACTCCCAAACCTATGATACCTTATTTCCCATAACTCACATACCTACCATAAATACCTAGCATGCCTATCTGTCCACCAGACCATAGCTAACCTAGATGCCTAACCTACCATACTTAATCTACCATACTTTCCATACCCACGGTACCTCCAACTGTGTAGTGCGTACATCTTAGGCTTGTCTTAAGGTGAAGATTTTGTGAGAAAAAGGACATAGGGCCAAGTGTACAAATGCTTTCTGAGATCGCAAACGCCCCGATTCCCAGAACTAGTCCGTTTGCGACTGCAAAAAAGCTTAAATGTACAAAAAGCAAAATGTGATTCAGGAACTTGTTACCAAATTGCAATTTGCATTAGCTATTGGGTATTTGGAAGGGGTTTGTTAAGAGTGTCCCTTCCAAATACCAATTCCCAGTAGTATGTATTAACATTGTGCGACTGAATTCTGGTCGCAAAACATTAATCCTTTACCACCAATGGAAAAGTGGTGGTAACCTGTTCTCAAATAGGAAGGGATCCTCAAGGACCCCTTCCCCTTTGAGAATGTTTAAAAAATATTTTTAGGAAAAGGCAGCAGTCTCACGAACCATTGCCTACTCTTACAAAATGAAAGATACATTTTTCATTTAAAAAAAGAAAAATATTGTTTTATTTAAAAAGCAAACACAGACATGGTGGTCTGCTGACCTAAGCAGGCCACCATCCCTGTGATGGTTGTCACTCCTAGTGGGTCGTAAATTGTGACCTATCTCATTAATATTAATGAGGTAGGGCGGTTTGCGACCCACTAGGAATCGCTAAATAAGAAATAAAACTTTCATGCATTTAGAGTAGTAATTACCAAATATGATTCGGAAAAAAATCGCTATTTATAAATTGCTATCCTAAAGGTACGTACATCTGGCCCAAGATTACTCATGGGATCTCTAACAAGGGCATAAGGGTCTGCAGTCTGATGCACAAAGCACTTGGACTTAACTTGAGGGCCCTCTGGTAATGGCCTAGAGTTCTGCAGCTTCCATCGAGAAGTTCTGATTGCAGTGAACGCCACAGCTGCTGTACAAATCCTGAGATCTATTCCCTTTGCTTGTTAAATGTATGAGGTGCACTCCAGCAGGAAAACTTGTATTTTGCTTGGAATGCTGAAAACCTTGCGTCGCCCCTGGCTGCAGTCAAAACTGCGACATAATAAATAGCCGGTAATCAAAGTAATTAATATATACACTTTAATGACCAGAGTAAGATAGTCAAAATTAAGCTTTTAAGGTTGGGGTAAACTTATTCTGATGCCTTGGTAATCATGACCACAAAAACTAAAGTATATACAGCAGAGTACCATTTATGACTCCACTGACCCTCAGTGGGATAGTTAGAGCCCTGTTAAGTGAAAGTATAAACAGCAGAGTACCATTTATGACTCCACTGACCCTCAGTGGGATAGTTAGAGCCCTGTTAAGTGAAAGTATAAACAGCAGAGTACCATTTATGACTCCACTGACCCTCAGTGGGATAGTTAGAGCCCTGTTAAGTGAAAGTATAAACAGCAGAGTACCATTTATGACTCCACTGACCCTCAGTGGGATAGTTAGAGCCCTGTTAAGTGAAAGTATATACAGCAGAGTACCATTTATGACTCCACTGACCCTCAGTGGGATAGTTAGAGCCCTGTTAAGTGAAAGTATAAACAGCAGAGTACCATTTATGACTCCACTGACCCTCAGTGGGATAGTTAGAGCCCTGTTAAGTGAAAGTATAAACAGCAGAGTACCATTTATGACTCCACTGACCCTCAGTGGGATAGTTAGAGCTCTGTTAAGTGAAAGTATAAACAGCAGAGTACCATTTATGACTCCACTGACCCTCAGTGGGATAGTTAGAGCCCTGTTAAGTGAAAGTATAAACAGCAGAGTACCATTTATGACTCCACTGACCCTCAGTGGGATAGTTAGAGCCCTGTTAAGTGAAAGTATAAACAGCAGAGTACCATTTATGACTCCACTGACCCTCAGTGGGATAGTTAGAGCCCTGTTAAGTGAAAGTATAAACAGCAGAGTACCATTTATGACTCCACTGACCCTCAGTGGGATAGTTAGAGCCCTGTTAAGTGAAAGTATAAACAGCAGAGTACCATTTATGACTCCACTGACCCTCAGTGGGATAGTTAGAGCCCTGTTAAGTGAAAGTATAAACAGCAGAGTACCATTTATGGCTCCACTGACCCTCAGTGGGATAATTAGAGCCCTGTTAAGTGAAAGTATAGGCAGCAGAGTACAATTTATGACTCCACTGACCCTCAGTGGGATAGTTAGAGCCCTGTTAAGTGAAAGTATAAACAGCAGAGTACCATTTATGACTCCACTGACCCTCAGTGGGATAGTTAGAGCCCTGTTAAGCGATGAGAGGGCCTATTGTAAGGAAACACAAACCGTCAGTTTGAACCGCTGCCGCTCTTTTTCTATAGCACGCAGCACAAAAGAGCGCTTTGGTTTTTGGGCACTCGGACCTGGGACCTTATTATGATCTTGTTTTCTGCAATGGCGCAGAAAGGGTCTGTGCGTTTCTATTTTGCATCTTCAGTGCATCCATTACCTCAAAAAACTCTCTGAAATAGTGCATGTTTTGATGGCAGCAAAACTAAGAACCACAAAGAGGTCATTTTTTCCCTGTGTTTCTGAGCTCTGCTGTCTGCAGCCCGTCCACTAACTTAGGTAGGGCAGATTCATCAAGACATCACACCGCTGCAAAGTCATGCAGAGTGACGAAAACTGCCACAAAGGCTTGATAAAGTATTTACTTTCCAGCTCAAAAAGTTTTATGCCCTGGAAAGTAACCCTTAAAGTAACACAAATAGCACATTCACTTGTTTGCGTCAAAAGGGCGTCCAATGGGTGGTACATGGGTGTTCCTGTGCGACCACCCACTTTTTTTGACGCAAAGCCCTATCTACTAAAATCGTTAGAAAGGGCTTAGCGCCAAAAAAATTATGCCTCCTTTAGGCAGGGACTAAATAGGAGAAGTCGTTTAATTTCCCCCATGTTTTCACACATTGCATGCATGCTGCACGGTAGAGAACATATCAAATGTGTGAATCGATTTAAAGTTAGTCTAAGCATAGTATTCTATACTGCAAGGCACACACCTTTTCACACGCTAGACAGCCTGTTTTTGCACCAATGCTGGGGAAGAGAGAACAACAGTGCCATATGATGAAAGCAAACTACTCCTTCGAGTTAAAGTTTGCACTGAAGGCACAAAAAAGAAACTCACAGACCTCTTTCACTAGCACCGCGCTAAAAATGGAATTATGACACCGCCCCCAGGTTTGAGCAGGGTGCATCCGCTGAGGATGTGCACAGATAAAAACTGTGGCGATGGGCAGGGAACGAACATGACAGAAACATTGCACTGCTGCAGCTGCAAAAAAAAAAAAAAAAATACACAGCCAAGCAACTTGTGTAATACCAAAAGAAGCAAATAATGGTTGTCGCAATCCAGGTCAACAAAAGATTTTTTCATAAGTGTAAAAAGGAAAAAAGCTACATCCGTAATCTTTACAAGTCATTCTATTTTACTACACATATCCTCATTTATGAATATTCATTTTTCCAAAATAAATGAGCAAACTGATTTTTCACTATATTTGTTATTTAAAAAGAACTGAATACTTTGATTTGACTCAAAGAACCAGATTTCACATTTCAAAACTGAACAATATAAATGTTAAAACATTTCTTATTACGAAGACAGCAAAAATATCGGGAAATAAAGTGAAAATGTGTTTGCAGGGGTTTGTTTGCACTAGTGCAGAGCATCTGTGAGATTGCTCCAGATATGCTACATCTACCACCACATGCCCTCTTGAATTGGCGAAATTCCTTCAACTTTCACCCACCCTGAGGGTGCATGCCAAGGGGGATGAGTCACGACACCGTCTGGTGAAGGACACCATTTTCCAGGAATAGTGTCCGCGCCAGCGCAGATATAACCCTGAACTTTGGCATGGGATCCGAGCGACACCAGCGCTCTCAGCTAGGACATGATTCCAGGTACAAAAAAACACACAAAAAAACAGGCTTGAGGCCAAAAAACAACGTATCTGGCGTGAGTTTCACAAAATTATCTGTCGCTAGTACACCGAAGGCCGAAGAGCAAAAACCACGGGGCATATCTACAAGGGCTTTATCTCCACTTTTTTGGCTTAAAAAGCCAAAAAAGCGGAGATAAAACTATCGCCCTATTTACAAGAGGGTGCAAACATGCATAATCGCATGTTAGCACCCTTTTTCCTAACGTCTCCCTTTGCATCTCTAATGAGATGCAAAGTGGGCGTCACTGGGCGTACCCCGGATGGACTACCTTGCAAATATCGCTGATGTTCACATCGCGATATTTACAAGGCAGCCCACAGGATTTTAGCATACGTTTGATTTTGGCGAAAACGGCCGTTTTCGCCAAAATCTAACGTCTGCTAAAATCTTGACTTACCTATGTTTGACATAGGGGGTGGATTATGCTGATACGACCACAGGGTCATATCAGCAAGGTTATCGCCGTTTTGCAGGGAACATCGCTGGAAAACCAGCGATGTTCCCTGCATAACGGCGATAACCTCGCTATCTCTGGAATTTTTATCGCCCTGGAGAAACGCGTTGTTAATAACGCACTACCAGGGCGATAAATTCCAGAGATAGCCTGCGATAGGAAATTTGTCGCTAAGCACGGCCATTGATAATATGCCCCCACGTTTCAACTATATAACATCACGGGGCATATCTACAAGGGCTTTATCTCCGCTTTTTGGCTTTTAAAGCCAAAAAGCAGAGATAAAACTAGCGCCCTATTTACAAGAGGGTGCTAACATGCATAATCGATGCAAAGTGGGCGTCACTGGGCGTACCCCGGATGGTCTACCTTGCAAATATCGCTGATGTTCACATCGCGATATTTACAAGGCAGCCCACAGGATTATAGCATACGTTAGATTTTGGCGAAAACGGCAGTTTTCGCCAAAATCTAACGTCTGCTAAAATCCTGACTTACCTATGTTTGACATAGGGGGTGGATTATGCTGATTCGACCACAGGGTCATATCAGCAAGGTTATCGCCGTTTTGCAGGGAACATCGCTGGAAAACCAGCGATGTTCCCTTCAAAACGGCGATTTCCCCCGCTATCGCTGGATTTCTTATCGCCGTTGTGAAAAGCGTTGTTGATACAGCGCTATCACGGCGATGAAATCCAGCGATAGGATAAACATCGCTAAACGCGCTTAGCGATGTTTATCTCTAATCGTTGTTGATATGCCCCCAAGTTGTTTAGCACGGTTCTCCAAAAACCTACAACTTACAGAACTGGATGGAAATAATGATTTTGTTTTTGGCTTTATTTTTTTGCTTTCTCTCACCTCCTCTCTCTCTTTTAATTACATTTCCTTCTGTGAGTAAAAATTAAATTTAGCTGCTCGTCGAGAAAATAACAGCTGCACATTGGCATGACAAGATGTGGAATCTTGGATTCTGTGCCCATCTGCATGTGTGTATATTTTCTTTGTCTTAGGTCGCCATCTTGCGGTCATAAGGCTGTACTAACGTATGTCTTACGTATCATCCATTCTAGCACTGTGATTTAAGTGAACGAAATCTACTCAACAGGTTAGGGATTTGTGATGGTGTGCAGGGCACAAGTTGAGGGTGGACGCGTGTGTCCCTCCACTATTTTTAGAAGGAGAACTCCGTCCTTGAATCCCAGGAAGGTTGAGAGATGTTCGTGGTGGGAGTTTGGGCCTGTCTCTGCTCGATTTTTCTAAGTTTATTGCATTGCATACACTTAAAATTTGGGGTGGACATAACTGGCATAATTCCGTGTAGCGTAATCTCTTAGAATCACCCCGAAATTCCGCGAGATTAAGTTGGATTACGCAAGAAGAGTAATTCTGCATTTAGTGATATTTTCTTAGCGCAATAATGCTTCTTCAAGTCCAGAATGGACGCAAGGCTGCATTTTGCGCTAAGAAATAGAGAACATGAATAGCGAGCAGGATAAATCACTCTCACTCGCCAAATGGGCTCTTTTAGTTGGATTTTTTTCCCCCATATTACCCTTAATTATGCAAGTGGGTTTAATGGCATTATCATTGGTAATTCCGCATCAAAGAGCAACTTGGAATTACCGAATTTACTCCAATTACTCAAGCATAATTGAAATTCTGCCCAGGCCTAATTAAAATATGACCTCAGGGTGTTTTTAGCCCTCCATCCCATTGGCAGTGTACTTCATCTTTCTAATTATACACAATTAACAATCCCAAGATTCTAAAAGGTGAGAATGCAGAATAAACCGCAATTGGCTAACTCTTAAAACAAAAGGGCTTTTTATTTACATTGTCATTTTGATTTGCTTTGCCATTTTATTTACTTTGACAACCAGTCTAAATATCTTCATTACTAACTTCCACACTGTTGTCATTTTGAGCCACTTATAAGGCCACATAGGCATTAAGAAATTGAAACCATGTACGCAACTTATATAAAGTAAAACTCTCTTTAAACTGTTTTTTTTAATCACATTTTTATGCAACTGCATTAATGTTTTACTTTTGTAAAGTGCACACGCAGTCAGGAGTCGACTCTGGACCACAAACCTCATGCACCATAAAACATTTTAAAATATATCACAAATAATTGGCTTTATCACTGATTGCAGATTCATTACCTCTAAAATGATCATGGCAACACTTAGAAGTTCATTGTAATCACAATTTTGTTAGCACATTTGCCAGATTGTAGCACATTCTCCAAAAACTTGACATCATCTGCAGTGTCCCTCAAGGATCCTCCCTCATCCCCACCCTCTTCAACACCTACATGAACCCCTTGGCCAACATCGTCAGATCCCACAGACTAAACATCATATTCTATGCAGACGTCACCCAGCTTATCCTCTCGCTCTCAGAAGATCCCACCAACACAAGAAACAACATCCACAGGTGCACGACGAGCGTCGCCAACTGGATGAAGGACAACTGCCAGAAGCCCAACATGGACAAAACGGAAGTGCTGATATTCGACAATAATACCACCCCTTGGAATGACTCCTGGTGGCCCTCGGAACTAGGACCGCTACTCAAACTGAACGACCACTCCAAAAACATCGGCATGATCATGGACAGCAAACTGACCATGAAGTCCCAGATCAACGCAGTTGCCTCTGCCTGATTTCGCACACTTCACATGCTATGAAGAGTCTTCAAATGGCTCCCCCTGAACACCAGGTGTACCGTCACTCAGGCCCTAATCATCAGCCGATTAGACTATGACAACGCACTCTACTCTGGGATCACCACACACCTTCTTCAGAGACTCCAGACCGTACAGAATTTCTCTGCCAGGATCATCCTCGACCTCCTCAGATGGACCCACATCCCCCCACCTCAGAAAAATCCACTGGCTCCCCATAGAGAAGAGATGCCAATTCAAGCTGATGAGCCATGCCTACAAAGCCCTGCACAACCAAGGACCACCCTCTATCAATCGCCACCTGAATTTCCACCACCGCACCAGACAAGTATGCTCCGCCGCCCTCTCACTCGCCCACACCCCTGCATCCACCGTAGCAACAGCAGAGGACACTCCTTCTCTTACCTCCCAGCGAAAACCTGGAACGACCTCCCTATGCAGCTATGTTCCTCCACCTCTCTACTGGAATTCTAGAGAGCACTCAAGGCCTTGCTGTTCGGCTAAGCCACCTAAACCATCTTGACCCTTAAGCAACTGGATACCCTCTCAGGTGATTAGTTGCGCTATATAAATCCACTTGATTGATTGATTGATAAGACGATATACTGTTGACTGTGCAGTCAGGAGACCTGCATACCGATCCTGGTTTCCCTGCGAAAGCACATTGAGGGGCATATTTACAAGCCCCTATCGCCACGGTAACGTCACTTTTAAAGACGTCCCTGTGGTGATCCGGGCTTCACCTTATTTACAAGGCAGTGTTTAGCAACGTAATGTGGCTTAACGCTGCCTTGTAAATAAGGCACCCTTTCACGCTACACTTAGCGTGCAAGGGGTGGGCAATGGGTTTTGCCGTGGCGTTATGCCGCAACACTGATTGATGTTGACACTGCCTCCTATTTACAAGGGTGGCGTAAATAGAAGGCTGCGCCAAAATTAAGACAAAAAAAAAACCTGGTCTTAACATGGTGAAATGAGGAGAAATGCTTTATTTCTCCACGTTTTTGTTGTTTCTATGGGTGCTGCATTGTGCAGCACCCATAGAAACAGCAAAACGCCATGCATGATTGTTCATGTGCAGGAAGGTATCCCTTCCTGCACAAAAACAATCATTTTAAAAATGACGAGTTGCAACTTCTATGTGTGCTGCAGGAAGCAGCACACATAGAAGCTACACATCACCATTTAAGATTGTTTATGTGCAGGAAGGTATGCCTTCCTGCACATAAACAATCACTCCCCCAACCCAGGTACCGTGCAAGGGTCCTGCGTTGGTGCTAGGCAGCTGAAATTAGCGCCAGCGCAGGGGAAAACACAGGGATGCACCGTATTGTTGTAAATATTGTGCTGCCTTGTATTTCAGAAGTGGCGGAGCGGGGTGTTAAGCCAAGAAGGCTAACGCCGTGCTCCGTCACTTCTTTGTTAATATGCCCCTGAGTGTCCCTGGACAAATCACTCCATCAATGCGCTTCTCATTTACCTTATTAGACATGAACCAAACCAGCAGTGTCCAGCTTTGGTCTGTAACAGTCTGATCCATGCCAGATTTTCAGGATGCCCGTACGTTCAGCAAGAGTTTGGCAATTAAAATAAATACTGTAAAATTAGTGGAAGTCAAAATTACATCAAAACAGTGGTGCCATGATGAGAAAAAATTCGGAAATAAACAATTTTTCAAATGGATGTGGAAGAAAACCACATGGGGAGTGGCACATACGAGTTTTAAAAAAAAATACTGTTACTATCACATTTCTGCCACTTTTACATTCTCTAAATCACAGATGCTACTAATACCTACTTTATTGTAATCAAACTACCCATATGGGAAGGAATATATGGCTAACTCTGTGTTGGAAAACGAGGCATTAGTTGTGTGCCTGCACAAATAATGGGTCTACATTTGTACTTCACTGGGAACCAAACTCCCCATTGTAGCGCCTGACTCTCAGAGGGTAGCGTTGCAGAGCAGTCCAAGGCTTACTCAAGGGAGGTGGTGTGGGCTAGTAATCACCATTGACAGATATGCAGAAATAACACTCAATAATTGATTGTCCAGTCTGTGCTTTTCTTTGTAAAATGAAAAGTACATTTATTACACACACACTACTCAATACTACGCAACAATTTACAAATATACATAAGCTGATGGAAATACTTCTTGATGACATTGCGTAAACATTCCCACACCTCCTGCGGGGAGTGGGGGGTGTAGAACCCACCACTCACGTACAAACATTATCTTGCCCCTAACTGCCACAGGCTGCCATTAACTTGGAATGAGGGCCCTTACCATTGGCACCAAGCAAGTGGCTGCCCACCACAATATTTCAACAAGCGTTTCATAAATGGAACACCTGCCATAGTGACGTATAACCCTGACCGAGAGCGCCTAATAATGATAATAAAATATACACACTTAAATCACAGTGGCCGACAGTCTGGTTGTTCAACTTACGCAGTACCAAGAATACAGGAGTGAGGAGTACCTATCATAACTACTAGTATGATTAATGCAAGTGGATTACACCCCCTGAAAGGCATCACTTTTATAATTACACGGATATGCAATTATAACCAGACACCCTGGCAAGGATGCTAGCAACATATTTCCAATATCACATTTAGCACAAAAAAAGGCATGTGAAACTTAGTCCCTAAGGGATAACATTAGTGTAAATACACATTTCTGCAATTACACCCTTACACCCCTAATATGAAAGCCCATATTAGTTCTTCCACATCTGGGTGTAATCTTAATCTTCAGATGTCCAAGCTGTAGAATAAAAGAGTTCCAGCATTAGAAAGGCTTGAAACAGTTCCAAAACCCTTGAAGAATTGTTGTCTCAGCCTCACCAAAGATTTAGGCTGGTAAATTTCCAACTCTTTTCGGGGGTGCCTCTGCTGCTCCTGCATCTTCCCCCCGCACAATTGCTTCCATCTGGCAGTGACCCCCTCCTCCGGAGGTCACCGCTCCCCAGAAAACGAGTTGTTTCCCACCAATAATGTGCCAGGCCTGCAGGACATTATGGGCCGCTCTCTCAGGCGCTCCCCTGTGGAGAGCCTGCATTGGATCACCCTGCAGGCAAGAGGCTTCTTGCCGCATTTTTACTTTTCCTCGGGGTGCCCGGTCCCACCCGGGCACCCCTCGCTCCTTTCTTGCGTTGGAGAGCAGCTCGGGGACCGGCTGGCCAAGTGCCGGCTCCCCACTTGGCCAGCCCCCTTGCGTGCTGCCGTGGGAGCCGGCCCTTCATTCTTGTCTGTCCGCTCCTGTGGGCAGACACGGGTCATGCGGCCGGCCTGGTGGTGACTGGGGCGAGTGCGACGGCACTCCTGCCTCCTCTCTCCGGCTATCGGGGCCCAGGGATGGGATCCTTGGCCCCTGTCCTGCTTCACGGGGGCGTGACAGCACTCCCCGAGTTCATTTTCAACGGGGCCCTGGGATGGGATCCTTTGCCCCTGAAGCACCATCATAGGGGGTCGTGTTGGCGCTCCCCAACTTTACTTCACTTCTGGGGGGCCCAGGGAGGGGATCCTGGGTCCCTCGCCAGTTTTGCGGGGAGCGTGACGGCGCTCCCCGACTTCCACCACTTCTTGGGGGCCACCTCGCTGGCTTTGTCTTCTTCTGGGGACAGCCACTGGGACCTGACCCACCCCGGGGCACATCAGAGACCGGCGGCGGAGCCCCACGCGCTTCGTCATCGGTCTGGTAGAGGTCGCCTAACTTCGGGGGGGCATATCGTGGCCCCCGTTAGGCCGATTTCAATGATCTTGGCCTCCTTCCTTGGTGGCCAGCCCTAGCCACTTAGAGAAGTAACTTTCTGCCTCCTGGCCTCCCAGAGGATGTACTCAGCAGGGAGCTGGTTTCACTGGCTCCCTGTGCCAGCCTTTCCCTGGGTTTCTTCTTCTGGGCTTCTCTCCTTGTGCAGAAACCCAGGATTGCCCTCACTGATCCTGGACTCCCTCAGAGGCACAGTCAGCGTACCGGGAGCAGTCATGGGGTTCCTCCTTCCAACTGCCCACGGCGTCAGCCTCCAAGACCACATCCCAGAGAGAGCTCCTCTTTTAAAGAGGGACAGAGGGTGCTGGCAGGTATGCACCTCTGCCCTATCCTTCAGTGCCGCATCACCTCTCTGCCCCTGATCCCTCCTTCCTGCACAGGCCTCTGGGATACTTCAAGATGGCATCATCCAGGGGTCCCATGCCACATGGTCTCTGAAAATCTGGAACTGCTGAGGATCACAATAAATCCATTAGCGCTCCGTCTTCTGCAAAAGGCAACACACATGCTTCCAAGGATAGTGGTGTCGGCATCCTCTACCAATATAGCCTAGATTCTAACTCCTAACCTGCAGAACACTGCATTTGTCAGCAGTGAGTTGGAGTTCAAAGTTTGAAAGCAAGGTCTTCCTAATCAATATTACAATTGTACATCAAGTATGTAAATTTGGTCATTATTTCATATGTGCATGTGGATGAGATGTCATCAGTGATGTCATAAATTATGTCATAGAACATGTCATGAGTGATGTAATATGTGAGGTCCTAAGCAGTGCATGACGGGGCCCAAGTTATAGTTAGCTGTGCTAACTATAACTGGTGAACCTCTGTGTTTTTTAGTTCAAAATGTTAATGTTGTTACTGACATATTCACTTAACTATACTGTTACGTTAAAAAAGAATCTTTTATCATAGCTAACTATAACAGTACTTTAACCATTGTTTTTTCAGTGAATTTCGAGTTTTAAAAATAAAGTAATATTTTATTACCATAAATGAAGCCAACCCCACACTGCACACAGGGATTGACCATGCACAGCACGGGGTTGGAGGCCAGGCACTATGGCCAACCCACCCTGAGGCAGCCAAGTCACATACAGGCATCCAAACTCATTCTGTGCATGACCTTTTGTCGCTCGTGGCATGGGGCTGGCTGCAGCCAGCCACCCGGAGGCAGCCAGACCCACGTTGGGCATGGCCTTTGCTCATTGCATCGCGTGGTGTTAGCTGCAGGGCCTATGTGGCACCCGCGTGGTCCACCCTCCCAACTCTCAAAATCCCTGGGGATCCCATCTCCCAGGGCTGCAGTGTTTTTAAAGGGAAAGGAGATCCCATGGACCCCCTCCCTGAGCCTCATTAGGCCGTGGGGACCCCATCACTCTGGGCCTTATTAATTTGAAAGGTGAGGGAGGCCACGTGCCCCCCTCCTGAGCCTCATTAGGCCCTGGGGACCCCATCCCGAAGGGCCATATTTTTTTTAAGGGGAGGTGGGCCATAGCCTTCTCTTGCCCTGGGGACCCCATCCCGGAGGCCATCTATTTTTTTGAAAAGAGAATAAGGCCCAAATGGCCTCCATCTCCTAGACTCATTTGGCCCCGAGGACCCAATCACACAGGACAGTGTTTATTTTAAAGGGGCGCAGGGGCCGCATGGCTCCCCCTCCCCAAGCCTCATAGGCTCTGGGGACCCCATCCCCTTGGGACATATATTTTTCAAAGGGGAGGTGGGCTGCGTGGCCGCCCTCACCACCCCACTTTAGGCCCTGGAGACCCCATCACCCAGGGCCTTGTGTATTTTAAAGCAGAGGGGGCCACATCACCCCCTCCCCAAGTCTCATTAGGCCCTGGGGACCTCATCAATGTATTTTGAAGGGGAGGAGCCATGTGGTCCCCCTTCCTGAGCCGTTTTCTGCCTCAGGGACCCTATCCCCGAAGACCAATCAGTTTAATAAGGGGTGGGGGGTGCACACGGCCTCCTCCCTGAGATGTTTTTGGCCCCAAAGACCCCATCCCTCAAGCCCAATGTGTTAATTAACTGACTGCTAGCAACATTTTTCTCATGTTGCTGGCAGTCAATCAAGGCGCTCGCTCCCGCAGGAGTCTGTCTCCCATGGGTGCGAGATGGCCCACGGGAAAAAAAGCTGGCTGGGCCAATCAGAATGCTCTGTTTTTTAAAATGGAGTTTGATGGACTCTCGCGAGAATCTCTTGAACCCAACTGTCCAGATATACAAATATTTTTTAACCTTAATTTCTCTAAAACGTTTGAACGGATTTATATCAAATCACACACAGCACAATCTGAGGACCAAGATCTAGTTCCTTGCCAAACTTGGTGTTATTCCATTTGACAGTTTTTGAGGTAGTGCTTCTTAAAGAAGTGTATGGAAAATGCCTGGGGATTTCACATTTTGGGACCTCCTTGTTTTCTCGACCCTCGCTTGACAGATCACCCCAAAGCATTTTTGGAAAGTCTCATGGAGATTCGTCAAATAGTGACAAAGTTATAAGCAATGCAAAAAATGCATTTCCTATAGAAATGATGACTTAACTAAAACTACCCAGTGGTGACCAACACTGGTTAATATATATATATACAGATCTAGTCTCCTATGTGATAGACTCTGTCCCTAAGAATATAAGAGGCAGCAACAGGGAACAAAGATTGAGAAGATTAGAGTCTTGATATATAATCATGTTGAACTGTAAGATGCCGAATGGTTTAAATTCGGACAAGGAGATGTATGTGCACCTGTAAATATTAGAGGCTGACCTCCTTACAACTCTAAACAGCCATAAGTTGAGTGTCATAGGTTTAATAAGGGATACATCCGTTTTTATGTTAATTAACACTTTGAGCACTTTATGTCAAAGAGAAATGGCTTTGTAAAACAATCAGTATGTGGAGAAGCATGGGAGGTTAGACAATGAGATGTCAAGGAACCAAATAAGGAGAAACTATTCTGTATGAATGAGGTTATTATTAACTCTGTGTTTCTGACAACAACCAAGAGATGTGTTGAACCCACTCACTTGGGTTGGATGGTTTTTATGGGCTGTGTAGTAACTTTTAGTATTGGTCTATAAAACAAAGAACTGATCTTTTCAAGCTCATATAGTGCTGCTAATGGAATTGTATGGATGGGTATTTAACTATGAATTTTAAATAGTGATGAAATGCATATGCAGTTGGAATTTTACATCAAAGGCCTTGTTAGACAAAACAGTTAGAAACTATAGTAAGGTATAAACTCGAAAAAACCAAGCAAGCCACACTGATCTCCAAAGAGCCCAAATTAAATTATAATTTATCTTGCGACCTGAAAACATGATCGTTATTTTGAATTGTATTAACGATCAATTAATTTGTTAAATTTTAATTTTGCACCGTGCACTTTAAAAAAGCATGTTAACGGGCACTTGAAGTGTTTTTTCAGTGTCTATGCTGGCACGCATAGCAATAGTGGTGAATAAATAGAAACCAAAATGGCGATGACACAATGTGATCAAGCTGGCTGTGACCACCAAAATACATTGTTTCTGCTGAATAAAGAAGTATATTTACTGGCTACAGCTATGTCGGTGCCTGCTTACGGAGTCTCTTGTGGGGAGAAGACCAGGAGTGGAAACGGATTTGGAAACAAGCATGCTGGCTCGCGTCTCTGACACACCCTCGTTAAGGTGAGCCTTACCTACCAGCAGCAAGTGTATAGTATAAGAAAATACAAGCATGGAGCACCCCTTAAGCCTATGGTAAACGTACATCTTGGCGGCAGTGGTCGGAACCGGCAGCCAGAGAGCCGGAGAGTGCCCGGGAGTGCAGGTAAGCGATCACAGTGGTCTGAGTATGGTGATTGGCAGGCATTGGGAGAGGAAGCTGTGTGTGTATGCCGCAGTATAAGCTGAAGCCAGCACGAGATAACAGGAGAGCAGAATGGCGAACGAATGGCTGCAAGAGCAGGAGGAAGCCAAAAATGTTTGATGATGCGATAATTACAAATACGGGTGCACGGAAAGGAGAATTGAGAATTCAGTCTCCAGAAATGAACTTACGCACTAAATTACGAGAATTGGAGAGGTTAAGGAAGAAAGAAATCTCAACATGGTGGGAGTACAAGTCATTAGAAAAATACATAAAAGTTGGACGCACTCCAAGAGAATTGCGCATATTGATAGCTCCCACTTACGAGAACCCAGACCAAAATATGTTAAAAGAATGGGCAGAAAACAGCTCAAAAAGAATGCTGTTAATCTTGATTAAATATGTAAAGAGCGATCATGAAAAAATCTTGGCAGGAATTGAGGCACTGCAGCAAGAAATGAGCCAGCATTCAGATAAAGAGGAAATATCCAAATATGAAAAAGAGATGGTAACCAGGATACAGAAGCATGGACAGGTTGTTAAAGAACAGAAAGCTACAAGATTTGTAAGGGATACAATTGACTACCAACGGGGCAAAATATACACCTTTTCTCACAGATTTGACAACTTAAGAAGGCAACAGCTATCTGAGAAGGCGCAAAACTTGTCCCAAAGTAGAGTAGTGGAAACGAGCTCAGAATTCAGCTCGGAAGTGGAAATGGATTCAGAGAAAGGTGCCACAGGAGGAGTAGGACTAAGTGGTGAAACTCCAACGGTAGTAGAGGAACTCAATTTTTTAAGATTAGATCGGACTCTAAACTTAAGGCCCGCCCACAAAGAAAAGAAAAAGTTGGAAGAACAAAAGAAAAAGAAAAAACAGACGCAGGGGGAAAATATCAAACAGCGAAAACAAAACAGATGGGCCAGAAAAATTGCTTTGGACAATTCCATAACAGTAATCAATCTTACAGATACAGAATTGACAAAAGAAGAGACGACAACACTCTCATTGGGATTAACATACTGTACACTCATGAATTTTAATTGTGCCCAAATAAGAATTGACTTTTTCAAATTTGTGAGAAGATTAAAACTTCAAAAATACTTCTCCTCCAGCACAGTAGGACCGATCAGAAGCAATCAAGAAAATGTATCATCTGGAAACATGGTTGTGGCAGATATGGAGCTTTTACAGCAGCTAAACCAACTAGAAAGGGAAGCAGATGGAGGAAAAACTATTGGTTCCACTAGCCAAACAGTAGACCAGTTAGGGGTGGACATTTATGGTAGTATAGTGTCACCGTACAACCCGAAATCTGTATTTCTACCAGTCATGCCTAGGGATGCATTGGATATTTTTTCCTGATTTGGTAATTATGGACTTAAAGAGACTATCAGTTGAATCGAGTCAAAGATACAGAGCGGATAACATTGGTCATTTACAGGGGTATCAAAATGTAATGAATAAGATCAAATCTAGAAAAGATGTGGTAGTACGCCAGTCTGACAAATGGGGGAGCATTGTATTGTGGCCCCTTGAAATGTATAAGAAAGAGGCTTATCTGCAATTAAATGAGGATGCATGCTATAGTAAAATCTTTCAGAGAAATATCAATGATATTAAAGAGAAATTCCATGGTGAATTATCAAAATGGAGAGGATTGGGACTTTTATCACGAGATGAATATAAATTCTTAAAAATAGATCATCCCATAGTTCCAATCCTGTACTTAATTTCCAAGGTACATAAAAATGCCCAAAATCCACCAGGCAGGCCAATAATAGCCATAGGGGATTATTTGAAACAAAATCAAAGTATATTGACCACTTCTTACAAAAGCATGTCCGAAATCTACCCTAATTTTTGCTTGATACAAGTGACTTCCTACAAAAAATGTATGACATAACATGGGACGAGTCATTTGTATTCATGACTCTGGATGTCACTGCATTATACACAAGCATTAGAAATTAGGATGTCTTGAATGCAGCCAAGCATTTCCTGGGCATGAGACCCATGCATCTTTATCAACATACACAAATACTTCTTCAAATGATAAGATGGTGTCTGGAAAAAAATGTCTTCTTATTTGAGAAGCAATTGTACAAACAAGTAAGAGGGACTGCTCTGTAATGTAATGTGTAATGTAAATAATTCTTATATAGCGCATACTGTCACCCTACGGGTATCCTGGCGCTGTGACTGACAAAATCAACATTGGAGCCTGTGAGCATCTTACCCAGGAAAACATTATTGGGAGCCATACCCTACCTGGGAAACAGCCAGGTTTTTAGCTGCTTTCTAAATAGGGGCAAAGATTGAATTTGCCTAATATCTAAGGGGAGTTCATTCCACAGCCGAGCGGCTGTTACACCGAATGCTCTACCCCCGACTTCATTTTCTTAATTCTTGGGATGTTCGCTAAGTGTGCATTTGCTGACCGAAGGTCTCTCGCAGGAACATACCATAAAAATTTCCTGTGCAAGGGTTTAGGGCCCATTCTGTGCAATGCTCTGAACACGGTGCACAGGGATTTAAATTGTATCCTCTGGCAGATCGGTAGCCAGTGGAGATCTTTCAAGGCCAAAGAAAGTGAGGAACTACGCTGCCTGTTTAGAGCCAGCTTAGCTGCAATTGACTGAATCCTTTGTAGCTTTTGAAGTAGTGACTTTGAGCCCCCCAAATATAGTGAGTTGCAGTAGTCTAATCTGCTCAGGATTATACACCTCACAATTTGGGGTCTGATGGCAGTTGGTAGTAGCGGCAAAATTCTTCTCAGAGCTCTAAGCAGAGAGAAACATGTACCAACTACTTTGGTAACTTGTGATTCTAGCTGGAGATTATCATCCAGCAGAACTCCCAAGTTACGCACCGTTTTAGCTGGCACTACAGGTTTGTCTGTTGGTGTTATTTGGAGCTCTATGGGAAAAGGCCGGGCAATCCTGGACGTGGATTGTACAAACAAGTAAGAGGGACTGCTCTGCGCCCCCAGTTATGTAAATCTGCATATGGGCTGGTGGGAGGAGCAGGTGCTCGCAGTCGAGTATGCCGTACAATGGTCGAAACCTTACCCGTGAGAAAGGAGTGCTGGTAACTCCGAAACACATCGGGTTTTTTGTGTTACCTAAATAAACACACTTAATGGAATTGTGGCCGCGGCACTGTGTTCTTTCGTTTGCCATTTGGTTTGATCACCGGAGGAGTGTGGGCTATTAGGGGTTGGCTACCCCGCCGCGCGCCCGCCGTTTGAAGTGGCTCGGGCTTTGCCAAAATACTGAGTGGATATATATATGTATGTATATCTTACCTACCTATATCTTACCTACTGGCTTTTGCCAGTAGGGAGTTATAGTTATGTCTGCTGTTCCATGGACGGGGCATTTTTTGGTTTGCTAATAACTTTGACCCCGTTTGACCGATCTTCACGTAACTATGAAAAAAAAAGTTCATCCACCTAACTCCTTCCTGGAAAGTTGCGGGGTGATTCGTCCAGCGGGGGCTGGGAAAAAAGGGAGGTCCCAAAACATAAAATCTCCATGCATTTTTCATAGACTTCTTTAAGACAGGTTATAGCAAACACTGCTGAACGAAATTACACCAAATTTGGCAGGAAGTTAGATCTTGGTCCGCAGATTGTGCTTTTTGTGATTTGGTATGAATCCGTTCAGTAGTTTTTGAGACATTAAGGGTAAAATAGTATTGTATATTTTGGTAATTGGGCTTGCGAGAGTCCCGTGGACGTCCTGGAAGAGCGCAAAATCAAAAATGGAGGCCTGTGACTGGTTGAGAGGCAATTTTTCCTGTGAGCCTTCAGGCTCTCGTGGAAGTGAGAGGCTCCGGTGAGTCTAGTAAGAACGAGTGCTCTGATTGGATGGCTGTTGGAATGTTAGAAATGAAATGGCTGCCATTAATGTTTACTGAGAAAAATTGGAGATGTTGTAGAAATGAAGTAAAAAAAAGCAATATAAGGGGGCAGCAGAAAGGCATGCTGTCCTTATAGATTTAGAGAGGAGGTGTCTAAGAGATAACTACTGTGAAGATAATAAATATATATTGTTTTTCACTAATACTGATATCAGTTACAATAACTGAGCAGATAAACAATTTCTATTGAATATTTGTCTGTTTAATACTCGCACACATTTTACAAATTTTTGCAAATTGTAAACAATATCCTGTTTTGTTACAATAAAAAAATATTCTCTTACTAAAATAATGTCAGAGCACAACATATATTATAAAGTATTTCTACCATACATACACTAACAAAAATAATTTATTTTAAAAAGAAAAACTAGAAATTCACCGAAAAAAACAAATGTTAAAGTAACATTATAGTTAGGTGAAATGAAAATATCTGCTTTCGTTTAAAAAAAAAAACAAAAAAAACTGAAATTCACTGAAATAAACCAAAGGTTAGAGTAACGTTATATTAAGGTGAATTTGTCAGTGTGAATATTAAAATTTTAAACTAAAAATGCCAAAGAAATTCACCTGTTATAGTTAGCAGCGCTAAATATATCTTGCGCCCCTGCCATGCTCTGTTTATGACCTCACATATGACATAACTCATGTCATGTTTTATGACATCATTTATCACATCACTGATGACATTTCACATGGCATCATTGATGACATTGTGGACTTGTATTTTTCCATCATGTATGTAATCCATCTTTTCTTGCTCAAGCTTTGTGATACTCAATGAAGGGTGAGGCCTATGCAATTCATTCGGAGTCTGTACAACAAAGATTTATGAACTTTGCTATCCTATTGTTATATTTTTGATAGTGAGGCCTAAGAAGAGAAATCTTGGCAAGGACGTGAAGAACTAATGGGGCGAAGAAGTCTCCTAGTCATCATGTATCAAGAACAAGAAGATACTCAAGGTTGCAGAGACTGTCCAAGTTCGTGGGATGGGAAAGTCGAATGATGTTGCCCATACCGGGGAGGAGAATTAATTGGGTTTCTGCTGATGTGTGGAAAGATATGTTGTTTTTGAAACTTCTAGGTATGATTAGTCTCACACTGGTAGAGTTCAGATCTGATCCTTTCCGTCTCTGAGGGGTACAGACCTCTCTATTTCCATTGCAAGTGTGTAGCTTTACGCTAATCACTTATTCTCTTTAGAAGACTTCTACTGGAGTTTTCACTATGCTGACACCTTCCCGCACTTCTGAATTCCTTCAAGACCTTTGCATCTTAGATTTAGAACTTTGGTTAGATGACATTAAAATCTATTCATGTATAGGCAGGAAGATCAGAGTTTCTTTAAGGAACACCAACTTCTATTTCTCCGTATCTGTATTGCAGTGACTGCATTCATTGCATGTCTTATGCTATTGAATCGGAATCTCTTCCGATGTTTGATCTTGCTAGTTATAATTCTATACCTTTGTAATATGTTTTTGATTTGTGTATATATTAAATTGATTAATAACTTGTAATAAACCCACTTAACTCCATATACCAATTCCTGGTTCTCTTTGTATAGCCAAATATGCTATACAGAAGTTGAATTGTCTTATTTATGCTGACTGCCTTAGCCTCTCAGTCAACTAAAAAGATCCATCGGCCTGGGATAGGGGTTCTAGGGCGGAGAAAGCCCTGGAAAGTTTAGGAAAACAAACAAATTTAGCAATTTCTCAGATATTTATTATTGTTTTGAGTACTATCCGCCCTAGAATTAGGAAATGCAATTGTGTCAAGGGCAGCAGTAAATCCCTTTTAGTGAAGTTGGCAATGAGAAAAGATCCCCCCTCAAATCGATGTGGAGGAGGAGGTTTCCTCCTGGGGAGAATAATTTTCCCAATGGAGAGAAAATAAAAATATTTCCAAATGCACAAAAGCAAAGGCACCGTCCCGTGCACAGGTGTATACCATGTATAATTACACACGCAGAAGTGCATATACATAGAAGTAATTGAGAATTTACAGAAGTTTTTCCATGAATACTTTTGGAACCCCCCAGAAATACCACAATTTGCTCGCTGCGCCCATGTGAGGCAGTAAACCTTTGGGTGCATATTTAGTAATTGTTTTGTGGATGGGGTCCAGTTTCTACATGTTCTGTATGTACCCATGAATGACTTAATTGTCAGTTTTGCCCACCATCAGAAATGTGGCAGAGATCAACTCATATTAGTCAAATGTGCAGACTGCGAACATCACCCCTGACTGGAAGGTCAGAAATGTACATTGCCCAAGCCAAGGCTATGTCTTCTTTTCTATCTTCATAATCAAAGTTCTTGTTTTGTTTCTTTTTTCTGAATCATTTCCTTTTCTCCTCTTCTGTTTCTAGACATGCTTCCCAGATGCCACTCCCTCTGGGTTTACACTTTGTTCTTAGAGAGAGTTTTACATCATAATGCACACCTTGTTTTTCTAAAGGAAATGTCACAATGACCTCAGCAGAATGTTATTCTGTGGCAGCTGGGGAACGGGGATGGGTGATGGGGGGACAATTGGGGGCAGGGGGGCAGGTAGGCTTAAAGATTTTACAGAGAAGTACCATCAGGAAAGCGTGTCAGTGCCCTGGTAAAGCTCCTACTTACATACTTTGGCAAAACTACTGCTTTCATGTTTGAGTATGAAAACAGACAGGGGGTTGAATAAAACATTAAGGGTGTTCTGCAAATTGAATTACTATGTTCACGCTCCTGCAGCGATTCCATTTCTAATCCTTGCTTCTTTATTCGGTTCCTGATCTGTCTCTGGATGACAGATTCGCTGTGATGTGCTTTTCCAACTACACCATAACATACTTTCTAGACAGTGAGCCTGCTGAAAAGGTTTAAATCTCCTTCAGAAAGAAGTTGGGGACTGAGTAAGTGCTACGTTTATACATTATGTCCCCATCCTCCTTTTGTTTGTGAATGGTCGATCAGCGTTCTGCTGCACCACCCAGAGGTGGTCTGAAAATCTAGAGGTGCTCTGTAAGTACAACTATCTATTTTGTATGCGGATAGTGGAAACCTATCAGCAAAGCAAAAGAATACTGTATAGTAGTTGTTGGATCTAGCCCTTTCTGCAGGGTCAACCCCAAACGTTTTGCCTTTGCCCTCCACTTTTTGCTGAATTCGTTTTTATTGGACTCTGTGCACTTTACCACTGCTAACCAATGCTAAAGTGCTTGTGCTCTCTCCCTAAAACATGGTCAAATTGGCTTACACCCAATTGGCATATTTAATTTACTTGTAATTCCTTTGTAGAGTGGTATATCATATTCCCAGGGCTTGTAAATTAAATGCTACCAGTGGGCCTGCAGCGCTCATTGTGTCACCCACTTTAGTAAAACATGTCCCAGGCGTGCAACTGCAGTTTGAATGCAGTTTTAAACTACCATGTCAACTTGACATTTAAACCCCCTTGCCAAGGGGAAACAGCCTTTACAACGCGGCTGTTACATCATGTTACATTGAAAACGCGGTCGTTACAACGACCGCGTTGTTACAACACGATGCCTTTACCACGCAAGTCATTACATCGACTTGCTCTAGATGGCGCTCCAACCTAAGGAATAGTATAATTTACTATACCAACACCTTCTCTACTGTTGCGCAGGGTGGAGTTGGAATAGTAAATTATACTATTCCTAAGGTAGCCCATAGGGCAGGGTACTGGGTAATTCCAAGGTTGGACATGTACTTTTAAGTTTTACATGTTCTGGTAATGAAAACCTCAAAAATTAGTTTTTCTCTGCTGTGAGGCCTACCCCTCCCCTACGATAACATTGGAGATTCCTTATTACATTTAATAAGCTGTAATTTCCAATTGGGAGCAAGTGGCTATATCATGTTTGGGTCCATGAAATCTCAATGATAAATCCTCCTTAATGGTAAAGCCGGATTTTTCATTACCTTTTTGAAAATGCTACTTTTAGAAAGTTCTGTCGGGTGAACAAAATCTCCTCAAGGGGAATTGTAAAATAATATTTTTCATTAAACATTAAATACTAGAAGGGTCTATAAATGATCCCTCAAACATGTGTGAAGCTTCTCATGACTCAAATAACACAAATCTTTCAAGAAAATTATATCTAAAAACCACTGACACAACACAACCAATAACTTGTTTTTAATATATTATTTTTCATATATCAAAACATGTATATCTATCTCTTTTCATATTTCTCTTTTCAATGGCTGTCCAGAGAACTCTGGGCCAGATGTACGACCCACTATTTTAAGACTCGCAAATTGCGTCGCATTTGCGACTCGCAAATTGGGATGTACAACAGTGTCTCAGACACTGTTAGCGATTCCTAATGGGGTCGCAAATTGCATGCCTCATGAATATTAATGAGGCTGTCGCAATTTGCGACCCCATTAGGAATGACTAGCACTCCCAGGAATGGTGGCCTGCTGGGTTCAGCAGACCACCATGTCTGGAACTGCTTTTAAATAAAGCAGTCTTTTTTTTTTTTTTTTTTAATGCAGCCCGTTTTCCTTAAAGGAAAACTGGATGCATTTAAGTCAGTAAGTCAGTGACTCGCAAAATAGCATTTGTACATGCCATTACCCTTTTTTGCAGTCGCAAACGGGAGAATCTCCTGTTTGTGGCCGCAAAAAAGGGTCGTACATCTGGCCCATAAAGAACAATACATCACAATAACATATACATAGTGAAAATCAAAAATCTCCCAGTGATCACATACACAAACATGAGACCTTGGAACCACATATAATCAAAATGTCCCAAAAATGTTTTGTTCAGTGTATCCTTATATCTTCTTTACTTATTCGAAGGATAGCTGACATAGGACATAACGTAATGTCATCGACGTTTCAACCCTGTGTTCAAGTGTTATTCACTATACATCATGGCGGGTCTTCCTCAAGACTAAAACAGACCAAAGGGCATCCTTAAATGTATTCAAAGAAAGACACATATGGGGGTGTTCAAAACGGTATCCATTAGTTATGTATCATGACATCTCAGACCTGCAGGAGGACAGCAGACAAGACAGGGGCTGCTGCTGTATATTTTAAATGAAGCCAAGATTGGACCCAGAGGACTACAATTGAAGGAGGGTAAAAATAACCCCATCCCCACATCGAGTGAACCCCGGCTGGGGTCTGAGATGACATGTTACATAACTAATGGCCATTAGGCCCTGTGCCCAATTCCCATGAGCAGCCACCGCCATGTCATTCACGGCCATGCCCTGCATCCAACCAATTGATGCAACATCCCTCTCCAAGCCACTTTGGGACCCGGGGACACCACACCCTGGGGCATTTATTTTTTTAAGGGAAGGGGGATGCATGGCCCCCTCCCAAAGCCACTTTGGGCCCCAGGGACCACATCCCCAGGCCGTTTTTTTTAGTTTTGACTAAGGGGAGGGGGATAAATGGCCTCTCTCCCCAAGCCACTGATGGACATGGGGATCCTATCCCCCCAGGGTCTTTTTAGGTCTCGCCTACGCAGCACGCATGCGCTGCATAGGAAAAAGACCCATAGCCATCGATTCACTTTTGCAGGGAAAAACGTGCCTGCGTTGCATTGCTTTCAATGGCAACGCGTGCATGTTTGACGATTCCCTTGCGGGAGCGAGCTTTGACAGATGGTTCCTGCTCGCTCCCGCAAGGGAAACAGGCGCAGGCCCCCTCCTCTCTCCCTTCCCCCTGCTGCCAGCGCGAGGCGCGCGCGCTTGTTTTCCTAGAGTCGCCTTCATTTGCATACAGCGTTTAAAGAGCTGGCGCCGCTGTTAGGGAGGAGGGTGCGCTGCGTGGAAGAGTCCGCGGTCTGGCCCAGCCGTTGGGCAGAGAGGCCTGGCTAGGTGAGAGGGAGTTGCCAGCCGCCTATAGTATAGCTGCGTGGGCCGCCTCGCTCTGAGCAGTCCTTGATAATGTACTCGTTCACAATGCCCTTTAAAGCTCCTAGGACGAGAAATGACCACTCTGCTTCCACGCGAGCCCTTCAGCTTTCGCTGCGCCCCATATCCCTTCTTAGTGAGATTTGGATAGCCCATGAAATCCCAATATGTCAGTCTAAAGTGGGGCGGTAGGGTTTAACACCTATGTACTTTGTTTGAATAAGCTCGTAGTTGATTTTTTTTCTAGATTCTTATACTTTGAAAACGAGCTGTATTACCGGACTACCTGTTTAAAATCACAAAACTTTACATTGGTTTCTCCGAGTTTTAAACTGCGCGGCCTTGGGTCTGTTGCTCTTAAGGTGTCCGCCGTTTTTTCCCCTCTTCCAATATAGGAAGGAAGGCTGCAATATGCTTTTAATGCACATGTTAAGGAAAACAAAGTTATTTTAAAAGCTATACAAATAACGACATTAAAGTCTCTGTAGTTTAGCACAAAGTAAGTGTGAAATGTGTATTGCTGACAAAACTTTTCATGTTGCCTATGACCTTAATATTGTGCCATCCACCTCATAGAACGTTAGAAAGTGAATTTCAATCCCCAAGTAAAGTGCATTGAGGAAACTGGATTTCTGAACTATTGAGAGAGAAAAGCAATAAGTAAACAGTCATGCATTCCAGTCTTCCTTGAGGAAGGGAGGGGTCCTAATGGTAATATAACATGACGATCTATGTGGAACTATCAAATCCTCAGTTGCGTTTTGGTAGGGTTATTAAAGCTTCCATTTTCTGTAAATACTATGGAAGAACTCAACCAAAGGTTGTGTCGGTACAGTAGCAATCCAGTAGGATATGATTTTTGTTTATTTCTAATAAACTTTTTTGGTCCACGCTGCCGTAAAGCATTACCTGAAAACACAGATTAGATCTGTTTTGCCCGCTTAAGCCTTTTTGTGCGCCCTTGTTCTGGCGTTGTAATGTTAACTAACGCCAAGGATGGGCTGGTGAGGTATTGACATGTAAATTCGCATGGCTTGGTGATTCCCCTGATAGAGCGCCATGTTCTTGTGAAATTTGTAGGGGTGCATCATAATCACTGATAGCACGCACCCGCATATATCCAGCTATATATCCATGAATGGCTAGTAAAATGTAGTTATAAACCGCAGTTATCAGAATGAATAAGAAATGTAATTGTGCTATTTTAATCATGCAAATGAAATGCTTAACTGAATCATGTGTAAACCAATGCATAAGATGAATCAGACCATGTGTAATCGAGCTGCAGTAGTTTAAACGTGTACCATATAAGTTGTACGTGTAGTTCATTTTTCGCTTATGAAATGTAATGAATCAAAGGCTTATAGGAGTGATTATGATTTGTGTGTTTAACAAATGTAAAGGCCTGACTGCATATACGCTAGGAAAAGGCCCGTTTGTTCTTATGTTAGCTTATTTTGCAGACAGAGAAGGTTCTCTTGGAAAGGCTCTCTGGGCACCGAAATTAGATTTAATTAGCACAGTAGAGGGTTTCTGTTGAACGTATCTTCTGTTGCAGGTGCAAGGACACATGCCTCGTTAGTTAAAGACTGGCTCTTTGTTTCATAAGTTAGAGCGATGGGAGTGCAATGGAATTTAGGGATGATACTTTAAGCGGAGAAGGTGCCTGGGACTCAAGGTCATCGCAACCGTCCAGGATGAAGTAACCGTTTCGATGGAAAAGTACAAGAAAGAAGACCTGGCCAAAGAGGCGTGACAAAAGGCGTGTTCAATTGTATTGGGTTTTGTATTAGGGATAGTGCCCCGAGGGTGGAGAGCAGAGAAGAGGTAGGAGAGATCAGAGAGAAAGACAGAGAGGGATTTGGTGAAGGAGCATCTAAAATCTGAGCTTAACTACTAAGTGAATGCACTTCTTAGGAAGTCTTCACAGCTGACACCTTTTCGTACTCTTGCCTGGGAAATTCGTTAAGTAGGTATGTCATCTTAGAGTAGAGTAGGGACAGTCAAGGGATTTTTCTGCTTGTTTAGATAAATGAGGAATAACATAGAGATTGGAGCTGTTATTGCTTGTCTAATACTTCTGGAGTTAACGATTCTTCTCATCCTGAGTCGGATGAGACTCCTGCGTAGGATGCTATTTGTATTAGTGCCCATCTATTTCTTTAACCTCGTGTTGAGGTGCTTGCACGTGCAGTTATTCTTGGCTGTAATAAACCCACGAAACTAAATTCAGAGTCAGTGGTCTTTGTAGGAGAAATAGACTGAAGAAGAGATGATTGTATAACTGAAAAGATTTTCTTCCCTTCACACTATTCAGCAGGTAAAAAGATCCTGGCGACCTGAGGATCCTTAGAAAAGATAAGATAAGGATCAGCGTTATAAGTTGGTAGCAGAGGATGGTTTCCTCTGATAGTAAGGGGAGATCTAGATTAGGATAAGGGATTAGTTGCCCCATAGAACCCCAGTGATGGTGATCCAGTGGATCGCAAGAGGATGACGTCGGTGGTCGCTGACAACTGACGGAGAGTGACGGTGCGGCGGAAGTAGCAGTTCGTGTAGAGTGAGTATGAAAAGGGTGATGGTTGTTAGATTGCGGTGTTTGCTCGTTGTGTGATGTCTTGCGGAGTTGGAATGAGAGTTGTGTGATTGAGGATCGGACCGTGAGCGCGCGCGGGACCGAGAGATATTGTGGTGTAGAAGACACCCAGAATAGAGATTGTTGACCAGAGATGGTGGGGATCACGAGACGTCATTGATCAAACCACTGACGATAGGGAACAAATGTGTGAGTGTGTGAATAACCGACGCTGGTCGTGGGTTGTTGTGTGCAGAATTTAGAACGGTTGAATCCTATCGATTGTATTAGAGGTTATTGTCCGGTCGTTCGTGGACAGACAGTTGCCAGATTGAGGTCAACAATTTCGAGAGGCTGATCGGTCATTGGAGGACCGACAGTCAGAGAGGTAATTGTTCGGTAGTACGGACTGTTGCTTCAGAGTGTGATTGAGACACGTGCAAACAAGAACGAGAGAATTAGCAAGGAGGGGAACTGCTGCGAGCGGAGGAAGAGTGACATCAGACAGTGCCGCGCTGGGATAGGCTGGTTGGTGTGAGCCGCGCTGGCATTGGTGGATTGAACCAGGAAGCGAAAACAAAATATTGGGTGCGAACAGATATCTGCTTTACCATGAAATGTTTTAAAGTTTTACGCGAACTTTGCAGAGGTGATAGACATGTGATTACTCGGGGTGGAGAGGAAGCCCCTCCCGAGGATACGCCGGCACATTATATAGCTACAAATGTAGGATTGCATACCATAATTTGGCTTGAGAACTGGCATAAAATGACAGAAGGGGAAGGAGAATTGACTTTCCCACGCTATGGCACTTTCAGGTTAGAGGTGTTGTACCAGCTAAAGACTATAATGGCTTCTTTTCGACCACTGCCTAGACCGACACAATTTGAGGCGATACATGCATGGATTAGGGCAGCGTATGACCGGAAAAGAGATAAGAGCCAGGAAAGGGTAAAGAAATCGATCAGGGCCTTTCAAGATGTGTGATGGGATGCACTGGAGAAAAGGTGGAGAGTGGAAACGATCGAAGGAGATAGGTTGTACCCACTGCTAATAAAAAATGGGAAAATAACAAGAGTTGAGGAGGACGACAGTGGTACAGATGACAGTCTGTTAGATAGGTTGCTAGCAGAGAGACCACCTCCATTTAATCCAGATTCAGAAGAGGGAAAACCAACTTCAGCAGTAGAAACTGGTGAGACGCAGAATCAGACTAACATGAGGGTAGTGGGAAGAATTTCCACAGGAACAGAGGGAGCGGCAACATAGTCTTCCATTGGTAATACCCGATTACCGGACTCCCTGACAGTACCGGTTACCATTGGCCCTATAGTACCGGTATATGACCCAGACCGAGTAAGAGAAGGAAGTTCAGTACAGATGGGAGGAGAAGAAGGATCCAGTGCTAGTGGGAATGGGTTCGGAGTACAAGTGGTTCACTTCCCAAAGCCATTAGACACAAGTACGCCATTACCAGCCACTGCAGACTCCTCTTTTAGACAGGAGGAGGAGAGACCAGGCAGACCAAGATCTTTGCACGAATCTAAGTCAGCTTTGAGGATGTGGACACCAACAGTAAGAACCCAAAGTGATAGAATGCCAGGTGACAGGGAACGAGAAATTTCCGAAACCAGACCAAGCTTCAGGAACACGATAGAAGAGAGCAGGTCACAAGAACAAAGTGGTGACTATGATGAGCAGAATGGCACAGCTTGTCGAGAAATACTAAAGAGTGCAGTACAGGCAAGGTTGCTGGACGTAGTAAGATTAAAAGCAGAAGTAGACGAAATGATTAGCAGAAGTCTGCCTTTGGAAAGAATAGAAATTTATGGGTCAGATGAGCTGCTTTTCATAGCAAAAGATGTAACTCGGAAAGCAAGGATAGCGCATGAGAAATTGACGGCATTAGCCAGGAGATATGAGGTAGACTTGAATAAAACAAAAACATTGCAAGGACCACATAGGTTGCAATATAGTGATCAGGAACTGGAGGAGAAAAGGATCACAGGATTAAGGACGCATACTAAAGATCTGATAGTAGGGATGCGGATATGGAACTTGTTGGACAAATGGGAGGAAAGGTGGTCGAAGAAGAAAATAGCAAAGAAAATTGTGGGGGAAACGCCGCCTCCGGGGGGGGGAGGGGCAACGGGTGTTGGAAACTTTCCTTTACGGGAAGTACAGAACGGAGAGTACGTATATGTACCGTGGAGTAGAGGAGACTTGGCTGCATTTACAAATGACTTTCCTCGGCTGAGGGAGAAACCCGTAGAGTGGTACAAACAGGTTGAGCGGTTTGTTAAAATCTCAAAGGTGCTGTGGACTGATTTGAACACCTTGTTTGACATAGTGGTACCGGGAGATTTGTGGACAGCTTGTAAAATCGCCGTTGAGTGGCCAACTGTTGAACCTGAAAGGGATGCTGTCACGAATGGTCCGTCACCCCTGGTTATGAAAAAGTTCGAGCAAGTGATTACATGGTTGAAACTGAAGATTTCGCCTCAAGATATAGATTGGGTCAAGATAGACCGAACTGTGCAGGAACCTAAAGAAACAGTGCATGAATATTACGAAAGACTTTTGCAAGCTTTTAAACAGTATAGTGGATTAGATGCATTAGACCCCAAGGATATGGGACAGTTTGTCTCAAAATTTGTGTTAGGCCTGAGACCAGAAGTCAGCCTCATGATACAGCATCATTTGATCTGTTGGCAGAACAAGCCGGTAGATGAAATCTTGCGGTATGCGAGGTATTGTAGCGATGAGGTGGACTCGAAGCATCGTAAGCTAAAGGACAAATTGATGCTCGTCCAGATGCAGACAGCTCAGGGCCAGCCTAGTGGAGGAACCTTAGGGAGAAGACAAGGAAATTACCAAGGGAACCAGAATGGGCAAGGACAGGGAAAGGGGAAACCTATAGATTCCAACACGGGGGTGGATGTGGCGACACTGAAGAAGACCACTGCGTGTCATCTTTGTCACCAGATCGGGCATTGGAAGCGCGAGTGCCCCTTGAACCCAGCCAACCAAGTGCAGCAGGAGGTAGAAGGGGTTCAGGCACCTGTGACGGAGGTAGTCAATACTGTAATGAGGCCCAGATCGATGAAAGGGGGACGCAAAACCAACAAGTACAGGTCCCACAGCCACCAAGGATCCCGCATGGGATACGAACTTACCAGCAGATGCCCCTTTTCGAAGGGTATGATGAGTATAGCCCAGACCCGTTATCCTGACGGTGCCTGAGGGGGGAGGAAGACTGCACACTTGGAGCAGTCTTGGAGGTAGACCAGAGAGGACCTTTTGTGGAGGCAGACATTGATGGTCATCCTACCACGCTTTTAGTTGACACTGGTGCTACCCGGTCTACTGTAAGATCAGCAGTAGTCCCCAACCTACCCCTCTCGGGACAATCGATCCAGGTTGTTGGAGTGGCGAACAAAAGAATAAACAGCCCGCTGACCGAACCGATTCCAGTGAGGATAGGTTCCTTCCAAACTAGACATCAGTTTGTGGTGTGCGATACGAGTCCAGTTTGCCTTCTGGGAAGAGATCTGCTCTGTAAGTTGAACTGCACTATTTATTGCACACCAAGGGGAGTGGAGGTTCAGACGAGGGACGATGATGCTACTTTTAAAGTTGCTAATCAGCATCTGTGTATAGACTTGTATCCAATGGTGACCGTGGAGGAACTTCCACCGGATTTGAGAGATACTGTGTCACCTGAGGTGTGGGACTTCACAGGAGAAGAGATAGGACTAATCAAAGGGGTTGAACCTGTGCAGATCCAGGTGAAACAGAATGTTGAGTTCCCTAGAACGCCTCAGTACAATCTGTCGCCTGAAACGATCACAGGGATTAAACCTGTAATCGAGTCTTTCATCAAAAAAGGCATTCTGAAGGAGATCAGAGGTAGCCCCTGTAATTCACCTATTATGGGACTACAGAAACCGAGCGGGAAATTCAGGATCGTGCAGGACCTGCGAAAGGTCAACACGATAGTGGTCCCTTGTTGTCCAGTGGTACCGAATCCATCAGTGATACTGTTTCAGATACCATGCGAAGCCGAGTGGTTTACTGTCATTGACTTGTGTCAAGCATTCTTTTCGATACCACTCCATGAGGAAAGCCAATTTCTTTTTGCGTTCCGGCTGGAAAATCGTGTGTTAACATGGTGTCGTATCCCTCAAGGGTATACGGAAAGTCCATCGATCTTTAATCAGATCCTGAAAAAGAATCTTGAGAGTCTTGTATTGCCGCAGAACTCAGTTCTCGTGCAATATATAGACGATTTGCTTGTTGCCTCAGAAACGGAAGATGCTTGCAGGATAGACACGGTAGCCCTGTTGAACCATTTAGCAGAGAACGGGCACAAGGTGTCTCCAAACAAGTTACAGTACTGTTTAAATGAGGTACAGTACTTGGGACACAGATTAGAAAAAGGCAAGAGGAAGGTGTCACCAGACCGAATTGAGGCAATAATGAGCATGGCAGTGCCTACCACACAGAGGGAAGTCAGGATGTTTTTGGGAATGGTCGGCTATTGTCGGCAGTGGATACCTAGCTTTTCCTTGAGAGCAAAGCCTTTACAGAGGCTTACGCACAAGGATGTGAGTGATCCGGTACCATGGGACGAGGAGTGCTTGATGTCATTCCTAAAACTGAGAGAGGAGTTGTGTACTGCCCCAGCTCTGGGAATGCCTGATTACAACAAGGCCTTTTCACTGTTCTGTTGTGAGAGAGAAGGGTGTGCATTAGCAGTCTTAGCTCAGAACCATGGAGGTGTCCGTAGACCAGTTGCCTACTTTTCAGCTACTCTAGATCCAGTAGCTTCTGCGTTGCCCGGATGTCTAAGATCCGTTGCTGCAACAGGTGTCAGCATTGAAAGATGTGAAAGCATTTTAATGGGTCATCCTTTGACTGTATATGTGCCACACTCGGTTGAATTGTTGATGACTAGGACTAAGACGCAGCACCTAACGAACAACAGGTTAACGAGGTATGAGCAAGTCATACTCGCCGCAGAGAATGTGACGCTGAAAAGGTGCTCTGTCTTAAACCCTGCGACATTAATGCCCATACCGAATGTAGATGATGAAGATTGTGCGGACCATAATTGTCTTGACGTGACTGAACTTTGCACCAAACCAAGACCTGACATTGTTGATGAACCATTGATAGACCCAGATGAAATTTTCTTTGTGGATGGTTCATGCCTAAGAGACAGTGTCGGTCAACTAAGAGCAGCGTTTGCTGTATGTACAATTTCCAGGGTGGTTGAGGCTGCCTGCCTAGAGGGAGTACGCTCCGCGCAGGTAGCTGAAATCATTGCTCTGACTCGTGCCTGTTTGGCCGCTGATCAAATTTGAATCACGATTTACACGGACAGCCAGTATGGGTTTGGTGTAGTTCACGATTTTGGACAGTTATGGTCCCAGAGGGGATTTTTGACATCATCTGGTTCACCCATTAGAAATGGAGACTATGTAAGACAACTATTAGATGCATTGCAATGTCCGAAGGAAATCGCAGTTGTAAAGTGCACTGCACACGGGAAGGGGGAGGATTTTGTGTCTTTGGAAAATAATTACGCGGACGAAGTTGCCCGCTTCTGTGCAGAACAGGGATGCATATTTAAAGAGGGTTACACAGGAGAGAGCCAAGAAAGAACCGAACTCAACATGATGTTGGCCATGGCAGACACTTGGGAGGAGCTCAAGCGACTGCAGGATGAAGTTTCAGATCAGGAACGGAATGGATGGATCAAAGCAGGGTGCGAAAGAGGGGATGTGGATGTTTGGGTCTCCAGTGATGGGAGAGCTGTATTACCAGAGAATCTGCTGAGTCCGATGGCGAGACTGATACATGGACCGGCACACCTTGGTAGAGATGCAATGATGCGTGTGTTTAGACAGACATGGTATAATCCACGATTTCGCGCAATGGCTGAGACAGTATGTCAGAGGTGTGTTACATGTCAACAGATGAATGCTGGAAAGAAAACAGTAGTCACATTGAGTCACATTGGGAGGTCAGAAGGGCCCTTCAATAGAATACAGTTAGATTTCGTGGAAATGCCTAAGTGCAAAGGGTTGAGGTACATCTTGGTGCTGGTATGTGTATTCTCACGATGGGTGGAGGCTTACCCAACACGCAGGTGTGAAACTCTCACAGTGGCTAAGTTATTGTTGAGGGAGCTCATCCCGAGATTCGGGATCCCAACCTCTTTGGAATCAGATAGAGGAAGACATTTCCACAGTGAAATCATGAAGTTACTTTGTGCCGCATTGAATATTGATCAGAGACTCCATTGCAGTTACCGACCAGACGCTTCTGGGATGGTGGAACAGGTCAATGGAACTTTGAAAGCCCGGATGGCAAAAATATGTTCATCAACGTCCCTGAAATGGCCTGACGCTTTGCCGCTCGTACTAATGAGCATGCGAAGTGTCCCAGATAGGAGGACCGGATTGTCCCCCCACGAGATATTAATGGGGAGGGCAATGCGGTTGCCAGCAGTACCAGCTACAGCCTTGATTAACATCACTGATGACTTGATTCTCGATTACTGTAAAGGACTATCTGATGTGGTCCGTTCTGTGTCCCAGCAGGTGCAAGCTGCAGCTGTTCCGGCCTTGATCTGTGCCACGACCTGTGTCCCGGCGACTGGGTGCTTGTCCGAAAGCACGTAAGGAAGAGCTGTTTGGATGTTCGCTGGCGAGGCCCGTACCAGGTGATACTGGTAACGAATACAGCAGTAAAGTGTGGAGGATTGCCGAACTGGGTACATGCCTCCCATACCCGCAGAGTTTCAGCACCCTTGGAAGAAACAGCTCCTCTCGTAGATGAAAATCCAGCTGGTGTGGCAGGGCCACAGGAGAGGACAAGTCAAGCTGTAAGGGTCGCTGACACAGCTGGTGGTGCACTAGAACAAGCTGAAGGGGGTTTCGACAGCTCGAACCCCGACTCTGACTCAGAAGACAGAGGTGGTGCAGTGGGTGGGGAAGAGTCAGATTCGGCAGAAGGAGGAAGTGGTGCACTGGGTATAGCAGGGGAAGGCGGAAGACCGACCAGAACTGAGGAAGGTTGGCCTGAAAGACAGAGGCGACTGAATCTGAGGTTGGCAACTGAAAGAGATCTTGCTCCAGTGTCTGAAACGTCTGAGACAGAAGCAAGCGACGAAGAGCAGACTCAAGAGGGTCGGAGAAGGTCGAAAAGAACGAGAGTACCCTACCGGAGATACTCTACCCCTGAGTGGACTTACACAGTGACTGATGCAGGGGGTAGTGAGTACGGGGAGACTGAGGTCTGTGCAGGTGGTCAGCAAGAGCCCGAATGTGGTAGTGAAGGTGGTGCTGTTGTTGCCAGGGCTCGAAGTCGAAGGAATACTGACCCTCACCGTTCCGAATCCCCCGCTTCTGAGTAAAGTCCGACAACTGGTTTTGCATCGACTCGAATTTCCGTCTTTTGGGTTTGAGCCGTCTTCACATGAAATGATAATCCTGCGTCTTGAACTTTTGTATCACGTTCTGGAAGTGCTCACTAATGATATTATCATGGATGAAATATAACCTGTGTAAATAAAAGTCTAAAAGAAGAAGATAACCTAGGTCCGAGTGGAAGAAGAGTAAACTTAGGGACTTTCCACCGAAGAGGAACGAAAGTTAGGGAAGTCTTTTTCTGGACTATGTAAATAAGACTGTGGCCGATAAGGGGATTTCCAGAGGTTTCAAAGTTGCTCGAGCTGGATAAGCAAGTCACGAGTGGAGGACACAAAGACTTTTTGAGTGTTCATTGCTGAAACCAAGAACTTTTTGAGAACTTTTGAAATCATGGAAGTTGGAGATCCAAATCGTAGATCTAAAATGATTGTAGGCATACTTATGTGGGTTGTGATAGTTTCTATAATCGTAGTAATTGTAGTCTCATATACGGTTCCGCATGAGCTAGCAGTGCAGGGGGTGCCAGGGACACCGACACCTACCACACCTAGCCAAAAAGAGGTAAACATAGGAGCTGACAAGGCTTTGCTGATAGAAGAGAGTCGTAGATTGCATGTAGATTTGTCTAGAAGTGATTTTAAGCTTAACGCCTACGCCAAGCTGCTATACGAGTATGTGGATGCGATGGATGCGAAAGATTGTTATGTATGTATGCAGTTGCCTGCTTCAGTGGATGAGGGTATTAGATATCACCATCTTCCATTGACATATGGAATTTCATGTAGTCTTTTGCTTAGTATATTTTACGAAAGAGATCAGTTTGAGTATTTCTTTTCCAATTACGATGCAGTGCTTCCTGAAGTCCCAGCTTACAAACATTTGAATAAGTACGACTACTATAAATCAGAGGATAGACTTAGGAAGTTCTTCATACCGTCTTTGGAATTGGACACAGCATATGACCACCGACATAATTTGACGTGCTCATTATCAGATGTAGAAAAGAAGTTTGTGGATCAGGTAGAAGATAGGTATAGAAAATTGACACAGACACGAGACACGGGGCATAGTAAGGTGGATTGGACAGATGAGGAAAAATTGCACCGGACAAAAGGAAGTTATGGTCCTATAGCTTTGGACAAAGAGCAGAGGGGAAAGCTGTGTGTGAGACGATATCAGACCTACTATGAAAAGGTTCCTGTGGGACAGAGTACGTGTGATCATGTTTTCACTATGGCAGATGTGGCTAAGAATTTTCTCCAGGGCCCTTTACAAGTGATACCTACAGTGTATTTTGTGTGTGGAAGGAAGGCTTATGTGAGGTTACCTGCGAATTGGTATGGTACATGTTACTTGGGAATAATATTTCCAAAGATTTACCATACAGAGGATTTGGAACTTTTGGAAGGTGGAAAGCATTCAAGAGTGAGAAGAGGTACGAGTGCAGGGGTCGTAGTGGGAGACATCTTTGGAGCCATGATACCAAGTTTGGGGGTGATCTTGAATGATGTGAAGATTCGGAGACTGGCGACTGTGATAGATGAACTATCAATGAACACAGGAAAATCGTTGGTACTAGTGGAGGGGGAGATGTTGTCGATAAGGACAATGGTTTTGCAGAACCGCCTTGCTTTGGATGTCTTACTGGCAAAAGAGGGCGGAGTCTGTAAATTATTGAGGGTTCAAGAGTGCTGTACTTATATAGCAAAACCAAAGGGGATGATGGACGGAGTGTTGAACATTGCAAGCACTCACCCCCAGTCAACTGATCTGGGTTTAATCCATCATCATCGTGGCAGACGTGGGTCCCTTGCTCTCTTTGCCACTGGATTCAAGATAGCCTGGCTGATGACGGCTGTAAGCCAGAAACCGGTCCCAGGATGCTTGTTTCCGGTCCAGGGAAGACATGGCTTGGCAGTTCGGGCTGGACTGTTCCCATGAGGCACAGGGTCAGACTGATTTGCATATGGCCATGTCTGAACTGGGGTGGTGGAGTGAGCTAAAGAATGATGATGGATTAAACCCAGATCATTTGACAGGGGGTGAGTGTTTGATTTGCTCTAACGCTCCGTCCATCATCCCCTTTGGTATCGCTTTGTTTGCCCTAAGTTGGCAGGGTATGCCCAGACGTGGGTCCCTTGCTCACTTTGCCACTGGATTCAAGATAGCCTGGCTGATGAGGGTTTTGAACCCGAAACCGGTCCCAGGATGCTTGTTTCCGGTCCAGGGAAGACATGGCTTGGCAGTTCGGGCTGGACTGTTCCCATGAGGCACAGGGTCAGACTGATTTGCATATGGCCATGTCTGAACTGGGGTGGTGGAGTGAGCTAAAGAATGATGATGGATTAAACCCTGATCATTTGACTGGGGGTGAGTGTTTGATTTGCTCTAACGCTCCGTCCATCATCCCCTTTGGTATCGCTTTGTTTGCCCTAAGTTGGCAGGGTATGCCCAGACGTGGGTCCCTTGCTCACTTTGCCACTGGATTCAAGATAGCCTGGCTGATGAGGGTTTTGATCCCGAAACCGGTCCCAGGATGCTTGTTTCCGGTCCAGGGAAGACATGGCTTGGCAGTTCGGGCTGGACTGTTCCCATGAGGCACAGGGTCAGACTGATTTGCATATGGCAATGTCTGAACTGGGGTGGTGGAGTGAGCTAAAGAATGATGATGGATTAAACCCAGATCATTTGACTGGGGGTGAGTGTTTGATTTGCTCTAACGCTCCGTCCATCATCCCCTTTGGTATCGCTTTGTTTGCCCAAAGTTGGCAGGGTATGCCCAGACGTGGGTCCCTTGCTCACTTTGCCACTGGATTCAAGATAGCCTGGCTGATGAGGGTTTTGAACCCGAAACCGGTCCCAAGATGCTTGTTTCCGGTCCAGGGAAGACATGGCTTGGCAGTTCGGGCTGGACTGTTCCCATGAGGCACAGGGTCAGACTGATTTGCATATGGCCATGTCTGAACTGGGGTGGTGGAGTGAGCTAAAGAATGATGATGGATTAAACCCAGATCATTTGACTGGGGGTGAGTGTTTGATTTGCTCTAACGCTCCGTCCATCATCCCCTTTGGTATCGCTTTGTTTGCCCTAAGTTGGCAGGGTATGCCCAGACGTGGGTCCCTTGCTCACTTTGCCACTGGATTCAAGATAGCCTGGCTGATGAGGGTTTTGAACTCGAAACCGGTCCCAGGATGCTTGTTTCCGGTCCAGGGAAGACATGGCTTGGCAGTTCGGGCTGGACTGTTCCCATGAGGCACAGGGTCAGACTGATTTGCATATGGCCATGTCTGAACTGGGGTGGTGGAGTAAGCTAAAGAATGATGATGGATTAAACCCAGATCATTTGACTGGGTGTGAGTGTTTGATTTGCTCTAACGCTCCGTCCATCATCCCCTTTGGTATTGCTGTACTTATATACCAGACCACAGCAAGGATCTGGAGAAATATATAAGTAACATCACTACTATTCACACGAAGATAGCGGACTTGACTGAAGAGGGAGCTTGGGAGAAGGTTGGCAAAGGATTTGGTCAAGTGGGAAGCAGGTTTGCGAATTTGGGAAAGGGATTCCTTGGCTATGTTCTGAGACCTCTCCTTATCGTAGTGGTTTGTGTGGTTTGCCTGTGGGGTCTGATCAAAGCTTTCAAGTGGTATCGAGCAGGCCGAGTTGAGAGAGCTCTGAGAGAAAATGAGACGAGAATGGCTAGACTGCGGGACAGTCAATATCAGAGACTCAAGAGAATGGAGAATCACAGATCAGGGAAAATGGCAACGAGTTCTGTTTAGGTCGGTTCTTTCTCAAAGGGAGTTGAATAAAATGTGATGACAGGAGTCATCAAAGGGGGGAACTGATAGAGCGCCATGTTCTTGTGAAATTTGTAGGGGTGCATCATAATCACTGATAGCACGCACCTGCATATATCCAGCTATATATCCATGAATGGCTAGTAAAATGTAGTTATAAACCGCAGTTATCAGAATGAATAAGAAATGTAATTGTGCTATTTTAATCATGCAAATGAAATGCTTAACTGAATCATGTGTAAACCAATGCATAAGATGAATCAGACCATGTGTAATCGAGCTGCAGTAGTTTAAACGTGTACCATATAAGTTGTACGTGTAGTTCATTTTTCGCTTATGAAATGTAATGAATCAAAGGCTTATAGGAGTGATTATGATTTGTGTGTTTAACAAATGTAAAGGCCTGACTGCATATACGCTAGGGAAAAGGCCTGTTTGTTCTTATGTTAGCTTATTTTGCAGACAGAGAAGGTTCTCTTGGAAAGGCTCTCTGGGCACCGAAATTAGATTTAATTAGCACAGTAGAGGGTTTCTGTTGAACGTATCTTCTGTTGCAGGTGCAAGGACACATGCCTCGTTAGTAAAGACTGGCTCTTTGTTTCATAAGTTAGGGCGATGAGAGGCATGGAAATGGGAGTGCAATGGAATTTAGGGATGATACTTTAAGCGGAGAAGGTGCCTGGGACTCAAGGTCATCGCAACCGTCCAGGATGAAGTAACCGTTTCGATGGAAAAGTACAAGAAAGAAGACCTGGCCAAAGAGGCGTGACAAAAGGCGTGTCCAATTGTATTGGGTTTTGTATTAGGGATAGTGCCCCGAGGGTGGAGAGCAGAGAAGAGGTAGGAGAGATCAGAGAGAAAGACAGAGAGGGATTTGGTGAAGGAGCATCTAAAATCTGAGCTTAAATACTAAGTGAATGCACTTCTTAGGAAGTCTTCACAGCTGACACCTTTTCGTACTCTTGCCTGGGAAATTCGTTAAGTAGGTATGTCATCTTAGAGTAGAGTAGGGACAGTCAAGGGATTTTTCTGCTTGTTTAGATAAATGAGGAATAACATAGAGATTGGAGCTGTTATTGCTTGTCTAATACTTCTGGAGTTAACGATTCTTCTCATCCTGAGTAGGATGAGACTCCTGCGTAGGATGCTATTTGTATTAGTGCCCATCTATTTCTTTAACCTCGTGTTGAGGTGCTTGCACGTGCAGTTATTCTTGGCTGTAATAAAACCACGAAACTAAATTCAGAGTCAGTGGTCTTTGTAGGAGAAATAGACTGAAGAAGAGATGATTGTATAACTGAAAAGATTTTCTTCCCTTCACACTATTCAGCAGGTAAAAAGATCCTGGCGACCTGAGGATCCTTAGAAAAGATGAGATAAGGATCAGCGTTATCACCCCTCTTGAATGTAATGTCACTTTACAAGGGTCTTTTTGTTCTCTACTCTCTCCACCTTCATGTGAACTCCGGGCGATTGCATAGTTAAGTTATTACATTACTTGGTTATTCTTTTGTGCAGATGTGTTGACTTATTTCACTACCGAGGTTATGTTTATGGAATTAGTGGCAGTATAAGGAATCAAGTTTGGAGACGTGTTGAAAAATAAGCTGTCGTACATGGAATAGTTGGATCTATTTTTGATCAGACTTTACTTGAAAAGGTGGCGGTGTGTTATGGCCACGTCGAGGAGTAGTGATTAACTTGTTTTAAAACAGCCTGTGATAAATAGATAGTTGTAGTTTTTGGATTACAGCAAGCTGTTTTCCACCTCAGTGCCAATTTTTAATTATTGTTCTCTTACCAAGTGACTTGTCCTTGCTGTTATCCATATTAATGATAAATTTGTTTTTATTTTGAAATCCAACACGTTTTGAACTTAAAATGTGTTTTCTTTTCCTATACTAACCACTTTTTTGACCAACTCAATATTACTAACGAGCAGCAGCCTCTCTTCACATGTAGAGCGACACCTACAGGCCTGCAGTGCTGGTCTTGCCTTTGCTTAGGCACCCGTTGGTTATGAGGTATTGGGTTGTGGAGGGGCATACATGGTAACAGTTTAGAAGAGGAAAGTGAGAGATTAAAAAAATAGTAATAATAATAATCGGGAGAATGTATTTCCCCCCATTGACTTTTATTGAAAGAGAGGCAAATTCATGCGGGAGACAGCCAAAAACAAAGATACATTTTGGTTTTAAAAAAATCGGGATTTTCCCGCCGAAATCGTGTCTATTGGCATGTATGAGGCAAGGAACGTAGAGTGACGGTAGAGAACGAGGAAGGAAGGAAAACAATGAGCTAGAAGCGAAGTGATGTGTAATTTATAGGTGACCACTTAACACAACCACACATACGTGCGAGCGCCCGCTCTTTAGCATGGCGGCTTGCCGACAGCGCTATTTGGAAGCCTATGCTATGTGTATCGATAGTATATCGTAATAATGCCTGCTAAGTGCTGGATTGTAATACGAACAAACTGTAACACCAGTCTATAAACAAATAATAATAAAATGCGGTTATTATTTTTAACAAAGGTTTGTTGAGATATGTGCTTAATATAAACGTCAATGGGTGTGGGTGCTCTGCCACACATTTTACGACGCAGGATTTCCTGCTGTTCTTGCCTCGCTGCGGGAGTGTGAGGCTCACACTGGGGCGGCATGGAGTGCTCATTTCCTTGTGTTTGTCTGCACACTCCCCTGTCTGCCCCCAGGCCGTGCGCATCATCATGGGAGGTGTAGGAGGGGCCCTCTAATGCCGCGGAGCCCCGTGTTGTAATCTGCAGGTTCAAGCTGGAATTCTCATATGATAGCATTAACGGTCAACGTGCCTGCTGCGCAGCACTGCCGCTTGTCGCTCGGTCACGTGTGAATGCCAGCAAGAAAGCTCCACGCTCTCACGTATTTCTAAAGGTGATCCATGAGTAACCCGCAGTTCATTAGTTTCAAGCTGGGTAAGTTAGCTCAGTGGGGAAGAGCCCGTGCTGGTGGAGGGTTATGGTAGAAAAAAAAAGTATTTATTGACTCTTGCCTTTACACAAGACGTCCTTTTGTGCTCACTGAGGGATCCCTCAATGGTCACCAGATTCGGGCGAAGTGAGTGAACCATCTCTGTATATAGATTACCCTGTAACATCCAGCGCAGAAGTTTGAATCCAAGGCTAACTTCAACGTCCATTATTCTCGGCTGTCTGATCCAAATAGGCATCACAGACAGGGGCCATTGAGTCATTGCTTAATTTGTGTCAGTGGCAGTGCTTGAAAAGGATCTATAAAAGTGCAGGAACTGACTCCGACACCAACACACTCTCCCTAGCAGGAGCATAGACAGTGCCGTTGAGACTGCAGTTTGTTCGGTAGTCTAGGGCTGTGTTCCCACTATGGTTACAATCAGGGCTTTAAGTGGGATGGAGAAACTGGGGGGTCTCTCAAAGGGGCGTGGTTAATGTAATTAAGGGCGTGGCTTAAAAACACGTAAGCTAAAAATCTGTGTTTAGCACAGTGTGCCGCCCGACTTGTATTTTGCTGTTTGTCATTGCATCCAGATATATGATACAACAAGTCACATCATTCCTACAAGTCGGGTCTATTGGCTTTGTCAGTGGTTGTTAGTTGCATAAGATAAATAAGCAGCAACTATTGCTTGTATATAGTATTGAAAAAACTTCCACTTAAAGCCCTGGTGACACCACGACAATGTTGCTGCTCCTGAGTTTAAAAAAGAGAAGGGAAATCCAGAGAGAAAATGACTCTTTAAAGGATTTCCCTTTCTCTACAACGCTCACCACGCGCACATCGATGTGCTGCTGTCACTGCAGTCCGGAAAAAAAAAATCGAACCGCCTGTGCCAGGGCACAAAACAGAACCCGATAGAGACCCGTTTCGAGGGCCTCTTAAAAAAACTGCCAGTGCTGAGACCCGGTGAGACCCGGCTCAACATTCTACGGATACTCAGGGCAAACTTTGATGTCTTTAAGGAGTAATGTGATGGATAATGTGCTGCATAGCTGAACACTTATAAGGTCCCAAAGGCGAGACCTATTGGCTATGCCAATGCTTGTTTATTAGGGAAAGGAGGTGTGTGGCCCTCCTCCCAGAGCCCCTTAGGGTTCCTGGGACCCCATCCCTCAGGGACTTTTTTTATTAAGGAGAGTGGGGGTGCATGGCCCCTCTCCCTGAGACAATAGTTGCCCGAGGACCTCATCCCCTGGGGCCAAATCATATTTGTTAAGGGGAGGAGAGCATATAGCCCCCCTCCCCGAGCCACAAGGGGACCAGGCAACCCCATCGCTTGAGGCTTTTATGGGGAGGTGGGCACATGGCGCCCCTCCCCGAGCTAATAGTGACCCCGGGAAACCCATCCTCTGAGGCCAAAACCCATATTTGTTATGGGGAGGGGGCATTCGGCCCCTTCCTCCCCAAGCCTTAATAGACCCCAAGACCCTGGACCGAATTTCAATGAAAATGGGAGGGAGGCTGCTTTCCCCCCCAAGGCTCAGTATTCCCCGGGGGCTGTGGACCTTCTGGGTTGGTGCAGTGGTGCCCACTCGGGCACTCACCAACAATGGCCGCCACTGGGTAAAATATATAGATATATAACGCAGTGGCAGTCTCCACTGTGTAATTATAGTTAGGATCGTGTTTCCATAGAAAATTGATTTTTTGTTTTGCTGATAACTTTGGCACCATTTGATGAATCTTTACACAACTTTCCAAAGGAAAATGTACGTAGTCTTATTCTTGGTAAATCTTCCAGGTAAGGTGGTTAGTTCAGTGAGATAGCTTTGTAAGCCTGGCACCTAACCCTGAATCCGATCCTAGCTTCGAGGCGTAACTAAGGAAGTTCTCTGAATTTTGGGAAAACAAGGTTTCATTTTTGGTATTTGATATTAATCTTGCTGTTGAGTGAAATCTTGCCTTAAGTGGAGCAAGAGTAGATCACGTAAATCGAAGTCGAGCCAAGAGATTCCTAGAGTACGGGGTGCAGGTTTCAGTTGGTTTGGTGATAGTACATGTTGTATTTTCTGTACCAAATATAAGTAGAAATATGCTGATTCCTTCAGCTTGTTTATATGTAGTACTGGGGATTAGGAGCTGCCCAACCTGAATGTACGTGACCCAAGTGCAATCTTTTGGCATTATAAATATTTTTAGAAGTATTTCACTCCGATGAAAATTTAAACTCCTTTCAATGAGCTAATCCAAAAGTGTATTTTGCACAACCGGTGATAAAGGTTGCTAATGACCTTTATCTCTTTGCTAATAAATTGTCATATCCAATTTTAGTTTTCTATTTTTACATTTGAAGGACATGTTTTTTATGGTTTTTTTCTTTTCTCACTTAGTTCATGTTTTGATTCTACATGAAGAAGTCTAGCTTTCACTTCTAGATTTGATTGATGAGATTACCTTTTGTTTCAATTTATTATCTCAACATTTGGTTTTACATTTAGTTACTTTATTTCATTAATGAGTTAATTTGTGAGGAAGTTTGTGTTTAGTTCACATTTCCACTCACTGTTTTTTTTTCTTCTCTTACCTTTCTGGGGTTTATGTGGAGATGGTTCTTTCTGGGACTACTGTGCACCTCCATGTTCTACCTTCCTCAGCCTTAAGTGCCAACTGCTACATAAATGGATTGAAGGCAATCTGTTCTTTACCTGGCAAGAAGCGGATGGAGCCCAGCCACAGCCATGACACTCTAATCAAAATGGAGGGGCTGTATTTTTTGTAACTTTATCTTTATTTTGGTTATCATACAAATCACACACCATTAAGTTCTCTCACTGAAACTGAAAAGTTTGACACTTAGCCAGTAACCTGGAAAATGGTGACAATCATAACTGTTTTAGACACATTCCTTTTGTCCTCTGAATGACCTTATGAGGGGGCCAACCATACAGAGGTACATGTGGATAATACGTAGGCCCCTGTAATTCTCCTGCAGCCCAAGGCGAGCCTTCCACCTATTTGTGAAGGTCCCTATAAGCACCAGACACGCGATACTGTGCTGTCCCAGGTCTTGCAAAATGAGGGGCAACAAACCAAAGTATAGAGAGGGGGAGTAGGAGGATTGGGCCACAGGTAGGCAAAATACATATTGTGTTGGAATTGAACCTAAAAGGTGGGAGAAAATCCCTGCCCAGGTGTAGAAGGGAGACACTGTAAGGAAGGAAAAGGAAATCTGGATGTAATTTTTCCCATAGTTGTTGAATTCCACTAAGTTATTTGTTGGAACTCAGACAGAGGTCCAAGCACAGCTAAGAAAGGTATGGAAGCTCCTGCTCACCCCTCAGAGTCTGTTCAAAAAGAAAGCACCAATGACTCCAAGCCCTCAGAATCAGGGGCGGCTCCTCCGCTAAGGTAAAGGAGCATTGCCCCACTGCTTTCTAGCAGTGTAAATAACGAAAACATAAAATGATAATAACCCGTTGTTATCATTTTATGTTTCCCTGCTGCAGCAGCTCTACGGGCAGGGGAGGAGTGGTTGGCCCACTCCAAGTGCGCATTAATGCTTGGCTGGCTGTCTTGGGCCGGCCAAACATTCAAGCGCACTTTGCATGTTCTCCTAGCAGGCTGCAGTACAGCCTAGGTGGAGAACATGCCCAGGCCCCCAGTCCCTGGCTTAGTTCTGAACCACGGTGTATAGACCAATCACAACGCTGCATTGCAGTGTTGTGATTGGCTATGGGGAGCCTGGGAGCCAGGTCCTTCCTGCTTCCCTGTTCTGGCCTGAAGAAACAACGGAGGAGAGATGAGGAGGGACGCGGCAATCAGGTAAGGTTTCCTTTCTTTTAAACCCCCTCCTTCCCCCGATTTGTGCCGGCCGCCACTGCTCAGAATAGAAATGTCACATGCTAATCTTCCAGGTTTCCACGGGTAACATAACCAACAAGAGGGGTCTTTGCCATCTTCAGGTGTAGCATAACAGTGCACAAGAATGTAAAGTCTCATCTTGAGTAGTGGTCATGGTTACTTAACCCCAAATCTTGGGCAATCAAGAGATTCCACCCAGGTCACTGAATCCTGTCCTGGAGAACACATGGGTGTTTGTCCCCACCAGTTAATTGTTGCTGGGCATGGAAAAGGACTGATGTCAAGGCTCGCCTCCACTCCAGTTCTTTCCTCCATTCCTGCACCCTCTGCTTCCAAATAATGGTCGTGGAACTCAGGTCGTGGACCTGGAGAATTTAGACCCCTTAGTGGAGCATTTTCTTCTTCACAGCTGCCGCCCTCAGGACTTTACCCAAATGTCCTCCCAATCAGGAGTACCTAGGATTATGCCACCATACTCCTCTCTCTTTCTGGACCTTTTTTTTGGAGTCTGCATAGCCCCTCAGACCTTCAGATGTATCTCTCTGAGAGGACCTTCTGTCTAAGGAAAGATTCAAGCACCAGACTTGAATCATCTTCCATGGGAAGCCACCCAAGAAGATGAACATAAATTCTCCATTCTTTCCACTTTGTTTTACTATCGAGGATTATGCATTCGACAGGAACTAAGAAGCCGTAGAAGAATCTCCTGAGGGTTTCCTGTTGATGTACTGCCAAATCCACCCTCCCAGTCTTCTCTCAGCCAAACAGAATGTTCTCAGTCTCTTCCAACTACTTGGCAATGTTGTCCTACTCCAAACATTTCTTCAAAGGGCAGACAGCATGAGACTTCACTCTGACCTGGCACAGTGAGCATGGAGCAGGCAGCTTGCACATCCATTACAGTAAGTAAACATGGTGGCAGAGGTTTTACAGCCCCTTCCTGGCTTTCTCCATCCCATCCTGGCAACATGCACTGTTAGTGCCTGTACAGCTTGAGCCAGGGAGCAGAGACCTTCTGTTATCCACAGAGTAGGCAGAGTATAATGACCTCAAAGGCCAGCACTGAACAGTAGATGCACTCTTCCCTGCATGCAGGACAGACTAACTTGCGGTGGGTGCAGGGCCAGTAGAACAAATGTCCCAAAACCATAGGTTTAGGGGAGCTTGTTATAAAAACTTCTGTTTATTGACATTTTTTAAAACGTTTACAGTGAACAGCATGGTATCATATAGCAACATACTGTCTGAGAAATAATAAAGACATCTGTGTTATAGAGATCTCTTCAGTCTCGTCTGTTATAACGTCAATTCCATATGTTTCTGTTTTACAAGAGATGTCCCCTTGCTTTTACGAAGGGGGGGCATCAAACCGTGCATTACAAGGATATAGGTAGGCTTTCCTGTTTTCAGTTTCTATTTTTGGTAAATTCTGGTGGGGTTTTTTCCAGTGTTTTCAAGTGATTTCAATACCTTAAAAAAACAGTGGTTATCAGTGGTTATACATTTTTGCGTCATTAAAAACTACAGAAAGTGTTTTTCCGGTGTTTATGGAATGTTTTGCTTTTATTATTGCTTGCTTTTTGCACTGATAGCGCATGGTATATAGACAGTGTAAGTATAGTGTATATGAGGTCCAAATAGATTTCTGCAAACTTAACTTATTGTAGTACACAGTACAATACTTCTTCAGTGAGTCTTTGGTCATGTGCGCTCGCTCTTTCCTTCCCATGTAAACTTCTGTGAAAAGACCCCCTCAACATTGGCACTTGAGAATGGCAACGCCAAAACAGTATCCTCCGCTCCTCCCTCAGACGCACTATCATTGGCCTCTGGCTCCCCCCTCAGATCGCACTCCGGGTGTTCCCAGTCCACCATCACCTCAGTCCATAGATCTGCTATGGGACGCCTTCTCACCCCTCTAGTCTCCCCTTTTGCCAATGCCCTCTCCTCTGCTCTCGTCCACTGTGTCATAACAGATCTCCAGATATTAATCCGGGGTCCCATCGCAGATTTCCAGGTCATGGCAATGCACCTTTTAGCCAACGCAAGGGCCAGGTCTATGAATTCTGTACCCACCTTCCATGTGCTCGGCCTTGGGACGAGCAACAAGATACAAGTCTCTAGGGAGAAGGGAAGGGTGCATCCCATCGTGGAGTCTAGGGCGGCGATCATCTCCTCTCAGAAGGGACGCAACTGGGGGCAATGACAAACCATGTAAGCAAAATCAGCATCTAAGTGCCTACATCTCGGACAAGAGCGAGGTTCACCCCTGAAGACTACCTGGATGTTTTGCGGTGTCATGTAAGTCATGTGAACATAGTTAAATTGGAGGTACTTTAGTCTCGTGTTCCTAGAGATTTTTTTAGGGGAGGCTAATATTCTACCCCACTCTGGGTCTGTTAGGTCACGCTGCAGGATCCACTCCCAGCTCTCCCGCAGAGTAGACCGAGGGTTACGAACCATTGCTGAGAGGGATCGATAGAGCCAGGTCACCAAGTGCCGAGCGGAACCCATGCTGATCACTAGTTGCAGAACAGCATGAGTCGTGGGTTCCTCCCGCTCCCCAGCCCACAGATCCTGGAATGCCCGGATCAGTGCTTCATATATAAGGAATTGCCCCACCAGAAAGTCATAGTGTTCTATCAAATCTTCCAATGGCAGTAGTGTTCCCTGCTGGTAGCAGTCCCCCGCCGTAACTAGACCGGCATCCGTCCAGGCTGACAGTTGGCCTGTAGTAAAATAAGAGAGGGGTTCCCTTTGGGGGAGTTCCACTAAGGGCAGTGTCGGTGCATACAGAGGGGTTCCCGCGGTTCGTAGGACACATCGGCACCAGCACTTCAGTGCTACCGACAGTAGGCCCCTGGGTGTGTGACTGCCACTGCTGAACAGAGCCGTTTTGTCAGTAGGATTTTCATGTGATCTGACATTCCCAACTCCCCCTGCTCCCCCTGAGTAGCCCTATCCAGCCATCATGCAATCCATTGAAGCTGAGCAGCAAGGAAATATAATGCAAAATCCAGGACTTCCAAGCCCCCTTCATCAGGGGGACATCTAAGGGCAGCCAGGGATACCTGATGGCGACCTCAGTCCCATATCAAATCCCGCACCAATGTGTCCAGCTGTCTAAACCACGATACCGCGAAACTTACCATTAAGTTAGCAAAGACATTAAAAGAGCCTCGGAAGCATCACCATGTTAGACACCGAGATCCGGGCCATATTGGACAGTTTAAGGGAGCGCCAAAAAAGGATGCAGGACTTCAGGGACCAGAGAGCTTTCCCCAAATTACCCTCACAGAGGTCTTCCAGCGAATGAAAAATCTGGATCCCCAGTACCGGGAGGAGGTGGGCGACTACGTCAGGTCCAGGGGAGGCTTGACGGCCGCGCAGCACCCGGGTGCACAGGGAACACATGTGTCTTGGCTTTATTGACCCAGAGGCCAGAAACCTTCCCAAAATCCTGTAGGAGTTCCAACGCTCTCTCAAATCCCGTTTTGCCATCTCTCAGGTAGAGGAGAATGCCATCCACGTAGAGTGATATATGTTCTTGTCCCTCACCTACCATGCCAGAGCCCCTGCCCACCTGTCTGAAGAGCGGCGCAAGTGGTTCAATGACCATCCCGAACAGCAATGGGGATAGCAGGCACCCCTGCCTCGTTCCTCTGGACACCCTGTATTGTGATGAGATCATGACACCAGTTTTGACCTGAGGCGTTGGAGCAGTATAAAGCAGCCTGACCCATTTAACCCAGTTTTCCCCCAGGGCCATCTGTGACATCACTTCGAACAGAAAATCCTATTGCAGGTATTTAATGCTTTTTCGAGATATACAGACATCAGCGCAGCCTCTTTGCAGGCGCGGTCCTCGGAGTGGTACATCATGTGGTACAGCTGTCTAAGATTCAGAGACGTGCTTCTGGTGGGGACAAACCTGTTTTGATCCCCATGAATCATTGTCGGTAGATGTGGGAGCAATCAGAGAGCTAATACCTTGCTGAGGATCTTGAAGTCCAAATTTAACATGGAAAAGGGACAAAACTCTGTAACTCGGGACCCTTGTGTTCTAGTCTTGGGTAGGGGATAACCATTGCATTTAGTAGATTCAGGCAGTGTGGCAAACCTCCAGGAGTCAGCATACATCTTTTCTAGCCATGGAGCTAGGGCCCCAGCATAAGTCGTGTAAAACTCAGTCAGGAGCCCGTTGGGCCTGGTGTCTTGCCCCTCGCCATTTCTTTAATGGCCACCTGAATCTCCTGCTCTGTCACAGGGCCTCCCCGCGATGTCCTACCTAGTGGTATGTTAGCCACGAAGGCAGATCTTGCCTCCGTCGGGGGGAGGGAGGTTTCAGGGTCTGCATATAGAGTTTCAAAGTACTCGTAAAACTCTGCATTAATGGCAGCAGGGGAGTGGAGGGAAAGGCCATCTCTCTGCCGGACATGTGTGATGGAGGACCCTCTGAATTCTGGTCTGATAAGCCACGCTAGCAATCTACCAGATTTGCCCTCCTCATGTGCCTTAGCAATATACTGTTTATGGTCATGGTTGCAAAGCCTCTTCAGTATGGCATTATATCTTTCTCTTGTCTCCCTGATCTCATCTAGACTTTCTGGCTGGATACTAAGAGCATTATCTAAGGCATGCAAGGTACCCTCCAGGGTTCGGAGGTCCCATTCAGCTCCCGCTGGATGCCAACCATCTGGCCAATACAATGGCCAGGCACCACCACCTTAAAGGCCTCCCATTCAACTGTGCTCAAGGATGCGGAACCCTGGTTCTGAGCAAAGTAATCAGAGATGATGCCTGCCAGGGAGTCACGGCAGCATGCGTCTTCCGGAGAGGACAAGTTGAGCCACCAGGTGGGGATGGGTGGGCAGCCTCCCACTGGTCAGAACCCCAGTAGGACAGGGCTATGATCTGACCATGTACACCGCAAGTATTCAGATGAGACAAGGCACTATCTGAGTTGGCAGGAGCATACAAATCGATCTAGCCGGGTGTCGAGTCGATGGATAAGGGAGAAATACGAGTAATCTCGGTCTTCCCTGTGTTGAATTCTCCACACATCTACCATCCCCCATTGCCCCAGCCAGCCCCGAAAACCCACCGACAGCCTATGGGCTGGTGCCCCCAGCAGCGGGGGGCAGAGCGGTCCAACCACACGTCCAATACACAATTAAAATCACCATCCAGTAGTAAATTATTGGTAAGGAGACCTCCCATATGAACAGAAAGGGACTGAAAGAAGGCCACCTGATCCTGGTCTGGGGCATACAGACTCCCCAGTGTTATTTCTTTCCCAAACAGTCTGCAGTCAGTAAAGACATATTTACCTGTCTATAACAGAACCGGTAAGATCAAAGGGGGTAACCGCCCTGATCCAAATCAGGGTGCCCTGGGCTGAGTAGGAGATGGCATATAGCTGGACCCGCTATGTGCGTCTCAACCGGTCAATTTCATCCCCTGCCAAGTGGGTCGCCTGAAACATAGCCACCTGCACTTCCTGACGTCCTAGGTATCTATATATGTTGTGTCTCTTGCCGACTGATCCCATCCCTCTAATATACGAGGACATGAAGGACAATGAGCGCTGGTGGTTAGTCATGTAGCGTCACTAAATATCTGATCCATTGCTACCACCCAAGCCCTTCCTGTGCCCACCCTCCATCCGGTGTCGTGCAGCTCGATCCTTGTGTAAATAAAATAAGAAAGAGAAAGGAGAAAAAGAAAAGCATGAACATCCCATAACCATGAACTACCCAACCCAACCCAAGCACAGCACAGCAACGGCTGGCCATCCAAAATGATTGTTGTGAAACATAAACTGTGTAGGGAACTCCTCCAGTCAGCATGCAAGGGTTTTTCTGGAGAGGGCACACCAAGGTAAGCTTACCGGGTCAGTACCATGCCGGCCCAGTATATGGTAGGCAGGGATAGGATCCCCCCAGCAATCATCCATATCCACATATTTTCAATCAGTAATTTTGCAAAATCTCAGTACTTAGCTCAAATATCCGCCCTCCCCCATCTCTCTCTGCCCCCACAAAGACCCCACTCCAACAGCAGCATGAGCTTAAAACAACAAAGGATGTCAAAGCAGATCGTCCTCTGTCTGAGGGGTCACCTCAGGAATCTCAACGTCATCACCATGGGAGGACACAAAGCCAGACAGCATGGATTTCTGTTCAGAAGGGGTCTCGGCCCTTGAGGCCAACTTTCATGCTATCACAATGACTGCTACCGATTGGAGGGCCGCTGCTCTTCCTAGCCACTCTTAGAGCCACCCTGTTGTGTCCTGCGCAGGCGTTTTCGCACTCTTCTCCCTCGCGCTGCTGATCTCAAGTGATGTTGGGAGAGTAGTCCCCGCCTTATATGCTTCCAATGAGGCCCACGCCGAATCCGGATCTTCGCAGAGTGGTTCCCTCAAATATAAGCTGAAGTTTGGAGGGAAACATCAGAGGGTATTATACACTGTTGTTACGTGGCGTCTTCTTAACTCCCAGAAAAGAGGTCCTCCTGGCCTGCACAGCTGCAGTGAAGTCTGAAAAGATCGAGACCCTGCTATTATTCACCGTGAAGGGGCCTCCGGATCGTGCCATCTGCAGTATTATGTCTCTATCAGGTAGTTTAACAACCGGGCCGCAACCAGCCTGGGAGGCCTACCCGGGGCCAGGGGGCATGCAGGAACCCAATGAGCTCATTCCAATGCAAAGAAGGGAGTAAGCGAGTCCCGAGCTAACTCTGACTTCAGCCAGCCCTCCTGGTAGGCTACCATGTCCCTGAGCTCCACTCCTTCAGGAAGACCGACCACTCGGATGTTGTTGCGCCGGTTGCGTCCTTCTGCATCTTCTACATGACGTTCAAGGATCTGGACCCTATCTCGTAAGTCGGCTACCTGGCTCGTTAGTGACGTACATTCGGGACGGAGTTTCTGCACTGAAGTTTCCACCTCCTTGACCCTGTCCATTAGCTTCTGGTGCTCTGCCTGCAACAGGCCATGGACCACTGATACCATGCCAATGTCCCACTGAAGGGTGGCCTGAGTATCCACTATGCTCACTAGTATCTTGCCAAGTTGGAGTTTTATGGGATCAATGGCTTGGGTGGCTTCGTTATCCTCCACCGAGAGATCACGGTAGGTGTTCAGGAGGTTCAGATGGGGCCCCCGTCAGCATGAGTTTCCCCATCTGTGCAAGTGTAGGTGACAAATAAGCCGGTCCAAGCCACAAGGAGGTCCAGAGCATCCCGACACTATCTGTCCAGAGTGCTGCAGGCAGCTTCGTATCCTGGGGCTAAGGGTGGGCTGTGCACTCTTGGGCAAAGCCAAACAGCTCAGAGGTCCCTAGCCATGGGGGAGTATCTGAGGGCTTAGTTACTGCAGCGTTTTCCAGTCCCTAGTGCTGCACGGCGTATGGGCGTCCAACTGGCAAGGCATGTGGCCAGGGCTCGGGTCCTTTCACAGCCATGCCACACCACAGGGGGAGCCCTTGTTTTGTGGAGCAAGTGGGGTGTTCCAGGGTGCGGAGAAGGGAAGCAGGAGGATCACCCATTACCGTACCACTCACCGCAGCTTCTCAGCATTTCGTTTCTGTTCTCCGGGGGCCCTTTGTGCTCACAGGGTTGCAACAGGGTGGGGTGGGTCAGTGCCTAGGCATTAACTGGTCGCATCCACTGCACTTGAGGCCACAGCAATGTCCTCGCAGCCCACCACATGCACCACTTGTCCGTGATACCTTACAGTAGCTCCTGGCGCCTATGTAGTCAGTTCTGCCGCTTCTCCTTATGTGGGGAGGCAGGCCTTTTCCCGGTCTTTGACTGCTGCTTAACACATGAGCCATGAGGTCTGGTTCCTCCTGGCAAGTTCTTTCAGAGCTTCTAGTGCTGCCGGGATCTTCTCGGGGTCTCACAGCAGTCCTTGGGGGGCGCCGGGGTCTTAATCAGCCACGCCCCAGGTGGTGTATCCTGGTGGCATCGGGGTTCACTCTCTGTGTTGGCCGCAACTCCCAAGGATCTCCCAGGTCACTGCCCGTGAGGGAGACAGGGGTGGGCCTCAGCTTCCGTGCGGCAGTCAGGACCTCCCTGGCAAGCTCAGGGACACCGCAAAGCCCCCGGTGCGGCGCCTCTCCCAGCCCTCCGCTCAGAGCTGTAGTCAGTTCAGGCCGAGTATCGCGCTGCTGAGGAGCAAGGCAGCCCCCCAACATCACCAACACCGTTCAGTTCTCGCGCAGGGCCTCCAAGCCTGAACAAAGTTACAGTTTAGGACTGCTACAGCCTCACGCCGGATGCATCTGTATTTCGTCGCAGGGTTGCTTCTGTTCTACTCAGGCCTCCGCAGCAAGTGCACGCGCCTCAGACCAGTTACACCCGTACTTCCAGTCCCTCTTCTCCACAGTGCTCGACGGTGCTAGTCAGCAGATTTACCCCACAGGGGCACGCACTGCTTCATAAGTGGGCAGTTATCGCCGGGGTGCAGGATTATATCTGGGCCCAGCACGGAGCTCGTTTAGTTAGCATCTGAAGCGGCTGCCATCTTGGCCACACCCCACATAGGTGCAGGAGAGCTAGAGCAAACTTTTCCAAACCTCCAGTGCAGGACTGTCAAAGCATTCTTTCCTAAACAGAGGTACAGGGCAAGCAGAACAATCAGCCCTGAGATTCAGGGTATGAGGAGGAAGATTCCCTAAACTAGCCATAGGTACATGGATGGTATAGCAAGCTTCCTTAAATCATAGGTGCAGGACAAGTAAAGCATGCTTCCCTATTGTAGCATCTTCCCAGCCAGGGTACACCCCAATTACCACACCACACGCAGAGCTTAGTATTACACATTTTTGTTCTGCTGCCTGTAACTGCGAACTCAACATTCTAAAAGAAGCTTTCATGGCATTGCGCTCTAACACCTATGTCATAGCTCTATGGAGTCCGTTATCAGCCAAAAGGGTTCTGTCATAAAATATCACAAGACACTACACCTATACCACAGGTTTAGGACAGAGAGAGAAATCTTTCCTAAGCCACAGTCACAGGACAGGTAGAACAAGCTTTCCTAAACCTCAGATTCTCCTTGAATAGCATAAGTTAGACAGGACGGCAGAACAAGCTTTGTTAAATCAAAGGTACAGGGCAGACAGACAGAGCAACTCTATGTGTAGCCTGCTAAACCAAGCATGCAGGACAGACAGAAGAAGCTTCATTCCTGAATCTGCTGCTTGTGGGATCCACCTAGCGGTGCCAAAGGTAAGGCTGCATGTCCTCCTTAGTGATGTAAGTTCCGGGCACTAGCCATGATTTAAGCTTAATTGACTATCTAGAGGTAGAACGGGGCAAGCTGACAAGGCCATATGCAAAAGAGGTGCTTTGAAGGTTAGAAACAACTACACTATAATACACATTATCACATACAATGAAAAGTCAAAGTTCGACCCAGAGTTTTACTTTTAAAAATATTAATGGCCTGATTTGTATTTTGGCGGACCAGTTACTCCATCACAACGGTGATGGATATCCCATCCGCAGAAAATTTAAATTCCATTCTATCCTATGTGATTTATATTTCGGCAGATGGAACATCCGTCACCATTGTGACGGGGTAACTCGTCCGCCAACATATAAATCATGCACGAAGTCTTTGTTATGTACATCAAGTAATAAAACTGTTAATATGATGAGTTTCGTGAAATAATCAGTCTCAATCCCATATTATTCACATTGGGCCCGATTCACAAAGATACTTACATTTAGTAAAGTTACGAGTGCAGAGTCTCCGCATTTGTGGAGGAATCTTTGCACTACGGGTGGAATCTCCACACGGCACACTCTCTGCAGTGCATTGTGCTGAGATTCTGCCCTGAGTGCGGTGATTTCATGACAAGACTGGAGGCTATCATTATGCATATTACTTTTATTGCCACTTCCTTGCAGCACTTCAAAGTATTACATCACTCAAAATCTAAACTCTATAACTTAGAACGTCCAACAATATAAAATCCCAAACACAGCAGTCATCTTCCTCTTTTATTTGCTGCTCCTTGCAAGATAAGTATGCTGTTGTGTATTTTAACTTGAAAGATGTAATAGAGAATAGGTAAAATGTATTTATGTGGAGATTTAATTGAGATTTGGTAGATTATTGTTTAAAGCAGTATTTTTAGTTTATAGATAATTTAGTAGTGTGTTTTGTGTTCTTTTTTTGATGTATGGACCCAATTTATGGGTTTAATGTAGTCGTATTTTCAGGTAAGTTATAGGTAGAAATTATGAGGATTTTGCTGTAAGTTTTTAAAAGATTCATTAAGGAGAAAGGAGAAAAGAGTTAATTTTAAGTTACCGTTGCGTTGCGAGCATGCGTTTTTAAAAAACAGTTTGCGACGTTTTGGAACGTTCTTACCGAGTCGCAAAGTGGGAGAAGGCTCAGGATGTCCCTCAAGTGAGTCAGTAGGCTTGGGTGCGTCATCACGCGTATGTGCGTGGGACGCATCGCGGCCATCTTGAGGGAAAGCTAGAAGGCTAACCGTTGCTCTGTGGTTCTTCACAGGCATCGAGGTACGGTGCGCACGAGCGGTGTCAGTTACAACTGCTGTTTCAGCTGTTACGAGTCAGCTGGCAGTTTGTAGTTGACACGGACGATTGAAAAAGGAATTTGAGGAAGGAATTAGAGGAGAAGAAATAGGAGAGGATAATTTAATTGAGGGTGCACAATCGTCAGGCACAGGGATGAGGATATAAGAAAGATAGTGCAAGAGGAGGTTAAGAGTTCAATGAAGGAGGTTTTGCAGAGTGTAATGAAGAGAAAAAGTAGAGCGGAAGTATGCTCTGAAGATGAATACTGGTCTAGGGAAGAAGAAGAAAGTAATAAAAATAGGGGTTATGGCAAGAGAACTAGAAAGTAAAAAAATATAGAGGTTGGTGTAAAATTTTTAACAAAAGGAAAAGGTGAGCCTAGCGCCACAAAAGGAGAAGGTGTCCATCGCAGCACAAAAAAGGGTGTCCTATGCGGCACAAGAGATCTTGAGAGTGCGCAGGATGAAGTCATGGACAAAGAGAGAGAAGTGGAAGATGATGAATTCATTCTAGATGATTATTATGACGATGGTTGGGATATGGACAAGGATAAGTTGGAAAAAGAAAGAAAAGAGAGGGGTTTGATTAAAGATCCACAGGGTGAGGACATGTTTAGTCCAGAGTTGATTAGGCACCCAAGGAGCGCGGACTGGTGGCCGTTGCCACACCTCGTGGGGTTCTTAAAACTATGGATAAGAAAGCCATTGGAAAAAGAGGCCACAGCGGTCATGAGGGCAGAATGTTCTAGACCTGTAGTTGAGGGTAAATGTTGCATGACTCTGGATCTTGACCCTTATTTAATACGTTTTTTATTTAAAATGGGATGTGACCCAAGGAAGGGTTTAGAGAGAGCACTCAAACAGTGTCTGGATAGGTTATTGGACGTTTTGGGGCCTTTGGCCAGAATATTAGACATGGCTGAAGAGGCAAAAATGAAAGATGTGCACGTGGACAATGATCTGTTGAGAGGCTGGTCTCAAAGGGCTGTTTGTTTGCTAGGCAATGCAAACGCGGCATTGTCATCAGAGAGGCGAAAGGCTATCCTGATGAGGATTAGTCCAAGGTTGGGAGACTTTGCAAAGAAGGAACCAACAGAGGATCCCAAAGGATATCTATTCGGAGAAGGCCTGGTGAAGGGGGTAGGAAAGTATGTGTCTACTTTCACCAGCCTGGATAAGACACAGACATCATTGAAGAGAGTCTTTGGAAGAGGTGTTTTTGACTGGGCAGGGGCAAGGGCCAGTTTCCCTGGCCGGTCTAACACAAGGGCACAGTACCAATCTTGTGGCCGTGCAGCCTTCAGGGGTTTCCAGTCTTCGACTGGATTTTATCCTCAAAGAGGAAGAGCAGGAAGGATGCGTCATGCGAGGGGACGCGCACAGTTTGCACAACAGTCCCAGGGTAAGTATGAAGACTGTTTTTGGTTCTTCCCCAGGCGAGGTAGGGGGAAGGTTGAGATGGTTTGTGAAAAATTGGGAAAGAATAACAAGATCCAGTTGGGTTATTCATACTGTGAAAGGTTATGTCTTGGAGTTTGTGGAAATGCCAATTCAATTGAAGGAGCCAAATCAGTTGGGTTTCAAAAAAGAGCTACAAGAAATTGTAGGGGTAGAAGTTTTGGAGATGTTGCAAAAGGGGCAATAAAGAAGGTTTCAGAGGAAGAACGGGGTTTTGTAAGTACTATTTTTTTGGTGGAAAAGAAAGAGAAGTGATGGGGGCCGGTAAAAAATTTGAGAGGGCTAAATCAATATGTAGTTTACAGGCATTTCAAGATGGAGGTAATCCATCTTTTAAGGGATATTCTGCAGGCAGACGATTGGTTTTAAAAGATGCGTATTTCACTATTCCCATTGCAGAAGTAAGTCGCAAATTTCTTCAGTTCAGTTGGATGGGTCAATTGTATCAGTTTGCGTCCCTTCCATTTGGTCTGGCTTCTGCACCATGGAGTTTCACAAAGGTGTTGAGGCCTGTAGCAAAGTTTCTAAGAGAAAGAGGTGTATGGATGATTATGTATTTAGACGACTTTTTGGTGATGTCTCAGTGTCAAGAAGAGTTAAAGAAGCAGTTGATTCTGACTTTGAGCCTATTAGAAGGTTTGGGATTTATAGTAAACATAGAGAAATCAGTTTTAGTTCCAAGTCAGTGTTTGGAGTTTTTGGGTTTAGTGGTAAACACTGTGGAGAAAACTTTGAGTTTGCCAGAGAAAAAGGTGAAGAAAATAAGATCAGAAGTGAAAGGGTTGTTGAGGAAGGAGAAAGTCATTCTGAGATCTTTGGCAAGAGTGATTGGTTTATTTTCCTCGTCCATTCAGGCTGTTTTTCCGGGAACACTTCATTACAGAGCTTCGCAGAGAGTGAAAGCAGAGGCTTTCAGGAAGGGATTCTGGTATGGAGATCAGGTCGTTATTTCAGCAGAGGCTCGAGAGGAGTTGGTTTGGTGGTTGGAGAATCTAGAGGCTTGGAATGGAAGGACAATATTTGGGATATGCCCAGATTATGTTTTGGAGACAGATGCAAGCCTTTTAGGCTGGGGAGCATGTTTGGAGAATCAGGAGACAGGTGGGAAGTGGTCCTTGGAGGAGAGATCGGAGCATATAAATGGTTTGGAAATGAGGGCAGGTCTTTTTGCCTTGAGGAGTTTTGGAAAGAAATTGAGAAATTTCAATGTTTTGTTGAAGATGGACAACGTTTCGGCGGTGCGTTATATAAACCGCTTGGGTGGAAGCAGGTCGAAGAATCTGACTCAGTTGGCCAAGGAGATATGGAATTTTTGTTTAGAAGAGAAGATTGGTTTGCAGGCAGAGTATTTGCCAGGTCAGAACAATCTTGTAGCGGACTGGAATTCGAGGTATCTCAGAGATTGCAGCGATTGTAAGCTGAATGTTCTTTACTTCAGAAGAATTTTTCAAGTTTGGGGTCCTCTGGAGGTGGATCTATTTGCGTCAAGGTTGACTTTCCAGGTGAAACAATATTACAGTTGGAGGCCAGATCCGTTGGCAGAGGAGGTGGATGCTTTCCAGCAAGATTGGAGGAAGGATCAGGGGTATGCTTTTTCCCCATTTGCATTGATTCCGAGAGTGTTGTTGATGGTGAGGAGGCAGAGATGTCAACTGGTGTTGGTGACGCCATTTTGGGCTGGTCAGGCATGGTTTTCAGGTCTTTTGGAGATGGCAATAGAGGAGCCATTTTTGATTCCGGATATGGAGAATTTGCTTCTGTGGGAGGAAGGAGGTTTTCATCCTTTGGTTTTAGAGGGAGCTTTGAGCCTTCTTGTTTGGAGGATTTCAGGAGTGGAGAACAGTTCGGAGGCCTTTCGGAACAGGCTCAGGAGTTGCTCAGGGAGTCTTTTAAAAAAAAAATGTTTATATATTTTTATTGAACCTTCAGACTGGTATAGTAATACATTCATGACATCATAAAGAGGTACAAACTTTTGACCTGCAAATAATGCACATAGAAAGAAATAGTACATCCCCATCTATTAAGGATATGTTCACAACGACAATCTGCCGTGAATTCACCTCGTACCTTAGTCAGACACAGCAATTGGTCTTCTATCTATCAACCCCAACAATTGAAACTCATCCCTCCCCTCCCTCCACCCCCCCGAGTGACACGTGAGAAACATCCCCCCATGTCGATATCTAGGTCACTAGGTTTCATATCTTGGGCTTCTAATATATGTTATGGCCAAAGGTTGCGCCCTGCCTACTCCCTCTCTTCTCATCCACTACTGTCAACACTCGTTCCCTCAGTTATTTGTGAGGTGGGGGTCTCTCCACCAGGGATTTCTGAGATCATGCTGATCATGCTATACCACGACCTCGCATCGTCCTCCAGTTTTTTGTCTCTTCGAACACGCCGCATTCGGATTAACTCCGCTGTGGCCCACTCTCTCAGATCTTTACCCCAGTTTTCTACCGTGGGGGGTTGCGAACTCATCCAACTAATCGCAATCCTCCTTTTGGCCAGCAGGAATCCCAGCTGGATGAACCTTCAGGTGAGTTTCTTACCCTTGGGACTGGGAAGAAGTCCCAAAAGTACTTCCCTAATGGAGTGAGGCAGTGACCACCCCGAGATTTGTTTCAGGCGTTCCAGTATCTGCCCCCAAAACAATCGTAGTTCTGAGCATTCCCATATCATATGTAGAAACTGGGCATCTGAATGACCACACCGGGGACAGCAATCTGTGCGATCCGGGTATATTTTATGTAGTACGTGTGGAGTGAGGTATGTTTGATGAACAATATTAAATTGGGTAAGCTTAAATGTTACATTGGAACTAATTTGTTTAACCCCCTCACGCACTCTCCTCCATTCTGAATCTGTCAGGGGTTCTCCAGTAGCCCATCCCATCTGGCCTGAACCGGGAGCGGGTCCGAGTCGAGGTCGTCTCGCAACTCTCTGTATATGTGTGACACCAGTCGACAGCCCCCCGTCAATGACACCAGGGCTTGCAGGGTGGCAGCGATGGGCGGCTCCTCCGGAAACATCGGCCACAGCTCTCGTGCTACCGCTGAGATCTTCGCATACTGGAGGTACTGGCCTCTGCCCAAGTCGAACATCGACTCCGCCTCCTCCCTTATGAGGAACCGTTGTTCTGAATATAGATCCCCCATCACACTGCAACCCCCCGTCCATCTAGTGATTGCCATGGCTCGACTTATGCGTTTAAACGGTACCACTGCCCACAGCGGGGCTTCCGGGACGTATGGCGCTCGTTTTAATTGAAATTTCCCAAACTGCAGCCACATGTCTGATAATATAGGGGAATCGCACTGGCACCCTCTCTCCCTCCATAAGATCAGACAAAGGGGACCCCCGATGAGTACCATCCAAGAGCAGTTTCTCCCAGTTGTCTTGCTCGTCTAACCACTGTACTGCATGTTGAAGCTGCGTTGCTAGATAGTAAAAACTCAACCAGGGGACCTCCAATCCCCCCGCTCCCACGTCCTCTGTAATGTGTCTAATTTCACTCTCTTCCTTTTGTATCCCCATAGCAGGTCAACTAGCAGATGATCCAGTTTGCGAAAGTACGCCCATGGAATGCGATAAAGGGTAGTTTGAAGGACATATAAGCACCGTGGGAGGATCACCATTTTTATTAGGGCTACCCGCCCCATCAAAGATAAAGGGAGCTCCCGCCAAAACTCAATGGATTTAGAGATACCGGCCACATATCTTCCCATATTCTGTTCTAGATAGGCTTCCTGTGTGTGTACCAGTCTGACTCCCAGGTAGCGGACCGAATCAGTTACCCAGCTCATCCCCACCGCCGGCAACTCACCCTCCGTCACCCTCCGCAGGCTGCCCATCGGGAATAGCTTAGATTTCCCCGGGTTGAGGCAAAGCCCCGATATTACGCCAAAACTACTCAGCTCCCGAAGGAGCTCCGGGACTGCCGACCTGGGTTGTCGGAGGTACACCATCGTGTCATCGGCGTACATTGACACCACATGTATCATCGTCCCCAGCTGAACACCCCGACACTCCATCCGAGTTCTAAGAATGATTGCCAGAGGTTCCATCGTGAGGGCAAAAAGTAGCGGCGACAGGGGGCAACCCTGCCGGGTACCCCGGCGAAGCATTAGACTTTCCGATACCTGATTCCGGAGGCGGATTCGAGCAGTTGGTTTACAGTAAAGCAGTTTCAACCATTTAAGATAGTCGTCCCCCAACCCCATCCGAGCAAGCACCGTCCACATATAATCCCACTCGACAGAGTCAAAGGCCTGTCTTATGTCTAGGAGACAGAGAGCCCACTCTGACTCCTCAAGATCCGGCGCAAGTCTGCGCAAATTATGTATGGTATTCCGCCCTGGGATAAACCCAGACTGGTCTGGGTGAACCAGTCGCGTCATATATGGCAATAGGCGTGCTGCTAATATACCACTTAATACTTTCTCATCTATATTCAGGAGGGAGATGGGTCTATAGGAGCTTGGGGAAAGGGGATCCCTATCCGGCTTAAGAACCATGGAAACCAGTGCCTCCAACATAGTATTAGGAAGCGTACCCCTGGCTAGAGCCTCGACATATACCTCACGAAGGTGATCCGCCAGCTGCAGGGCAAACATCTTATAAAATTCAGCTGGGAGACCATCACTCCCAGGGCACTTTCCGGGCTTCAGCTTGTTAATGGAGAGTAGTATTTCCTCCCTAGTAAGTGGCGCCCCAAGGACTCCCGCCTCCTCCTCCCCAAGGGTGGGCAGCTTTATGTCTTTAAAAAATTCCTGAAATGTACTAGGCCCAGTCAGGGCAGTAGTCGAACAAGTCTGGCGCAAGTGTGTTGCAAATTCTTTAATTATCGCATCTTGCGTGTACATCACATTCCCCAGACCATCGCGAAGCTCTAGCACTGGCGTGTGTTCAGTCTCCGTCTTCATAAGTCGAGCCAGCAATGCCCCTGATCTGTCGCCCTCCATATAAAGCCTCTGTCTATAGGTGGTATATTTATGCTTCTCCAATCGTGACCAAGCCTCAAGTAACTCTCCCTGCACCTGCGTCCATGCATTTCTATCAGTAGGGTTCCAGTAGAGTGCGGTCTCTAGTATCTGTAAACGTTTTTCTAAAGAATCAATATCAGCACTAAGCTGATTTTGGACCCCATAGGTGGTCTTCATACAAACCCCCCGGATAACGACCTTCATTGACTCCCATTCTGTAGATCTATTGGCGGTGGACCCCCAGTTCTCCCCCAAATAATGTCTGAGAGCCTCCGTAACAGTCTGTATGTATGGAGGGTCCGTAAGGGCCTCAGCTCGAAGCCGCCATAGTGGAATGGATGGTGCCCCGGTCCAGAGGCCAGTGTCAGCAACAAAGGCGCATGGTCAGATAGATAGCACGGCAGATAAGTAATGGCTCTTGTCACAGCGGAGAGACCAGCAGTGAGGCAGCAATTATCAATCCATGAATAGGTGTTGGCGGCTGGAGTGAAACAAGAAAATTCCCTCTTTGTAGGGTTCTGAACTCTCCACTCATCCCGCAACTGCATGCCCTACAAAATGCCCATGAGGGCTTGGGGGCTCCCTATCCAACTCCCCATCAAAAACACAATTAAAATCTCCAAAAAGGAGAATTTCAGTGCCCATGTAAGGCGTCGCTGTTTTCAGAACTGCCGGATAAAAATCGGGGCAATCCAGGTTGGGCGCATAGACGTTAATAATGCACAATTCCTTCCCTTCCCACCTTCCAAATGAGATAACATATCTGCCTTCGGGATCTAGAACAAGCTGAAGGTGTTGGAAAGGGACCCCCGGTGTCACCCAGACCAATGCCCCCCGTGCAAAGCCAGAATAGGAGGTAGCATAGATTTGACCCCTCCAGCATCTACGAAGGCTTTTAATAGTGTTTCCCCAAATGTGTGTCTCCTGCAGCCCTGCAATCGCTATGCCATACCTTTTCAGGAAAGCGCGTACCCTACGGCGTTTATCCTGACCGGCCATCCCACGGACATTCCAATTAAGAAACTTCAGTGTCTGTGCTGTCATGGCAGTTTAATGGTAGTTGTCAGACATGGCCTTTCCCCTTCATCCCAAATGCCCTTACTGTGTGATGTGTTCTCCGTGTGACTTCATATACTCCCCAACAATGAACAAAGAAACTCCCAAGAACTGAACATTCATGGTCCCTTTCCCCTCCCTCGGGCAGCAGTATAAATTTGAGCATACATTCCCATATACACAACCATACATACCCCCCCATACTTCCCTCCCTTCCCATCAAATCTCAGCCCAGCGCTGTGCAAGAGGTTTGGTGACACCGGGGCGCGAGATTCCTCTCAAGCTACCCCGATGGACCTAGTCTCTAGTGGGGGCGTCGCTACTCCGGCGGCTGCCCAAATCCCTAACGCATTCAGTGAATCAATATAACCCTGAACCATCACCCCGGTCCGATTAAAATAAATTGAGAAGGAACACAACACCACAAGGATCGAGAGGCCGCCCCCCAGGCTTCATAACGCCCACCCCCTCTAAACTCTCCCACAATTGCTTCAAACCAGTCTTTCCAAGTCCCTAGGAGTTCTAAACATATTGTGGACTTATCTGCACAGTTCCAGAGGTGCTGCGTAACTTATAGGACTCAGATATGACCACTGTCCGGGTCCTCTGCTCCATGTTCAAGATCTGGCGTCGCCTCCATCGAATCCAGGACGACCTCTGCCTCCGAAGACTGTAGTGTACCATCTCGGAGGACGGTGATTCTGCCCAAGCTCATCGTTCTCTTTTTAGGTGGCTGTCACGTAGAATGTCTACGGCGCTTCAAGGGATACTGTGAGACATCCGTCCCGGTAGAACTCGTGGAGGGGACCAGGCGTCTCCCCTCTGGGGCTCTGGTGTCCAACCAGTCTCTCGCCTCCTCTGCCGAGAAAAAGAACAGGGCCCAGCCTTCACTCCCCACTCGTAGTTTCGCTGGGAACATGAGGCTGTATTTAAGGTTCAGGTCCCTGAGCCGTCGTTTAATTGCCAGAAAGGTCTTTCTCTGTTCCTGAACTTGTTGGGTGTAGTCTGGATAAATGGCTATGGAGTGGCCTTCGAAGAAGAACCGCCGTCCACTGCGAGAGAGCTGAAGCAGAAGGTCCCTATCTTTGAAGTTAAACAATTTTGCTATAATGGCACGGGGAAGTGCTCCGGGTCGAGGGGGGGCCACCAGCGCTCTATGTGCCCGCTCAATGCTGAAAAATTTCGACAGCTGCTTGGGGGCCATTTCACGAATAATCCAATCCTCCAAGAATAGGTCTGCCGCTGGACCCTCCGCCTTCTCGGGGAACCCCACGAATCTCAGGTTCCCCCGTCTGGACCGACCTTCCGAATCTTCAGCCCGGTCATCGAGTCTAATCACTTGGCGTTTCAACTCAACCACCGTGGCACTGAGGCTCTTGACCTCCTCTTTAAGGACCTCTGTGTCTTTTTCCGTAGTCATCACTCTTTCCGAGACTTTCCTGCGGTCACACCTCAACAGATTGACGTCTATCGCCACAGCATCGATCTTCCAGATCATGCCATCTCTAGTTGGCTGAACGGCTCTGATAACATCCATCAGTGTCGGAGAATCCTCTCCAGCCCCCTCGAGTGCTTCCCCTTCCGGCGGTCTATCTACATTTCTGTCTTCCGGGCCGTGGGTTATGGGCTGGGCATAATTCAATATTTTATTGGATTGTGATTTCGCTATCTTATCTTTACCCATCTTGGCCAGGTAGGTGTTCGGGTAATGTCTCACATGCCCCTCCTGACTCATGGAGTGGCGCGTCCCAAGGGTACCCCAGTCACCTGCCCCTCGGGCTCCACAGACTGCGCAAGTGCAGAGGCAGCCCAAGGACTCTCAGTAGCTGTACAATCTCACCCAATTCTCAGAGCACCAGGCCGCCGTCCGCCACCGGGAATCTACCACTTTTCAAGCAGCTGCGCCAACTCGCCTTCCGCAAGGCAAGAAATCCCGCTGCACAGAGTGATTCCCTCCAATGTCAACCACTTTCCTCAGGGCACTTGGTCAGCATCACTCTTCGCAGATACACAATCTCAGGGGTTCAGGGCCAGTCCATATACACATTTGCCCTGGTCTGCCACCTCCTACAATCGTCAGTGCCTCACCCTCTGAGCACAGCATGCACTGCTGCCCAGTACTCGTGAACCACAACCTGACCAGCAAGGGCTGCGATCTCCTCTCCAAGGTGCGCCCCAGTGGTAGGGACTATTTCAACATCAGGTGTCCCACGGGGCCCGTAAAACAATCCTCAGAGTTCGCCCCTCCCACAATTGTCCTCAACTGCAGGTCACATACTCCCCCAAACCTGCAAAGTGTACTTTCCATCTTGTCTCCGTTGCCGGGGTGTGGGGGGGCGGTCAACCTGCACAGGGGGCGCAAACAATCTGCGTAGTGTAACAACAGCCCGGCAGAGTAAAGGACCGATACTGGCAGACGCAGGGTCGCTTCCCTCAGGAGTCCTATCCGCACAGGTAATTTGCTGTTCCTCAGGGCCGCCGCAGATGACTCACCCAGCCAACAGAGCTCCGCAGGTTCGCAGCCCGGGCAGAGTGGCCCTATCACCTCGTTTCAGCCAAAGATGGCGGCCGCTTCCCCGAGCGATTGGGACTCCGAGCCCCAATTCGAATTACGGGGTCCTGAACCTCCTCGTCCCTCCCGTGTCACGGGTGAAGGTGTTAAAAGTACCCAGGAGACGTTCACCTCATACGTTAGGGGTCAGGATATCACAGGATGTTAGCTCATCACGGGCAGCCGCGCAGAGTACTTTTCAAGCACGACTATGCGGCCATGCTGCCTAGCCATGCCCCCCTGCTCAGGGAGTCTTGGGCTCCAGGGACAAGGAAAAGATATTTGGGAGCATGGAGGAAATGGGTTGGTTGGTGCATGGAAAGGAGTTTGGATCCCGTGGAGGCATCTGCCATAGAATTAGCTAATTTCTTATCTTCTTTGTTTGAAAAGGGTTTGAGTTACAGGACTATTAATTGTTATAGGTCTGCAATTGCTGCAGGACATAGTTTGGTAGGGGGTTGTTCTATTGGTAGAGAACCGTTGGTTTGTAGGGCGTTGAAAGGTGTTAAGTTGAGGAGACCCCCTAAGCCTAGATATAGTGGTTTATGGGATGTTAACAAGCTTTTAAGTTTGTTTGAAGGATGGCCAGGTAATAAGTATTTGAGTCTAAAACAGTTATTTGGGAAGCTAGCGTGTCTTTTGTGTCTTATTTCTTTCAGAAGAGTTTCTGATGTAAGAGCTTTGGATATTAGTATAGGATGTTTTAATCCAGACGAGGTGATTTTTACAATTACTAAAAGGACTAAATGCATGTCTTCTTCAATATTTTATCCTAGATTTGAGGAGCATCCAAAATTGTATGTGGTTAGATGCTTGAGAGAGTATGAGGGTAAGTTGAGTGAGTTCAGGAGGCATGGGGATGACCAGTTGTTGATTTCTTATGTAAAACCTTTTAGGCCGGTATCTTCGGCAACTATTGCTAGATGGGTAAGATTTTGTATGCTTGAAGCTGGTGTGAGTTTGAAAGAATATGGTGCACACTCAGTGAGAGGTGCGATGGCAAGTTTTGCGTGCAGCAGATTGGTCTAATGCTGAAGTTTTTGCAAAGTTTTATTTGAGACCTATGGGTCATGTTTCGTCTGTGGTTTTAACACAGCTTTGAACATGCATAATGATAGCCTCCGGTCTTGTCATGAAATGTAGATTCTCCAAGTTTGTGTAGAGAGAATCTGGATTTTCTTAAAGACGCGGAGGCTAGCATTATCCCTCCCACCCTCCCGTTTTGATAATTGGAGGGGGTGTGTAGTGGCTAGAGTTTATGGGGAGTAATTTATGTAAATTTTGAGAATCTGACTGGAAGTTCGGATTCATGTTAGAATTTTGTATTTTTCAGATGTCCAGTAAAGAAGGTCATGAAGATGTTTTTGTTCATGCAGAAGTGTTGAAGTTTGCTTCCGGAGCTGCTTAAAAGAGGAAGATGGCTGCTGTGTTTGGGATTTTATATTGTTGGACGTTCTAAGTTCTAGAGTTTACATTTTGAGTGATGTAATACTTTGAAGTGCTGCAAGGAGGTGGCAATAAAAGTAATATGCATAATGCTAGCCTCTGCGTCTTTAATGAAATCCTGATTCTCTCTACACAAACTTGGAGAATCTACATTCCCCCACGGGTGCGGAGACTCTGCACTCTTAACTTTACTGCACACAAGTACCTTGGTGAATCGGGCCCACAATGTGGCCTCACTTTTACCATTACATAGAGTAGGCTAGCAAAGGTAGCATCTGCTATCTATGGAATAGATGAGGCCTATTTTCAGCTTTGCACAAGCTTTGCAAAGCCTCACAAACACTCTGGTCTACAATATCTTTGTAGCATCCAGTTTCCCATGTTCATAGGACGCCATTGAGCCAGTGTTATGATTAAGGCTTCCAGTTTCCCGTTTTTACTGACTTTTACAGATAAATACAGACAGAAAACAATCTATTTCCTGTTTATTTTCAAAAGCGGAAAAATACAGAAAATTGAACTTTTTGTGAGTGAATCTTCTTGTTGTCCTTCATGAATTCCAGACCATCTGCTAAGCAGATAGACACCATGGGGCTTTAAAAACAGATGAGATTCCCTTAAATACAGGCATATGTTAACATGTATTTGATTATAATGCTAATATTTACCTGGGGGAGTTTTTTTGTTTGTTTTATGTGCCAGGTTAATTTGCTAAAACACGACAGGCATCAAAGTATGAGTGCATGTTGATCAGTTAAATAAATGTGGAAATATACCATTTTACGTCTCAGTTTATTCTCAAAACATAAAATAAATATGGATAAATACCTATAAAATGGCCCAAAAAATAAATATGGATAAATACAGATGGAAGAGTTTAAAAATAAATATCATAAAACCGGGAGCCCTAGTTATGATGCAGTAACACAAAGTAACACATATCCTTGGTGGAAGACTGTATCTGTGAACAGACCACTGACTAAACTAGTTTTCTAAGTTTGCAGCAAGATCCTAGAGCCTCTGTTCTACATACACTCCGGGCAATTTGTTCATCATCATGACTTTATTAGCTACCTTCAGCAATCGGAGACTTGCACCTGAATCCCTACATCCCCATTTCAATAAATTATGTGAACCTGAGTAAATTGCTTTGTCTCCCTTATCAGAACTGCCTACATTTAATCAATTTTGTGCAGTGCATGTTTAATTAAAAAATGTACATAAACCTAACAGTTTGTCAGTGAAGAGGTACTGCAAATGTGTCTGCCATCAGAAAAATAGAATGGTTATTCAAAACAGGTTTCTGGAGGCATTTGTTTTTAACATCAATAGTACAATTTTTCACATAAAAAAAATCAAGTTCGTCGTGTAATGCAAAGAATCTAAAAAAAAAATCACAACTGGGGATATGCTGCTTTCCTCAGCACGAGAATCTTACAAGAAGTAGACTACAAGGAAAGGATAGCATACCGCCATCATTCGATGAGACTTTACGGAGGAAATAGTTGTTCACAGGTTTAATGCGCGCTAGGGACCTTTCACTGCCCTGCTTTCGTTCTTTCAGAATGGTTGAGGTCTGGCATCAATAAGAGCAGGGCTGCAGAGGAAAGGACCTCTTTGGGTTAAAAATGACAGCTGGGCATATGCTAGTTAAAAAGGTTGGGATTTGAATTTCTTACAAAACTCAAAGACAACGCTAGTGGCTCTGATGTGCAAGAGGGGGTCGTTTAATAAACATCTATTTGCATTAAGGTCCAGTGTCCGGCGCACTTCTTGGCGTACTATGAAGGAAGTAGTTGTTGGATGTTTTGTAGGGGTCCTCCGTCCCCTAGCGCTGAGGGAGCCCTACCCGCCCGCACTATGCCAGTTAAAAAGAAGGTATGAGGTAATTCGACCTGATAAAGCCGGCAAAAAGCGTGGCAAGGGAGTGAAAGGGGAAAACCTCTTCACGAAGGACTGTCAAAACAAATGGATGTTACCAGAGATGTTACGGTTTGTGGGAGCCAGGCAATGCATTATACGAATAATAGCATGCATAACACTGTTGGACTATGAATAATGACTGCAATGTCCTCGTAAAACGAACTTATGAGAAAACGAATTGCACGATACAAGGTATTTGGAAGAGTGTTAAAAGGCATGCTGGGGGTTGTAGTACAGTGAAACTACTTGGAAATCGTGTAGTTTTCAAAAGGCGAGAACGCCACAACCCAGAGTTTACCTGTGACCAAGGCTGTTACATCAGCTGAAACGCGTCCTGATTGTTTAAATCAGGCTGCCACAGCGCTATTGGATGGTTTAATAAAGATCTATTTGCATTAAGGTCCAGTGCCCGGCGCACTTCTTGGCGTACTACGAAGGAAGTAGTTGTATGTATGTATATATATATATATACACTGAAAAAACCCAAAGGTTACAGGGACGTTATAGTTTGGCTGATAGTTCACTTGTACAAAACCAGAGAAATTCAGCAGTTATAGTTAGCTGAGCTAACTATAACTCGTGCCCCCGCTATACACTGCTTATGACCTCACATATTACATCACTCATGACATGGTCAGTGACATCACTGATGACATCTCAAATGACATCACCGATGGCATCACTGATGACATCATCCTCCGAATCTCTGACGCAGCCACTCACACTCCCATGTAACCATTCATACACCCACTCCAACTTTCTCACAACCATTCTCGAAACCACTGTTGCCCCCATACCAGTACTTACATACCCACTCACTCATTCATAGGTCTACACACACATCCACTCACTCACCCATACAGCCACTCATACACCCACTTACTCACTAATACAGCCACTCATGTAGGTAGTGCTGGAGAGCAGTCCTTAACGGCCCTTCGCAATGCTGGAAAGAATAATAAATGTTGACTTTTTTTATTTTTGACCTTCATAGTTTTTCTACATTAGCAGGCATTTTATTATCTTACAAAATGGGTATCTAATATCTATGTGTTGTTCATTTTATTATCTTCCAATTTTTTGTAGCACTACTTACATATAACTTGCCGTATACACAAGTCAAACCATCCCTCTACAAATAAATGCACAGCTAACTTTTTCACTTTTTAAATATGTCAGCAGTCTGTGTTTAAATCTTCTAGAAGCATCAACAACATATACAAAGATACTCTTGTTTTTTACAGAACACTCTATTAAATTTTGTATTCTCTTTTTTAAAACTATCAACTGTAATATATGTGTCTTGTCCTGCAACTTCTCCTCCTAACAACTCTCCATTTTCCCTAGAATCCTGCTCAGCACCAAAGAAACAAAACTGCACATCACCAGAAACCTTTTCTACGTCTGCCATATTACCATGCAAAAGTGCTATACTTATTTCTTAAAGCAGGAATTTTCACATAATACAGCCTCCTACCTAAAGTTTGCATTGTTGAGTGGTTTAACTTATTTTGTGTTTTAAACTTCGCCTTGGAAAGGAAAGATACGTAGGAATTTTCTTAATATATCAATGGATTCCTGTCTAATACTACTACAAATCCATTTGTATACAGTACCCTGACTACACCTTTCTCATACCTCTTCTAACTTCTTCTTCATTTCTAGGTACCATCACCTCTTTTGCTTTAGGACTACCATTCTTTATTTGATAACATCGTTCTGTTTAATCAATAGCATGAACTAATTTGTTATACTGGATATAGCTTTCTTCATTAAAGAATGCCTCTGTACAAGAAATATGTATCCATTCTCCATTAGAAACTGTACAACAGTAACATCTATTCGCTAATCTTTTATTCTGGTTTTGTCTCCTAATGCAAAACATTGGTTTGTCAAGAGTCTTCATTCCTCGTACCTCTTCTGCAATAACTTCTTCTACATTTCTAGGTACCATCACCTCTTTTGCTATAGGACTACAATTTTTTATTTGATAACATTGTTCTCTTTAATCAATAGCATGAACTAACTTGTTATACTGGATATAGCTTTCTTCATTAAAGAAAGCCTCTGTACAAGAAGTATGTATCCATTGTCCACTAAAAACTGTACAACAGTTACTTCTATTCACTAATCTTTTCTTCTGATTTTGTCTCCTCCTGCAAAACACTATTTTGTCAAGAGTCTTCATTCTATTTAGAGTCAAAATGAAAAGCTTTTTCTTCATAGCAAAGGCCTTATCAACTACTCTCACAACGTGTTCTTTCTGTTTTACTGCATCTCTCCTTCTTCTACACTTTTTAAAATTTAACACTTAATTTAAAAGGCTGTTACTATGCAATCATTATAACATTTGCGCCGAACCTATGCAGCCATCTAAACACCCACTTACAACCAATGCAGTCATTGAAATACTGAGGCACACGCATGCTCTGATGAAACACTCAGGCTCTACTCATGTAATTATGTAGAGAGTACCATTGTAGTACCATTGTAAAACGGAAAATAAAAGCAGACATTCAATGGCCACCAACACACCCAAAAATAATATGTAAAAAAATCCATTCTGAACATTGGCCTACACATATTACTATATACATACTTCTTTCAAAGCATTACATTTCAGCAGGTCAAACCTTGCTGAAATTAAATGTGGGAAACCATACAGTATTTACCATATCATGAGGATTTTGGTGCATTAAACACCAAAATCTGCATATTATTCCCCAACAATTCGTAATAGGTAGTATTTATTACACTCAATAAATATCGTACGTGTGGTATTGTTATTTAGAATGTGTGATAAATACCACCTATACTCATAATTAGTGGTGGGTGGAACTCGCAGATTTTCACTGCGTGGAATTACATAGAGTTAAATAAAAACTACATGAGATTCCACAGAGTTCTGCTAAGGAGTGGAAAGAATGCATGTCACGCTGCTTAAGCTGCAATTTAGTGCCAGTAGCGTGAGCAGCTCTGAAAAATCAGCACAAATGGCACCATGCGATGTGCAAGAGAGTGCGGCCATTCGATCTGATTTTGCTGCCACTTGAGTGAAAAATCTACTAGACCTGCAAGAAATCTACTCGAGAAGCAGCCCTCTGACCTCAACCGCTCATGACCGCCCACGTTCGAAAATGGTGCTAGGGGATGCCAAATCTCACTCGCATTTCTGGAGCCTCGCAGGGAAAAAATTCCACCATGCATCGATTGGCGGAATTTGGCTGGAACACCAAGTTACTACTATAATGCGGAGTCACCAAATTCCACCAATTCCACAGGGGGAATGAAACATTCCGCCTACCCCTATTCATAATTATGGCCTAAGAAGTTAAACGTACCCTGTTTAAACTTTGTTTACCTTGAAAACATTATCAGTAGGATTGATTATGTTATTACGTACTCACACTCTCTCTTCTCACATCTATGTTAATGCAAGCCCTTATTTTGACAACGTGCAACATTACCACCAGAAAACATTAATGGAAGTGCATTGTGCAAGAAAACGCCAATGCCTCAATTAGGACTGCCTGGAGTGAGGAAGCAATATTTACTGCACTTCGAAAATTCCAATACCCTGGGTTTTCAGTAATTACCTGGTGCAGTAAATATTGCCTATAGTGTAAAATGACATGCAGATTTTGGTACTCTCTACAACAAAATCCACATGACCCAATGCTATTTGGGACCTTTACCTGGGATAATTTCAATAGGTTTGTCCAAACAAAATCTACCTCAGAAAAATTGCAGGGGTGCGATTTTTCCTACACCCGGTAAATTCCCCATTTGGAGAAATCTGCATGATTCATAATTTTGATATGTGTTGTAACAGGACCTACCACACACATCGGAATTGAACTCTGTGTTCATGATCGTGCCTCAAGTTGCCTAGTTTACGATGAGCCTTTGCTATACCTACTGTGATCTTGGCAGTTGCCACACCAACATAGACAGGGTTGCAATAGACCAACATCACAATGCAGTATAATGTTCCATCTAAGGCCCGAGCATCTTCTAATAGAAAGCAGTATATACTGCTCCTGGTAAATACCTGGCTTGAGATATTTATTGGGATTTTAGTCATGGTGTACACCAGTGTGTCTGCTGTTCAGCATGGCTAAATGTTAGTGGGGTGGAGTGGGTGGGGTGGGTATGGGTTGATTGGAGTGGGGTATATTGGGTTACATTGGAGTGGGTGGATTGGGAAAGAGTGAAATGGAGTAGATTAGGGTAGAGTGGAGTGTGGTCGATTGTGGTAGAGTAGGGTAGATTGCATATGGGGTAGATCAAGTAGAGTGGGGTAGATTGGGGTATTTTGTAGTAGAGTGAGGTAGATTGGTGAGGGTTGATTGGAGTGGGGTGATTAGAGTGGGATAGATTAGGATAGAGTGGAGTGGGCTAGATTAGGGTAGAGTGGGGTGGAGTGGGGTAGAGTGGGGTAAAGTGGGCTACATTGGGGTGGATTGGGTAGAGTGGAGTGAGGTATTTTGGCATAGAGTGAAGTGGGGTAGATTGGAGTGGAGTTGAGTAGATCGGAGTGGGGTAGATTGGTGTTCATTGTAGTAGAGTGAAGCATGGTATATTGGAGTAGGGTAGATTGGTGTAGATTGTAGTGGAGCAAAGTGGGGTAGATTGGAGTAGATTGGGTTAGAGTGGAGTGGGGTAGGGTGGAGTGGGGTAGACTGGGGTAGAGTGGGGTCGAATTCGGTAGAGTGGGGTGGGGTAAATTGGAAGTAGAGTGGGGTAGATTGGGTGGGGTAAAATGGGAGTAGATTGAGGTAGAATGGAGTGGAATAGAGTGGGGAAGATTGGAGTGTTGTAGATGGGGTAGATAGGAGTACGGTAGGTTGGGTACATTGGAGTGGGGTAGATTTGGGTAGCACGGAGTGAGATAGATTGGAGTAGAGTGGAGTGGGGTTGAATGAATAGTTGAGGTAGATTGGGGTCGGGTAGAGTGGGAGTAAAGTGGGGTAGATTGGAGTGGAGTGGGGTAGATTGGGTGGATTGGAGTGGGGTAGATTGGGGTCGAGTGAAGTGTGGTAGACTGGGGTAGAGTGGAGGGATAGATTGGGGTAGAGTTTAGTGGGGTAGAGAGGGCTATATTTGGGTAGATTCAGGTGGGGTAAGTTGAGGTAGAGTGTAGTGGGGTAGGGTGAGGTAGATAGGAGTGAGGTAGATTGGGGTAGAGTGGGGTAGATTGGTGTAGATGGGGTGGAGAAGCTTAGAGTGTGGTATATTAAGGTAGAGTAGATTGGGGTACAGTGGGGTGGGGTATTGTGGGGTACAATGGCGTTGGATAGATTGGTGCAGAGTGGAGTAGTTTTGGGTAGAGGGGAAGATTGGAGTGGGAAGATTGGAGTGGAGTGGGGTAGATTGGAGTAATTGGAGTGAGGTAGATTGAGGTAGACAGGAGTGAGGTATATTGGAGCAGAGCCGAGTGGGGTAGATTGGGGTAGAGTTGAGTGGGGTAGAGTGGGATGAACTAGAATGGGGAGATTGGCGTAGAGTGGGGTAGTTTGGATTAGGGTAGATTGACGAGAGTGGGCTAGATTGGAGTGGGGTAAATTGGTGTAGATTGTAGTGGAGTGAAATTGGGTAGATATGAGTAGGGTGGATTGGGGTAAAGTAGAGTGGGGTCCAGTGGGGCGGTGTGGGGAAAATTGCGATAGATTGGAGTGGGGTTGAGTGGACGGGGAAGATTGGGGTAGATTGTTGCGGAGTGGGGTAGATTGAAATGGGGTAGAATGGGGTAGATTGGAGTAGGGTACATTGGGGTAGAGTGAAGTTGGGTATATTATAGGGTAGAGTAGAGTGGGGTGGAGTGGGATACATTGGGGTAGATTGTAGTAGAGTGCGGTAGATTGGAGTGGTGTACATTGGGGTAGTTTAGAGTGGGGTAGATTGGGGTAGGTGGAGGGGTAGTCAGTGGTAGGGTGGAGTGGGGTAGATTGTGGTGGGGTAGATTCGGGTAGAGTGGAGTGGGGTACAGCAGGGTAGATTAAAGTGGGGTAGAGTGGGGTATATTAGAGTGAAGTAGATTTGGGTAGATTGTAGTGGAGTGGAATAGTGGAGATTGGAAGTGGAGCATATTGAGATAGATTGGAGTGGGGTAGATTAGGGTAAAGCTGAGTGGAGTAACTTGGGATAAAGTGGAGTGGGTAGAGTTGGGCATATTGGTGGGTCGATTGGGGGTCGATTGGGATAGTTTGTGATACAGTGGAGTGGGGTAGAGTGGAGTAGAATGGGGTAGATTAGAGTGGGGTAGAGTGGAGTGGGATAGATTGGGGTAGAGTGGAGTGGGGTAGACTGGGGTAGAGTCGAGAGGTAGACTGTGGTAGGGTGGAGTGGGGTAGATTGGGGTACATTGAAGTAGATTGGGGTGGGGTAGATTGGGTTAAAGTAGAGTGGGGTAGAAAGGAGTGGGGTACATTGGGGTAGCATGGGGTAGATTGTAGTGGAATGGGGTAGATTGGAGTGATTGTAGCGGAGTAGATTGGGGTAGACAGAAGTGGGGTAGAGTGGAGTGGGGTAGATTGGGGTAGATTGGGGTAGAGTTGAGTGGGGTGAGTGGGAGAGACTAGAGTGGGGAGATTGGGGTAGAGTGGGGTAGTTTGGAGTATGGTAGATTGGCAAGAGTGGGCTAGATTGGAGTGGGGTAAATTGTAGTGGAGTAGGGTTGATTGGAGTTGGGTAGATTGGAGTACTTGGAGTCGGGTAGATTGGGGTAGACAGGAGTGGGATAGTTTGGGGTAGAGTGGAGTGGGGTAGATTGGGATAGATTTGAGTAGGGTAGAGTGGGATAGACTAGAGAGTGGAGATTGGAGTAGAGTGGGGTAGTTTGGAGTAGGGTAGATTGGCGAGAGTGGGCTAGATTGGAGTGGGGTAAATTGGTATAGATAGGTAGAGGAGTGAAGTCGGGTAGATATGAGTAGGGTGGATTGTGGTAAAGTGGAGTGGGTAGAGTGGGATCCAGTGGGGTAGTGTGGGGTGGGGGAAATTGGTGTAGATTGGAGTTGGGTTGATTGGATGGGGATGATTCGGAGTAGATTATTGTGGAGTGGGGTAGATTGAAATGGGGTAGATTGGAGTGGGGCACAATGGGGAAGAGTGAAGTTGGGTAGATTATAGGGTAGGGTAGAGTGGGGTAGAGTGGAGCAGATTGGGGTAGATTGAGTTGAGGTACATTGGGTAGAATGGGGCAGAGTGGAATGGAGTAGAGTAGGGATAGAGTGGGATAGATTGGGGTAGATTGTAGCGGAATGGGGTAGATTGGAGTGGTGTACATTGGGGTAGATTATAGTGGGATAGATTGGGGTAGAGTGGAGGGGTAGTGGTTGGGTGGAGTGGGGTAGACTGGGATGGGGTAGATTGGGGTAGAGTGGGGTCAGCAGGGTAGATTGAAGTGGGGTAGAGTGGGGTATATCAGAGTGGAGTAGTTTGGGTAGATTGTAGTGGAGTGGAATAGTGGAGATCGGAACGGGCATATTGGGATAGATTGGAGTGGGGTAGATTGGAGTAGAGTGGAGTGGGGTAATTTGGGGTAGAGTCGGGTAGATTGGAGTGTAATAGATTGGGGTAGAGTAGAGTGGGGTAGCTTGGGGTAGAGTGGAGGGGTAGACTGTGGTAGGGTGAAGTGGGGTAAACTGGGGTACACTGAAGTAGATTGGGGTGGGGTAGATTGGGGTAGAGTAGAGTGGGGTAGAAAGGAGTGGGGTAGGTTGGGGTAGCATGGGGTAGATTGTAGTGGAGTGGGGTAGACTGGAGTGGGGTAGACTGGAGTGGGGTAGACTGGAGTGGAGTGAGGTAGGTTGGGGTAGAGTGTAGTGGGGTAGAGTGTTTTGGAGCACTGCGGGGTTTAATTGGGGTAGAGAGGAGTGGGGTAGATTGGAATGTAGATTGGAATGGTATAGATTGGGGTAGAGTGTAATGGGGTGGATCAGGGTAGATTGAGTTTGTTTGCGGTGGGGTAGATTGGGGTAGAGTGATGCGGGATAGATTTGGTTAGAGTGGGGTTGATTGGAGTGGGGTAGATCAAGGTGGAGTGAGATAGACTGGAGTGGGGTTGATTGGAGTGGAGTCGGGTAGATGGGAGTGAGATACATTGGGGTTGATTGGAGTGGAGTCGGGTAGATGGGAGTGAGATACATTGGGGTAGATTGGAGTGGGAGAGATTGGAATAGAGTGTGGAATATAGGAGTGGTGTCTTTTGGGATAGAGCGGCGTAGAAAGAGGTAGATTGGGGTGGTTTCGGCTGGATTGGGGTGGGGTTGATTAGGGAGGAGTGGAGTGGGGTAGAGTGGGGATAGACAGGGTTAGATTGTAGTGGAATTGGTAAGATTGGAGTTGGGTAGATTGGCCTGAGGTAGGCTGGTGTGGGGTAGATTGGGGTAGAGTGGAGTAGGATAGATTGTGGTAGAGTGGAGTTGCGTAGACTGGGGTAGATTTTGGTGGAGAAGATTAGGGTAGAGTGGGGTAGATTTGAGTGGGGTATATTGGGGTAGAGTTGAGTGGGGAGATTGGGTAGAGTTCAGTGGGTAGAATGGAGTGAGGTAGTTTGGGGTAGCATGGAGTGGGGTAGAGTGGGATAGAGAGGGGTAGATTGTGGTAGATTGGCATGGGGTAGTTTGAGGTAGATTGACTTGGGATGGAATAAGGTACAGTGGGATAGATTGGGGTATCTTGGGCTCGGTAGGTTGGGGCAAAGTGGAGAGGGGTAGATTGAGGTACAGTGGAGTGGATTGGGGTAGATTGGGATAGACTGGGTTGGGTAGATTGGGGTAGAGTTGAGTGGAGTGGAGAGGGGATAGAGTGGGGTAGATTGTGGTAGATTGTAGTGAGTGTGATAGATTGGCGATGCCAGCAGCCCGCTCCCACACCACCAAACCTGTGTGTGTACCGCCTGCCAGATTACGAGTCCCCTCGTGTTTGGCAGGCTTTTTTTGGCAGTCCCATGGCGGTGCCTATGAAAATGGGCACCGCAAAGGGAACGCCAAAAACAGTTCCCGCACCATGTCGTGCAGGAACTGGGGTGCATGCACACAGGGGGGCACATGTTGTGCCCCCCTTCATGCATCCCTTTGCACATGGGCAACCTTTGTTTCAGGACCACCAGCCTTTGTATGGAGTAAAGACCTTCATGACACTGCTGGCGGTCCTGAAACTCGTAATATGCATGGCGGTGTCACAGCGGCACCAGCAGCATATTGCTGAGCCCCTAGCGGGTGCAGCAGTTCAATGGCAGTCCGACTGCCAAAGTTGTAATATGGCGGTTGGACCGCCGGTGCTGCAGTGGCTGGACCACCACGGCCATGCCCCCACAAGTCTGGCGGTCCCCAGACTGCCAGACTCGTAATCAGGCCCTAAATCTCCCAGCTTAAAAAATGAATGTGAAGTTGTGTAACATTTTTTTGGGTGACTTCAATCTGCACTGGAACGATATTGCTGATAACATAGTCCGTAACTTAACCAACCTTCTTGATATCAATGACCTCAAAAAACTATGCACTGACCCAACCCACAAGAAAGGATCTACTCTAGTTTTTCTCCCTCCAATGCATTAAACCCATCAACTGGTCTGACCACCTTCTCAATCTGTTCAACCTCAATGCCCCTCCCAGACTCCATCCATCCCTGGTCAACAATCCCTCACACTGGGCAAGGGACATCAATCACATCCCCTTAATGGACCTAGAATCCATGGTCCGCACCCAACTACACTCGCAACCACTCCTTCACACTGTTGATGACCTTACCACCCACTATAACTCAGTCATGACCGATGTGCTCGACCAAGTTGCACCACTTAAACTGAAGCGATCTAAAAAAATGTAATCCAGATCCTGGTTCAACACCGACCTCAACATAGCCAGGAGGCAACTAAGACTAACGGAAAGGCGCTGGAGACAAAACCCCTCTCTAGCTCACCTCTCACTCTTAAGATCTGAACGGCTTGCCTACAAGAAACACATCTTTAGAGAAAAAGCCACCTACTTTCGCACTCAACTAGATCGTTCGAAAAACAGACCCAGAGGGATCTTCAACATAATCAGACATCAAATGACCACTACTTCTCAACTTGATAAACCAGTCACCACTGAATGCTGTGAAGAAATTGCTAATTACCTCTCTGACAAAGTTGCAAAAATCTAACAAACTCTTATTCAAGATACTAATGTGTCATCCCTGCCCACATTGGTCGCTACTTAAACCTCCTCCCAGGGTTCAATTTCTGACCAGCACGTCCCTAATAAACTTGAATTTAATCAAGAGCGCGCAAAGCTAAAAAACAATGCTAAACGGAAAGACTTCAAACCTATGACTGAAAATGAAGTCTTCAAAATAATAGCAAACTTGAAGCCCACACTTCTGACCCACTGCCTTCCACCCTAGTTCAGAACCTTAACCATATAATTTCCTCATTCTGGACCAAAATCATTAATGCCTCTCTCTCTTTAGTCCGTGTTCCTGACTCCCTCCAAATAGGTCAAGTCACTCCCAATCTCAAAAAACCAGGAACTGACCCAAATGACTTCAACAACCTCAGACCTATCACAAACCTTCCCTTCCTAGCCAAAACACTGGAGAAATGTGTCCTCCTACAGCTAAACCGACACATAGAGTAATTCAACCTCCACAACACTTTCCAATCAGGTTCAGGAAAGGTTGCAGCACCGAAACCGCTTTGCTAAATATTTCGGATGACAGCCAAAGAAATCTTGATGAGGGTGACGCTGCCCTCTTAATCCTACTTGACTTGTCAGCAGCGTTCGATACAGTACATCACCCAGCTTTACTTGATACTCTCAGAAAACACACAGGTGTCAATGGCACAGTCCTAAAATGGTTTTCATCCTATCTACATCATCACTGTCAGCAAATAAAAATCCATAACTGTCTCTCCAAACTTGCCCCGGTGAAGCAAGGCATATCTCAAGGCCTCAGCCTCTCCCCAGCCTTATTTAATCTCTTCATGGGACCCCTCACCGCAGTTTTGAATTAAGCAGGGATCAAGTAACACCTATATACTGACAACATACAACTCTACTGCAAAATCAAATCACCCTGTGACCTCCGACAATTGAACACCACCCTTACTAAGCTACAATCATGCCCCAAAACCAACCATCTTAAACTTAACCCCAAAAAGACAGAACTACTTCTCTTCTACCCCACGGACAATCCTTTACCTATCCAAGAATGGATCAAGAATCTGGACGCACTTAACTGCTCATTCTCTCTCTCTAACTCAGTTTAGTCTCTGGGTATCACCCTGGATAAAAATATGTCGATGGAGAAGCACATCAACAACTCTGCCAAAGCAGCGCTCTACACACTCAGTCATCTCAAGAAAGTAAAGCTGTTTATCCCCCAGATTATCTTAAGACGGTAGTGCAATCTCTTGTCATCTCAAAAGTCGACTATGGCAGCTCCCTCCTTACAGGGACTCCAAAATATCACCTGGCGACCCTTAAAGCTGCTCTCAACATGGCTGCCAGACTCCTCACAGGTACTAAAAAATTTGATCACATCTCTCCTGCCCTTAATAGTCTTAAATGGCTTCCCATTGAAGTAAGATGCATCTTCAAGACAGCCTGCATCACCCACAAAGTGCTTCATACAAAAACCCCTGAATACTTAGAAACCAAAATTTCTAAAGCTGGTAGAGCTTGAACACTTAGAAGTTCCAACGGTCTTCCTCTCATTCCTCCCAACTTCAAGAAAAAATCATCCCAGGCTCGCTCCTTCTCAGGTAATGCTCCGAAGATCTGGAACTCACTACCCAAAGATCTCTGCTGCAACTCCCATTTTCCCTCCTTCAAACGTGACCTCAAATCCCTACTCCTCAACATGTGCACAAACTGTTCTACGATTCACTCGCCTTCTAGATGGTCACATGACTTGACCAATCTCCTTTTTTGTCCCTGATGCCGGTCTCCTCCTAGGACTTTTTAACCACTTAGTGCTGTACTAACTTGTGTCTTGGATATTATGAATACCCTCGTGTACCTCTTGTAATTGTATTTGCATATTCACACAACTTGCAAAGCGCTCTGATACCCTCGGGTGCAGATAGCTCTGTATAAAACCCAAATAAATCAAAAAAATGTAACTGGTCTTCATGTAAAGCGCCCAATACTTCTAGTCAGGTCAAGTTTGTGCTGTTGAAAAATGCAAAAAAAAAATAGTACCTCAAATTACAGCGGGAGCAACGGATAGACACTAAGGGGTCGATTCCGATTCGGGCCGGAAATTTCTCCGACCGAGCCGGACCCGGAGAGATTTCCGACCGAATCGGACCCGTGCAGTCCGACCGAACGAGTACGATGCGTCCGTATGTTATCGGACTCGAGTCGGTCGGACTCCCATTGAAGTCAATGGGAGCCGGTCGTACAACGCGTACGCGGGCTCCCATTGACTCAATGGGTGCGGAGTCGGACAAGGGCGCCCCTACAGCGGGTACGCGGCGAAGCGATTCGCGCCGTACACGCACAGGTCGGGGGACCCATGGGTCCCCCTGTGTGCGACTCGCGCGGCTACGCGTACAGGGGGTCCGACACGGACCCCCAAAGTACGGCTCCGACAGCTCTTACGAGCCGGACGGCGCGGCTCGGTCGGACTGCTCGCGGCGCGCATCGTACTTACCCGGCCGGGAAACGTCTCCATTGCGCGGTGCGAGTCGGAGTCCGAGCGAGTCGGTCGGAGCGGTTCGAGCCGGGAGCGAGTCGGTCGGAGCGGTCGGGACGCCCGGACGAGTCGGTCGGCGATTCGCATCGTACTCGCTCGGCCGGACCAGCGTACGGTTCGGTCGGGAAACAGGGCTCCGAATCGGATCCGGTAAAGCCGAATCCGATTCGGAGCCCTACTGGCCGAGATCGGAATCGGCCCCTCATTAAGTTAAATCAATCTGTACTTCGCCCATCCTCCACTCAAACACAACGAAGTCACGCAGAAAGTGACGTAGAAAGTGACGCCTTGCAAGCGCTGCCAAATTAGAATGCAGCAAAGAAGAGCGATAAGGATGCCAATGAATGGTATTAGTAATGCACAGGTTTAAAGCCCTTTTTAGAGAGGTGTTTTTCTAGATATAATAGGTCATTGCCAAATCGACAGCACATGTGGCTGCTTGCAGGCTAGACCTAAAAGGTGATAAAGACAGGTCTAGAGGATAGAAAAATAAAAGGTTCACACAAATGAAATGAGTGTGCCTCACAGGTGCAAGGGGTAATACCTAATGCAAACTACTGGCCATGGCACTATTTGGAGCTAAAGATGTCCTGCGGTGTGAGCCTTGCACTACATGTGTGGTGCATCATCCTCTAAGGCCTGAAGCTCCCGCATTAAATCCCTGAGACATTCTTTTTTTCCAAGTCTACACTGCACCATGCAATGTATGTTTAAACACTGGAGTTTTAAAAGCCCCTTGGAAGACAGGGCCAATAATGGCTAGTACAGACTGGCAAGCTTTTTGCTGTAGCTGGAAGGCTACGGCGAGACACTCTGGGGAACATCCCCCAGGTTAGCATCAAGCACGAACTTGCTCGAGCTAAGCAGGGAGCTGCTAGCCCATAAATTGGATATAGTTTGCACTTTGAAGTTCCTGATGTATCCCATCTGAACTGTTTGTTTCTGTGATGCATGGCACATAGCACTTTGGATTATTTGCACCTTTACTCCTCATGTTGCTTCTTTTTTCTTGGTAATCATATATCCCATGAACCTAAGTCCATTGGATGCATAATCTAAATACTCTGTCTTTTAATCTCTGCATACCACCTCTGCATTGACTTGGCTTATGGTATGAGGCACTTTAGATTACTTGGACTCCTGTCCCCTTGCCTTTTGTTCCCTTGGAGACCCTATATTCCATGTTTTTTAATGATCCTATTTTTAACTTCAATACTTCAATGTGGCTTTTTACCAACCTGTCTGCTAGCACAGCCAAAGACTTTGTATTTCCTTTGTTTTAATCTTTGTATAGAGCACATGTTTTTGATTAGCCTTATGGCACGTGGCACTTTGGAACAGGATACATTATCCCCTCTTGGCTATCCTATGTTTTTACGCTTATAGTGATTTGATCGTAACACTTGAATGTGCTTTTAACACAATTATTATTTCTTTGTATTTTGATGGTATTGTAAAGATTTTAAGTAATCAGACAATAAATTTACTACCTCACTGATTTTCTGTGTGAACAGAATCTGGCTGCCAGTGAGCACAGAGTAGGCATGTAGATGGTTGAGAGGATGGATGGGACTTCAACAGGCCAGCATGGGTTAGGATGATCTAGAGATAGGAGTCTAGAGAGTTAGCAGTTTAGAGAAGGTGAAGGGAGTAGCAGGAGGAGGAGCTGCCCTACTTGGCAGGTGCTGCACAACACTTTGGGTATATCCCTGGGGAAGATACTACCTTGGAAATATTTCCAGGGAATAGGGTAGGTCCACAGGAGTATCTCAAGCTCATAGAGATGTGCATTAGGCCTTTTAGGGGAAAATGTTCTCCTGTGGAGCTTTCACTTCCACCTGTCTCAAGAATGGAGTGACCCAGCTCCATCGCAGGCCTTGCTGGCACAGCACCTTGGACTTTGGGGGAAGGACTATAAGGGCCAGATTTACTAACATTTTCCGTCATAGTTGCACCACTTTTGTGGCGATTCCATAATGCAAAATGCTAGCAAATATCTAGAAAGCCACACAAAGGGTGATTTGCACCGCTTTGCGTGGCTTTGTAAAAAAAGTAACACAATGCAGCGACTTACAGACGCTTGCGTTACATTTCATTCTGAGAGGCGTTCCATGGATGGAACATGGGCATTCCCATGCATCCACCCAGCTATGTTTTGTAAACCTGGGATTGAGTGAATTCGCTTTGCCTCCCAGAGAATGGCGTAACATGGAGAAACATTTTTTTCTCCTCATTGTTTCCTTTTTCTATGTGTGCTGCAACCTGCAGCACACACAGAAGGAGGAAAATGCCTCAAGATATTGTTTTTCTGCAGGAAAGTATCCCTTCCTACATAAAAACAATTCTCCATGTAAAACAGTCACCCTTGTACCTTGGTGCAAGGGTGCCTGCGTTGGCGCTAGGCTGCCTGAAGTGCGTCAGTGCTATGAGAGAGCAGAAGTATGCCATTTCATATCAGGGCGACTACATAAACCTGTGCTTAGCCATCCGGTAGCTTGGCACAAAAGCAGTCAGGCTTACCCTAGAGCAAACGTGTAAAGTAAGTATGCAGCACTCAAATAGAAATAAAGTGAAAACACAGCATTGGAAAAATCCCAAACCAATTGAGGAAAATAGAGTAAATTTTAATAAATAAAATGATACCAAAATAACAAAAATTCAACAAGTTGAACCGGAGTTAAATAATTAAGTAAAAAGAGTGGAAAGAAGCACAAAGCGGCAATCATAGTTATCTGTTCGTTAGGCCTCGGCAGAGTTCGTGGAGCGACTCTACGCGGAACTCCGTGAAGTGGCTAAAAAACTCAACCCTGATACGTGGAGTTTCGCAGGTGGGCAGAGTTTCCCAGCACGTCTGCTCGTGTTGCATTTTACATCAAACGTAACGCAGAGTACATCCCCGCGTTCAAAATCGCGCATGAACTGAACCATGCGGTTCGCATGGGTTTGGCCATCTTGTTTTCTTACTCTGTTTATGGTGCTGGGCCTGTTTTAATCCCCTCTTAATCTTTTTAATACTTCACCCTTCCAAATTAATCTACCCCTCATTTTTATTTATTGTATTAGTGTGTTTTTGTGTCTGTGGATTTTACGTTTATTCTTTTTTTCATTACGTTTTGTATTTTTGCTTATTTTTCCCCTTTACTTCCTTATTTCTAGGCCTGGGCAGAGTTTGTGGAAACTCCGCCACGCTAAGGGGAGTTCCGCAAGCGGCGGAGTGCGTTCCGTCATGCCATTCATGCTGATTTTTAGCGCCTGGTGTTTGTCCCGCACTGTAAAATCAGCGCAAATGGCACCACGCGCTGTGCAAAAGGTCACTGCTTCTTTCTGCTGCTCGAGTAGATGTCCTACTCGAATGGCAGCGTCCTCAATGTGAACAGAAGGTTTCTCAACCCAAGCATTAGCAACCATCTGCGACCACCCGTGTTAAGAAATCTCTCTGGGAGGTGGTCTTGAGTAAGATTTTCCTTACTCATGCTCCCCAAAATAATGTTGGCAAGCATGAGAAGGAAAAAACTTTTTTTTTAAATCCGTGTGCTACGTGGAGCACAGAGTTGGAAAAACTCTGCAAACTCCGCAAGCAGAACGGAATTTCATGCCCAGTTCTACTTATTTCTTCCTTCCTTCCGAATCCTGTTTCTTTACTTCCCCCGACTCAGCACCATGGCAGAGCAGGGTGATCAGGGGAGCGTTGGCGTCAGGCCCCCTGAACAGCCAGCAGCAGGAGCCGACTACCTTGTGTGCGGCGGCAATGCCCAGGGGTGCAGCCCAGGCCATCTTTTGTGAGGTGGAGGTGGCAGCACTGGTTTTTTTCATACAGTGCCACCTCCCCACTATGCTTGCAGCAGGCAGCAGGCCCGACAGTGCGTACCCCTGGGGGAACGTCAGCAGTTTTGGGGCAGGGTGCGCAGGTCTGTGTGGCGTACCAGCGGAGTCCAGCGCACCATCCAGCAGCTGATGCACCGCTGGGCGGATACTTTAGACCGGAAACAGGACCTGCTTGACCTGCTAGGAATTGAGATTCCAGGGCTCGGTTACAATTATTTAGTCGTTGTATTTGTGTTCTACAATGCTAAAAAAAAAAATCTGAATAGCATGCTGTTCACACTCAGATCCAGTAAGTTACGTTTAGTTTACGTTAGAATATTATGTGATATAGTTTCAGTTGGGCAAGTGCTCGGCACTACCTAATCATCTCAATTTGGCTGATTAATTAAGAAGCCATTGCAGACTCTTCTTTCCTCCAGTCACCATAGTGAACTAGAGATATCAGTGAGTTTGAGTTCTATGTGACTTTCTTTATGTAGATTGTACAGTCCCAAGCTATTTCACAGTGAGTTGGTCCATCAAGGGGGTTGAGAAATGAGAAAACAATAAAAAAAATTGTTCATTGCAATGCATTAGTTCCAAATGTAGGTTTTGTTAAGGAACTTTTGAATAGGGATTTTAGGATTAGTATGGCCAACTCAACGACAGTCGATAGACTTGAATCTTGAATCTATTTCTTGTGTTTTCTCGCTCCTTTTTGCCTTCTGTGCCCCCGCTGCCCCATTGTACTGTGCCCGTATTTCTTGTGTTTTCTCGCTCCTTTTGCCTTCTGTGCCCCCGCTGCCCCATTGTACTGTGCCCGTATTTCTTGTGTTTTCTCGCTCCTTTTGCCTTCTGTGCCCCTCGCTGCCTCTCTCCATTCCCGCCGCTGCGTCCCTGCGGCCCCGCCCCCCTGACTGCCCATTCGCTGCCCCTGCCTCCCGCCTCCCAGCTGCTCCTCCCTCCCACCTCCCCATATATGGCGGCCGCGCCGCTGGCGCGCCAAAGGCGCGCCTAAGGCAAGCCCGTCTGCGCTCGTCCGCGACTGGACCGCGCCCAGCGCCAGAACCCCTGGGCCGCGCGCCCCCCGCTCCAGCCTCGAGGACCGACGCCGATACGATGCCACCACACTCCACGCTCTCAACCCCGGACAGACGCACAACTGCTTCAAGGCCGCCCGAAACGCACCCATGGTCCCTTCACCTGCCGGAACTGCAGCTACACCAGCCTCAGAGCCACCGAGGCGCCCGCCAAGAAGGACCTCAACCACCTCCGGTGCATCCTACTGAACACCCGCTCCGCACGCAAACACGCCGTCGAGCTCTGGGACCTGCTCGACACATCATCACCAGACGTCGCCTTCCTGACAGAGACCTGGATGAACGACTCCTCCGCCCACGACATCGCCATAGCCATCCCAGACGGCTATAAGATCACCCGCAGAGACCGCATCAACGCAGTAGGAGGAGGAATCGCCATCGTCCACAAGAACACCATCAGGGTCTCGACCAGCACCGACGACACTCTCAGCACCGCCGAACACATGCACTTCCAGATCCACACGGACCCCAACACCACCCTTAGAGGCACCCTTGTCTACAGACCCCTGGGCCCCGACCCCAGTTCAGCGACTCCATCACCGACTTCATCAGCACGCACGCCCTGACCTCTACCGACTACATCCTCCTCGGAGACCTGAACTTTCACCTGGAGAACAACAACGACAGCAACTCCACCACCCTGATCGACAGCCTCGCCAACCTCGGCCTGAGCCAGCTCGTCACAACACCGACCCACTCCGCCGGCCACACGCTTGACCCCATCTTCTCCTCAAGCTCCCACGTCTCCTTCAGCCACACCACGGAACTCCTCTGGACCGACCACCGCTGCATCCATTTCACCTTCCAGAAACCCACCACACACCACCGCACCCAACAGATCCCACGCCGCTGCTGGAGCAAAGTCACCGAAGACCAACTCCGGGCAACCCTCGCTCTCAGCCCTCCCTCCGACCCATCCAACACCGACGACGCTGCCTGCAACCTCAGACAATGGATGGACGACTGTGCCAACACCCTCGCCCCGCTGAAAAAGCTCACCTACAGCGACACCACCAAAAGAGCCAGCTGGTTCACCTCGGAACTCCTAGCTTCCAAGCGTACCTGCCGGAAACTAGAGAAGAAATGGCACAGTGATAAGACACCGGACAGCCACGCAGCCCACAAAGACGCCATCCGTAACCACCACCACCACCTCATCAGGTCCGCCAAGAGAATCTCCTTCAAAGACAACAACTCACACAACAGCAGGGAGCTTTTCAACATCGTGAAGGAACTCTCCAATCCCAGCTCCAACACCAACGACATCCCGCCGTCGCAACCCCTGTGCGATTCCCTCGCCACCTTCTTTCACCGCAAGATCGCCGACATCCACGACAGCTTCAACACCCAGACAGCCCCAACTAAGATCGATGCACCAGACCCGCCACACACCATCGACCACGACCCCCTGCCAGCCTGGACCAGCGTGAACATCGAGGACACCATCAAGACCATGAGTACAATACACTCCGGCTCCCCGTCAGACCCTTTCCCGCACCACATCTTCAACAAAGCCAGCAGCTCCATCGCACCCCACCTGTGCAACATCATCAATCTCTCCTTCGAGACCGCGACCTTCCCAGAGAGCTGGAAACACGCAGAGATCAACGCCCTACTCAAAAAACCCAAGGCGGACCCGAGAGACCTCAAGAACTTCCGGCCCATCTCTCTGCTTCCGTTCCCAGCCAAGGTCATCGAGAAGATCGTCAACAAACAGCTAACCCGATACCTCGAAGAAAACAGCATCCTGGACCCATCCCAATCGGGGTTCCGCAGCAACCACAGCACTGAGACTGCCCTCATCGCCGCCACCGACGACATCAGGATCCTGCTGGACAATGGTGAGACCGCAGCCCTCATCCTGCTGGACCTCTCCGCCGCCTTCGACACTGTCTGCCACCCCACTCTACGCGCACGCCTCTTCGACGCAGGGATCCGAGACAAGGCCCTGGAATGGACCACCTCCTTCCTCGACGGCAGAACCCAGAGAGTCCGCCTCCCACCTTTCCGATCCGAAGCCTCCGAGATCATCTGCGGCGTACCCCAGGGATCGTCCCTCAGCCCAACACTGTTCAACATCTACATGGCCCCGCTCGCACGCATCGCCAGACAACACGACCTCAACATTATCTCCTACGCCGACGACACTCAACTGATCCTCTCCCTCATCAAGGACCCCCTCGCCGCCAAAGCCAATCTCCATGAAGGAATGAAGGGCGTCGCCGATTGGATGAAGATCAGCCGACTAAAGCTGAACACGGACAAAACGGAGGTCCTCATCCTCGGCTCCAACCCCTCAGCCTGGGACGACTCCTGGTGGCCAACGACGCTGGGAGCAGCCCCGGCACCCACCGACCACGCACGCAACCTGGGAGTCATCCTCGACTCAACGCTCTCCATGGCCAAGCAAGTCAACGCAGTCTCCTCCTCCTGCTTCAACACCCTCCGCATGCTTCGCAAGATCTACAGGTGGATCCCGACAGACACAAGAAGAACAGTCACCCAGGCCCTCGTCAGTAGCAGACTGGACTATGGGAACGCCCTCTACGCGGGAGCCCCGGCCAAGCTCATCAAGCGACTGCAACGCATACAAAACGCCTCCTCACGACTGATCCTCGACGTACCACTCCACAGCCACATCACCCCCACTTGAGGAACCTGCACTGGCTCCCCGTCGACAGGAGGATCACCTTCAAACTCCTCATCCACGCACACAAGGCACTCCACAAAACTGGCCCAGCCTACCTCAACAGACGACTCTTCTTCTACGTCCCCAACCGCCAGCTCCGCTCCGCCGACCTCTCCCTCGCCACCGTCCCTCGCATTCGAAGAACAACCACCGGCGGCAGATCCTTCTCACACCTCGCCGCCAAGACCTGGAACACCCTTCCACTAAGCCTACGACAGACCCAAGACCTGCTGACCTTCAGGAGGCTACTCAAGACCTGGCTGTTCGACCAGTAGCAGCATCCCCCCCCTTCTCCCCAGCGCCTTGAGACCCTCGCGGGTAAGTAGTGCGCTCTACAAATTCTGTGATTGATTGATTGAATCTAGTACTATAGGCAATATGTTTTAGATAAGTACAATGGGCCCGATTCACAGAACTAACTTACGACAAAATCCTAAACTTACTACCATTTTGGTATTCACAGAATGAACTTACTCATTTTGGTATTCACAGAATAAACTTACTCATTTTGGTATTCACAGAAGGCACTTACTCATTGATGAGTAAGTGCCTTCTGTAATTGTAATTCGTACTTGTAAAGCGCACTGCCACCCCAACTGGGGCATCCTGGCGCTATACGCATACCGCTGTGGAACCCTTCCTGGCTATTCCCTGTGAAATGTCCACTCCTGGGCACCCCCAAGGTGAAGCCAGGCATCCCAGCGCTGGTGGGGCCGTTGTGGAGATTAAGCAAGCTATTGCCCAGAGTTGCAGAGTGGGACCCATGATTAGAATAGGCACCGAGGCGAGAATTATCAGGTCCGAGGAAATTGAGTCCAAGACCCGCCGAGGCGGGAATTGAACCCTGGTCCCGGGCCAGATCTCTGCATCAGGGTCTGCCGCTCTAACCATTGAGCCACACTTCTCCACACTTCTCCACTTCTGTGAATACCAAAATGAGTAAGTTAATTCTGTGAATACCAAAATTGTTGTAAGTTCATTCTGTGAATACCCAAATGTGTAAGTTCATTCTGTGAATACCAAAATTGTTGTAAGTTCATTCTGTGAATACCCAAATGTGTAAGTTCATTCTGTGAATACCGAAATTGTTGTAAGTTCATTCTGTGAATACCCAAATGTGTAAGTTCATTCTGTGAATACCCAAATGTGTAAGTTCATTCTGTGAATACCCAAATGTGTAAGTTCATTCTGTGAATACCAAAATTGTTGTAAGTTTAGGATTTTGACGTAAGTTAGTTCTGTGAATCAGGCCCAATGTGACTGCATTTGCCTGTCATAATAATTTTATGAAGATTAACTCTACCACTAATCTATTTCTTTAAATTTTACGTATTTCTTACATCAGCGACCAAAGGCAAGAAGAGGGGCGTTGCGGAGGTGGGTCAGGGAGGAGCTGGTCAGGAGGCACTGACCACAAGCGCTGCTGCCGTGGGCTTTGCTAACCCCAGTAAGTCCTATTATTTATTATCATTTCCCTAATGTTGGGTTACATGATTGTTGCGGGCTTAGGGTAGAATCTTTGGGTATTGGAATGTTGGTGTTGGGTTCCAGGATGGGAGTTGATGCCTGGAACCTAATGTTGCTAGCGGGAAATAAAGTTGCTCTGACACCCTTACCTGCCCTCTTCCTTTCACGTGGCGACGAGGACCGGATATGAACCCACATGCTACTCTTAAATTTTGCATTGTTTATTTTTTTATAGTCTACTTTTTTTTCAATTCCCCTATCCAATTTTTGTTTAATTCTTGTTATCTCTGCATTATCCAAATTTTTTCCATTTTTTTTTTTGTAGCTGACTTTCTCCTGTCTTTATTAGGCTATAGTTTTCTTTTGCTTTGTTAGTAATCTTTCCCTCTTCCCTATATATCTTGTGGTACTGTAAGACTAAGAACAGATTGTTGGTACTCTACTGTCTTCTGTGAAGATTTTAGGCCCAAGTAAGCTAGTATTATAAATATATTCACCACGCATGTTTGTTGAGAAGGTTTTCTTTTCTTGGTCATGCTCTAACACTTAACAAGAGAGGGCCCATGGTCATGGACCTCCCCCCCAATGTTGTGCTGTAATTCATGTATAGAGTCTACCAGCAGTTTCCATTACGGTGCAGCATGGCTGGAAATTAGTATTAGGTCCTATTGCATTTACCAACCAACACCATGTGTCCTTCATTGACCATTATTCCACCACTTCATTGCGCTTCAATGACTCATCATCATAGGCTATAGCTCTGCCCCTCCATTATGGAAAGTTTTTGGTTGGCTTGACTACCTGGCTTTTCTAACATTGTCAACTAACCGAATGCCCAAAGTGATAGTTTTTGGTAGAAGATACTGCTAACTGAACTGTAGTGGTGTATTGCAGTTGTATTTTTGGATAAAAAAAATCAGGGGAGGCGTATCTGGCACCTAAAAAATGTGTAATGTTTTTTTCTAGCCTCACAGACCACCAGTGCAGGGGCCAGTTCCGCTGTGGAGGCGGCCACGGTTGGAGGGGAAGACACTGCGCCGGCAGGGACCGGCGGTGTTAAGTCATAATGGATAGATGGGTGAAAGGATGGTTGAAAGGGTGGATACTGAATGAATGGATATGTGGATGAATATATGGATTAGAAATTTTGGTGAAAGACTGGAGGAGAGAAAGTAATGCCTAAATCATGAAGGCTATCAATGGGTGAATGTAGATGAATGAAAGGATGAATGCGTACTTGCTTTGATGAAAAAACAAGGGAGCTCTGCAGGAGAGGGGCAGCCTCACCTACAGTCCGTACTTGGTTTTTATCAAAACTATAGCTCAAATTGGGGGGTATTTTTATTTTTGGTCTACTCCCTTGACTCACTGTATTTGTTAAGCGATGCAGATATGTATCCCACCCATCATCGTTCATCACCTCCCTCACTGCCCATTGCATTTCGCCACCATGACCTACATGCAGCATTGTGACTGCAGTGTTGGCTGAGTGGAGTCGGGGTATAATTTGAAAGGCATTTGGAGACGAAGAGCAGGGCCATTGGAATTAAAGTAAGATAATTGTCCATTACAGCTGCCCTAGCTGCAGACTGCAGAGAGTAGCAAAGTGCTCAACGCTTTGGTTAGCATGCCTCCATTAATTTAGCACAATAACTTGTGCTCCATAGTATATAATGCCTTACTCAATAATGAGAGGTAATTAATTTTTATTTTTTCACACAGTGTCTGTTTATTTTTTTTACTGGGAATGCCTTTAAAAGAAAAAAAACATCAGTCTGTTTTTTTAATCTGGGGCTATTCTGCCTTCATTGTTTTCAGCCAGACAGTCAGTGCTTTTGATGTGAGGCATGTGTGGGAAAATAATGGCCCTGTTACTCTCCTAATCGCATCAAATTTCAATGGCCCTAGGGGATCAGCAATGTACTGCTACTGGGCCACTATTTAATTTTACACAGCACATTATTTTCAATTTGTCTTTTTCTTTTTTTCTTGATATAGCTACTCCTGCTGGACCACCAGCACTACCCAACAGGCAAGAAATAGCAGTCCAGCTGTGATTATTCAGGCAGAATACTGCTGGCTGGTGGCCCAGGAGAAGAAGACGGAAGCATCTGCCCTGGGCAGCCAGACATAGCCTCCCGACCAATACATTGCCATCACTGCCCAGTGTCAGGGGCCTGACCTGGCACTGCTGCCCCACCTCCCACTTAGTCTGCCAGCTCCATCACCGCCTCCAGCAGCTTATGGACCAATTGAACAGCAGGATGGCCTGGATGGAGCAGAGTCTTGATAGCCTCCGGACCTGCATAGATGATGCCCTCTTTTAGCCGTTTAAAAAAATTTTTTTTGGGTGGGAATGACTTTTGTTGTGGGTGCAGAGGGTGGGTATTGGGAAGGGAGTTGGGCCCTGGAGTTTGGACTGTGACACTTTTCTTTGGACTTTGGTTGGAGATGGGGCGATTTGTTTGGGGAGAGGGGTGGGCAGTAGCGGCTGTTATCGGGTGAAAGTAGTGGAGTAGCACAGGGGACAAAAAAACAGAAAAAGAACTTACCTGGCTGCCACTCGCCGCTCTTCTGCTTTTTGCTTTGCACAGGCTGAAGCTCCCAGACTTCCCTACGGCCAATCACAGCGCTTCTCTCATGCTGGTGAGAGAAACACTGGAATGGGCCTCAGCGGGCTGGTTTTCTGCTCCATCGGGGACTGGGAGCCTGAGCCTGCTATTCTCTTAACTCGGCAATGCAGCTCAGGCTGGAGAGATGTCAATGTGCATATCGGTTTGGCTGCCCTGAGAAAGCCGGTCAAACCGACATGCACACTCACATCGGTGCCTACCACTCACCCTCTGTGGTTGCTGTAGTGCTGGATGAGTGCAGCCCGCCCCCAAGACTCGGCTCCGAGAAAAAAAATAAAATGATAATAAAACAGCTTTATTTTCAGTTTATTTTGCAATGTTTGCAGCTGCTGGCTGGGGGGGGTGATGCTCCTCCGCCATTATGCAGGAGCCGGCACTGGGGGTGGGCCTATAATGGGTGGAGAGGGTAGGGTTTGTTTGTACAAAAAAAAGGGGAAATTGTTTTTCTTCACAATTTATGCCTGAAGTAGTTTATTTGTGTTTTACTTTTACTTTACACTGCTGCAAGTAAGCAACACACCTCTCACCAGTCTAGAGAGTTGAGTAAACCTCTTATAGTCATAACAATGTTGGTTTCCCTGAAGTTGATAACTTCCTTCTTCTCACAGTTGTTGAGGAAATTACACCCTGAGTCCTTCCTACATCCTCCTGACTCCGAGTAAAAATATGTCCAGCTCAGCTCCAACTCCCGACTCAAATGAGAGAGATTGACCTGTAGTTCAATGCTGCTGATGAACAGCAAGAGAAACATTGAGTAATTTGTTTGTTTAGATTTGTGTTTGTTAGCTAAATGGACTGGTCGTGTCTTTTAGGAGTGTGAACCAGAAAACAAAGCAGTGTAGACCCGGCAAACAAATCTCGCTAAGTGTCAAAGGGGAAGAAAAAATCACCTTCAGGAAAAAAATGATGAGCCATTAGGCCACCAACATTGTAAATCATAACAAACACAATCAAGCTTACAAATTATAGTTAAACACCCACCTTCACTGTCTGCTACTTCATGAATCATCTCAACACTCACAATCACTCATATATCACTCATTGGTGCATTACCTACCTGTTCCAATTCAAGCACTGTAGTACATTGCAGATCCTCTTTGATTCACGCAACACACATTGTCCAATCTTTTAAATCAAATATTCTGAGACAGTCCTGCTATGTGATGGAAAAAAGGATAGGCACAGGATTGAGGCAGGCGTTGTCTCTCCAATGCCCTTGATGGGAATGGGGGGAGGGAGGCTTCTTCACTGCACACTGGTTCAACTCCAATCTGGCCATACATGTGTCTAAAACGGTGGTGCTGCATTAGTCAGTCAGACACAAACAAGCAAAATAATATCATGTTCCCCTAGCTATATCCTTTTTTTTTTGTCAAAGCAGTTCAGTGATAGAAAGTTTTATGGTTGCCCAGGCCTACTCAATGGTCAGGGAAGTAGAGTTTGTTCTCAAACTCAGGTGGTTCGCCTCGAAAGTTGGTAAGCTATCATATCTATCATGAACTCAGTCTTACCAATAACCCTCATCCGCCTCCTGTTATTCTTCAGGTTTGGTGTAATTCGGTGGCATAAACTGCTGATTCATTTTGATCATCGTTAATCTCTCCACTTTTTGGGGCAAGAGACTGGTTCTTCTCACTGTGCTAACTGCACGACTTGCACTGAACACACGCTCAGCAGACACACTGGTACCGGAAAAGCCAGATACTTTATTGCCAGCCTGCTGTGCACTGACCATTGGCGCCTTTTCCCATACCAATACACCAATGGGTTTTGATCCAGATAGACCTCTGTTGGGTCATCCAGATAGGCTTGTACATCCTCTCAATAGTCATTGGTGCTCCAACTTGCTCAACCTCTTTTGTTTTCGCCTCTGCACTGGACTTATGCCCTGCCGTTAGAAACCAAACAAATTGGATTTTTTGGGGCCAATGCTCCTGTTCTTGTTGTTGTTGTCGTTGCTGGTGTTCTTGTAGTTGGTTGTGGCTGCTGTGAGCCAATAGCACTGCCCTCAGGCTCCATGGAAGTTGAAGGCCCGGGAGTGGGTTTCTACTTCCCAGATGTTATTTTTCTAGGTCTCTGGCTTGCTCAGCAATCCATGACTTGTAGTTTGAAACATCCCCGCTTGAAAAAGGAATGAAGGTGTCCAGTAATTGTTTGTACTGTGAATCAAGAATTGGGGCACAGATGTCATGTTTGCATGACACAATGTCTCTTTGCAGCCTTGTGAAGGATTAAGCTCTCCACCAACTCATGAGCATCTTTTCTTCGTCCACACATGCGTACTTTGCAAACACTTCCTTTAGCTGTTCCTGTAGCATATGCAACAACGGGATAGGTTGACCAATCGTACTGTCCTCTTTGATGACCTCCTGTGTTAAAACCTCCAAAGGAAGCAGCATCTCTGTCAGGCATTTGACTAGGTCCCATTGGTCCATCTCAATGATCATGCCTTTCACAGTTGCATCCCCTCTTTGCATGACATATTTATTGATTGGTCTGTACTGCTCAAACTGATGTTGCACCATGTAATAAGTCAAGTTCCAACGTGTTGACACCTCCTGTATGAGGGCTTCAACTGGCATTTTATTATCACGTTGAATGATCCTCAACTGCTTCTGGGCTTTAAAAGAATAGCGGAAATGAGTGCAGAATCTTCTACAGGTAGACAATAAGTTGCTGACTGTGTCTCCTTTTTTGAGAAAGTTCTGTACAATGATGTTGATGCAATGCGCCAAACACAGTACCATGAAATACTCACTTTCTGACATGGCCTTAACTATATTACTGCCATTGTCTGTGTTAAGCCCTTTGGGTTACAGCCTTTCAAAGATCTTGTTGTTAAAGTCATCCAAGATGTTTGCAGCTGTATTGAATTTCTCCATGGTGAACTTGGCTACTGTTGCATGCTTTCGAGAGCCATTAAAAAAATTCAGCAGTATCAACACCTGCAGATATAATTTCTCTAACCCCCACAAAAGAGATCCAGTGTGCAGTGATGCACATGTAATCAGTGGCCTGGTAACTGGTCCACATGTCTGCCATCAGGTGGATAGTGTGAACAGTACTCTGCAGCAAAGCTTGTCCAACCAATTCCAGCACATCCTGATGTAGTGCTGGAACAGCGACTCTGGCAAAATAGGTCCAGCTGGGAACCTTCCATTTTGCGCAGATGGCCACCACGAATTCTAGAAAACCCGCCCGTTCCACAAAAGAAAAACGGAGTAGGTCCAGCTGTAAGATTTTAGCTTCCCATTGTACAAACGTGCCATTAGATGGTTGTGTTCATACTGTCCATCCTGCTTAAAGATGCTAGGAATAGTAGCCTGGATTTTTTTCTTTCCTGGTGCCACTGACGCAGGCGACTTCTTGAGAGAAGAAGGTGGCAGACTCAATGTGTGTCTCAGCCGTGCAGTCACTGTATGCTCTTGCCTTGGTGTCTCAACCTGACTCTGAGCCTGTGCCATTGCGATGTTGCTGATGTGGACGATACCACTGCACTGCTGGGAACAGGGCTGATTTGCATAATGAAAATGTCACCCTCTTATTCACCTTCACTGTCCACCATGATCGGAGCAGATTCAGATTCCCTGCTCTCACCACCTTCACCAAAACGACTTGCAATTTTTTTACCAAGGTGTGCATACCTGCGGAATGCATAGTGTTTTCTCAAATGTCTTGTGTGGCCTCTGGTACCATAGTGTGCACCAAGCTTACCTCGTCTAACACTTGCATTGCAAAGGAAACATATGGCAATGTTCGCCTCCTGCTTGCTAAACGTGTAGAAGTCCCAAACTGGGTAGGTCTACTTTCTGACACTAGTGCCACTGCCAATGTCCGAAGAAGTTGCAGTAGGTGGGTCTTTCGACGTTCGCCTCTCTGCAGTGCCTACTTCTACTGAGATGGTTGTGGATGCAGGTTGCAGGGGCCTTGCAAATATTGAAGCTAGCGGTGGTGGTATCTGTGCCACATCCCTCAGAGCAGTTTGAGATGGGGAAAGTCCGTTTCCTCTGGGGCTGGGCTAATATCCATGATGAGTGGGTCATCGTCATCTTACTCATCCATAACTATAAGGCTTTCAGGAACCTTCCTTTTCTCTTGCCTCTCCTGGAGTGTCTCAGACTGATGCGGGATCCAAGGGGAGTCTTGATCATCAGAATGGGGGCTTGGAGAAAAAGATGGTGAAGTACCCTTCCTTTTTCTTGTGGAGATCTGGAAGACAATGGATCTTCTGAAAGAGGGGCTTCTTCTACTTCCTCAGCATAAAGCTCAATCTCCTAAAGTGCTCCTATTTCGGGAGGAACTACTAATGCTGACGGTGCTGTTGTTGTCCATTTAGCTAAGTTTCTGGCAACAATTAGGCACTAGTTTGCTGAAGAGATAACTCCAATTCAACATCACTGCTCGTCGGCGTTGCTTTGATTAGAGTATCTGCCCCTGTGCCAGACAGGGGCTTGGGCCTAGGTTGGGGTGGGGCCGTTGATGCGGGAGTGCTGTTCCCAGCTTGCTCCCCAGAAGCCGGTGCAGCAGGCACACGCCGTTGCCTGAAAAAGGCCTGGGGCAACATACCAGTGGTGTTAAGCTCCTTCTTATCACTGTCCACTTTCTTAGTGGCACCTCTCTTTGGGGCCATCTTGAAGCTGCCAGTTGGCAGTGGCACTTAGCTTCACAAGCTGAAGAGATGTGAGAACTGACATCACGTGATGTGTGGTCACGCGTCACGTGCACAGGTCTCCTGTCTGGCAGTACTGTGTGTGATGTCTCTTCTCTTGTGCACCTAAAAGCAAACAAGCAAGAAAAACATTAGTGAAACATGGCATTGTTCCTGTTTGAATTAGTAGTACAAACAATATCATTTAGTATGGTTACTTAAGTTAAAAATAATTAACAACAATACAGTGTATCCATTCAAAAGTCAAACCACACCAACATAAAGTTTTATTTAAAATTAGGAAGGTTAAGAACATAACATGTGCATTTGTAAAGCACACGTTCACACAGAGGGTATCTTGGCGCTGAATAACAGATGTTTATTGTTACCAAACTCAATGGTAATCATTTCATTGACCTCAGAAGGATGAAAGGCAGAGTGGACCCGCCAGGATTTGAACCTCTGACCATGAGGTCGAACACAGGCCCCTATAGTGGACGCATCAGTCCACTGAGCCAGCAAACACAGTTAGGAAGAGTAATAACATACAGATGTTTATGTGCATCAAGTTGGGATGTGGCACTCAGGGAGGTTCAGGTGACAATGGAATAATCCTTAGAAAATGAATGCTGTTGTGTGGCTGTGTCTATGGCAGGTAAGGGGTTAATGGATATTGGGAAAAAGTGAAACAGAAAATTACAAAAACAATTTTTTTTAAAGAAAAGAAAAAATGTCAATGTTAAAAAAAGGTAATAAAAAAAAATATATTTAAAAAAAAAATGGATGTAAGAAAATTATTTAAAAAGTATAATAGCTGATATACTAGGGGACTACTATGAGAAACCCATTGGAATTTGGGAGACAAGGAGTGGTGCAGATGAAAAATGCAAAAAAGGTATATAATAATATAAATCACTATTCATACAGTACATTTACTATGAGCAATGAGCAGCAACTAGGCCTCAAGCATATTAGTAAACTGATATCAGGGGAAAAGCAAAATAAATGAGCACAAACAAAAAAGCTTAGGCCTCTACATACAATATGACTTTGAAAACTGAAAAAAAGTATGGGTCACAAAATGGCCACATGGTGAAACAACAAGCAGGAAGGTATGGAAACCAAAGAACACATGCAGGCCTATGGCAGAAGCACACTGACTGGCTACACAAAATGGCCACTAGCCACATGGTCAAACAACAACAACCAGTGAGGAGGCATGGCCACAACAAAGAACACAGGGTTGGGACTAGGGCTGGGGTTAGGCTTTCTATTGGACGTAGGATTTAGGGTTTCCTGTATGATTGGCTTCTGGGAATAGGGTTGGACTAGGGCTGGGTTTAGGCTTTCTATTGGACATAGGGTTTAGGGTTTCCTGTATGACTGGATGCTGGGACTAGGGTTGGAACTAGGGCTGGGGTTAGGCTTTCACTTGGACGTAGGGTTCAGGGATTCCTGTATGATTGGCTCCTGGGACCAAGATTGGGACTAGTGCTGGGGATAGGCTTTTTTTTTTTGATATTCAAGTTTTTATTGATTTTAAACACATACAAACAAATCAGCAAAATCACGGATAGCAGATATTCATTTACATCATCAAAATCCATGTGACCCCAATTCAGCACCCCACTGGGTGTACAACCGCAGAAAGAATTAGAGTATCATTCACTTTCTTCGACAGCGCCCAGCCATTTACCCCACACCCTCCGGTATTTTTTGGGGCATCCACGCGCCGCGTATAGAGCTTTCTCTTGTGTCGCGCACCAGTCCACTCCCTTGCACCACTTTCCCAGAGCCGGTGAATCGGGACAAATCCATGCTGCCGCTATGTCACGCTTGGCAACTATCATAGCTGTGTTAAACAAGGTCTTATCGTTCCGGGATCCATCTAGCCCATCTGTTATCCCCAATAATGAATGTCGTGGATCGTGAGGAACTGCCCACCCCAAGACCTCTGTAAGCTCCTCTTCAATGACTCCCCAAAAATTTGCCAGCCGGGGACAGGTCCAGACCACGTGAAAAAAATCTGCTGGGGCCTGGCCGCACCTCGCGCAGGACGCATCAGAGCATAGGCCCGCTCGGTGAAGGCGTACCGGAGTGAGGTAAGCGGCGTGTAAGTAATATAATTGGATTAGTCTAAGTTTGGCGGAGGCGGTAATTGTTTTGGGCGCCATGAGCGCATCGCGCAAGTCCACCTCATCCAGTGGCCCCACCCAATCTGTCCACTGGTCCTTCAGTTTGTCCAACGAGGTGGGAGTGTTGTTGAGTAAAGTGCGGTATATACGGGAGATGCCCCCCCTGCCCAGGTCCCCCAATAACGTCTGGTCCTCCGTAGGGCTGTATTCCGGGAGCCGAGTGTCGTCTATGATGTGTATGTGAAGGGCGTGCCTCAACTGTAAATATTTATAAAATTGGGAGGGGTGCAGGGAATAACGGGTGCGCATATCCTGGAAGGAAAGCATGTGGCCCCCAACCCAGACGTCCCCAAGCTGTGTTATGCCTATGAGGTCCCAGGTTTTGAACCCCCGTAGGCCACTCACTTCCCGGAGCCAAGCCCCTTGCCAGAGGGGGTGCATTGGGTCAATTTGCCGGTCCAGCCGGTATGGCGCAGCAAAGCCCGCCAAGTCAGGAATACCGAACGTGTCACGTCTGGCAGCTGGATCGGGACAGGTCCCCCGTACAACATGGCCTGTACTTTAGAAAATCCCAGCTCGCACAACTCCAGCCGGTAGGCCGGGTCAGTCCATCCCCCGTTGAACCAGTCATGGACCACCAGCAAACGTGTGGCTATAAAGTAGAGGTACAGATGTGTCATGCCCATGCCCCCGTCAAAGGAAGGGATCCGACACGTGGAGAGAGCCAGACGCGACCTCCCGCCGCCCCATAAAAATTTGGTAAGTAAGCCGTCCAACTCCTTAAACCAGGATCTGGGGAAACAGAACGAGGTGTTCTGGAGGACATAGAGGAGCCTGGGGAGGATCAACATTTTAAACAAGGCAACCCGGCCCAGAGGGTTCAGGGGCAGTGTCTTCCATTTCTGAAGGTCTTCTTTGGCCTTTTTGACCAGTGGGGTTACGTTGAGGGACCAGCCCAGTTCCGGGAGCAGGGTAATCCATATTCCCAGGTATTTAAAGGAGTTGTGCCGGATCGGAATATTAGACTGCCAATCGTAACAGTCCCTTGACAGGTGAAGTGGGACCAGTACTGATTTCCCGAGGTTCAGCCGAAGACCTGACACTTGCCCAAACGCCTGCAGCAACCGGAGACAGGGCGGCCCCGAGGAAGCGGGCTCGGCCAGAAAGAGCAGGACGTCGTCCGCGTAGAGCGCAATCTTGTCCGCTTCGGTGTTTGGCCACTCCCATCCCCTAACACGGACGTCAGCCCGCACCAGGGCCCCCAAGGGTTCCATTGCCAGGGCAAACAACAGGGGCGAAAGGGGACAACCCTGCCGCGTGCCCCTAGCAATGGGAAAGGCCTCGGACAGGACTCCGTTCACCAACACCCGTGCCCGCGGCTGCGCATAAAGTACTCGGACCAATGCTCGAAACTGGGGCCCGAATCCCATCTCAGTCAACACGTCTTGGAGATATGCCCAATCCACCGAATCGAAAGCTTTTTCGAAATCTATAAGGAGGAGGGCCAAATAAGGAGTGAGTAAGTGTCGGTGGGCCAGAGCCAGTTGTACCCTCCGGAGACAATGACGGGTCGCGCGTGCGGGCATAAAGCCACATTGGTCCGGATGAACCAGCATGGGCAGGTACGGCTTCAGCCGTTGGGCCAGGATGGTGGCATAAAGTTTGATCTCTGTATTGAGGAGGGATATGGGGCGGTAATCCGCCCAGTGACGGGCGGGAGGCTGGGATTTCGGAAGGACCACAATAGTGGCGATGTCTGTCTCCGGCGGGAAGGAGCCCTGATCAAGGGCTTCTTGAAAAAGGCCAGCCAAATGGGGCACCAGAGTGTCACGGTAAGCTGCGTAATATTCTTGGGGAAGACCATCTGGGGACGTGAGAGAAATGGCTTCCTCAATTTCTTTTCTAGAGATGGGGCGGTCTAGGTCTTTCTGGGCTGCCGTCTCCAACCTGGGGAGACCGACGCGACTCCTTCCGAGGAGAACACGGAGCGATGAATCGGGAGTTTGTGCAGCATACAAGCACCGATAGTAGCTGGCAAACGTGTGTGCCATCGCTGAGGGGGCGTTGCATACCGAACCCTGTTCATCCACCACTTCCGGAATTATACGATTCGCCCTGGGAAAAGTGGCCAGCCTGTGCAAAATCGTGCCATTTTTGTCTCCCCAGCCATAGATTCTTGCCACTGAGGACCTCCATAGGAGCTTGGCCACATCTATAGATAGCTGTCTTATCTTGGACCGGATAAGGGCTAGTTGTCGGCTTTGGGCGGCGTCGTCAAGCAGGGAAAGGGATTGCTCCAAACGAAGCGCCTGCGCTTCTTTCGCGGTGATTTCCCGGTGTTGTTCCTGCCTCTGCTTCTTGAGCTGCCCTTTCGCGAAGCCCCGAATGGTTGCCTTCCCAGCCTCCCATAGGGTACCCGGGGAGGATACGGAGCCCTCGTTGGTGAAGAAGTATTGCACGAGCTCCTTCCCTATTGTCATCTTAAATTCTTTGTCTTGGAGGAACCACGCATTCATCGTCCACGTTGGCGGGCTGAGGGAGGAGGAGTCCCCGTACTGAGGAGCACCGGGGAGTGGTCTGAAATTCCCCTGGGTAGGATACGAGTGTCTACAACTGTCGAGCATTCAGTGGCTGGGAGAAAGATCATGTCTATGCGTGCCTGCGTGTGGTGGGCTGCGGAGGTATGAGTAAAATGGGTGGCACGCGGGTGCCACGTGCGCCACACATCGCAGAGGCCCTGTGACTCGGACCAAGACCTCAATTGTTTTGCTTGCGCAATGCGGACAGCGGAGGGAAGGCCCGTTGTGTCTAAGGCCGGAATGGAGACCGCGTTGAAGTCACCGCCCACAACCGTGGCGCCCAGGGGGAGAGTGGTTAGGAGGGCGGAGGTCTGTGCCAGTGTAGAGGTAAGCATAGAGGGAGGCGAATATATGGACATAAGATGGAGAGGGGAGCCGGCCAAAGAGCCACACACCGTCACATATGTGCCTTGAGGGTCGTGGATCACCCGGGACAGAACGAAGGGTAAGTTGCTTCTCATGAGGATGGCCACCCCTCGGGAACCCCTGGAGAAGCCGGAGTGCCACACTCTGTCGTACCCATAACGGGCAAGAAAGGGGCAGCAGTTACCCAAGAGATGTGTCTCCTGGAGGAGAAGGATGTCAATGTGGAGGCGTTGCGCGTAGCGCAGGATAGCGGTGCGCTTCAGCCTGTCCAGGAGACCGTTAACGTTCCAGGACAGGACTTGGAGGGAAGCCCTGGTCGTGGTGTCGTCAGTCATGGCGGGTGGTGTCTGGGGCTGGGCCGCGCCGCCCCACCAGGTTGTGTGCGCGCGTGCCGGGGCCAATATGTGTGCGGTTGGTCATGCGCACTAAGGGATAGTGCAATCTTTGCAGATGAGGCATTTACCTGTCCGTGGAAGCTGAAACAGCAGAACAAATAAAAGAACAACAACAAGGGAGAAAACCACTCCCAAACCACCCCCCGTCCCCCTCCCCCCACCCTACACTTCGAGAACGGAAGCATCTGTCGACCCCCCATTGAACTAAACCAAACTAAAACGCTCGGATCGGTAGCATGGAGGACCCCTCCAGAAGAACGGATAACCAGTGCATCGGCATGAAGCAGTGTAAATAAACATATAAGTCCATCAGATTCTGATGACCCCCCTGGTGAAGCGCCGCACCCCAGTGGTGGTCATATGTCCAAATCTGACCACATGGCTGCTAAAGAGTGGGAGTGCGAGAAAGGTCCGAGTCCACCCGAGCCCGCGGTAGGGACGAGCCCATTAAGTTCTCAGCATAGCGGCGCCTGCCGTGTGGTGGAGAGCCTGATTGACTGGAGGAATCACGGTGGTCAGGAGCCGCCACACTGAAGGATCTGGATGTCGAAGCACGTGAATGGCGCTCTTTACGAGACCTTGTGCGACGCCGGCATTGGCCACCCGGTGTTCCCGGCCCCACCGGCTGCGACCCCGTGTGTTCCGATGAGACTTCATGTCGAGGGCGGAGGGGACGTTCCTCTGTCAGCCATGGGGGTTAGGCTTTCTATTGGATGTAGGATTTAGGGTTTCCTGTATGATTGGCTGCTCGGACTAGGGCTGGGGTTAGGCTTTCTATTGGACGTAGGGCTTAGGGTTTCATGCCTGATTGGCTGCTGGAACTATGGCTGTGATGGCTATAAGAGGCTGCTGTCCTATTGGTTCTAGGGCTTAGGGCTAGTGTTTTAACTGGTTAAGGTTCCCATTGGCCTAAGGCGTCACCTGATTGCTAGGGCTATTTAAGGCCAGGATTCAGGGCAAGTAAGTAAGTATTTTATTTGCAGATTAATTAAAATCATTGCAATTTAAATAGATTATCTTATTGAAAAAACATTGTGAGTTAAATAAAAAAAAATCATGGTTAATATTTCATTACTTTACAGAATGCCATAGTCGAAAAAAGCGATAGCCCATCAAGTGCTCTATGCGTGAATGCACCCGAAGGGTTTGACCACGAGGATTTTTTTATTTAGCAATAATAAAGAATTGGCCCAAAGTTCAACTGGCGGTAGTCAAGATCTTTGCTTCAAGGTTCCCTGCCCTGATGTTAGTAAAGTATTCACTTGTAGAAGGAACTTAGCGGCCCTGCAGGAGAGCTGAATTGATTTGCTATTTAGTAATGCCAGCATTGTGGAATGGCATGATCGTATATTGAGTGCCCGAAAAACGGGGTAAAGTAATTTCTGCCTTAAAAAGTTTACAGCCGGGCAGATGCACAGAAAGTGTAGCAAACTTTCGTCGAATTGACCGCAAAGTCGACAGAGAGAATTCGACCATCTTTGTTCCCAGGGTGGCACCTGATCTTTTGAAGGAAATGCTCCCATTCGTGTTTTTAAGTAAAAATGCTGGATGGTTTGGGAAATGTGACACATACGGTATGGTTGGGGCCCCCAGCTGCTGTAAGATTGTAAGACTGACCAGCTGTGTTTTTTGCCTGCCAGTTCCGCTTTATCTATCAACCACGATTTTAATTTGGCAGCTTTGTTGGCGATTTTTTTAAATGCCGCGAGGCTAATGTTTAGCTCCCAAGCCTCGTGTAAATTGAGGGATGACAAAGCTTGACGGAGCACAGATGGCCGGCTGTTTTTGATCGTGTACTGCCTTTCCATTTCAGACCAACACAAAGCGGCCAAGGACTCAGGTGGAGCGGCTCTCAACTTTCAGCACATTTTCAGTAGGGAAACCATTCTCACTGGGAGCTGGTGCTGGAGTCCAAATTCCAAGCGCACTTGAGCTTGGCAGGTGTATTGAGGTATGCAGTAAATACTTTTAAACAGGACTGACTGTAGAATGTTGAGAATCGTTGCATCCTTGCCCTTGAGGAGTTCCGAGCCGTAAGTCAATGATGGTAAAAATTTAGCGCGGATAATTTGCAATAGATATGACTGAGACAAACTCCCCATTTTTTTGTTTATTAGGTTAAGGGCAAAAAACTGTTTCAGGGCATCTCATCCAGGGCGTCGAGGTTAAGGGCGGAGATGACAAGGGCAATTTCCTGTTTGCGCCTGAGCGAGACTGGTCGGTACTAGGGCCATAAATGTTGCCCATTTCCTCATTCACCAGCATCCACCCTACCCTTTCCACTACCAGAGAAACACACTCACAGCTCATGTACTCTACTCATGTACTACAAACTAACGCTATATAAAATTCAATGTCTCAGCACCCACTACAAAACCCCACAAACCACACCTATACACCCTTCTATCGCAGCTCCACACATTTCCACCATCACCTACAAACAGTACACAACTCTATCCTATACCACTAACCAAACCACTCTTCACTAACACAACCCAAATCCACAACATATTTAACTATATCCCATTCATACACACAATCCTTGCTCTAATTACTCCTAACAGACCCCTTTTTGTCTCTAACAAACCTATACTCAGCCTTCCATCATTTCTCTGACCTACACCCTCCTCTTCTTTCTATCACAATAACACAACCACACCACACTTACACTCCACTGCACCACACATATTACCTCTTACAGCAAACAAGTCTAAGACAAACACTCTTAACTCTACTTCATTCCCTCTTACCCACAACATACACTCAACTCACAAACACATCAACACCCCCTTTACCTTACAACTTCCACTCACAAACAATAATATATAAACAAATCCATCTCATAAAACAAATACATCAGCATCTTGTTTCACTACTTCTCAAAAAAACAATATCACGCACACCAGCGCAACAAAATCTCTCAAGCGCAACACTTCAAAATAACTTACCGTCACAAACTACAAACATACACCCACCTTTCAAACTACACAAATGAACAAACTCCAATGCCAAGGATTCTCTCTTCCACCACACCTAACACATATTCAGCAGCACAGCAACTCTCTTTTAACCGCCTCTCATCCATTGGACAATTTAGAGCCTTACCACATGACCCACATGCTGCACCACCACCCCTAACTCATACACCCTCCACCCTAGACGCAAACAAAATAAGCAAAGTGCCACACCTCACAACTTCGCTTCTCCATGTCTACTGCACAGCAAGGTTACACCACAAAAACAACATAGCACACCAACTCACTCTCAAACACCGTCTGCACTACCTACACATGCAGTCCCATCAAAATGTCTTCTTAGCTTGCTGGACGAGGAACATGATACAGAACAGCTACACAATTGCTATCCTCATATACCTAATACCAACACTAAGGACACATCTGCTACAAGTCCACAAAATACTGCTCACTCTTCTACAAAACAAATGCACACTATCGCCAAAGCACATTCTCTAAACTGTCTATTAATAAATTCTCGATCGCTCTCTAAAAACAAAAATCACATCTACGACCTTCTCACTGACACAAAACCAGACATACTATTTGTAGTATCTTCATGTTGTGTTATTATGTACTATGTTATCTTGTTCCTAGCTGCTCAGCCAGTGTGAGTGTTCTGTGTGGAATGTTGGTGTGTGGGCCATGAGTGGAATGTTTGAGTGACTGGGTATGAGTGGTGACAGTTGGTGGAAGGGCTGAGCAGCTTGTAGGCTGCTCCTGGTGGGGCTGCTCTACAGGATCTAAGGTACCTGTTTATCTACTTGAATAAACCTACCTGAACAACATCTACCAGTGTGGACTACATAACTACATTTATTTTGGCGACGAGTTGGAGACTTGCTCACGCTCTACAGTGAAAGAAGCTCAAGATGACAGCTAGAAATAGACAACATGTTGGGGAGAAGTGTCAGACAACACAAGGAAATGTTCTCACAAAGTCTGGATCACAAGAGGCCACACGGAAACAAATGAAGCCACAAAGGAATCAAAGGAAACTGGAACAGCACGCCTAGCAGCCCCACCAGTGTCCATTACATCGGACAGCCTCAGCCCAAGCGTGCTGTACTCTGTTCATCTGGCACATATTGACAGTAACTGCGCCTTCAAGAGAAGTAAGCTGCTTCATTTTTTTGACATAACATTGCTTCTGTTGGTTTGTTATGGAATCAGGAATTGCGTGCTACATCTGTTTAAGCTAAATGCAGTTGGACTTACAATTTACGTTATTGGAGTTCCTGTTTTGCTTTGCTGTGCAGCTCACAACTCATCAAATATGGATGCTGCCCACATAGACTCACCAAGCCTATCTACCTTCATTTTATGTTCCTGGCAACCTGCACCTGGAGAACTTTGAAGTTCTGTTTGCTGCGTGTCTCTTAAATGATTTATTGGTTTGGTTTCTACTAAGATCTGTTATCTCCACTGGAGTGGAAAAAACTACACTCTGGGAATTCATTCTTTGGCTCATTATCCATTGTGGAGTGTCTGATGGCGTTTGTTATACACATCTTGCCTATTTGGTTTGTTTTGGGCATGTTTGGTGATCGGCCCAGGTGTCAGCGTATGTGCGGGACATTTGTGGTGAGATGGTTATCGTTTTTTATTATAAATAATTTTCATTTGAGGCCTCTGCATTTTCAATGGCAGTTAAAGAGCTGTTGGTGCGGTTTAAAAACAGATCTGCGAGACGCGTGTTGCATGCGCATATTCTTACCGTCATTGGGATTCGCGTGCAGGCCAGTGCACAGCTGACAGGGGACGTTCATCTCCACCACTGCTGTTAGACGCTTTAATGCAAAGACGCGCCGTGAGCCACCCGGCTCAGCGTCATTAACGTGCTGCCATTTTGTGTTTGGCTCCAGCTGACATGGACCTGGGCCATGAACTACTATTCGTTTTGTGCATTTGCCAACCACGCTAGTCCGTGGTCAATGTGGAGTTTTTTTGTTTGTTGACTGGAACTATAGGAACAAATGGTTGATCTCGGATATATTTTCCGGATGAGCCAGAGGGCGTCGCTGGATTATAGTTGACTCCCGTTTTCAGCTTCTATTTCTTGTATTGCATCGTGTGCATGTCCTATACAATATGTTTGTACACAGTCCAGGAGCAAGGTTGAAAGTCTGTTGAAAGCATGTCGGATATGTTTATTCATCAGACTATTTTTATGGAGGGCAGTGTGGATCAGACTTTCTTTTTGGCCATATTTCAAGAAATTTATACATCTTACCAGTTGATTTTGGTCATGTTTGTACACTTCATGTTAATGTTTGATGTGTGATTATTGCGTAATAAGCAAAAAGCAAGTTAATATGTGTAATAGTCACAACTTTTGAAGCACATTTATGAAGCTTACATATGTAAAATGCCATGTTTTCATCTATTTGTGTCTTTACAGTTAGGCAGGTTTACGGTTTAGTTTTCTTGTCTTGTAGTACTCGGGTGAGAGGTCGCTCACCGGTGATGAGCTAGTTGAATTGTGCGCAAAACAGTATGTTGCATATGTTTATGCCTTCAAATTGTTATTCACTAAATGTAGGGTGAGTGTAACAGGCCATACAGTGTATTGCATATTTTGGTTGTGTTTGGCTTGTATTTTCGTAATGTTGTGTCCCTTACTTTGGGATGGGAATGGGTTTTAGTCCCATATTCTCACTTTTACAATTTATGTACCCCTTACTTTGGGATGGGAATGGGTTTTTAGTCCCATATCCTCACTTTAAAACCCAATACCCTTACAGGAGGGTTGGGTTGATGGTTTTGTTTCCCTTTCACATTTGTTTCCAGTTCACGCAGGGATGGGTTATAGTCCTATTTCTTTGCTGTAAGCCATGTTACCCTTACATGAGGGTTGGCTTAAGGGGTCTGTTCCCTTTCACTCTAGGAATGGGTTTTTGTCCCATGTCCATACATTACGTCAGTGCACCCTTACATGAGGGTTATCTTACAGGGTTTTGTTTTTTTACACATTGCATAGATTTTTAGTGCCATTTGTTGCAAGGTTTTGTTCCTTGTGTGCGTAAGCCACCTTGTGCCGCACGTTAGCTTTTGTTGTAGTGGATGTTTTTCATTACCTTTCAATGGGGTTTTGTCCCTTTGGTCCCTTATTTAGGGGCAGGAATTTGGGTCTTAGTCCCTTTTTCCACATTTTTACTTGGTTTTTCTCCTTACATGGGAATTATACACATTATTCTTTCATTTTCGTTTATTTATTAAAGGAGGAGGATGGGTAATTCTTATGCATCTTTCCTCCTGGTGTGGTTCTGTTCCCTCTCGTGATGTGGTTACTACTTTTCATCCCTGGGTTATGGACCATTTACTTTTGTGTATATTGTTGTTTATAGTTTTAATGTTTAGTTGCATTATTCTTCTATTTTGTAGGAAGGAGATAATGTAGTATCTTCATGTTGTGTTATTATGTACTATGTTATCTTTTTCCTAGTTGCTCAGCCAGTGTGAGTGTTCTGTGTGGAATGTTGGTGTGTGGGCCATGAGTGGAATGTTTGAGTGACTGGGTATGAGTGGTGACAGTTGGTGGAAGGGCTGAGCAGCTAGCAGGCTGCTCCTGGTGGGGCTGCTCTACAGGATCTAAGCTAACTGTTTATCTACTTGAATAAACCTACTTGAACAACATCTACCAGTGTGGACTACATTACTACACTATTCATAACTGAATTATGGTTGGGAGATGATATGGCTCCAGTCCTGCATGAAGCTGTTCCTCTAGGCTATCAAACTATCACCCAAAATCATATAGGCAAAAAAGGAGGTGGCCTAGCTGTTGTGTTCAGGCAAACATTACATATCACTAAAGTTGACGCCGTCTCCATAAAAGATTGTGAAGCCATTTTCACCTGATGCAATCCTACACCGTCTTCCTCCTGTAACTTCCTGCTCCTTTACAGACCTCCACCTAGCAATGCAACATTACCAGACACACTTCTAAACACAGTTTCAAACCTGATAACACTACACTCCAACCTATGCGTTCTGGGTGACCTCAACATTTGGTTTGACAAACCCAATATGCCCAATCCAAAAACAATCACCGCAGGCCTAGATGCACTGAACCTGCATCAGATTGCCCACACGCCAACACACATCGCTGGACACATCCTAGATGTCAGTTTTGTAAATACAGAACTAGTTACCTTTCAAACAGTAACTCCGGTCACATGGTCAGATCACCATTTTCTTGCTTTCCAACATAAAACAGCACTAAGCAACGCACCTAAAACCACCTATGTGCATCCACCTATCGACACAACTAACATCCAGTACAGATCTGGAAACAATATATTCTGTTCAAAAACTATATGAGTGGCTACAGGAAGCTTTTGATATCCTGACACCACTAAAAACCACACAACAGAACAAAAGAAAACAAACACCTTGGAGAAATACAGAGATAAAACAACAAATTAGAAAGCTGCAATGTGCCAGGCTCAAAACAAATGCCAATCAAGACAAACTTCCCCTACAGAAAATTAACAGATTATACAAGTCAGCCATCAAAAAAGCGAAGAAAAGATACTATTCAGACAGAATTCAAAATGCTAAATGTGCAAATTAAGCATTCTATAAAATTTGTAATGAATTTTGTAAACCAAATTGCCTAGAAGGAGCTCATCCCATTACTCAAGATTTCACAGACAAACTGGAAAATCATTACATGGCCAATGCGGACACATTGGACTCATACTTAAAACATGAGCACTGACTCTTTTACAAAACAACAATCCAAGAATACTCTAACCCAGCCTCTACGTTCCTTCCAACACATTTCACACAATGAGTTTATGGACCTGGTCAAAGCAAGAAGGCCTGCGGGCAGCCCTTCTGACCCGTGTCCACCACAAACCTGCAAGACAATTCTTCTAACAACCTCTGCTGCCACTCCAGTAAGAAGAATCAACAACTCCTTAACTACCGGCATATTTCCAGAAGAACTCAAAAAGTCATACATACACCCATTACTGAAGAACATAAACATGGACCCGCTGAACCCTGACAACTACAGACAGATTATAAATGGACCTTCCTGGGCAAAATGATAGAAAGAGCAGCATTCGCCCAGATGTCACAATTCATTGAAGAATATGCCATACTTTCAGACTTCCAAATGGGATTCCGTCCAGGAAGAGGCATAGAATCTGCCCTCCTTGCCATCTGGGATGACCTGAAGAACACAGTTGATCGCAATGGGGTTGCTGTGCTACTTTTCTTGGACCGCTCTGCTGCCTTTCACACGGTTGACCATGACACTCTGATACAAAGACTTTACGAAGCCGGCATAGAGGGGACTGCTCTAGACTGGACCATATCCTACCTTTGCAGCAGAACTAATGTCATCCATAACCCACCTTTCTCGTCCAAATCGCACTTCACAAAAGCAGGGGTCCCTCAAGGCTCTATCATCTCACCCATGCTTGTCAACATCTACATGAAGTCATTTCCGGCACTCATCAATCAATTTCACCTCATGTGCTATAACTATGCAGATGACACGCAAATAATCCTTCAAATCGAATGCCCCAAAGATATTGGAAACTCGCCAATTATCAGTTGTCTCAGAGCTGTGGATCAATGGATGACGTGGAGCCATCTTAAATTGAATGCTTCCTAAACGGAAATACTCACGTTTGGGGATTGGAAAACTTATGACCCTCTTGCTGGGGGCTGGTGTGAGGCCTAATGATCTGGGAACACCGCCTAAAGTATCGAAGGAAGTAAGAAACCTCGGAATGACCATGGACTCCAAGCTATCAATGAATGCCCAAGTGGACAAACTAGCAAGATCAAGCTTTGTTACTATAAAAACTCTGCAATGAATCTTCCCCCATTTGGGATTTCCACACAAGGTCCAGGCTACCATCTCCCTTGTTCTGTCCAAACTCAATTACGCCAATAGCCTCTACCACAGATCACCTATAATGACCATCAAAAGACTACAACAGATTCATAACTTGGCTGCTAGAATACTCTTACATATAAAACCGCAAGACCACATCTCCCCTGCCATGAATGCTCTGCATTGGTTACCAGTTGCCAGAAGATCCACGTTCAAGCTGCTTTGTATCACCCACAAAGCAATACATGGAACGGGACCACTGTTTATCAGGAATAAAATCACCACACACATTAAACAAAGGAACCTCCGCTCTAGAGTGGCACCTTGCCTCAAAATTCCAAGATACAAGAAAACAACCATGGGTGGCACATCCTTCTCTGTGCAAGCAGCCAAACTATGGAACTCTTTATTCCCCCAACATAAGATCCACAAATAACCACCTTAGCTTCAGAAAACTACTTAAGAATTGGCTCTTCCCCACATAACCACCATACACAAACAGAAATATACATCATATCCTCTGTGTATAAGCATTTAATTTGTACTATAGATATGTACTTATATATGTGTATTGCTTTGTATAAGCGTATAGAATAATTATGTTTTTAAAAAAAAGATATTAATTAGGTCTGCTTCACAAATGTACATATTACTGATAGTTACATTATTCTATGTTTTTAACATGTATATGTGACTGCATAAATAAGTAAATCTTTTATCATACCTATTTATCTACAATCGCTTCACTATTGAATTACAAAATATATACATATACATATATAAATAAATAAATAATATTAATTTCAAGTACAACAACACTTGAAAGCCGGAGTTTATTTAATGCATCTTTAATCTACATACACTACCTTCCTTTATGCATCTACATACCTTCCATGTACTTATGGATCTATATATTTATTACTTTTCTTCTAATGCAGCATATCCAATGCACTGCCCTGTTTCTCACCCTATATCACCCTATATCACTCTCAATATATCCTCTACCTGAACTCTCTGAATCATCTCAAACCTCTTTCTACTACTCTTTCCAATGCACTACCCTATTTCTCACCCTATACCTCTAACAATAATATCCTCTACCTCTAATCTCTCATTCATCCCAAACCCCATACCACTACCATGATCCCCAAAATAACCATTTCTAGACTCTTCCCTATCCTACCCCTCCTTGCTTCATCTCATACCTCTTTTACTATTCCGATCCTCCAAAACAAGTCTTTCTAAACCCTTCCCTCTGACTCTTCCCCCTCCACCTCCCCTTAACTCATCCCAAGCCTCCTCCTACTGCTATGAGCTCCAAAACAAACAAACCACTCAAATTAATTTCATATTTCACTATACTACTCCTTTATTACTACTCGCTGATAAAGCACTTTAACACCTTATCAGGGGTAGCAAACGCTATATAAATGGAAACCTTTTTCCCTCTTCTATCCTTCTGCTATCTTTCTCAACCCAAATAACTGACTAACATACCCACCACTCAAATTACTTTCATATTTCACTATACTAATTCACCACTAATACTTTTTGGGTTTCAGAGTATTGTGCTACGCACCGAAAAAGCGCTTCAACACTTGATCAGGGGTAGCAAGCGCTATATAATTGCAAACATTTTTCCCTCTTCTATCCCTCCACTATCGTCCTCAATCCAAATAACTGACTAACATATCCACCATTCAAATTACTTTAATATTTCACTATACTAATTCACAACTAATCATTTATTGGTTCCGGAGTAGCGTGCTATTCACCGAAAAAGCACTTTGACGCCTCGTGAGGGGTAGTAACCACTATATAAATGCAATTACAATACAATAGTCAAACAACAACCACCAGCAAGGAGGCATTGTCACAACAAAGAACACATGCAGGCCTATGGCAAAAGCACACTGGCTGGCTACACAAAATGGCCGCCAGCCACATAGGCAAACAACAACAACAAGCATGGAGGCATGGAAAACAAAGAACACATGCAGGCCTGTGGCAAAAGCACCTTGGCTGGCTACACAAAATAGCCGCCAGCCACATGGTAAAACAACAACAACCAGCAAGGTGGCATGGCCAAAACAAAGAACACATGCAGGCCTATGGCAAAAGCACACTGGCTGGCTACACAAAATGGCCGCCAGCCTCATGGTCAAACAACATCAACAAGTAAAGAGGCATGGAAAACAAAGAAAACATGCAGGCTTGTAGCAAAAACACACTGGCTGGCTACACAATGGCCGTCAGCCACATGGTCAAACAACAACAACCAGCAAGGAGGCATGGCCACAGCAAAGAACACATGCAGGCCTATGGCAAAAGCACACTGGCTGGTAGTGGATACACAAAGTAGCTACTAGTCACATAACCAAAACACAACAAGCAAGGAGGCACGGAAAACAAAGAACACATGTAGGCCTATGGGCACTTACTATACAAAATGTCCCTTGGCAAAATGACATGGGGAGCAAAGACAAATTGTGGCATATGGCAAATACACTCACACACTGGCCAAACAAAGGAGGCATGGTAACACAGGAGAAAACAGATTAATTCAGCAATGCCAAAAACGGAAATTAACTGGGCTATAAAATTTTACAGCACCACACATCCTCCATAGGCATCAAATATATTACCCCACCTATACATTGTTTGCAGAAAAAAACATGAAATACCTCAAAAAAAACATTTTGAAATTTAATCCAATGCCATCCATGGCCTAAATGATATTTCAATTCAACAGACACCACAAAAATAGTTGTTTCATGCACCCATGACTTGTACTGGGCCTACTGGCTGGATGGCCCATTGGCAGACTAGGCCACATATTAAATTAAATAAATATTGCAAATGTATTAAAAACATGGAGAAAATGTACTGAACAGTGCAGCATTTTTCCTTTACAAAAGAAGAAAAATTACATGCAAAAAATTAACTAGGCCCCTACTGAAACAGCAGGTCATCCACCACAATACATTTTAAAAATCGAATAAAAGTACAATCCTGGTGCATGTCCTCTATCAAACAAACAACACCCTTATACAACAGTCTATGAACTTACTTGTGATATCACAAAAGAAAGTCCTCAAATCCAATGGCATATATGCAGCAGACAAACAGAGTGATCTTTCCAGCTCCAAACCAAATTAAAAGTGACCAGGTGGTGGACAAAGCACTGAGATGAACCTGCTGGACAGGAACAAGAAGTTGGAGTCTCTGGGACACTTCCTCCTTGTTGAAAAAAGTCTACAACACAAAAGAAGTGCCGGAAGTCTCTGGCACAGCCTAAAGCTGCGTTAATGGCCACAAAATTTCGTTGGCGCTCACGGGTGGCTAGCAAATCTCGAAGGTACTCACGAGTGCTTGGCAAGTATCGTTGCATTCCCTGCGTGCGCAAAATGATGTGAAGAGCGCATCAGCGGAAAAAATGATTCCTCTCCGTTGCGGAGTGTGGAGTTTATCGGTAACTCTGCGTTGTCTGCAGAACGCAAGCGGAGCAGAATTTTATGCCCAGGCCTGCTGTTCAAACTGGACTGGGTCAAAGTCAAAAGTTCAGGCAAACCGCAATGAAGCATGGGTTGGATACAGGGACCAGGTTCATCCCTATGGAAAGTTTACCTTCTAACTCAGTCCAGTTCCATGCAAGGAGCCTCCATTCAGAGCTTCACCTGGGCTGAGTTCTGTGAGGAGATCGTTGTTTGTGCGAAGAGCTGGTCATCGGTCGTAGCTTGACTGCGAGGAGTTTGTTGTTGGCATGAAGAGCTGGTCGCAGGTCAGAGCTTTGCATTGGAGGTAGACGCAGGGTGGTCGTGCGAAGTGCACCATGAGGGTGAAGTCCGGAATCTATAACTGAGACGGTCACGTTGGCAGTCAGATGCAGGTCTGCGTCAGCCTTGGTGAAGTCCACTTATGTTCATGAAGAGATCAGGGTCAGTTCTTTTTTCATGTGACAAGCCCAGAACCTATGGATTTTCACCTGGATTCCAGTTCTTAGAGTTTAAAGATGTGAGGAGTACAGTCTGACACCAGACAAGGCTTTCGACTCATCCAACTGAACATCTTGCATAGGGCCTACTTTACTAGAACGTGATTGTATTAGATGGGGAGGGCGGACAGTGATAAATGCCTCCGAGGCTGCTATATGTGGGACTCCCTGGTTCATACCATATGGGAGTGCCCGTGGTCCGTTTTGGTCCGGAGTAGGACAGCTAGCATCTTGCACCATAGGGGAATCAGTAAGGCTTAAAGAGCAGCTGGTGGTTTGGGGGATTTGGAGTGATCAAACACCCCCAGATATGCCTTATTATTCTGTAATGTTGCACTGATGTTGGCCAAAAGACACATTATCCAGCTGTGGAGCAGCTGAGCTTTACTGTCCCCCCTACATGTATTGTAATTTATTGTGTTTGGAGATTGCCATGTATAGGATTTGTTTTACCTCTACAGGTTTAACCATTAAAAATTACTTTTTAAAAAGACTGGGTAAACAGTTTGTGCCTAACCCTGAACCTTAAGTGGGATGAGGCCAAAGTTGGTGATGAGGGTTGCCTTCCTGGGGGCATATCTCGTCTGGTCAGCCATCTCTAGGGTCAACAGGGTATCCCTCCCAACAAGCAGATTGTGCTTCCACAACCTAGCCCCGGTCCTCCTCTGGGACTCTATGTACACGCAGAGCTACCTCATATAACCCTTATCAATCCACCCACCACATAGCTAGGCACTGGGGATGTGGCCCATTTTACCTCCTTGAGCCACTGATGTGTTGCTGCTGCCATCTTTACTAGATTCTTTGAGCTTCTTTGCCTTTAAGTCCAGATCCTTATGACTCATTTCGTGAGCCAGCAAGGGCTATTTCTCCTGCAAGGTCAATGTTTTTTCCTACAGGGCCCTGGCGGCGGTTGCCTCCTCCATGGCCAGCCTTTTCTATTCCATGGCCAACCTTTTCTCCTTCATGGCCATCTTTGTGTTTTTATTTCTCTTCAGCAGCCACTTTCAATTTGGTTAGCTGCAGTTTCAAAGCTCTCTCAGCCTTCCTGTCCTCTAATTCCTCTAAGGACAAACTACTCCTGGCAGGGGACCTCATTCCTGCAGGCAGGCTTTCTTCCTTCCTTACTTTAGCTCTGGGCCTGCAGCCTAAGCATCTCCTTCATCTTCCTCATTTTCCTCATTCTCCTCATCGGTCTCGGGGTCAGCACCCTCCTCCTCTGTAGTTGCATTTTGCATCCTCCGCAAAGGTTCTGAGGGCTATTTGAAAGTTCACCTTGGTGGCCCCCTTTTTCAAGGTCAGCCCTCTTACCTTGCAGAGTTTCCTTAATTCTGCCACTTTGAGGCCCTCAATGTTGCAGTGCTCCATATTCATGTTAGCAAATTCACATGAGCAGAAAAATGTGAGAGGAACGGAAGTTAGGAAAAAACAGATAAAATGTTCAATTAAAAATCAAGAATTAAAAAAATATATTTTGTGGTCAGATGATAAGGAATTTTTTTGGTTTTACACAAATCACTGAGTGGCACTGCAAAAATACAAGTACTGGATCCCACCACTGAACACCAATGTAAGAAATGTGATTATTAGGTGAGATTAGTGAGAGCCCCACTCAAGTAGCAAACACAGGGGATTATCTATGAGCCCGTTGGGCTGCCATTGAGACACTTTTTGTGATGCTGCGGCAGCGTAAAAAGAGCACCACGTTGCGCCATATTTACAAAGTGACGCATCTAAGCGGCTGCGTCACTTTGTAAAGCCCTGCGCTACATTATACATGCGTCAGGTATAATGTATGCAGGGTGGGCGTTCCCCCGCAAAAAAGGGTCGTAGAAGTGGCGCAGTGAAATCTATAAGATTTCACTACGCCACTTCTGGGATGCCACTGCGTCAAAAACTTACACCTGCCTCACAGCAGGCATGAGACTGACGCAGGCGCCTTTAACATGGGACTTTCCCATGTGTAATGACCCATTGCTGGAGTAGCGTCACTTTTGCAACACACTCCAGCAATGCGTCATTACTGCGCCTACAGATACTTCAGGAATACTGACGTATCTGTAAATCCTTGCGACATGGAGCGCCGTACAGTAAATATGGCGAATCCATGGTGTCGAAAGGAGTGCACACTGAAAAGTGTTGCATTGCTGTTTTCAAGCAGCAATGCAACACTTTTCATAAATGAGGCCCACTATCTTTGTCAGTGTGAACCATGAAAGTCACTAAATAAATCTATGCTCAGCCCTCCGGTAGCTTCGCACAAAAGCAGTCAGGCTTGTCGTAGAGGCAATGTGTAAAGTATTTATGCAGCACTTAAACAGTAATTAACTGAAAATACACCACAAGAAAAATCACCAAACCAATTTAGAAAAATAGAGTACATTTTAATAAATAAAATGACACCAGAATGACAAAAACCCATTAAGAATCAGAAATAGGAATTCTTACAGATTTAGGTGAAAATAGCGCCAGGAAGCGCAAAGCGCCAATCTCAGGTTGTGTCTGACCAAGGAAAAGTCAAAAGTTTAGGCTGACTGCGATGGAGGTTTGGACCGCCAGTCAGAGCATCACATTGGTGGGAAATGTGGGGCGTTCTTGCTCACAAGAATTGCACCTCATGGGTGAAGTCTGGAGTCTGGACATGGGAAGGTCACGTCGACAAATGGATGCAGGTCTCTTGTTGGCCTCAGGGTAGTAAGCTTGCAATCGCAAGAAGACCAGGGACAGTTATTTTTTGACGTGATAAACAAGTCCGCTCTTATAGTAGCTGCTACAACAAGTGACTAGATTGCTTTCTAATAGAAAGCGGGGTAGGTTTTTTCAGTAAATTTAGAAGCTTCATCAAAGTCCTTATGCCAGTTATTTACCTAGTTTGTACTCTGGGACCCAGATTACAAACACTTTGCATCGTGTTTGCATTACTTTTTTAATGCAAACCTGGCGCAACATGTAGTGGTCGTATTTTCAATCCAACGCATATCACGATTGTACCCAAAAGTAATGGCGTGCATTATTTTATGTCAAGAGGGTGTTCTGTGATTGGTGCATGGGCGATCCCATGCAACCTTCCATGGGTTTTGACTCAAATCCCTATCTACAAAGATTGTAGACAGGGATTTGCGCCAAAATCCTGCACCTCTTTGAGGTTGGCATAACGAGGAGAATTGTTTTTCCTCTTTACATGTGTGCTGCAATCTACAGCACACATAGAAAGTGGAAAATGCCTTAAAACATTGGTTTTGTACCCATTCCAGCGCAAATCCTATGTTTCCCACAACGCATACACCCTTGTACTATTACATGAGGGTGTCTGCATTGGCGCATGCGAGCATAAAGTGCGCCAGCGCAGGGAGAGAGCAGAACAATGCCACATCTTTGTAGATATGACCTTGTTCTGCTCTCGCCTGTTCACACAAAGCAGTACAGCAACTTTATTTGCTACCCTGCATTGCATGATTTTTTTTAAATTAAATCAAGGCTTTCGTTTTGAGCTCTTGCAGATTGGTAGAGAACCAAGGAGATGATGGTTTAATTTGGATTGGTTTAGTTCTAAGTGGGACTTAATCATCAACTGCTGACTCAAATCAGTCATGGGTGAGTTGGCTACAAATCAGTGAGTCCTCAGGGTGACTATTGGTTAAAAGGGCAAGTGCATGCTGAAACTCATGATTGTAAATCAGGAGTGCATGCTGAAACTCATGATTGTAAACCAGGAGTGCATGCTGAAACTCATGATTGTAAACCAGGAGTGCATGCTGAAACTCAGGATTGTAAATCAGGAGTGCATGCTGAAACTCATGATTGTAAACCAGGAGTGCATGCTGAAACTCACGATTGTAAATCAGGAGTGCATGCTGAAACTCATGATTGTAAATCAGGAGTGCATGCTGAAACTCATGATTGTAAACCAGGAATGCATTCTGAAACTCATGATTGTAAACCAGGAGTGCATGCTGAAACTCACGATTGTAAATCAGGAGTGCATGCTGAAACTCATGATTGTAAATCAGGAGTGCATGCTGAAACTCATGATTGTAAACCTGGAGTGCATTCTGAAACTCATGACTGTAAACCAGGAGTGCATGCTGAAACTCACGATTGTAAACCAGGAGTGCATGCTGAAACTCACGATTGTAAACCAGGAGTGCATGCTGAAACTCATGATTGTAAACCAGGAGTGCATGCTGAAACTCATGAATGATTGTAAACCAGGAGTGCATGCTGAAACATGAATGATTGTAAACCAGGAGTGCATGCTGAAACTCATGATTGTAAACCAGGAGTGCATGCTGAAACTCACGATTGTAAACCGTGTAAATGCACGTGAGCGAGGAGATGAGTCTTGCTGGTGAGCATGCTCCCTGTACAAAGATCTCCTTAACTTCATCACTGGGAGGCACACCCACCAAGCTCTGTGTACCGCCTGCCTCCATTCGACTTGGTATGGAGCACAAGTGAACAAACTGGTTCCAAGGTCTGTATGCTCGAAGAAACCTCCACACCTTGGTTGCTTTACCATCAAGTGACGTCACCGTTTTGTTTTTCAGTGCTTTGTTGTCACGTCGCAGTAGTGAACCATTGGGTTTGATTGCCATATTACTGTTGCAGATACAACTAATTATTATATCACAAATAATATTAGTCTAGGGGCTACCTACAGGAGTGATTGTTTTTAATACTCCTCCCCTATAATGAAAATATAAAAAGGACAGTGTTTACCTGTTGTAAGTACTTCTAAAGTAAATTTAAATGTTCATAGCAGACTAATACCTCCATTTAGTGGAAGGCGGTAAATAGAGAACCTGCTAAAGAAACACATTTCCTGTCCACCTCTCCAGTGGCATAACTGCCCTATTTAGTGAGCCCCCAAGCAGCAGAAGACCTGCTGTTGGAGCCTCCACCAACTCTGCTCTGACACTGGCTCTACCAAGGGCTTGAGCGAGGTGCATCATACATGGTAGCAGATCAACCACCCATTCTAGGGTGGCTTGTCCACCACAGTGTTTGGCGGAGTTAACTCAGCGGGCCAACAAACCTGGTGAACGCTGCACTATTTAAGTTCCATATTACAGACTATCTAAAACCACAGAAAGGCAAACATGGTAATGCTGTTTGCTTTCCATGATATAATAAATCCACAGCACGTGGGCACTGAAAAGGTAGCTGCACTTTGAGGGCACTTTTCCAGTGCACACACTTAATCCACTAAATTCCGCCAGCAGTTACAGACCTTTGTTTCTTTTCAGCAGGAGTTTTTCTCCACCAATTGGTTCCTTTGATAGTGGATTTAGCAATATCGATGGAGAATCCTCTGCCCCTTCCCACTGATTTTCGACTGGTGCATTGGTAGAGATAAGAAATCTGCTGCAATTTCAGACCTAACTAAGGCCACTCATATTCAGGGCTCAAGTGTACACAGGTAAATTCAGTCATAAACCTACATGTATGACTGAATTAAACGTTTGGAGTGCATGAAAGGTTTACTGGCAGGTATAACCCCATTTACAACAGATCTCCACACTAGTAAATCCCACTCAAGGGGTTGGAAGTTGGCGTTCAAAGGCATGCTTGGGGAAACCCCACAAACATGTACATTTCTGGGCAACCCCAAACTCCGATACCACCCTTTCCAAATCTGGAAATAGTCATGGGTTTACTGCAGCACAGGACTGGATTAACCCCCCTTTCTTGGTAGGAAGGGGAACTGGTCTCCTCTAGATCTGGTGGAGGTTTAGGGGGAAGGGAGTACTCCATGGGGGAAAAATGTGCAGTTGCATAGTGGATTCTGGACCACATAACAGTCCATCATTTTTGCATGCTACACCACTGGAAACAGAAGCATACCATATGCATGTCTAACCCGAACATCGGGCAACGTCCTTTGCAGACCGGTTTCGGACTACCTAGACCTTGTCAATGAGGTATAGCTTGATCCCTATGGCATGGTGAGCATGGATCTATGGATCCCTATGGCACTGCGAGCATGGATCTATGGATCCCTATGGCATGGTGAGCATGGATCTATGATCCCTATGGCACGGTGAGCATGGATCTATGGATCCCTATGGCACGGTGAGCATGGATCTATGGATCCCTATGGCAAGGTGAGCATGGATCTATGGATCCCTATGGCACAGAAAGCATGGATCCTTGTGGCACAATGAGCATGGTGCCCTTTTCTGGGCATACCTAAGGCATCTAGGGTATCTCACTGAGTTAAAAAAGGGGATGGATGGAATGCTTGAGTCAATCTCAGCCATCTGTCATTACTCAGCCGACATAATCCATTGCTTGTATTCCTATTTTAGGGACAATATGGACTGAGAGTTTGGTTTGGGCTGTTGCTATTGGAACAGGACCAAAGCTGATTTGCATATGGCTGCTTTCTTTCTAGAACAGAGTAGGCTATGAAAACAAGCATTGTCAAAGCCAGTAGGTCTCGTCAAACCGAGAGCTATTGGCATTGTCAATGTCAATGTCTTTAGCCACTTGTTGTGGAGTGGAGAGGATGTATGTGGTGTTTAGTTGAAATATGTGTAATATAAATATGTGGTATGGCGTAGAGTGTAATTATGTGGAGTGTAATTATGTTGTATGGTGTGGATTTACGTGGAGTGCATTGTGTGGAGTGGCATGGAGTGTAGTGGAATTATGTGTCAAGATGTTGAATTATAATGTATGCATTGCAATTATGTGGTGTGGAGAGGGGTAATGTTGGTTGGAGTAGAACTGTGTTGCATGGAATTGTGTGACATAGAATTGTGTGGCTTTGAATAGTGTGGCGTTGAGTGGAGTTATGTGTAGTGAATTATGTGGCATAGTGTGCAGTGGAATTATGTGGATCGGAATTATGTGGTATAAAGTGTAGTAGAATTATTTTGCGTGGGATTGTGTGTTATGGAGTGTAATTATGTGGAGTGGTATTGTATGGCATGGACTGGTATTGAGCGGAGTGTAATTATGTGGTGTGGTGTTGAATTATGGGGCATGATGTGGAATTCTGTGGTGTGGATTGGATGCATGTGGTGTGTAGAAGAATTGTGTGTCGTGGAGTAGAATTATGTGGTGTGGTGTGGATTGGAATTCTGTGGAATTTAATTTTGTGGTGTGTAATTGTGTGGTGTTGAGTGAAATTATGTGGCATGGTGTGGAGTGCATTTATGTGGAATGTTGCAATGTGGGGTGGAGTGGATTTATGTGGAATTGAATTATGTGGTGTGCAGTGGGATAATGCAGAGCGTAATTATGTTGAGTGGTGTGGAATTGTGTGGTGCTGAATTGTGTGGCGGTATGTCGAATTATGTGGCCTAGTGCAGAATTTGGTGGAGTGTAATTATGTACCAGGGTGCGCAGTTTAATTTTGTGGAGTGTAATTATGTGTTTTGCAGCTGAGTGTATATATGTGAAGTGTAATTATGTGGCGTAAAGTGTAATTATGTAGCGTAGAATGGAATTATGTGTAGTGAAATTATCTGGAGTTGAATTGTGTTGCGTGGAGTGTAAGTATGTGGTTTGGAGTGGAGTGGATTAGGTGATTTGCCCAGAATTACAGGATGTTGAGCCGTCGCTTGAACCTGGTTCCCTAGCACCAAAGTCGACAGCTCTGGACGTTACGCCACATCCTCCCCTCATCATAGGTCAGCTCCCATGGATAAAGGCGGCTATGCAGACATGCCTCGGAAGCCTGCAAGTCTTTCTCCGGTACCCGCAGCTCAGATGCAAAGCGACTCCAAGTCGGTCCTGCCACCCTCACCGCCTTGTGTACCAGGCTGTACCCTTACGTGACTGCAGAGCAAGTGTCGTGGCAGAAGAGGTACTCCTAACATAACTGAACCAAATACATACGAGTTTCGTATTAGTGCCACCAAGGGGTCACAAAACGTTGTAGTACAAGAATGAGTGCCTGTGATAAAGGAACCTCGAGTTTAATTTTTGCAGATGGTGGGCAAAAGTGCTCTTACAGAAATATAGAGTCCCTAAACAATGCCACTGGGCATGTTTAGCAGTACTTGATCGCTGCGCTTGAGGAAGCTGGGGGAGGGCTAAAGTTGAGAAGAGGCATGACAGCTTGCCTGTCATGGACCAATGAGGAGAAGGAATAATGGAGCGATGTGGGAGCCAGCAAATGGCAAGTCTACGGGCGGGCTGAAGCCCACCGCCGTAGATACAGCGGGGCAGATTTACAAGCCCCCATGTTAAAAGTGACGCAAGGGGCTTGTAAATCTGCCCCAGCATGTCTAGGGTTCGAGACAGGGCATGGGCGCCGCCTACAGCCGAGACCTAAAAACGATGGTGTACAATACGGCCCAAGCGATCGCCAGTTGCTGAGATTAATTCAAGCCTTCTATCAATTTGCTGTTTGGCACAAAACCTTGCTGCATTAATATTTTTCCTTAGTAATCTAAGATGCGTATACTTGAAACCCTTCCAGTTAAAAACGTGTAAAATGCTGTTAAATCTGAGCAACATTGTAGGCCAAAGAAACCAGAAGCAGAGCATTCCAAAGCTATACCCTCATATTGCCTGCAGAGGGCAACATAGACCAACCAGTGCGCGATGTTGTACAAACATCACCTAACCCGCAGACTCTATGTGATGTTCAGATTAATGCTTTAAACAGTATACCATAGGCAGGTTGATCTTTTCTCAATCTCTACTTTCAGCAGTTATGTGATGTTTGTAACTCTGTCATCAAAGACTTTAATTCATTGGGCCGTAGTTACAAATTAAAGGGTCCATTTTTCACGCTGTCATCAATCTTCAAGGTGAAGCCATATTTCCCCGACAGCCACGCTTTAAACAGTTTGAGTCTCTAAATCCCTTTTCTTTTCATAATTTGTTTTCAAAATTATTTGTTTCCAGATTCATGTCTTATCCATACCTGTTGTTACAAAGCCGATAGCAGTGCATTGACTTCTCCCGAAGCTGAAACGGTTGATCCACAGACGCCTTTATCAGCCTGAGGAGCAGCTCTGCACTACAAGAGCTCTCTGGTATGTGCACTGGCATTGCCTCTGTAAAACGCGCCACATTCAAATCCCTATTAGTAAAGAGGGGCAGTGGTCGCAGTCCTTTCTATTTGTATTAATTGTTTATTAATATTACCATTGTATAACCATGTTAGATGTTTTTGGGCCAGTAAACAAAGACATGTAGGAGTATGTAAATGAGTGCTACAGCAGCACTACTCTCGGTACTCCAACTTATCTCTGTGAATTGGTCCACTTATCTATTTCTTTCATTAGGGAGATTAAATGACAATTTCACAACAAATGCTCTTTTCGGTACCCTGGGAGCCCTTTTGTTTGTCCAGATGAGACCCGTAGAGTTTGCTTGAGGATCAAAACAACTGTGGGGGATATTCACAAGAACGTGTAATAATCATCGCAAAATTAGCATAACGCAACTTTGCACATCGCGGGAAAATAACACTGTGTTAACGTTGCATTCTCAACCCGGCGGCACCATTCGATAGTCTCACGATAACGCGCCAAATGACCGTGTTAAAATTAACGCGATGCCGAAACAATGCGAAACACGAACGCGAAAAAAGGCGATACAAAAATCAGCGATAACCAGCGACAGGCCTGCAATTCCCACGGGTCATGCGGGAAAAAGCACTATAAAAGCACCGAAAAACACAAACAAAGCAATTCAAACTGCGTAGCACCATGGATGCACCCGGACGGACTGCAGAGGACAACGCGACCCCCACAAGCCCCACAGACGACCAGCAAGGAACCTCGGGTCGGGGAAGGCCAAGGAGAAGAGGAAGAGGAAGACGGGGTTCAGTCCGCAGGAAAACAGGACCATTGTTACGGAGGTGTCAGAACACTACCAACAACTGTTCGCCACCTCCAACGTGTCATTGGCACCAAAGACGCAAACATGGCAGACTATCTTGGACCATGTGAATGCAGTTGCAGAGTTGAGGAGGACAATGGAAGAGGTCAAGAGGCGCTGGAATGATGTGAAGTGCAAAAACAAGAAGAAACTCGATGCCAACATGAAAGCAGCAACCCAGATTGGATGTGGGGGTCCAGCGGCACACCAGGAGCTGGATGACATGGAGAAAATGGTGGCTACAGTCATCAGTCGGGATACGGTGGCAGGAGAAGTGGATCCGGACACTGCTCAACATGACCTGACACAACATCAACAGGGTGAGTACCGACCAGGGACTGGGGAGACGGGGGGAGATGGGCACAATGGCACACATGCACAATTAAGTAGAGCACACTGCACATCCACAATGACCCTGGATCATGTCCCTGATCTCCTTGGCATACTGCAGCACACATAGAAACAGCAAGCAGGCCCCCGTGGACAATGTGCCCGGAGGGGGCCCTCCCCACACATCACCAATCTCACAACAAACCCATGCACATGTGCTGAACCCAGCACAGCTGGGGGTCCGTGAGCCACACTGACAATGCAAGTGACACTGCATGACGATTAGCATGGCTGCAGTCCAATTACCATGACATGGCGCATGCCACGACACTGAGGTGACTGAGTGTGGACCACATCCGGAAAGGAGCAGGTCACACTCTGACACAACCACGTGCACAAACAACCCCGACGTCAACAACACATCTGCGGACAAACCATGCCCAAGAGTCACAACTCAACCAAGAGCCCAATTTACCCAAGCCCGTAACATCTCAGCACTGTAGAAGCACAGAAGTCAAAGGCACACCGCCTGAAAGGGAGAAGGGGCAGCCAAATCAGAGCTGCAGGGGCGACTCACCCACAATGCAGCACACAGACATAAGAATAAGAGCACCTCAACACTGATGACAATGTGGTACAAACTGCAACACTTTCACAACAGAACACAGGACACAACTGGTGCCGCATGTGTGTACAAAATGGCCAATCACACCTGGCATAGCAGGAAACTGTGAGATGACAATGTACGAGTACAACCTCACATCCGTGATGTAGTACAAATGTCCACTGTCCCGCATCAAATAGGCATCTCCTCACAAACAGTCACAATGTACATTGTCATGCAGTCTGTATGTAAACTCCGCCAATGCGTCAACATACATGGAACACACTGTGAAACTGCATGTCCCCTTCACATTGCAGAGGGACAATCAACACCTCCTGCAGAGCAGACCCTACAACACGTCAGTGATGATGGAGACGACCCCCAGGACATCGACTACGACGTACTCCAACGGTTCATGGACAACCTCCGCACCCCACCTCCAGTAGCAGGGCAGCCCAGCACCATCGAGGTGATCCCACCCCCTGCACAGACCACACAGCAGGAAGCACCCACCACCATGTCTGGCTCCCAGCACCTCACCGAAGAACACATGGCGTTCCAACGCCATGTGTTAGACTGCCAGAAGGAGCTGGCTGAACAGGTGCAGGTGGGGTTCGACCTCATGGCAGCCAAACTAGATGCCATACGTGGGTGTCTAAGTCCCATCAGGGACTACTTACAGTCCCTAACGGACACCCACAGTCCGCCCCATGCCCTCCAACAATCCATAGCTGCCGTCGCTGGAGTCATGACTCGGAGACAACAACAACTGTCTAGTCAGAGTGGCTACAGCGATGTCATCCGTGAATTGGGAAACATAAGGAGGGTCATGGAGAACATGGAGCGGATGCAGGCGCAAACAATGGCTACCACGGCTGCACACGAGAAAGCTGTAGATGGGATCTTCCATGCCCTGCAGATCCTCATCATGGGAGTGATGCCTCAAGACATTGCGCAGATGAATGCTGCTGCTACTCCCAAATCCACATCTCCGGCCCCTGATGTGTCAGTGTCACACAGTGCTGCAAACCAAACACCAACACCCACATGTGAGGCACATGAAATGTCAGAGGACAAAGATGAGGATGAATCTGCCTCAGTGGTAAGGAGGAAGCAGTAGCATGCACCTCCGCCATATGGCTTGTTACTGCTTGGGTCTGCCCTCTGCATCATGCCCTGGAATAACACCTTCCACTGTCCCCCGACACACACTGCGACACTAACCTTGGACCTCGACATGGACTGCCATTACTTGTATGCTCAACAATGACACAGCAATCAGCCTGCGGACTGGACTCTTCCCCTTCCGAGTAACTTGTCAATTCCTAAAGGACTCAGGCTGGTCCTCCACGGGGCAACATTGTAAAGTGTTGTCTGCATGGCCCAGTACTGAGACAGCCTCAACACTCCACTGAATGTGAATAATACATTCTGATACACACAGATGTGTCATGTCTATGACTAATCAAGTATGAAAGCATGGATGAATGTAGGGGCAGTGATTCCCCCTTACGTCCATGAAGCTCATGTTGTAGGACATGTGTCACAGGGTGCATTCCTGCATCATGGTGGTACATATTTGACCCCAAAAGTAGCCCTGTTGACAATTGTAGGTCACAAATGACAGCCTATATGTAATGATTTGGGACACATGTGAAACGCTGATGAGTGGGATTCCGTACTATCTTTGACACACAGAAATGGCATTTCGAATACGTGACACCCAAACAGCCTCTCTGTACAGAGGTGACACACCCACCATCTATTTCCAATTAGTGAGATTGTTAGGACTACATGTTGCACTTACACTTGTCAGAGTGATGTGCTTGTACAGAGGAGTAACCTGCACACAGGGAATGAGTATTGTAATGAGTTTATTTGCACATGCTGTGCCTGTGGTCATTTTGTACTGTTCCATGATTGCTAAGGACCGTGACAATGTGACGTGCTCATGTGAAGAAATTGTCAATGATGGTGTTTCTACGGGCTAGTCCTGCTGCTGCTTCAGTGGGATGTGGTCCACCTGCCTCATCTTCCTCACCATCGTCCGGTGCATCTGGCACTTGTAGCCATGGGGCATTGGTGCGCACACATATGTTGTGCAACACACAACATGCAACGATCACCTTGCACACAATGCCTGGGCTGTACAGGAGCCTTCCACCTGTGATGTCCAGGCACCTGAAACGTGACTTCAACACGCCAAATGTGCGTTCCACGATGCCCCTGGTGCGTTTGTTGGCCGCATTGTACTGCCTCTGGGCCTGTGTGTTCGGGGCTCGGAGGGGTGTCATCATCCAAGGGCAGAGTGCATATCCTTGATCACCTGTGACAGTGCATAGAGAAATGAGTCAAAAGTTGGCTCTGCATGATGTGTTGGCAGGCCCACTAGTTCATTGGTGTGTGATATGTGTGACTTAGTGATTCCCGCTTGACAGGTACTGCTTGTAGCAAATGAGCGGCATCAATGTGTATCACGTAGCCTCACTGCTGCCCCTCCCTCCCCGTGCATATTTACTGGTGTGTGCATCGCGGTTGCATCACTTGCACTTCTACGGCACACCATTGTCATGCCTGTCTGCGCATGTCCACAAGCCTGACAACGACACTGTGATGTTGTGCGTCGAAGGTGGGCGGCCACGTGTGTGTAGGCCTATGGTAAGGATAGGGCGGACACAGATGTAGAGTTCATGGCTGGCTGAACTCGCGATGCGGTTGAGGGTAGACCTTTGGCCTATGCTGCGGTAATAGTGAAACACACAACAGTTGGCATGTATGATCCCGGACCCCGAGCGGGCTTGCGCTCCTTCATTTATCCCTTCGGCCAAGCCTGCCCTCCGGGGGCATGCTACATCGCAACATTGTCCATTGCGGGACATGTGGCGCCGACACCAGAGACACACACATTAGTCACTTCCTTGGCAAGGCCAATACTTAGCAATGCCCAGAGCCCAGGGCTGATTATCCACACCCCTACGCTGGACTGTCGTACGTCAGCCCACTAGGCTTACGCTGACAGGGGGTACGATACAGCTACATGTCCCAGGTCTTCCCCACTGCCTGAGGTGACATGGTTGCGTCCGCTGTACACAGCACAATGTCATGTGGTAGGGCCCGGGGCCCTCATGCATACATAATGACCACACGGACACACTTAGATAGTTTGTGGAACCGGCTACGGGCACGTGCGCCCGGCCCCTTTTACTGCCAGGGCCACATGTCCTGTGACGCCTGTGCTGGATGGTAGTGGGGTGAGTGTAAGCCAGCCCTCAGGGAGTGGTTGGTGCTGGCAACAACTCCAACAGTGATCAGACAATCAGAAGTTCAAACAGCAAGGGTCCATGACTTGAGCTGCACAGTGTTAGTGGCCCCGGATGCACTGCGGCCGGCACAGGCACACCGCCACGGGACGGTGACTTGCGGTGCACTGAGGTAGGGCCATGGGAGCTGAGCGGGTCCTCGTCGGTGTCGAAGGTGTATGTCGCGCAGTGTTTCGGGGAACAGTGGAAGGTGTTCTTCCAGGGCATGATGCAGAGGGCAGAACCAAGCAGAAACAGGCAATATGGAGGAGATGAATGCTACAGACTCATTTTTTACACCAAGTCCGTATCAGCTACATGATGATGAAGACAACCCCCAGGCCATAGACTCAGACGCCACCAAAGTTCAACCAGAGAGTGTCCATGAATTACGTGGCAAGGTGTTAGTGGCACCAGAGCTGAAAGGGGATGCAGTCTGCGATGAGGCCTGTACAATGGTATAAACTCTGCCATGAAAAAAGCAAGACTCAGTTCCAAATGTGTGACCTACTTGACCGCAGTGTAGGCCGGAGGCAGCGGGCAGCAGGGGCCCACAGCCACGTGTCGTTGGCTTGCGATGCTCAGAGTTAGTGGCACCAGAGTAGTTGTTGGTAGTGTTCTATCACCTCCGTGACGATGATCCTTTTTTCCTCCGGACTGAACCGCGTCTTCCTCTTATTCCTCGCCTTGCGTACAATGATATGGACTCGGCCATTGCATAATAAAGACTCAGTTCCAAATGTGTGACCTACTTGACCGCAGTGTAGGCCGAAGGCAGTAGTCAGAAGGGGCCCACAGACACGTGTCGCTGGCTTGCGATGCACAGAGTTGGTGGCACCAGATCGAAGGGAATACAGTGATATGAACTCTGCCATAAACATATGAATTCGGCCATAATGAAATCAAGACTCAGTTCCAAATGTGTGACCTACTTGACCGCAGTGTAGGCCGAAGGCAGTAGTCAGAAGGGGCCCACAGACACGTGTCGTTGGCTTGCGATGCACAGAGTTGGTGGCACCAGATCGAAGGGAGTACAGTGATATGAACTCTGCCATAAACATATGAATTCGGCCATAATGAAATCAAGACTCAGTTCCAAATGTGTGACCTACTTGACCGCAGTGTAGGCCGAAGGCAGTAGTCAGAAGGGGCCCACAGACACGTGTTGTTGGCTTGCGATGCACAGAGTTGGTGGCACCAGATCGAAGGGAGTACAGTGATATAAACGCTGCCATAAACATATGAACTCGGCCATAATGAAATCAAGACTCAGTTCCAAATGTGTGACCTACTGGACTGCAGTGTAGGCCGGAGGCAGCGGTGGAGTATGTCAACGAGAAAGGAGTGCTGGGGGCCTCTGTCGCGGAGGCCGTGATGGTCTGAGGAGGCTGCCATGGTCGCGTGCCTCGGGCTTGGAGCTTGCACCGTCACGTGGTGGGCCCTCTTTGACATACGCCGGTGTCGGCAGGTGAGCAGTGAGGCCTGGTTGCGCTGGGGCGGCCAAGACGGGTCTGGGGACCAGCGGCCTGGGGTGCAGCAGGCGCACAGGATCGCAGTCACCGCCGCTCATGGCGTCGGCCTCGTGGCGGGCTGAGAGGCGCCGCCCTGGCAAACACGTTGGCCATTCCAGAAGAGAACCACGCCCTGAGCAACGGGCTTTTTATTCACACCCCTACGCTGGCCTGGCGTACGCCGGGCCAGCCCACTCCGCTCACGCTTACAGGGGGGGACGTAACAAGCTACATTTCCGCTGCCTGGGGTGACATGGTTGCATCCACTGTCCACTACACTCCAAACACCAGCAGTATGTGTCGACATGGCCATGTCTGTGGTCTGCATACTGCAGTCTGGCCAGCACATCAACGCCACACTTGGCATTGTGTACATTGTCATTCATGGGTCACTTGCCTCCTTCGCACATGCCTGATTCCCACCTCTCCCCACATTCTGCTATTGTGTGGCTGAGGTGCCATGCCGTTGATGGTTTGTGTACATGGCTAGCCCAGGTTACCACAGTAAGTTGTGCTGTTGTGTCTGGTAGGTGGGCATGTTGTTTGGCATGTTGTATGTGTGTTTGTGACGTGGGCATTTCCAGAGTCGTGACTTGCATGACTGTGGAGTTGAGGTGTGTGGTGTGTTCATTTGGTACTTACCAACGAGCAATGCATTCCCATAGGTGCCATCCTGGAAGCGCTGGTTGATGATGGACTGTCAGAAGATGAAGGAATCATGCACACTGCCTGGGTAGTTGGCGACGACATTGGTGAAGAGTCCCCGGTGGTCCACTATTGCCTGCACATTGATGGAATGCGTGTGCTTCCTGTTGCGGCAATTGTGTGCTGTGTCGGCAGGGGGCACGAGGAGTACATGTGTGCAGTCGATTGCCCCCAACACGTGCGGGAAGCCAGCTATGGCGTAGAAGCCTTGCTTGGTCTCCAGCTGTTCCTGCGCAGTGTGGGGGAAGTGAAGGTACTGGGGTACCAAGCTGATGATGGCATCCAAGACAGGTGTGAGGAACTTGGATAGGGCTGGCTGTGAGACTCCTCTGACTCTGGCAGTTGTTGGTTGGAATGTACCAGAGGCCAACAGGTGCAGCACAGCCAGCAGCTTTGTTTGCGGAGGGATGTTGGTTGTCCGCTGTGTTGGTACCGTCAGCCTGTGGGCAATGTGGGTCAGGATGCAGAGGATGGTTGTCCTTTTGAGCCTGTAGTGGGCAATGACTTCCTCTGGCTTTAAGTCTGTGAGGCTGGTGCGTTTTCTGTATGTCCGCTGTCTTTGTCTGCGCTGCCTCTGTGGTAGTCCGGGGGGGGAGGATGGGGGTTCCGGGGGGGGGGGTTGCGGGCCTGTGTGTGGTGGCGGTGGGTGTTGTGGCCCTCTTGGGGCACCGAGCTGCATGGTCAGTAGCTCCATGGCATCTTTTTTTTATCAAAGTGAAGTGCACCGCAAGCAGGCGAAAGTAGTAATTGTCCATTCACGGAAGGTTTATGTATATGTTGATTCTTTATTCTTCAATTTTCAATAAAAAGCAACAGCCAAACAGCCGATGCGTTTCGTCCAAAATGTGGACTTCATCAGGGCTGCAAGATGTATAAAAACACGTATATAATACAACATACAAAACCACAAAACTAACAAATATTGAAAAACAAAAATACAACAAGGACCAAACAAAAATAAACTATACACATCATAACATAAGATGAGTCAGGGGAACAAATAATAAGAAAGAAAAATAGAAAAAATAAAAGTGAGGAAAATAGTGACGGACAACAATGGCGACCAAACTTCAAATGTTTAGGGAGTAATAATAAAATATATATACTACAAATATCATGGGATAAATGCCCGGAGAGGAGAGAAGTAAAAGAAATAGAAGAAAAGAAAAAAGAAAAGAAAAAAGTGACAGCCAGACGTATCCGGTTAGCGGGTGATCGAAAGAATCTAAATCACAAAGTGTGAACAGTGAAGAAGAATATAGAATAGAAACAGCCAGCTAGATTTAAGAAAGGCCCCAAATGGACGGGCCAGGTAGCCTCACATACCTTAAGTATCTGTAAGATAACGTCAACATATTTAAAACCGAATTCAGCAGTGTAGAAAAAGAAGAAGAAAACAACTGTACCCTCCTAGATCCAGGGACAGTGTGGAGTCTTAATGGCTCTTGTGCCTATTTAGAATAAATATAAGGGGGCAATTGTAAGGCAGCAAATAGGCGCTAAAGGGTAATAAATATAAAAATTATCAAATTCCCACCCTTTGTAGAGGTACAATAGGGAGGCCCAATATACAAAACAGTCCCACTACGTTCCTAAGATATGATGCGGGCAGTGCTCGTAAGGGCAAGTTTGAAACGCGGTGGTTGCTCACAATTCTAAGCAATAAAATATCCCACCCTATATAGAGATAGAATACGGAGGCCCAATATGCAAAACAGTCCCAGAAGTCCGTATAACGCGGGTGAGGTCACAAAGTGAGGACGTTTCAGGAAGTTTAAATACGCGCTGCATGATGTAAACGCCAATCACGTATGGCCTAGCGGGGGGGTGTGTTAATTTCAGAGCGACAAGTCTATTTAAAGGAGAACAGTAACAATAGCGGTGGTTTTGGATCAGTATGATCCCAATACGTAACTAAATACAATGTTGGCAACGCTTTTATAAAAGGGGGCCGTACCCAAAAACCACTTAGCGCATCCTAGTTTGGAGCCGCGGGTAAGGCAACGAAATAGTTAAAGAACAGCATTAGCATGTTAAGCATGAAAATAAGCACTGGCGCAGTTGGGGCAGAAAAATAAACATCTAACATAAATGGGCAATGGCTCAGTTATAAAGACTGGCGACTGTCCATTACGTGTTCGTAAACAATGCAAAATCATAACAACAGAGGAGCGAGCAAATTAAACAAGTCACTCCCCCCCTTTGAAAAAGGTTACACGCCTAAGGGCGATGGTGCAAAAAGCAGTAGGGAGTGTTAATGATAGAACAAGATAGTAAAGCTATTGTCCCCACTTCGTTGACAAGAGATAACTCGCTTAATAACAGAATAACAAGGTAGCAGCTGTCAAAAACCCCCCGTGAGCGCTTACCGTAGTTTAAAATGGAAGTCCGTATAACGCGGGTGAGGTCACAAAGCGAGGACGTTTCAGAAGGTTTAAATACGCGCTGCGTGATGTCAACGCCAATCACGTATGGCCTAGCGGGGGGTGTGTTAATTTCAGAACGGCAATTCTATTTAAAGGAGAACACCGAATATCATGACGAAGTCAAGTCTGTCGGGTAATTAGGGACTTAATAAAAATGCCAGTATACATGATTAAGTGTGAAAATAGACAGAGATCAAGAAATAGCGCATATGTTGATAGAGAACAGAAAGAACAAAATAAAGTAAAAAGTCGATCTTTAAGAAATATCTCTATATAGAAGTAGAGATATTTAAGCGAGAGGGCATCAAAAATCGAAAAAACAAAAAGATGTTTTTAGAGATGCAAAATCGCAGGGCGAACAATAATCTAGATTGAAAATAGCCAATGTTCAAACCCATATAGAGACTACATATACATTTGTTAATAAGGAAACAGTATGTAAATACAAATATCAAAACATTTTTCAATCCTTTCAATCTTGAATTTTAACAAACAATCCTAAGACACATAAGAAAAGATGGTCCCCTGAGGTGGTAAAAATACTGAGATTCAGGATATTTCACCGGTCTAAGTGCTCCATGGCATCTGTTGTTCTTCAGGTGTGGCTCTGCTCTGGGCTCCCTTTTGTGGTACAGGTTGTCGTCCGACTTAACACCAGGTAAGAGCAGGTGTTGAATCCCTGCTGCTAACGCGCCTTATCGCCTGTTTTGGGTACTTATCGCCGATCTGGCTGGTCGTTGAGAATGTTGCAAAGTGGTGTTTTCGCGGCTTTTTGCACAGGAACGCCTACTCTGCATCTCATTAGTGTTAGTTGCCGGTGTCATCCGTGGCGATGTTTTTTGCGGCTGCTATCGCAGGATAACTGGCGGTATCGGCTGTTAGCACGAGCTTGTGAATGGGGCGATAACTCTATCGCCACTTTGGCTGCAATAAAGTGCCGATAACTCAGCGATAAGTCCTTGAGAATATGCCCCCATGTTTCTTGAACTGAATTAGGGTACAATAAGCTCCCACCACATGAACTATATTTGGATAGGGTTTTTAATGCCACTTTTGTTTGCCCCATTAACCCAGCTGCTACTACTCACAACATCACAGTGTGCATCACTGTCAGGGGACCACAGGGTAGACAGGGACAACTGGGCTCCAACTGTGGTGTTTGCGGTTGTTAGCAACGTGTGTTCTGGGGTCTGCTCTACTATGGCACTGCAAACCAGACCAAGGACAACCCTTCAGCACTCGACATTCAGGGTAGCCAGGGCGAGCAGTCAAATACGTCTCAGGCAGGTAGTGTGGGGAGCAGGAGCTCTGGACTTAACAGTCAACCAACAGACAGAATAACTTATTGTCCAGGCAAGGTTTATTTTATGGTAAAAAGAAAGCACTTTAGTCACATAACATAGCACCACACAGCAAAGTAGGGGGCGCGTGCTGCAATCCTATTTGCAATCTTCAGTGAGAAGCTTCATCCTTTCAGTACCTTTCCCCCCTAATGGGTGTCCTAGTGACTACCATTTATTTACACATTGGACAAGACAATGAATGGGCACCAGTGTAATTTAGTCATAATACCCCAAAGCTAAGATGCACAGAGCAGCTCAGCTCACTTTCACCCAGGCCACCCAGTAAAAACATTCGTCCCGATTCACAAAGGTAAACTGAGACGAAAGTCTAGCTTTACGACTTTCGGTATTCACAAAGGGCATTTACGAGTAGTAAAGTTAGACTTTTGTCTCAGTTAAACTTAAGTTTTGGTCTTAAGTTTAACTGAGACAAAAGTCTAACATTACTACTCGTAAATGACCTTTTTGAATACTGAAAGTCGTAAAGCTAGACTTCCGTCTCAGTTTACCTTGAATCGGGCCCCTTAAGTTCATGTGGAAGAACTCTTTTTGCTTCCTCAGTCTCTCACTTCACTCACAGTTTGGGCCTAGGATTACCAGCATTCTGTAGGATCAGCTCTGATGCTCGATCATGGCTCCTACCTTGGCAGCAACAAGTACTCTCTGACTATGACTTCGGCAGCAGCAGTCGATTCGTATAATAGCTTTATTAGACAGATTAAAAACAGCCATAAAAGTACAAACATAATATCATCAATTAAAAATACAGACATGAAAATACACAAATATCTTAAAACATTGGTGAAAACAACCTCAACTCAAACCATCCTTTACCTGAGTTATATTGCCTTAATAATAAGTGCCTACAAATATAAAAAATACAAAGATAAATAAAGCTTTACTTAAAACAATCACATCTCAAACCACCCTTTCCCTGAGTTGTATCGCTTTCGTGATAAAAAGTGCAACTTTTAGACACACGGATGGTTTGTGAAGTGCATACAGGTAGCTAAGCGCAGACTTATAGTCTCCAATATTCTATGCCAGGAAAATTGGATAAAGGTGGTAACTCCTCAAATGTGTGTAGAAACCACAGAAAAGCATAAAGTGCCAGTGCTTTGCTTAGTGCGCCCATCACAAGGGCAAGACATATCCGGGGGCATACCTTAATTACTGGGAATACAACTAAATGATGTGCTATGCCAGCAAGAAATCTAGTCAATACCACCGATGCTGGATATCAGTGACACAAGATAAGTAATATTGACCACCGACGAGTAGGGCAGATGACATCCAATAAACAACACTCAAATTCCTTAGCTCAGCAAACATTCTATGATCCTGCCTATAAGTAAGTATCAAGGGTCAAACATTGAAGGGGATCTTCAAGAACAGAAACATTAATTAACCTACTAAAGGACTGTGAGAAGTTGGCCTGGTATATGATGTCCACTAATTCAAGTGGGCACCTTGCACCAGTCCAAACAACCCTTATGGTGATTTAAGAGGTCAAAGATAACCTTAGAAAGCTATCCAAGTGGTAGCTGTGGAGAGCAGCCTTCAGGCTTAGTCTTGAAGGAATGTTAAGCAGCTTGTTTTACCAGAATGCAACCTTACTGTATTGGTTAAATGAAAGGAGAACCACACAGTAGTTATAAAAATATGTATTTATTAATATAACACACCAATACCTAACAGTATCTGCTACACGCAGATAAACACAAAGCACATCAATACTGTAGCACAGAAACAATCGTAAGTAGCACTAATACACAGTGGGCTTCAGGGGGAGACCAAACCATATACTAAAATAGTGGTATAAGAACCACGACTCGAGTCAAGACAGTGTCTAGAGGTTGTAGAACCACCCAAGGAGAGTAAGTAGGGATCCCACGGAGGACGGGTGCAGTGTGAGAACACAACTGCGTGCTGCGTACAATTCAACGGGAGAGTAACAGTTGCAGTTTTACAGTTTAAGGACCCTTCCCAGTGGATTACGAAGAAACCCTTTGGAACCTAGAAGGTTGGAGAGCAACCCCACCCGTGGATACCGGAGTACCAGAGTTACCTATACCAGGGAAGCCGGGTGCATAGGGTCGAAGTGACGTCGGAAACCGCCATCGATCTCAATGGGAGTCTTCAAAGAAATGCCACTGCTGGAAAGAAGAAAAGTGTCCGGTTGAACCCACAGGTGGATTCTTGATGGAAGGAACCTGAAAGCAGAGGGGACAGAGTCTGGGTCACTCAGGAGTTACCAGGGGCTCGGTAGACGAATGCCCACCGATGTCGGTTGCTTCAGGTGTGATGATGGAGACCTTGACTCTACAGCTGCAGGGACCAGGAGACGTCAAGAATGACCAGGAGCCAGATAAGAACTATCCCACGAAGGATGTTGAGTGCTGAGGGAGTGTCCGGCGGGAGCACCAATAAGCCTTGGCAGCGGCAACCCATGAAGAAGGTCAAAGAAGGTTGCAGTCAGGCCCAGCAAGAACCAGGGGACTCACCACAGCAAGGGGAGTCAGGGAAGGCCTGGAGCAACCAGGGAAGCCCAAGAAAAGCAGTGTTGTCCCTCAAATGGACCCACAGGCCGAAGGCACAGGAGTCGCGAGGTGACCTCTAGCAGTTTCACAAAGTAACAGCTTGCAGGGCACAGAGTGCAAGGAGGCCAAAGTCCTTTATATGAAATGTGCGTAGAGGTTGGGGCTATTGATATCCCAATGCACTTAGTTGGGGAATGCCAACAAGCATATGCACTTGCAAAAGTACGCTGTGCACAGGGGCTCAGGTATGTGGTCCCCACGAGGGATACTGGCCTCAAACTTGGTGAGAGGGCAGCTCAAACTCAAGAAACGTAGGAACCCATGTCCTGTGTTGCTGGAGCCTTCAGAGTCTGTAGGAGCTCAGGATCAGCAGACCAGTCAGTTGCGTTACGGTGCCTGCGAATGCAGGGGAGTGACTCCTTCACTCCAAGGGAGATATCTTTGGTTGTTCTTGATGCTCCACAGGTCCTGCACAGAGCCTGTATAGTGCACGGGCACAAACAATGCTTTGGACGGAGAGGGAGACGAAGACGGGCCCAGTCAAAGTCCAGCAAAGTCCAGAGTGTCCAGACGGTCGAAGGTCAGTGGTTTCTTGATCAGAATCTTGTCCACGTCGAATCTAGGGTCCTACAGCCAGGTAAGCCCTTTTGTACCCACAGGAAAGGGTTGGACAGATTCAGGGGACCCTCCCAGGGCAGGGTCAGGGCAGTGGGGAGGTTACTCCCATGTCCTTTGTCCAGTTTCGCGCCAGAGCAGGAGCCAACGGCTCCCAGGACTGGTTTGAACTGGACTATGCACAGGGACATCAAATGTGCCCCTCGTGTAGACTTTGAGGCACTTTGGAAGTGCACCCACCCAGCTCCAATACACCAAATCCTGTCTGGGAGATGGTCACACCTCCCTGTGACAGGATGCCTATTGTGCTGCCTTCCCCTGCTCAAGCTTGGCTCAGCAGAAGGAGGGCAGAAATGTGCATCTGGTCGGCAGCAACCATTTTGTGCTGTCCGGGTCGAGAAGGCTGGTACCGGGAAGACCAGGGACCCCACAAAGCTCACTTCAGAAGGGTGGAATCATACCTCCCACACCGATTACCGGTGTGGAGGTATGATTCCAAGGTGTTTGATACCAAACACGACATGGTTTGTTGCAGCCGTTTTAGAGATGGCATTTTACGCGAGCATATAATGCTCCTCTACCTATATGTCTGGCTGTGTCACAGACAACCCGGGAGAATGGTCTCCAAAGGCTGCAGGGGTGCTCTGCTCATGCAGGGGCACCCTCTCATGTAAAATCTAGCACCCTGCCTTCAGGATTGTCAAGGCCTGCTAGAGGGGTGACTGATTTTAAGTGCAGTTACCTATAGATATAGTAAACTTATATCTAATGTAAGTGGTGCATGCACCATCTTACACAGGCTGCAATGGCAAGCCTGTAGTTTAATTTTGCATGGCCTCTCATGGGTGGCATAATACATGCTTCAGCCCATGGGAGGCCTCTGGTGTACCTATGCTCTGGGTACCTGTGTACCATATACTAGGGACTGACAAGGGTACCCCAGGATCCAATCTGGAGTGTACCTAAGTACATGGCATAACATTTTAGGGAGAAAGTAGATAGACTGGGGTCCTGATTAGCAGGATCCCCGTCAGACTAGTCAAAAACAGTGTAACATCAAGCAAGAAGAGGGGGTACCATAAGAAGCAGATCCTACTTTCCTACACAGCTCCCACCTCCCCCAAACGTAAGGAGATGAGAGTAACCATGCCCAGTTGAGTCTTCATGTTCTAAGTGGAAATATCTGGAGAGTCCATCTGCATTGGCATGGTTACTCCCAGGTCTATGTTCCACTGTATAGTCCGTCCCTTGTAGGGAAATGGACCACCTCAAAAGTTTGGGGTTTTCACCCTTCATCTATTTTAGCCATAAGAGGGACTTATGGTCTGTCTGAACACTGAAGTGAGTGCCAAACAAGTATGGACTCAGCTTCTTCAGAGCCCAAACCACAGCAAAGGCTTCCCTCGCAATGGCTGACCAACGTTTCTCTCTGGGGGTCAACCTTCTGCTAATAAAAGCTACTGGTTGATCCTGACCCTCTGCATTAAGTTGTGACAACACAGCCCTTACCCCCAACTCAGATGCATCTGTTTGGACAATGAATTGTTCAGAAAAGTCAGGACTTTGCAGAATGGGAGCAGTGCACAACGCCTGCTTGAGATCATCAAATACCTTCTGACAGCTAACTGTCCACTGAACTTTCTTGGGCATTCTTTTTGAAGTAAGATCATTTAAGGGAGTCACTATAGACCCAAATCCTTTCACAAATCTTCTGTAGTACCCAGTCAGGCCCAAGAAAGCTCTGACCTGAGTCTGAGTAGTGGGATCAACCCAGTCCATGATGGTCTGGATCTTGCAATGGTTGAACCTGGCCTCCACCCACAAGGTGGCCCACGTACAAAACCTTACTCTGCCCTATCTGGCACTTGGTGGCCTTGATAGTGAGACCTGCTTTCTGCAGAGCCTCCAAAACATTCTTCAGGTGGACCAGGTGATCCTCCCAGGTGGAGCTGAAGACAGCTATATCATCAAGATATGCTGCACTATAGGCTTCCAGGCCTGTAAGGACTTTATTCACCAGCCTTTGGAATGTGGCTGGTGCATTTTTCAAACCAAAGGGCATTTCAATAAATTGATAATGCCCACTAGGGAGTTGAAAATGCTGTCTTGGGTTTGGTATCCTCAGCTAGTCTGATTTGCCAATATCCAGCAGTGAGGTCAAATGTGCTCAAGAACTTGGCTGAGGCCAAAGTGTCAATGAGTTCATCTGCCCTTGGAATAGGGTGAGCATCAGTCCTAGTGACTGCATTGAGCCCCCTGTAGTCCACACAAAACCTCATTCTCTTTTACCACCCTGGGTATGAGGTTCGGGTACCAGGACCACTGGACTAGCCCAAGGGCTATCTGAGGGTTCAATCACTCCCAATTCCAGCATCATATGGACCTCAGTCCTGATGCAATCTCTGACATGGTCAGGCTGCCTGTAAATCTTACTTTTAACAGGTAGACTCTCAACTGTGTCCACTTCATGGGTACACCAGGTGGTCTGACTAGGAGTCAAAGAAAACATATGTCTGTATTGATTGAGGACATTCCTGCAATCAATCTGCTGTTGCTCAGAGAGGCTGCCTGCCAAGGCTACTCCATCAACTGAGCCATCATCAGGGTTCTGTGAGAGAAGGTCAGGGAGTGGGTCACTCTCTTCCTCCTGTCCCTTATCAGTAGCCATGAGCAAGCCCATGTCTGCCCTGTCCACATAGGGGTTGAGCCTGTTTACATGGAGCACCCTATGGGGGCTCCTGGGAGTTCCAAGGTCCACCAAGTAGGTGACCTCTCTCTTCTGCTCAAGAATAGTATGGGGCCCACTCCACTTGTCTTGGAGGGCTGCTGGGGCCACAGGCTCCAATACCCATACATTCTGTCCTGGCTGATAAACAGTCAGTACAGCCTTTTAGTCATGCCAAGCTTTTTGCAATTCTTGACTTGCCTCAAGGGTTTTGCTGGCCTTCTTCATGTACTCAGCCATCCTGGAGCAGAGACCAAGTACATAGTCCACAATGTCTTGCTTAGGTGGTTTGAGAGGTAACTCCCATCCCTCTTTCACTAAACACAGGGGACCCCTAACTGGATGCCCAAACAGAAGTTTAAAAGGGCTGTAGCCAACCCCCTTCTGTGGGACCTCTGTGTAGGCAAAGAGAAGGCAGGGCAACAGGACATCCCATTTTCGCTTGAGATTTTCTGGGAGGCCCATGATCATGCCCTTGAGGGTTTTGTTGAATCTTTCAACTAACCCATTGCATTGTAGGTGAAAGGGGGTGGTGAATGTGTAGTTCACGCCACACTCCTTCCACATAGCAGTAATGTAACTTGACATGAAGTTTGTACCTCTGTCAGTTAAGACCTCCTTAGGGAAACCCACTCTGGAAAAAATTCCTAGGAGGGCCCTGGCCACCACAGGAGCTGTGGTGGTTCTAAGGGGTATTGCTTCTGGATACCTAGTGGCATGGTCCACCACCACTAGTATGTAACTGTGCCCGGATGCAGTAGGAGGGTTCATGGGACCAATGATATCAATCCCAACCCTCTCAAAGGGAACCCCCACCACAGGTAGTGGTATGAGAAGGGCCTTTGTGGTACCACCTGACTTACCACTGGCTTGACAGGTGGTACAGGAGCGACAAAACTCCTTTGTGTCCTCTGACATGTGAGGCCAGTGAAAGTGAGGGACAAGCCTGTCCCAAGTCTTGCTTTGGCCTAGGTGTCCTGCCAAGGGAATGTCATGTGCCAAGGTGAGTAGGAAGCCCCTAAACTTCAGATGTATGACCAACCTCCTGGTGGCACCAGGCTTGGGGTCTCTACCCTCTGAGTAAAGGAGTCCCTCATCCCAATAGGTCCTGTGGGATTCACTGACACTCCCAGCAGCCTCAGCAGCAGCTTGCCGTCTGAGGGGTTCAAGAGAGGGGCAGGTTTGTTGCTCCTGACTCAGATCTGCCCTGGAAGGGCCTCCTGTCCCCAAGAACTCAACCTGATCAGGTTCTAGTTCATCTGATACAGTTCCTTCACAGGGACTGAGATCATCTCCCTCAATAGACTGATACTCTCTCTGAGCCTGGGGGGAAGACACAGCCTTACCCCTCCTGCCCCTTCTCTTGGAAGGCACCTGGTCCATTTTTTCAGAATCCAGGGCCTGTTCAGTAGAAGTCAGTTTGGCCTGTGACCTGGTCACAGCAAACACATCTGCAGAGATGTCCAGCATTGCTGCATGAGTCCAAAGTTCCACTTCAGCCCAGGCTGAAGTCTCCAAATCATTGCCCAACAAGCATTCCACTGGAAGGTCCAGGCTAACCACAACTTTCTTAGGGCCAGTTACCCCTCCCCAGCTGAAATTAACAACTGCCAAGGAATGATCAGTCCTGACATTGTTAGCATTGGTCACTTGGTACATCTCACCAACTATGATCTGGTCAGTGCCCACAAGATCTTTTGTCACCATAGTGACACTTGCACATGTGTCCCTGTATGCCATGGCCTCCTTACCATTAATCAAAGGCTGCTGCCTGTATTTGCCCAGGTAACTGGGGCTGACAAATAAGGTGGCAATATCAATGCCACCATCACAGTCAAGCACAGCCTGAGCTGGAGTTCTGACTAAGCCAGAACCCATCTAAGAGCCCAAGGTTAACACTACTAATCCCTTGTTCCCTGTACCACCACTTGAAACTGTACTAGGGGGAGCAGTTGCCTTAGGGGCAGTGGTGGTTGGAGTTGAATCCTTGGCCTTTGGACAATTGCCATCTTTTGTCCAATGGGTCTTTTCTTTACATAAGTAACACCAAGGTTTCTTTTTGCCTTTTCCCTTGTTGGATTGTGACTCACCCCCAGATGCAGGTTTTTGGGGCCCTGGTGAAGACTTGTCATCTTTACCCTTGTCCTCACCCTTATCTGAAGTTTTAGCATCTTGCTTCTTTTTGTCACCACCATGGTTCTGGTTTCTCTGCTTCACCCTGGTTCTGCCCACCTATCTGTCTTCTTGCCCAATTCTTGTGGAGAAGTCAGATCATAGTCAACCAGGTATTGATGCAACAACTGATTTTGGCAATTATTAAGGATCTGCTCCCTCATAATCAAATTGTACAATCCCTTGAAATCATTCACTTTGCTGCCAAGCAACCAGCCTTCCAGAGCCATAATGGCACTATCCACAAAGTCTACCCAGTCCTGATTCTGTGTCTTCTGGGTGTCTCTGAACTTAATCCTGTACTGTTCAGTGGTTAAGCTAAACCCATCAATGAGAGCACTCTTCCGGACTGAATAATTGTCAGCATCCTCTTCTCTAACAGTGAGGAGCTTATCTCTACCTTTGTCAGCAAAAGAGAGCCACAAGATAACTGCCCACTGCTCTTGAGGAACCCTCTGAACTTTACAGGCCCTCTCCAAAGCAGTTATCCATTTATGGATGTCATCCCCAACATGGTAGGGAGGGACAATCTTGCTCAGGTTCCTATTATCAAAGGAATGTTCCTTAATTCTAGGGACACTGTTGCTGCCACCATGGGACTCTAGTCCCAACTTTTTTCTAGCTCTCTGGACTTCTAGGAACTCTTTGTCCAGGGCCAATTGCTGTTGCCTGAGCTTAGCTTTCTCAAGTTCCAGAAATTGGTACTCCCTGTATTGGTACTCCCTGTCATAACAGTGGTCCCTCTTGCTAGATACAGAGGTCCCTACAGACTGTCCTGAGTGATTAGACTCTGCAGTGGGAGATCTAGATCTCCTTGGTAAACTCTGCACTCTTCCAGGAGGGGTGAAGTGGGGGCCTTCTTGGCCTTCTCCATAATCTCCCTGAAGATCTGAGTTGTCCAGGTGGGGACCATCTTGTTCCTCCTGGCCAGGGTTTGAGTCTAGGTCATAAAAGGTGTCACCTCCTGACCTGCCCTCATTCCCTGTCCCACCCACTCTCTCCTGTTCATCTGACCCTAGGGTCTTCCTAAGGTCATCAAGAAGTAATGTCTCTATGAGACGTTGAGTGTTGGCACTTCTCCCTGTCTTCAGCTTTCTAGAGGCACACAGGGCTTTCAATGCTTGGAATGAAAGCTCACTGTATCTAGAGGACAGAGAGCCACTGGCATCTCCTTTAGAAGACATACTAAGTGTGGTGAGGTGTTGCACCTACCTAACCTAGTGGGAACTAAACTCTCTGAGGTTGGAGAAAGGGTGTGCTAGACCCTTGACTTACCCAACTCTAAGTTCAGAAGAACTTACTTATTCTAAACTAGTATTATATGTGCCTAGTACTTAGTAGTTTTCAGTTAATCAATACAAATATTTATCTGGTAAAACAATGCAGGCTTGAATCCCAACCGCTGCACACCAATGTGAGAAGTTGGCCTGGTATATGATGTCCACTAATTAAAGTGGGCACCTTGCGCCAGTCCAAACGACCCTTTTGATGATTTAAGAGGTCAAAGATAACCTTAGAAAGCTATCCAAGTGGTAGCTGTGGAGAGCAGCCTAGTCTTGAAGGAATGTTAAGCAGCTTGTTTTACCAGAATGCAACCTTATTGTATTGGTTAAATGAAAGGATGTTTTTATGAACATTATGCATATCTTGCTGGCATAAGCGCTAAAATTTTATTGTGCTCACAGTTAATAGAACCAAGGTGTCTCATGCATTAATCAGCTAGGAACACCACACTCTTTTTGCCGGCATAGGCGCGATCATTTTCCCGCGCTCAGAGTTATAGACCTAGTGGGTCTCACGCATTAATTAAGTTAGCCCAGTATAATCACTACTGATGGCCGAATGTTTTTGCGCATACCTGTGACCACGCATGGTATCCGCAGGTGCATAAAATATGCATGCTAAACTTATCACCATGCATGACATTTTATACAAAGGTGTATCTATGTTCATCGCATGCAAACACCCTCAACAGGGTATTTTCACAGCTATTTTCGACTCATCATACGCATCAGAGCACAGCAAAGCGCGCAGCATGCAAGTAAGGAAAATCATGTGTTCAATGCATATGTTTTGTATGTCCTTTATGTTGTGTGTTTTCTCTTACAAATCTCAACCATTAAGTGGGTCCGTAAGTATGTTTCACCCATTACATACACAGCACACCTTAGCGTGTGGGCTGATATTTCACTCACGTGGCTACCTCCACTTTTGTAGCCACCTCACCATTTTTTACACCATGGTCCTGAAGAAAGCCTTACGATTATCGTAAAAGGCTCAAACATGTTGACCTACATCTAAGGGATATTGAAGTAACATTTTTATCTTCACTATATCCCGGCTTTATTTTTAACCATGTCCTAAGACCCTTTAAATAAAGTTTTTTCGTTTGGGTATTTCTTAGAGACATTTTTAATCTCAGCACTATCTGAGCACCCAACTCTTTGAGCACTCACCTCACTGAATCACAAACCTGCTCTGCTGTAGTCAGGCGTTGTAGCACAGCTGGGTAGCATTTGGCAGCCCAGCTGGGACCCCAATGATGAAGCATGCCACCAACTAGGTTGGTGGGTGAGGGGTCTTTTTACAAATCCATTGGATGTCTGTACTCTGCTACATGATATTGAGTCAACGTAAATGGTAACACTTATCTGTGGGTTCGTCCACGTTGTTTCTATTATTAAATGAAAGGAGAACTACACAGTAGTTATAAAAATATGTATTTATTATTATAACACACCTTAAATATCTCACAGTATCTGCTACATGCAGATAAACACAAAGCACACAATACTGTAGCACAGAAACAATCGTAAGTAGCACTAATACACAGTGGGCTCCAGGGGGAGACCAAACCATATACTAAAATAGTGGTATAAGAACCACGACTCGAGTCAAGACAGTGTCTAGAGGATGTAGAATCGCTGGGACCCCAAGGAACCACCCAAGGTGAGTAAGTAGGGACCCCACGGAGGACGGGTGCAGTGTGAGAACACAACTGCGTGCTACGTACAATTCAATGGGAGAGTCGCAGTTGCAGTTTTACAGTTTAAGGACCCTTCCCAGTGGATTACAAAGAAACCCTTTGGAACCTAGAAGGCTGGAGAGCAACCCCACCCGTGGATACCAGAGTACCAGAGTTACCTATCCCAGGGAAGCCGGGTGCATAGGGTCGAAGTGACATCGGAAACCGCCATCGATCTCAATGGGAGTCTTCAAAGAAATGCCACTGCTGGAAAGAAGAAAAGTGTCCGGTGGAACCCACAGGTGGATTCTTGATGGAAGGAACCTGAAAGCAGAGGGGACAGAGTCTGGGTCACTCAGGCGTGACCAGGGGCTCGATAGACGAATGCCCACCGATGTCGGGTGCTTCAGGTATGATGATGGAGACCTTGACTCTACAGCTGCAGAGACCAGGAGATGTTGAGGATGACCAGGAGCCGGATAAGAGCTGTCCCACAAAGGATGTCGAGTGCTGAGGGGTCAGCGTCCGGCGGGAGCACCAACAAACCTTGGCAGGGACAACCCATGAAGAAGGTTAAAGAAGGTTACAGTCTGGCCCAGCAAGGCCCAGGGGACTCACCACAGCAAGGGGAGTCAGGGCAGGCCTGGAGCAACCAGGGGAGCCCAAGAAAAGCAGTGTTGTCCCTCAAATGGACCCACAGGCCGAAGGCACAGGAGTCGCGAGGGGACCTCTAGCAGTTTCACAAAGTAACAGCTTGCAGAGCACAGAGTGCAAGGAGGCCAAAGTCCTTTGTACAAAATGTGCGCAGAGATTGGGGCTATTGATAGCCCAATGCACTTAGTTAAGTAATGCTAACAAGCATATGCACTTGCAAAAGTACACGGTGCACAGTGGTTCAGGTTATGCGGTAACCCCAAGGGATACTGACCTCAAACTTAGTGAGATGGAAGCTCAACCTCAAGGAACATAGGAACCCACCTCTTGTGTTGCTGGAGCCTTCGGAGTCTGTAGGAGCTCAGGATTAGCAGACCGGTCAGTTGTGTTACAGTGCCTGCAAATGCAGGGGAGTGACTCCTTCACCCCAAGGGAGATAACTTCAGTTGTTCTTGATGCTCCACAGGTCCTGCACGGAACCTGTATGGTGCACAGGCACAGACGATGCCTTGGACGTAGAGGGAGACGAAGACGGGCCCAGTCGAATTCCAGTGAAGTCCAGAGTGTCCAGGCGGTCGATGGTCAGTGGTTTCTTGATCAGAATCTTGTCCACGTCGAATCTAGGGTCCTACAGCCAGGTAAGCCCTTTTGTACCCACTGGAGAGGGTTGGACAGATTCAGGGGGCCCTCCCAGGGGAGGATCAGGACAGTGGGGAGGTTACTCCCATGTCCTTTGTCCAGTTGTGCGCCAGAGTAGGAGCCAACGGCTCCCAGGACTTGTTTGAACTGGACTATGCACAGGGACACCAAATGTGCCCCTCGTGCAGACTTTCAGGCACTTTGGAAGTACACCCAACCAGCCCCAATACACTAAATCCTGTCTGGGAGGTGGCCACACCTCCCTGTGACAGGATGCCTATTGTGCTGCCTTCCCCTGCTCGAGCTTGGCTCAGCAGCAGGAGGGCAGAAATGTGTCTCTGGTCGGCAGCAACCATTTTGTGCTGTTCAGGGCGAGAAGGTTGGTACCGGGAAGACCAGGGACCCCACGAAGCTCACTTCAGAAGGGTGGAATCATACCTCCCATACCGGTTACCGCTGTGGAGGTATGATTCCAAGGTGTTTGATACCAAACACGACATGTTTTGTAGCAGCCATTTTCGGGGAAAGCATTTTATGCGAGCATATAATGCACCTCTACCTATATGTCTGGCTGCGTCACCGACAACCCGGGAGAATGGTCTCCGAAGGCTACAGGGGTGCTCTGCTCATGCAGGGGCACCCTCTCACGTAAAACCCATCCCCCTGCCTTCAGGATTGTCAAGGCCTGCTAGAGGGGTGACTGATAGGTTTTAAGTGCAGTGACCTAAAGATATAGTAAACCTTTATCTAAAGTAAGTGGTGCATGCACCATCTTGCACAGGCTGCAATGGCAGGCCTGTAGTTCCATTTTGCATGGCCTCTCATGGGTGGCATAATACATGCTTCAGCCCATGGGAGGCCTCTGGGGTACCTATGCCCTGGGTACATGTGTACCACATACTAGGGACTGACAAGGGCACCCCAGTATCCAATCTGGAGTGTACCTAAGTACATGGCATAACATTTTAGGGAGAAAACAGATAGACTGGGGCCCTGATTAGCAGGATCCCAGTCAGACTAGTCAAAAACAGTGTAACATCAAGCAAAAAGTGGGGGTAACCATAAGAAGCAGATCCTACTTTCCTACAAGGACACACCAATGTAAGAGAGCCAAGGAATATTTAAAACATGGTTCAGAGTATGACAGTCTGAAGTGACTAGTTTGGTGAAACCAGTTTCTGCTTTGGACCAGATAGTGACAAAATAATAAGGGTTTTACCATGAGCAGATCTTCCAAAAATTGCAGACCAGCCTCCCTCTGTATGTTTCCCTTTTAATGTGCTAGTATATATAATCAAAAGTTTGAGAGAGAGAAGCGTGAGTAAAGACCCATTCGCCTTTTCAGCCAATCAATAGTATAACAAAAAAGAACGAGTCTGCTACCTATTGTACTAATGTTCCAAATACCAATTTCTCATAATTTTCAAGACTACAGTGCCTTGGAACCCACAGGGTGTTTTAAAAGATCTCTTACTCACCTACCTAGTAGGTGACATGCTTCATCATTGGGTTCCCACTCTGGTCACCGAATGCTGCCAGGGTCTGCTAGAATGCCTGATTACAGCAGAGCTGGTCTGTTTTGGGTGATCTGTAACTGTATGTGTGTTAGTGAAGGGTGAGATTTCCTATCACAATTCGTGAATTTTTAATAGTGGAAGTCTTGGTCAATGTAAGAAGCAATGGTGGATCAATGTGGGATATTTAGTCGATCCCACTTATCCTAAGTGTGGTCGACATGTTTCAGCCATCATTTTTTCATGTATCTCAGGGTCAGTGTGCCTTTCATCAGGACCAAAATTTAAAAAACGCATGCACACTATAGCATGCAAAAAGGTGTGTGTGGCTTGTACTTACAAACCCATGCAGTTGTGGAGAATATCACCTCTTGCGTTTCATCCTGTAAAAAGTATATGTTATGTTTTCGACAAACAAGACGTACAAAAAGACATTACACAGACATATTGTTTTGTCATTCTGAATAAGGACATCGAAATTCATCACTTCGTCAGATTATGTGTGTCTGACAGAATCCTAGAAACAGTCGCCAGCTTTTGTTCCACTGCCCTCGCGGCTGTCAATTTTTCATGCAGTGCTGTAAGTGAAATCTAGTATATGCATTAGAAAAGGGCTTCTTGTTAAGCGGGTGTAGGAAACTGGCTCTATATATACTACACCAAAATGAGGTATAGTGTGTATAGAGTCCAGGTGACCCCAGAGGTAGGCAGAGGTTAAGGTTAGTTAGAACCTTACTCTCTATTTGTGGTAGAGTGGTCGAGCAGTAAGGCAGTATCAGAGGACAGTGTTAAGCATTTGATGTACACCCTCAGTCAGCAAATGAATTCACACACTCAAAGACTGAACTCTAGACCAATTGTTTTTGTATACAAAATATACTGTTATTTTATTTTAGAACCAAGCAAGCCTGGCACAGGTAAGCATTAAGTACTTTACAGTAATAAGTTGCTGAATGTCGAACAGTTTGAAAATGCAATAGGAATTGTACTTTGTTTGATTTACAGGGGATGCAGTAGATTGCAATACTTAGCAAATACAGTACATTGGAATGAATAGGCTTTTTCAGTAAATTACAAGTAAGTTACTTTTTACGTTACTTTTCTTACTCAGTGCTGGATACCTGGATTCAGCACTGGGAACTTTCCTGCAAACAGGTAAGTAAATACGTTTTGGTTATTCGTGCGATTTTTAAAGAATATTTTTAGATTTCAAAACTCCACACCTAGAAACTTTTTGGAAGAAAAATTGTCAATGTTATCCTATGGAGGAAAAGTAGGTTATCGGTTCAAAGGTAAGTTAGACTGTGGGAGTTAAGGTTCTGGGGTTAGACTCAGGGGTCCCCCAGGGTCAGTGATGCACTCTTGTTACACCCTCAGCGGCACTAGGGCGGCCGGGTGCAGAGTGTTGAGGCCCAGTGTTATCCAATGGAGGATAGGGGGTCTCCGGTTGGTGGCTGCTGGCAAGCAGGCCACTGGGTTTTGGGATCAAAGCTCCTGAACTTTAGCTCAGGGCAAATGGGGAAACAGATTAGCACCAAAGGTGCACCCTCAGCGGCACTAGGGCGGCCGGGTGCAGAGTGCTGTTTCGACGTCGGAAGCCCTGTTGTTTCCAATGGAGAACCTCTGGTTAGCAAAAGCACTGCAGGCAGGGAGACGAAGGACTTCTGGGTGCGACCACCACTTCGAGAAGTAAGTTGGGAAGTTAGGGGTTGGTTAGGCACCGTCGGTGTGGGCACACAAGGCCGTGGGGCGTCGGGCGCAGGGGTGCCTTTTGGGGTCAGATCTTCTTACCAGCTCCAGGTAGCGGTTAGGGGGGCCTTCTGGATTTCGACAGCAGGCGTTGGCTGGAGGCTTGAGGCAGGTCAGGGGTCGCCGGTTCTCGGTTCAGGATCGCCGGGGTGACCTCCTCGTGGTGTTTTCCCACTCAAGCTCGGGCCGTGGATGGCGGGTGCGGAGTGGGGCGGATTCGCGGTCTCCGGTTGCTGCCAGAGGTTGCAGTTGAACAAATCCGGTGTTCACGGGAGAAGCAGTCTTTGGAAGTGAAGGCAGGCAGGTCCTCTTGGGTTTTTGAGGTTGCTGGCTGCAGGACAGACCGGGATTTTGCAGGAGCAGGTTCGAGGGGGAGACAGGCCGGTAGGGCTGGGGCCAAGTCAGTGGGCGTCTTCCTCTTGTTAGCTGCTGCACGGCTGTTCGGTCCTTCTTCTTCTTTTCTTCTTGTTTCTTGGCTGGATCTGAGGAAGCAAGGATCAGGGTGTCCCCTAAATACTAGATTTAGGGGCGTTACAGGTAGGTAGAGGGCAGGGACCAATGGGTCCCTTCCCTGGGGTGGGCACACCCCCTATAGTGCACCCTCCAGTGGGAGGGGGACAGGAGCCTGTCCCTGGTTGGTTGGGTCCCCCCATCCTCAAGATGGCGGGGACTCGGAGTTGTGCTTCACCTCGCTTCCCCCACCTGAAGGGTGGAGTTGGCAGAGGTGGGCACACCTCTCTCCCTCACTTGTTTTTCCCGCCGGTTCTCCCGCCCAAAGTGGGGGGCAGAACCAGTGGGGACCAGTTGCTGAAAGCAGCAAGTGGTCTGGGGAGGCTCACAAAGGCGGCATGCCTTTGAAGCTTCCCCTTCGTGAACCCTGCCCATCCTGGGGGAGGAGGCTTGGCACCTCGTCCCAGGATGTGCATTGTTTCAGGCCCCTGAGAGCAGCAGGCTCTCGACACAGGGGTCCAGAAACATGTCTGTTGATGGCAGCCTAAGCAGCCACTCAGTCGGGACACTAGAAGTTGGTCGAGTTTCAGGGGGCCTCCCTAAGTTGCCCTCTGTCGTGCATTTTACAGTAAATCCCACACTGGCATCAGTGTGGGTTTACTGTGCTGAGAAGTTTGATACCAAACTTCCCGGTTTTCAGTGTAGCCATTATGGTGTTGTGGAGTTCGTAATGACTAACTCCCAGCACCATATACTCTTAATGGCAGCACTGCACTTACAATGCCCAAGAATGGACTTGGGCACTGTAGGGGGACAGGGCTCATGCACCTGTACCCTCACCACTGGCATAGTGCACCCAGCTGGAGGGGTGGCTGATCTAGGTCAGGGCAGTGGGTTGTAGGCATGGCACACAGGGATGTGTTAACAATATTATTGGGGCGAGTTTCGCCCCAATGCAAAGGCACAGCGTTTCTGTTGCTTATTACTTTCATATTTAAGACCATGTTTTCCAATATTGTGCCATGTAATCATACTTTTGTTCCATCTTAACGTATTTGTCCGTTAATTTCCACATGCACAGTGCAATGCCAATTTTCTAAGTTACTCATGTGATTGGTGTGTCCATCCGGACCTCTTCTCAAAAACACGTACAAACGCATATATTCATCCAAAAGCAGCGTTTATTGAAACCCAATGCATTTCGGGCTACTGGGGCCCTTCGTCAGGGGTCACTGCAAGTAACAATAAAAACACAGATTTGTTTTTTGATTTTGACCGTTGTATGTGCTCAATAATATGTACATTAACACTATGCAAATTAACTACCACCCCAATATAGTGACACCACATTACAAAGAGTCTAATATCTAACTCCTAATTCGATCTACCATACCCACCCCGTTTCTTGAAAAAACAACAACACTCGTGACTACAATCACCTCCCCCTCTCTCTACCACTGACCCGCTTCTCCTCTCAACCCTCCCTATTCTCACAAAATTACTTCCAAAAACAATCACTTTACGGGAGCGTACTGCCTCCCATCTCTTTACTACCTCATTCTCTATTCCTTGTGTGAACCTTACGCCACGCGCCTCGTTCCCTCCATCATCGTTCAAACACCTGTCGTCGTTCTAACGCCTATATATTACCACCGATTGTAAAAACTCCTACACATTGTTTTTATCACTCTATTCCTCGATGCGCCTCTTGTAACTTCACCCAATTTCCCCTGTGTTGCAATTCCTCACATCTACCTGCGACCTATGCGAGCCTCTGCTTCACGTACCTGCCACTGTTAATCCATCCTCATCTTTCTTTCGCGGAAGTATTACCCCTCTCTTTCTCTCTTCCAATTTAAACCCTGCCCTGGTGTTCTAACCCCTCCCATACTACTATTAACCTAATTGTCACACAATCGCTGATTAAAAACACCCTCCCCTCAATGCATAAACACTGCAAATCCCACAATGCAATAATGTAGTGAAACTAAAATCTCAGTGCAAATATTCAAATAATAAAAGAAATCTGTTGTAAAATTCGTAAAACCAAAGAATATAAATTCTACGATCCCTCCCAATGTCGTACATACTGAGCATGAAAGACTTGTATACACAAAGTTTTTGTCCCACTCGTAAAAACTTGCTGCTTGAACGCGATGTTCCGCCATGCTTGTGGAAAAACGGTTAGCCATGTTCTCATTATGCTCATTTTTAAATCAAAACGGGTGCAAATCCTGGTTGGGCAATATAAATCAAATATGCATTATAATAGGAAATGCACACCTATTCTTATAGTCATCACTTGTTAATCCAAATTTACACAGTGTTGCGTGCTCCTTGAAAAAGCGCCTTGCCCATTTGATGCTTGAAGATAAGATAACAATATTATTGGGGCGAGTTTCGCCCCAATGCAAAGGCACAGCGTTTCTGTTGCTTATTACTTTCATATTTAAGACCATGTTTTCCAATATTGTGCCATGTAATCATACTTTTGTTCCATCTTAACGTATTTGTCCGTTAATTTCCACATGCACAGTGTAATGCCAATTTTCAAAGTTTCTCATGTGATTGGTGTGTCCATCCGGACCTCTTCTCAAAAACACGTACAAACGCATATATTCATCCAAAAGCAGCGTTTATTGAAACCCAATGCATTTCGGGCTACTGGGGCCCTTCGTCAGGGGTCACTGCAAGTAACAATAAAAACACAGATTTGTTTTTTGACCGTTGTATATGCTCAATAATATGTACATTAACACTATGCAAATTAACTACCACCCCAATATAGTGACACCACATTACAAAGAGTCTAATATCTAACTCCTAATTCGATCTACCATACCCACCCCGTTTCTTGAAAAAACAACAACACTCGTGACTACAATCACCTCCCCCTCTCTCTACCACTGACCCGCTTCTCCTCTCAACCCTCCCTATTCTCACAAAATTACTTCCAAAAACAATCACTTAGATATTAGACTCTTTGTAATGTGGTGTCACTATATTGGGGTGGTAGTTAATTTGCATAGTGTTAATGTACATATTATTGAGCATATACAACGGTCAAAAAACAAATCTGTGTTTTTATTGTTACTTGCAGTGACCCCTGACGAAGGGCCCCAGTAGCCCGAAATGCATTGGGTTTCAATAAACGCTGCTTTTGGATGAATATATGCGTTTGTACGAATTTTTGAGAAGAGGTCCGGATGGACACACCAATCACATGAGAAACTTTGAAAATTGGCATTACACTGTGCATGTGGAAATTAACGGACAAATACGTTAAGATGGAACAAAAGTATGATTACATGGCACAATATTGGAAAACATGGTCTTAAATATGAAAGTAATAAGCAACAGAAACGCTGTGCCTTTGCATTGGGGCGAAACTCGCCCCAATAATATTGTTATCTTATCTTCAAGCGTCAAATGGGCAAGGCGCTTTTTCAAGGAGCACGCAACACTGTGTAAATTTGGATTAACAAGTGATGACTATAAGAATAGGTGTGCATTTCCTATTATAATGCACACAGGGATGTGTGCCAGGTCGACTCTTCACTTTGTTATGCACCAAAACACGCAGCCTGCAAAGGCAGTGTGTGAGTGTAGTGGTACAGGACCTCTAAGGGTGGCACAATAAGTGCTGCAGCCCGTAGAGGCCTTCTCTGGTCACAGTGCCCTGGGTACCTGTGGTACCATTTACCAGGGGCTGACCTGTGGCCAGAGATGCCAATTGGGTTTAGGCTTCAATGCAATTTTAGGGAAGGAACATAGGCCCTGGGTACCTGATTAGCAGGAGCCCAGGGCACACTCAGTCAAAGAACATCAGCAATTCAGCAAAAAGTGGGGGCATACCATACAGAAAGAGGGCACTTTCTCACACACCCCCCCCCCCCAAACGAAAGATGATGAGACTAACCTTTCCCTAGAGAGTCTTCATTGTCTAAGTGGAAGAACCTGGAAAGTCCATCTGCATCGGCATGGGCAGTCCCAGGTCTGTGTTCCACTTCAAAGTCCATTCCCTGTAGGGAGATGGACCACCTCAACAGTTTAGGATTTTCCCCTTTCATTTGCATTAGCCATCTGAGGGGTCTGTGGTCGGTTTGAACTAGGAGGTGAGTCCCAAACAGGTATGGTCTCAGCTTCTTTAGGGACCAAACCACAGCAAAGGCCTCCCTCTCAATGGCACTCCAACGCTGGTCCCTGGGGAGAAGCCTTCTGCTTATGAAAGCAACAGGTTGGTCCTGGCCTTCATCATTGGTCTGGGATAGGACCGCTCCTATCCCTAGCTCAGAGGCATCAGTCTGCACTATGAACTGCTTGGCATAATCTGGGGCCTTCAGAATTGGTGCTGAGCACATTGCTTCTTTCAGGGTGTCAAAAGCCTTTTGGCAACTAACTGTCCAGTTTATCTTCTTGGGCATTTTCTTGGAGGTGAGTTCTGTGAGGGGAGTCACAATGGACCCATATTCCTTCACAAACCTCTTGTAGTACCCAGTCAAGCCAAGAAATGCCCTGACTTGGGTCTGGGTGGTTGGTGCTGCCCAGTCCAGGATGGCCTGTATCTTGGGCTGTAAGGGTTGTACCTGGCCTCCACCAACAAGGTGGCCCAAGTACACCACAGTTCCCTGCCCTATCTGGCATTTGGATGCCTTGATAGTTAGGCCTGCAGCTTGCAGGGCTTTTAAAACCTTACCAAGGTGGATCAGGTGATCCTGCCAGGTGGAACTAAAGATAGCAATATCATCAAGATAAGCTGCACTAAAGGACTCCAACCCAGCAAGGACTTGATTCACCAACCTTTGGAAGGTGGCAGGGGCATTCTTTAAACCAAAGGGCATAACAGTGAACTGGTAATGCCCATCAGGTGTGGAGAATGCTGTTTTCTCTTTTGCTCCTGGGGCCATGCCAATTTACCAGTACCCTGCAGTTAAGTCAAAGGTACTTAGAAATTTGGCTGCACCCAATTTGTCTATCAACTCATCTGCTCTTGGGATAGGGTGAGCATCTGTCTTGGTGACAGAGTTGAGCCCTCTATAGTCCACACAGAACCTCATTTCTCTCTTTCCACCCTGTGGGTGAGGTTTGGGGACTAGAACCACTGGGCTGGCCCAGAGGCTCTCAGAGGGTTCAATAACCCCTAACTCCAGCATCTTGCTGACTTCAGCTCTGATGCTTTCCTTGACTTGGTCTGACTGTCGATAGATCTTGTTTTTTACAGGTGCACTGTCACCAGTGTCCACATCATGGGTACACCAGTTTGTCAGACCAGGGGACAAGGAAAAGAGCTTGGAATACTGCTGCAAGACTTACTTGCAGTCAGTCTGCTGTTGGGCAGAGAGGGTGTCTGAAAAGACAACCCCATCCACTGACCTAACTTTTGGGCTGTATGAGAGGAGGTCATTGAGAGGTTCACTCTCTGCTTCCTGCTCCTCATCAGTCACCATCAGCATGGAGATGTCAGCCCTGTCATTGTAGGGCTTTAGGCGATTCACATGGATAACCCTTTTGGGTGTCCTGCTTGTCCCCAGATCAACCAAGTAGGTGATCTCACTCGTTTTTTCTAGGTTAGGGTAAGGGCCACTCCATCTGTCCTGGAGTGCCCTTGGTGCCACTGGCTCCAAAACCCACACCTTTTGCCCAGGTTGAAATTCAACCAGTGCAGCTTTTTGGTCATACCAGTGCTTCTGAAGCTCCTGGCTGGCCTCAAGATTTTTGGATGCCTTTTCCATGTACTCAGCCATTCTAGACCTTAGGCCAAGCACATAGTCCACAATATCTTGTTTGGGTTCTTGGAGAGGCTTCTCCCAACCCTCTTTTACAAGACAGAGTGGTCCCCTCACAGGATGGCCAAACAGAAGTTCAAAGGGGGAAAACCCTACTCCCTTCTGTGGCACCTCTCTGTAAGTGAAAAGCAGGCATGGTAAGAGGACATCCCATCTCCTTTTGAGTTTTTCAGGGATTTCCAAAATCTTGCCTTTCAATGTCTTGTTGAATCTCTCAACAAGGCCATTGGTTTGTGGGTGATAGGGTGTAGTAAACTTGTACTGCACTCCACACTCTTTCCACATGTGTTTTTGGTAAGCAGAAATGAAGTTGGAACCTCTGTCTGAAACCACCTCCTTAGGAATCCCTATTCTGGTGAAGACACCAATGAGGGCCTTGGCTACTGCAGGAGCTGTAGTAGTCCGAAGGGGAATTGCTTCAGGGTACCTAGTGGCATGATCCACTACCACTAGAATGAATTTGTTCCCTGAGGCTGGGGGAGGTTCAAGTGGACCCACTATGTCCACACCTACCCTTTCAAAGGGAACCCCCACCCCAGCAGTGGTATCAGGGGGGCCTTTGGGTGGCCACCTGTCTTGCCACTGGCTTGACAGGTAACACAGGAGCTGACAAACTCCTTCACCTTTTGGGGCATCTGGGGCCAGTAAAAGTGGGTAACTAGCCTCTCCCAAGTCTTGGTTTGGCCCAGATATCCAGCTAGGGGGATGTCATGAGCTAAAGTTAGGAGGAACTCCCTGTACCTCTGTGGCACTACCACTCTCCTGGTGGCTCCAGGTTTGGGGTCTCTTGCCTCAGTGTACAGTAATCCCTCTTCCCAATAAACTCTGTGGGTACCACTGATATCTCCCTGTGCTTCTGACATAGCTTGCTGCCTCAGGCTTTCAAGAGTAGGACAGTCCTGCTGCCCCTGGCACAGCTCTTCCCTAGAGGGTCCCCCTGGGGCCAAGAGTTCAACCTGGTAAGGGTCAAGCTCCATAGGCTCAGTTCCCTCTGGGGTGTCCAAGTCTTCTCCCTGAGGAGAGGGGTCCTGATCCTTTTGCTGAACAGAAGCTGGTTTCCCAGTCTTCTTACCTTTTCTCTTGGAAGGTTGGGCCATACTTTCAGGCTCCAACACTTCTTTTTCACCCTGCCTTTTGCTCTGTGCTCTCGTTTTTACTCACACCAATTCAGGGATATCCAGCATTGCTGCATGGGTTTTTAGTTCAACCTCAGCCCAGGCTGAGGTTTCCAGGTCATTGCCAAGCAGACATGCAGCTGGTAGCTTTGGAGAGACCACCACCTGTGTTAGGTCAGTAACGCCCCCCCCCCCAGTCTAATATCACCATAGCCATTGCATGGTTAGTGGTAACACTGTCAGCATTGGTGACTGAGTAAGTATGCCCAATAAAGTATTGCTCAGGGGAGACCAGTGTGTCTCTCACCATAGTGACACTGGCACCTGTAGCACTCAGAGCTTCTATCCTAGTTCCATTAATCCAAGGGTATTGTAAGTACTTCTTTAAATTGGGTGGTCACACAGCTACAGTGGCAAACTCAACTTCCCCCTCTGAAACTAGAACTGCTTCAGTGTGCAACCTGATTTGCTCTTGGCACACTGTTGATCCTATCTGGAGACTTGCTACTCCAGGAGTAGCTGTAGCTGTAGGACTAGGGGCCTTTTTGCTAGGGCAAGCATTGTCTCCAGTTAAGTGTCCCAACTTCTTACAGTGGTTACACCAGGCCTTTGAAGGATCAAGGTTCTTCCCCCTGTATCTAGGACCAGATTGGGAAGAGTTTTGGGACCCACCCCCCTGTGCAGGTTTTGGGGGCCCTTTAGAAGGCTCAGACTTTTTCTCTTGGGGATTCTCACCACCTTTCCCCTGGGGAGGTTTTGCAACCCCTTTCTTTTGGTCACCCCCAGTGGTTGTCTTAGTCACCCTAGTCTTGACCCAGTGGTCTGCCTTCTTTTCCAATTCTTGGGGAGAAATTAGACCTAGGTCTACCAAATGCAGATGTAACTTTTCATTCGTGCAATTACTTAAAATATGCTCCTTCATAAACAGGTTGTAAATTCCAGTAAAAGTCATGCACATTGTGTCCAGTTAACCAACCATCTAGTGTCTTTACTGAGTAGTCTACAAAATCAATCCAGGACTGGTTTTGGGTTTTGTGAGCCCCCCCTGAATCTAATTCTGTACTCCTCAGTTGTGAGTCCAAATCCCTCAATCAGAGTTCTCTTCATGAGGTCATAAGACCCAGCATCTGCCCCAGAAAGGGTCAGGAGTCTGTCTCTGCAGTTACCAGAGAACAGTTCCCATAGGAGTGCCCCCCAGAGAGGTTTCTTCACCTTTCTCATGTCACAAGCCCTCTCAAAGGCTGTGAACCATTTAGTGATGTCATCACCCTCCTCAAATTTAGGGACAATCCCTATGGGGATTTTAGGATCATAAGATTGCTCTTTATCCTTATTATTTTGATTGCTGCCACCATTGATGGATGCTAAACCCATCTCCTTTCTCTCTTTCTCTAGAGCCAGGAGTCTAGTCTCTAGATCTAGTCTTTTGGTCAGCCTTGCTAAAAGGCTGTCCTCCTCATTGAGGCTGTCCTCAATGTCCTCACCAGAACCTGAGCCACCTGTGTGGCCTCTAGGTCCCCAGAGGTTGATTCTTGAAAGTAGGGGTACAGGGTCCCTTTCTTCCCTAGGAAGGGGTGGAGGTGGGCACCTATCTCCATCCTCCTCACCTCCTTCTCCCTCTGACTGGTCATCACCATTTTCAGAGGGGTGGGCCTTTGCATACTCAGCCAACAGCTCCTGGAGCTTTTGTTTGGTTGGATGGGGACCCATTGGTATGTTTTTAATTTTATATAAGGACCTTACTTCCTTGAAAGACAAGTGAAGGTAAGGGATGAGGTCAAGCTCCTCAACCATGTCCTGTATGTCATTATGGTTATCCTCACTAGTAGCTGGGTTCTTAATTTGAGACATTCTAGCAAAAAGTTCTAACCCCTCTACCCTTGACTACAGTGACTTTTTATTTTCTAAAATTCTAAAGGGACTTAAGCAAGGCCCTAACAAGACTTTTAGTAGTTTTTGCAATAATGGGAATTTGAAAAAAATCAGAATTCTAAAGGCAATTTAAGAGTTCTGTCGTGTGATCAGGTGGTAACCAAGTAGTCCAACAAATGCAAAGTTGTGTATCCCACCGCTGATCCACCAAAGTAGGAAACTGGCTCTATATATACTACACCAAAATGAGGTATAGTGTGTATAGAGTCCAGGTGACCCCAGAGGTAGGCAGAGGTTAAGGTTAGATAGAACCTTACTCTCTATTTGTGGTAGAGTGGTCGAGCAGTAAGGCAGTATCAGAGGACAGTGTTAAGCATTTGATGTACACCCTCAGTCAGCAAATGAATTCACACACTCAAAGACTGAACTCTAGACCAATTGTTTTTGTATACAAAATACACTGTTATTTTATTTTAGAACCAAGCAAGCCTGGCACAGGTAAGCATTAAATACTTTACAGTAATAAGTTGCTGAATGTCGAACAGTTTGAAAATGCAATAGGAATTGTACTTTGTTTGATTTACAGGGGATGCAGTAGATTGCAATACTTACCAAATACAGTACATTGGAATGAATAGGCTTTTTCAGAAAATTACAAGTAAGTTACTTTTTACGTTACTTTTCTTACTCAGTGCTGGATACCTGGATTCAGCACTGGGACATTTCCTGCAAACAGGTAAGTAAATACGTTTTGGTTATTCGTGCGATTTTTAAAGAATATTTTTAGATTTCAAAACTCCACACCTAGAAACTTTTTGGAAGAAAAATTGTCAATGTTATCCTATGGAGGAAAAGTAGGTTATCGGTTCAAAGGTAAGTTATCGACTGTGGGAGTTAAGGTTCTGGGGTTAGACTCAGGGGTCCCCCAGGGTCAGTGATGCACTCTTGTTACACCCTCAGCGGCACTAGGGAGGCCGGGTGCAGAGTGTTGAGGCCCAATGTTATCCTATGGAGGATAGGGGGCCTCCGGTTGGTGGCTGCTGGCAAGCAGGCCACTGGGTTGTGGGAGCAAAGCTCCTGAACTTTAGCTCAGGGCAAATGGGGAAACAGATTAGCACCAAAGGTGCACCCTCAGCGGCACTAGGGCGGCCGGGTGCAGGGTGCTGTTTCGACGTCGGAAACCCTGTTGTTTCCAATGGAGAACCTCCGGTTAGCAAAAGCACTGCAGGCAGGGAGACGAAGGACTTCTGGGTGCGACCACCACTTCGAGAGGTAAGTTGGGAAGTTAGGGGTTGGTTAGGCACCGTCGGTGTGGGCACACAAGGCCGTGGGACGTCGGGTGCAGGGGTCCTTTTGGGGTCGGATCTTCTTACCAGCTCCGGGTCGCGGTCAGGGGTCACCGGTTCTCGGTTCAGGATCGCCGGGGTGACATCCTCGTGGTGTTTGCCCACTCGAGCTCGGGCCGTGGACGGCGGGTGCAGAGTGGGGCGGATTCGCGGTCTCCGGTTGCTGCCAGAGGTTGCATTTGAACAAATCCGGTGTTCACGGGAGAAGCAGTCTTTGGAAGTGTAGGCAGGCAGGTCCTCCGGGGTTTTTGAGGTTGCTGGCTGCAGGACAAACTGGGATTTCACAGGAGCAGGTTCGAGGGGGAGACAGGCCGGTAGGGCTGGGGCCAAGTCAGTGGGCGTCTTCCTTTTGTTAGCTGCTGCACAGCTGTTCGGTCCTTCTTCTTTTCTTCTTGTTTCTTGGCTGGATCTGAGGAAGCAAGGTTCAGGGTGTCCCCTAAATATTAGATTTAGGGGTGTTACAGGTAGGTAGAGGGCAGGGACCAATGGGTCCCTTCCCTGGGGTGGGTACACCCCCTATGGTGCCACCCTCCAGTGGGAGGGGAGGCAGGAGCCTGTCCCTGGTTGGTTTGGTCCCCCCATCCTCAAGATGGCGGGGACTCGGAGTTGTGCTTCACCTCGCCTCCCCCACCTGAAGGGTGGAGTTGGCAGAGGTGGGCACACCTCTCTCCCTCACTTGTTTTTCCCGCCGGTTCTCCCGCCCAAAGTGGGGGGCAGAACCAGTGGGGACCAGTTGCTAAAATCAGCAAGTGGTCTGGGGAGGCTCACAAAGGCGGCATGCCTTTGAAGCTTCCCCTTCGTGAACCCTGCCCATCCTGGGGGAGGAGGCTTGGCACCTCGTCCCAGGATGTGCATTGTTTCAGGCCCCTGAGAGCAGCAGGCTCTCGACACAGGGGTCCAGAAACATGTCTGTTGATGGCAGCCTAAGCAGCCACTCAGTCGGGACACTAGAAGTTGGTCGAGTTTCATGGGGCATCTCTAAGATGCCCTCTGTCGTGCATTTTACAGTAAATCCCACACTGGCATCAGTGTGGGTTTACTGTGCTGAGAAGTTTTATACCAAACTTCCCGGTTTTCAGTGTAGCCATTATGGTGTTGTGGGGTTCGTAATGACAAACTCCCAGCACCATATACTCTTAATGGCAGCACTGCACTTACAATGCCCAAGAATGGACTAGGGCACTGTAGGGGTACAGGGCTCATGTACCTGTACCCTCACCACTGGCATAGTGCACCCAGCTGGAGGGGTGGCTGATCTAGGTCAGGGCAGTGGGTTGTAGGCATGGCACACAGGGATGTGTGCCAGGTCGACTCTTCACTTTGTTCTGCACCAAAACACGCAGCCTGCAAAGGCAGTGTGTGAGTGTAGTGGAACAGGACCTCTAAGGGTGGCACAATAAGTGCTGCAGCCCTTAGAGGCCTTCTCTGGTCACAGTGCCCTGGGTACCTGTGGTACCATTTACCAGGGGCTGACCTGTGGCCAGAGATGCCAATTGGGTTTAGGCTTCAATGCAATTTTAGGGAAGGAACATAGGCCCTGGGTACCTGATTAGCAGGAGCCCAGGGCACACTCAGTCAAAGAACATCAGCAATTCAGCAAAAAGTGGGGGCATACCATGCAGAAAGAGGGCACTTTCTCACACAGGGCCCTTTTCATTTCTCAAATTAGCCGACTGCCATCTTCACTGGTGCATTCGTGGGCATGTGTGACAATACCATCTCCAGTGATGTAAAGAAAATCATTAACAAAAACTGGCGTAGCAAAGTAACTATACCTGGCTCCACACAAAATCTACCTGCATGTCAATACTGGCACTTTCTCAATACTCTACTTTCTACAGGATGAAATGCATGGGGTGATTTTCTCCACAACTACTTGGGTTTATAAGTACAAACCACACACACCTTTTGCATGCCATAGTGCACATGCGCTTTTTTGATTTTGGTCCGGGCGAAAGACACACTGACCCTGAGAGGCATGAAAAAATGATGGCCGAAACATGTTGACCAAACTTAGGGTAAGTGGGATCAACTAAATGTCCCACATTGAATCACCATTGCTTTTAACACTGTCCGAGACTTCCACTATTAAAAATTCATGAATTGTGATAGGAAATCTCAAGCCAATTTTAACATCACCCTTCACTAACACATAAAATCACAGATCACCCAAAAAAAACAGCTCTGCTGTAATCAGGCGTCGTAGCACACCTTGGAAGCATTCAGCGAACAGGGTGCTCACCCAATGATGAAGCATGTCACCTACTAGGTAGGTGAATGAGGGTTCTTTTTAAAACACCCTGTGGGTTCCAAGGCACTGTAGCCTTGAAAATTATGAGAAATTGGTCTTTGGAGCATTAGTAAAATAGGTAGCAAACTAGTTCTTTTTTTATTATAGTTTTAATGTGATAGACCAGGGGGCTTATTTTTGGGAGCCCGGCATCACTTTTGCACCACGTAAAGTTGTACATAAGTCACGCAGGGCTCTCAGTCCAATTTTTGAAGCTGCGCAAAGCCACCCTCCGTGGCTTTCAGTGGCCTCATAAATCTTGAGTAAGGCAGGGTAGCGCAGATCGCTGCGTTCTCTTATTCTGAGCATGGGAAGCGTCCCATGGACGTTGCGGTGGGTTTTAACACACAAAACCCATGGATTTTGACAGTGATCCAGATTTACAAAGTCATGTACACCTGGTGAAGCGCTAAATCTGTACGCCTCCAGAGCTGAGGTGTAACGAGGAGAAATATTTCTATTTCTTCTTGTTTTTTCCTCTTTCTATGTGTGCTGCATTCTGCAGCACACATAGAAAGAGGAAAACGCCTCTTAGGATTGTTTTTGTGCAGGAAGATGTCCCTCCTTTCACAAAAACAATCCTGTGTGCAACGGCGGCACACTTGCACTATGTTGCAAGACTGCCTATGTTGGCGCAAGGCTGCCAAAACGGTGCCAGCGCAGGGAGAAAGGACAAGAATGCACCTTATTGCATAAATACGGTGCCTTCCTGCCTTTTCACTTTGGCATAGTGCAATGCAGCAAGGTGCCTTGCTGCACTGCCCTATGCCAAGTTCCCATAAATGAGGGCCCTGGTAATTTCAAAAAGCGAAAGGCAAATTTTTGCACGGGTACTGTCTCTTCAGGTGAGCATCTCAGTACACATATGATTGCACATATGATCCTTTGTAAACATGTGAAAGAGAACATGCTTCTGAAAGACGTTTCGCACTTGTTACTGCAGGTGAGTGCCTCAACACTCAGGGGCTCATCTATGGAGAAGTTATGCAGTGCAGAGCAGCAAGTCACCTTGCTGAGCTGCACTGCAATACAGGAAAAGGGGAGGAATGCACCATATTTAAGGCAATACGGTGCCTTCCTGTTCTTTCCCTTGCTCTGGCACCCTTTTGGCAGCCTAGCGCCAATGCAGGCACCTTTGCACGATGGTGCAAGGGTGCCTGTGTTGCATGCAGGATTGTTTTTGTGCAGCACACATGGAAAGAGGAAGAAACGAGGAGGAATAGAGATATTTCTCCACATTTTGCCTCCTCTGGAAAGGTGTAAGATTTTGTCACATCCCCAGGTTTACAAGTTCCTGCAAAACTGTGGATGCGTCAAACTCCATGGCATGTGTCTCTGAGAGGTCCAGGATGAACACTCAAGGCCTTTTGCCTACGTCATTGCTTGGACAGCCATGTGAACAACCTCTTGCTGCTCAAATGTGCAAGCGCTGCTGTGCACATACAACTACTTTTTACATTGTCACTACACACATCTCTGGTTCTTGAATATAGGGGTGGGGGCACGATGGGCCAATGCCACAGCTCTATTTGTCCTGCATCCCTCTACCACGACCCCCTGTTCCCCAAAACCACAGCTGTTTAATGTTCCAGAAGGCATTATAGAGAAACCAAACACTGCACCTCCCACACACATTCACTCGTCCAACCACCTTTCATAAATCTGACTTTGTATGTATGTGGGCATATATCCATCAGCCTTGCCTGAATAAACTACGCTTGTGAAAGCATCATCCTGGTGTGCCAGCGTTTCCTTTATTTGAAAGAGGAGAATATCCATAACTAAATGTAGATATGTATGCCAAATATATTCATTCAGATTTAAACATTTTAAGCAAATTATTTCTATCTATATCTATAGATATATCCTTTGTAGGTGAACCCACCAGTCTTATCTGTGGTTCAATGTACGCCCCCCTCCCCGCCCCCCCTATAATTCTCTTCTAGAGAGGCTGCTAAGCAAGACAGAATGTCTTTGCCAATGCTTGTTTTTATAAGGTGCCATTTCATTGCTTTCTTTATAAGAATGTTAATAGCGAACTCGACTTTCATTAAGTGAAATAGCCCCCAAAATGGATTGATTCCCTTTCTGAAATGCGAATGCAGTTCAAGATCTCGCACAGACTTCCAACACCGTCCCTGATGCAAGGTCAACCTAAGGTCACAGATAGCGTGGAACCTCCGCGCAGGAGTGTGCGCGCGCTCTGCCCAGCGGAAGTGAGTGTTATCTGTTTCCCGCTCTCCCCCAGGCACGTGGTCACATTAACACAGGACGGGCGCACGCTGTTTTCTACCATCAACTGGACAGATTACACTCTCAGAATCTTCGATACTTTAAGGCTGGGCTTCACTTCTTGGCAGGAGCCAGCCTGGTGGGAGAGGTTGGCACCTTAGCACCATTAACATGTCAGCTGCTTGCTGCCCTCTCAGTTGAGACCAGTCAAGGGTAGGCACTCAGTCAGGTATTCATCCCTTTCTGGGCTGCAGTCACGCTGTTGACAGGGACTCGTTCCAGTTAGGGCTGGCACTGGGCATGCCCAGTGTAGGCAGCTGTCCAGGGCCCTGCACTTAGCTCCACACCATGCGGCCCCACTGAAGCGCATCACAGTCCACTGTTTCTGTGGGACACAGTGAACGTGGCTCACACATTTCCTCCTGCGCCTCCCCTCCCCAAAATCACATTATAAGGGGTTTTCACAGTAGGTGTCTTAATCTCCCTGCACTCCATGGGCGTGGTGGCATTTCTTGGGATGGGGGAGTGAAGCATTAGCAATTTGTAGGCTCCAGGCAAAAAAGCATCTCTTTGTTTCCCAAATCGACCAGCAGGACACAAGAACATATCAGGTAAGAGGAAGAGGGTGGAGGAGGGAGCAGCGAGTTCAGATTATAGGGTGACCAGGTGTCCTGGGTTTGCCAGCACAGTCCCAGTTTTTCACCAGCTGTCCGGGCAGATTTAGGCAAACTAGCACAGGTCCCAGTTTTCATAAAGGGTCGGCTCAAATCAAAGGGAGGCACTGTTTTGTTTTCCAAGGCTTTATTTGTCAGGCCGGATATGGTGGCTCAGTGGACTAATACATTCACTGCAGAGGCCTGTGTTTGACCTCATGTTCACAGGTTCAAATCCCGGCAGGTCCACTCAGCCTTTCACCCATCTGAGGTCGATAAAATGAGTACCGTTGGGTAACAATAAACATCTGTTTTTCAGCACCAAGAGACCTACGGGTGAACATGCACTTTACAAATACACATGGTATGTTATGTTTATTGAAGACGCAGGAGCCTGGGTTTAAAAGTTGTATTTAATTTAGTCCCCTAGTGCCTCACTGTGTTTTCATGTTAATTGCTTCTGTCATTTAAGTTAATCTGTGGCCGGTTGCAGTTCTTCTATTTTTGCTATATGTGCAGGTTTTTGTTTTGTTTATCAGACTGGCAGAGCCGGGATTTGGTGTTTGTCTTCGTAGCACTACAGGGGACTACAGCTGCAAGGCCCAGTAGGGAGCCAATCTGCTGTGGGCCTCACACTGCTAGATCATGCCTGCAAGGCAGAGGGGTGTGCCCCACTTCCCTGGACCTCGTAGCCATTATGCAGCACTGCAAGGCCTAGGGGAGGGGGCCTCTCTCCTGGGCCTCTTAGCACTACACTATGGCTGCGAAGCCCATAGGAGCGGGTCCTTGAGCCTCACAAACATTATCCAGCGCTGTGAGACCCAGGGGTGTGGGCTTCTCTCTTGGGCCTAGTAGTGCTGCATTATGGCTGCGAGGCCCAGGGTTTGGGCCCCCTCTATGAACAAGAAAACTATGTGTCATTCCAACCACAGATTCAAAGTGAAAAGTATGAAAAGAGTAAACCACTTCCCTTTTCTGCTGGGCGTAACAGATTTGGCACCTGCTCAGGAGTAACCATCAGTAAGAGGAATTTTCAAAGAGAGCGCATGCTATTTTAATGGCATCTACAGTTACAATGCAAACTTTGTTGAGACAAAAGGGTTTGAGTGTAGGAGCTTGTGCTATTTCCTTCATAATCTGTTGGAAAGATGTCTGTTGCCTTTCAGTCGAAATAAAATCAGCTCTGTTCCTCGTGAGCCCTCTGAGAGGTTCCATTTGGTTGCGAATCCCTGAATGAACTTGCTATAATACTCACACAGCCCTGCAAAAGATAACAACTTCTCTGTGTTGTCAGGAGCGGGGGCATTTACAATGGCATCAACCAAGAATTTCTTAGGAACAACCCCATTACCAGATAATGTATGTCCAAGATACTCAACAGGGCTATTCATGTTAAAAGGGGAGGGGATCACAGCCTGTTCACAGCCTGGTGCACTGTGTGTTGGCAAGTGTCTGTACCTCAAAATAGTTAAATCCATCAATGTTGCTAAATAGAGTACACTGTCCATCTATCTGTCCATCCAACTCCATATCTACCAGTTCATTTATAAAATCCACGCACCCATCTGCCATTCTGCCAATAAAATCCAGCCATCAGTACATCAATCAGCCAATACAATCCATCATCCACCCATTCGGTTAGAGCCCCTTCCCCCTCTAATAGGCCTCACAGCCATGATCCAGGATTAAGATGACCAGGGGAGCCCCCTGTTGGAAATGGCCCTTTCTGCAGGGTCACCCCAGACCTTTCGCCTTCCTCCTCCCCATTTTGTTAAATTCGTTTTCGTTGGCTTTAGGACTCTGGTCACTTTACCACTGCTAATCAGTGCTAAAGTGCATGTGCTCTCTGCTTAAAACATGGTAACATTGGGTTATCTACAATTGGCATATTTAATTTACTTATAAGTTCCTAGTAATGTGCACTAAATGTTCCCAGAGCCTGTAAACTTAATGCTACTAGTGGGCCTGCAGCACTGATTGCGCCACCCACTACAGTAGCCCTTTAAACATGCCTCAGGTCTGCCAGTGCAGAGCATGTGTGAGCAGTTTTAAACTGAGCTGCCCCTTGAATCAATTCCTATGTTTATCTACAGAGTTCTATAGAGATGCAGTACCAGTGGGGGCATCTCATAAAAAGTTACGGACTGGCCTCACACACCGCCCGGTGTCATGCTTCATCATCGGCTGTCCTCGCCCTCTAAAAACTTGGTTTGATTGAGGGCGGGCATACACCTGGAGACAGGGATGCACTTCTAAATCTAAGTGATGGCCGTGGGGGAGTGATAAGTGATTTAAAAACCATTACATTAGTCCATGTGCTATGCTTTATTCAAATGGTAAATGTGTGGTGGTTAAAAACTAAGTGAACGGTGGTATGGGATATTATTCTCCCTTCACCGTATGAAATGCGGTCGACATGTTTCTGCTGAGGTGTCCCCGAAGGGTACGTAGCATTTTTCAGGACCTAAAAAGGGGGGAAGCAAGGGGGGTTATATACCCTATGTGTTCACTTCCTTTTAACTAGTGAAAAATGGAAGGAAAATCCTGTCGCTAGATCAGGGAGGGGTTAAAAAACACTATGTAGGTGGATACTTCCCTCTTGGTATAGTACCACTGAGAGTAACTCTGTAGAGAAAGGAAAAACAAAAACAAAACATACAAACCAAACCGTGTGAGTATGTAAACAAATAGTTTATAAACATCATCCATCCCGCGTCATACCTATAGCGCGCGTGGTGGTGTGAAGTGGTCTTTATGAGACACGTGGCAGGTGCAACGTGTACTCACACCGTTAAAAAGTGGTTGTAAACCAACTCTTACCCTGTATTTCTACCCTAAACGCTCCATGGGAGGGCTGAGGTGGAAGGACCTACTTAGACTTTCTGTAGGGAAAAAACACATAAAACCACTACTGGTAGTTAAGGGTTAGTCACCAGTATTCAGAAAGAACCAGGACCAAAGTTCCTAGTTAAAGCAAACATACCAAGGTGAAATCCAGAACTAATGGACCACCTATTCATTCAAGTTCACACCAGCATTCCTTCAGGCATACTCTTACTGTCTAGTTTCAGTGCTTCCAGCCGTTCTTCCCGGAGGCGTCCTCTCTGTCTCCCCGCTGATGGTAAATGGTGAGATTCAGAGGGTTTTTATACTAAAGAGCTGTGACTAATTAGTGAGCTAATCAGTGTTAATTGGGCCCGTTAAGTGAGTTTCCTGTGTCCCTCTACGGGACTGCCTGACCGCCTGGTGGGAGGCGTAACTGTAAATCGCCCCACCCGATTGGTCAAAACATGCCTCCAACACTACCAAGGCCATTAAGATAGTAAACAATGGGCTTGTGAGGTTTGTTTCCTGTGTCCCTCTTGCGTGAGCCTGACCGCCTGGTTGAGGGTGTGTATTCAATGAAGGTTTCGTTCGGCATTGGTCAAAACATGCCTCCAACACTATCAAGGCCATTTTAGATAGTTAAAAATGGGCTTGTGAGGTTTGTTTCCTGTGTCCCTCTTGCGTGAGCCTGACCGCCTCGTAGAGGGTGTGTATTCAAAAAGGTTACGTTCGGCATTGGTCAAACGGCGCCGATACCGATGTTATGGTCCTTCCCCTTCCTGCGGGAAAACAAATGCAGTTACGAGGTCATTAGCTCCCATGTTTGTGAGGACGCCCATGTTCATTACCGGGTCTGATCAGTCTCCCGGTATTTGAGCATGCGCTGAAGTAGTGGGAAACACGCTACCGCGCATGCGCCTAGGTGTATTCCGTGAGACGCTTGCCCTGCTATGGCTCCTATGCTTGCGCACTGATAACTACCAGCGTGGATTACAGCAGGGGCCGCTCGAGATCCCCGTAAAGTGAGGGGATACCCCAAGAGTTCTAAACACTGTGAGAAAAATAAAGCAACATTACTCTGTTCATAATGGGATTACGGGCCAATGGTACCTCACTTGTTATATGTGTGAAGTACACACTAATGATAGTCAGTGGTGGTAATTGCTACAGCTGGTATCTATGTTTGATAACATGGGTTTACACAAACCAATGTGTTCCCCATGCCAGCTTGATCTGTTTGAATTTGCGAGCATAACAATGGGCCCACTCTTAGTGAACTACTTAAAATAAAGTAGAGGGGTAGCAGTAGAGAATAGTCCCTACTCTATTAGGCCAGCTTTCTTGGAGTTGGTTGTTGACTAAAGAAGGTGTGCATGGTCAATTCTATACATTTTCTATTTCGCAAGTTGCAGCCATGGTATCTCATCATTTAAGCCTTTATCATCGCTGCGAAGCCTGTATACCCAGCGCTGTTCTCGGATATGGAGTTGTCTAGAGATATCAGTCTTTTGTTTATTCATAACCTCAAGCACCACCCATCTGAGGTCCAGGTCGTTGTGGCCTTTCTCCGTGAAATGTTTCGTCAGTTTGGTGTTGGTCTTCCTGCACCTAATCGTACTCCGGTGTTCGCTGATCCGCGTCTTCACCTTCCTGGTGGTCATCCCGACATACTTCAGGTTACATGGACAGGATAGGAGGTACACCACACCTTCTGTATTGCAGTTGCTGAAATGTTTTAGCTTCCAGGGTCTCTCTGTACCTATGTCGACTTCTTTTGTTGTGGTGGTCAGCCGGCAGCACACACAGTTGCCGCATGGGTAGTGGCCTGTTGGTGTCGGTTGGCTCCACAGAGTCATCTGATTCTCAATTTAATCATTGGGAGTTTTGGAGTGTACCAAGGTGTCCCTCAAGTTCCTACTCCGTTTGTATGCGAATAGTGGGGGTTCCCACTTCTTGTTCCCACTGTTTAAGATGGCCCATTTTTTCTTTATAATATTCTGGATTCTGTTCGACACGGGCGTGTATGTTGTAACGCAGACCAGGCGGTCTTTTTTTTCTTTATGTGTTGTCTCCAAAAGGGCATCTCGGTTATTATTCCTCGCCCTTTTCCTTGCCCGTTTAACCATCTTCTTGGGGTAATGTCTCTCCAGGAGTTTTGTCTCTAGTTGTTCTGCCTGTATCTGGAATGTATCTATCTCAGAACAGTTCCTTCGAATCCTCAGGAATTGGCCTACAGGAAGGTTCTCACGGAGGGCCCTCGGGTGGTAGCTGTCATACATTAATAAACTGTTCTTGTCTGTTGGTTTAGTGTGGACTTTTGTGGATATTCCTTCTGGATGTTAAGGTTATATCCAGATCCAAGAAAACAGCCTGATTTTTGTCGATGGTATGTGTGAACCTGAGGTGGGGGTCAATGCCGTTGACCCACTCCACGAAGCGTGTTGCCTCATCCTTGGTACCTCGCCAGATGACAAAAATGTCATCTATGTACCGTTTCCATGTCTTCATTCGAGGTGTGAAGGGGTTCGAGGGGTTAAAGATGTGGTCCTCCTCAAAGCGGTGTACGTACAGACACGCCATGCTCGGCGCGAAGGTGCTGCCCATGGATGTGCCGCCCACTTGATGGTACAGGGTGCCCTCAAACTCGAAGAAATTCTCCATAAGTGCTAGTTCCGCACACTCCATGATGAAATGCGTGGGTGTCACATATGTCCAATCCTGGTCCAGTAGAATCTGTTCCACCACCTCCAGAGTACGCCTCTGGGGGATGCTCGTATAGAGTGCTTCAATGTCCATGGTTATGAACATGTCTTCGCTTGCATCTATGTCCAGGTCTCGAAGATGGCAAAGTACATCTTTGGTGTCTCTAAGGTAAGATCGAGATTTCTGTACAATCGGCTTCAAGAACCAGTCGCAGAACTGGGAAAGTGGTTCCAGAGCTGACCCAATACCCGACACTATCGGTCTGCCCGGTGGGGGTGTTTTGGTTTTGTGAATTTTAGGAAGGGTATAGAACCTAGGAGTCCTTGGTTCCAAATTCACTAAAAACTCAGCCTCATGCTTGGTAATCCAGTCCTGGGTTTCTGCTTCGTTGACTATGTTCTTTATGCTGGTCATGATGCGGGGTGTTGGATCTTCCTGGTGTACCTCATAGCTTGAGGTGTCGGATAGCAGGCGTAAGCATTCCTCTTTGTACATAGTATAGTCCATCAGGACTATGGCACCCCCCTTATCTGCCGGTTTGATGATTGTCATGGTTGTTCTTCAATTGCTCCAGAGCCGTTCTCTCTCCTTTGGTCATATTCTGGAATCCCCTCATATTGTTGAAGTCGATTCTTTCCACTTCTGTGAGGACCGCTTGTTCAAATGCCAGGACATTGCAGGATATGTTCTGGTTCGGGGGAGAGAAAGTGGACTTCTTCCGTAGTCCAGTGCTGGTCCAGTCACTGTCCAGTGTTTCGTTTTCGCCAAAATAATCTTTCAGCTTGATCTTTCTGAAGAACTGAGCTAATTCAGTGTTGAGGAAGAAAGGGTCGTTATTTGGGGTGGGGACAAAACCCAAGCCTTTCGCTAGAACCGCTTCTTCTTCTATGCTGAGGCTATGCGTACTCAGGTTTACAACATTGGTTATTCCCTGGTCGTTGTTATTGTTGAGCCTCTGCCCCTGCTCCGTGTCACTGCGCCGCTGGTTGACGCTTCGTCTTCCCATTGGATCCTCGTTGTCCTCCTCGGTTTCTGTCTGCCTCTTCCTCTGCCTCGGCCTCGGAATAAAAAAGGTTGCTGTCCTTGGTGGGGCCCGAACCCTGGGGGGTAAAATTGCTGTGGCCAGAAGCCGAATGGCTGCATCGGTGGTGCAAACATTGGTAAGTTAGGGTTCCGGTATCTCCGTGTCTGCTGCCCTCCTGTGCTCTCATCGCTGCTGCTGTCGCTTCACTCTTCCCCTGAGCTATAAGTCCAGTTTTGAGGTGTAGGTCTGAAGCATGGCTGACGTCTAGGTGCAGGTGTTTGTTGGGGACACAGGAAACAAACCTCACAAGCCCATTGTTTACTATCTTAATGGCCTTGGTAGTGTTGGAGGCATGTTTTGACCAATCGGGTGGGGCGATTTACAGTTACGCCTCCCACCAGGCGGTCAGGCAGTCCCGTAAAGGGACACAGGAAACTCACTTAACGGGCCCAATTAACACTGATTAGCTCACTAATTAGTCACAGCTCTTTAGTATAAAAACCCTCTGAATCTCACCATTTACCATCAGCGGGGAGACAGAGAGGACGCCTCCGGGAAGAACGGCTGGAAGCACTGAAACTAGACAGTAAGAGTATGCCTGAAGGAATGCTGGTGTGAACTTGAATGAATAGGTAGTCCATTAGTTCTGGATTTCACCTTGTTATGTTTGCTTTAACTAGGAACTTTGGTCCTGGTTCTTTCTGAATACTGGTGACTAACCCTTAACTACCAGTAGTGGTTTTATGTGTTTTTTCCCTACAGAAAGTCTAAGTAGGTCCTTCCACCTCAGCCCTCCCATGGAGCGTTTAGGGTAGAAATACAGGGTAAGAGTTGGTTTACAACCACTTTTTAAGGGTGTGAGTACACGTTGCACCTGCCACGTGTCTCATAAAGACCACTTCACACCACCACGCGCGCTATAGGTATGACGCGGGATGGATGATGTTTATAAACTATTTGTTTACATACTCACACGGTTTGGTTTGTATGTTTTGTTTTTGTTTTTCCTTTCTCTACAGAGTTACTCTCAGTGGTACTATACCAAGAGGGAAGTATCCACCTACATAGTGTTTTTTAACCCCTCCCCTGATCTAGCGACAGGATTTTCCTTCCATTTTTCACTAGTTAAAAGGAAGTGAACACATAGGGTATATAGCCCCCCTTTCTTCCCCCCTTTTTTAGGTCCTGAAGAATGCTACGTACCCTTCGGGGACACCTCAGCAGAAACATGTCGACCGCATTTCATACGGTGAAGGGAGAATAATATCCCATACCACCGTTCACTTAGTTTTTAACCACCACACATTTACCATTTGAATAAAGCATAGCACATGGACTAATGTAATGGTTTTTAAATCACTTATCACTCCCCCACGGCCATCACTTAGATTTAGAAGTGCATCCCTGTCTCCAGGTGTATGCCCGCCCTCTATCAAACCAAGTTTTTAGAGGGCGAGGACAGCCGATGATGAAGCATGACACCGGGCGGTGTGTGAGGCCAGTCCGTAACTTTTTATGAGATGCCCCCACTGGTAGTGCATCTCTATAGAACTCTGTAGATAAACATAGGAATTGATTCAAGGGGCAGCCCACTTTTGTGTATTCATGAGATAGTGGAGGCTGGCTCGCCCTTTGGCCCCGTGCCTCTGGTTACCACCCTCAGCAACATTGCTGGGGTTAGTGTGTGTGAGCAGTTTTAAACCTAGCAAATTAACCCCCTTTGCAAGGTCCAAAAGTCACACCTAAGGTAGGCCCTGGACAGCCCGAGGGCGCAGTGTATTTAAATAGTAGGACATGTACTGTTAAGTTTTACATGTCCTAGTAGTGAAAAACTCTTACATTAGTCACAACTGCAAGGCCTATCTCTCCCACAGGTGTCTCCCGAATCACAATTTAAAATCACAACTTATGGTGATGTCGAATTTTAAATTGTAATTCTGAAAATGCCACTGTTAGAAAGTTGCTACGCAAACAAATAATGGACGGAATGCTGAATAAATCATGCATTCACCTCCAGTCAAGAGATCTGGGTTAAATCCAATATTCTTTTGCTCACCATGCCACCCCAGTTTAGACCCAGCTGGCTGATGAGGGGTGATACCCCGAAACCGGTCCCAGGATGCTTGTTTCCAGTCCAGGGAAGACCCGGCTTGGTAGTTCGGGCTGGACTGTTCCGACGAGGAGCAGGGCCAAGACTGATTTGCATATGGATGGGTCTAAACTGGGGTGGCATGGTGAGCAAAAGAACGATGGATTTAACCCAGATCTTGTGACTGGGGGTGAATGCATGATTTATTTAGCCAGCTGTCCATCATTTGTTTGCTTAGCACTTTTCGCCCTAAGTGGGATGTGTATGCCCAAACATGGGTCCCTTGCTCACTGTGCCACTGGATTCAAGCTAGCCTGGCTAAGGGGTAATACCCTGAAACCGGTCCCAGGATGCTTGTTTCTGGTCCAGGTAGAACCTGGCTTAGCCCTTGGGGCTGGACTGTTCCCATGAGGAGCAGGATCAAGGCTGATTTGCATATGGCTGGGTCTAAACTGGGGTGGAATGGTGAGCTAAAGAACAATGGGTTTAACCCAGATCTCTTGACAGGGGGTGAATGCATGATTTATTCAGCATTCCGTTCATCATTTGTTTGTGTAGCACTTTTTGCTCTAAGTGGGATGGGTATGCTCTGGCCTGGGTCCCTCGCTTGCTGTGCCACTGGATTCAAGCTAACCCGGCTGATGAGAGATAATACCCCAAACCGGTCCCAGGATGCTTGTTTCCGGTCAAGGGAGGACGTGGCTTGGCAGTTTGAGCTTGACTATTCCCATGAGTAGCAGGGTCAAGACTGATTTGCATATGGCTGGGTACAAACTGGGGTGGCGTAGAGAGCAAAAGAATGATGGATTTAACCCAGATCTCTTGACTGGGGGTGAATGTTTGATTTATTCAGCATTTCGCCAATCACTTGTTGCCGCAGCACTATTAGAAAGTTGGCATTTTCTCACTTCAGCCATTTGGTGCCTCCTGCCTGTCTCTGCATACACATCTGGCGTGGGTGATAGCTGGGGTTTGTGCATTCCCTCTAGACAGCCACACACAATGGCAGCTTAGGTGTGACTTGATGGGCCTTAATGGGCCATTGACTGACTTGATGGGGGGGAGCACTGGCTCACTAACACCTGAATAGTCTGTGTCCTGTCCACACACGAAGGGCTGCATACCCCCCTGTAGGGAGTCTGGAGCCAGGGCAGGTAAGGCAGGGACTCTGTGCACTTCAAAGGACCCTCTCAGAAGTATCCCCCACTTCAAAGGCACAACTGGGTATAAGTACTGGACCTCTGACACCACCACTTCAGTACACTTCTGGACCTGTGGATACTCTGCCAGGAAGAAGGTCTGCTGTGCTGCTAAAAGGACTGTCACTCTGCTGGACTCTGCTGAACTCCTGCTCTGCTGACCTCCTGCCTGTTGCCCTCTTTGCCTAGGAGTGAGAAGGACTGGACCAGCATCTTTACAGCCCAGAACCAAAGTGACTCCAAAGGATTGCTGGCTTGCCTCCTGTTAGAAGTCTCAGGGACATCTAAGACTTCCATCCACTCATCTACAGCACCTGGACTTTGCCATCTGAAAGTCTTGCCCTGCCAAGTGGTGCCAATCCAGTCCTGGGCCCTTGGAAGTGGGTATAGAGTGCTGCTCCAGTAAAAACCCATGCATCGCTGTCATTGCATGGCTGGGAACCGCAGCATCTTCCTCAACGCCGATTCATTGCTGCTGCCACAAGGACCGCAGACATCACATCGCCAACTACGCGGCGCATCGCCTCCAGTTCTCGGCGCATCCTCGACTAGCATGGTTTGACGACGACACACCGCCTACATTTTGGGGATCAACAACGACGCATCTCTGACTTGCAGGGATTGGAACTGACGCATCATCCACATCCGAAGGTGGTCAAGGGTGACGACTCCCCTCCTCCACTCCTCGCATTTCGACCTCGACGCACCCAGGAAGCAAGGCACTGTTTCAACGGGACAAGGCTGGTCCCTGTATACGACCGACGCTCCATCACGGTCGTCCTGAATATTTGGAGTTGACCCGGTCAAGCATGACCCGATAGCCCCGGTTGGGGCTTTATGCTTTTAGGCACTACTTTCAGTTTAATCTTTTAAAAGTCATAACTCCGGTTATACTTATTGGATTTTTGTCGTTTTGGTCTTGTTTTGTTCAATAAAGTAAGCTCTATAGTTTTAACTAGATGTGGTATATTTTTGTGTGCTGTTTTCACAGTTTTACTGTTTCAAGTGTTGCAGAAATACTTTACACATTACCTCTTAAGTTAAGCCTGACTGCTCTGTTCCAAACTACCAGAGGATGCGCACAGGTTAATTTAGGGTGTGTACCTGACTTACACTGACTAGGGCCCCCTTTCATGAGAGATGCGTCCAGCGTTCCATTCTGTTTCACTACTGTAATCCACTAACAGTGTTTTAAAATATATGGATTTATTTTATTTGGGGTATTTATGTACTTATCAATTATACTGATATCTAAACCCGAGAAGTTGTGCCTTGCAAGTCACTTAAAGAATTCAAAAGAAGATTAATTGCCTTTTGATGTCACTTCCTGTGATGTCACATCACATACAAATTAGAGTGGCCTCGTATGTTTCATTTTGCCCAGGGCCCCAAAAATCCTAGGGTCGGCCCTGGTTTGAGTGCTTCAGCTATCAGGGCCCCTGACACATTGTACTCCCAATGGTATGCTGGGTTGGTGTGACATTTCCATTGAGGAGTCACAGGCCGCCTTTCGCTATTCAATCCATGCACATAAACAGAGCCACCACCACCCATGGGCAGTGAGAGACAGCTGCTTCTCACAAGGGTACAATGTAAATTTGAGAGGAGAGAGCTGAAATAATCCTCTTGTTTAGGACCCATTAAAAGTGTGATGATAATCGGCCCGATACACCCCCCTCAGCCAGAACTATTGATAGGGTGGGAATTGGTAAATCGGGGGGACAAAGGGAATTACCTCTGTTTACAAGTTAATGAGAAACAACATGCAGTTTCCACTTTTTTTTCTCAATTTTGCGCAAGCTAAGTGTCTGGGTCTGTGAAGTTCCTGTAGATGTTGTAATCCCAATGGGACCAGTCAGGGATTTAAGTAGGGATGTAAAAAGGTGGAGTGGGGTTGTCTCTTTAAGGAGGGGGTGGCCTATGTAAGTGTAGGTGGGACTTAAGCATGCAATCTAAATTTCTATGATTCTCATAGTGTGCCACCCAATCTGTCTCTTGGTGCATCTATGAGCTTTCTGCTCTTACATCAAGATATATTCATATAACATAACAACTGACCCACCAGCAAAACCATCCAGGACTATTGGCTTTACCAATGATCGTTAGTTGTTTGAGATAAAACACTATACAAGAGCTATATGGAAAAAATACCAAAAACTACATTGTGGAAATAGCGAACACTTTTAGGGAATGCACGGTTAAATAAAACTTGAAATATAAACTGGACATAAATCTCCAACGTGAATTTCCCTAACGTTTTTACATTGATTTTTCAGAAATCGTCAGTGTTTTTACCAGTATGGTAAGGACAATGATATATGGCCGTATAGAGATCGTTTTATAACTCAAACCAGTTGCAAGTGCAATTTGGGTGCACCTGTGTGAAACACCTATAAGTTATGTAGTGCTCAAGGCAAACTGCACATATCTCTGTAAAGTGGAGGCCGAGCACTCCAGTCCTTTTGCCTACGTAATTGCATGTACAGCCATGTGAAAAACCTCCTGTTACTCATGTGTGCAAGCGCTGTTGTGCACATACAACTTATATTTACAGTATTTCTACAGACATCTCCGGTTGTTTGCCACAGACAACGTCATATACAATACTACACAGATTCTACTACCGACTCAGCGATACGGCGAGTGCAAGGTTAGTGGTTTTATTTTATTTCTATTTTACTTTCTCTATCCCGTCGTCTATCCACTTCCCACCCACCTCCCCGTCCTGCCCCTAACACTGTTACCTGTGCCGGCCGCGCCTGCTACTAACATTGCCACAGCGAGGCCAGGGACGTCTCTAGAGGGGGGCCAGGTGGGGCCTGTGCCCCAGCTCTATTTGTCCCACACACACTCCAACCCCACCACCACGGCAGCTGAATGTCCCAGAAGCCCAAATAGAGAAAAAAAGGCACTGCACCTTGCCACACACATTCATTTGTCCAGCCACCCGTATCAGAAATCTGAATTTTTATGTATGTAAATAGCCACAATTAAGTATATATATGCGCACATACATTCAGTTAGATCTAAACATTTTAAGCAAATTATCTATCTATTATATTAGCCAATGGCAGTCGCCACTGGGTAGTTATAGTTAGGTCAGCTGTTTCATAGGAAAAGCGTTTTTTCTGTTGCTAATAACTTTGGCCCCGTTGGATGAATCTCCTGGAAACTTTCCAAAAAGGTGCTACTTTTGACTAATTTGTGGAATGGCAAATTTCGGGGGAATCCATCAAGCAAGGTCCAAGAAAAAAGGGCGTTCCCAAAATGGAAAATCCCCAATGATTCTCCATAGACTTCTTAAAGAAGGGCTACAGCAAAAACTTTTGAACGGAATTACACCAAATTTGACAGGAAGCTAGACCTAGCTGCCCTACTAAGGTAGGTATTCGAGGCCATCCTCCACCCGCAGGCTCCTGCCTGCGCCTCATCCCTGGTGGTCCAGTGGGAGAGCCTTGTTCTTCTGCGGGTCCACTGCTGTCTGTCTACCCGTTATTGTCTTTTTGTCTGTCTTATTGTTTTGTGCTTTGCTTCTGTTTTTTCTGTAATCTGTTTTTTCCTGCCTGTTTCTGTATTCTGTTATTTTTTGCCTGTTTCTGTATTCTGTTTATTTTTTGCCTGTTTTACCTGTGCCCTTTGTCTCTGTCCTCCGTGCCTGTTTTCACTGCCCTTTTTCCCGCCGCCGCTGCTGCCCCCACGGCCCCTCCCTCCTGCCGTTTACTGCTCCCACCTCCCAGCTGGGCTTCCCTCCCTATTTAATGGCGGCCGCGAAGCGGGCTCACCGCTGGCGCGCTGAAGGAGTGCCAAAGGCAAGCCCATCTTCGCCTGTCCGTGACCTGACCGCGACCAGCGCCAGGGACCCTGGTCCTCCGACCACTTAACCCCTACGAGCCAGCTTCCCTCCTCGCACACAGGAACAACAACTGCCAGCTGGCCAAGCCGAAAACCACCCACAGCCAGTTCTCCTGCCGACACTGCGTCAAACCTTCACCACCCTCCGCACCCCCACGGCAGCCCCCCCTGCGCCACATGCCAGCACCTCCGAAGCCCTGAGATGTATCCTCCTCAACGTGCGCTCCTTGCACAGACATGCCGTAGAGATCTGGAACCTCCTCGACACCATCTCATCAGACGTCGCCTTCTTCACGGAAACCTGGCCCAACTCCACATCTGCCCCCGACATGGCCACCGCCATCCCTGACAGATACAAGATCCAGAAAAAGGACCGCCCCAACTGCCCAGGAGGAGGACTTGCCATCACGCATAAGAGCTCCCTCTGACTCACAACCTCCAGCACGAGCGACAGCCCGTCCACCACCGAACACCTCCATTTCCAGATCAAGACCAGCCCCAGAACGACCCTATGAGGCACCCTCACCTACACACCTCCCGGACCCCGAACCGCGTTCACCACCACCATCGCCGGCCATTATCGCACCCCGCGCCATCACCTCCCTGGACTACATACTGCTCGGAGACCTCAACTTCCACCTCGACAACCTCTGTGACCCCAACTCCACCACCCTCCTGGACAACCTTGCCAACCTCTGACTGAGACAACTCGTCAACACCCCCACCCACAAGACAGGACACACCCTCAACCCCATCTTCGCAGGAGATAACAACATCCACTTCAGCCACACCATGCGACCCCCCTGGACGGACCACCACTGCGTACACTTCAACATAGACAAACCCACCACCCCCAAACCTGCACCCCGCCCGCCGGTAAGAAACTGGAGCAAGGTCACCGAGATGCACCTCAACTCCACCCACACCCGCGACACCAACACCAACCTCGCAGCCAAAGAATTTCACAGATGGATTGCCAACTACGCAGATGAGCTCGCACCCCTCTGTAATCCCGACATACAGTGCCCCAGAAAGGCCACCTGGTTCACCGCCAACCTCCAAGAATCCAGACGCACCTGCAGACGTCTCGAGAAGATTTGGAGAAACAGCAAATCCCCGGAAGACCGCACCACATACAAGAACGTCATGACAGAACACCACCAACTCATCAGATCCACCAAAAGGACTTTCATCCAGAACAAGATCCTGGCCAACTCCAGCAACTCCAAGGAACTCTTCAGCATCATCCAGGAATTCACCAAACCCACCAGCGAAACCACGGACGTCACCCCCTCCCAGGACCTCTGCAACATGCTCAGCTCCTACTTCCATCTGAAAATCAAGACCCTCTACGACAACTTCAACGAACAGACACCGGATGCCGAAAACACTCCCTCCTCCAGAAACGCCAGCCAGCCCACCATCTCCTCCTGGACCCCAGTCACCACCGAAGACACTGCATCAACCATGAAATGCATCCACTCAGGAGCCCCCACGGACCCCTGCCCCCCTCACATCTTCCACAGAGCAGCCGCCGCCATCGCCCCGGAACTACCATGCACCATCAACGCCATCTTCGAATCCGGCACTTTCCCCAACAACTGGAAACGTGCAAAAGTCAAGCCCCTACTCAAGAAACCCTCAGCAGACCCAACAGACCTCAAGAGCTACCAACCCATCTCCCTCCTCCCCTTCGCAGCCAAAGTCACAGAGAAGACCGTCAACGTCCAACTAACGAAATTCATCGAAGAGAACTCCATCCTCGACCCCTCCGAATCCGGATTCCGCAGCAACCACAGCACTGAGACTGCGCTACTCGCAGCTACAGACGACATCCGCACACTCCTCGACCAAGGCCACACCGCGGCCCTGATCCTACTCGACCTGTCTGGAGCCTTCGACACCATCTCCCACCACACACTCACCGCCAGACTCCATGACGCAGGCATACAGGGAACCACCCTTGACTGGCTCCGCTCCTTCCTCACCGGCAGAACCCAAAGAATCAGACTTATACCCTTCCTCTCCGAATCCACAGAGATCAACTGCGGAGTACCCCAAGGATCGTCGCTCAGCCCTACACTCTTCAACATCTACATGGCCCCCCTCGCCGCCATCGTCAGACGGCACGGACTCAGCATAGTATCCTACGCCGACGACACCCAGCTCATCCTCTCCCTCACTAAGGACCCCATCACCACCAGACTCAGCTTCCAGGAAGGAATGCAGGACGTCGCATCCTGGATGAGCAGCAGCTGCCTAAAGCTCAACTCAGAAAAGACAGAGGTCCTCATCCTCTGACCCTCCCCATCTGCATGGGACAACACCTGGTGGCCCACAGCCCTCGGCAGCCTTCCCACCCCCCACGGACCACGCCCGGAACCTCAGCATCATATTTGACTCCTCCCTCTCATGACCTGACAGATCAACGCCGTTGCCTTAACCTGTTTCAACACCCTCCGCATCCTTTGGAAGAAATTCAAATGGATCCCCCCCGAATCAAGAAAGAACGTCACCCACGCTCTCATAACCAGCAGACTGGACTACGGAAATGCCCTCTATGCTGGGATTAGGCCTGGGCGTAGTTCGCGGAGTTTTGCTACGTGGAACTCCGCGAAGTTACAAAAACACTCCGCGAAGTTCCGCGAGTGGCGGAGTGCAGTGCGAACTGCAGTTTGTGCTGGTATTCCTGCCGCTCGGGTAGAAATTCTACAAGAGCGGTAGCTCGCGCTCCCGAACTTACTGTTCGCGATCGCGAGCTTACCAGTCGCAAGCGGGGAAAAAACTCTGCTGCACATCGCGAAGCGGAGTTTTCTGCACTCCGCGAGCTTCGCGGAGTGTGGAGTGCAGAAAACTCCGCAAACTCCGCGAACGGAGCGAAGTTCACCGCCCAGGCCTAGCCGGGATCAACAAGTCTCTACTCCGCAGACCATACAGAACACTTCAGCCAGACTCGTCCTCGGCATCCCTTGACACGAACACATCACCCAACACCTGCGAAACCTCCACTGGCTCCCCGTCGAGAAGAGAGTAACCTTCAAGATACTCACACACGCCTACAAATGCCTCCACAACACCAGACCCCAATATCTCAACGAAAGAATCTCCTTCCACGTAACCAAGAGAAACCTCAGATCCGCCGACCTCGCCCTCGCTGAAACCCTGCGCATCCGCAGAGCGGGTGGAAGAACTTTCTCCTACATCGCGGCCAAAGCCTGGAACAAGCTCCCGATCGACATCAGATGCGCCCCCACTCTGCACATCTTCAAGAAGACCCTCAAGACCTGGCTCTTCGACTGACCTGAGCTGCTTCCCTCCCCCAGCGCCTTGAGACCCTCACGGGTGAGTAGCGTGCTTCAAAATTTCCTGATCGATTGATTGATTGATTGATCCAAAGTGAGCCTGTAGGAAGCTGGCTCTGTATATATTATCTCAAGAAAAGAGAGGGGTCCTACTCACCAAAGGGACAGGACGCCGAAATGACACTGAGTCAGAAACAAATTCCCTTTGGGATTTTTTCAAAAGCATACCATTATGTTTACACACCACATTCAAACACAGTCAAACAATCACCAACAAGTATAGCAGTAGCCAAAAAACTAATATACAAATGTTTATTTGATAGGTCCTTCAATAAGTTTAAAAAGATTAAAATGTACAAAATAAGCAATACAACAAATGCTAGCAGCACATATTAATAAAATATCTCATACCAGACAAGATATGAAAGAATACAAATACTACCAAAGTGCAAATAAATATACACAACCGCCAAACCAATGATCATAACAGGTTCAACATATGGTGGTATCCTTCTATTGTTTTGTCAATAGGAACCCAGGGACAAAACAATAGAAGGATACCACCATATGTTGAACTAAATACTAGATTTAGGGGTGTTAAAAGGGTGTGTATGTCGGGACCAATAGGTCCCCTCCTTGGGGTGGGTACACCCCCTATTATGCCACAATCCAGTGGGAAGAGGCATGAGCCTCTCCTTAATTGGCTGAGTCCTCTATCTTCAAGATGGAGGGGACTGAGGTGTGTGCTTCACCTTGCCTCTCCCACCTGAGGTCTGGGGTAAGACCTCTGACCTTGGTCAGGGACCTGCTCTCTCCCCTAGTAGTGCCTCCATTCTGCCACTGACAGGGAACCAGTAGGGTTCGAGCCTGCCTCTGCTGCCACCTGCCTCGTTGTGCCTGCCTCGTTGTGCCCGTTTTTTTTTTCCTGCCTCGTTGTGCCTGTTTTTTTTCCTGTTGTCCTTGTATTGCAGGTGTGTAAGTATTTGTTGTTTTAGTTAACCCTGTCAACTGTGGTCACTGTTATTGTTGTCACTGGTTCTGCGCGTTCTCGTTTCCCGCCGTTGCTCCCCCGCGGCACCGCCCCGTTGCCCCTCACGCTCCTGCCTCCCAGCTGAGCTTTCCCTCCCTCCTTCCCTATTTAATGGCATCTGCTGTGCGGCCGCGCAGCGGCCTCGCTTATCGGGCGCACCGCTGGCGCGCCAAAGGTAAGCCCGTCTGTGACCCGCTCGCGACCAGCGCCAGGGACCCTGGACCTTCAACCATCCACCGCTACGACTCAGCCACCCTCCTCGCATTCAACCCTGGAAGGAACAACAACTGCCAGCTATCCACGCCGAGCACCACCCACGGACAATTCTCCTGCCGTCACACCTTCAACACCATCAGCACCCCCATGGCCACCACACCCGCACTGAACGCCAACACCTTCGAAACCCTGAGATGCATCCTCCTCAACGTGCGCTCCCTGCACAGACCCGCCGTTGAGATCTGGGACCTCCTCGACACCATCTCACCAGACATTGCCTTCTTTACAGAAACCTGGACCAACGCCTCCTCCGCCCCGACATAGCCACCGCCATGCCTGACGGGTACAAGATCCAGAGGAAAGACCGCCCCAACCGCCCAGGAGGAGGACTCGCCATCGCTCACAAGAGCTCCCTCCGACTCTCCTCCTCCACAACGAATGATGCCCTCTCCACTACCGAACACCTTCACTTCCAGATCCAGACCAGCCCTAGAACCACACTTCGCGGCACCCTCGCGTACAGACCCCCCGGACCTCGCGCCACATTCGCCACAACCATCGCCGACCTCATCGCACCCAACGCCATCGCCTCCATGGACTACATACTCATCAGAGACCTAAACTTCCACCTCGACAACCCCAGCGACCCCAACTCCACCACCCTCCTGGACAACCTTGCCAACATCGGCCTGAAACTGCTCATCACCACGCCCACCCACAAGGCAGGACACACCTTCGACCCCATCTTCTCAGGAGGTAACAGCATCCGCTTCAGCACCACGCAACCCCCTTGGATAGACCAACACTGCGTACACTTCAACGTCGACAAACCCACCGCCCCCAAACCTGCACCGCGCCCTCCAAGAGGAACTAGAGCAAAATCACGGAAGAGCAGCTCAACTCCGCCCTCAACAGCGACACCCCTACCACATCGACTGACGCCAACCTCGCAGCTAAAGATCTCCACAGATGGATCACCAACTGGGCAGATGAGCTTGCACCCCTACGCAACTCCGACAGACAGCGCCCCAGGAAGGCCACCTGGTTCACCACCGACTTTCAAGAATCCAGACGCACCTGCAGACGTCTCAAGAAGAACTGGAGAAGCATCAAAACGCCAAAAGATTGCACCACCTACAAGAAAGCCATGAAGGATTGCCATCAACGCATCAGATCAACCAAAAGGACCTTAATATAAAACAAGATCTTCGCCAATTCCAGCAACTCCAATGAACTCTTCAGCGTCATCCAGGAATTCATCAAACCCCCCGGCGACACCACAGACATCACCCCCCCCTCAGGACCTCTGCGACAAGCTTGGATCCTACTTCCATCTGAAAATCAAGAGCCTCTACGACCACTTCAACGACCAGACACCTGACATCGAAACCACCTCCCTCTCCAGCAACGCTAGCCAGCCTACCGTCTCCTCCTGGACCACATTCACCACCGAAGACACCACTTCAACCATGAAAGGCATGCACTTAGGGGCCCCTATGGACCCCAGCCCGCCGCACATCTACCACAGAGCCGCCACCGCCATCGCTCCAGAACTATGACGCACCATCAACACTACCTTCAAGACCGGCACCTTTCCCAATGACTGGAAACGCGCAGCAGTCAGACCCCTGCTCAAGAAGCCCTCAGCAGACCCCACGGACCTCAAGAACTACCGACCCATCTCCCTCCTCCCCTTCGCGGCCAAAGTCACCGAAAAGATCGTCAACGCCCAGCTAACAAAATTCATCGATGACAACTCCATCCTCGACCCCTCCCAATCCGGATTCCGCAGCAACCACAGCACCGAGACCGCCCTACTCGCCGCCACAGACGACATCCGCACCCTCCTCGACCAAGGACACACCGCGGCCCTGATCCTACTCGACCTCTCTGCAGCGTTCCACACCGTCTCCCAACGCACACTCACCGCCAGACTCCACGACGCCGGCATACAGGGAACCGCCCTCGACTGGATCCGCTCCTTCCTTACCGGCAGAACCCAAAGGATCAGACTGCCACCCTTGCTCTCCGAACCCACAGATATTAACTGCGGAGTACCCCAAGGATCATCGCTCAGCCCCACGCTCTTCAACATCTACATGGCCCTCTTCGCCGCCATCGTCAGACAGCACGGGCTCAGCATAGTACACCAACGACACCCAGCTCATCTTCTCCCTCACCAAGGACCCTGTCACCACCAGACTTAACTTTCAGGAAGGAATGAAGGACGTCGCATCCTGGATGAGCAGCAGCTGCCTGAAGCTCAACTCGGAGAAGACAGAGATCCTTGTCCTCGGACCCTCCCCCTCTGCATGGGACAGCACCTGGTGGCCCACCGCCCTCGGCAGTCCTCCCACCCCCACAGACCATTCCCGAAACCTCGGCATCGTACTCGACTCCTCCCTCTCCATGACCCGACAGGTCAACGCCGTCGCCTCCCGCTGCTTCAACACCCTCCGCATCATCCGAAAGACCTTCAAATGGATCCCCCCCGAATCAAGAAAGACCGTCACCCAGGTACTCATAACTAGCAGACTGGACTACGGAAATGCCCTCTACACCGGGATCAACAAGTCTCTGCTCCACAAACTCCAGACCGTACAGAACACTGCAGCCAGACTCGTCCTCGGGATCCCTCGACATGAACACATCACCCAACACCTGAGTAACCTCCACTGGCTCCCCGTTGAGAAGAGAGTTACTTTCAAGATACTCACCCACGCCTACAAATGCCTCCACAACACCGGACCCCAATGCCTCAACGAGAGAATCTCCTTCCACGTATGCAAAAGAAACCTCCGATCCGCCGTCCTCGCCCTCGCTGAAACCCCGCGTATCTGCAGAGCCAGAACAGGTGGAAGAGCCTTCTCCTACATCGCGGCCAAGTTCTGGAACGAGCTCCCGATCGACATCAGACGCGCCCCCTCCCTGAACATCTTCAGGAAGACGCTCAAGACCTGGGTCTTCGACTGAACGGAGCTGCTTACCCCCTCCCCCCCAGCGCCTTGAGATCCTCACGGGTGAGTAGCGCGCTTACAATCCCCTGATTGATTGATTGCACACCTCTCTTCCTAGCTTGGATTTCCCGTCGATTCTCCTGCCCAAATTGGGGGTCAGAACAGGTGGGAACCAGTTGCTGGGGGCAGCAAAAGGCAGGGACAGCGTCCAAAGGCGGTAGGCCTTTGAAGCTTCCCCTTTCCTGGAACCAGCCCATCCTGGGGGAGGAGGCATGACACCTCTGCCTAGGATGAGCTTTGTTTCTGGACCCAGAGAGCAGAGGCTCTCTACCCAGGGGTCCAGAAACCTGTCTATTGGTGGCAAATCGCTAAGATGCCCTCTGAGTGCTTCTTATATTAAATCACCCACTGGCATCAGTGTGGGTATAATGTGCTGAGAGGTTTGCTACCAAACTTCCCAGTTTTTAGTAAAGCCATTATGGAGCTGTGGAGTTCGTAGTGACCAACTCCCAGACTTTATACTCTAATATGGCTTTACTACACTTACAATGTCTAAGAATGGACTTAGACACTGTAGGGGTACAGGGCACATGCCTCTGTACCCTCACCTTAGGGCTAGTGCACCCTGCTAGAGGGGTGGCTTACCTAGGCCTTAGGCAGTGGATTGCATGCATGGCACGCAGGGATGTGTGCCATGTGAACTCTTCACTTTTCTCTGCAGCAAAACACACAGCCTGCAGTGGCAGTGTGTGTGTGTTAAGGTGCAGGGCCCCTAAGGGTGGCACAATAGGTGCTACAGCCCTTGGAGGCCTTCCCTGACCACAGTGCCCTTGGTACCCATGGTACCTTTTGCAAGGGGCTTACCTGTGGCCAGGGAGGTGCCAATTGTGGATACAAAGGTACAGTCTTGGGAAAGAACACAGGCCCTGGGAACCTGATTGGCAGGGACCCAGGGCAAATCAGGTCAGGTAGCATCTGATGTCAGGCAAGAAATGGGGGGTAACCATGCAAAGGGGCACTTTCCTACAGAGCCACCCCCTCCTAAAATTCTCTTCTAGAGACGCCATTGAGCAAGAAAGAGTGTCTTTGTCAATGTTTCTTTTTAAGGTGCCCATTAATTGCTTCTTACGTAGATTACTGAAGACAAACTCAACTTTCATTGATTAAAATATCCCCAAAGTAGTTTCCCTTTCAGAAAGGCGAATGCTATTTCTGTTCAAGATCTTGCACACAATTCCAACACCGTCCAGGATGCAACGTCAACCTAAGATCCAACCGCAGCATTCCTAATGGGCTGAGGGGCCATGCCCCCTCAACTTTTGGCCACTATAAAGAATGTCTGTCAGGCTGAGCAAAGGTCAGCCTGACAGACACTTTATTTTCAGGTCAGGCTGACAGGAACTAGACATACACTAAACGTGCATGCTCCTGGCTGTCTGAGCTGAACTTTGCCGGGGTGAAGAAGTCACAGCTCCTGTGGGCGTCACATCTTCAGCCTGGCAAAGCACCTCGAGGCCCTCCCCCTCGTGACGAGGTGGAGCATCACTTATTGCCTCAGATCTGGGCGCTTCAGTTATAAGCCCTGAAGTGCCCAGGGCTGAGTGTCAACAATCATTGACACTTCATCACAGAGTAGGGTGGGGTCAGCAGTCTCACCAACCCTATCCCACTCTGTGACAATGAGGGACTGCTGCCTTCCCTCACTGGCTGACCTTGAGGGCAGTGTTGGCTCCTCCGCTGAGGCAAAGGAGCGTCGCTCCCCTGAGCAGGGCGAAAAAGGAAAAAATAAAATGATAATAACTCGTTGTTATTATCATTTTTTTCCCCTTGCTCAGCTGGGTAGCGGCGGGGCTGCTCTGCTCACATAGCAGGGCAGGGGTGGAGTGGTTTGCCCACTCCAAGTGCACAGGACGCTTTGACAGGCAGTCTTGGGCTGGTCAAACCGCCATGCGCCCTTTGCATTACAGCCTTCATGGAGAACATGCCCAGCCTCCCATTCTCTGGCTGCATTGCAGCATTGTGATTGGCTATCGGGAGGCTGGGAGCCGTTAGTTTACTTCTTCCTGCTTCCTGCCCTGGAAGCGGGCGAAGAGGAATGAGAGGAGGCTGCAGACAGGTAAGTGTTAATTTTTTTGCCCCCTCCTCCCCCTGGCCCCCTACCGCCGTTAAATGCCATCCATCCATGCTTGAGGGAAGGCAGCAGTCAGTGGCGTAGCTAGGGGGGGGGGGCGATGGGGGCGGACCGCCCCAGGCGGCACAAGTTTTGGGGCGGCAGCAGTCCCCCTTCCCCCGCTCTTACCTGCGGCCGGTAGAATCGGCCGCCACCCCCCCCCCCGCTCTTCTATCATTTTGCTGAGGGCGGCAAACGCAGGGGCCGCCACGGGCAGCCTAAGGCCTAGCTACGCCCCTGGCAGCAGTCCCATCCCTCTTGGGTCCTCCGAGGCTTGGGACTGCTGCTGCCTTCCCTGTTTGGCTGACCTGAGGGAAGGCAGCCACCCCAACCCGCTTGGGATCTCCGAGGCAGAGCTGCACAGGTAAGTATGATTCTATTTTTAATGTTTGGTGCCTGCGTGCATGAACATTTGAGAGTGAATGCTGTGAATGGATGTGTGCGTGAGTGCATGTGTGAGTGAGTGTGTATATGTGTACCCCCCCGCCCCCCTTTCCTAGTAAAAGCTCAGGCCGCAACTGCTAAAGTCACAGATACCGTGGAGCCTCTGTGTAGGAGTGTGCGCGCGCTCTGCAGAGCGGAAGTGAGTGTTATCTGCTTCCCGCTCTCCCCCAGGCACGCGGGCGCATAAATGCAGGACCGGGAGCACGCTGTTTTCTACCAGGCTCGCGCTGTTTTCTGCCAGGCTCTCTTTGTCAGCAGATGGATAGATTACACCCTCGGAATCCTTGATATTTTAATGCCGGCTCTTCACTTCTTGGCAGGAGCCAGCCGGGTGGGAGAACAGACACTTCGGCCCTATTAACATGCCAGCTCGTCGCAGCCCTCTCAGTTGAGACCAGTCGAGTGTAGGCACGGGGTCAAGTATGTATTTATCCCTTGCTGGGGCTGCAGCCTCGCCGTTGACAGGGACTCGTGCCAGTGACTCGGCCTGCAGGGTCCCTGACACATTCCTCTCCCGGTGGTATGTCGGGCTGCTGTGACATTTCCATTGACGCGTCACAGGCCGCCCCTCGCGACTCATTCCGTGCACGTAAACAGAGCCACCACCACCCACGCGCTCAGAGGGGCAACATCTTCTCACAAGGGTACCGTGAAATCTGAGAGGAGAGAGTTCAAATAATCCTCTATTTCGGACCCATTGAAAGTTGGATGATAATCGGCCCGGTATTGACCCCTGACCTGGATCTGTGGTTACCAAACCACTTGTAATCATCCCTGAAGAATCCTACTACAGACTCTTGAGAATACCGCATCTGTATTCCCACACCTGGATTTCCGCTCCTCTTGAATACTGACTTCCCCCGAAAGTCTCCTGAGAAACATGGAATTAATAGGCAAATCGAGAAAGCACCATCTTATTCCAACAGAAATTCCACTTTTTGGCAATTTCCCCACCTGGAAATTTCAATAGATTTTAGCTCGTGAAATAGTCATGGGCAAGAGTAGCTTGGTAAAATCCTATGTAAGGATTATTAATTATGTGGGAAAAGCCTCCATGAATTTCTCTCCCCCGAACATTTCTCCTTCAAAAAACTCTATAAAACTATGGATGAGAAATGGGCCAAAAATGAAGAATTTCCAGTGGAAATCGATACAGTAACATGGATATCACAAAACATTCCCATTTCTCAAGGTCCATTCTATAAAGGCCTTATATATCGACATCAAGGAATTAAGGATGCCTTTAGTATTGCTAAGTCTGTTTGCTAAATTTGAGTATCAGCTCTCCGATGACCTTGTGATCTAGGCACAGGTGGTGAAAAAATCAGACACTCAGGGGCATATTTGCAAGCCCCTATCGCCACCACAACGTCACTTTTAGTGACGTTGTGGTGGCGATAAGGAATTTGATTTATTTACAAGGCAGCGTTAAGCCACTTAATGTGCCTTAGCGCTGCCTTGTAAATAAGGCACCCTTTCTCGCTGTATTCAGTGTGAAAGGGGAGGGCAATGGGTGGTGTGGTGGGCGTTCCACCGCAACACCCATTGATTTTGACGCTGCCCCATATTTACAAGGGTGGTGTAAATATGGGGCAGCGCCAAAATTAAGACCAGGGAAAACCTGGGCTTACCCTGGCGCAACGAGGAGAAATGTTTAATTTCTCCTAGTTTTTGCTGTTTCTATGTGTGCTGTGTTGTGCAGCACACATAGAAACAGCAAAACGTCATTGATTGTTTATGTGCAGGAAGTTGTCTCTTCCTGCAGATAAATAATCATTAAAAAAAAAAATGATGATTTGCAACTTCTATGTGTGCTGCATTAAGCAGCACACATAGAAGTTACAAAACGCCATTTAGAGATTGTTTATGTGCAGGAAGGGACACCTTCCAGCACATAAACAATCTTCCCCTGCAATGCAGACACTGTTGCACTATGGTGCATGGGTGCCTGCGTTGGCACTAGGCAGCTAAATTTAACGCCAGCGCAGGGGAGAAATGCAGGGATGCACCATATTGTTGTAAATATGGTGCAGCCCTTCTTTTCAGAAGTGGCGGAGCGCGGCGTAAAGCCAAGAAGGCTAAAGCTGCACTCCTTCACTTCTATTGTAAATATGCCCCTCAGTATTCCTGCTTTTCTTGTAATTCCCAATTTGGTCGAATACACCTTTTGCAGCCAATTTGGCAGAGGCGCTTTGGTGCAATGAGTGCTCAATGTCACACATTGTAGCAGTAGGCAAGGTGGCCACGGAAATCTGGCTACTGGTGGCTCTCATGGAAGCATGTGCAAGATTGTCTAGTCCTTGGGAACCCAAGGTCCAGTCCCACCTACAAGAGAGACCAATCCATGCTCGACCCCTCCTCTGTGGATGGAGATCTCATTTGTCATACCGTTCTGTACATAGGGTACAGGGTCAAAGGGCTTCAGCCCTACCTTGATCACAGCTCTTCTTTATGCTCTCACTCCCAACTTGCTGAGAATCTCCCAGAACATTCTTGCATCCTTTCCAATGAGACACTGCCCTGGAAGTCAACAAAGAATCATGTCTACAGTCAATTCTATGTCTCAGCAGAATCGCATCCAAGCATCCTTCCTTACTGACAAAGATACAATGGCTCCTATTTATCAAGGATTTGCGTCAGGCTTGCATGTGCGACAAAAACCATAAAGCATGCGATTTATCAAGCCACACAAGGCCACTCTGCGTGGCTTGATAAATCAGGAGTAATGCAACGCAGCGCACATTACTGTGTTGCGTTACTCTGCCGTGGGAAGGCGTTCCCTGGGTGTTGGGTGGGTGTTCTCCTGCATCTCCAATGGATTGTGATGCATTCCCAGATATACCATCACTGGTAGACCTTGGAATGCACCAAAAAGATACACCTTCTCGGGAAGGGCATAACGAGGAGAAACATCTTTAGTTTGCCTCTTTACTTCCTCTTTCTATGTGTGTTGTGTTCTGTAGCACACCTTGAAAGAGGAATATACCTCTCAGGATTGTTTTTGTGCAGGTAGGTGTCCCTTCCTACACAAAACAATCCTGTATGCAACGCAGGCCCCCTTGTACCATCGTGCAAGGGAGCCTGCATTGGTGCTAGGCAGCCAATTGTGCGCCAGTGCTGAGGAAAGGACAGGAATGCACCGTATTGTAATAAATACGGCGCATTCCTGCCCCTTTCCTGTAACGCAGCGCAGCAAGGTGACTTGCTGCACTGCGCTGCGTTACAATTTCATAAATATGCCCCAATGTTTCTTCCAATTTCCAGGGTGCACCAAGTGTGCCAGCCCCAAAAGGCCTTAAGGAGCACCCCACAAAAATGTCTATTCATGAGACCTGATCACTCTCACAGTTTCTTGGACTGGTAGGAAAACATGTCCATGAATAAAGTTGATGGCTTCAAAAACTTAATCTCAGCCAAAGATACAACAATGTACCACATCAACTGGAGATTCTGTGTAGATTATATGCCTTAGATTTCACGCTCATTCTGAAATCGCCTGTTCATTAACCTGACAGATTTCTATTTAATTAGGTGTTTTGTAAAGCGCTACGTTCACTTTATGATATATACAGACATAAAGTAGAAGGAACAAAAACATGTACAATTTAATAGTATAATAATCATTTAGACTCCAGTCAGGTGAGTTTGTTCTCACTTATGATATTCTTGAATCGAAGCCCATGGGAGAAGTGTTATTAAAAGGTTTTCTTAATAAAATCACTTTTTGCAGTTCCATTGACTAGAGCAAATTGGCTTAGGATCTGAGTTGACAGTTGAGTGTTCATAAAGTTCCAAATATTTGGACCCAGAATTATCAGAACACAGTATCATTTTCAGAGCCAGTGTTTGTGGCTAAATTTATTTAAAAAAAAACAGGCACACCCTAGTGGCTTCATTTTAGAATCTGCATTACGACAATCGAATTCATTGGCAGGCCTGCATACATTTGTACTTTACAAAACAAGAAGGTTTTGCGACATAAGCACAGTTCCATGTTTACCCCCTTAACTATGAGGTCGTGACTGAGAGTCAGAAAACCAATGGGTTCCGGTTAATGCAGCATTTTAGTGGATTTTATTACTACTCTTCCCAGGATTTTGTGGAAATAAGACAATAGTTGGCCAATAAGGAAGATCTGTAGTGGGTTCCTAGGAGTAATTTGGCTAATGGAATTTTAGCTGGTTAGTGACTTTGCCTTTTGTTAGACTTGGCATAATTTAGTGTGTTTCCCCTGTGTTTTTGCTTTCTGACCTCCCTGTTTTGACTCTGTTTTTGTTTGTTTAGTGCCTCTGCACACTTTCTCCTTTCTCACTGCTGTTCAGTGTTAAAGTGCAAGTGCTCCTTTTGTAAATTGTATTATGAATTGGTGTTTCCATGATTGGCATATTTGATTTACTGGTAAGTCTCTAGTAAAGTGCACTGGGCCAGTAAATCAAATGTGCTGATTGTGCCACCCACACGAGCAGCCTTTCAAAGGGTTCTCAGACCTGCCACTGCAGTGGCTGCGCACAGTTTGTACTGCCAAGTTGACTTGTCAAGTGCACCCACTTGCCAAGCCCTGACCTTCCCTTTTATTACATGTGAGTCACCCCTAAGATAGGCCCAAGGTACCCCTATGGGCAGGGTGCAGTGTATGTAAAAGGTAGGACATGTCCTGATAGTGAACTACAGTGTAATTCGCTTTTCACTGTTGAAAGGCTATCTGTCCCATCGGATAGAATGGGGAATACTCTAACATTTTATGAGTATATCTTCCCATTGGGACAAGATAGAGAAATGAAATCTAGTATGCCTGAAATTAGAATGTAGAAATGCATCTTTTAGTGAAGAAGATTTTTATGTTCTGTATTTGAAAATACCACTTTTAGAAAATAAGTATTTTCTTGCTTAGCCATCCTGTGTGCCTCTGCTGGGTTGTGGATTGACTGTCTGGCTTTGAAGTGACAGGGGCTGGGGATGAGCATTCTCTTCAGACAGCCAATGGGGGGGGAGAGGAGGGGTCGAGGTGTTTCCTGCCTTTCCTGGATGAGTAAGGACTGGGCTGAATAGACCTGGGCTGCATTTAGAGTAGTGGGAGGAGATTTCCTTGCACCTGAATGGGCCTGGTCTGCCGTCAACAATGCTGTCTCCACCTCCTGTCTGGAAGCTGGGCCAGAGAGGACCAAACTGGTTTGGATTGAGCACAGACACTCTCTGCCCAAGAGAACAAAGAGAAATGCAGTTTAAATATTGGGGCCCAGATCCCAAAACTTTAGAAGTCGCTTGGAACAAGGAACCTGCCAAGAAGAAGAGCTGGAAGACCTGCCAGGAGGATTACTGCCCCCTTTGCTGTGTTGTTGCTTTCTTGGGTTGGCCTGCAGTCGCTGCTTCTGCATTGGGCAGTGAAAGGACTGGACTGAACTTTCTTTACTTATCACTGAGTATCTCCAAGGGCTTGAAATAGAGCTTGCCTCCTGTTCACGAAGTCTCAGGGAGAGCAAAGACTTCACTTACATCTGGAACCGTGGGTTACAGTTGCCATAGAGGGGGAAAGCAGCCAACACTGTCACTGACACCACTGCTGGCTCCGTGTCCTGAAGGTACCGCAGGAGGCACTGCTGCATTTTGCACCGGAACCCTGGTCTCACCGACGACGAAGACCGCCACTGCTTGCACCGCGACGTGTGGGCACAGCACTCCGTACCGCCTCGCTTCACTCCGTCGCCCTGGTCTCACCGACGACGTAGCTGAATGCTGACCTCGACACCCGTGACCGCACCGTGGTTTGGGGGCACTGCTTGTAAGTCACACGACGCACCGCCCCATCCCACACCGCAGTCTGGGCCGACCGACACCAGCTTCCATTAACCGGCACTGTCGCTTGCACCGAGACCTGTCAGTAATGCAACAAGCACCGCCTCACTCCGCACCGCAGCCCTGGTCTCACTGACGCCGCTGGACGACCATCACCGAGCCGCTGCCTGAACCGCAACTTGAGGGCACTGTACGCCGCACTGCTACTCTTCACATCGCAACTGTGACGGTTGCTACGACCGGCCCGCACCGATACGGCCGGCCCGAACCAAAGGTACTGTTAGACCTGGCATCATTGGCGCGGGTCTCCCTTCCTCTTTTCGCTTCTTACCTTTTATGTTGGCTGGATTTAGATGCTCTGGGCGCTGTGCCACTGCCAATCAGTGCCACAGCGCGAATGCTCCATGTGTAAAGATAACTGTATGAATTGGGATAACCATAATTGGCTTGTTTGGTTTACCTGTCAGTCCCTAGTATAAGTGCACTGTGTGTGCCCAGGGCTGGTAGACCAAATGCTGCTGGTGGGCCTGCAGCGCTGATTTGCGCTACCCACCGAAGCAGCTTTTAAAGTATGTCTGTGTAGCATGTTCTAACAGCGAGTTACTCTCCATTTCACTGTTTACTATTGGAGAAGTGTGGCTCAATGGTTAGAGCGGCAGACCCTGATGCAGAGATCTGGCCCGGGACCAGGGTTCAATTCCCGCCTCGGCGGGTCTTGGGCTCAATTTCCTCGGACCTGATAATTCTCGCCTCGGTGCCTATTCTAATCATGGGTGCAACTCTGGGCAATAGCTTGCTTAATCTCCACAACGGCCCCAACAGCGCTGGGATGCCTGGCTTCACCCTGGGGGTGCCCAGGAGTGGACATTTCACAGGGAAAAGCCAGGAAGGGTTCCACAGCGGTATGCGTACAGCGCCAGGACACCCCTTTGGGGGTATAAGTGCGCTTTACAAGTACAAATTTCATTTCATTTCATAAGGCTATCCGTTCTCATAGGCCAGAATGGGCAGGCTGAGTATTACCTGCCCCCAGGAACCTGATAGGAACGTCGAATTTGATATGTTTAAGCTCAGGACATTGAGATACATCTTTTAGTAAGGATTATTTGCGTAGCCCGTGTTCGAAAATGCCTCTGCTAGAAACGAGGTATTTTCTGGCCTAAGCTTTCATGTAGGCTTTGCTAGCGTGTGTATTGGCCGTCTGGTTTTGGAGCAGCAGGGCCAGCTGGGTCAGACCTGGCTGGAGAGAGAGATCGGCATTTAGAGTATGGGGAGGGGTGACTCTTTGATCTGAGCAGGGCCGTGCCTGGCAAGGTGAATGATGGCTCCACCTCCCGCTGGGCGTCTGATAGCAGACCCCCAGATTCTCAAAGGGCAGGATGTCGCCTCGTAAACCAAGTGCTCCCCGACCCCACCGAACTGGTTCTGGCTGGATGCAGTGATTTGTGACAGCAGAGAACAAAGACTTTTTAGGTATAAAACGCTGCGCTGAAACCTTTTTCAGGTGTGTTCCTTCTGGATGTCAAGACGAAACTCTGTCCGAGTGAACAGAGGAAAGGACTTTGAAACTTTCACCAAGCTTGCTGAAGAAACTACCCGAGGGCCTGAATTGAGAGCGCCTCCTGCTGAAGTCTCAGGGACATTAGACTTCACCCCGTCAGCCGTCTGAATTCCTGTGCTAGGGAATCTACTTGCAGGTGAGGCCTCCGTCGAGTAATCCGGAACCTCTAGTTCTACTGTGAGGAACGCGGACCGGGAACCCTTGTTAACTCTGTGTGTGGGCCGCCGCAGCTAAGAGAGAGCTGCCGCCGCTGAGCGCCCGCCCTAATTTGAACCTCCGGAACCTTTGCTGAACCTGTGTGGGCCGCCGCAGCTAAGAGAGAGCTGTAGCCGCTGCGCGCCCGCACCTTTGCCAACTTGGCCTCATCGTGATTTGTCCTGTGGGCCGCCGCAGCTAAGAGAGAGAGCTGTTGCCGCTGAGTGCCCGCAGTTGTGTCAGCTGTGCATCATCGTGATTTGTCCTGTGGGCCGCCGCAGCTAAGAGAGAGCTGTTGCCGCTGAGCGCCCGCACCTTTGCCAACTTGGCCTCATCGTGATTTGTCCTGTGGGCGGCCGCAGCTAAGAGAGAGAGCTGTTGCCGCTGAGCGCCCGCACCTTTGCCAACTTGGCCTCATCGTGATTTGTCCTGTGGGCCGCCGCAGCTAAGAGAGAGCTGCTGCCCCTGAGTGCTCGCACCCTTGCCAGCCTGGTCGAGATCATCCTTTGTCCTGTGGGCCGCCGCAGCTAAGAGAGAGCTGCTGCCGCTGAGCGCCCGCACCTTTGCCAACTTGGCCTCATCGTGATTTGTCCTGTGGGCCGCCGCAGCTAAGAGAGAGAGCTGTTGCCGCTGAGTGCCCGCAGTTGTGTCAGCTGTGCATCATCGTGATTTGTCCTGTGGGCCGCCGCAGCTAAGAGAGAGCTGTTGCCGCTGAGTGCCCGCACTTGTGTCAGCTGTGCATCATCGTGATTTGTCCTGTGGGCCGCCGCAGCTAAGAGAGAGCTGCTGCCGCTGAGTGCTCGCACCCTTGCCAACTTTGCATTATCGTGATTTGTTCTGTGGGCCGCCGCAGCTAAGAGAGAGCTGCTGCCGCTGAGTGCTCGCACCTTTGCCAACTTTGCATCATCATGAGTCGTCCTGTGGGCCGCCGCAGCTAGGAGAGAGCTGCTGCCGCTGTGAGCCCACCACGGAGCTGCACGACGAGAGTCATTGCCACCACCAGCCCGAGCCGCCACAGCCGCGTGCTGCTACCGCTGAGAGCCCGCCTGTCCCCGAGTGCACGAATCATTGTGAGTGCACGTTGCGGACCATTGCAGTCGAGAACTGTGGTCGCTGGGAGTCCGCCTGTCACCGTCTCCGCTTCTTCGAGAAGCTACGTGCTGTGTCCCCGTCCAACGGCAGGTACCTGGTGCGCAACGGGTCGCGTAGACCCAGGCTTTGAACTCAGTCAGTGCCACGTTCTGGTGAACACGTTATTGCCTTTTTAAGTCCCTACTGATTTACGTGCATTGTGACTGGTTAAAACGCTTTTGAGATTCTCGTGCTAAACCTTAGATAAAGATACTATTTTTCTATACCTACTTGAGTTGTGTCCTTTTGTGGTGTCGTTACTGCCTTATTGTGCATGGTCATAAATGCTTCACACACTACCTCTGAGATAGGCCTAACTGCTCGTGCTACGTTACCAGAGGGTTGAGCAGGGGTTATCAAAGGGGATAGCCCACTTGCCCTGACTTAGGAAGAAGGGTCCCTATTTGGACATTGGCGCCAGCCATGGCCAACTAGAGACCCCCATTTCTAACAGGTACTATTTACGAGTCAGCTGACACTAACGCTGGTTCACACCATCACGTTCTGCCGGAACTGTTGGGTTCTGTTGTTTTCAGCTCCGTGGTAGCTGATTACTGTATGTTGGTCTTTTATCGTTTTGGTCTTGTTTGCACAGATAAATATTGGTTATTTTTCTTAAAACTGGTGTGGTGTCCTTTTGTAGTGTTTTCAATGTATTACTGTTGGTTTTGCACAACTGCTTTACACACTGCCTCTGAGAGAAGCCTGACTGCTCGTGCCAAGCTACAAAGGGGGTGAGCAGGGGCTATTTTAGTAGTATATCCCCCTTATCCTGACTAGAAGGAAGGGTCCCTATTTGGACAAAGGTGCAAACCATTGCCAACTAGAGACCCCCATTTCTAACATTGCTTGTCAGCGATGAGGATAGGACTTGCGTTTGCACTTGACCTACAGTGATTGATGTACACTACTACCAAATCGCAGACCACTATGTACCACATACTTGTTCTTTTTGGCCTATATTTGATCTTGCCATTTATTGAGAACTTGAACTTGCTATTGCATCATGCCTGAATCAAGAGCATCATCGGTTGCATCCTTAGAAGTGGCCTTTGAGGAGGAGAGGTTAGAAACCTACAACATGAAGGAGTTGAAGGCTAACTGCAAAGACCTCAGAGTCCAAATCAGATGCCTCCCCAGGAAAGAGTAGCTACAAAAGGCACTGAGGGCCTGGGTAGCAGCCAGACATGCCAGTGGGCAGTCTGGAGATCTGTGTAGAGGCGGAGGAGCCTATTCCTAGGATTGATGTGCTTTGGGAGGGGGGAACCCTCCAGGCCAGGCAGCAGTGGCTTGTCCCCAGAGGAGCAGGAGGACAGGTGGGAGGCAAGGAGGTTTGTACTGGAAAAACTCTGGCTGAAGAATGAGAGGGAAGACAAAAGAATAGCCATGGAGGAAAGAAAGATGATCTTGGATCATTAGCGTGGTATTAAGGCCCTGGAGCTAAGAAGTAGGTCGAGCACAAATGGTGGCAGCAATTCCTCAGTACAGGCAGATAGAATAGTACACATCCCCAAGAATGTAGGCAAGGAATTCAAGAAGGGGGTGACATACAAAGGTGGTTTCAGGGCATCGATACACATGAATGGGGTCCCTGAAAAGAATTGGGGAGCAGGATTGTGGCCTCTTTTCCCAGAAGAGGGGAGGGACACTTTAGTGGCTTTGGGTAAGGGGCAGAGCCTCACCTACGCTGACATGAAGGAGGCCGTTCTCACCAGATATGGTCTCACGCCTGACAAGTACAGGGATCAGTTTAGGTCCAGTAGGAAAACTGATGCAAACACTTGGTTGGAATGCGTGGATTCGTTTTGTAGGTCGCTGGATGGTTGGGTGAAGGGCAGTAATGTGACAGATTTTCAGGGGCTCTAAAATTTGCTTGCATGGAAGCACTTGTTTAGTCTATGTTTTGCAGAGGTGTGTCAGCACTTAACTGATAGTAGGTTGACTGACCCCAGGAAGCTTGCTATGGAGGCGGACCGCTGGGTGAGTACCAGGGTCCACAAGAAGGTGTATGAGGGAGACTCCGTCAAAGGTGGGCAGGGTCCCCAGCAGAAGAGTGGGGGACAAGTGTAAAGCACAGGAGTTCTCTAAAGGACCCCAAAATAATACCTAGGGTAAAGGTTCCTGTTAGACCTGGCATCCTTGGCGTGGGTCTCCCTTCCATTTTTTATGATGCCTCCTATGTTACTGATCTGTTTTTGCTGGTGTTAGTTGCTTTGGGCACTGTGCCACTGCTATTCAGTGCCACAGTGCAAGTGCTCCCTATGATAAATTGTGTTATGTATTAGTGACTCCATGATTGGATGATTGGTTTACTTGTCAGTCCCTAGTACAGTGCACTGAGTGTGCCCAGGGCTTGTAAATCCAATGCCGCTGGTGGGCTTGCAGCACTGGTTGTGCCACCCACAGAAGCGGCTTGTAAAATGTGTCTCAGGCCTGCCATCGCAGAGCCTGTGTGCAGCCTAGGGCTGCCATGTCGACTTGGTGAGTGCACCCACTTACCAGTCCCTAAACCTTCCCTTTACTGCATGTTGGTCACCCCTAAAGTAGGCCCTAGGCCAGGGTGCATTGTAAGTATAAGGTAGGACATGCCCTGGTGTGTGTGGCATGTCCTAATAGTGAATTACAGCCATTTTCGTTTTTCACTATTGCAAGGCTACCTGCTCCCCATAGGCCAGAATGACCAGACTGACTATTACACCTTATAGTCAGAACTGACCCAGGGAACATTGTAGAAAAACGAATTTAGTATGCCTGAACTCAGAATGATAAAATACATCTTTTAGTGAAGTTGGTTTTAACATTCTGTGTTTGAAAATACCACTTTTTGAAAGTGGGTATTTTCTTGCCTAAACTTCCAAGCCTGCCTCTGCTAGGTTGTGTATTCCTTGTCTGGAGATTGAGTGACAGGGGCTGGGGGTGGCTACAGGAGACAGGGTGAGTCAGCACAGGGCTGAATAGAAAGATCTGCATCCAGAGTGGAGGGAGGAGTTGCACCTGGGTCTGAATAGGGCTGTGCCTGCCTTCCACAATGCTGGCTCCACCTCCTGCCGGGAGGCTGAGCACTCTGCCCCACATTCGGAAAGGAAAGAAGGAGTCAGTAAAACAAAGTGCTCCAGGACTGACCAGAACTGGTTTTGGGCTAGGCAGAGGCTTCTCTGCCTTCAGAGAACAAAGAGAAACTGTGTATAAAAAGGGGACCCAGACCCCTAGGAAATTAGATCACTTTGGGAAAACAAGAAGAAACCTTTGCTGAGGAGTGGAACCAAGAAGAAACTGAGGAGAAGACTATCCCTAAGCTAGAGGGATCTGCCTGCAGTGGTTGCCTGACTGCCAAAGGAAGGAGAAAGGACTTTGTGTGCACTTTTATTCAACTTGTGAAGGATCTCCAAGGGCTTGAGAAAAGAGCTTGTCTCCTGCTGAAGTCTCAGGGACAACAGACTTCAACCACCAGCTCCCCAAGAATCCTTTGGAAGTGCCTGCTGCTGTTTTGGGCCTTCTGAAGGGACTGCGTGTCGCAAGGAGCTGGAAGCGCGACTCAAGAGGGAGAAGCGTGTCGCCGTCGCAGCTGCTGCCGTCGCATCACGGAGGTGACGCCGCTGTAGCTGTCGCATTGCACCGCATCTCGAGAAACGTCCCGCAACACCGAAGAAGCGTGTCGCCGTCGCAGCCGCTGCCGTCGCATCGTAGATGTCGCCGCTGTAGCTGTCGCATTGCACCGCATCGAGAGAAGCGCCTCGCATCCACGGAGAAGCGTGCCGCCGTCGGAGCTGCTGCCGTCACATCACGGAACCAGGGTGTCACCGCTGCAGCTGACGCATCGAGTCGAGACTTCTCGCAACATCGGAGAAGCGTGCCGCATCAGGAAGAACTTGACGTCTTTATTTCTTTGCACCAGAACTTTGTCGCATCTCCATCTCTGCAACACTTTCGTTGTAGAAACGTGACGCATCGTAAGGTACATTGACTCAAAGTGTCGCATTTTAAGAACTTAAGAGAACTAAGCTAAACCTACCATTTTAAGTACAGTATTGTGGATTTTTGTCGTTTATGGTCTTGTGTTAAAACTATATAAAGAATACTTATTTTTGATAAACCTTGTGTGGTGTCCATCTGTAGTGTTGTCACTAGATTACTGTATGTGTTCACAAATGCTTTACAAACTGCCTCTGAGATAAGCCTGTCTGCTCGTGCCAAGCTACCAAGGGGGTGAGCAGGGGTTATTTTAGGAGTGTACCCCCTACCCTGACTAGAGGCGAGGGTCCCTATTTGTCACAAGTACCTACCTGTGCCAACTAGAGACCCCCAATTCTAACATTGGTGGTCAGCGGTGAGGATTCTGGACTTGCATTTGTGACTCATGTACAGTGATTGGTGAACACTACTAGTGATTGCAGACCAAAACGCGACCACATACTTTTGGTAGATTTTTTTTCTAGTACTTTCCATTTTTAGCCAAGTTCAGCCATCATGAAACCAGCATCCATAGCATCTGTTGATTTTGATTGGGAAGAGGAGAAACTAGAATGCTACAATGCAAGGCAGCTGAAGCACTTCTGCAAAAGATTTAATGTTGCAATTACCGGGCTCACCAAGAAGGAGTAGTTCTATAAGGCGCTGAGGGCCTGGGTAGAAGCAAGGAAAACCCCTGAGAATGAGGAAGGGGATAATGATGCAGATGTGCAGCTGGAAGGGCCATTGGGTCCAGGGGAAAGGAAGGCACCTTCCCCAGCAGGTAGCAGTGTTTCTGCCAAAGGTCTGTCCACAGAAGAGCTGGAGGACAGGGAGAGAAATAGGATGCATGAGTTGGAGCTGGCCAAAATGAATGGGCAATTGGAAATTAGGAAACTGGCCCTGGAAGAAAAGAGGATGCAGCTTGAGCATGATAGAAGTTTGAGGGAGTTGGATTTGAAAGCTAGGAGCTTAGAAATTACTCCCTCTGGTGGCAGCACACCGTCAATGCCTGTGGAATCTAGAGTGTATATTCCTAAGGATGTGGTCAGAGAGTTTTTTTTAAAATGATGACATTGGGCAGTGGTTCAAGGCCTATGAGGTAGCCATGTCTTCCCACCGGGTGCCTGAGAAGAATTGGGGAGCGGGGTTGTGGGGACGGTTCCTTAGTGAGGGGCGGGACACACTGATAGATTTGCCTTCTGATGTCCATAATTCATATCACCACATGAAGGATGCTTTAATGTCTAGGTATGGTTTAACTCCTGAATTGTATAGGCAGAGGTTCAGGGGTTGCAAGAAGATAGAGAACAGTACCTGGGTTGAATATGTCACTTTTTTCTGCAGAGCATTGGATGGTTGGGTGAAGGGTAGCAAAGTTGATGATTTTCAGGGGCTCCTTGATTTGATCGCATGGGAGCACTTGTCAAGTAACTGTTTTCCAGAGCTACGCCAGCACCTGATAGATAGCAAGCTGACTATCCCTAGGAAGCTTGCTGAGGAGGCGGACCGCTGGGTCAGTACCAGGGTCCACAAGGGTCACGTGGGAGACTCAGCCAAGGGTGGGCAGGGTCCCCAGCAGAAGAGTGGGGGACAAGGGTAAACAGAGGGAGTTCCAAAGAAGGCCCCAAAGTAGTCCCCAAGGGAACCAAGGGAAAGGTTCCCAGCCTCCCCCCAGAAACCCTCAGGGGCCCCGACAGGTCCACCTGTTCAAAGGGGACCCCTGAGATGCTACAAATGTGGGGACCTGGGTCATATAGCGAGTGATCCCAGGTGCCGCCAGTTTGGAAAGACCGCACCCCTGGTGCAGCCCCCGGCAGATGGCTAGTGTAGCCCTGGGGGAGGAGATGGATGCCCAAGAGGGGTGGGGTCCCGCACAGATGTCCCTTGTCTCATTAGGAGACTGTGAGGTGGTCCCCAGGACCCCGCTGCCTGACAACACTAAGAAATACAGGCAGTGGGTGACCATCAATGGCCATAGGGTGGAGGCTCTTAGAGATACAGGAGCCAGTGTGACAGCTGTCAAGTGTCACCTGGTGTCTCAAGAGCAGGTTGTCCCCCATGCATTCTATCCAGTTATTGCCGCTGACAACACAGAGAGTTACTGCAAGGTGGCTCAGGTTCCCTTTGAGTGGGAGGGGTCTCTGGTACTCTTCAGGTAGCTGTGAGGCCCGCCATGCCTGTTGACTGTTTGTTAGGGAACGACTTGGAGAGCTCACGTTGGGCGAAGGTGGAGCGAAGTGCTCATTTAGAGATGTTGGGTTTGCCTGACTGGGCGTGTGTGACCACCCAGTCCATGGCAGCAAGTAAAGGTGCTCAAGAGGACCTGGAGCCTGAGAGGGAGGCCCAGGTACCTGCCGTCACGAGAAGAGGCAGGGGCGCGGGAAACCGGCCCCGAAGTTCCCACGGTCCAGGAGGAGGCAGACCTTGAGGGGGATGCCCTGGAGCCTACAGGGGAACAGGTAGCTGAACTGGGGGACCTGCCTGAGCTGACCCATTGGCAGCAAGAAGGAGGACCCTCCAGGGAAGAATTCTGCAAGGAGCAGAAAGAATGCCCTTCTCTGGTGGGTCTGCGGCAACAGGCTGCAGACCAGGCAACAGGTGATCAGTCTGGGTCACATTGGGTCTATTGGGAGAATGGTCTCCTGTATAGTGAGCCTAAGGTTGCTGAGCCTGGGTCAGCCCGTGTGCTGGTGGTACCCCAGTGCCTCAGAGCCTTCCTACTGGGGCTGGCTCATGATGTTCCATTGGCAGGACATTTGGGGCAGGACAAGACCTTTAAGAGGCTTGTCACCCACTTTTATTGGCCCCAAATGCGCAGGAGTTCAGACACTCATTGCAGGACATGTCAGACTTGCCAGGCAAGTGGAAAGAGTGGGAGGAAGCGCAAGGCTCCTCTCCAGCCATTCCCTGTAGTCAGCACCCCTTTGAACGGGTGGGTATTGACATTGTGGGGCCACTGGACCCCAAGACAGCCATGGGCAACAGGTTCATCCTGGTCTTGGTGGGCCATGCCACCCGGTACCCGAAAGCCATACCTCTGAGGACAGTGACGGCCCCCGTGGTGGGACGAGCACTGATGGGAATTTTCTCCCGAGTGGGATTCCCTAGAGAGGTAGTGTCTGACCGGGGGACCAACTTCATTTCCAAGTATATGAAGTCCCTGTGGCAGGAGTGTGGGGTAACCTACAAGTTTACCACTCCTTACCACCCCCAAGGAAATGGGTTGGTTTAAAGGTTCAACCGAACCCTCAAAGGCATGATTATGGGTCTTGAGGAACCTATGAGGCGTAAGTGGGACGTCCTCTTATCATGCCTGCTCTTTGCTTACCGTGAGGTGCCACAGAAATCTCTAGGGTTCAGTCCCTTTGAGCTTCTCTATGGACACCCAGTAAAAGGACCTCTAAGTTTGGTCAAAGAAGGCTGGGAGCAATCTCCCAGGAAACCTCCCCAGGATGTATACAGTTACATGCTGGCCTTTAGGAACCAAACTAGGCGTTTCAGGCAACTCGCTGAGGCGAATCTGGAAGCCAGCCAGGAGGAGATGAAGCGGTGGTACGACCAGAATGCCACTCTGGTTGAGCTTCAGCCTGGTCAGAAAGTGTGGGTCATGGCCCCAGTGGAGCCCTGCGCGCTCCAGGATAAGTGGACCGGACCCTTTGAGGTTGTAGTGCGCAAAAGTCCGGTTACCTACTTGGTGGACTTGCGGTCTCCCAGGAACCCCTTGAGGGTCCTGCATGTCAACCGCCTGAAGCCCCACTTGGAGAGGTCCCAAGTGGGCATGCTCTTAGCGACAGATGCTGGGATGGAGGAGGAGACCGAGCCTCTTCTTGACCTCCTGTCAGCAACAGAGCAAGATGGGTCAGTGGATGGTGTCAACCTCTCTTCCACCCTGACCCCTGAGCAACAGAATGACTGCCGCCAGTTGCTGCGACAGTTTTCTGATCTGTTCTCCCTGGTTCCCGGTGTCACAGATTGGTGCATCCATGATGTGGACACTGGGGACAGTACACCTGTGAAGCACAAATCTTAAAGGGTGACTGACAGGGTGAGAGCTTGCATCAAGGAGGAGGTCTCCAAAATGCTTGCGTTAGGGGTGATTGAGTCCTCTAACAGTCCTTGGGCCAGCCCAGTGGTCTTGGTCCCAAAGGCTGCCGCACCGGGTGCCACACCAGAACTCCGGTTCTGTGTGGACTACTGATGGCTCAATTCAGTCACCAGGACTGACGCTCACCCCATCCCCAGAGCTGATGAGCTCATAGATCGGCTAGGGGCTGCCCGGTACCTCAGCACGTTTGACTTGACGTCTGGGTACTGGCAGATCGCCTTGACTGATGGGGCAAGAGAGAGGTCAGCATTCTCCACACCAGATGGGCACTACCACTTCCGGGTGATGCCCTTTGGGATGAAGAATGCCCCTGCCACCTTCCAGAGGTTGGTCAACCAGGTGTTGGCTGGACTGGACTCGTTCAGTGCCGCCTACCTGGATGACATCGCAGTGTTCAGCGCCAGTTGGGAAGAACATCTGCGCCACCTCTGGGAAGTGTTGATGGCGCTGCGGAGAGCAGGCCTCACGATCAAGGCGAGTAAGTGCCAGATCGGGCAGGGTTCCGTGGTGTACTTGGGACACCAAGTGGGGAGCGGCCAGGTGGCGCCCCTACAACCCAAAATTGAAACCAGCCTGAATTGGGAACCCCCCAAAACCCAGACAGAGGTGAGAGCCTTTTTAGGACTCATGGGTTACTACAGGAGGTTTGTCAAGGGGTATGGCAGCATCGTTGCACCCCTGACAGAGCTGACTTCCAAGAAGCAGCCCAGGAAAGTGATTTGGACTGACACCTGTCAGAAAGCTTTTGAGGCCCTGAAAACTGCCATGTGCACGGCGCCCGTGCTCCTGGCACCCAACTTCTCCAAAGAGTTCGTAGTACAAACAGATGCTTCAGAGCATGGTGTGGGGGCTGTTCTGTTACAGATGAATGAGGAGGGCCTAGATCAACCCGTAGCCTTCATCAGTAGGAGGTTACTACCACGGGAACAGAGGTGGAGTGCTATTGAGCGTGAGGCATTTGCTGTGGTCTGGGCACTGAAGAAGCTGAGACCATACCTGTTTGGGACTCACTTCCGGGTTCAGACAGGCCCCTCAGATGGTTGATGCAGATGAGGGGTGAGAATCCAAAGCTGTTGAGGTGGTCCATTTCCCTACAGGGGATGGATTTCACGGTGGAACACCTCCCTGGTACAGAACACGCCAATGCTGATGGTCTGTCCAGATTTTTCCGCCTTAGTGAAGAGAACTCCCCTGAGGTAGGGTAGTTCTCCCCACATTTCAGCTGGAGGGGACACGTGTTAGACCTGGCATCCTAGGCGTGGGTCTCCCTTCTATTTTTTATGATGCCTCCTATGTTACTGATCTGTTTTTGCTGGTGTTAGATGCTTTGGGCACTGTGCCACTGCTATTCAGTGCCACAGTAATAATAATAATAACAAACTTATAAAGCGCATGGTTACACTAACCAGTGTGTCCCCGCGCTGTGGCACAAATTCAGAAACGCTGGCAAAGAGAAGGCACGAGATTTAAACCAGAGAGCTCAGAGGAGGAAAAAGCCAGGTCTTGAGTCTTTTCCGAAAAAGTGTCTCCACAGACTCCACACGGAGCCCCGGGGGGGGGGGGTTTATTCCAGTGTTTAGCAGCTAGAAAACGGAAAGAGCAGCCACCCATCCTCGCTCTTCTAATGCTAGGAATACAGACCTGCCCTGTCCCGCTAGATCTCAAATGACGGGAAGGAGAGTATGGGGTAAGGAAGTCATGCAGGTAGGTGGGACCCTTTCTCTGTAAGATACGATGGCTCACACACATAGCCTTAAACAGGATGCATTCCCTTACCGGGAGCCAGTGAAGGGAAACCAGGGCCTTATTGGAGGAGGCTCTCCTCGGTAACATTAAAACAAGACGAGCCGCAGCATTCTGAATACGCTGGAGTCTTTGCACACACTTGGAACTGGCTCCCAAATACAGGACATTCCCATAATCCAAGCGTGACGTCACCAGGGCATGGACCATAGTTTTCCTTGCTGCAACTGGCAGTACATCTAAGGTCTTCCAGAGACCTCTCATAACCCCAAAACATTTCCCCGCCACACGCCTTATATGATTATCGAAAGAGAGCTTGGAGTCCAGCCATACCCCAAGATTCTTCACCTGATCACATGGGGGCGGGGTAGGACCCAGTGTCTGAGGCCACCACGCTGACGACCAAACAGTGGGGGCTCTACCCAACACAAGAACCTCAGTTTTGCTGCCATTAAGTTTAAGGCAGTTGTCCGCCATCCAAGCTGCCAGTTCTTGAAGGCAAGTCGAGAAATTGATGGCAGCTCCCTATGTGCTCCCTATGATAAATTGTGTTATGTATTAGTGACTCCATGATTGGATGATTGGTTTACTTGTCAGTCCCTAGTACAGTGCACTGAGTGTGCCCAGGGCTTGTAAATCCAATGCCGCTGGTGGGCTTGCAGCACTGGTTGTGCCACCCACAGAAGCGGCTTGTAAAATGTGTCTCAGGCCTGCCATCGCAGAGCCTGTGTGCAGCCTAGGGCTGCCATGTCGACTTGGTGAGTGCACCCACTTACCAGTCCCTAAACCTTCCCTTTACTGCATGTTGGTCACCCCTAAAGTAGGCCCTAGGGCAGGGTGCATTGTAAGTATAAGGTAGGACATGCCCTGGTGTGTGTGGCATGTCCTAATAGTGAATTACAGCCATTTTCGTTTTCACTATTGCAAGGCTACCTGCTCCCCATAGGCCAGAATGGGCAGACTGACTATTACACCTTATAGTCAGAACTGACCCAGGGAACATGGTAGAAAAACGAATTTAGTATGCCTGAACTCAGAATGATAAAATACATCTTTTAGTGAAGTTGGTTTTAACATTCTGTGTTTGAAAATACCACTTTTAGAAAGTGGGTATTTTCTTGCCTAAACTTCCAAGCCTGCCTCTGCTAGGTTGTGTATTCCTTGTCTGGAGATTGAGTGACAGGGGCTGGGGATGGCTACAGGAGACAGGGTGAGTCAGCACAGGGCTGAATAGAAAGATCTGCATCCAGAGTGGAGGGAGGAGTTGCACCTGGGTCTGAATAGGGCTGTGCCTGCCTTCCACAATGCTGGCTCCACCTCCTGCCGGGCGGCTGAGCACTCTGCCCCACATTCTGAAAGGAAAGAAGGAGTCAGAAAAACAAAGTGCTCCAGGACTGACCAGAACTGGTTTTGGGCTAGGCAGAGGCCTCTCTGCCTTCAGAGAACAAAGAGAAACTGTGTATAAAAAGGGGACCCAGACCCCTAGGAAATTCGATCACTTTGGGAAAACAAGAAGAAACCTTTGCTGAGGAGCGGAACCAAGAAGAAACTGAGGAGAAGACTATCCCTAAGCTAGAGGGATCTGCCTGCAGTGGTTGCCTGACTGCCAAAGGAAGGAGAAAGGACTTTGTGTGCACTTTTATTCAACTTGTGAAGGATCTCCAAGGGCTTGAGAAAAGAGCTTGCCTCCTGCTGAAGTCTCAGGGACAGCAGACTTCAACCACCAGCTCCCCAAGAATCCTTTGGAAGTGCCTGCTGCTGTTTTGGGCCTTCTGAAGGGACTGCGTGTCGCAAGGAGCTGGAAGCGCGACTCAAGAGGGAGAAGCGTGTCGCCGTCGCAGCCGCTGCCGTCGCATCACGGAGGTGACGCCGCTGTAGCTGTCTCATTGCACCGCATCTCGAGAAACGTCCCGCAACACCGAACAAGCGTGTCGCCGTCGCAGCCGCTACCGTCGCATCGTAGATGTCGCCGCTGTAGCTGTCGCATTGCACCGCATCGAGAGAAGCGCCTCGCATCCATGGAGAAGCGTGCCGCCGTCGGAGCTGCTGCCGTCGCATCACGGAACCAGGGTGTCGCCGCTGCAGCTGACGCATCGAGTCGAGACTTCTCGCAACATCGGAGAAGCGTGCCGCATCAGGAAGAACTTGACGTCTTTAATTCTTTGCACCAGAACTTTGTCGCATCTCCATATCTGCAACACTTTCGTTGTAGAAACGTGACGCATCGTAAGGTACATTGACTCAAAGTGTCGCATTTTAAGAACTTAAGAGAACTAAGCTAAACCTACCATTTTAAGTACAGTATTGTGGATTTTTGTCGTTTATGGTCTTGTGTTAAAACTATATAAAGAATACTTATTTTTGATAAACCTTGTGTGGTGTCCATCTGTAGTGTTGTCAGTAGATTACTGTATGTGTTCACAAATGCTTTACACACTGCCTCTGAGATAAGCCTGTCTGCTCGTGCCAAGCTACCAAGGGGGTGAGCAGGGGTTATTTTAGGAGTGTACCCCCCTACCCTGACTAGAGGCGAGGGTCCCTATTTGTCACAAGTACCTACCTGTGCCAACTAGAGACCCCCAATTCTAACAGTTCCCATCCCCAACGAGATAAGAAACATGAGGTCTCTTCAGGGAAGTCTGCACAGACCGGCCACCAAGTGGTATGCCTGTGAGCAGGTGGGTCACTTGAAGGGGGACCCCAAGTGTCCCAAGAGGGCACAGCCACCCACCGGTAGGCAGTCCAAGGTGTTGGCTAGTGTAGCACTTGGGGAGGAGGGGAACCCACAGGAGGGTAGGTAGAGGAAGGTAGGATCCTTCTGCTTGGTTACCCCCACTTTTTGCCTGGTGCTAAGCTGTTTTTGACTAGTCTGACTGGGATCCTGCTAATCAGGATCCCAGTCTCTCTGCTTTCTCCCTTAAATTGTTATGTTCAGTACTTGGGTACACCCCAGATTGGATACTGGGGTACCCTTATCAGTCCCTAGTATATGGTACTAAGGTACCCAGGGCATAGGTACCCCAGAGGTCCCCCATGGGCTGAAGCATGCATTATGCCACCCATGGGAGACCATTAAAAATGGAACTACAGGCCTGCCATTGGAGCCTGTGTAAAGTGGTGCTACCACCACTTACTAAAGATATAGGTTTCCCTTTATATAGGGTCACTGCACTTCAAACCTATAAGTCACCCCTATAGCAGGCCTTTGCAATCCTGCAGGCAGGGTGCTTGGTTCTAAGTATGAGGGTGCCCCTGCATGAGCAGGACACCCCTACAGCCTACGGAGTCCATTCTCCTGGGTTGTAAGTAGAGCAGCCATATACTATATAGAGGGGCACCGCGTAATTACGCAATGACCATCTCGAAAACGCATGCAACAAATCCTATCATGTTTGGTATGAAACATGTTGGAATCATACCCCCGCACTGTAAACGGTGTGGGAGGTATGATTCCAAGCACCTCCGTTAGGCTTTCAGTGTTCCCGGTACCAGTCTTCTACACCCAGACAGCACAAAATGGTTGCTGCCGACCAGAGACACAATTCTGCCCTCCTGCTGCTGAGCCAAGCTCAAGCAGGGGAAGGCAGAACAATAAGCACCCTGTCACAGGGAGGTGTGACCACCTCCCAGACAGTATTTAGTGTATTGGGGCCGGGTGGGTGCGCTTGCCAGCGCCACTCAGTCTGCATGAGGGGCATATTTGGTGTCCCCATGCATAGTCCAGTTTAAACCAGCTCTGGGAGCCATTGGCTTCCGCTCTGGTGCAAAACTGGACACAGGACATGGCAGTAACCTCCCCCTTGTCCAGACCCTCCCCTGGGAGGATCCCCTGAATTGTCCTAACCCTTTCCTAAGGGTACTTAAGGGCTTACCTGAGGGTGGGTCCCTAGATTCGTTGTGGGACAAGATTCAATTCAGACACCACTTCTTCTTCTACCGTCTGGGCACTCTGGACTTCATTTGGGCTTGACTTCATCACCCTTTCAGTCTGCTGCATCATCTGTGCCAGTGCACCATAGAGGAACCTTCCAAGGCCTGTGGGCATCTAAGACACTTGAAGGAATCTCCCTTGAAGTGAAGGAGCCACTTCCCTGCATCTGCAGGCATCGCAACCAAGCTGACTGGTCTGCTGATCCTGAGCTCCTCCGGACTACGCAAGGTTCTGCAATACAAGTGGTGCTTCTCCTCAGCTCTAGAAGCCTGCCCTGCCCTCTCACCAAGTTTGAGGCCAGTATCCCTCGTGGGAGCCACAGGAACTGAACCCCTGTGCACTGCATTGACTTGCTGTTGCAAAGACTTGTTGGCTTCCTTCCACCAAGAGCTTCGGGCTCCAAGTAGCCCCAACCTCAAGCATCTCCAGTGACCATAATCTTCGGTCACACCACATTGCTTGTACCATGGTCTGCATCTGTTGGTGAGCAGCTCAAGGTCCTCTTGCGTCTCCAGTGCCTCCAACCTGTGGGTCCTTTTCAGGGTCATCTTTGCTTCTTTTGGGCTCCTCTAATTGCTCGGGGGCTGCCCTGACTCCCTTTCTTGTGGTGAGTCCCCTGGACCTTGCTGGTCCAGTCATTGCACCTTCTTCAACTTCTGCATTGGTTGCATTTGCCAAGGCTTGTTGGTGCTCCTGCCAGACACCGACCCCTCAGCATTCGACATCTGACGTGGGACAGCTCATGCATGGCTCCTGGTCTTCCTCAGCATTGCTTGGTCATCACAGCTGCAGAGTCATGGTCACCGTCAATCTCCTGCAACACCCGACATCGGTGGGCATTCGTCTTCCAGACCTCCTGGTCACTCCTGAGTGACAGACTCTGTCCCCTCTGCTTGCAGGTACCTCTCAACTAGAATCCACCTTTGGATTCCACCAGACACTCCTTCTCCAGCAGCGTCACTTTCCTGAAGTTCTCCATTGGGTTTGATGGCGGTTTCCGACACCACTTCACACCTATGCACCCGGCTTCCCTGGTGTAGGTAACATGGGTAGTAGGGTATCCATGGGTGGGGTGGCTCTCCAACCTTTTGTCGTCCACGGGGTTTCTTCAGGGCCCACTGGGAAGGGTCCTTAATCTTTATAATTCCACCTGTGACTTACAAGTTGATTTGTACGGAGCCCGTGGTTGTTTCCACACTGCACACGCTCTCCGTGGGGTTCCTAGTCACTTACCTTGGGTGGTTCCTTGGGTCCCCAGCACTTCTACGTCCTCTCAACATTGTCTTGACCCGAGTCGTGGTTCTTACACCTCTTTCTTAGTACACGGTTTGGTCCCCCCCTGGGGTCCTCTGTGTATTCTGTGCTATATACTGTATTTCTATGCAAAGTATTGTGTGCATTGTGGTTATCTCCAGGTAGGAGCTATCTAAACGTGTTAGAGAGCATTATATAATAAATACATATTTTTATTAATACCTTGTGTGGTTCTATTTCATTTAATCTATACTATAAGATTGCATTCAGGTCAAACAGGCTGCTTTATACTCCTTCTGGACCAACCCTGAAGGCTGCTCTCCACAGCTACCACTTAGAGAGCTTTCTAAGGTTGTCTAGGACCTGTTAAATCACTATAAGGGTTCTCTGTACTGGGGCAGGGTGCCCACTTACATTAGTGGACAGCATATACCAGGCCAGCTTCTCACAGTTGGGATCCCACAAAAATGACCCTTGTCTCACTAAGGGTCATTGAGATGGTCCCAGGAAACCAGGTGCCTGCTAACACTAAGAAATACAGCGCCCAGGTAACCATCAATGGGAGAAGGGTAGAGGCTCTTAGAGATACTGGAGCCAGTTTGACCTCAGTCTGGTGTCACCTGGTCTCTGAGTAGCAAGTAGTCCCCGGGCATTCAACCAAGTAGTTGCTGTGGACAACTCAGAGCGCCAGTGTATGGTGGTGCAGGTTCCCTTTGAATGGGGGGGTTCAGGTCCATTGAGGGTGGTTGTGAGCCCTACCATGCCTGTAGATTGTCTTCTAGGTAACGACTTGGAGCAGTCCTTATGGAAGGATGTTGAGCTCAGGTCTCACTTGGAGATGCTTGGGTTGCCAGAGTGGGCATGCGTGACCACTCAGTCCATGGCAGCCGGGAAGGGTGATCAGAAGGACCTAGAGCCTGAAACAGTGGCCCAGGTTCCTGTCAAGAGAAAGGTCAGGGGGTACGGGGAACCCTCCTCTGAGGGTCCCACGGTCCTGGAGGACGCTGACCTTGAGGGGGACGCCCAGGTACCTACAGGGGAGCAGTTAGCTGAACTGAGGGACTTATCTGAGCTGACCCATTAGCAGCAAGAAGGTGGTCCCACCAGGGAAGAATTCTGCAGGGAGCAGAAAGAATGCCCTTCTCTAGAAGGTTTGAGGTGGCAGGCTGCAAGCCAGGCAGCTGGTGATCAGTCTGGATCACACAGGATCTGTCACCTGTACAACGAGCCTAAGGTCGCCGAGCCTGTGTCAGCCTATGTGCTGGTGATACCAAAGCACTTCAGGACCTTCCTACTGGGTCTGGCTGATGACGTGCCTTTGGCAGGACATTTGGAGTAGGACAAGACCTTTGACAGGATTGTCACTCACTTCTTTTGGCCCCAAATGCGAAGGCAGTCAGAGGCGCATTGCAGGTCTTGCCAGACTTGCCAGGCAAGTGGTAAGAGTGGAAGGAAGTGTAAGGCTCCTCTCCAACCTTTTCCAGTTGTGGAACCGCTTTTAAAAGGGTTGGGATGGACATTGTGGGGCCACTGGATCCAAAGACAGCCAAGGGCAACAGGTACATCCTCGTCTTGGTGGACCATGCCACCCAGTACCCGGATGCCATCCCTCTCAGGACAACGACGGTGCCAGTTGTGGGACAATCCTTAATGGGGATCTTTTCCCATATGGGTTTCCCCAGAGAGGTGGTATCTGACCGTGGCCCCAATTTCATATCCAAGTATATGACATCCCTGTGGGAGGAATGCGGTGTAACCTACAAGTTCACCCATTCTTACCACCCACAAGGTAATGGTTTGGTAGAGAGATTCAACCAAGCCTTAAAGGGCATGATCAAGGGTCTAACAGAACCCATGAGGCATAAGTGGGATGTCCTCTTACCATGCCTTCTCTTTTCATACAGGGAGGTACCACAGAAGTCATTAGGGTTCAGTCCCTTTGAGCTTCTGTATGGGCACCCTGTGAGAGGATCTCTCAGTTTGGGGAAGGAAGGCTGGGAGACATCTCCCAGGAAAACTCCCCAGGATGTATTTAGCTACATGCTGTCCTTCAGCAACTAAACTTCACGCTTCAGGAAAATCACTCAGGCGAAACTGGAAGCAAGCCAGGAGGAGATGAAACACTGGTACAACCAGAATGCCACTCTGGTACAGTTTCAGCCTGGCCAGAAAGTGTGGGTCATGGCTCCTGTCGAACCTTGTGCCTTGTAGGACAAGTGGACTGGGCCTTTTGAGGTGGTGGAGCGCAAAAGTAATGTCACCGACATGGTGAATTTGCAGGCTTCTAGGAACCCTTTGCGTGTGCTCCATGTGAACTGCCTCAAGCCTCATTTTGAGAGGTCCGAAATGAGCATGCTCTTGGCGACAGATAATGGGGTAGAAGAGGAGAGTGAACCTCTCCCTGACCACCTGTCTACCAAGGAGCACGATGAGTCAGTGGAAGGTGTGATCTTCTCCCCTACACTGACCCCAGAGCAGCAGAGTGACTGTCACCAATTGTTGGGGCAGTTCGCCACACTGTTCTCCCTGACCCCAGGTGTCACTCACTGGTGTACCCATGACGTGGACACTGGTGACAGCCCTCCTGTGAAACATGAGATTTCCAGGTTGACTGACCGGGTCAGGACCAGCATCAAAGAGGAGGTCTCTAAGATGTTGATGTTAGGGGTGATAGAGGCCTTGGGCCAGACCAGTGGTCTTGGTCCCAATAGGCTGCTGCACCTGGTGCCAATCCAGAACTGCGGTTCTGCGTGGATTACCGTGAGCTCACCGCTGATGCGCATACCATCCCCCGGGCTGATGAGCTCATTGATCGGTTGGGCGCTGCCAAGTTCCTCAGCCCGTTTGATTTGACGTATGGGTACTGGCAGATTGCCTTAACCGAGGGGGCCAAGAAGAGGTCAGCATTTTCAACCCCAGAGCGGCACTACCATTTTTGGGTGATGCCCTTTGGGTTGAAGAATGGCCCAGCCACCTTTCAGAGGTTTGTCAACCAGGTGTTGGCTGGAGGATTTCAGTGCCGCCTACCTGGACGACATTGCAGTGTTCAGTTCCAGCTGGGAAAACACTTGCAGCACCTCTGGGCAGTGCTGAATGCTCTGCAGAGAGAAGGCCTCATGATCAAGGTCAGTAAGTGCCAGATCAGGCAGGGATCTGTGGTGTACTTAGGTACTCAGAAAGCGGCCAGGTGGTGCCCCTACAACCTAAGATTGACACCATTCTGGCTTGGGAGCCCCAAAAGACCCAGACAGAGGTGAGAGCCTTTTTAGGTCTCATCGGCTACTATAGGAGATTTGTCAAGGACTATGGCACCATTGTTGCCCCCTTGACAGAGCTGACTTCCAGGAAGCAGCCCAGGAAGGTGATCTGGACTGACACTTGCCAGAAAGCTTTTGATGCCCTGAAGGCAGCCATGTGCATGGCACATGTGCTCAATGCACCCGACTTCTCCAAGGAATTCGTAGTGCAGACTGATGCTTCAGAACATGGTGTGGGAGCGGTGCTCCCAGAACTGAACGATGAGGGCCTAGACCAGCCTGTAGTCTTCCTTAGCAGGAGACTACTCCCCAGGGAACAGAGGTGGAGTGCCATAGAGCAAGAAGCTTTTGCTGTGGTCTGGGCACTGAAGAAGATAAGACCCTACCTGTTTGGGACTCACTTCTGAGTTCAGAAACACCACAGACCCCTCAGATAGGTAATGCAGATGAGGGGTGAGAACCCAAAACTTTTGAGGTGGTCCATCTCTCTACAGGGAATAGACTATACGGTGGAACACCGCCCTGGCACAGAACCCGCCAACGCTGATGGTCTGTCTAGATTCTTCCTCCTTAGTGAAGAGGACTCCACGGAGGTTGGGTAGTTCTCCCTACTTTCAGCTGGAGGGGACATGTGTTAGACCTGGCATCTTTTGGCATGTTTCCCCAGTCTTTTTGCTTTCTGACTTCCTGGTTTTGACTCTGATTTTGCTGGTTTAGGGCCTCTGCGCACTTTCTCACTGCTGTCACTGTTAAAGTGCAAGTGCTCCTATTGTAAATTGTACTATGGATTGGTGTTTCCATGATTGGCATATTTGATTTACTGGTAAGTCCCTAGTAAAGTGCACTGAGAGTGCCAGGGCCTGTAAATCAAATGCTGCTAGTGGGCCTGCAGCACTGATTGTGCCACCCACATGAGTAGCCTTTCAAAGGGTTCTCAGACCTGCCACTGCGTTGTCTGCGTGCAGTTTTAATGCAGTCGGCTTGGAAAGTGCACACTCTTGCCAAGCCCTGACTTTCCCCTTTATTACATGTGAGTCACCCCTTTGGTAGGCCCAAGGTACCCCTATAGGCAGGGTGCAGTGTATGTAAAGGTAGGACATGTCCTGGTGTGTGTGACATGTCCTGATAGTCAACTACAGTGTAGTTTGTTTTTCACTGTTGAAAGGCTATCTGTCCCTTAGGGTAGAATGGACAGTAACATTTTACGAGTATATCTTCCCATTGGGACAAGATAGAGAAACTGGACGACCGTCACCGAGCCGCTGCCTGCACCGCAACTTGAGGGCACTGCATGTCGCACCGCTACTCTTCACATCACAACCACGACGGTTGCTATGACCGGTCCGCACCGACGTGGTCGGCCGGAACCAAAGGTACTGTTTATGAGTCTGCTGACACTAATGCTGGTTCGCACCAACGCGGTCGGCCGGAACTGTTGGGTTCTGTTGTTTTCAGCTCCGTGGTAGCTGATTACTGTATGTTGATCTTTTATCGTTTTGGTCTTGTTTGCACACATAAATATTGGTTATTTTTCTAAAACTGGTGTGGTGTCCTTTTGTAGTATTTTCACTGGATCACTGTTGGTTACACACTGCCTCTGACAGCTTGTGCCAAGCAACCAAGGGGATAAGCAGGGGTTATTTCAGTATTGTATCCCCCTTATTCTGACTAGAAGGACGGGTCCCTATTTGGACAAAGGTGCAAACCATTGCCAACTAGAGACCCCCATTTCTAACACCTGTTGATAGCAAGGAGTTTATCAGTATGACCTTTCCAAAGAAGGGGTAGGAAAAACATCTTTCACGCAGGATGTATACCAAGGTTCCACTGACATATTAGATACTTTAATCTTTAATCTACTCGGATTATTTCCTCCTTAGGCATGAAAGAAAGGTTGAGAAAGATAAATGTGTTGAAGCAAGGTGGGGGGTTGGGTAAGAAGAAAACTGAGAGTTGTTTTAGAATGTATTTCGGATCTACACAATTTTAGTTTTAAAAAACTGCAACACGTTTTTTTTTGTTGAGCATGGAGAGTTTTTCAGTGTGTCTGTGATGGTCTTGGCCCTCTCTGCAGGGTCAAACTTTTTGCCTTATCCCCTCCTGTTTTCTGAACCTGTTTTTATTGGCTTTCAAGACTCTATGTACTTTACCACAGCTAACCAGTGTTACAGTGCTTGTTCTCTCTCCTCTAAACAGGGTAAAATTGGCTTACACCCAATTGGCACATTTATTTTACTTATAAATCCCTTATAAAGTGGTTCTACACATACCTCAGGCCTGTAAATTAAGGGCCAGGTTTACTAACATTTTACGTCATGGTTGCTACAGTGCTTGTTTCTCTCCTCTAAACAGGGTAAAATCGGCTTACACCCAATTGGCACATTTACTGTACTTATAAATCCCTTGTAAAGTGGTTCTACACATACCTCGGGCCTGTAAATTAAGGGCCAGATTTACTAACATTTTATGTCATGGTTACACCACTTTTGTGGTGCATCCATGACGCAAAATACTAGTAGATATTTACAAAGCCACGCAAGGGGAGATTTGTGCTGCCTTGCGTGGCTTTATATAAAATGTAATGCAATGCAGCGGCTTGCGCTGCATTGCATTACATTTCATTCTGAGAGGCGTTCCCTGGGTGGAACATGGGCGTTCCCATGCATCCACCCATGGATTTCATGCAATCCCAGATTTACAACGGTGTGTAAACCTGGGATTGCGTGAAGTTGCTGTGCCTCCCAGAGGATTGTGTAATAAGGAGAAAAATCATCTTTCTACATGTTATTGCCTCTTTCTATATGTTCTGCAATCTGCAGCACACATAGAAAGAGGAAAATGCCTCAAGAGATTGTTCTTGGGCACCATTTGGTGCCTATAGCCTGTGTCCTGGGTCACATGACTACGTGTAATTGGCAGTTGACCTTTGTGTATTTTCCCCAAACAGTATCATAATGGGCCATCATGACCTGATGGGAGGGGTGAAGCTATCACCTACCACACTTGCACTTCAAAGGAGCTGCCTCAGCACACACACAAGAGCATCACAGTTGTCTTTTGTAACTAACTCCAGACATCCTGAGACAAGGGCAGAGAGGAAGGAAATTCTAAAAGCATCTCTGGGGTGAAAACTCTAGACGTTTCTTCCACTTTAAAGATGGCACCAGGTATAAAATTAGAACCATCAGACCCACTTTTCAATACACTCCTGGAATTATGGTTACTACAGAAATAGGACTGCCCTGCTGCCAGATGACTGCCCTGCTACCTGAAGCCTGCTCTGCTGACTGAGAAGGAACACTGGACATGCCCCTTCATCCCAGGCTAACTGCAGTGACTCCAAGAGTAAGTTGACTGACCTCCTGTTCAGAGCTACAGGGACATAACAAACTCCAGAGGCCTCCCTGCAACTGCCCAGCCAACCTGCTGCATTGCATCTGCCTGGACCTGCAACTGAACCTGCCTGAACACTGCTGGTCTCTGCTGGAGTAAGCAACTAGAGATATGCACTACGCTCTACAGCATTGACAGCCAGCATGACCACCAATGTGAATCTCTGGCAACAACTGTCCGTGACTCTCGACAGGATCTTTGCACTACAGCGACGACCGTCCACAAGCCTGCCAAGCTCTTTGTGCTACAGCAGAGACCATCGTTGGCGCTCTCCCTGCTCCTCGCGGGCTCTTCCAGTGCAAACTGAACTCTTTGCACCGGACTTTGAGAAGGTAACTAACCTGCTCCTTGTATCTGGCCCTCACTTCATCAGCCTGAACTTGTGACTTTCCCCCATTCTAGCACAGTCTGATGACCGGGAGTGGCACTTTGTGCTTTTAGGCATTATACCTATTTAAGTCTCTGAAACTGCATATCTCCGAATATACTGATTGGATTTTTATCATTTTGGTGTCAAATAATTCATTACATTTTACTCAATTTTTCTAAATTGTGTGGGATTTTTCTTGTGTTGTGTTCTCACTTTATTATTGTTTAAGTGCTACATAAATACTTTACACATTGCCTCTAAGTTAAGCCTGACTGCGTTTGTGCCAAAATACGTGAGGGTTAAGCGCAGGTTAATTTAGTGTCTTTTGTGATTTACCCTAACAATGACTGTGGCTGTTGCTTGAGAAAGACTCAACCCCCCCTCATCCAACAGCCCAATTCCTCCCAGACTGGATTCAGGTTGTGGTAGATACTAAAGATTACTTTGTTTTGTATCTTCATTAATGTTTTTAGCAAGGTAAACTTTTGCCTCTAACCAGGTGGCTTTCTGGTAACCTCTCATGCTCCTTTTGTATGAATAGTAAGTGCAACTCCAGATCCCAAATGATCCCTGTCACTTGCGAAGTTGCACAGTGTTCCATATCGACTCCTGTCATTTTCAGTCAGTAAATGGAGCCTATTTGTGCTCTACTTACAGATAGCAGCATCAAAATTCACCAATACGCAGATGATACACAATTGTACATGAAAGTCTCAATTCAGGCAACCAATGCCTCAAACACTACCTGCGCATCACCCAGACCTGAATCTCAACCCAACCAAGACAGAATTCCTGTAATTTGCCTAGAACAACAAACAAGAAAAAGTACAATCCTATCTCAATGAATTGAACCTAGAAAGCTTCGAATCTCAACTTTTGTGGCTTGGATTCATCCTGGACACCGTTCTCACCCTCAAGGAACACATATAGCCAAAAAAACAAAGATGGCCTGGTATCAGCTCTCTCTTCTAAGGAAAGTGAACCCATTTCTTCCATATCGTAACTTTATAACTGCTATTCAAGCCCTCATAATCTAACATCTGGATGGTGGTAACACCCGTCTCCATTGCCTCATAGACTCCACACTGGCACCCCTCAATGGCATCCAGAACACAGCAGCATGTGTCATCAAGGGCCTGAAGAACTATGATCACATTACCTCCATTCTGATGGACCTCAATTGGCTCCCTGAGACAGCAACCGCCATCTTCAAAACTAGCTGTATCATTTACAAAGCCATCATGACTGGCACTGCCGTTTACCTTTGACTCGCCCATCACAACTGGCACCCCTGCTTATTTTTGACTCGTTTACTTTATGCTTATGTTTGATCCTGTACAGTAATCTACTGCCTTATTGGTATGTTCATGTTTTATATTAATACCATATACATAAATACATGCATCCAAGAGGTGTCAGTGTCAGACCATGATTTATGCTATTTGTGTTCAAAGGATCAGTATTATCTTGGAAGGATTATACGTTTGTAGTTCATCTATTTGTTGGAAGTTTTAATGCCCTGATTAGATTTCTTCTTTTCTTGAGGAGCCATCTTGTTCACAACAGAGGTGATCTTGTGCTCTATTACCTCTATTTAGCATCCCAGATTATTTGGGGGTAAAAATATGGACTCTGTAGCTTTAACCATATCATCCAATTCTGTTTCACTGAGATTTTGAAAGATCAGATGGAGGATCGCTGTTTGTTCAATTGATTTAAGTGGTCACGGATGGTATTAAGGATTCATGAAATCAGCGTGGAATCCAAACCAATCTGGGGTGGAATCTGTACATCGTTGTATTCAATGATTTGGCTGAAAGATTAATTGAGTTTGTGAGCCACTGTATGTGTTAGGCCATCAACAATTTGTGTGAACACAGTGCACGTACAAAGCGAATTAGGACTGTAGAAGTTCTGTTGTCAGGTTTAACCAACCATATGTTGAAGTCAACAAATACCATGGTCTTTGATTTTAGAGCTGGTGGTATTAAGGTTTGATGGAATAACTAGAATTTGGAACAGTATCCCTGGGAACAATATGCTATTGCAATCATTAAAGTGCTATTATAGTTTCATGTTTATCTTGCCCTCAAACATTTGAATGAATGAAGAATAGGTTGGAATGTTTTTACAAAGAAATCAAGCCCACCTTTTAATTCCATCTATTTGTATATATCATTTTGAAAATTGGTAGGATGATGTCATTAGAATTATGGCAGAGTATTCATCTAAACATGTTTCAGTGCAACCCAATATCCTGCAGTCGTTAAATGTGATAAGGTTATGAATGTTAATAGAGTGTTTCTGCAGCCAATCGGTGTTGAGGAATCTCCTGTTAAGAAATGGATTGGGGTCCCTTTAATGTTTCAAATCATTTAAGGAAACTGAGTGGTTGTGGGTAGTATTCCATTCTATAAGGGCTTCTGTTGAAAGATGTATCTGATTTGAAGTTCTTGAGGCTTGTCTTTGGTGAGTGGTAGAGGTTCAAGGGGGGTATCCAGAATAGAACTGCAGAGCTTCAATATGGCAGGAACAAAGTGGTTCTCAGGGTTGTTTTCAGTGGTCACTGTGCTCAGCTAGTTGGTGTGAACTGGAGTTGGGCCTTCATAGTTTTATGGAAATTTGTGTTTAAGGGCCTTTTATTCTCAAACCTCAGCAAAGGTTAAGAAAAGATTGTGCTTGTCTTAAGAGGAGTTTTTTTTTTAATTGAAAATGTCTGTGCGTATGCGTAATACCCTGTTCAGAGAGGGCTTGGCCTGGCAGTTCGGGCTGCATTGTTCCCATGAGGAACAGGGTTAAGACTGATTTGCATATGGCTAGGTCCAAACTGGGGAGGCGTAGTGAGCAAAAGAATGATGGAGTCAACCCAGATCTTTTGACTGGCGATGACTGTTTGAAAAGTTTCAGCCCTCTGTCCTTTTTGTTGTGTTTGCAGTAATCGAATTAAAGCAGAACTCAAAGGAAGTTTCTGATTTGCAAATGGCTGGGTTCAAACTGAGGTGGAATGGTGGGCAAAAAAATGATGAATTTGGATGCGTCCTGAGCGGTTGCCAGTGGCTGAGATTAATTCAACTATTCCATCCATCACCTTTTTCTTTTTGCATTTGATGCCCTAAGTGCGCCGGGTATGCCAGACATGGGTCCCGGGTTCACTGTGCCACTGGAACGAATCTATACCCGGCTGAAGAGCCCGTAACAAGGGGGAAAACCGGTCCTGCGTTGCTTGTGTTCTGGTTCAGAGAGGGTCTGACCTGGCAGTTTGAGTTGGACTGTTCCCATGAAGGACAGGATCAAGACTGATTTGCATATGGCTGGACCCAAATCGAGGTGGCACAATAGTCATAAATGATGGATTGGGATGCGGCCTTAAGTGATTGCCAGTGGCGAGATTAATCCAGGCATTCCATCCATCACATTGTTTTTGCCTTGGATGCAATAATGGTGCTGGGTGTGACCAGACATGGGTCCCAGGCTCAATATGCCACTGGTCCAAGCTATTCCCAGCAAAACCGGTCCTGGGTTGCTTGTGTTCCGGTTCACAGAGGAGATGGCCTGGCAGTTTTGACTGGACTGTTCCCATGAGGGACAGGGTCAAATCTGATATGCATATAGATGGGTACAAACCGAGGTGGCAAATGATGGATTGGTATGCATCCTAAGTGATTGCCAGTGGCTTAGATTAATTCAAGCATTCCATCCTTCATATTGTTGTTTTTGCAGTTGATGCCCTAAGTGCTCCAGGTATGCCCAGGCGTGGGTCCCGGGCTCACAGTGCCACTGGAACCAAGCTATACCCAGATGAAGAGCCCATAACAAGGGCAAAACTGTTCCTTGGTTGTTTGTGCTCCGGTTCAGAGAGGGCCTGGCCTGGCAGTTCGGGCTGGACTGTTACCATGAGGAACAGGGTCAAGACTAATTTGCTTATGGCTCAGTCCAAACTGAGGTGGCATGGTGGACGAAAAATGACGGGTTTGGTATGCGCCCCCGGCGATTGCCAGTGGGTGAGATGAATTAAAGCATTCCATCCATCACCTTGTTGTTTTTTTGCATTTTACATCCTAAGTGCACTGGGCATGCCCAGACGTTGGTCGCTGGCTCACTCTACCACTGGAACAATTCTATACGCAGCTGAAGAGCCCATAACAAGGGGCAAACCGGTCCTGGGTTGCTTGTGTTCCGGTTCAGAGAGGGCTGGGCCATTCAGTTCTGTCTGGACTGCTACCATGAGGAACAGGCTCAAGACTAATTTGCATATGGCTGAGTCCAAACTGAGGTGGCATGGTAGGCGAAAAATGATGGATTGGGATGTGGCTCGAATGTTAGACCTGACAGCCTTCGGGTGGTCTTCCCCTAAACTTTTTGCCTGCTTGCCTCCAATTTGGCTGAATACTTTTTGTTGGCCTTAGGACTCGGAGCACTTCACCACTGCCAACCAGTGCTGAAGTGCATGTGCTTCTGTCCAAAAACATGGTTTGATTGACTTATCCACAATTTGCATATGTAATTTACCTCTACGTTCCTAGTAGAGTGCACTCCATGTGCACAGGGCCTGAAAATTAACTGCTACTACTGGGCCTGCAGCACTGATTGTGCCACCCACACAAGTAGCACTTTAAACATGTTACAGGCCTTCCACTGCAGAGCCCGTGTGTGCAGTTTGCACTGCCATGCCTACTTGGCATTTAAACCCCCTTGCCAAGCCTTAAACTCCCCTTTTATCACATGTACGTCACCCCTAAGGCAGGCCCTAGGTAGCCCATAGGGTAGGGTGCTGTGTAACCAAAAGGTAGGGCATGTACTTTTAAGTTGTGCATGTCATAGTAGTGAAAAGCATCTTCATTAGTTTTTCACTACTGTGAGGTGTACCCCTATCATAAGTTAACATTGGGAATTCCTTATTACACTTATAAGCTGGTATAATTCCTGGTTGAGAAGGAGTAGACTGTCAGGTTTCATATCATTAGAATGGGAATGATAAATCCTCTTTACTGGTCATGAATTTATCACTACCCTTTTAAAAATGCCACTTTCAGAAAGATGCAAACACAAGGACATGGTGGACGGACCGCTGAAACTTTTCAAACACTCACTCCCAGTCACAGATCTGGGTTGAATCCATCATCGTTCTTTAGCTCACTTCGCCACCTCAGTTCAGACCCAGCTATATGCAAATCAGTCTTGACCTTGTGCCTCATGGGAACAGTCCAGACCAAACTGCCAAGCCAGGTCTTCCCTGGACTGGAAACAAGCATCCAGGGACCGGTTTCGGGGTAACACCCCATATCAGCCAGGCTAGCTTGAATCCAGTGGCAAAGTGAGCAAGGGACCCACGTCTGGGCATACCCTGCCAACTTAGGGCGAACAAAGCAAACACAAGGAGATGATGGACGGAGCGCTGACACTTTTCAAACATTCACCCCCAGTCACAGATCTGGGTTGAATCCATCATCGTTCTTTAGCTCACTTTGCCACCTCTGTTCAGACTCAGCCATATGCAAATCAGTCTTGACCCTGTGCCTCATGGGAACAGTCCAGACCGAAATGCCAAGCCAGGTCTTCCCTGAACCGGAAAAAAGCATCCTGGGACCGGTTTCGGGGTAACACCCCTCATCAGCCAGGATAGCTTGAATCCAGTGGCAAAGTGAGCAAGGGACCCATGTCTGGGCATACCCTGCCAACTTAGGGCAAACAAAGCAAACACAAGAACATGATGGACGGAGCGCTGAAACTTTTCAAACACTCACCTCCAGTCACAGATCTGGGTTGAATCCATCATCGTTCTTCAGCTCACTTCGCCACCTCAATTCAGACCCAGCTATATGCAAATCAGTCTTGACCCTGTGCCTCATGGAAACAGTCCAGACCGAACTGCCAAGCCAGGTCTTCCCTGAACCAGAAACAAGCATCCTGGGACCGGTTTCGGGGTAACATCCCTCATCAGCCAGGCTAGCTTGAATCCAGTGGCAAAGTGAGCAAGGGACCCACGTCTGGGCATACCCTGCCAACTTAGGGCGAAAAAAGCAAACACAAGGAGATGAGGGACGAAGTGCTGAACCTTTTCAAACACTCACCCCCAGTCACAGATCTGGGTTGAATCCATCATCATTCTTTAGCTCACTTCTCCACCTCAGTTCAGACCCAGCTATATGCAAATCAGTCTTGACCCTGTGCCTCATGGCATTTTACTGCTCTTAGCCCTGTGTGCCTGCAGCCTGACTCCAATACACATCTGGGGTGGGTGACAGCTGGACTTTGGGCATTCCCTCTAGATAGCAACACACAAAGGGAGCTTAGGTATGACTGAGTGGCCATCCACAGCCTGATGGGCCAACCTAGGCAGGATGGGAGGGAGGAGCTGACACTTGCACCTGAATAAGCTATATCCTGGCCCCACACAATGGGCTGCATACCCCCCTGTTGTGAGTCTGGAGCCAGAGCTGGGATGGAGAACTTCTGTGCACTTCAAAGCCCCTCTTTGAAGTCACCTCCACTTCAAAGGCACAACTGGGTATAAGTACTGGGTCTCTGACCCCACCAAATCAGGCAGTAATGGACCTGTGAAGAGCTCTGCCAGGGAGAAGGACTGCTGTACTTCTACAAGGACTGCCACTCTGCCGGACTGCTGCTCTGGAAGAACTGCTTTTCTGCTTTGTTGCCCTGCTGCCGATGACTGGACATATCTCACTTCAACCCAGAGTGACAACAAGGGCATGCTGGCTTTCGCCCTGTTCTAAGTCTCAGGGACATCAAAGATTTCTCATCCACCTGCAATAGCACCTGGACTTTGCTTGCTGCAAGTCTTGCCCTGTCAAGTGGTGCCAATCCAGTTCTTGACCTTTAGAAGTGGGTATAAAGTGCTGCAACTGCTAAAAATCTACACATCGACAACGTTGTGCTGATCAGAACCGGTGCATATCCCTCGACGCCTATGAGCCAGCCCGGCTAATATAATTTTTTCCTTATGACACCAATCCAGAAAAACACCTACACAACTTTGATCACTTGAAACTTATGTCGGTGGGGCCCATAACACCGCATGCATACATTCATTCAAATCTCTGGATCAAGCGCTAAGGAAAAATGAGTTGCTCGACAAGCGGGATACCTTATTAAAATGACAGAATTATAACCTATACATTATATACATTAATTTCAGATCCTGTCGGTTCTAAACATCAAGGTACTCCGCTATTCGGTCGATGGACCAACTAGTAGAATCAGTTGATGGCGATTAAGACCAGCTCAATCACAATTAAAACCTTTAGCATTTATAAATCACAATTTTATTAAAGAACCACAGACTCATTTAGAGTTAACATATAGTTTTATCGAATTTCTTTAAGCAAAGAGAAAAGTTCATTTTAAGCAAATACATTTATTATATCAGTAAGCATTTAAGTAAAAAGGTTAAGAAAAATCAGAAATACTCATTACCCTTGGCCATAGGGCGATGACAAGAATGGTTCATCAGGAAAGAAAGATGAACCGCAGATTACAGGATGGACTACCAAAACTGACTGACTGTCCCGCTAACCTCCTAGGACGCAATCTCCTCCCGGGCAACTCCCGCAATGGTCTCGTTCCTTTTCCCGAGTCAAAGTCAAAGTTCAAAGTGACAGAGTCTCTTGCAGCATCAGGATAGAATAAAAGGAGAAGTTTTTTTCACAAAGTAAGGACAGACTCTCTTATACCCTATTTTCTGGCTCACTACACTTAAAAGTTGTAATCTTTAGGGGCAGAAATCACGCTAATTGGTCCATTGGAGGGGTGGTGATGGTCACCTCATCGCCCTCCTTGTTCGAACCGGTTTGGGGACAATAAGGCATACAATAAGTTTCATGCCCAAGGAAGTCCAAAAGTAGTTCAATTTGCTAATATAATTTGTAACAAACTCCGATGGTCACATATTAGTTCGTCCTCTGTCGCTCGATTTTCCCATCCGTTCCCAGGCATATGTGCTGAACTCTTGGCACGCTTTCCGTGGCCTGTCAGACTGGCCTTGACATCTCTCACTCCGGACACAGGCTGCATACACGTGACTGGAGCTTTTATACTGCCCATGCGTAGGGGCCATTTTATTCGGCGCACGCATCTCATCCTTTCCAGCGCCCATTTTGGAAGCATGGCCTAGCAGGCCCGAACGGAACTAATTTAAGAACAAACACAACGGAAATTAAAACATGGAAAATAAGCCTTTCTGTTTACCACCCGCCATTCTAAAGACCCGTGTCAGGTATTACCTAGCAGAAGCGACATTTAAAGCCATTTTACTTACCACCTGCATTCTTTGCCACGGTGCAATTTACTATGCAACACAAATCATGCAATTTACTCTATTCACTACTCAAATCACAATATTTAGGTTATTCAGCTCCACATTTGTAAATGAATTAGATTTTGCATATATTTAGCAAGTTGCCCATGTGTAATGTTTAACAAAAAGGTGCATTTGTTGATTAGTTCATGCGTTTCAAACGAATGTCAAGGGCAAGTCGATTTTGTATTACCATAGCCCTCATGGCAATCATTTCAGTATTTATCATCAAGAACCCTCCAGCAGTATTCGTTGATAAACGATCTACTACTGTAGACAATTTCCGAATTTTGTATGCATTCAAAGATACACCTACTGCTGGTATCAATGCTCCAAAAATGTCACCTATTATCTCTGAGAAGCTTTCCCTTCTCCTACGGGTTAATGGTGTACCCATCTCGTGAATTCCTTTCGTTCCTCTCTCCACATGAAAAATCTTTGGAAAGACTAGGCCTAGATAGCATGAACCGTACCAATGGTCCGGCAACCTATAGTATGCTCGGTTTCCGCAAATATAATAGATCCCTGGAAATACTGGATCTTTTCCTCCTTTGAATCTCCATCCCCCTAAATTTTTGTATGTATCTCGGCACTCACTAGAACCCACGAAATAGTTATCATACAGAGTGTTATCTCTACTAATACACAATTTTCCCTGTTGGGGCCAATCTAAAACCATAGCTGCATTCATTTCACTCTTGTCATAACTTCCCACTTCAAATGCCCAAGGTGGGGTTTTTGTCTTTTCTCCTGTTGCCTTTCTTTGAAACTTAACCCTTCTGTCTTCCACCATGTCTAGAAAGACTTTTTCTTCTTTTCTTAACATACAAGTAAGGTTATGTCTAAATGCATAGTCTAATGTTAATTCTTTTGTTTCTAAGAAACATTCTCCAAAAGTCTTTCAAATTTCACCTTATTCAGTTCAGGGACTATGGGAACTTTAGCAAAAACAGCATCTGTGTCAGTATGGTAATACTCTAATTTACCTGTTTTGTAAAATAAACTAGCTAAAACACTACAAGTTATTCCATACGTCAAAGGAAGGTGATGATACGTCACACCTTCTGTTACAGACGCAGGTAACTGCATACATACATAACAATCTCTGACATCCATTGTCTCCACATATTCATATAAGAGTTTCGTGAAGACATTCTTGGAGAAATCAGTTATTGACTTATCCCTATGAAATTCAGTACTATCTATCCGTGTTGCAGTGTTCTTTATGTTAGTTTTCTTGTCACTATTCGTGTCATTTATGATTGCAGATGTATTTTCTACAACTAATCTTAATGGAATTATTATTGCTAAAATGAACCAAATAAGCATCAGAAAGCCTGTACAACAGAAACACATCTTACACCATCTACGGAAAAACCCACATCTAGATCTTCTATTTTCAGTGTCTACCATGTTGAAATATTATCTAATTATATGTACAGAAATGTGTTTGCACACCTCAAATGACTTAGTGTTGACTGGGATCAACTGCTTTTGGCGCACCTTTCGGTTTTCTCAGAAAATTTTCTTTGTCTTTATCAGTTTTGTGTCTAGTCCGGTTTTCTTTCTCTGACTTTCAAGATTGGCGCAGTTCACTCTCACCCACTTGTTCACAGTCTTTGTCTGAGTTCTCGTGACTGCTATCCACTTCATTAATGTCAGGCAGTGCTATGTATATCCATTCAGGTGACTTGTATTTCAAGTTAGGTCTTTTCACTCTTTTGGGTCTCTGCAATTGTCTTTTATTTGTTTTTCTTTCTCTTTCTTGACTCGTTATTTCATTTACTTGTTCTGCTTTGTCTTTGTTCAGATTTATTAGTTTATATCTCAGTCTTTTAATTTCGTTGGGCCAATTATCTCCTTTTCTTGGCCTTTTCAGTTCACTTTCCTTTTCTCCTCGTTCTAGTCTTCAAGTTCTCTTTCTTGGACCTATTCTTTGCCTTCATTCGTCTTCACTTTCTTCAGATTCTGTCTCAGATCTCACTTCACTTCCTCTAACTTTAAATTTGATAATCTCAGTCTCTTTGTCTGAATCTGAACCTCCTCGTGTTTCTTCTGCTTGTAATTCTGAGTCTAAACCTCCTTGTGCTTCTTCCGCAATTTCCTCAATCTCTCTATCTGAATCTGAACTTTCTTGAGTTACCTCTACAATTTCCGGAGAAATTTCCCCAAAGCTTGTACTTGGTTGTTCACCAACACTGTTTATTGGTTCAGTTTCTCCTGTTTCAATATCAGTTCTTTTGTTCTTGGATTCTTTTGTTTGTCTTTCACTGCATTCAGGTTGGTCTGTTTCAGATGCCGAACTGGTATCCGATATTTCCAGATGTCGACCTACAGGTCGAGCTTCAGGATCTGGAACTCTGATTCTTTCAGTTTCTTCTTCAGTTGCCGAACTGGTACCTGATTTTTCCAGATGTCGACTTACAGGTCGAGCTTCAGGATCTGGAACTCTGATTGTTTCAGTCTCTGCTTCAGACTCCGAACTGGTGGCTGATATTTCCAGATGTCGACTTACAGGTCGAGCTTCAGGATCTGTAACTCTGATAGTATGGCTGGCATGAATCCAATGTTTCACACCTGCACACTTTACTGCAGTCATTGTCACCAGAATCACTTGATGTGGCTTATCCCAACATGGAACCAAGTAATTTCTTCTTCTGTGGACTTTTATGTGGACCCAGTCTCCTGGACTCAAATCATGAGCTGGTTTTCTTTCAAGAGTGGTCGCATCCGGCCCAACCTGATGAAACACAGAATGTACCACATCAGCCAATCCTTTGCAATAGTCCAGTACGAGATCATCAGTTATAGTCCGCAGTTTGTTCACAGGTACGTATGCTTGTCTCATTGCTCGTCCCATTATTATCTCAGGGGGACTCAAACCTGTTTTTCTGTCAGGTATGCTTCTTATGCTCATCAGCACCAATGGTAAGGCATCGGGCCATTTGAGTCCTGTGGCTTGACACATTTTCCCCAACCTATTCTTTATGGTGCCATTTACTTGCTCTACCACTCCAGAAGCCTCTGGTCTGTAGGCACAATGCAATTTTTGTTGAATGTCTAGTGCTTCACATATCAGTTGGATAATTTCATTTTGGAAATGTGTTACTCTATCTGTCTCTATCGTTACTGGAAAACCATATCTAGGAATGAATTCTCTCAGCAGGAGCTTAGCTACAGTAACTCCATCATTCCTTCTTGTCGGATAGGCCTCCACCCAACGAGAAAACAAACAGACGACCACCAGGACATACCTCAATCTGTTACTCGGGGCATTTCAATAAAATCTATCTGCATTCTGGTAAAAGGACCTCCTTCACGTCCTATTGTTCCCAAACTCACTACTGTCTTCCTTCCAGGATTTATCTGTTGGCATATAAGGCATCTTTGGCAAAGACTTTCAGCTATAGCCCTAAATTTTGGGTTGTACCAGGTCTGTTTGAAAAGTCTGATCATGGCATCTCTACCTATGTGTGCCTGTCCATGGAACATCCGTGCCATGTTAGAGATCATGCTATCAGGCATAACTGGTCTTTCATCCCTGTAAACCCATACTTCATCTTCCTCTCTATGTCTGCAACCTGATTTTATCCAAACGTCTTTTTCCTCATCACTTGCCTCTTCCTGCAATTGTTTTACCTCATCCCATGTTTCAACTGGGTTAGTAAACAGCAAGGGACATGAAAAATTTTCTTTCTCCATTCTCCGATTCATTGAGGTCATATTTCTGGCACAATATTGAGCTAATTCGTCAGCAAATTTGTTACCTACTGCAATGTAATCAGTTCCATTTTTGTGAGCAGTGCATTTTACCATCGCAATCTGTTTAGGCAGCAGTATTGCCTCAAGCAACTTCTTCACAAACTCACCATTCCTAATAGGAGACCCCGAGGAAGTCAGGAATCCCCTCTGGGACCAGATCTGTCCAAAATCATGGACCACTCCGAAGCCATACTGGCTATCCGTGATCACAGTGATTCGGAAATTCTTTCCCAGTTTGCACGCTCGAATCAGAGCAATCAGCTCAGCAACTTGGGCTGAACATATTCCTCTCAAACAGGATGCTTCCATTATGGTTGCCACTGTACATACAGCATATGCAGCACTTAAAACTCCTTCATTTGTCCTCAAGCATGACCCGTCCACAAACATTACATAATCTGATTCTTTTAAAGGTTCATCCCTGATATCAGGGCGGGGCTTTGTGCAAAACTCAAGCACATCCAAACAGTTATGATCAACGTCATCTTTGACCTCTGGATTTACTGCATCTGGCAGTGAGGTGGAAGGATTCACACTCGTGCATCTTACAATGGTTACATTGTCTGCACCCAAGGTCACCTTTTCATACCTAGTCAGCCGACTATGTGTCATGAATTGAGTTTTTGTTCGGGTCAGAAGGATTTCAACCGAATGTGGGACATATACTCTCAAAGGATATCCCATCACAATGCCTTCACTCTGTTCCAGACTCACACAAGTAGCAGCTACTGCTTTTAGACATCCAGGGAACGCTTTTGCTACCGGGTCCAAAACAGCTGAAAAGTAAGCTATTGGTCGTTTCATTCTTCCATGCCTCTATACCAATACTGAGAGTGCACATCCATCTCTCTCACTACAATACAGCTCAAACTCTTTCTCATAATCAGGCATTCCCAATGCTGGTGCCTCACACAAACTTGTTCTCAGTTCCTCGAAAGCCTTCATTTCTTCCTCATCCAGTGCAATCGGATCTTTGACATCCCTCTTTGACAATCGCTGCAAAGGTTTTGCAATCAATGAAAATCCACTTATCCACTGTCGGCAATAACCAACCATTCCCAGAAACATTCTCACCTCTCTTTGTGTCATTGGGGCTCTCATTCCTTTAATAATCCTTATTCTTTCTGTTGTCACCTTTCTCATCCCTTTCTCAATCTAATGACCTAGGTACTGTACTTCCTGTTGACAGAATTGCAGTTTTGATGGGGACACCTTGTGTCCTCCTTCTGCCAAATGATTTAGTAAAGCAATGGTGTCCGTAACACATGCTTCTCTGGTCTTTGATGCCACCAATAGGTCATCAATATATTGGACCATCACAGATGTTTCAGGCATTATTAAACTTTCTAATGATTTCTTCAGAATCTGATTAAAAAAAGAAGGACTTTCATAATACCCTTGAGGAATTCGGCACCATGCCAAAATACGCTCTCCGAACCGGAACGCAAATAATGGCTGACTGTCAGGGTGCAATGGAATAGAAAAGAATGCATGGCACAAATCAATAACTGTGTACCATTCTGCATCATGGGGAATTTGATAGAGTATTACAGCAGGGTTTGGCAAAATTGGGCAGCAAGGAATAACAATTTTGTTCACTTTTCTCAAATCTTGTACTATTCTATATGTTCCATTTGGCTTTTTCAGTCCCATTATAGGAGAATTACATTGGCTGCTCATTATTTCTCTCAAAATCCCTTGTTCAATCATCTTATTAATTACAGGTGTTATTCCTTCAATAATTTCTGGCGTCAGTTTGTATTGCGGGGTGTTTGGGTAATTCGTTCCTTCTTTTACAGTAATTTTTACAGGATCAACTTCTCTTATTAGTCCAATATTTTCACCTGTGAAATCCCATACATCAGACCTGACTGTTTCTTTCAATTCAGCATGGATTTTCTCTGCATCGAACACAGGAAACATATCATACAGTCCTGGTTCTAGTTCTGTCATTGTTAGTTTATACAGAACATCATCATCTGGTGTCTGGAAAGCAATACCATCTGGAGTACAGTAAATGGTACAATTCATTTTACAAAGCACATCGCGTCCTAACAAATTTACAGGACCTCAATCACACACCACAAAACGGTGCATATCTTTGAATGGACCAATTTCCACCTCTATTGGTTTTGTAAGAGGGGTTTTAATTTGCCTGTTTGAAATTCCTACAACTTGGATGGATTCTCCTGAGAGAGGAAGGTTTGGAATTTCCACTGACCTGACAGTAGAACGGGTAGCGCCAGTGTCCACAAGGAAAGTAACATTTACACCATTCACTTTTCCATCCACAAATGGACGTGACTGATCTACCTCTAGAGTTGCGCCAAGCACGCACTCTTCTTCCTCTCCTAGGCACCGTCATAAGCTTTCATCCGACTCATCTCCATCCTGCCGCAACCAATACTGCGAAATTGCAGCTGCGAGCGGCAATTTTGTTACCTGCTCTCCTCCGTAGAATCCTGCCTCTGTACTGTATCTTTGAGGATTTACACTCTTTGGAAGAGGTGGTTGCGGCACCTGACACTGTTGAGTAACTACCTGCGGCTGTTGCGGCTGTTGGTAACTCACCTCATTCTGCACCTGTGGATTCAATGATTGATTCTCGGTATTAACTTTCGGAGGAAATTTACACTCGTTTCTCCAGTGCCCTAATTTTCCGCAATTATGACATGGCCATTTCTTTTTAGCTTCTTCTACACTCATCTGACCTTTTCCCTTACCAATATTTGGTTTGGACTTGGTCTGTCCTGCATCACTAGACTGGTTATTCATCTGAGCTTCTTGCTTTTCTGCAACCTTTACTTGTGCCCACATTGCCTTTTCTTTGAGTTTACGCTGTCTACACTCAATATCGTCACTGCAATATTTTGCATACCGTAATACCTCATCTACTGTGCTATTCTGCCAACATAACATATGCTGCTTAATCATTTCACATATCTCAGGTCTTAAGCCATACACAAATCTGTACACAAAATGACTCATGTCTTTTTCACTCAAATTCTCGTATCCACTATATTGTTTAAAAACCAAAAGCAATCTCTCGTAATAGGCATGTACAGTGTCCTTACTCTCCTGAGTTGTTCTATCAATCTTTACCCAATCCGTTTCTTTTGGTGGAATTTTATTTTTCAGAAATGTGATTGCCTGTTCATATTTTCTCATTACTTCTGAACCTGGGGCTCCTGTTTTTGCATCTCTAGGATATTCTTCCTTCGTCCAGTCAATTGTAATTTTACACTCTGTCTATAAATCTGCAGGAACAACAATCTCAAACAATCCATCCAGATCTTCCCACAATACTTTTGAAACTTTTACAAACCTTTCTACCTGTCTATACTATTCTACAGGTTTTTCTCTCAATCTTGGAAAATCACTTGTAAATGACAATATGTCTTGTCTATACCATGGGACATGTACATAACTTCCTCCTGGAGTTTCTCTCATTGGACATTCCATTACCGTTGGTTCTTTCTCTTTTACTGGGAAAGCCAATGATGCTTTATCAGTTGTTCCTTCTTTTCTTCTTATCCATCTACTTCTCCATTTGTCTAGATTACCCCATTTTCTCAGTAAAACAATTAGTTCTTTTATCTGTGTTAGTCGTTCTGAAGTGTTCAGATTTTCTATGTCCTTTTCACTAAAATCTACCCTGTACGGTTTCTGCAATCCTTTAATTTTTCCAAAACCTACTCTTAATTCATTCGCTGTTTCTTCCAATTTTTCATGCAAGTTCCTAGCTCTCCAAGTGATGCTTTTACACATAAACATTAATTCATCATCTTGATAGGACTTCAATCGATCTGTACCAATAGTTCCTAGAATTAATTCCTCCATGTCTATTTTTAGTCTGACCACATCCAAAAGTTGTGATTCTGCATCTTTTTTCTGCAGGCTCCTCACCCAATCATTTAATTCCTCTGCAGTCGGACCCACAGGGGCCTTATCTAATTCTATCCAATTTGAACTTCTCTCTGGGGTTTCAGTTGCTGACTCAGTTCCCATAGGAGTCTTATTTATCTGACTCTCATTAATTGTCAAATTTACAGGTGGACTTGACCTAAATGGACCAACAGAATCCTCTTTCTCTCTACCTTCTGGAAGTATCCCTTCTCTTACTTTTTGGATACTGGAATTTAATGGAATTATTAAGGAGTGTTCATCTATCTTTTGATTTTCAAATACTGGGATTACTGGCCCTATAGTTACTGGCACAGTCACAGCTTCCATATTCTGTGTTAGTTCTCTTATCTTTTCGGTCAACTCTCTTGTGGTTCGGGCTAATTCAGCTGTATTACCATTATCATGTTTCACAGTCTGTGGTGTTTCTAGTTTATTAAACGGACTATTTATTTCAGACAATCGTTCAGGGCTTTGGTTTCTTACAGTTTCCATTGACGGTGCATTTGGTGTCACCATCGCAGAATCCTGTTGATATGGAGGGGGTCTTTTATTTAAAATGTTCTCCAGCAACTCATCCTCTGTGTCGCTAACTCCATACCCATATCTCTCTGTTACTGCATGCTTCTTTTTCTCCGTACACTTTTTCCCTGTAATTTCTTCAGCTGTTCTGACAGGAAACATAGCATCCGTCATGTTAGCATACCGCCATCGTCTCATCCTGTCTTCATGATTCACACCCCATACTCTTCCATGAACCAAACTATAATTCTTTGCACCTCTGTGTCTTTCCCTTTCATACATCTCATCTTCCCATTCACCTAAGGCTTCGAAGTGTGTCGGTCTAGGTCTCGGTTCAAGTCTCATCATCTTTTCTCTCAAATTTCGAAGTACCGCTGTGCTAAACGAACCATTTTCTGGAAATGCCAATACTCCATCGTCCTTGGTATACTTCGCCCAATTTTCCAACCAAATGCAAGTATGATAGCCATATTTCAACATCATATGAGATGCTGGCGTTTTCGGCAGAGGAAGTACTTCTCCTTCCCTAGTCACAACCTTCTTAAAAAAGTTTTTAAGTTTCGCAAACCATGACGGTTTCTCTCTATCATATTCATTATAATAAGGCATTTTCACTGTTGTTTTGCCGAAGCAATTCACACAATCCTTCACCAATCGGTTTTTTCTACTGCTCGGTTATTCAAACCTATCCCAGCGCGTCTCACACTAACGCACCAATCAGAAAGCTTTTGCGTCACTTTCACACTAACCTATCCCAGCGCGTCTCACACCAACGCACCAATCAGGAAACTCTTTGTTCTTCAACAACTGGCCAATACCAGCGCGGTTCTTGTTGACGTCAGCTCTACTCCTGCTTCTGCTGACCCCTCCTTTACAAAAATTATCGGCACTTTTCTTAACTTTTCCTTTCGACTAAATCGATTAGTTACAACGTAAAACACATTTCCATTGTCTGTTTCTCTAAACAAAAGAGATAGTATATTCTTACTTACAAGAATACTGTTTCGTTCGATAAGTCTAGCACTTCTCTCTATCTTACCCTTCTCTCAAACAAGAGGTAAACCCATTTCTCTGGGGATAAAACACATGTTGAGACTATACTGCTCCTGAGAATCAAGGCCAAAGTTTCACAAGAAAACCTGTTGCTATTTCACTCAAATGCAATTCATACATGAAATTTCCCTAACATAACACAGTCCTGTGTTATCACCAAATTTGAAATCAGACAATGCACAATTCCGTGTGACTTCTCTTGCCACACGTGTCCACTTCCTACTTCCTGGAAGCTTCAAAATTCTGACTTACACATAACGTAATACAAACTCAACATATAATGTTAGTCATGACAAAATCGATAATCAATAATCACCAAACTAATCTATAGAAACCATAACTCTGCTACCAAGAAATCTGATCCAGCACGGCTAATATACATTTTTCCTTATGACACCAATCCAGAAAAACACCTACACAACTTTGATCACATGAAACTTATTTCGGTGGGGCCCATAACACCGCATGCATACATTCATTCAAATCTCTGGATCAAGCGCTAAGGAAAAATGAGTTGCTGGACAAGCGGGATACCTTATTAAAATGACAGAATTATAACCTATACATTATATACATTAATTTCAGATCCTGTCGGTTCTAAACATCAAGGTACTCAGCTATTCGGTCGATGGACCAACTAGTCGAATCAGTTGATGGCGATTAAGACCAGCTCAATCACAATTAAAACCTTTAGCATTTATAAATCACAATTTTATTAAAGAACCACAGACTCATTTAGAGTTAACATATAGTTTTATCGAATTTCTTTAAGCAAAGAGAAAAGTTCATTTTAAGCAAATACATTTATTATATCAGTAAGCATTTAAGTAAAAAGGTTAAGAAAAATCAGAAATAGTCATTACCCTTGGCCATAGGGCGATGACAAGAATGGTTCATCAGGAAAGAAAGATGAACCGCAGATTACAGGATGGACTACCAAAACTGACTGACTGACCCGCTAACCTCCTCGGATGCAATCTCCTCCCGGGCAACTCCCGCAATGGTCTCGTTCCTTTTCCCCAGTCAAAGTCCAAAGTTCAAAGTGACAGAGTCTCTCGCAGCATCAGGATAGAATAAAAGGAGAAGTTATTTTCACAACGTAAGGACAGACTCTCTTATACCCTATTTTCTGGCTCACTACACTTAAAAGTTGTAATCTTTAGGGGCAGAAATCACGCTAATTGGTCCATTGGAGGGGTGGTGATGGTCACCTCATCGCCCTCCTTGTTCGAACCGGTTTGGGGACAATAAGGCATACAATAAGTCTCATGCCCAAAGAAGTCCAAAAGTAGTGCAATTTGCCAATATAATTTGTAACAAACTCCGATGGTCACATATTAGTTCATCCCCTGTCGCTCGATTTTCCCATCCGTTCCCAGGCATATGTGCTGAACTCTTGGCACGCTTTCCGTGGCAGGTCAGACTGGCCTTGACTTTCTCACTCCGGGCACAGGCTGCATACACGTGACTGGAGCTTTTATACTGCCCATGCGTAGGGGCCATTTTATTCGGCGCACGCATCTCATCCTTTCCAGCGGCCATTTTGGAAGCATGGCCTAGCAGGCCCGAACGGAACTAATATAAGAACAAACACAACGGAAATTAAAACATGGAAAATAAGCCTTTCTGTTTACCACCCGCCATTCTAAAGACCCGTGTTAGGTATTACCTAGCAGAAGCGACATTTAAAGCCATTTTACTTACCACCTGCATTCTTTGCCACGGTGCAATTTACTATGCAACACAAATCATGCAATTTACTCTATTCACTACTCAAATCACAATATTTAGGTTATTCAGCTTCACATTTGTAAATGAATTAGATTTTGCATATATTTAGCAAGTTGCCCATGTGTAATGTTTAACAAAAAGCTGCATTTGTTGATTAGTTCATGCGTTTCAAACGGTTAGTGCCATTAATCATTATGGGGTCATTAACTTCCTTGGGGTACAAAAAATATTTAGTTTCCCGTGCTCCATCACCTACGCATCGCTGCTGCTGCATGGCCTGCGGACCTCGCATCTCCAACTGTGCTGCACATCACCTCCAGTTCCTGATGCATCGCCTACATCATGTGGCTCGATGATGATGCATCTCCGATTTGACCAGCTCGATGAAGATGCATCACCTTCGATCCATCGGTTCGACGTTGATGCACCGCCTCTTTGCTTCTTGCATCTCGACTCGGTCGACGACGCATCTCAGGTACTTTTTACTGGCCAAGGCTGGTCCCTGTATCCGAACCACTTTCCATTACAGTCGGCCTGAACTTTTGGATTTACCCTGGTCAAGCGCGACCAGATGTCCCTGGCTGTCCGCTTTATGCTTTTAAGCACTATATTTCCATTTATTCTTAAAAAATTCATAGCTCCGGTTATACTTATTGGATTTATTTTTGGTCTTGTTTTGTTCATAAAAATATACGCAATGTAAGCTATTGTTATAAACTGGTGTGGAGTCTTTTTGTGGTGTTTTCACTGTATTACTGTTTGAAGTGTTGCACAAATACTTAACGCATTGCCTCTTAAGTTAAGCCTACCTGTTCTGTGCCAAGCCACCAGAGGGTGAGTACAGGATAATTTATGCTGTGTAGCTGATTTACCCTGAGTAGGATTGTGGTTCCTGCATGGAAGGGGTGCATACCTCTGCCAACCAGAAACCCAGGGTCATATTTACGGGGGCTTATCACCACCAGAACACCATTTTTTGACGTTCTAGTTGCAATAACCACTTTGCCTTATTTACAGGGCAGCGTTAAGCCACTTAACGTGGCTTAATGCTGCCTTGTAAATAATGCCCCTTTCACGCAGTTTTACACCACAATTTATAACACCGCACTCTGACATTTTGAAAGCGCTGGCATGCACCGTATTTACAATATTACGGTGAACCCCTGCATTTCCCCTAGCATTGGTGCTAAATTTAGCTGCCTAGTGCCAACGCAGGCACCCTTACACCATAGTGCAAGGGTGCTGGCGTTCCAGGGAATGATTGTTCTTGTGCAGGAATGTGTCCCTTCCTGCACATAAACAATCACTAATGGTGATTTGTATCTTCTATGTGTTCTGTAATGGGTGTTGTGGAGGAGTGCCCATTGCAGCACCCATTGCCCGCCCCTTTCATGCTAAGTGGTGCGTAAAAGGGGCATTATTTACAAGGTGGCATTAATCCATGTTACGTGGCTTAAGCCACCTTGTAAATAAGGCGAATGGGTTAATGCCACCAGAACGTCAAAAAAAATGACGTTCTGGTGACGATAAGCCCTTGTAAATATGCCCCATAGCATGAAAGGGGTGGGTACCAGTTCAAAACCTATGCTAGACTCACGGAGGCACCCTTTCACCATGGCGCAAAGGTGTCTCCAAGGCACACGACAGCTGATTTCAGCGCCTCCTCTCTCTTTTTCAAGCAGCACAGCATTTGCCACTACTGCACTACGCTGCATGAGTAAATGGTAAATTTGCCCTTTTGTGAGCCAGGTATGCCCAGATGTTGGTCCCGGGTTCACTGTGCCACTGGAACCAAGCTATACCCATCTAGAAAGCCCATAACAAGGGCGAAAATAGTCCTGGGTTGCATGTGTTGCAGTTCAGAAAGTGCCTAGCCTGTCAGTTGGGGTGGCATTGTTCCCATGCGAAACAGGGTCAAGACTGATTTGCATATGGCTGGGTCCAAATTGAGGTGGCATGGTGGGTGATAAATGATGGATTGGGATGCTGCTCTGAGCAAATGCAAGTGGCTGAGATTAATTCAAGCATTCCACCCATCACCTTGTTGTTTTTGCAACTTTCTAATAGAGGAAATTTCAAAATAGTCATTTAAAATTCGACTCAACCAATAGGTTCCTATTCTGATGAGTCCTTGAATTGCTTTTCTAGCTAGTCTCAAACTGTAGGGAGTTATAATGTAACCCAGTGGTTTTCTATGAAATAACCAGCTATGCCACTCTAAAAAATGACTATGGAGATTAAAGGGCATATTTATGAAGTAGTTCCGTCACCTTTTGCCGCACACAAAGTGGCGCAAGGGCAACACAGCTATTAAGTCACATTTATCAAGCCACGCCAGGCTTCCTTGCGTGGCCCTGAGTAGCTGGATAAATCTAAAGTAAAGCAACGCAGCACATCTCGCTGCGTAGTGCTACCCTGCCCTACGCAACACCCATGGATTTTAGTGCCTTCCCAGATTTTCCATTACTGGTAGACTTGGAAATGCGTTAAAATGCTACGTCTCCCCAGGGAAGGCGTAACAAGGAGAAATATGTTTATTTCTCCTCTTTTTTTCCTTCTTCTATGTATGCTGCATTCTGTAGCACACATAGAAAGAGGAAAATGCTTTGAGGGATTGTTTTTGTGCAGGAAGGTGTCTCTTCATGCACAAAAACAATCCTGCTTACAACTCAGGCACCCTTGCACCATGGTGCAAGGGTGCCTGCGTTGGGGCTAGGCAGCTCTTTGTGCGCCTGCGCTGGGGGAAAAATTAAAAGTGTTAAATACAACGCATTCCTGCCCTTTCCCTGTAATGCAGCACAGTGCAGCAAGGCGGCTTGCTGCGCTGAGCTATGCTGCGTGAATTTTTTATAAATATGCCCCTAAATATATATGTCCTACTTTTTAAATACCATGCACCCTTCCCTATTGGCTTTTAGGGCCTACCCTAGGGGTGACTTACAAGTACTAAAAATGAGGTTTAAGTCTGGCAAAATGTTTATTTTACTAGGTCTAAATGGCAACTTTAAACAAACCTACAGACTACAATGGCAGGCCTGAGACATGTTTTACAGTGCTACTTTAGCGGTTGCACAATGAGCACTGCAGCACACTAGTAGTATTCAATTTACTGGTCCTGGGTACATGTAGTACCACTTTACTAGGGACTTATAAGTAAATTAAATATACCAATCAGGTATGCCAATTTTACAATGTCTAAAAGGGAGAACGTAAGCAATTTACCAATGGTTAGTATGAGTAGAGTCCTAATGTGAACAAAAAGAGGTTCAGCTACAAGGCACAATTATAGGGTGATCCTGCAGAAAGGGCACAATTTTTGGGTTACAATTAACTTTGAGAATTCTTGATTTTTATGATGAATTCTAGACACAAATGATGAAGTAATAATATTGCACTTAGCAAGAGTTCAACATGACATTTTGAAATATATTTATTAATGTGATTTAGTTGTGCCTAATGTTGCACTTAGCAAGAGTTCAGTATGACATTTAGAAATGTGTTTATTAATGTGATTTAGCTGTGCCACGTTTTCGCGAAGTCACCATTTTTGTTAACGTAGATGCTGCTCTGTTCATCTTGCTCCTGCTCATTCCTCCTTCCGTTAAGTCCCCTTGCGTGCCTTCTCTCTCCACATTCTCCGCAGAGTACTGAGCACTGTGACGTAACTGGTTATTGTCCTTAGAGTGCATGTATTGTGAATGAAACTTCTTCATGTTCTTAAAGTATCAAATGCCCATGGTCTTTTCCTCTGTTGTTCCAATGTGGGCCTGCAGAATACACTGGGGTATTGATCATTGTTCAATTAATATTTCATTTTATGTTGTGCATCTCTGGACAGCAACAATGCAGCAGTTGCTCGATACTTTCTTAATTTGCCTAAAATGTGTTATCTTTAGTCGTGCCACTGTGAAACTACAGTCTTTGCCCATTTTGGATTCTGAATATGTGCATAAAACCCCCTGGTTTTGTGGGTGAGCCAGATGACTTTTCTTTTCTGCCAGATACAATTTAATAGAGAGATTTTTAGACTTTCCTCTAGGGGTGCTGTCCGTTTCTTTATGATTTTGCTGTTCATTTGAACTTAGAATAAATCTGATTTCTGTGTTTGTGTTAAAAACCTTTTATTAGCATATTTGAATACACAGTAGACACTGACATGGGCAGGCAATCAATATTATCAAACTAATAGACTAGTGTGAAGATAACATGAACCCAGAGTCGATAAACATGTAGATTGAATAGAAGAAAAGACCATCAAAAATAGGAGAGGAAAGGGAAAAGCAGTGAAGGAGATAAAGAGAAGCACAGCGTTATCCAACTGTTCAGTCTGTAGAACCCCAACAAAAACTCATGGGAAATGTCTAGAATGTAAATACCAGGTTCAAGGCAAAGCACCAAAATAAGAGATCAATTAAACATGCACTGCTCAAGAACATGATTGCCAGTTAACAACTTATTCTACCGGAGGAGGAAACCTCAAAAGTTTCTAAAAATGTGTTCCTGATCATTCAGTCTGTATATGAGGCACATGTAGGCTGCAGTCGAAGCCACGGCCTTGAGCCAGTCCTCCAAAGTAGGCGTAAATGGAGATGCACACCAGCGTAAGATGCACAGTTTAGCAGCTGCCAGAACAGGGTCTAACCATCTCCTTTCATGGTTAGTGAGGTCTAATATAGCCTGGGGATCATGAAAAATGGCCAGTTTAGCCGTAAGATGAAGAGGGTGGTAGTAACTCTCTCTCGTAGTCGACCAATTCCCAACTAGAATGGTTGGATTGCGGTGCATGAGCAGAGGATATGTAAAATATCACAACCAGTTTGATGGCAGCGACAGCATTCGGAGGTGGGGGCTAAGTGAGCCCAGTGAAGTTTGGCTGTTGTCCACTGCCCCTCCTGGAGGATTTTGAAGTAACTGACCTTCATTCGCACTTCCTGAAGGCCTCTGTCATAGATTTTCATCAGTCTGAACCAATCCAACGGTGAGTATTGAACTCAAAAGCGTTCCTGCTACAGAGTACGTAAAAGTCGTTGCAAAGGTTCAGAAAACAATTTCACTATAAGCAGGTCGTATAAGCCAGAAACCAATTTTTTTATAGTGGCCTCACTGCACCAAGAAAGAGTCTAACGAGGAGCGGGTGTAGGCACAAGCCGATGCACTTTGGGGTGTATGAAAGCGGTGTCTGACTTGCAAGTAGGGCCTCGGCAAATGATAGCCATTGGCAAGTTTTATAAAGGATACTACCAAACTCTCGGTCAGTAAGTGGTATATCTTCAAGATAACTTTGCATATCCAGTTCACCCAAGATATGGGGGATTTGTCAATAGTAAGAGCTCGATTGTACCATAGGGGTGCCTTGGGTGTAAAGGAAGACATCTTCCTTCAGCAGGGTGTGCATTGATTTCTAGTCTGTGTCCATTTACATCAGTGTCATGTTCTGGGGGTCCTGTGAGGCTTGTGGACCAGCATAGAAAATTGAGAGCCCCTGCATGCCATTGTGTAACTGCCTCTCAATTTTAACCCTCAGTGGTAATTCACAAAAAAAGTTAAAATAGTTAGTCATTTTCAACAGGTATTGTGACCTGTAGTAAGTTCTAAAATGGGGCAGTCAGAATCCACCTGCTGTTGTTGCTGCATATAGTTTATTGGAAGCTAATGTTGGAGGAGTAGGTTCCCATGCATATTTACGGACTGCAGTATCTATCTGCGATAAGATTCCAGCTTGGATTTTGAAGGGAAGCATACTGAAGTGATAGTTAAATCTAGGTGGTGTACCCATCTTGACAGTCTGGACCCTGTCCCACAGGGAAAACTGAAGGACTGACTACTTAATAAAGTCAATATTTGTTCTGTCCAATGGGACTAGGACATTGTCTTTGATCATAGTAGAAAAATAACTGCTCACCAGTATACCCGGATAGTTCAGACCACTGGGATATTCACTTAGCTGCACCTTAAGCGGAGAATGGCAAGAAGTGTGGGAAGTCAAAGGCATGGTCTCTGTCTTGGTCCAGTTTATTTTATTCCCTTAAAAACATAAAAAGGAGTCAACCAGTTCCATAAGGGTCGGTATAGAAGTGACTGGCTCGCTGAACGTCAGGCGCACATCGTCCAAATATAGCAACAATATTAGCTCACCAGCCAAGGTTTTCACTCCTATCACTCGTGGCGAGGCTCTAATAGCCACCGCAAGTGGTTCCAGGGCCAGTAGAAAAAGAAGCGGTGACTGCAGGCAGCCCTGCCTCGGGAAACTAGAATCAGATCCAAAATAAGAGGGACCATTACAGTTGATTTGTGCAGTTGAAGCTCTACAGAGCCAGTAAGCTATCTGAATGACCTTAAAAAGGAAGTCATCTATCATGCACAGCACATTGAAAAGGGTGTGAGGAAAGTCTCAAAAGAATGTATTTCTTCAATTCTGAAGATGAGCCCACCAACCACCCAGAGGGAGATTCAGATGTTTCTTGGCATAGTTGACTACCAACAGTCGTCATCACTGGATTCCAAACTTTTCCTTGATTGCAAACCCTTTAGTAAGGTTGACATGTAGTAACATTCAAGATGCGGTCCCATTTGGCAAAATATGCTGTGATGCATCTGACATTTTTAGAGCGAGTCTGTCGTGCACCCGCACTCAGGATGTCCGATTACAGTTTAACATTCTGTTTTGTCATGAAAGAGGTGGATGTGCTCTTTCGATTCTTACACAGAAATATGGAAATCTCATGCGCTCATTGGCTTACTTATCAGCTGTGTTAGATCCAGTAGCTCTCATTCTTCCAGGTTGTTTGAAATTTATTGCAGCTGTTTGCCTTGCCATTGAGCAAAGTGAAGGGATTGTGATGGGCCATACTTTAATTGTGTATGTCCACATTCAGTTGAGATTCTTCTGACCAGAATGAGGACACTACATCTTTCTCACAGCAGGCTGACTCATTATGAGCAAATCATACTTGCAGCTGAGAACATCTCTATTAAGAGGTTTAATTCACTAAATTCAGCAACATTACTTTCTCTTTCAGACAGAGATTGTAAAGGCAGGGACAATTATGAATTTGAGGATGAACCTGAGCATGACTGCATAGAAGTGACTGAGTTACACACAAAACCAAGACCAGATATATAAAAACTCCTCTTGAAATGGCTGGTCTCTTTGCTGATGGTTCTTGTTTGAGAGACAAATATGGAGCACTAACATCTGCTTATTCGGTATGTCCTGTTTCTGAGACTTTGAATGCTTATCACTGCTGAATGTAACTTCAGCACAAGTGGCAGAGTTGCTTGCATTGACAAGAGTTTGCTGCTTGTCAGAGGATTTGAATGTGAAAATTTGGACAGACAGCCCATATGGATTTAGTTGTGCATGGCTTTAGTCAGCTGTGGCCACAGAGAGGTTTTTATGACAACTTCATGAGTTCCATTTGAGAATAGTGTTTACATTCTGGATTTGTTGAAATCAATACAGAAGCCAAAGGAAATTTCTGTGGTCAAGTGTGTTGCCCATAAGGCTCCAAAGGATTTAGTCACACTTGGCAACAAATATGCAGACCCAATGGCATAATATAGTGCATTACAAGACAGTTGTGCAGGAGAATAAGGATGATGAGCAGATAATAAATACAGTTCAAAATGCACTTAATGAATTCTATCCAAAGTTCATCGAGTGAATTAAGAGAGCTCCAAAAAGATGCCCCAAATAATGAGAAAAAGAAATGGGAAACATTTGGATATTGAAGAAGAATTATCTGGATTTGTATGTAAATAATGAGAGTAAATATGGATTACCTGACTACATGCTATATCCTATGTGTAATTACCTGCACAATAAGTCACACAGTTAGAGGTAGCCTGATGCGAAAATGTAAGAAATATTGGGAAAATACAAAATTCAGAAATGTTGCTGAGGATGTTTGTTCAAAGTGTATGACTTGCCAATTAAATAATCACGGTGAAAAGACTCAGGGGTCGATTCTGATCTCGGCCGGTAGGGCTCCGAATCGGACTCGGCATTACCGGATCCGATTCGGAGCCCTGATTCCCGACCGAGTCGGACGTGCGTCCGGGCGAGCGAGTACGATGCGAACGTACGCGAAATCGCCGACCGACTCGTTCGCGGGACCGAACCGCTCCGACCGACTCGCACGGACACGACTCGCACCGCGCAATGGAGACGTTCCCGGCCGGGTAAGTACGATGCGCGCCGCGAGCAGTCCGACCGACTCGCGCCGTCCGGCTCGAAAGAGCAGTCGGAGCCGCACTTTGGGGGTCCGTGTCGGACCCCCTGTACGCCTAGCCGCGCGAGATGCACACAGGGGGACCCATGGGTCCCCCTACCTGTGCGTGTACGGCGCGACCCGCTCGACGCGTACCCGCTATAGGGGCGCCCTTGTTCGCCTCGCACCCATTGAGTCAATGGGAGCCCACGTACGCGTTGTACGACCGGCTCCCATTGACTTCAATGGGAGTCGGACCGAATCGAGTCCGATAGCATGCGAACGCATCGTACTCATTCGGTCGGACTGCTAGGGTCCGATTCGGTCGGAAATCTCTCCGGGTCCGGCTCGGTCGGAGAGATTTCCTGCCCGAATCGGAATCGGCCCCTCAGTGTTGTTTAATCATATTGGCAAATCAGAAGGCCCATTTACAAGACTGCAAGCACATTTTATTGAGATGCCACATTACAGTGGATTGAAATGCATCTTAGTAATTGCCTGCCTTTTTCTAAATGGGTTGAAGCATCAACCTGGAGATCAGATAGTCTTACAGTTGCCAAACTGTTGGTGAGTGAGTTAATTCCACAATTCAGCCTGTCAACTTCAGTTGAGACAGACCGTGGAACACACTTTAGGAATGAAATTTTGCAAATCATTTGTGAAGCATTTGAAACAAAGCTGAAGTTTAATTGTAGTTATCGTCCGCAATCTCCTGGAGCAGTGGTTAGTGCCAATGGGACTCTCAAGAATAAGGTGGCAAAGATTTGTGCTTCAATGGACTTGAAGTGGCCCGACACCCTTCTTCTTGTTTTGATGAGCATGAGAAATACTCCTGACAGGAAGACTGGGTTATCGCCTCATGAGCTGATCATGGGCAGAGCAATGAGTCTTTCATATATACCTTTGACTGCACTAGTTTCAATAACTGATGAAATTGTGTTAGATTACTGCAAATGTCTGGCTGATATGGTGAAATCTGTCTCTCATCAGGTGAATGTGGCAACAGAAGAAACGAAAGACATTCCGTGTCATGATTTAAGCCCAGACATTTGGATTGCAGTTTGAAAACATGTGAGGAAGAGCTGCTCGGAAGGAAGGTGGAAGGGACCTTTCCAGAGGATTCTAGTGACAAACACTGTGGGAAGTGTGCAGGAGTGTCGCAGTGGATCCATGCTGCTCACACAAACAGAATGAGAGCAGTTGGAGCATTAGATAAATCGACTGAAGAGCTGGATACAGGGTCAAGTGCAGAATCATGAACATACTCAAACTCGAGTTTGCAGCGTGGATCCAGAGGAGGGGGGGGATTGTGAAACTAGTGAAGATGTAAGCAATGGAGTGAAGAATTTTGAATTTCAGGTAAGCATAAGTTCTGATGAAGCACCTGAAAATTCCTGAAGTCCAGTTTTTAAGTAGAGATCAGAGTGGAGTGCTGTTACAGTGCAAGTGCCAAAAGCATGAGTGGCAACAAGAATAAGCATTCTCTGATCGAATCAATGAGAAGCTGCATTTGAAAATAAAAGTTACAAAGACCCGCAGAGGAAGAAATTAGTTCACAGTGAATGAAGACAAAGGTAATCAATGTTCAAATTCAAGTAGACGTTCAAGTCAAAGATCTTCAGAAAGTAAAGAGACTCTGACAAAGACTGTTGCTGAAAAGACAAAAGCTGAAGACAATATTCAAAGGAAGAGAACTTTCAAAAGAAAACATTGTGAACCAGTTGAAAACCTTGAGAGACAGAGACTGAAGCTACTGAAAGTCAATCACCAGTGCCCAAATGATCAACGAGAAGAAGTGTACCAAACAGAAAGTATGCTTCACCTGAATAGGTGTATTTAGCTACAGTAGCTGAAGAAGAAAAAGAAGAAGCAGCAGCAAAATTAGAATTTTTTGACCCAGTAGTGAACTATTGCCAGTATAAGTTTAAGACTGAATCTGAGAGTGAGATAGAGACAGAAGAAGAACCACCTCAAATGAGAAAAAAGAGACTGTTGAATAAAGTTGAAAAATAGAAAATTAATGAAAGGACAAGAGCCTTTGAGCAAGTTGAAAAAATTACCCAACATGCTGAACTGTTGAAAATATATATTTTTTTCATTATTGTTTTAACAACAAAAGAAAAAATAAGAAATCTATTATTGTTTTAAACAACATTTTTTGCTGCATTGTTCGTTTTTGAATTTTTTTGTTTCACATTATATTTTTCTGTTCCAATTAGACGCTGGAATATAGAAAATCCTGTAAAATGTTAGGGATGGCAATGCTAATAGCAACACTAGTAGAATCAGAATCAGAATTTTCTTTATGCGGCCTCGAAAAGCCATTAAAGCACACAAGGCATGTGCAAAAAATAGTAGTAGAATACATACAACATCATAAAATTACTTTTTTAAAACACAGATAAAATACGTAAAAAAATTGTCAGTTTTAAAATAGAATGACCAACAGCCTGGGATAGTCGAAAACCAAGCTAAGACAGAGTTCAATACTGATTTGTCAATCGGGTGAGGCAAAAAATAAATGAATCTAACAACATCGACTTCCTAGAGCGAACTGCAGCTTTAAGAAATACAGTCACATATCCACATGTTTCATTATCTGATAATGATAGTAAAAAGTGATAAACATGGATGGAGAGCCGTAAATTCCTGAGCCTTAAAAGGGTATGAGAAATTTGTTTGTATACATTTTATATTATTCATAGAAAAACAGAAAATGTAACATTGTTTGTGCAAATTAGTGCCTGGGCAGTCTCTAGAATCTTGCCAGGACTGGTGGCCAGCTGGAAAACAAAGGGAATATTTCACTATGCCAGCTGACAACTGAACAATAAAAATCTTTTCCAACTCTCATTAGTACACTGCAAATAGTTAGTGGAAATTGCCTCGAGGTTAAGATTTAAATAATACTTGATTTTTGATTTTCTGTCCCATCCTCTCGTCTTTGGCTCGCTCTAGCAATAAAGCTTGTGCTTTCTTTCTGACTAGGACTGCCCACGGTGTTCTATCTAAAAACATATTTCCCAATTCTATAGCTTCCAGTGATTTTGTAACATACGCTATTTAAGGAATCGAAAGACCTCTATCACAAGCCAAACAGTCTAAAACTATCTATTTAACTGTGCTTCTTCTGAACTCCAAATAGATAGCCACAAAAGAATTGGTCGACTATGATCAAAATTGCTCAGTAATCTAACCCTAGTTCATTATGACAAATGAAACTAGAATTGACGCAGGGGCTGACATGACTCTCCTACAAAATGGATTTTCCTCCCCCTGGAGGGTACTCAAGTTGCCAAGACCCCATATGTCTGCCCCATAAGTTGCTATTGGTACACATTGTGCAGAGTATGTTTGCAAAAGAGGTGTAAGGACTCTCTCTTCCTTCGGTGACAGAAGACTAAGCAAAGGCCCAACAGCCCTAGAGAACCTGGTCCTGCCTTGTGCAATATGCGCAGACAATGTCCCAGATGAATTGAAAGTGACCCCCAGATAAGAGAAGGAGCTAGTGTTTAGTAAAAATTCCTTACCCACCACAATAGTTAAAGGCCACGTGCACTTTGGGCCACAGGTCAATATAAAAGATTTGTTAAAATTAGTTAATAAATCCAGCCTGGCCTTGTAATTAACAAAGGAGTGCACTAGATGGTGCAGGGCTTTAGGGGTGGGGGCAATTAACACTGCATCATTCGTGTAAAGTAATACTGGTAGGGGGTGCCATTCACCATAGGAATATCTGGGGTGCACTTACTCCTTGCTAAGATCGTTAATATACAAAATAAAAAAGAATGGAACTAAAACGCACCCCTGGCGAACCCCCGAGCAATACTAAATTAATCAGTGAGTTCTCCTCTATTCCAAAAGCTGACTCAGGCCTTAGTGTCCGTATGCAAGGAAACCAATAGATGAACTAGAGATGGATCTATTTGCAGATTAATAAGGGATTGTCACACCTTAGCCTAATTAACACAGTCGAAGGCCATTGTCAAATCCATGAAGGCTGAGTACAATTCCGACTGCTTGGCCACTGTGTATTTCCCGATAATCAGGTTTAAGTTGAGGCATTGATCGATCGTCCCTATACGACTTCGAAATCTATATTGGCATTTATTTAACACATTATTTTCGCTGACCCAATCTACCACTCTATTATACAAACCTCTGCCCATAATTTTAGCTGGTATGTCTGACAGGGAGATCGGGTGGTACCATTTAGGCTCCGCCCTATTGCCCTTTTTAAAGATCAGGACAATAAATGAAGAAGCCCAGTAGCGGGGGATGGATGACTTGTTCAGACTGTTATAAATATCCGCCAGCAATGGGTCCCAGAGATCCATGTTACACTTGATAATGTCAATCGGAACACCATCAGCACCAGGAGCTTTCCCACCCGCACTCGCCTGGATGGCGACCTTCGACTTCCTGCAGTGAGAGAGATGGAAAGGATGGAGCACTCCTGGGCCATAATTGCAGGCAAACCGGACTGGCATCGGAGTAAATGTTTTCAAAATGTGACACCCAGTCTTCCCCATTTATGTGGTAACTAATCGATGATCCGGCTGGATCTAAACATCGTATACATTGGACAGCCTTCCAAAAAGTCTTGCTGTCCTTTGTGTGGGCAGTATCACTTAGAAGGGACCACTGCTGGGAGATAACTTCTTTCCTCCTCCTGTTTATAATTAGTTTATAAGCTTTACGCTGAGAGGCCACTCAGGTGCGATCACAAGGCCATATTTTTAAAGCCCTACGAACTAGTTGGTTCACCCGTGAAAAGTCGTGGTCAAACCATTGAGTCTTAACCTTTCACATAGAGCAATGCAGGTGGTAACAATGGCTCCACTAGCATCATTCTCTCGTAGACAGTCCAAGACCATCTGCAGATTTACAGCTATTATCCCTTAAAGAAATGTACATGGATCGGGCAGTTTCCAACATAACCTAAGGTTGTCAGTAGATGCAGTTAGATTTTCACAGCCTAACACCCCTTGGTTAAACTCCCTAAGAGGCGATTTCGATGAATTATGGTGCCTATAATCAGTTGGCACAATTGCACCATCCAACAGCATTTCCCTCAGGTTACAAGACATAAAAATATAATCTATAATTGAGGGACTATTCCCTCCTCTAAAGGTAGACAGACCCTGTATATCCCTGCCCAGCTCCTTCATAGCGTTATACAAGTCAAAGAATGCAGTTAAAGCCAATAGTTCTTTCCCCCATTCGTTGGGTTGACTGGCAGCTGCTAAAACAACCCCTGATGGCGGACGTGGCATCCTAGCACTAACATCACCCCCTAGGCAAAGATATAACTGCTGACCCTGCTGGGAATTGGCATCCTCTACTGTAGAAATATATGAAAATAAAATGGGGAATTTTTGATTGGGCATGCTCACAAAATCATTATTATAAAAGTTAATCAGAAATAACGTAAGAGCCACCTTATGAACAACATCTTGAAAATCAGAGCTCGGGGTGCTTACAGCCTCTGCATGGCAACCCAACAAAAGATTGATCCAGTTGGACAGGCCACCTGAGGCACTACCAGAGCAAGATGGAGTAGCGGGTAGGCTAAAACACATAAAACCATCAGTTTATCAAGTTAGTTCTCCAAATCTCCTGCAAGAAAACAGTATCACACATTTTTACAAATATTTGCCAATCGGGCATTAGCAACTTATCACGAAGACCCGCAATGTTCCAGCTTAATATTTTCAGCCTGGAGGTCTTAACTGGCAGAACTCTCTTGGACTAGGCTGGAGGAGCTAGGCAAAGCGCTAGCTGAACGGTATGTTTCATTCGGGGTGCCAGCGCTATCAGAGTCGCCAACAGTGCTGGATAAGGCTTCCTCCTCCGCCCCTAGGGAGACCCGATTCCATGATCTGCGAATAAGGGACCTTCTCACTGAAGTGGGCAAAGAACGGTCTCCAAAGTTCACAGGGGCTAGTCAATCCACCTCATCACAGTCCAATAGGTGACAGCCCATGCTCTCTGAGGCCAGAAACAATGCCTGCACCGGAGGAAGGTGTTCACACTTCCTACAGCAGGATGGCTAGTGATATAGCATATCAAGGCCAGGGGCTTCAAAGCCTCTGTCACCTTTGATATGCGATCACTTCTTACCCCAGACCAGGGAGATGCCATGCGCTGCCATGATAGGCCCATTTGGCACCAGAACAGGTAGGGAAATAGATAGTTACGTGGCATGTTACACTGTCACGCTAGTCACAGCCCTTAGGTGGGCTACCTGAAGTGGACACGAAAAGAGGGATTTCACCATTTGGTTGTGGTGAAATTAGGAACTCTGGGACAGGGTTATGCCCCCTGCCCACAGGAAGTGTAGTGACCCCAAGGGTAAGCAGCCTATTGGCTACTACCCTTCCCTCCCCTTAAAGCCCCTAAATTTAGTTTTAAAGTGGCCCCCTGACACCAGGAACTCAGATTCGACTGCCTGAAGGAAGAAGATGGACAAAGAAGAGCAGATGACGTGAAAACTGTGGACCAGAATCAAGTTTTGTGTAAAACCCTGCCTGACTGCTGATCTCCTAACAATCATCAACACTGACTCGTCCAGAAGTGGAGTAGCCGCCCCAAAAACTTAGAGGCCTGCCTAGCACTTCCTCGACCCAGCAACAGTTGCAAGCACCAAGGGTTGTTTGTGTTCAGTCAGAACACCGCCACCACCAAAACTTACAGGAATGTTGAGGGACTCCGAGAGAGGCCAGTTCCACACTGAGAGTGGCTCTGCTGTGTTTCTTTTCCCTCTTCTGCGGAAGATGATGCCCCGAAACCCGTCACAGGATGCTTGTTTCCATTCCAGAGAGGACCTAGCTTGGCAGTTCGGGCTGGACTCTTCCCATGAGGCACAGTATCAAGACTGATTTGCATATGGCTGGGTCCAAACTGGGGAGGCATGGTGAGCAAAAGAACGATGGATTTAACCCGGATCTCTTGACTGGCGGTGAATGTTTGATTTGCTCTGCATTCCGTCCATCATCTGTGTATCTTTTGCCTTCTTGCCCTAAGAGCGCCGGATATGCCCAGACATGGGTCCCGGTCTCTCTGTGCCACTGGATTCAAGCTAGCCTGGCTGATGAGGAGTGATGCTCCGAAACCGGGCTCAAGATGCCTGTTTCCGTTCCAGGGAGGACCTGCCTTGGCAGTTCGGGCTGCACTGTTCCCGTGAGGCACAGGGTCAAGACTGATTTGCGTATGGCTGGGTCTAAACTGGAGTGGCATCATGAGCAAAAGAGCGATGAATTTAACTCAGACCTCTTGACTGGGGGTGAATGTTTGATTTGCTCTGCATTCCGTCCATCATTTGTGTGTCTTTTGATGTCATCTAGATAGGCAGCTGCAAAGGCCTCCGTACCAGCGAGTACCTGGTTCACCAACCTCTGGAAGGTGGCAGGGGCATTTTTGAGTCCAAAGAGCATCACTCTAAATTGATAGTGGTCCTCTGGAGTGGAGAAGGCTGACCTCTCCTTGGCAACTTCTGTTAGGGTGATCTCCCAGTACCCTGCTGTAAGATCAAAGGTACTTAAGTACTGGGCAGCCCCTAACCTGTCAATCAACTCATCTGTCCTGGGGATGGGATGAGCAACAGTCTTTGTCACAGAATTTAGCCCTCTATAATCCACACAGAACCTCACTTCAGGTGAGTAAGTGTCCCACTTAATCCTCAGGGCCTCAGGCAGGCCTTTAATCATGCCTTTCAGGGTCTTGTTGAATCTCTCAACAAGCCCATTGGTTTGTGGATGGTAAGGAGTGGAAAACTTGTAATTACTCCACATTCCTTCCACTGTTGCCTGAAGCAGTCTGGGGATCCATAGGCCCTACAATGTCGATGCCCACCCTATCAAAGGGTGTGCCAGCAACTGGCAGTGGGTTAAGGGGGCTTTAAGCATTTGCTCTGTGTTAGATTTGGGGGTCTCTAGTTGGCAGAGGTAGGTACCTTTGTCCAAATAGGGACCCTTGAGTCTAGTCAGGGAAAGTAGGTACACTCCCAAAATAACCCCTGCTTACCCTCTTGGTAGCTTGGCACGAGCAGACAGGCTTAGTTCAGAGGCAGTGTGTAAAGCATTTGTGAACACATACAGTAATCAAGTGACAACACTACAAATGGACACCACACAGGTTATATATTTATAAAAATAGGTATACTTTATATATATTTATCACAAGACCATGAACGACAAAAATAATCCACAATACTGTCAAGAATACTTAGTTCTGATCAAAAAGGCTTAATTCAAGGTTCTGTGCGAGTCGGTAGCCTCCTCCGGTTACGGCGGTGTCGAGAACAAACAGAGTCTAACAGATTCAGCTGACCGCGTCGAGACGGGCCAACACAGCGTAGACAGACTCGGTCACAGTACCTTTTACTTGAAGCGGCAGGCACAGGCGTGCGAGCCGGATGGCTGTTGGTCGCGGTCGCGATGCAAAAATGGAAGCGTTGCAGGACGCGTTGTCCCTCGATGCGGTGCAGGCAGCGGCTCGTTGACGTCGTCGAGACGGAGTCGGTGAGACCAGGGCCGATGCGGTGCTGGCAGGTTGCGGTGCGGCGACGGAGCCGGATTCAGGAGCTGGCGTCGATCAGTCCGGACAGCGGTGCGAGTCGGGCGGTGCGTCGCAAAGCGTGCGAGCGGTGCCCAACTCCGGTGCGGTCACAGGACTCGGCAGCAGTGACCGTGTCGGTCGGACCAGTTCGATTCGGCGTAGCGAAGCGTTGCAGGACGCGTTGTCCCTCGATGCGGTGCAGGCAGCGGCTCGTTGACGGAGTCGGTGAGACCAGGGCCGTGCATTGCAGGGCGAGACGGTGCTTCGATGCAGTGCTTACAGGACACCGAGTCGGTCGTGAGAGTCGGTCACAGCTCCCTACCTCTGTAGCCACTGAAACAGAGTTTCCAGCAGCAATTCACAAAGGGGTGAAGTCCAATGGTCCTGGGACTTCGGTCAGGGGGCAAGCTCTCTTCCAAGCCCTTGGAGATCCTTCACAAGTTGAGGAAAGTTACAGCAAAGCAAAAGTTCCTTTCTCCTTTCTTTGGCAGTCAGGCAGACCACTGCAGGCCAATCCCCCAAGCAGCACTTCAGGCTTAGGGATAGTCTCTCCTCAGTTTCTTCTTGGTTCCGCTCCTCAGCAAAGGTTTCTTCTTGTTCCCAAAAGTGATCTAATTTCCTAGGGGTCTGGGTCCCCTTTTTATACCCTGATTCTCTTTGTTCTCTGGAGGCAGAGAGGCCTCTGCCTAGTCCAAAACCAGTTCTGGTCAGTTCTGGAGCACTTTGTTTTTCTGACTCCTTCTTTCCTTTCAGAATGTGGGGCAGAGTGCTCAGCCGCCCGGCAGGAGGTGGAGCCAGCATTGTGGAAGGCAGGCACAGCCCTATTCAGACCCAGGTGCAACTCCTCCCGCCACTCTGGATGCAGATCTTTCTATTCAGCCCTGCGCTGACTCACCCCTGTCTCCTGTAGCCACCCCCAGCCCCTGTCACTCAATCTCCAGACAAGGAATACACAACCTAGCAGAGGCAGGCTTGGATAGTTAGGCAAGAAAATACCCACTTTCTAAAAGTGGTATTTTCAAACACAGAATGTTAAAACCAACTTCACTAAAAGATGTATTTTATCATCCTGAGTTCAGGCATACTAAATTCGTTTTTCTACCATGTTCCCGGGGTCAGTTCTGACTATAAGGTGTAATAGTCAGTCTGCCCATTCTGGCCTATGGGGAGCAGGTAGCCTTGCAATAGTGAAAAACGAAAATGGCTGTAATTCACTATTAGGACATGCCACACACACCAGGGCATGTCCTACCTTATACTTACAATGCACCCTGCCCTAGGGCCTACTTTAGGGGTGACCAACCTGCAGTAAAGGGAAGGTTTAGGGACTGGTAAGTGGGTGCACTCACCAAGTCGACATGGCAGCCCTAGGCTGCACACAGGCTCTGCAATGGCAGGTCTGAGACACACTTTACAAGCTGCCTCTGTGGGTGGCACAACCCGTGCTGCAAGCCCACCAGCGGCATTGGATTTACAAGCCCTGGGCACACTCAGTGCACGGTACTAGGGACTGACAAGTAAACCAATCATCCAATCATGGAGTCACTAATACATACATCAATTTACGATAGGGAGCACTTGCACTTTGGCACTGACTAGCAGCGGCAAAGTGCCCATGAGCATCTAGTCCAGCAAAAACATATCGGCAACAGTGGAGGCATTACGAAAAAATGGAAGGGAGACCCACGCCAAGGATGCCAGGTCTAACACGTGTCCCCTCCAGCTGAAAGTGGGGAGAACTATCCTACCCCTAGGGAGTTCTCATCGCTAAGGCGGAAAAATCTGGACAGTCCATCAGCATTGGCGTGTTCTGTACCAGGGCGGTGTTCCACCGTAAAGTCCATCCCCTGTAGGGAAATGGACCACCTCAACAGCTTTGGATTCTCACCCCTCATCTGCATCAACCATCTGAGGGGCCTGTGGTCTGTCTGAACCCGGAAGTGAGTCCCAAACAGGTATTGTCTCAGCTTCTTCAGTGCCCAGACCACAGCAGATGCCTCAAGCTCAATAGCACTCCATCTCTGTTCCCGGGGAAGTAGCCTCCTACTCATGAAGGCTACAGGTTGGTCTAGGCCCTCCTCATTGATCTGTGATAGAACAGCCCCTACACCATGCTCTGAAGCGTCGGTCTGAACAATGAACTCATTGGAGAAGTTGGGTGCCTGGAGCACAGGCGCCGTGCACATGGCAGTCTTCAAGGTGTCAAAAGCTTTCTGACAGGCGTCAGTCCAAATCACTTTCCTGGGCTGCTTCTTGGAAGTCAGCTCTGTCAAGGGGGCAACAATGCTGCCATACCCCTTGACGAATCTCCTGTAATACCCGGTGAGTCCTAGGAAGGCTCTCACCTCTGTCAGGGTCTTGGGGGCTCCCAAGCCAGAATGGTATCAATTTTCGGTTGGAGGGCGCCACCTGGCCGCTCCCAACCTGGTGTCCCAAGTACACCACAGAACCCTGCCCAATCTGGCACTTACTCGCCTTGATTGTGAGGCCTGCCCTCCGCAGCGCCATCAACACTTCCCAGAGGTGACGCAGATGTTCTTCCCAACTGGAACTGAACACGGCGATGTCATCCAGGTAGGCGGCACTGAAATCCTCCAGTCCAACCAACACCTGGTTGACCAACCTCTGAAAGGTGGCAGGGGCATTCTTCATCCCAAAGGGCATCACCCGGAACTGGTAGTGCCCATCTGGTGTGGAGAATGCTGACCTCTCTTTGCCCCATCAGTCAAGGCGATCTGCCAGTACCCAGACGTTAAGTCAAATGTGCTGAGGTACCGCGCAGCCCCTAACCGATCTATGAGCTCATCAGCTCTGGGGATGGGGTGGGCGTCAGTCCTGGTGACGGAATTGAGTCCCCTGTAGTCCACACAGAACCGGAGTTCTGGTGTGGCACCAGGCGCGGCAGCCTTTGGAACCAAGACCACTGGGCTGGCCCAAGGGCTGTTGGAGGACTCAATCACCCCTAGTGCAAACATCTTGGAGACCTCCTCCTTGATGCAGGCTCTGACCCTGTCAGTCACCCTGTAAGCCTTGTGCTTCACAGGAAGACTGTCCCCAGTGTCCACATCATGGACGCACCAATGAGTGACACTGGGAACCAGGGAGAACAGGTCAGGGAACTGTCCCAACAGTTGGCGACAGTCACCCTGCTGCTCAGGTGTCAGGGAGGTAGAGAGGTTTACTCCCTCCACTGATCCATCTTGCTCTCGGGCTGACAGGAGGTCAGGAAGAGGCTCGGTCTCCTCCTCCATTCCATCATCTGTAGCTAAGAGCATGCCCACTTGGGACCTCTCCAAGTGGGGCTTCAGGCGGTTCACATGCAGGACCCGCAAGGGGTTCCTGGGAGACTGCAAGTCCACCAAATAGGTAACTGGACTCTTGCGCTCCACCACCGTAAAAGGGCCGGTCCACCTGTCCTGGAGCACACAGGGCTCCACAGGGGCCATGACCCACACTTTCTGACCAGGCTGAGGCTCTACCAGAGTGGCATTCTGGTCGTACCACCGCTTCATCTCCTCCTGGCTGGCTTCCAGATTTGCCTCAGCAAGTTCTCTGAAACGTCTAGTCTGGTTCCTGAAGGCCAGCATGTAACTGTATACATCCTGGGGAGGTTTCCTGGGAGATTGCTCCCAGCCTTCCTTGACCAAACTCAGAGGTCCTCTCACCGGGTGTCCATAGAGGAGCTCAAAGGGACTGAACCCTAGAGACTTCTGTGGCACCTCCCGGTATGCAAACAACAGGCATGGTAAGAGGACGTCCCATTTACGCCTCATGGGTTCTTCCAGACCCATAATCATGCCCTTGAGGGTCCGGTTGAATCTCTCAACCAGCCCATTTCCTTGAGGGTGGTAAGGAGTGGTGAACTTGTAAGTTACACCGCACTCCTGCCACAGGGACTTCATGTACTTGGACACGAAGTTGGTACCTCTGTCAGACACCACCTCTTGAGGGAATCCCACACGTGAGAAAATTCCCATCAGTGCCCGTCCCACCACGGGGGCCGTCACTGTCCTCAGAGGGATGGCTTCAGGGTACCGGGTGGCATGGTCCACCAAGACCAGGATAAACCTGTTGCCCATGGCTGTCTTGGGGTCCAGTGGCCCCACAATGTCAATACCCACCCGTTCAAAGGGGGTGCTGACCACAGGGAATGGCTGGAGAGGAGCCTTGTGCTTCCTCCCACTCTTTCCACTTGCCTGGCAAGTCTGATATGTCCTGCAGTGAGTGGCGGCACTCCTGCGCATCTGGGGCCAATAGAAATGGGTAACAAGCCTGTCAAAGGTCTTGTCCTGCCCCAGATGTCCTGCTAACGGTACATCATGAGCCAACCCCAGTAGGAAGGCTCTGAAGCGCTGGGGTACCACCAGCACACGGGCTGACCCAGGCTCAGCAACCTTAGGCTCTGAATACAGGAGACAATTCTCCCAGTAAATCCAATGTGATCCAGACTGATCACCTGCTGCCTGGTCTGTGGCCTGTTGCCTCAGACCCACGAGAGAAGGGCATGTGTTCTGCTCCTCGCAGAACTCTTCCCTGGAGGGTCTTCCTTCTTGCTGCCAATGGGTCAGCTCAGGTAGGTCCCCCAGTTCAGCTACCTGTTCCCCTGTAGGCTCCAGGGCATCCCCCTCAGGGTCTGCCTCCTCCTGGACCGTGGGAACCTCGGGGGCCGGTTTCCCGCGCCCCTGCCTCCTCTCTCTCCGGCAGGCACCTGGGCCTCCCTCTCAGGCTCCAGGTCCTCTTGAACACCTTTAGCTGCCATTGACCGGGTGGTCACACATGCCCAATCAGGCAAGCCCAACATTTCTAAATGCGCACTCCGCTCCACCTTAGCCCAAGGTGAGCTCTCCAAATCGTTCCCTAACAAACAGTCAACAGGCATGGCTGGCCTCACAGCTACTTGAAGAGTACCCGAGACCCCCCACTCAAAGGGAACCTGAGCCACCTTGCAGTGACTCTCTGTGTTGTCAGCGGCAACAACCGGATAGAATGCATCAGGGATAACCTGCTCCTTAGACACCAGGTGACACTTGACAGCTGTCACACTGGCTCCTGTGTCTCTCAGAGCCTCCACCCTATGGCCATTGATGGTCACCCACTGCCTGTATTTCTTAGTGTTCTCAGGCAGCGGGGTCCTAGGGACCATCTCAGAGTCTCCTAATGAGACAAGGGAAAACACTGTGGGATCCCCCCCACCTTGGGCACCCAACACCTCCCCCAGGGCTACACTAGCCAACTGCCGGGGGACTGCACTGGTGGGTGCTGGTTTTCCATGCAAAGGGCAACGAGGATCGTTTGCCTTGTGGCCAGGGGCGCCACACTTGTAACATACCAGTGGTCCCTGGTGAACTGGGGGGCCTGTCAGGGCCACTGGCTTCTTCTCAGGGGAGGCTGGGAACCTTTCCCTTGGTTCCCTTGGGGTCTACTTTGGGGCCCTTTATGGAACTCCTTCAGTTTACCCTTGTCCCCCCACTCTTCTGCTGGGGACCCTGCCCACCCTTGGCGGAGTCTCCCACGTGACCCTTGTGGACCCGGGTACTCACCCAGCGGTCCGCCTCCTCAGCAAGCTGCCTAGGGTTAGTCAGCTTACTATCAATCAGGTGCTGGCGTAGCTCAGGAAAACAATTACCGGACAAGTGCTCCCAGGCAATCAAATCAAAGAGCGCCTGAAAATCAGTCGCTTTGCTACCCTTTACCCAACCATCCAAGGCTCTGCAAAAGAAGGTCACATATTCAACCCAGGTACTGCTTTCAATCTTACTACAGTTCCTGAACCTTTGCCTATAAAGCTCAGGGGTCAACCCATACCTAGTCATTAAGGCATCCTTCATGTGGCTGTACGAATTATAGACTTCAGAGGGCAAATCCAACAAGGTATCCCGCCCTTCACTGAGGAACCGTCCCCACAACCCCGCTCCCCAATCCTTCTCAGGGACCCGGTGGGAAGACATGGCTACCTCATAGGCTTTGAACCACTGCCCAATGTCATCATTTTTAAAAACTCCTGCACCACATCTTTGGGAATATACACCCTAGCTTCAACAGGCACAGGCGGTACACTGCCACCAGAGGGAGTAATCTCTAAGCTCTTGGCATTCAATTCCAACTCCTCAAAACTTTCTCATGTTCAAACTGCATTTTCTTTTCCTCTAGGGCTAATTTCCTAGTTTGCATTTCGAATTCTAACTGCCCATTCAGCTTGAGCTTGGTCAGCTCCATTTCGTGCATCCTACTCTCTTTCCTGTCCTCCAACTCCTCTGGAGACAGTCCTCTGGCAGAAACACTGCTACCTACTGGGGAAGGTGGTCTTCTAGCCCCTAGACCCAATAGCCCCTCCAGCTGCCCTTCTGCATTCTCAGCCCCCTCCACAGGGGCACTTCTTGATTCGACCCAGGCCCTCAGCGCCTTTTGGAGGTCCTCCTTCCTGGAGAGCCCGGTCATGGACACTTTAAACTTTTTGCAGAATTGCCTGAGCTGCTTGAGGGTGTAGCATTCTAGCCTCTCTTCTTCCCAATCACACTCAACAGAGGCTACTGATGCTGGTTTCTCCATAGTGACTGAACTTGGCATTTGCAAAAATAGGAAATCCCAGAAAAAATGCTATAAAAGTATGTGGTTGCGTTTTGGTCTGCACTCACTAAGTAGTGTTCACCAATCACTGTACATGAGTCACAAATGCAAGTCCAGAATCCTCACCGCTGACCACCAATGTTAGATTTGGGGGTCTCTAGTTGGCAGAGGTAGGTACCTTTGTCCAAATAGGGACCCTTGAGTCTAGTCAGGGAAAGTAGGTACACTCCCGAAATAACCCCTGGTAGCTTGGCACGAGCAGAAAGGCTTAGTTCAGAGGCAGTGTGTAAAGCATTTGTGAACACATACAGTAATCAAGTGACAACACTACAAATGGACACCACACAGGTTATATATTTATAAAAATAGGTATACTTTATATATATTTATCACAAGACCATGAACGACAAAAATAATCCACAATACTGTCAAGAATACTTAGTTCTGATCAAAAAGGCTTAATTCAAGGTTCTGTGCGAGTCGGTAGCCTCCTCCGGCTACGGCGGTGTCGAGAACAAACAGAGTCTAACAGATCCAGCTGACCGCGTCGAGACGGGCCAACACAGCGTAGACAGACTCGGTCACAGTACCTTTTACTTGAAGCGGCAGGCACGGGCGTGCGAGCCGGATGCCTGTTCGTCGCGGTCGTGATGCAAAAATTGAAGCGTTGCAGGACGCGTTGTCCCTCGATGCGGTGCAGGCAGCGGCTCGTTGACGTCGTCGAGACGGAGTCGGTGAGACCAGGGCCGTGCGTTGCAGGGCGAGACGGTGCTTCGATGCGGTGCTGGCAGGTTGCGGTGCGGCGACGGAGCCGGATTCAGGAGCTGGCGTAGATCAGTCCGGACAGCGGTGCGAGTCGGGCGGTGCGTCGCAAAGCGTGCGAGCGGTGCCCAACTCCGGTGCGGTCACAGGACTCGAACTCAGCAGCAGTGACCGTGTCGGTCGGACCAGTTCGATTTGGCGTAGCGAAGCGTTGCAGGACGCGTTGTCCCTCGATGCGGTGCAGGCAGCAGCTCGTTGACGGAGTCGGTGAGACCAGGGCCGTGCGTTGCAGGGCGAGACGGTGCTTCGATGCGGTGCTTACAGGACACCGAGTCGGTCAGCTCCCTACCTCTGTAGCCACTGAAACAGAGTTTCCAGCAGCAATTCACAAAGGGGGTGAAGTCCAATGGTCCTGGGACTTCGGTCAGGGGGCAAGCTCTCTTCCAAGCCCTTGGAGATCCTTCACAAGTTGAGGAAAGTTACAGCAAAGCAAAAGTTCCTTTCTGCTTTCTTTGGCAGTCAGGCAAACCACTGCAGGCCAATCCCCCAAGCAGCACTTCAGGCTTAGGGATAGTCTCTCCTCAGTTTCTTCTTGGTTCCGCTCCTCAGCAAAGGTTTCTTCTTGTTCCCAAAAGTGATCTAATTTCCTAGGGGTCTGGGTCCCCTTTTTATACCCTGATTCTCTTTGTTCTCTGGAGGCAGAGAGGCCTCTGCCTAGTCCAAAACCAGTTCTGGTCAGTTCTGGAGCACTTTGTTTTTCTGACTCCTTCTTTCCTTTCAGAATGTGGGGCAGAGTGCTCAGCCGCCCGGCAGGAGGTGGAGCCAGCATTGTGGAAGGCAGGCACAGCCCTATTCAGACCCAGGTGCAACTCCTCCCGCCACTCTGGATGCAGATCTTTCTATTCAGCCCTGCGCTGACTCACCCTGTCTCCTGTAGCTACCCCCAGCCCCTGTCACTCAATCTCCAGACAAGGAATACACAACCTAGCAGAGGCAGGCTTGGATAGTTAGGCAAGAAAATACCCACTTTCTAAAAGTGGTATTTTCAAACACAGAATGTTAAAACCAACTTCACTAAAAGATGTATTTTATCATCCTGAGTTCAGGCATACTAAATTCGTTTTTCTACCATGTTCCCGGGGTCAGTTCTGACTATAAGGTGTAATAGTCAGTCTGCCCATTCTGGCCTATGGGGAGCAGGTAGCCTTGCAATAGTGAAAAACGAAAATGGCTGTAATTCACTATTAGGACATGCCACACACACCAGGGCATGTCCTACCTTATACTTACAATGCACCCTGCCCTAGGGCCTACTTTAGGGGTGACCAACCTGCAGTAAAGGGAAGGTTTAGGGACTGGTAAGTGGGTGCACTCACCAAGTCGACATGGCAGCCCTAGGCTGCACACAGGCTCTGCAATGGCAGGTCTGAGACACACTTTACAAGCTGCTTCTGTGGGTGGCACAACCCGTGCTGCAAGCCCACCAGCGGCATTGGATTTACAAGCCCTGGGCACACTCAGTGCACGGCACTAGGGACTGACAAGTAAACCAATCATCCAATCATGGAGTCACTAATACATACATCAATTTACGATAGGGAGCACTTGCACTTTGGCACTGACTAGCAGCGGCAAAGTGCCCATGAGCATCTAGTCCAGCAAAAACATATCGGCAACAGTGGAGGCATTACGAAAAAATGGAAGGGAGACCCACGCCAAGGATGCCAGGTCTAACACTCTGTCTTCCCACTAGCCTGGTAGGTTACACAGGTCCTGCAGAATGTATCTGAGGATGTCCTGATCTTGGGCAAAAAGAAATGTGGGACAAGCCTTGCAAAGGTCTTGTTTTGGCCCAAGTGTCCTGCCAGGGGAATCTCATGAGCCAGCTCCAATAGGAAGGCCCTGTAACATTCGGGGCCCACCACGGCCCTTGCTGACTCATGCACAGGAGCCTTAAGCTCACTGTAAAGGAGGTAGTACTCCCAGTAAATGTGACAACTCTGAGAGACATCACCTGCTGCTTGGGCTTCAGCATTTTTCCTCATGCCTTCAAGGATTGGGCACTCCCTCTGTGCCCTACAGAACTCCTCCTTGGTGGGTCCTCCTTCTACATGCCATCCAGCAAGTGTAGGCAGGTCCCAAAGGGAAGCAGTGCCCTCCTCAGTGGGCACCGGGGCGGCCACCTCTGGTGCCCCATCCACCTCACTAGGAAGACACTCGGGCTGGTTTACTACACCCTCTGCCTTTCCCCTTTTTAGAACCTGGCTGTGCCATTGTTCCAAGCTTCAGCCCTTTTTGAGTCCTATCCTGGGCAGCCATGGACTTTGTCGTTGCACAGATTCAATAAGGCAACCCTAACATCTCCACATGAGCCTGGGAGCTCCACTTCTTTCCAGATAGTGTGCTCAAGATCATTACCCAACAAACAGTCCACAGGCATGGCAGGGCTCATTGCAACTTTCATAAGGCCTGTAACCCCTCCCCCCCCCACTCAAAGGGATCAAAGCCACTGGCAAATGACCCTCTCTGTTGTCATCCACCACAACTATTGGAATGCATTAGAAATTACCTGCTCTGGGGAAACCAGCTGACTTATTACCATAGTCATGATGGCTCCTGTATCCCTCAGAGCCTCAACACCTCGCCCATTAATGGTGACCCATTGCCTATACTTAGTTGTATTTGAGGGCAAATGGATCTTAGGAACAATCTCACTGTCACCCAGGGACACTAGGATAACCTCACTAAACTCTTCCCCATTAACTGGGACAAACTCCTCCCCCAGCACTACACTAGCCACCCCTGGATTGTTTCCCCCAGTGGGAGGTGGTACTCTTTTTTTACACTTGGGATCCCCCGTGTAGTGTCCATACTCATAGCACTCATAGCACTTGATGGGCTTTGTCAGGGTAGTTTTTGTTCTGGTGGCCAGATTGGGAATGAGATCAAGACTCTTTCTGCTGTGAGTTGTTTTGGGGGCCATTAGAGTACTCTGGGTCAGATCTACGACAGCTTCGACACCCAAGACTCTGCCACAACGCCTGTCACCACCGCACGCAACCATGCCGCATGTCAACAGATGCAGCTCAACTGGATTCCACTCATCACAGACGACACACTCAAGACCATGCAGAGCATCCACTCTGGAGCCCCATCGGACCCTTTCCTGTATCACATCTTCCATAGAGCAGCCACCTCCTTCGCCCCGAGCATTGCCACACCATCAACTGCTCCATCAAGACCACCACCTTCCCCGATGACTGGAAACATGCCGAGATCAACCCCCTGCTAAAGAAGCCATCTGCCGACCCGACAGACCTCAAGAACTTCAGACCCATTTCTCTCATCCCCTTCCCTGCAAGGTCATTGAGGAGGCCATCAACGCCCAACTCTCCAAGTTCATCGAAGAGAACCACATCCAGGACATCTCCCAAATCGACTTCCGAAGCAACCACAGCACGAGACCGCACTCCTCACCGCCACCGACGACATCCGCTCCCTCCTCGACCAAGGCGAAACCGCAGCCCTCATCCTACTGGACCTCTTGGCCGCTTTCGACACCGTCTCCCACCGCACCCTAATCACGAGAATCCAAGAAGCTGGCATCCACGACAAGGCCCTGGACTAGATCCACTCCTTCCTTACACGCCGAACACAGCGAGTCAGACTACCTCCATTCCTCTCAGCACCTCCCTGAGCCCCACCCTCTTCAACATCTACATAGCCCTCCTCGCAGCCATTGTGTGAAACCACTGACTCAACTTCATCTCCTATGCCGACAACACCCAGCTGATCCTCTTCCTCACCAACGAATCCACTGCCGCCAGAATCAACTTTTACAGTGGGATGAAGGCCGTTGCCACCTGGATGAAAGATAGCTGCCTCAAGCTCAACTCAGACAAAACCGAAGTTCTCATCCTGGGACCTGCCCCCTCAGCCTGGGACGACTCCTGGTGGCCCGACGCACTGGGTACCCCTCCCACCTCCACGTACCACACATGCAACCTCAGCATCATACTGAACTTCTCACTCACAATGAACCGCCAGATCAACGCCATATCCTCATCCTGATTCCATGTTCCACCTGCTTCGAAAGACATTCAGATGGATCCCCACCGAAACCAGAAAGACGGTCAACAACGCACTCATTACCAGCAAACTCAACTACGGCAACACACTCTATGCTGGCGTCACCCAGAAACAGCTCAGGAAACTACAGAATCTTCAAAACACCTAGGCCAGACTGGTCCTCAACATCCCCCGCCGCAGCCACATCGCTGAACACCTTCAACAACTACACTGGCTCCCAGTCAACAAGAAAATCACCTTCAAGCTCCTCACACACGCCTACAAAGCTCTCCACAACGTAGGACAAGCATATCTGAACCAGCTGCTCTCATTCCATGTACCCGCTTGACTACTTCGCGCCGCACAACTTGCCCTGGCCACAGTCCCACGGATTCACAAGACCAGAACCGGAGGAAAATCCTTCAACTACCTCGCTGCCAAGATCTGGAAAAGCCTGCCCCTCCACCTCAGGCAATCCCCTTCTCTGACCCAATTCAGGAAAGATCTCAAGACCTGGCTCTTCGACTGAATCTCCACGCCCAGACGGATCAGCAGCCACCCCACCACCCCCCCTCCCCTCAGCACCTTGAGACCCTCACGGGTGAGTAGCTGCGCTATACAAACCCTGATTGATTGATTGATTTAGATCTTGATGGTTCCGCTGTCTCTTTTCCGTCGGATTCCCCGTCCACCTACTAATGTTAAATGTCCATCACATACTTTTATTACTAGTGTATGGAGTTTACAAATTAGACAATTTACGAAAAACTGTTGCATTTTCTGTCATAATTTTAGGTTAAAATATGTAAATCACATTTTAATCATTATTAGTTCTAGGAATCAAAGAATACTAAATGAAGAATATTCTCAGGACAAACTTGGTGAAATTAAAATATTTTATATGAATAAATGAGATACTTTTCTCAAACCAATATATATTTTATTTACAAAAACATAAAAAATCCAAAAAATAAAATGTCTCAAAAACGTTGGAGTGTTGCCCCAAACTTGCATATTAAAGAGACTGCCAAAGAGGCACCTCCTCAGGAAGGGGCATCTAGTGGGGACAGGGCAGGCACCTCAAGGATCTTCCTTGGTAGGGGTGGTTTGTGTTTGGGATGGGTGGTTTTGCATTTGAAAGGGGTGAAGGTCAGAGCAGAATTAAACGTGGAACTAAACATGGAACTAGGATACAGGGTAGGAGGGGTAGGAGAGGACTGGGTTTTAGAGGTAGAGGGAGCTGGAATGTGTTATGCGCATGTGTCCATCTGATGTGCAGTTGCATGTGGGTCTGGTATATGTTTTGTACATTTGGGTGTATGTTTTTGGCAGATGTAGGTTGCTCAGGTGAGAGTGTGTGTTTGTGTTTGGTGGGTAGTTGTTTTGCATGTAGGTGTGTGTTTGGATGAGTGTGCTATTGAGGTGGTTTGTGTGGTTGGGGTGCTTGTGGATGTGGTGGTTCTTGTAAGTGTGGTAGTGGGTGTGGTGCTTGTGGGTGTGCTTGTGGATGTGATGGTGGTTGTGGTAGTGGGTGTTGTGCTTGTGGGTGTGCTGGGGGGTGGTTGTGGGTATGGCGGTGTGGTGGTTGTGGTAGGTGTGTGTATAGTCGTGCTTGTGGGACTGGTGTTTGTGGTGGGTGTGGTGATGCGTGATGGTTTGGTGGTGGGTGTGGGGCTTGTGGGTGTGCTGGTAGGTGTGGGTGTGACAGTGGTTATGGTGGTGTCTGTATGTTGTTTGGGTGTGTGCTTGTCTTTCTTGGTGTGTTTGTGTTTATGTATGGGTGTGCTGCCTGTGTCTGTTTGAGTGGATCTGTGCAAAGGAGGACGCGTGCTTGGATTAGGGTTGGGAACAGAGAATTGGGATGGGGATGGGGCCTGGGTAGGGGCACAGTGTTGGGCTGCTTGGGAGGCCACCGCAAGTGAGGAGGCTAGTCCTGTAAATGATCTCTGCAGGCCAGACATAGCACTGTGAATGCCTTCCAGGTGTGCTACCATATGGCAACTAAGGCCATGGATGGCATTTAGGTGTGCAGTCTGGCCTACAGAGATGCAGACTGTATAGACTCCACACTCAGCACAGTTGGGGGGGACAGGGCCATGGGGTAAGGTGTCTGCAGCGAACAAGACCCCAACTCTTTTAGGGGGCGAGTTTAGCCACCTGGGGGAGCAAGAGAGAGGGTGGAGATGGCTCTCTGGGTGTCAGACAAGGATTCAGGTGGAACAGTTGCTGTAGGGTCCACCATCACTAAGGACTGGTCGCTTGTGGAGGCCTCTGAACATGATGTAGAGCTATTGGCCTACGTACCAGTTGCTTCCCCACCTACATGGCCAATTTCTCTTTTGTCTGCTCCTGATGGTGCTGAAAAGACATATACAATAGTTTTATTGTATCTGTGTAAATAGAACTGATCATAAACTGTGATCTCAAAACATTTTCCAATTTTTCAGATTTCACCTGTTTCAAGGCTCTCAAACTTTGGTTATTTATTGTCAATATCTCATACATGTAGGGAACATCTTCAGAAACCATTTGGTCACAGTGTTTGTAATTTCTCATGGTAGCCTCTATATCATTTATGATCTTGTATCTTATTGATTTTTAATTCTCTCCAGGAACTGTTTAACACCTCTGAATGGTTGGGCTTTGTTGTTTAGAATAGTGAACTTATGTCACCAAAAAGGATATAAACCAAAAATACCTTTGTACAGTGTGTGTACAAGACCAAAAAAGCTACATTATTTTCATTCACAATAAGTAAAATATGAATCCATGTGTGTTAACAAATACTACAATGTTGTACCAATATTTGTATAAACTGAAAGCCTGTTTCCTTTGTTTGGGCATTTCACAATAGTAGCACTTATTTCAAGTAACTAAAGTATATTTCAAATGTAAAAAATAGTATATGGATTCAGTATTAAGTAGCTTATCAATGTATCACGCACAATGTATATACCTATGCTGTAGAACAAATTAAGAAATATGTTTTTTGTGGATTGACAAATGACTCTTCAGCATAAGCAAATACATAGGGCTTGATTCATTTCTATTCCACTTTAGTACAGAGCAAAAACATTTTCACATTTGACTCCTAAGTATCTCAAGTAATTGTAAGTTTATTTTACCATTGTGAAAATGTTGTACAAAATATGCTGCCTTTCACTTTAGGCACAAAATGGTACAATATCACTGTAAATATTACATTCACTGATTCATGTATAATTTTTACATCAAACATTCACATGCAGTTTACAATATGCATAGATGTCACCTTGATGCATTTCTACATTTTCCTAATGAGTCATGATTTGGACCTGGTTTTGAGTTTTACAGATGGAATACTCCAACATATATGTGATGGAACATGCCATCTGCAAAAGTCCCTTTAAGTATCCCATTTTTCTCCATCTTTGATTTATCATCTGGACATAACAAAGGACATTGAAAAATGGTTTTGAGTATGGCTTACTCTGTCACCAATGTGTACACATTCCTGTCTGTGTTTTCCAAAAATAGTATGCCAATCATAATTGTTTTCTAAAAAACAGACTGACTTACATGCACATTTGTGAAGGAGTAAGGCATCATGCAAATCTGTCACTTTTATTATGAATGAAATAGTATTTTGTAATCAAAACACATTTTGGATATGTTTTGAATCTAAAATGTAGCCATTTAAGCTGATGTTACTAGTCATTTTGGCTCACTTACTCACTCTTGTTTGTGTATAAAAAGCAACTTACTAATGTGACGTTTGGAACATCCACTGTATCCTAAGCTCATTTTATGCGATGTCACCCGTAATGGGGCTAAACTTTCATCATTTACAATAGTGGAGAAGCAGCACACCTGACACAATAAAGACAAGTGGCCTGTTTGGTACAACTGTCCCTAATAACATTAAACAACCTGATGTATATTTGTTGTTTAGGCAGGCATTTGTCTGTTGAAACCAGCCCTTTGGTAGTGAACAGAAATCAGGTTGCATCCTTTTCCACAAATTCATATATAAAACACATCATCATACTCTTGTGCAAAACTTACACCTTCAAGAACTCTTCTCGTGTGTTTGATGTGTCAACCTTAATGATGATGGCAAAATTAGTTGCTATAACAAAAATTAGTTGCTTAACATGTTAAACGCAAACTAGAACTTATCCCCTTGATGTTGCTGTTGTAAGCAAGGAGGTGCACAAGGAAAACAAATCCAGGCTCCTAAGTTTTGTAAAGACATCCTTTATTTTATCAATCTTCAAAATTCTTTTTATAACAAGTGCAATCCAGCCAACGCGTTTGGTTCCAAAAAACACTCCTGGAACTTTGTCAGGGCTGCAACAGATCACATAAAACATATAAAAATTCAACATATGGTACCACACACTATTTACAACATTAATGAAAGACTACATTTAAAATCAAATGTACAAACATAGATATACACATCGACATGTACATTAGAGCAACACTATATGGCACATGTTGCCATGAACACTTACATAGGAAGGCACATCGGACAAAAAACATTTTCACATTATTGTGAGAAAAACAAGACATGCATATTAAAAACATACACTCATGTGGCATAGAGATAATGCCACTTAATACAGAGAGTGATTCTGGGAAAATTCACACCTTGTCCCATGATTTAAATTACAAGTTACCAGGAGACATGAGAATCTCTATTCAAAACTGTTAAATGATTATTCTCATGTCAGAGAAAGTAATACAGAGGAAACCGATATAGTTAAAAAAAACTGCAAAAAAAAGAGAGAAGAGGGAACGAAACGCGTTGGCTGGATTGCACTGGTTATAAAAAGAATTTTGAAGATTGATAAAATAAAGGCTGTCTTTACAAAACTTATGAGACTGGATTTGTTTTCCTGGTGCACCTCCTTGCTTACAACAACTTTGGAATCTGTCGAACAGTGGCACTTAAGGGCGACACGTGCTGGAGGATTTGTGCACAGGCCATCTACACTATGAGCAACGAATAAGTGAGGTGCAGCCTGGATAGTCCGTCGCCTTTTTCTATTTCTGTGCCCTTGATGTTGCTGTTGGGCTCTCAACTGGCCTTTCTCTGGAAAAGCCACCGCAAGTATGCAGTCTATTAGGGGGTCAGGGTGTGGCGCACGCGCTTCTCACGTTGGGAGGACTGCCAGGCTCGAACTCTGATGACGTCTTGGTCTAGCATCGTAGGTCCTCCCACCTCTTCCGACAATGAATGCTGCACCCCAGGGTTCGCACCTTCTCGGCGGTGGCCTTCCAAATTTTTTTTTCTGATTGGTGTTGACCTGTATGGATGCAAGAAATGAAAGAAAAAAATAATCGTTTTGGGACTTGTTGTTTGTCTGTATTGATTTAACACAATTTGACTACATCAATCACAAGCATTAGTCAAAAGTTACTACACAATATATTTTTTTTTTCTTTCTGCCAAAATAAAACAATAAATAATACTTATGTTGTAACCTGTTGTTTACCCTAATCCCCTGTCATTTCCTAAATTCAAGAATTCAGTCCGGTGACATCATCTAGGCCAGGGGGCTCCAACCTTTTCTGCAATGATGGTTACTTCTCATCAGTGAATCTCATTGTGAAATACTGAAGGCTAAACAATTTCCACATTATAACCAGACAGGCCCATGCCCAGCTACATTGACTTGAAGCCTAATGCCCATAGAGCCAGATACTATGGTTTAAACTGAATACTATGACTAATGCTAATGGTACTATGAAATCGCTGCCATGTGAATCAGGGTGAGCGTGCTCTTTGAAGATGTATGAACATGTGTGCGTATGAAGGGGATATACTTGTACGGGTGCCTGAGAACCTGTGCCGTATGTACTTGCAGCACAGGACAAACCTTTCACCATATGTGGCGCCCTTAAATGAATGACACAAATATACCATTGTATGTTCTTTTTAATTTAGGGAAATTAAAAGTGCAGATAAATATTCTACCAAACACTCCATATCATGGAACATTTTTTTGCACTTAAAATTTAATATAAAAGGGCTATATTTTTCCTATATACTTATGGCACAGTGTATACTGCCCACTGGGAGTAAGGGACCTGCTGTTTGTAAATGCAACACTTTGAAATGGGAGAAAATTAGAAATGAAGTGTTAACTCAATAATTAAGGTAACTCTCAATTTTATTTTTTTCCATTTAAAAACATTCAGAAGCATCAATTAGTTCACAACTCCAATTTTGAGTTGAAAAGGAATTTTTTCTAAGAGTCAAATACCTCAGTGCTTCAGGGGTTCACCTCTGTGACTAAGCCCCTGCCTGGCCCATAAATTTGATTGAGCACTGCTTATCTTCAGGCTCTGCTATCTGAAGCCTGATGATCATGATTTCACATGAACACAGCTTTCCCTTAACTTTGAAATGAAAATATGAACTTGCGCTCATTTGAAAAAAACTGAAGGCTGTGAGCTACTCTGAAGGTGTCTGGGAGCTACTGGTAGCTCCCAAACGACTGGTTGGAGACACCTGATCTAGGCTGAGTGATTTGTGGGATAATAGACATAGCAAACATCATGTGTATTTGGTATGTAAAAATTACATATACATGTACAGTTGTAAAGAAAATATGATGTGTTTTTTAAATTTACATGATGTGAAATTTCTACATACACCCCAAATAAGATGTAGGGCCTAAAACATACACCACACACTAATGTTGTTGTTTTATCTAAAATAAAAGCGCTTAAAAAGTCACACCAACATTGTTCTAGGTAATATAAAAATTAAATTACACTTCACTTCACTCAATATACTTCACTCAGGAACTCAAAGGGACATTCTAGCCTGTGTTTTAAAAAACAAAAACAAATAGACAGATTTACAATTACTTGTTAACCCCTTCGCTGCTAGGCCTTTTCCCCTCCTGTGCTAAGCCTTTTTTTGGCTATTTGGGGTAGTGCGCGCTTAGGCCCCTGTAACTTTTTGACCACATAAGGTATCCATGCCAAATTTGCGTCCTTTTTTTCTAACATCATGGGGATTGTAAAGGTACCCAGGGTTTGTGGATTCCCCTGGAGGGGACCCAGAAATTAGTCAAAATACAGCTAAATTTTGGTTTTTTTTTGAAAAAGGCAAAAAAGGGCTACAGATGAAAGCGTGTTGATTTTTCCCTGCAAATGGCATCAAAAAGGGGTTGTGGGGATGAAATCACCATCTTCCCAGCTTTCAGGGACAAGCAGACTTTGTCAGAAAACCAACTTTCTTTACACAGTTTTGGCATTTTTCTGGGACATAGCCTATTTTTGCTATTTTTGTGCTTTCAACCTCCTTCCAGTTAATGGTAGAAATGGGTATGAAACCAATAATGGATCCTGGAAAGCCATACATTTATGAAAAGTAGACAAAATTCTGAATTCAGCAAGGGGTCATTTGTGTAGATCCTTAAAGTTTTCCTTATAGAAACTAACAGTTAAATAAAGGAAAAATTGAAAATTAGTTGAAAAAAACAGCCATTTGTGTCAACGTTTTCACCTGTAACTTCTTCTAATTATGACAGCTATTTGAAGGCAATATACCGTTATATCCGCTGGACCTTTCTGGTTGTGGGGATATATAGGACTTGTAGGTTCACCAAGAACCCGACGAACCCAGAGCCAATAATTGAGCAACATCTTGCAATGATTTTTTTTAAGTACCGGGTATATAGCAATTATTTTGGGAAAATGTATACATGGAAAAATTGTTATGAAAGACACCTATGTATTTCTGAAATGGAAACAAAATGTAGATTTTAGAAACAGTAGATATTTGCACATTTCCGAAATTGGGAGTACCCATACTAGCATGAGAATTATAGGTCATTTTTCAAAATGACTTATTTTTTACACATTGTCTTTCATTTGGAAGGCAGAAATGCATCGAAAGTCAATAGGTAATAACAGTTGCTCTACAATTCTGTGTTACCCTAAGTCTCCCGATAAAAATGGTACCTCACTTGTGTGGGTAGCCCTTGTGCCCACAACAGGAAATGGCTCAAAATGCAACGTGGACGTACCACATTTTCACAATGAAAAATTACCCTTTTTTTGCAAAGTGCCTAGGTGTAGTTTTTAACCCTAGCTCTGCCGGCACCTAGGGAAACCTAGCAAACCTATACATTTTTGAAAACTAGACACCCAGGGGAATCCAGGATGGGGTGACTTGACTGCCTCCCACCAGGTTCTGTTACCCAGAATCCCTTGCAAACATAAGAAATTGTCAAAAAACCACATTTTCCCCACATTTCTGTGGTGGAAAGTTCTGGAATCTGCGTGGATCCACAAATTTCCACCCACCCCGCGTTCCCCAAAGTCTTACGAGAAAAATGGTACCTCACTTGTGTGGGTCGGCCTAGTGCCTGCGACAGGAAACGGCGCAAAACGCAACGTGGTCACACCTCAATTTCGCAGTGAAAAATGACCCTTTTTTGGCGAAGTGCCTAGCTGTAGTTTTTGAACCCTAGCTCTGCCGGCACCTAGGGAAACCTAGCAAACCTATACATTTTTGAAAACTAGACACCCAGGGGAATCCAGGATGGGGTGACTTGACTGCCTCCCACCAGGTTCTGTTACCCAGAATCCCTTGCAAACATAAAAAATTGTCAAAAAACCACATTTTCCCCACATTTCTGTGGTGGAAAGTTCTGGAATCTGCGTGGATCCACAAATTTCCACCCACCCCGCGTTCCCCAAAGTCTTACGAGAAAAATGGTACCTCACTTGTGTGGGTCGGCCTAGTGCCTGCGACAGGAAACGGCACAAACGCAACGCGGTCACACCTCAATTTCGCAGTGAAAAATGACCCTTTTTTGGCAAAGTGCCTAGCTGTAGTTTTTGAACCCTAGCTCTGCCGGCACCTAGGGAAACTTAGCAAACCTATACATTTTTGAAAACTAGACACCCAGGGGAATCCAGGATGGGGTGACTTGACTGCCTCCCACCAGGTTCTGTTACCCAGAATCCCTTGCAAACATAAAAAATTGTCCAAAAAACACATTTTCCCCACATTTCTGTGGTGGAAAGTTCTGGAATCTGCGTGGATCCACAAATTTCCACCCACCCCGCGTTCCCCAAAGTCTTACGAGAAAAATGGTACCTCACTTGTGTGGGTCGGCCTAGTGCCTGCGACAGGAAACGGCGCAAAACGCAACGTGGTCACACCTCAATTTCGCAGTGAAAAATGACCCTTTTTTGGCAAAGTGCCTAGCTGTAGTTTTTGAACCCTAGCTCTGCCGGCACCTAGGGAAACCTAGCAAACCTATACATTTTTGAAAACTAGACACCCAGGGGAATCCAGGATGGGGTGACTTGACTGCCTCCCACCAGGTTCTGTTACCCAGAATCCCTTGCAAACATAAAAAATTGTCAAAAAAACACATTTTCCCCACATTTCTGTGGTGGAAAGTTCTGGAATCTGCGTGGATCCACAAATTTCCACCCACCCCGCGTCCCCAAAGTCTTACGAGAAAAATGGTACCTCACTTGTGTGGGTCGGCCTAGTGCCTACGACAGGAAACGGCGCAAAACGCAACGTGGTCACACCTCAATTTCGCAGTGAAAAATTACCCTTTTTTGGCAAAGTGCCTAGCTGTAGTTTTTGAACCCTAGCTCTGCCGGCACCTAGGGAAACCTAGCAAACCTATACATTTTTGAAAACTAGACACCCAGGGGAATCCAGGTTGGGGTGACTTGACTGCCTCCCACCAGGTTCTGTTACCCAGAATCCCTTGCAAACATAAAAAATTGTCCAAAAAAACACATTTTCCCCACATTTCTGTGGTGGAAAGTTCTGGAATCTGCGTGGATCCACAAATTTCCACCCACCCCGCGTTCCCCAAAGTCTTACGAGAAAAATGGTACCTCACTTGTGTGGGTCGGCCTAGTGCCTGCGACAGGAAACGGCGCAAAACGCAACGTGGTCACACCTCAATTTCGCAGTGAAAAATGACCCTTTTTGGCAAAGTGCCTAGCTGTAGTTTTTGAACCCTAGCTCTGCCGGCACCTAAGGAAACCTATCAAACCTATACATTTTTGAAAACTAGACACCCAGGGGAATCCAGGATGGGGTGACTTGACTGCCTCCCACCAGGTTCTGTTACCCAGAATCCCTTGCAAACATAAAAAATTGTCCAAAAACCACATTTTCCCCACATTTCTGTGGTGGAAAGTTCTGGAATCTGCGTGGATCCACAAATTTCCACCCACCCCGCGTTCCCCAAAGTCTTACGAGAAAAATGGTACCTCACTTGTGTGGGTCGGCCTAGTGCCTGCGACAGGAAACGGCGCAAAACGCAACGTGGTCACACCTCAATTTCGCAGTGAAAAATGACCCTTTTTGGCAAAGTGCCTTGCTGTAGTTTTTGAACCCTACCTCTGCCGGCACCTAGGGAAACCTAGCAAACCTATACATTTTTGAAAACTAGACACCCAGGGGAATCCAGTATGGGGTGACTTGACTGCCTCCCACCAGGTTCTGTTACCCAGAATCCCTTGCAAACATAACAAATTGTCCAAAAAAACAAATTTTCCACACATTTCTGTGGTGGAAAGTTCTGGAATCTGCGTGGATCCACAAATTTCCACCCACCCCGCGTTCCCCAAAGTCTTACGAGAAAAATGGTACCTCACTTGTGTGGGTCGGCTTAGTGCCTGCGACAGGAAACGGCGCAAAACGCAACGTGGTCACACCTCAATTTCGCAGTGAAAAATGACCCTTTTTTGGCAAAGTGCCTAGCTGTAGTTTTTGAACCCTACCTCTGCCGGCACCTAGGGAAACCTAGCAAACCTATACATTTTTGAAAACTAGACACCCAGGGGAATCCAGGATGGGGTGACTTGACTGCCTCCCACCAGGTTCTGTTACCCAGAATCCCTTGCAAACATAAAAAATTGTCAAAAACCACATTTTCCCCACATTTCTGTGGTGGAAAGTTCTGGAATCTGCGTGGATCCACAAATTTTCACCCACTCCGCGTTCCCCAAAGTCTTACGAGAAAAATGGTACCTCACTTGTGTGGGTCGGCCTAGTGCCTGCGACAGGAAACGGCGCAAAACGCAACGCGGTCACACCTCAATTTCGCAGTGAAAAATGACCCTTTTTGGCAAAGTGCCTAGCTGTAGTTTTTGAACCCTACCTCTGCCGACACCTAGGGAAACCTAGCAAACACACACATTTCTGAAAAGTAGACACCCGGGGCTTCAGGAGGTATGGCTTGCGTGGATCCCCCAACGTTTCCTTACCCAGAATCCCCTGCAAACCTCAATTTTAGCTGAAAAATCACTTTTTCACACATTTGTGTGTGGGAAAGTGTGGCATCACTGGCCTCACACAAATTTCCTACCACCCAGCGTTCCCCCAGGTCTCCCGATAAAAATGGTGCCTCACTTGTGTGGAGGCCCAAGTACCCGCGACAGGCAAGGGCCCACAACGTAGTGAGGCGACCTCAAAATGGCCTTCACAAAACCACCTGGTTTTGCAAGGTCACCTGGTTTTGGCCTGTGCTCGGCGGCCATCTAGGGAAACCTACCAAACCCACACATTTCTGAAAAGTAGACACTCGGGGCTTCCAGGAGGTATGGCTTGCGTGGATCCCCCAACGTTTCCTTACCCAGAATCCCTTGCAAACCTCAATTTTAGCTGAAAAATCACTTTTCACACATTTGTGTGTGGGAAAGTGTGGCATCACTGGCCTCACACAAATTTCCTACCACCCAGCTGCCTCAGGTCTCCCGATAAAGTGGTGCCTCACTTGTGTGGGAGGCCCAAGTACTCGCGACAGGCAAGGGCCCACAACGTAGTGAGGCGACCTCAAAATGGCCTTTCACAAACCACCTGGTTTTGCAAGGGAGTCACCTGGGTTTTGGCCCTGTGCTCGGCGGCCATCTAGGGAAACCTATCAAACCCACACATTTCTGAAAAGTAGACACCCGGGGCTTCCAGGAGGTATGGCTTGCGTGGATCCCCCAACGTTTCCTTACCCAGAATCCCTTGCAAACCTCAATTTTAGCTGAAAAATCACTTTTTCACACATTTGTGTGTGGGAAAGTGTGGCATCACTGGCCTCACACAAATTTCCTACCACCCAGCGTTCCCCAGGTCTCCCGATAAAAATGGTGCCTCACTTGTGTGGGAGGCCCAAGTACCCGCGACAGGCAAGGGCCCACAACGTAGTGAGGCGACCTCAAAATGGCCTTTCACAAAACCACCTGGTTTTGCAAGGTGGTCACCTGGGCTTTGGCCCTGTGCTCGGCGGCCATCTAGGGAAACCTACCAAACCCACACATTTCTGAAAAGTAGACACCCGGGGCTTCCAGGAGGTATGGCTTGCGTGGATCCTCAACGTTTCCTACCCAGAATCCCTTGCAAACCTCAATTTTAGCTGAAAAATCACTTTTTCACACATTTGTGTGTGGGAAGTGTGGCATCACTGGCCTCACACAAATTTCCTACCACCCAGCGTTCCCCAGGTCTCCCGATAAAATGGTGCCTCACTTGCGTGGGAGGCCCAAGTACCAGCGACAGGCAGGGCCCACAACGTAGTGAGGCGATCTCAAAATGGCCTTCACAAAACCACCTGGTTTTGCAAGGAGTCACCTGGGCTTTTGGCCCGTGCTCAGCGGCCATCTAGGGAAACCTACCAAACCCACACATTTCTGAAAAGTAGACACCGGGGCTTCCAGGGAGGTATGGCTTGCGTGGATCTCCCAACGTTTCTACCCAGAATCCCTTGCAAACCTCAATTTTAGCTGAAAAATCACTTTTTCACACATTTGGTGTGGGAAAGTGTGGCATCACTGGCCTCACACAAATTTCCTACCACCAGCGTTCCCAGGTCTCCCGATAAAATGAGGCCTCACTTGTGTGGGAGGCCCAAGTACCGACAGGCAAGGGCCCACAACGCAGTGAGGCTGACCTCAAAATTGCCTATCTCAAAACCACCTGGTTTTGCAAGGGAGTCACCTGGGTTTTGGCCCGTGCTCGGCGGCCATCTAGGTAAACCTACCAAACCCACACATTTCTGAAAAGTAGACACCTGGGGCTTCCAGGGAGGTATGGCTTGCGTGGATCCCCCAACGTTTCCTTACCCAGAATCCTTGCAAACCTCAATTTTAGCTGAAAAAATCACTTTTTCACACATTTTTGTGTGGGAAAGTGTGGCATCACTGGCCTCACACAAATTTCCTACCACCCAGCGTTCCCCAGGTCTCCCGATAAAAATGGTGCCTCACTTGTGTGGGAGGCCCAAGTACCGCGACAGGCAAGGACACAAAACGTTTTGAGGCAACATCAACAATGCCTATCAAAAATGTTTTGGGCCCTTGCCTGTCGCGGGTACTTGGGCCTCCCACACAAGTGAGGCACCATTTTTATCGGGAGACCTGGGGAACGCTGGGTGGTAGGAAATTTGTGTGAGGCCAGTGATGCCACACTTTCCCACACAAAAATGTGTGAAAAAGTGATTTTTTCAGCTAAAAGTGAGGTTTGCAGGGATTCTGGGTAAGGAAACGTTGGGGGATCCACGCAAGCCATACCTCCCTGGAAGCCCCCGGGTGTCTACTTTTCAGAAATGTGTGGGTTTGGTAGGTTTCCCTAGATGGCCGCCGAGTACAGTGCCAAAACCCAGGTGACTCCCTTGCAAAACCAGGTGGTTTTGTGAAAGGCCATTTTGAGGTCGCCTCACTACGTTGTGGGCCCTTGCCTGACGCGGATACTTGGGCCTCCCACACAAGTGAGGCACCATTTTTATCGGGAGACCTGGGGAACGCTGGGTGGTAGGAAATTTGTGTGAGGCCAGTGATGCCACACTTTCCCACACAAAAATGTGTGAAAAAGTGATTTTTTCAGCTAAAAGTGAGGTTTGCAGGGGATTCTGGGTAAGGAAACGTTGGGGGATCCACGCAAGCCATACCTCCCTGGAAGCCCCCGGGTGTCTACTTTTCAGAAATGTGTGGGTTTGGTAGGTTTCCCTAGATGGCCGCCGAGTACAGGGCCAAAACCCAGGTGACTCCCTTGCAAAACCAGGTGGTTTTGTGAAAGGCCATTTTGAGGTCGCCTCACTACGTTGTGGGCCCTTGCCTGTCGCGGGTACTTGGGCCTCCCACACAAGTGAGGCACCATTTTTATCGGGAGACCTGGGGGAACGCTGGGTGGTAGGAAATTTGTGTGAGGCCAGTAATGCCACACTTTCCCACACAAAAATGTGTGAAAAAGTGATTTTTTCAGCTAAAAGTGAGGTTTGCAGGGGATTCTGGGTAAGGAAACGTTGGGGGTTCCACGCAAGCCATACCTCCCTGGAAGCCCCCGGGTGTCTACTTTTCAGAAATGTGTGGGTTTGGTAGGTTTCCCTAGATGGCCGCCGAGCACAGAGCCAAAACCCAGGTGACTCCCCTTGCAAAACCAGGTGGTTTTGTGAAAGGCCATTTTGAGGTCGCCTCACTACGTTGTGGGCCCTTGCCTGACGCGGGTACTTGGGCCTCCCACACAAGTGAGGCACCATTTTTATCGGGAGACCTGGGGGAACGCTGGGTGGTAGGAAATTTGTGTGAGGCCAGTGATGCCACACTTTCCCACACAAAAATGTGTGAAAAAAGTGATTTTTTCAGCTAAAAGTGAGGTTTGCAGGGGATTCTGGGTAAGGAAACGTTGGGGGATCCACGCAAGCCATACCTCCCTGGAAGCCCCCGGGTGTCTACATTTCAGAAATGTGTGGGTTTGGTAGGTTTCCCTAGATGGCCGCCGAGTACAGGGCCAAAAACCCAGGTGACTCCCTTGCAAAACCAGGTGGTTTTGTGAAAGGCCATTTTGAGGTCGCCTCACTACGTTGTGGGCCCTTGCCTGACGCGGGTACTTGGGCCTCCCACACAAGTGAGGCACCATTTTTATCGGGAGACCTGAGGGAACGCTGGGTGGTAGGAAATTTGTGTGAGGCCAGTGATGCCACACTTTCCCACACAAAAATGTGTGAAAAAAGTGATTTTTTCAGCTAAAAGTGAGGTTTGCAGGGGATTCTGGGTAAGGAAACGTTGGGGGATCCACGCAAGCCATACCTCCCTGGAAGCCCCCGGGTGTCTACTTTTCAGAAATGTGTGGGTTTGGTAGGTTTCCCTAGATGGCCGCCGAGCACAGGGCCAAAAACCCAGGTGACTCCCTTGCAAAACCAGGTGGTTTTGTGAAAGGCCATTTTGAGGTCGCCTCACTACGTTGTGGGCCCTTGCCTGTCGCGGGTACTTGGGCCTCCCACACAAGTGAGGCACCATTTTTATCGGGAGACCTGGGGAACGCTGGGTGGTAGGAAATTTGTGTGAGGCCAGTGATGCCACACTTTCCCACACAAAAATGTGTGAAAAAAGTGATTTTTTCAGCTAAAAGTGAGGTTTGCAGGGGATTCTGGGTAAGGAAACGTTGTGGGATCCACGCAAGCCATACCTCCCTGGAAGCCCCGGGTGTCTACGTTTCAGAAATGTGTGGGTTTGGTAGGTTTCCCTATGTGGCCGCCGAGCCCCGGGCCAAAAACCCAGGTGACCCCCTTGCAAAACCAGGTCATAATGAGATAATGTGTTGTTTATTTCTGCAGCGTGAAAATTTTGGCACAATATTGCAAGGAAAATGTGACAGACATTTTGAGGTGTGCAGGACATTGTGGGTACCATAACTTGTTGGGATCCACAAGAGAGATATCACCATGTACTCCCATGGGTGTTTCGTTTACGACAATATCTACAGTTGGTAGGTTATTCTTAGACGGAATGTACACCTTGGCAGACAGACTAAAAAGACAAAGATTACTGCACAGCCATCTATTCCTCAAGCACACACACATACTGGTTGGATTTGGCACGAGGGCAAGTGATGGTTCAGTATATACAATTTTATTAACAAGAGATTTCACAAAAATGAAATGCACTGTCAATAATTGAAAGGACAAAAAACGGAACCAGTGACTCGCAGCTCGTGAGCTGTAAAGCCACGTCAAGGCCCCAACCGCTTTACAGGCCATTCACACACCTTTCATACGTGATACACACAAGACCATTCACACCCCCAGGCACGAAACAAACACATTACAACATTCACAAAAAGGGACAAGGTACACCCTGCTTGAGAAAGACAAAAAAAAATATTACTGCAGAGCCATCTAATCCTCAAGCACACACACACATACTGGTTGGATTTGGCACGAGGGTGAGTGATGGTTCAGTATATACAATTGTATTAACAAGTGATTTCACAAAAATGAAATGCACTGTTAATAATTGAAAGGACGAGAAACTGAACCATTGACTCACAGCTCGTGAGCTGTAAAGCCACGACAAGGCACCAACCTCTTTACAGGCCATTCATACACCTTTCATACGTGTGACAAATACAAAACCATTCACACCACCAGCCGCGGGCCCATCACATTACAACACTCACACCAGCAGACAGCGCCATTCAAGGGCCCATCACTTTCACACGCCCACATTCCTAACACAGCAACCACACAAGCTGATGGATTGCGTGGAGTGTCGCTCGGCTAGCAGTGTGTGTAGTGACCAGCAGCAAGTCACTACTCACACACTGCCAGCCGAGCGCCAGTCCACGCACACCGCCAGCCAAGCGCCACTCCACGCACACCGCCAGCCAAGCGCCACTCCACGCACACCGCCAGCCTAGCGCCACTCCACGCACACCGCCAGCCTAGCGCCACTCCACGCACACCGCCAGCCTAGCGCCACTCCACGCACACCGCCAGCCTAGCGCCACTCCACGCACACCACCAGCCAAGAGCCACTCCCCGCACACCGCCAGCCAAGCGCCACTCCACGCACACCGCCAGCCAAGCACCAGCCTACACACACCACCATCACATTTAGGATTTTTTTATACAAAAAAGAAAACACAAACAAATTGCAAATAGATACAAATCTACTAACACAAAATCAGAAACATTGCACTAATGCCAACCTTGAAACAGAACAACAATTCTTAAACATTACAGACCAGGCAGTTCACTTTACCACTCATGGTTGCTCCCAATAATTCTTTTGCTTGTGGTACGCTCTATAACAAGCAGGCACACACAGCCCAGGGTTAGAAGGACACTCAGGGCAGTACATACGAGTCTCCTTCCGCGTACCGCTTCGCCAACAGACTCTACATCTCCTAGTGGGAAAGTCTTTTGAGAGTGTAGGAGGAATGTGATCAGGAAAGTGGCGCTCTTTCAATCGAGCCACATCCCCCACCACTCCAACTCTAGGAACACTTGCCTGTTCCACAACAACAAGGCTGCCTATGACAGACTCCTGAAACTGAACAAAAGTCAACTTTGACGCAGGAGAACACTCCTTGAACACAACAAAAGCATTGAAAGTTGCTAAATTGAAGAGATGGATGGCCAACTTCTTATACCAAATGTAAGACTTACGAATAGCAGTGTAAGGTTCCAACCTCTGATCTACTCTATCAACACCACCCATGTGCTTATTGTAGTCTAAAATGCACACAGGTTTGCGCACTTCAGCAATCTGACCCCAAACAGCCACAGGTGAAGTACTCTCATCATGGATGGTAGTCAGCATGTACACATCCCTCCTGTCCACAAATTTCACAGCTAGCAGTTCCTCACTACGCAAGGCACTGCACTGTCCCCTCTGAAGTTTTTTGCAAACAAGCTCTTTTGGATAACCTTTACGGTTAGAGCGGATTGTGCCACAAGCAAAAGTGTCCACTTTGAACAATTCCTTAAACAATTGCACAGCAGTGTAGAAGTTATCAAGGTACAAATGGTGGCCTCTGTTAAACAGTCCTCTAGCAAGTTCCCACACAATTTTCTCTGAAACTCCTACTAAAGTGGACGGACAACCAGGGGGTCAATAGTGGAATCCCTACCAGTGTACACACGCAAATTAAAAACATATCCTGTCCTACTCTCAGACAACATATACAGCTTAATTCCATAGCGTGCCCTCTTGCTAGGAATGTACTGCCTAAAAACCAAACGGCCCTTGAACAGCACCAAAGACTCATCAATAGATATTTCTTTCCCTGGAGTATAGATCTCTGAAAATCGATCTACAAAGTGATCAAGAACAGGCCGAATCTTAAAAAGACGGTCACATTCAGGGTGATCTCGTGGCAACGCCAAACCATTATCAACAAAATGCAGCATCCGAAGCAAAAGTAAATACCGATCACGAGTCATAACTGCAGGAAATATGGCCGTTGCCATCAAGGGACTGGTAGACCAATATGAACCCATGGACGGCTTCCTTATCAAACCCATCAAAAAGTCAAGCCCAAAACTTCTTCATCTCTTCCAGATTTGTGGGACTCCACCGGGTAGCTCTAGAATGGGGCCTAAGTCTGGCACTGTTGTCCCTCAAAAACTGTTCAGCATACAAATTAGTCTGCTCAACAATCTCACCCAAAAATACATCATCCATAAACAACTGAAAATACTGTATAGGCAAATAATGTTCACAATCCACTCTACACCCTGCATAACCACTAAAGGCAGGCAACACCGGCTGCACCATGTTTGGATCAACCCAGAGTCCAGCACTTCCAGTAGGAAGCCTAGCAGCCCCAGGCTGCAATCCAGATGCCTCTTGCACCATCGGCACAGTAGTATCCTCCTCTAAATCAGGCACTTCATCTGCACTGAGAGTACCTTCATCATCCGATGATTCCATGTGGAGAGAAAACTCACTGCCTGAATCTTCCCCTCCCTCCTCTCCCTCAGACGCACTGTCAGTCTCATAATCCTGCTCGGAGGAAGATTCAAGAAGCAAACCAACCACCTGCTGAGCAGTAATTCTACGGCTAGCCATAATGCTTACTAATAAAGGTTACTTGTCAAACAAGTCAACAACAACAAACCCTTTGTAAAAAAAAAAAAAGAAATAAACAAAATGTAGCTTTATCACAAAGACCTATATACTCCAACACTATACCACTCACGTGACAGAAGCAGCTAGACTCACCACCACCTACTCTGCACAGACACAGTAAGGATCAACAATATCCCACTAAAAAAGAAGAAGAAAAAAATTACACATAAGACAATGCAAAACATCGCAAAGAATTTCATGCTCTGAACACTAACAAATATGCTGCCATTATGGCACCACTTACAAAAAAATTCATTCATGCATGACAATAATACTCATTTGGAGTACACACAACAAAAATATTTTTCTTACCAAATAAATGCAATTACGCAAAACTGCAGAACCACCACTGCCGAAACCGCAAACAGGAATCAAAAGCTTTACACTAGAATAAAAAGGAGAAAAAAAAACATTACAATCACATATGCAAATAATGCACCAGTCCACACACAATCCACCAGCCAAGCTAAGGGGTAGGTGGGCCTAACAGTATAAATAAAATATTCACCCCCGTAAAAGGGGAGCAACCCTTGCCCTTTTGGCCACTCCCCAACACAAAAATTAAAAAAAAACCTGGTGCCTAGTGGGCATTCCTGCTGCACGATCACATGACGTCATTGATGGGGCGGGGGAGGCAGGGGAAGCCCTTCCCCTGCCTCCCCAAAAAAAAAAAACCTAACGATCGGATTCCCACGGGGAGCGCCAGCGCTTCCCCGTGGGTGGTCTTATGACGAGCTGGACTCGTCATGAGCACACGAGCACTGTGTGCCATGACGAGTCCAGCTCGTCATAAGCACCGAAGGGGATAAAGGGTCAGAGCAGGATCTCAGCGGCAGACGAGGAGAAGGAACCTCCTGGTCACAGGAACTACACGAGAATTGCGCTCGAGAAAATGAAGGATGCAAAGACCTCCATCAAGGATTACAGCTAACTTTTCACGTTGGAAATGGAGAGAAGGCACATCTGCTTAACCACGCTCACGAATTCTGCACACCTGCCCTGCATATTTATCCAAGAAGATGCCACCGTTTTGTGCAATACCTCTACTCAACTGGAGTACTGTCTACTGGCTAATCAGTAAGTGTTACCTCGTTGGGTAAATGTATAGTGCCTTTCCTACACTACAGCTGCGTAAAGGACCAGAAGAATTGTCTCCAGTGACCTGTGTGTCTGTAACTTTGCCACCGCGCCGAAAGCGCCGGGGTCCTTTGAGTAAGCTGTCCATCATAGTGGGGAAAGGGCGGGCAGACGTTGCATACCGCTAGTGTATGTGTGGCGGGGCCAAACGAGCGGGGCTTCTAGGCCCGTTCACATGCCTCTTGTTTATAAAGGGTCAGAGCACGATCTCAGCGGCAGACGAGGAGAAGGAACCTCCTGGTCACAGGAACTACACGAGCATTGCGCTCGAGAAAATCAAGGATGCAAAGACCTCCATCAAGGATTACAGCTACCTTTTCAGGGTGTAAATGGAGAGAAGCCACATCTGCCCTGCATATTTATCCACGAAGATGCCACCGTTTTGTGCAATACCTCTACTCAACTGGAGTACTTTCTACTGGCTAATCAGTAAGTGCTACCTCGTTGGGTAAATGTATAGTGCCTTTCCTACACTACAGCTGCGTAAAGGACCAGAAGAATTGTCTCCAGTGACCTGTGTGTCTGTAACTTTGCCACCGCGCCGAAAGCGCCGGGGTCCTTTGAGTAAGCTGTCCATCATAGTGGGGAAAGGGCGGGAAGACGTAGCATACCGAGAGTATGTGTGGCGGGGCCAAACGAGCGGGGCTTCTAGGCCCGTTCACATGCCTCTTGTTTATAAAGGGTCAGAGCAGGATCTCACCGGCAGACGAGAAGAGGGAACCTCCTGGTCACAGGAACTACACGAGGATTGCACTCGAGAAAATCAAGGATGCAGAGACCTCCATCGAGGATTACAGCTCACTTTTCAGGGTGGAAATGGAGAGAAGGCACATCTGCTTAACCACGCTCACGAATGTGTGGCGGGGCCAAACGAGCGGGGCTTCTAGGCCCGTTCACATGCCTCTTGTTTATAAAGGGTCAGAGCAGGATCTCACCGGCAGACGAGGAGAGGGAACCTCCTGGTCACAGGAACTACACGAGGATTGCACTCGAGAAAATCAAGGATGCAGAGACCTCCATCGAGGATTACAGCTCACTTTTCAGGGTGGAAATGGAGAGAAGGCACATCTGCTTAACCACGCTCACGAATGTGTGGCGGGGCCAAACGAGCGGGGCTTCTAGGCCCGTTCACATGCCTCTTGTTTATAAAGGGTCAGAGCAGGATCTCACCGGCAGACGAGGAGAGGGAACCTCCTGGTCACAGGAACTACACGAGGATTGCACTCGAGAAAATCAAGGATGCAGAGACCTCCATCGAGGATTACAGCTCACTTTTCAGGGTGGAAATGGAGAGAAGGCACATCTGCTTAACCACGCTCACGAATGTGTGGCGGGGCCAAATGAGCGGGGCTTCTAGGCCCGTTCACATGCCTCTTGTTTATAAAGGGTCAGAGCAGGATCTCACCGGCAGACGAGGAGAGGGAACCTCCTGGTCACAGGAACTACACGAGGATTGCACTCGAGAAAATCAAGGATGCAGAGACCTCCATCGAGGATTACAGCTCACTTTTCAGGGTGGAAATGGAGAGAAGGCACATCTGCTTAACCACGCTCACGAATGTGTGGCAGGGCCAAACGAGCGGGGCTTCTAGGCCCGTTCACATGCCTCTTGTTTATAAAGGGTCAGAGCAGGATCTCACCGGCAGACGAGGAGAGGGAACCTCCTGGTCACAGGAACTACACGAGGATTGCACTCGAGAAAATCAAGGATGCAGAGACCTCCATCGAGGATTACAGCTCACTTTTCAGGGTGGAAATGGAGAGAAGGCACATCTGCTTAACCACGCTCACGAATTCTACATGATGATTGCGCTCGAGAAAATCAAGGATGCAGAGACCTCTATCGAGGATTACACCTGCCCTGCATATTTATCCACGAAGATGCCACCGTTTTGTGCAATACCTCTACTCAACTGGAGTACTTTCTACCGGCTAATCAGTAAATGCTACCTCGTTGGGGAATTGTATAGTGCCTTTCCTACACTACAGCTGCATAAAACACCCTCGTGGGCATTCCTGCTGCACGATCACATGATCGTGCAGCAGGAATGCACAAAAGAGGCATCGGGGAAAGGAAAACCCTTTCCTTTCCCTCGATGTCTCTTTTCCAATCAAACCCCCCTCCCCGAGCCAAAACTCACCTTATTTCCGCGACGCGCTGGAAGCAAATGGCTTCCAGTGCGTCGGGGAAGAAAGGGAAACCCTCAATGACGTCAGCGCGCCTCGCGCGCTGACGTCATTGATGGGGGGGGGCGGGGGGAGGCAGGGGAAGTCCTTCCTCCCAAAAAACCCGACGATCGGATTCCCACGGGGGGAGCGCCAGCGCTTCCCCCGTGGTTGGTCTTATGACGAGCTGGACTCGTCATGAGCACACGAGCACTGTGTGCCATGACGAGTCCAGCTCGTCATAAGCACCGAAGGGGTTAAACATGTACTTGTTCCTCTGGTGAGCCACACAGCTGGCTGTACAGGGATAAACCCTCCGCTGCCAGCAACTCCAGCTCCTCTGACAAGATGGCCTGGGCCTTGTCACATGCTCTTCCTGGTATCATGGCTGCCAGAGGTCAGAAACAGCAGCAAATGTTGAGAAGGTGTTGTTGGCTGTAGTGTTAGGAGGCAAGTGAGCTTTTTTTTAAACGCTGCATGCATGTAAACGACATATGGGATCATCAACGGAGACGGACACAGCTATTGGCTTTCGTACATTGCTTTCACACACATTAGCCTATGGCTTTGTCTGTCATGGAGTTTCCCACCCACTACTCGGTCAACTTCCGCTGCGTCCATCTAATTTTAAATGTCCTGATGGCGCAGTCAGGCACACGCCATTTTAGATAGTCAAATAGTGTGTTTGTGAATGTTTAGTACGTCACCATCACTCAAAATGGTGGCTAGTTTGTTTACATATAGAAAATGCTAATGTCCCTCATTAATTTCATAATAAACATTTCTATGTAGTGCATTACTGTGGTTAAATGCAATAGTTGTGCTGTTTTGTTTACAGTTTCGTTGACAGTATTTTGATTGACAAAATGTAAAAAAAAAAAGAATGTGCAAATAATACATTTAAAATATATTATTTACACAATTGTTTTTAAACAATGGACAGGTAAAATTTTTTATTTGTTATGAAAAAATTTCAATATCACATGTTGTGTTAAATTATGTTAAGAAACCATATATATTTTTAGCAAAACATGACATTTGTGATATTTATCTAAAAAATGTTTGTAAATGTTTTAAAATGTTGGCAATTTTCCAATGTAGATATATGAACCATGGGAGAGTGAGGAGACGACAGCCTCAAGTGTTCCGACCATTTCAAGACTTTGCCACCATGGAAGAATGAGATATTATCAAAAAATTAATATTGAATAAGCAAATTATACTGTATTTATGTCATCTGTTGACGCCAGATCTTCTGCCTCTTAATAGAAATCCCACATCTATTACACCAATTGTCAAACTCATGGCAGTACTTCATTTTGTGGCCACAGGGTCATTTCAATACACTGTGGCAGTATCTGGTGGAATGTCACAACCAACTTTCAGTGGTGTACTACAAGAAGTTATTTTTTCAATGATGAGACACATCAACAGCTTCACCCAGTTTCCAGGACATGAGAATTTTGTGAATGTGAAGGGCGATTTTTATGGTTTGGGTCGCCTACCACATGTGGTTGGAACAATTGATGACACACACATTGTCCTAGTGCCACCACATGCTAGTGAACAAGTCTACCGCAATAGGAAGAACTTCCATTCAATCAATGTGTAAGAAGTCTGATTACCTAACTTGTACATCACAAGTGTGTGTGTGTGTGTGCATTTCCCTGGATCAACCCATGATTCCTTTGTACTACGGAACACAACATACCCCTGCAAATATCACAACTTGGACCTGAGTAGGCCTGGCTTGTTGGTAAGTACAATCTGTCATTATATTGTTTAGGTAATTTCCAGTTGAATATTTTAAAATTGTGTTACATATTTTGGATCTTTTTACTTCCATATAGGAGACTCAACTTATTCTAACCGACCATGGTTGTTAGCAACGCTGAGGAATCCAACGATGCCAGGGAAGTCCACTTCATTGAGGCCCATGGAAGAACACAGAGGACAGTGGAGCTGTCTTTTGGGCTCCTAAAGGCCAGATTTCGCTGTCTGGATAAGACTGGTCGAGCCGTCCTCTACTCACCCAATAAGGTGTGCCAAATCACATTGGCCTGCTGCATGTTGCACAACATAGCCCTGCGAAGGAACATCTCATACATCACAGAGGATGGAGACCATGAAGAGCCACTAGATGAGGATGTTGAAATACCAAATAAAGATAATAGTGGTGAAGAGGAAGGAACTGACTTATGTCAACATGTCAACATTGACAACTTTTTTACATGAGTGTAAGCATAAAATACCATATTATGACATTAAGGCTAAACCGACTTTTAATCTAATGAGGATAACAGTCTGTGCTGTACATTTTTTTTAGAAAGCGCAAGTTGATGAAATCCAGGCCAAAGATGTTTGTTGATCAAAGTTTTGGCACATTGACTTCTGGGTTCATTTACAGTGTTTATCTTTTATTGTTCTTAGAAAATAGGTCCTCAAAATTATTCATTTGTAAGGAGTCTATTTTGTAATGTAACTTAATGAATCTTTTTGGTTTTATCTGCTTTAGGACCCTTCACCATGTCATCTTCATTTGAATGTTTTAAAGTTATGGCATTTGCATTTATATGCTGCTGTTGCAAAGTAGAAAGGGAACATGGATTGATCCTGTGAAAGACACACACGCACTTTAGATGTACATATCTTGTATAAAGACAACTTGCACAGTTATTGATTTGAAGTTCTTAGGATTGCAGTAGACTTTTTTCTGTTGAATGGTGCCATCAAGCCAATATGTCCTGCTTTAATTACTCTAACCACATTTAGTATTCGACCCAAAGCATACTACTCTCCCATCACATTATCAAAATTCTCATTTTGTGTTAACTGTATAAAGCTGTTTATGTCTCTCATCATTGCAGAAAGAACTTATTGTATCACACCACTTATGTTGGTTGTTACATTGCAGCAGATACTGCAACAATGTCTTGGAATGATCCTGTGACCACAAAAAGGAGTAATGCCATGTTTTTCTGCTATTCTGAGCCAGAAGATCAGACTCCAGCTTATAACAGAAATCAATGATAGTTTGCATTTTAATCAGATTATTTGGATTATATCACGTTCTTCCATGGTGGCAATGTCTGGAACTGTAAATATTAAAATGGCACGGATTATTTGGATTATGCATGGTTTGTAATGTTTTTTGTAAACTATGACAAACATTTATTCCTTACAATTTAATAACATACATAATTTGGGTTTGCGCTATTTGTTCTTTTTTGTCTTTTTAGTAAAATGTGAGAAACATTAGCTAAATGCCATTTATTTGAGGATAAACAAACAATTTATTTTTAACACTTTAATAGGTGTGATGGAAGGAAAAATGATAAAGAAATTGAGAAAAGAAATACAACAGCAGTCTTTGACTTTGTTGGTTTTGTTTTTATTCAACAAAACCAAATAAACTAAAACAGGATGTAAACAAAACAAACTATTATTGAAAAGCCAAAGATGTTTGAAATCCAATGTCCAAAATATAACTGACAGAAAGGTAAATGTGTCCAGAAAATGGTCCACAGAGTGAATGGTAGTCACACACTGAAGGAAACTACCTTCTGTATCTCTTGGTGGTGGTCGTAATAGTCTTGCTATCCTCTCCTGTTGGCCCCTACGGGGGACTGGTGGTTTCACAGTAGCAGGGACTGAGGTGGGTGCAGGTGTTACCTTTTGTGTCAGGGCCTCCCATTCTGTGGCTAAGGCAGATGTATTTGGCCTAGATGTTGTTCGACCACAGAAAAAGTAAGATGGGGCTGGAAAAGCCCTGCACATATGGGTGTAAATGTCATGCAGCACCCCAGTCAGGGAGCCCAAATTGGCGTTCCGATTCTCCATCGATACATTGTGTGACCTCTGCACCAGCTTCATCTCCAGGAGCTCTGTAAGGACCTGGCCCATCATGTCTTTGGACTGATGGAGGAATCCCAAGACTTGGGTGATGGTGACATGGGTGACAGTGAACCCAGTGGCCTCACTTTGCTACACACAGAATCCCTTCAATGACCCATACCCTCGCTACCCTGTGCCCTTGACCCAGTGTGTCCCATCCAACTTGTTCCTGGCTAAACTGGAGATGGTGTTTATTCAACTACAGCCATGACTGGGGGGCACACGATTGGGCTGGTGTTAGTTTGGATACAAGAAGTGGAGGTATCCATAGGCTGAGGGGTGGCAACATCTGGGGTGGGAAGTGTAGGTGTGGGCCGAGTGTGACTCACTGGAGCTATCTGCCCAGGTAGACCAGATGGACCAGCCTGCACCTCGTCATCCTGACTTTCATGAGTGGAGTCCTCCCTGAAGGCTTGCTACTGGTCTGGAGTGGAGTGAAGGTAGCCTCAGTGGATGATTGTTGTCCACATACTCTGGGTGCTGCCCATTATAATACATATAAAAGAAAACAAACAAAATTGTAAAAGTCAGAATTATGCGTACAATGAGTTTGAAGCTAATAATAAAGAAAAATAAAAGGGACAATGTAATTAATATCATGAATGTACCTTTCAGTGGTGTTAAAATACACTACACAAACAGTTTAAATTACACACAAAACAACTTCAAAAAAGCAGCTAAAAAGGTGTCTTAAAAAGGAAAGAAAAATAGAAAGTATACATGAGATATACCAAAGATTCAACACAGTAGAGAGAAGTGTGACAGAAACCATGTCAAGGCCTAGCAGGCAAAGATTCTGACAATTACACAACTTTGATGTATAGATAGCATTACTCATCATATAAACATTGCAGAGTAAACGTGTAGAAAAATAAGACAACTTATATTCAGCAAAGAAAATTACACACCTTCACATTTGTAGGTCAGAAAAGTTTGATTTGTGAAACAAATATCACCAATTCAATGAGATACCAAGGATATGACAACATACAGCATTAAACACAAACACATTAACAACATAGCATGAAATAGAGATTGATAAACTTCAAGATATGTGAAAATGTGACAGAAAAAAAGGAATGAGCAAAAGTACATTGCAATATTATTTTCACATAACAACAGCAAGGCATCATGGTAGTTGTAGTCATTTCAATTAAACAGGCACAACACTTGAAAAATTGTAAGTTAAACATACCTAGTGAAGATATGCAGTAAGAACAAAAAACTGACATTTAGAATATAAAACACATATATGAGATATGTTAATTGGTGCAAAAGCACCATTACATCATGTGAACTGTACTGGAGATTGAAACCTGCAGTCTTAATTACAAAAGAATACTTTCAAAGAAACAAACAAGACAAAATAAATTATACTGATATAACTAGATTTATATGTTAAACAAAGGTGCAGAACACATTAGTGACAGCTAAATTAAACTGAAAAATGAGTTTTAGCTTTAATGACACATTCCAAAGTGTAATTTAGCAGTCTCCACTCCACTAAGGATTACTGTCAAGCCTTCAGGATGTAGGGTGTGCAAGACCTTCTCCTCACAGGGAAGAATTTGTAATGGGGGGATGGGAGAACCACCACCTTCCACTGGGCCTACCGGAGATGCTTGGAGGCTAGGGAACGCACTCTCGCCCACAGGTTGTTCCACCTCTTCCTAATTTCCTTGTGAGTGCACAAGTTGTTTGCTACAGCATTCACTCTGTCAACTACTCTGGCCCTCATTTGCCATTTCTGAGATATTGTTGTATTTTGGACTTGGGCTCCAAACAATTGTGGCTCTACTCTCATGATTTCAGCCACCATGACTGACAATTCTCCCTCTGTAAAAAGGGGATTTCTACTCCCTTCCATTATCCATTAAACATAATGAAATCAAATGAATTAACCACAAGGAAATAAATGCAGGAAGAAAAAAGGGACAAGAAACAGGGAAAACCAAAAAAATACCCTGACTTCAGTGAGCAAATTTCTCCTTTCAAATGTTGTGGTGCAGTGGAGTGGCAAAGGGTCATGGTCTGAAATGGAGTGTGATTTATAGGATGGTATGTAAGTGAAAGAAATTAAGCAAAAGACAACAGTCATGTAAGGCTACTATCCATCCAATGGCCACAGTAATGGTACATTGCTGATTGCATCCCGCGAAGGAATCGCTCCATAGGGGAACCGCTGCTAGGACACCACCAGCACAACTGTGAAATCTATATAGGCTCAGCGCAATCCTGCCGCCCTGACGGCAACAAAGTACTATTCACCAGCAGAGGAGTCTGCTGAGTCGGCAGTGGTGAGCCCCGTACATGATGGTAAACACCCTGTCAACACGGACAGAGATTCATCCTGCATACATCTAAATAAGGTGGGCTGGATTCTGTCGGCTTGGCGGAATATTTGTGAACTCCGCCACGGAGGGACGACGGTAGGCCAGCCAAATTCTAAATCAGGCCCTCTGTCTTTTTATCTACCCCTCCTTCTTCTGGTGGGAACTCTGACCACACTCTTGGGATTCCCCCCCAGATGCCTTCTTGGACACTCTGGTGCTGACCCAGATGTCCGTCTCCTCAGCAAGTTTCCTAGGATCAGTTGACTTGCTATTAACTAGGTGTTGGCGTAGCTCTAGAAAACAAACATCAAGCATGTGCTCCCTCAAAATCAAGTTGTACAGCCCTAAATAATCATCAACCTTGCAGGCCCTCCAGTGCCTTGCTATCATAATCGAAGTAATCCACCCATGTCTTGTGGCTGCCACTGAATCTGAGCCTATACCTCTCAGATGCCAGTCCAAACTTACTGACTAGGATTGCCTTCATTGCAGTGTAGCATGTCTGGTTCTCTACCTCTACTGTAAGGAGTATGTCCCTCCCCACCGTGGGCATGTACCTCCACAAACTACCACCCTAGAACACCTCTGGGACCTTGTGCACTCTCAGAGCCACTTCATAGACTGCAAACCATGTGTCTATGTCTTCCCCTGCCACACAACTGGGCACCAAATCCTTTGAGATGCTTACTCTGGACTTACCAGTGGACACTGCAGGTATGCTGCCAGCATTGCTGTTGCTGGGCCACTCTCTCAGGGCTCTGATGTCCAGCTCTCTCATGCTGAGCTCATGGGCCATTTTTCTTCTATGGACAGCTTTCTCTCTGCAAGAGCTGCTCCTCCTATTTAGCAAGGACCTGCACAATGTCTAATTTGGCAAGATCTAATTTTAGTTTCCTCTTCTCCCTCCTGTCTGCCAGCTCCTCTGGGAACAGGTTCCTTGATGACACACTGCTGCCTAGTCTGCTGTGGCTTCCAGTCCTGGAAGGATGAAACCCCCACATCAGCAGGCTGCAAGACCAGACCTCCATTCTATTCCTGCTCCAATCCTTCCTCATCTGACTCTGACCCATACACCTCAACCACTTCTCCTTCTGAGTGGGATGCTTCCCATGCTCTTAAGGCTTTCTGAAGCTCTGCCTTCTTGGCACTTCCCTTACAGAACACCATTCTCTCCTGGCAGAACTTGTTGAGCTGGGCTACTGTGTATGCCTCCAGGTTGGGCAGCTAGAATTTCATATTGCCAGGCAGGACCACAGATATTGTAGAGAAAATGAGTATGGGGCAAAACGACTTTGGTAAAGATCAAAGCTGTCTATCAGGGAGAATGAAAAAGGTTCAAATTGGTCTTAAGTATAGAGTTGTAGTGAATACTGAATTACTATATGGTATTCCACAAGCACAAGTCCTATCCTCATCGCTGATCACCAGTGTTAGAAAATGGGTCTTTGGTTGGCAGAGGTTTGTACCCTGACCAAGTAGGGACCACTACCCTAGTCAGGGTAAGCTAGATACACACTTTAAATTAACCTGTGCTCATCCTCTGGTAGCTTGGCACAGAGCAGGCAGGCTTAACTTAAAAAGCAATGGGTAAAGTATTTGTGCAACACACACACAGTAACACAATGAATACACCACAAAAAGTCTCCACAAAGGTTTAGAAAATAGAGAATATTTATCTGAGTAAAACAAGACCACAGCGACAAAACTCCAATCAGTAGAAGTCGAGATATGAATTTTTAAAGAATAAATGCAAAAACAGTGCTTAGAAGTCACTAGCGCTAAAAGGTTACTTGAGGCCACGAGGGACCGGTGTAAATCCAAAACTGAGGCCGACCAAAATGGAGAGCAGGCCGGCTACGAGACTCACACAGGTCCCACTTAAAAAGCACCTTGGACGGAGTATAGTGTCGACACTGTGGATACGATGCATCAATCTTTGCCATGCAGTCGGATCACTGTGTTCTCGTTGAGCCCCGTTAAAATGCAGGCAATGCATCGTCGTTGAGTAGCGTCATTGTAGGGCCGCACATGCTGTAGAACTGCTGTCAAGCAGCCTCTGCGTCAGCTTCAAAGGGCGGTGCATCGGTTCCTACCGGCCCAGTGGTGATGATGCGTCGGATTTGTAGCAAAACTGCTGCAGAACCCACTTCTTAGGTTTAGGACTAGAGGGGGCACCTCAGGCCAGGTTAGGACTCACAGATGGCAGAGTCCAGCAGCATCAGCAGGATTGTGTCCCTGAGACTTCAGAAAACCGGATGCAAGCCAGCAAGCCCTTGGAGTCACTCTGAGTTCAAGTGAGATGGGTCCAGTCCTTGTCCTCAGCAGGGCAGAGATAACCAGGCAGGAGGGCAGCTCAGCAAAGCACAGAAGCAGTTCTTCAGAACAGTCAGTCAAGGCAAAGTGGCAATCCTTACAGCACAGCAGTCTTTACTCCAGCAGAGTTCTTCCCAGGTCCAGCAGTGTACTATTTTGGTATGGTCAGAGCCCCAGTACTTATACCCACATGTGCTTTTGAAGTGGGGGATGACTTCAAAGCAGCTCCTTGAAGTACAGGTCCCCTTTTATCCCAGCCCTGTCTGCCAGGCTATCTGTGGGGGGGTAATCAGCCCTTTGTGTGGGACACAGGAAGCTGCCTGTTCAGGTGTAACTCCCCCTTCCTGCCCAGGAAGGCCATCAGAATGCAGATGAATGCAGATGAGTCTTCTTTCACACCCACACTTCCTGTGGTGTGGCTGTATAGAGTGAATGCACAAAGTGTAGCTGTCACCCATCCCAAGCGTGTATTGGAGACAGGCTGCAGGCACACAGCTCAAAGTTAAAAGCAGAGAAATATCCACTTTCTAAAAGTGGCGTTTCTAAAATAGTAATGTCAAATCCAACTGTATCACTAAAATGGATTTATCATTACCATTCCAAAGATATGAAACATGATTTAGCTACTCCTTTCTAATCAGGAATTACAGCTTACAAGTTTTTTTAAAGGATTCCCAATGCTCGCCTATAAGCTGATGAGTCCCTTGAAAAGCCATGTACCATATCCCCAGGCCCTGTAATTTAAATGCTACTAGTGGGCCTGCAGGACTCATTGTGCCCCCCACACAAGTAGCCTTTCAAACCTGTCTCCGGCCTGCCATTTCAAGGCCTCTGTGGGCAGTTTACTGCCACTTCGACTTGGCATTTAAAACTACTTGCCAAGTCTTCAACTCCCCTTTTATTGCACAGACGTAAAAGGTAGGGCATGCACTTATTAAGATTTACATGTCCTGGTAGTGACAAACGCCCAAATTCGTTTTTCACTATTGTGAGGCCTACCCCCCTTATAGGTTAACATTGGGAATTCCTTATTACACTTATAAGCTGTAATACCTGAGTGAGAAGGAGTAGCTCTGTCATGTTTATATCATTGGAATGTAATGGGGGGTGGCCGAGCAAGAAGGCGGAGTGAAGGTGCTAGAAGGAAGCTGCCTTGCACCATGCTTTTCTTCTACTCAATCCGGGACATTTATGCGGCCTCTTACTGTCCTTTGCACTGCAAATAGAGAGCGGAGAGGAGGCACACATTGAGAGCCCCCGGGAAGCCGTGAGAGGTGATCGCACCGTTGCCACTGCCGTTCGGCCTGGCGACTGGGGCATCACCGCTGTCACAAGGGCTTGAGCCCAATCGACTGCTGGGTGCGGCGCTCATCTTCCATTTGCTGGTGGGGCCAGTGAGACTGCTGCTGGCGTAGTGCTTCCCCGTGTGGAGGCAGGCAGCTGCACGGATGACCGGAGGGCTGTGACTCAGCGACCCTACCACGGAGCGCCAGAGTCCCTGGGGAGAAGACGCAACCGCTCGCCTCGGCCTCCGCAAAGCGAGAATGAGCCTGGAGAGCTGGGCCTCTCGCGCGTGGACCCTGTAAACTGCCACACAATAGCCATCAATGGCCCAGGGAAGTGGAACAATTAAATATTACAGAGCAGGGCCAAGCAACTGCAGGACAGCGGCAGTGAAGGCGTAGTGATCAGTGGCTCTCTGCCACACCACTCATAACTGAAACCAATTCAGTAAGGAATGGGTACGGAGGAGGGGGCTGGGATATCGGGAACCTGTGTATGCACCTGGCCACTCTGTTCAATGTAGTGGTCTTGTGGACTGGTCCTGGGCCTCATGCTCTGAAAACTGTGGGGAGAACTTTGACCTCCCCTCCTAATATCCTCGTCCTCGTCGCCAATGTAAAGAAGTACCTCGGAGTCATCAATGAAAGTTGAAAGGTTCTTCTTTATTTAATTCAAGCATCTACAGGATGAAACGTCCTATCCACACAGGACCAACAGCAACTGACCCACTAATGTTCTACAACTATTACCCAGCAACAAGAACACTCTGGAATACAGAACACACACACATTCTGAATATCCCACGAGAGAAACATGACATGAGAAAGATAACATGCTAATTATTACACAGCACCTGTATGACTGGCTGCTCTTACGTTGAAGACTTCTACACAAGGGGAGCCCAGGATGGCAGCTGCCTGTGGTCAGTTTGGGGCACTGGAGGTGTTGGTGGCATCCTGGTCACGTAGTTTTTGGACATCATCCTGTGGGGGTTACCGCTTTCCCCTCCCCACCCAGCTTTGTCACATTGGGACTTGTGAGAGTTGCCTTGTCTCCACTACTGCTACTCCACCCATCCCCCATTGACGGCCTTGCATGGGAACTGCTACAGAACAGGGGGGATAGCTGTCGCTCTCTTCCTGGTGGGATCATCCCAGCGCTGAGTGGAGACAGACCTTTACAGTGCTCCCTGCCAATACCTGCTGCTGACAGTGATTAATCAGAAATGAGAAAAAGAGGAGCCATAACACCCCACCAATGCTACTGTGATGGGCAAGCACAAGGGCAGGGACACTGGAGCGACTCTGAACCCACAGTGACCCCCCATGCAGGAGGGCGCTCTAACAGGGAGTGATGCGGACAGGGGGCCTCCTGCAATTCAACAGACACTAGACAACATCCCGGAGCTGATCACAGATTCGAAGGCCTCACTACAATTACAGATCAGATCTGTTGCAGAAGAAGTAGTCTGTTGTGGGCAGACCACCGCAAACTGGCGGATAGAGCCAGAGACAGAAGTAGCGATGGGGGAGCTTGAACCAGCCCAACAGTTACTGCAAACTCAGCTGGCAGATCTCTCTCGCAGCATGAAGAACTTGGAACCCCTGGCTAAAGATGCTAAAGGCTGCAACAAAAGAAACAACTTACGCATTGTACGTCTGCCTGAGGGCACTGAAGGTGCAGATATGTTCGCTTACTTAGAGGATTGGATGAAAACGCAAGTAGGTCCAACCGAACTCTCCCACTTGTTTGCGCTGGACTATGCACACAGGGTTCTAGCACGGCCCCCCCGCTCATATACGCCCCGCACGGCCGGTGGTTGCCCGGTTTCTTCACTACTGGGATCGCGACATCCTGTTGCAGAGAGCTCACACAGCCGGCCCATTTCATGTAGATAACGCGGCAGTGACTCTGTTCCCAGACTTCACTGCAGCTGTCCAGGTCAAACGGGCGTTCTTCCTCGAGATTAAACGCGAACTCTAAAAAGCTGGTATCAGATATTCTTTGCTGTTCCCGGCCAAACTGCGGATCATGTTGAATGGGGCAACGCACTTATTTCTGACCCCAGCTGAGGCTTGGGACTGGCTAGACAAGTACAAGGCAGAGCGCTCGACTTCTAGAGTACCTGAGCCAACGAAACCACCAATCAGAAGTCAGAGGAGGAACAGACGAGCTAGTTTGGACCTGAGTACAGTACGAGGCCCAACGAGAGCCCAGGCAGACAGGAACGGTGGCCTTGTTGGCGGCGAAGGACATCACTTGGGGTCATCACTCTGATGTGGGATTTCAATCCGAGAAATAATCTATGGACTCTGCCTCGGATGCCACGTCAGGGGACAAATTGAACCTGTCCTTAGTCATACCTCAATCTGCAGATGACCTGATTTGACTCTCAATGTGGCTAGAGGTAAGGGGGACATGATTGGGGGATTGCGGAGGTCTCTGAACTGTACGATATTTGTACATCAGGATAACCTGGTGTTTGTTATGTGCTTTAGTAAGGGCCCTCCCGGCTGTGATCTGCCCATCCGAGGTTGCCACAGCATTGTTGATGATACAGGCCCTCTGGGGTAATGCCAGGGGCTTGCTGGGGTGGGATCCTCTGCCCGCCTTGTTTTCTGGTCCTCCCAGGAGTATGCTTTCATGAGAGGAGCTGGTGCGGGCTGTGTTAACAGGGGGTTCCCCCAGCCCCACCCTGCCACCCCAACAAATTGCTACTGGAGCACAAGTCTCAGTTGAACGAATGTGGTGGTGTACGTTTGGAGTGATAGCTAGCAAATGATGTTGGTTTAGACTGCTCACCCCCGCACACGGGCCCATGACCATTGTTTGGTGGGTGATGCACTTGTGGTATTTGTTTACTCACCTGGTTCTGCCTAAGTTTGGGCAGCTGGCCATTGCCAGTCCGTCCTGGGGTCTGGGAGTTATGGGGATGTATTTTTGTTAGGTGGGTTCTGGGTTTAGAGCTGATGATTCTTCCGTTGATGGGGTGGTGGTTCCCCTATGTCACAGTATGCTCCATGACCCAAGTCATGCCACACACAGAGTTGAAAATACTCACTTGGAATATACAAGGCATGCGTACTGCTGCACGGCGGCACAAAATATATAAGTTTCTTAAACGTCAGGCCGTACACATAGCTCTCCTACAGGAGACACATCTCACGACTGAGGAAGCGCATCACCTCTGGTGGCTCTAGAGGGGGCAAGTATACGCTACAGGTTATTTGGCAAGTTCCAGAGGTGCAATGATCTGGGTTCGGGCGCGTGTACCTCTTAAGGGTCTGCAGTCCCACGTTGATAGGGATGGCAGATATGTTCTGGCAGAGGGGAGACTTGATGGCATGTCCTTAACTCTGGGTAGCTGGCATTTTTCGACCAATTATTGACTCAGTTGGGGTCTTTGTATGAATGGGACATGATCCTTGGGGGTGATTATAACTGTGTCACAGACACTTCTTTGGACCGCTCTATTCCTCCATTACCAGGGGCTTTAGCGTATAGAGTGTTGAAGCGGTTTCAAGACTGTACAGCAGGTTAGGGCCTCGATGATGTGAGGTGGGTGCAGCAATCTGGAGACAGGGATTATTCCTTTTATTCAAGTTTATATGCTCTCCATGTCTATCATGATATGGTCCTGTCTTCTGCCCCCCCTTCCTGGCTCTTCTTTCATACCAAGGACCTTAGTCGCACCATATTGGACCCACTTGGCGGCTTTGCCCTGCTGTACTAGTGGACGGCACCTATCGGGATGACCTCCAGGAGACCATAATGGACTATTTTGCGCATAAATTCAGACACAGCCTCCAATACCTAGTTGAGTGGGAAGCTTTTAAGGTGGTCATTCAGGGATACTCTATGGGGACGTCCGAGGGGGTTCGAAGGAAGCTAGACCATGAGCTAGTAGTATTTGATGGAACCATACACGACCTAGGTAAACAAATTGATGCCAACCCTGATGTGGGGGTGCAGCTGGCTGCGGCCAGGGAACAATACAGTGTCTTGCTGGAGAAACTGAGGTGCCACAACTGCAAGGACTACATCACGAGGGTTCATGAAGGGGAAGGTAAGGCAAGCAGGGTGTTGGCCTGGTTAGTCTGCTCTGAATCTCGCTGGAACCCTATAGCGTCATTGACAGGTGACAGATCCATTCCCAAGTGGAGATCGACAAGGTCTTCAGCGCCTATTATGCACAGCTCTATGGGAAACGCCCAGATGCCCCGAGACTGACTATAGATGCCTTTCTGGCCCCTTTGCACTTGAGATCTTTACCCCTCCCATGCGCTTAAGGACCAGGGAGGCCCTATCACACCCCAGGAGGTCAAAGGAGCTATCAGGGGAAAGGCACATTGAAAGACGTCGGGCCAAGATGGGCTCCCAGTGGAGTTTTATTCTGCCTGTGCCGCATCACTGGCCCTTCGCCTGGCACCCATGTACAATACAGCTCTGAGCAAGGTGGAACCCCCGGCTACTACCTGGGATACAGTGATTATCCCTCTCCCCAAGACAACTGCACCTGGAGTACCCAGCATGTGGTACCACCCATTATCCATGTTGAATATGGACTTTAAAATATTGAGCAAACTACTGGTTATGCGACTTCTCCCCCACATGCATGCGCTGATCCACCCTGAAAAGTGCGGGTTCATCCTTCAGCGCAGCACTTGCCTTACTCTGCACCGTCTCTACTCAGTACTGTTGCCTCCCGACCAGTTGAGGAGAATGAGGCTGGCCTGTTGGCCGTCAACCTGGAGAAAGCATCTGATACTGTCAACTTGGAATACCTCATTGCAGATGTGGTTAAAATACAGCTTTGAGTATCATAAGTGGCCTGTTTGCAGCTTTTATACCCCAACCCCACCGCCCGGGTCCGAATGGGCCAGATTCTATTGTCCTCTTATTATGTGTGTAGAGGATTAGGCAGGGGTGCCCGCTGTCCCACCTCCTGTTCGCTCTTGCTATTGAACAATTGGTGGAGCTATGCCGGACCCGAGGGCAGGGACGAGGCAGCTGGGTGGGAGACACTGAACACACAAACTTGCTGTATGTCGATGACCTCTTAATTTATGTTTCCAGTATGGCTGCGAATATCCCATTCATGCTTCAACTGCTACATAGCTTTGATGAACTCTGGGCCTGAAGGGGAATATGACAAAGATGCACATCTTCCCAGTAACGCCTGCCTCCACGTGGCCTGACTCTTTGCCACCAGAGATCATTCGGGCACCCTTGACATTTAGGTACTTGGTTGTACAGGTCTATCATACTCAGGAAGACATCCAAGAGGGTAATCTCGAGGTAGTGTTACGGTCCCAGAAGGGATGCATGATCTTCTGGCACTCCCTTCAACTCCCCATTATGGCACGCATTGCCCTGTCAAAGACGATCATGCTACTCTGCTTACCAACCTACCGGTCTGATTGTCGCACTTTTGGTTCAAGTCTCTGGACACATTACCGTGGGACCTTGTCTGGGATGGGGGAGACACAGGGTATCCCTAGTTACGCTTCAACAGCCAATTTAGAGGGGGGACTAGGTGCGCCTGACTTTGAGCTCTATTACCTGGCAGCACAACTTCAGTGGATTGTATATTGGTTTGCTGGCAACAATTTGCCTGAATTTGGCTGCAAGGTGAACATGTACTGGCCCAACTGCTGAAGATAGCATTCCATTGTTGGAGACGCTGTGTGTCTCGGACTTGTGACTACCCACTATATGCCCCTTGTTAGAAATGGGGGTCTCTAGTTGGCAATGGTTTGCACCTTGTCCAAGTAGGGACCCTTCCTTCTAGTCAGGGTAAGGGAGTTACACTCCTAAAATAACCCCTGCTCACCCCCTTGGTAGCTTGGCACGAGCAGTCAGGCTTATCTTAGAGGCAGTGTGTAAAGCATTTGCACATAACCAACAGTAATACAGTGTAAGCACTACAAAAGGACACAACATCAGTTTAGAAAAATCCAATATTTTTATATACTTAAGACAAGACCAAAAACGATAAAAAAAATCCACAATACAGTATTTAGAATTCTTCAGTTATGAAAATAACCTTGAAAAACAGTTCCTTGAAGTCGATAGTTCCCTCTGGGGCTATCACGGCGTCGTGAACAAACAAATCCAAACAGTTCTGGCTGACCGCGTTGTCGCGGGTCAGCTATGGTGTCGGGAAGACCCGCAAAACAGTACCTTTGGAAATGCAGGGTGTCGGCGACCTCTCGTTGAGCTCCGAAAGTACGGCGTCCGCAGGCGTCGGTTCCGGAGGTCGATGCAGGAGTCATCGGGCCCTTGAAGTCACACGCGTTGCAGATCGAACTCCTTGCGGTTGAAGTCAGGAGCGCTGGCGTCGGCAGTTGTCGGGTGCTGCGGTGCGAAGTGCAGCAATGCGGCATGTGGTGCCCTCAGGTTGCGGTGTGAGCAGCGGCTCGGTGGCGGGGTTCAGATGGCGTCGTCGGTGAGACCAGGGTGGCGGTGCAAAGTGATGCGGTGCTCGTCACGGTGCTGGCAGGTCACGGTGCAAGCAGCGGCGGCGTCGTTGCTGAAGCGCTATCGTCGGCTGACGAACTGGAGTCGATGACGCCGGCGTCAGTAGGCCAAGGCTGCGGTGCGGGATGAGGGCGGTACGTCATGTAACTTTACGAGTGGTGCCCTCGAGGCAGGTGCAAGCAGCGGCATCGATTTCGGCATGGAGCGGCGTCGTCGGGGATGTCAAGGCGGCGTCGTGAAGCGAGAATGTGTGGAGTGCGGTGCCCATAGGTCACGGTGCGAGCAGCGGCTCGGTGGCGGTGTCAGCAGGCATCGTCGGTGAGACCAGGGTCGCGGTGCAGCATTGCAGTGGTGCCCCCTGCGGTGCCGTCAGGACTCGGAGTCGGCAGCAGCGTCGTAGACGGCGTCGGGTTGCTTTTTCTTCTATTGCAGCACAAAGCACACAGTCCCCAGTGCTGAGGGCAGAAGAACTTGAAGTCTTTGCTGTTCCTGAGACTTCTTGAACAGGGGGCAAGCTCTACCTCAAGCCCTTGGAGATACTCCAAGAAAGAAGTTGCAGAAAGTTCAGTGCAGTCCTTTCACTGCCCAAGACAGAAGCAGCCACTGCAGGCCAATTCAGAAAAGCACTCAGCAAAGTGGTAGTACCTCCTCACAGCTTCTCTAGCTCTTCTTCTTGGCAGTCTTCTTGGTCCAAAAGAGTTCTAAAGTTCAGGGGTTTGGGCCCCAATATTTATACCACCAAATCCTTTGTTCTCTGAAGGCAGAGAGTGTCTGTACCCAGCCAAAACCAGTTCTGTCCTCACTAGTGCAGCTTCCTGGCAGGGGGTGGAGACGGCATTGTGCAAGGCAGACCAGGCCCATTCAGGTGCAAGGAAATCTCCTCCCACTACTCTAAATGCAACCCAGGTCTATTCAGCCCAGCCCTGACCCATCACACTTCTGGAGCCGCTGCCCCTCTCCAGCCCCTGTCATCCAAAAGCCAGACATGCAATACACAAACCTAGCAGAGGCACACTGGATGGTTAGGCAAGAAAATACCTACTTTCTAAAAGTGGTATTTTCAAACACAGAATGTAAAAATCACCTTCACTAAAAGATGCATCTTTAGATTCTGAGTTCAGGCATACTAAACTTTATTTTTCTACCTTGTTCCTAGGGCCAGTTATGTTTATAAGATGTTATAAACAAACTTCCCATTCTGTCCTATGGGAACAGGTAGCCTTGCAATAGTGAAAAACGAAATTGGCAGTAATTCACTATCAGGACATGCCACACACACCAGGGCATGTCCTACCTTTCACAGACACTGCACCCTGCCCACAGGGGTACCTTGGGCCTACCTTATGGGTGACTGACATGCAAGAAGAGGGAAGGTATGGGCCTGGCAAGTGGGTACACTTGCCAAGCCGACATGGCAGTCCCAGACTGCCCACAGGCTCTGCAATGGCAGGCCAGAGTTACATTTACAGGCTGCTTATGTGGGTGGCACAATCCAGTGCTGCAACCCACTAACAGCATTTGATTAACATGCCCTGGCACACTCAGTGCACTTTACTAGGGACTGACAAGTAAATCAAATATGCCAATCATGGAAACACCAATCCATAACACAGTTTACAACAGGATCACTTGCTCTTTAACACTGAACAGCAGTGAGGAAGTGCGCAGAGACACTAAGCCAGCAAAAACAGAGTCAAAACCGGGAGGTGAGAAAGCAAAAAACTCAGCGGAAACACGCCAAAAGATGCCAAGTCTAACACATGTCCCCTCCAGCTGAAAGTAGGGAGAGCTACCCAACCTCCTGGGAGTTCTCTTCACTATGGCGGAAGAACCTGGACAGACCATCTGCGTTGGCGTGTTTTGTGCCAGGGCGGTGTTCCACCGTAAAGTCCATTCCCTGTAGGGAGATGGACCACCTCAACAGTTTTGGATTCTCACCCCTCATTTGCATCAACCATCTGAAGGGCCTGTGGTCTGTCTGAACTCGGAAGTGAGCCCCAAACAGGTATGGTCTCAGCTTCTTCAGCGCCCAGACCACAGCAAAAGCTTCCCTTTCTATGGCACTCCACCTCTGTTCCCTGGGGAGTAGTCTCCTGCTAAGGAAGACTACAGACTGGTCTAGGCCCTCTTCGCTCAGTTGTGAGAGCACCGCTCCCACACCATGCTCTGAAGCGTCGGTCTGGACGACAAATTCCTTGGAGAAGTCGGGTGCCTTGAGCACGGGCACCGTGCACATGGCGGCCTTCAGGGCATCAAAAGCTTTCTGGCAGGACTCAGTCCAGATCACCTTCTTGGGCAGCTTCCTGGAAGTCAGCTCTGTTAAGGGGGCAACAATGGTGCCGTAGCCCTTAACAAACCTCCTGTGGTAACCGGTGAGACCTAAAAAGGCTCTCACCTCTGTCTGGGTCTTAGGGGGTTCCCAAGCCAGAATGGTGTCAATCTTGGGCTGTAGGGGCGCCACCTGGCCGCTTCCTACCTGGTGTCCCAAGTACACCACAGAACCCTGCCCGATCTGGCACTTACTGGCCTTGATCGTGAGGCCTGCCCTCTGCAGAGCCCTCAATAATTCCCTGAGGTGCAGCAAGTGTTCTTCCCAGCTGGAACTGAACACTGCAATGTCATCCAGGTATGCAGCACTGAAATCCTCCAGTCCAGCCAACACCTGGTTGACCAACCTCTGAAAGGTGGCAGGGGCATTCTTCAACCCAAAGGGCATCACCCGGAACTGGTAATGTCCTTCTGGGGTTGAGAATGCTGACCTCTCCTTGGCCCCATTGGTTAAGGCAATCTGCCAGTACCCAGACGTCAAACCAAACGTGCTGAGGAACCTGGCAGCTCCCAACCGATCAATGAGCTCATCAGCTCTGGGGATGGGGTGCACGACAGTCCTGGTGATGGCATTGAGCCCACAGTAGTCCACACAAAACCGCAGTTCGGGAGTGGCACCGGGTGCAGCAGCCTTTGGGACCAAGACCACTGGGCTGGCCCAGGGACTGTTGGAGGGCTTGATCACCCCTAACGCCAACATCTTAGAGACCTCTTCTTTGATGCTGGCCCTGACCCGGTCAGTCAACCTGTAAATCTTGTGTTTTGCAGGAGGGCTGTCACCAGTGTCCACGTCATGGGTACACCAGTGAGTAACACCTGGGGTCAGAGAGAACAGTGGGGCAAACTGTCCCAACAACTGGTGACAGTCGCCCTGCTGCTCTGGGATCAGTGTAGGGGAGAGGATCACACCTTCCACTGACCCATTGTGCTCCTTGGTGGACAGGAGGTCAGGGAGAGGTTCACTCTCCTCTTCCACCCCATCATCTGTTGCCAAGAGCATGCTCAATTCGGACCTCTCGAAGTGGGGCTTGAGGCGGTTCACGTGCAGGACCCTCAAAGGGTTCCTTGGAGTCCGCAAATCCACCAGGTAGGTGACATCACTTTTGCGCTCCACCACCTCAAACGGCCCAGTCCACTTGTTCTGCAAGGCACAAGGTTCCACTTGGGCCATGACCCACATTTTGTGCCCAGGTTGAAATTCGACCAGAGTGGCATTCTGGTCATATCACTTCTTCATTTCTTCCTGGCTTGCTTCTAGGTTCGCCTGAGCGAGTTTCCTGAAGCGGGCAGTTTGGTTTCTGAAGGCCAGCATGTAACTAAACACATCAGGCCCGATTCACAGAACTAACTTAAGTCAAAATCCTAAACTTACTACTATTTTGGTATTCACAGAAGGCACTTACTCATTTTGGTATTCACAGAAGGCACTTACTCATTTTGGTATTCACAGAAGGCACTTACTCATCAATGAGTAAGTGCCTTCTGTGAATACCAAAATAAGTAAGTTACTCAAAATGAGTAAGTTACTCAAAATGAATACCAAAATGAGTAAGTGCCTTCTGTGAATACCAAAATGAGTAAGTGCCTTCTGTGAATACCAAAATGGTAGTAAGTTTAGGATTTTGTCTTAAGTTAGTTCTGTGAATCGGGCCCATCCTGGGGAGTTTTCCTGGGAGCTGCCTCCCAGCCTTCCTTCACCAAACTCAGAGGTCCTCTCACAGGGTGATCATACAGAAGCTCAAAGGGACTGAACCCAAGAGACTTCTGTGGCACCTCCCTGTATGCAAAGAGAAGGCATGGCAAGAGGACGTCCCACTTACGCCTCATGGGTTCTGTTAGACCCTTAATCATGCCCTTCAAGGTCTGGTTGAATCTCTCCACCAGACCATTACCTTGGGGGTGGTAAGGAGTGGTGAACTTGTAGGTTACACCACACTCCTTTCACAGGGATGTCATATACTTGGATATGAACTTGGTCCCCCTGTCAGAAACCAGCTCTCTGGGGAACCCCACGTGGGAAAAGATCCCCATTAACGCCCGGCCCACCACTGGCGCCGTCGTTGTCCTGAGAGGGATTGCCTCCGGGTACCGGGTGGCATGGTCAACCAAGACCAGGATGTACCTTTTGCCCATGGCTGTCTTGGGATCCAGTGGCCCCACAATGTCCATCCCTACCCTTTCAAAGGGTGTTCCAACAACTGGAAAAGGTTGGAGAGGAGCTTTGACCTTCCTCCCACTCTTACCACTTGCCTGGCAAGTTTGGCAAGACCTACAATGTCCATCCGACTGCCTTCACATTTGGGGCCAGAAGAAGTGGGTAACAAGCCTGTCAAAGGTCTTGCCCCGCCCCAAATGTCCTGCCAAAGGCATGTCATGAGCCTGACCCAGTAGGAAGGTCCTGAAGCGCTGGGGTACCACCAGCAGATGGACTGACCCAGGCTCAACAACCTTAGGCTTACTATACAGGAGACCATTCTCCCAGTAGATCCAATGTGATCCAGACTGATCACCAGCTGCCTGGCCTGCAGCCTACCGCCGCAGACCCTCCAGAGAAGGGCACTCTTTCTGCTCCCTGCAGAATTCTTCCCTGGTGGGACCCCCTTCTTGCTGCCAATGGTTCAGCTCAGAGATGTCCCCCAGTTCAGCTACCTGCTCCCCTGTAGGCACCGGGGTGTCCCCCTCAAGGTCAGCCTCCTCCCGGTCCATGGGAACTTCAGGGGCCGGTTTACCGCAACCCCTGCCCTTTCTCTTGGCAGGGACCTGGGCCACTGTTTCAGGCTCTAGGTCTTTCTGATCACCCTTTCTGGCCGCCATTGACCGAGTGGACACGCATGCCCACTCTGGCAACCCAAGCATCTCCAAGTGAGACCTGAGCTCAACATCCTTCCACAAGGACTGCTCCAGGTTGTTACCTAGCAGACAGTCTACAGGCATGGTAGGGCTCACAACCACCCTCAAGGGACCTGAGACCCCACCCCATTCAAAGGGAACATGCGCCACCATACACTGGTGCTCTGAGTTGTCCACAGCAACTACTTGGTGGAATGCCCCTGGGACTACCTGCTCCTCAGAGACCAGGTGACACTGGACTGAGGTCACACTGGCTCCAGTATCTCTGAGAGCCTCTACCCTTTTCCCATTGATGGTCACCCAGGTGCTGTATTTCTTTGTGTTAGGGGATACCTGGTTTCCTGGGACCATCTCACTGTCCCCTAGTGAGACGAGGGTCATTTCTGCGGGATCCCCACCCTCCTGTGGGCACCCCTCCTCCCCAAGCGCTACACTAGCCAACACCTTGGACTGCCCACCGGTGGGTGGCTGTGCCCTCTTGGGACACTTGGGGTCCCCCTTCAAGTGACCCACCTGGTCACATGCAAAACACTTGCGGGGGCGGTCTCAGCAGGCTTTCCTGAAGAGACCACTGCTTTCTTATCTCCTGGGGGACAGGAACCTTTACCCTGGGTGCTAGTTTGGAGCCCTTTAGAGAACTCCTGTGCTTTACCCTTATCCCCCCCACTTTTCTGCTGGGGACCCTGCCCACCTTTGGCTGAGTCTCCCCCAAATGCTTTCTTGTGGACCCGGGTACTCACCCAGCGGTTTGCCTCCATAGCAAGCTTCCTGGGGTCAGTTAGCTTACTTTCAACCAAGTGCTGGCGCAGATCTGCAAAACATAGACTAGACAAGTGCTCCCATGCAATCAAATTGTAGAGCCCCTGAAAATCTGTTACATTACTGGCCTTCACCCAGCCATCCAGTGACCTGCAAAACGAATCTACACATTCCAACCAAGTGTTGGCATCAGACTTCTTACTGGACCTAAACTGATCCCTGTACTTTTCAGGAGTGAGACCATACCTGGTGAGAAGGGCCTCCTTCATGTCAGCATAGGTGAGGTTATACCCCTTACCCAAAGCTATCAAAGTATCCCTTGCTTCCTCTGGGAAAAGAGGCCACAGTCCTGCCCCCCAATTCTTCTCAGGGACCCCATTCATGTGTATAGATGCCTCATAACCCTGAAACCACCTTTGTATGTCATCCCCCTTCTTGAATTCCTTGCCTACATTCTTGGGGATGTGCACAATTTGATCTGACTGCACTGATGAGTTGCTGCCACCATCTGAGCTGGGCCTACTCCTTAGCTCCAGCTCCTTAAGACTATGTTCATGATCTAAGATCATCTTTCTTTCCTCCATGGCTATTCTCTTCTCTTCCCTCTCACTCTTCATCCTACGTTTTTCCAATTCAAACTTCCTGGCGTCCCGCCTGTCCTCCAGCTCCTCTGGAGACAAACCGCTGCTACCTGGTCTGGAGGGTCCCCCCCCCCTCCCAAAAGCACATCCACCGTAGAAATAGGCTCCTCCGCCTCTCCACTAAGATCTCCAGACTGCCCACTGGCATGTCTGGCCGCTACCCAGGCCCTCAGCGCCTTTTGTAGCTCCTCCTTCCTGGTGAGGCCTCTGACTTGGACTTTTAGGTTTTTGCAAATGGCCTTCAACTCTTTCACGTTGTAGGATTCCGACCTATCCTCCTCAAAGGCAACTTCCAAGGATGCACTTGATGAGGCTCTTGATTCAGGCATGATGAAGTAGCAAGTTCAAAACTTGCAAGATCAAAAATAGGCCAAAAAGAAAAAGAACCAGTACGTGGCACGTAATGGTCTGCAATATGGGAGTAGTGCACACCAATCACTGTAAGTCAAGTGCAAACACAAGTCCTATCCTCACCGCTGCCAACCAATGTTAGAAATGGGGGTCTCTAGTTGGCAATGGTTTGCACCTTGTCCAAGTAGGGACCCTTCCTTCTAGTCAGGGTAAGGGAGTTACACTCCTAAAATAACCCCTGCTCACCCCCTTGGTAGCTTGGCACGAGCAGTCAGGCTTATCTTAGAGGCAGTGTGTAAAGCATTTGCACATAACCAACAGTAATACAGTGTAAGCACTACAAAAGGACACCACACCAGTTTACAAAAATCCAATATTTTTATATACGTAAGACAAGACCAAAAACGATAAAAATCCACAATACAGTATTTAGAATTCTTCAGTTATCAAAATAACCTTGAAAAACAGTTCCTTGAAGTTGATAGCTCCCTCTGGGGCTATCACTGCATCGTGATCAAACAAATCCAAACAGTTCTGGCTGACCGTGGCATCGCGGGCCAGCTACGGTGTTGGGAAAACCCGCAAAACAGTACCTTTAGAAATGCAGGGCATCGGCGACCTCTCGCTGAGCTCCGAAAGTACGGTGTCCGCAGGCGTCGGTTCCGGAGGTTGGTGCAGGAGTCGTCGGGCCCTTGAAGTCACACGCGTTGCAGATCGAACTCCTCGCGGTTGAAGTCAGGAGCGCTGGCGTCGGCAGGCATCGGGTGCTGCAGTGCGAAGTGCAGTGGTGCGGCGTGCGGTGCCCTCAGGCCGCAGTGCGAGCAGCGGCTCGGTGGCAGCGACAGATGGCGTCATCGGTGAGACCAGGGTCGCGGTGCGAAGTGATGCGGTGCTCGTTGCGGTGCCGGCAGGTCACGGTGCAAGCAGCGGCGTCATCGTTGCTGAAGCGCTGTCTTCAGCTGACGAACTGGAGTGGATGGCGCCGGCGTCGGTAGGCCAAGGCTGCGGTGGGGGAAGAGTGCGGTGCGTCGTGTAACTTTACGAGCGGTGCCATGGAACCACGGTGCAAGCCACCGCGTCGATTTCGGCGTGGATCGGCGTCGTCGGGGATGCCAAGGCAGTGTCGTGAAGCGAGGCGTGCGGAGTGCGATGCCCACAGGTCGCGGTGCGAGCAGCGGCTCAGTGGCAGCATCAGCAGGTGGCGTCGGTGAGTCCAGGGTCTTGGTGCGGCATTGCGGCGGTGCCCTCTGTGGTGCCTTCAGGACACGGAGTCGGCAGCAGCGTCGTAGACGGCGTTGGGTTGCTTTTTTTTCTGTTGCAGCACAAAACACACAATCCCCAGTGCTGAGGGCAGAAGAACTTGAAGTCTTTGCTGTTCCTGAGACTTCTTGAACAGGGGGCAAGCTCTACCTCAAGCCCTTGGAGATACTCAAAGAAAGAAGTTGCAGAAAGTTAAGTCCAGTCCTTTCACTGCCCAAGACAAAAGCAGCCACTGCAGGCCAACATAGTAAGGCACTCAGCAAAGTGGTAGCTCCTCCTCACAGCTTCTCCAGCTCTTCTTCTTGGCAGTCTTCTTGGTCCAAAAGAGTTCTAAAGTTCAGGGGTTTTGGCCCCAATATTTATACCACCAAATCCTTTGTTCTCTGGCAGGCCCATTCAGGTGCAAGGAAATCTCCTCCCACTACTCTAAATGCAACCCAGGTCTATTCAGCCCAGCCCTGACCCATCAGACTTCTGATTCAATCATGGAAATTGGCAGTAATTCACTATCAGGACATGCCACACACACCAGGGCATGTCCTACCTTTCACATACACTGCACCCTGCCCACAGGGGTACCTTTGGCCTACCTTAGGGGTGACTGACATGCAAGAAAAGGGAAGGTAAGGGCCTGGAAAGTGGGTACACTTGCCAAGTCGACATGGCAGTCCCAGACTGCCCACAGGCTCTGCAATGGCAGGCCAGATTGCTTATGTGGGTGGCACAATCCAGTGCTGCTGCCCACTAACAGCATTTGATTTACATGCCCTGGCACACTCTGTGCACTTTACTAGGGACTGACAAGTAAATCAAATATGCCAATCATGGAAACACCAATCCATAACACAGTTTACAACAGGAGCACTTGCACTTTAACACTGAACAGCAGTGAGAATGTGCGCAGAGACACTAAGCCAGCAAAAACAGAGTCAAAACCGGGAGGTCAGAAAGCAAAAAACTCAGGGGAAACACGCCAAAAGATGCCAAGTCTAACATCCCTTCACTGCCACTGGTGGGTCTCCCGCATGGAGAGTCCATCACTATCTTCACTGCACCAGAGTTGGCACCTTGGACAGAGGTGGGGCTAGTTATGGTGGGTGACTGTTATGAAGCTGATACACTGATACCCTTGGACGTCCTGGTTGAAACAAGAGACTTACCTCATGGGCAGTTTCTAGTATATGAAGCCCTGGTTAGGGCCTTTGGAGCTTTGTGGGAAGGTGGAGTGGACCAGACATGGATACACCCAGTTTTGAAACTACTGCTGACATCGGGCATAAGCCGAGACCTGGTGAGGTGGTTCTATGGGGCCCTGAATGGTATGATTTGGAAACAACCGAGTGCACTTTGGGGCAAATGGGAGACCACATTGGGCAGGGTCTTATCGGACAGGGATTTGGCAAGGATGCTGGCCTCTCCACAAAAGGTATCCCGCAATGCTTGCTTTAAGGTGATCCAATTTATCTACATACATCAGACGTATCTCACCCCAAAGAGAGTGACTGTTATCTGTGAGGGTTCTCCCAGGTGCAGCCCCGCTGCACTTTTGAGAACGCAGACTTTTGTCACATGACATGGTTCTGCCCTACTGTGTAGGCTTTCTGGACTGAGGTGGTACGGAGGCTAAATGAGACATTACAACAGAACCTACCTTGCATCTTGGAGGTCTGCCTGCTGGGTCTGTTCCCTCACCCTAGGTCCAATAAGGTGGGGCATAAGTTTCTAGATTTAGCTTTTATAATAGCTAAGAGACTTATTGCCATGACATGGAAGGTGGCCACTGGACCAGTGATGGCGAGATGAGTATCAGCGGTCAGAGACTGGGCAAGAGTGGAGGATCAGGTGCTGTGTAGGGAAGAAATATGAGGAGTGCATAGGCATTCTATTGCACCATTGTAGACAGAGTTGCTGGATGCATTTGATAACCCAGGCGACCTGGAGAGCTCCTCCCCACAGGTCTCCACTTCTGAGAGTGAGGATGAGGTGAATCTTGTAGAACCTTAATGTAGACACAGAAGCAAATGTTGGGTGCAATGATTCTGATACACTGGGGTTTCGAAGTGGTGAGTGTGCTATACTCAGGAGTATCACATTTAAGTCATGAAATGCAATGGATGATACACAAGTGTGCTTGCGATACGAATATGGGCCAGTCGCCCCTTGCGCCCACCCCTCCACAAATATTCCCAATCATTCATTCTCCTGCTTAACAGGCTTTCGACCAAACTACTCGAAACCCACTGCTTGTTTGCTTCTTTTACACTTTTTTATGGTTACTGTTTTCTGATCTACTTATGTTCTATTATATATTGCCTGCCGGACAATTGCCACCTTGTCCTGTAATTACTAGCATCTCCCTACGTGTTGAGCTGGGACTTATGTTACTCCTATCATGATAATAGCAGAACTCTGTGATGGTGTTACAAACGCTAGCAACAGGCGCGCTGTAATACGCAGCTGGTGCGATCCTTCGTTCCCAGCGTAGTGCCGCTAACGCTGAGAACTAGCGCGTCACGTCCGACGTGGCAGGAGATGGCCCATAAGGAGGTAGCGGACCTCGGCTTCGTGTCGGAAATTCTCACCACCGAGACAGCAGCGTTCCTTGATTCCAGGAGGGGAGAGGTCTGGTAAGGGTGCTCTGCACCAACTCTCGCTCTCTGTCCATTGTTGGAGGCTCTCCCTTCCCCGTTAGTGAGCAACCCGCTCATGCAGAGGAAGGATAGCGTCAATTGGATTCCGCCCGGCGCTGTGCTGTGTATCACGTCCTCCGTTGGATGAGCTTTCTGCTCGTGCGGAGGACGGGTTTAAGTCCTTGTGGGATTCCTGGCCTATACGGCCGGAGCTGGTACAGTTACCGTTCTCGGTTGCTCTGTGAGGCATCATTTACTAGCAGCCTGAAGCTGGAAGTGAACTGCATTTCGTGTGATAGAGTGGTTACTTCACTGGAAGGTCACGACACAGAGTATTATTACACCCTATTGTTTTCATGTGCAAATCGTTTGGATCCATAACATTTGGTGAAGAAACCATATACGGAATACAACCTAGTATTGTTATTATTTACGTGGATGTTTGTGTACGAACAAAGTCCGTAATCAAGTGTTATTCTGGCTCTGTTTAACAGGGGTATTAGGAGTGGTATGGGACTACGCTCTATCCCTGTGATGTAAGCTGGAGCTCAGAAAAGGGTATGTTCCTCCTCTATAACAATGATGCAGTATTATAGCTACCTTTAGGATTTACATTATCAGAAAGTGACTCATACTCTTTGTGTGTTTTCCTCTATTTATATTCCTATTTATTTACAGCCCTAACACTTCAAGCGGTGTTACCACACCGAAGACACATCATTTGTTGAAGCATCTTGTTCTCCAGGTGTCGTTCTTTTATGTTACAGGTATAGGAGGGGGCGCTAGTTCATATGCAGTCAGTTACTCGTTTGAATTCCATGACTATGGTTATAATGTATATCTGATTGTGGTTTTCGTTTCAGGTCTCCCTCCCTGCTGTTCCCTTCCTTTCCTTCCCCCACTTGATCCTCCCACTGACCTGTGCTATAACGGCTATTAGGCTTGGGTAGGTCAGGAGGTGGACCATTCTGAGCGTCAAACCGATCCTGAGGACATCCCTACTTAACAGATGGACACTTGTTTGCTAGTTTATGAACCACTGACCCCTGCTGGAGTAGGACAACAACAGATATGGTATATTTTTGTAATGCATATGTGCTTTCTTGAAAATGTTAATACAAATATTTCCAAAAAACAAAAAGATAAATCCTTTTTATTGGTACAGATGATTTTATCACTACACTTTTAAAAATGCACTTTTAGAAAGATGGCAGTTTTCTGCTCTTAGCTCTGTATGCCTGCAGCATGTCTCCAATAAACGTTTGGGGCGGGTGACAGCTGAACTTAGTGCATTCCCTCTAGACAGCCACACACAAAGGGAGCTTAGGTTTGACTGAGTAGTCATCCACATCCTGATGGGCCATCCTGGGCAGGATGGAAGGGAGGAGCTGACACTTACACCTGAACAGGCTGTCCCCTGTCCCCACACAAATGGCTGCATAGCCCCCCCCTGAAGAGAGTCTGGAGCCAGAACTGGGAGGGACGACGGCAGAGCTATTCAAAGCCCCTCCTTGTAGTCACCTCCACTTCGAAGGCACAACTGGGCATAAGTACTGGGTCTCTCAACCCCCCAAATCAGGCACTACTGGACCTGTGAAGAAACTCTGCCAGTAGGAAGGACTGCTGTGCTGATACAAGGACTGACACTCTGCTGGACTACTGCTCTGGAAGAACTGATTTTCTGCTGTGTTGCCCTGCTGCCTGCTACCCTCTGCCCTGCTGAGGAAGGACTCTAACTTCAACCCAGAGAAACTCCTAGGGCATGCTGTCTTGCCCCCTGTTCTAACTCTCAGGGACATTAGAGACTTTTCATCACCCTACAACAGCACCTGGACTTTGCTTACTGCAAGTCTTAACCTGCCAAGTGGTGCCAATCCAGTCCTGGGCTCTTGGAAGTGGGTATAAAGTTCTGCAACTGCTGAAATCCACCATCAATGACCAGTGGCGTAATGAAAGCTGAGGGGGCCCCCCTGCAAGGTACTGAGAGGGGACCCCGCTCCGGATTTAATACGGAGCTCGAAGGCCTGAGTAGTGTGCTGAGGGGGCCCCCTGCAGGTCGGGGGCCCCCCGCACCATGGGGTTTGCGGGGGCCTGTGTTAAGCCCCTGTCAATGACGTTGCGCCAGTGGGAACTGGTGCATCTCCCTTGACGCCGGCACATCGGCACTGCTGCACCTAGCATCGCCGACTGCGCGGCGCATCGACTCCAGGTGCCAACTCATCCCCGACTTTGCAAAGCTCAACGCATTGCTTCATGCTGTTCCCATTGCCTACAACCCAGCGGTTGGACAATGATGCATTGTTTCGGTGCTCCTCACATCTCGACGCATCTTTGACTTTAAGCAGCTCGGAACAGACTCATCGCCTTCATCGAGAGGATCAATGATGATGCATCACCTTCCATGCTCCTTGCATCATCTTTGATGTCAATGCATCCAAGGTACTGTCTCAGTGGGCCATGGTTGGTCCCTGTATCTGACCCACACTCCATCGTGGTCGGCCTGAACTTTTGGATTTACCCCGATCAAGCACAAACAGATGTCTCCGGTTGACGCTTTAAGCTTTTACGCACTATATTTAAAAAATTTTTTTTTTAATTCATAACTCTGGTTACACTTATTGAATTTTTGTCATTTTGGTCTTAGTTTGTTCATAAAAAAATAAGCAATTTTTCTAACTTGGCATGAAGTCTTTTTGTGTTGTTTTCACTGTGTTACTGTTTGACGTTTTGCTCAAATACTTTACACATTGCCTCTTAAGTTAAGCCTGACTGCTCTGTGCCAAGCTAACAGGTGGTGAGCACAGGTACATTTATGGAGTGTTGCTTGGACAGGGTGCATACCTCTGCCAACCAGAAACCGAATTTCTAACAGCACTGTAGTAAAAATAGAAGTATTACAAGGTAAACAAAGGTTAGAGGCTCTTGGGTGTGGTAAAGCACTCTGTCGGAGGCGGAGACGCCTCAATCTGTAAGGCCTGGGACGAGGAGGACTACGAATTGGGGTAATGAAGATTACCAGTAAGTAATTGAATCATTTCTATGATCATGATCAGTGAGTCTGAGGCAACTCTGCATGCTTTCAGCCACTCAGACTGACATGGGAAAAGAGTTGGAACACCACCCTGATGGACCCGCTGCCTATTAGCAGGAAAGGTGAAGTAATCCAGGGGCAGGCTGTAGATCCACGTAGGTTGGTGCTGGCAGCAATGGCAGAGTTCTGAGGGAAACCTGTCGAAGAGAAATGGGTGCCGCCTGCAGTATGAGAGCATATGATAGAGTGTAGCAGGTGGTGGGAGTGGTCCTGACCCAGGGATCCTCACCAGAGGCTACTACACACTGTGTCACTGGAACAAAGCTATACCTCACTCACTAGCCCTAACTAGAGTGAAACTGGGTTGCTTATGTTCTGGCTCATGGAGGACCTGGCCTGTCAGTCCGGGCTAGGCTGTTCCCATTGGAGCAAGGTCAAGACTGATTTGCATATGGCTGGGTCCAAACTGAGGTGGCATGGTGTGCAAATTAATGATGGACTGGGATGTGGCCCGAGTAATTACTGGTGGCTGAGATGAGTACAAGTCATTCATGCATCACTATTTTGTATACTTTAGTATGTTGCCCTAAGTGGGATGAGTATATCCAGACATGGGTCCCCTGCACACTGTGTCACTGGAATCAAGCTATACCTGGCTGATGAACCCTAATGAGGATGAAAATATTCCTTGTTTGCTTTGTTCTGGTTCAGGGAGGACCTGGCCTGACAGTTCTGGCTGGTTTGTTCCCATTAGAGCAGGCTCAAGACTGATTTTGGGTCCAAACTGAGGTGGCATGGTTTGCAAAATAATGGCCTCAAGTAACTACCAGTAGCTGAAATTAATTCAAGTATTTCATCCATCGCTTTTTTGTATATTTTTTTGTATAATTTAGTATGCACAAGGAGTACGTGGCAGTCTCCAGCTGAACTCAACATGGGGATGAAGGCCTGGACCTTCTTAACACAGGCAGGAGCCATCGGGGGGTACTGTTGGGAAGCACAGAGAAGAGCTTGCGCTGTACGAGTCTATATTGAGCACAGCTGGGGGAGCAGCAAGTACCTACAATGCTGTATTTGGTTTGGGGCTTCCAGTATGGGCCCTCAACCGTCGGAATAAACGGGGAAAGTGCAGACATACTTAGTCAGCAGAACAGCACCAGGGCTTGGGGTAGAGGGTGCACTAGCTGATAAACAACCCACTAACTCTAGGTTCAAGGCATTAAGAAAAGGCATGTGTGTCTGGAGAAGCTTCCTAGCCTCAATAGCTCCCGTCCTTCAAAGACCCCACTCAGGAGAAACAAGCAGCTATGGATAGTGGGGCCTGGCAAAAAGCTCATCTGAACTTCACTGTGGTCTTCAGGTAAGAGCCTGCAGAGTTTCATTTATAAAAAAAAAAGTGCCAGGGCCCTCGACAGGAGGCTACTGCAGCTTGCACCGCCAATTGCCCCTGCGAGCGCTGCCAATGGCAATACCAACACTACTACTAACCATCACGCTCCATCAAGTGTGACGCTTCATCCTATTACAGGCCCCCAAAGCTGTAAGAATGGCTTAGGAGGCAGGTAGTAGTCATTGTTAATGTAGATTGAATTAATAAACAACTTTTGTTGGGCTCATCTCTAAATTAGACAAACAGCGCCACGAGGTGGTAGACTGTCATATGTGCTGGTGTTGACAATTAGGTGTGGGTGCTGAGCACTGGAAACCACTGCCTCAAGTAAAGCACTGGTAAGAGGGGACGAGAACCTTTGGCACGGTGGTCCTTCATGCCCTACTCTCCCAAGGCACGTTATAGCCATCAACAAGGCCTCAGCACCACATATGACCTCCCTTCCCCAGATGGCACCACAATCCCGATGGGTGGCAACCAATCCTTTGTCCATCACCATACTCGGTACCAAGGAGGGCCAAACTGGTCCTCCAGGAAGCCCTGGCCTCACCTTCTCCTGTAGCCTCCTCGGGTAGTGCCCAAATCCTCCTGGGTCACTCAAGCACTTTGAGAGTGCATGGATCACCCTTTGTACGATGGGCACACTTCACAGCACTGTCCAAGCAAAGAGTAATAGAAATTCTAAGTCAGCAGTGGGACACTCGCCCCAGCCCACCGGCCTGCACGATTCAACAGAATGTAACTCACGCATGCTTGGTTATCGGGAGGGGCATGAATTTATCCCGGTCAGATCCAAACTCTGAAGGTGCCAGAAGGTTGGTGTTGAGAATTGGGGGCCAAGGGCCGGGGTTCTTGATGTGGAGACTCTCCACATTAAACAGCCCCCACTGATGTATCCTAGGGGACGGGTTCATGGGGGAATCTACACTAGAGTGTTGTACAATAGGGTTGCACCCATAGTTGATTTAACCCAGTCAAGTTGGCAGAGGGGGCAAAAAAAGGAAAGGAATCCAAGCGCCTAAATACCCAGCACCACTAAAAAGTCACTTGACTCATCCAACCCAAATGCTCACCCCTACAGTATATTAAGGGGGACCGGGCACTCGTTTCGTCTTCCACAGATAGATAATATATATATTGCTTGCACCTACTCATCAATAAGGGGCCCGCCAGGAAAATAGCAACAGGTCAAATTGGGAGAGAACATCAACCTGACTGGAACCGGGCGCCCTTTATCTTGTCCAGTGAAGCCACAGCTTATTCCTAGCAGTGAGATGCGCACAGAAGAGCCACATCAACTCATAACCCTACTGTCATGGAATGTAGCTGGGCTATCAAGACTTTTAAGCTCGAACACAGCAAAATCACTGCTAATGGCATCCGACGTTCTCTGCTTCCAAGAAACATGGTCATTAACTCCATTACCAATCGCCGGGTTCCAAGGGGTCCACCAAGTAGCAAAGAAAAAACCCATCTTTGGGAGGCCCTCTGGAGGCTTGTCAATATACCTCAATCTGAACATGAAAATAATAACATATTTAATTCCAACTCAAGACGAGATGCTCCAAGCGCTCGTACTGGAGAGCCCCACGACATCTGCGTCTCGAATTAAGATCCTCCTGATCAACGTCTACTTTAACAGCTTTGGATCATTACGAGCAACAAGACTGAGCCAGCTGAGCGATAATTTGGATCAAATCCTTTGCGATCACGTTAATCATGAAATAATAATCTGTGGCGACTTCAATCTGAGACACCTAGGATCATTTAACAACGTCTGCCCACCTTTAAATCCCTTAAGTACTCAAATAAATAAAACCTTAAGTAAACATGGACTAAAATCTGCACAGACTATAGTCAACAACCTTGAACCATCAACCCAGCCCTTAAAAACTTTCAGGGGGATAAGCACTATTGATTAAGTTTTTGCCTCTGAAAAACTCATGAACCATCTTGTGAGTTTCAAAGTGTATCCCTCAAATGATAGTGACCACCTCCCTCTTTGTACAACCTTTAATCTCTACCTATCTAAATGCAAAGGCCATAAGGTTCTGGGCACTTCCTGCAACGACGAATCAGTACATCTAATTCGGAGAATAAAATGGGGCCAGGTCAACCCTCGGGAATTAGTATCATGGAAAGCTGATACTGGACAGTCTCTGCAGGCCCAAAGTGGTGAATACCTACTAACCCACTGGGCATCTATAACCAGGGGTATCCACGAAACAATGAATTCCCGCACAGGCTGTGGGCGACATCAGTTAAAATCCTCTAACAAAAATCAATTTATACTGACTAGCTCACGTCTCATCCGAAAGTTGACGAGGGCATGTAAGAAGACCCGTAACGAACAAGCCAACGCCGCGCTGATATTGGAACTTCAAGGCGCAAGAAAACAACATAAGCAACTGATATGGCAGGAAAAAAACAAGCAGAGGGAAAAGGATTGGCAATATGTCTACTCGCTAATGAGCAAGCACAATCAGGCCGATTTATGGAGGCATATCAAAAACAAAACACGCCAGGAAGTTACAAGGAGTAACGCCATCAATGAAGCCATGTGGTCCTCGCATGTAAAAAAGCTATACGTAGTCGATCATCCGAGAATTTTCCCGCTCGAACATTCAGACCCCGCCGATGATACAAAAGACTGTGTCTCCATACATACAATCAACAGCATTCAAAAAAGCACTACGTAAAATAAGAGCTTCAGGTGCACCTGGCCCAAATGGTCTCCCGGCCCAACTATTTAAAGAAGATTTAACACTATGGCCCGCAATACTTTCCCCATTGTTTACCATCTGCGCCAAGCTCCATCAAGTGCCCGACAGCTGGAGAGGTTCAATACTGTACCCAATATTTAAAAAGGGCGATAGACAGAACCCTATTAACTACCGTCTGATAGCCTTATTGGATATTGAGGCCAAGATCTACGCAGCTGCACTTTTAAACGAGCTGGAGACTTGGGCAACAACAAACAAAATAATTCCTTTCTGCCAAACAGGCTTTCGACCCAACTCCTCCACACTGGACAACATAATTACCCTATCTTATCTTGCCCACCAGGCAATAAGACGGAAATCCTCAGTTTTTTACGCATGCTTTGTGGACTATTCATCAGCATTCGACCTGGTGGACAGAGGTATTTTATGGAGAAAACTCCAGGTGTGGGGTATCCCAAGTGGTCTGCTTAATGCCATTATATCATTATATTCATCAACTTGGGAGAGGGTCAAGCTGTCAGACACTGCATTAACCAGCAAGATCACCACCAACCAAGGGCTAAAGCAAGGGTGTGTCCTTGCTCCAATGTTGTTTAACTTATACACAGCAGACATGTCCCGTGCACTCAACAACGCTAATTTAATCCCTCCAAAAACTGGCAAAACAAAGATCACAATACTGCAGTACGCGGATGACATAGTTCTGCTAGACAACTCAAAAATAGGACTCCAGAGAGCATTAAACTCTCTGCACCTATACAACATAGCAAACAAGATGACAGTAAACGCCTCTAAAACAAAGGTGTTATCCTTCGGAAGGACGCTAAAACAATTAAGCAGCAACTGGTCTCTGGGTCCCTTAAAAATCTCAGGAGCCAAATCCTATAACTACTTGGGCACATGGTTTTCTGCAAATGGTGCATCCACAGCACATATGTGCCAGATAAAGGATAAGGCAGCACTGATAACAACTAGACTATGCCAATTACACACAGCCCTTGAAAGCCCCACCTCAGCCTCAATCAGAAAAGTGCTCAGGGCCGTATTACCATCTGCAATCACTTATGGCAGCGAGGCCTTTCCAGGCCAACTCATTAAAACCATCGAAAAACTACACCTAAAAGTCTATAAAAGAGTGTTAAAATTGCCTTATTACATCAGGGGACCTCTGGTAAGACTTGAATTTGGCCTGGAGGGCATCGCATGGTCTAGTATGGGGTCCTTTCTAAAGTACTTTTATAGATGCACCTCGGCGACGCCAGGCACCTTGAAATTTATCCTGCAAAATATATCCAAATATAAAAACAACCCGTGGTCCACTTATCTAACGACGGCAGCAGACCCTTCACATCGACTTGACCGTCTTAAACACCCCATTACCCCACCCCATCATGCACACTGCAGTAAAAAGCATATTGAAAAAACAGATTAAACTCTTTTCGAAGTCTGCGGACTTGGAAAATATTAAGTCCATACCGCCACTAAGGGCCCTGGCACAATCATACAACGACGACAGCCAAGTTGGCATCCAGGCTCAATCTTATCTCAATTGCACAATCGGGAAAGCTTGCCTGACCCAAATTTTGGCAGTAAGGATGTTGGCATTACACATTAAAGACTTCAACCCCAACTGGCATCTGCGTTCTAAGATTGTCAAGTGCAGACTTTGTGGCTACAAATCTGAAACCTTTCTACACCTACTTTGCAGCTGTCCGATGTTGCTCGATCTCCGGCGAACACTATTAAAGCCACTTTTTTTAACTCACGGCATAAGAACATGCAACAACGCAAGGAATTGGGGGGCATATTAGCAAGACCCACGTTAAAATTATCGCCGTTTTAGCGGCAGGAAACTGCCGCTAAAACGGCGATAATGGGCTTGATAATATGCGTTATAGAATTCAATAGAAGCCCAGGTTAGATGTGCAGGACATCTAACCTGGGCTTCTATTGGAATTCTATAACGCATATTATCAAGCCCATTATCGCCGTTTTAGCGGCAGTTTCCTGCCGCTAAAACGGCGATAATTTTAACGTGGGTCTTGCTAATATGCCCCTGGATTTTTAGTACCATGGTTCCCCTCGAATTGGCAAGAATAGGCAAATTTTTCAAAGCTGTGCAGGACCTTCTTAAAAACACACAACAAAGCATAGAGAAGTTTGTGGATTGATAACTCTTAGTTCCTGTACCATGGACATTAGGCATTGTAATGTTTGACCTCCTTGCATTTGAGTTTTAACATTTGCTATGTTTTTACTCCATTTTGTGGTTAATTTTAAACAATTTTTACTTTCTTTACAAAAAATCCAAACCGGTTCTCTCATAACAGATTTTAAACAGTCAAACACTCTAAATTCAATTAAAACTGCCTGCATACCTTGAATATTATCTTTGGGCACTATGTGCCAGCTATTGCAAGGACCCACCGTTCTCTTTTTTTGTCAGCCTAATATGCCTTTTAAATGTTTTATATTGTCATGGTTTTAAGTAATCTACACAATAAACTTTGCATTGACTTGATTCCCTTTTAAATAAAGTCACACTGGCTCAGGGGGGTTTGGCAGTACTTTTCGATTATTAGGGTCGATATAGTTGATGTAGATAGACTCCCGGGCCAGGGGGGTACAAGAGATACGTTAAGAGTAGTACTCAAGCACACACTGCAGATGGAAGGCCTGATGGCGATAGATGCAAGGTTTATATCAAAAGCCAACACAGAAATCCAGCTTAAATACAAACTTGACACAGTGTCATCCCTTGGTGACAAACTATGCCCTAGTGGAGTACAGGAGGTATAAGAGATCCCGATGCCCTGGAGACCAGCTTTTGGGGATTGACTGGAAATGTAGACTAGATAAAGTAGGAACGTCCCTAGCCCAGAGATGTATTTCAGTAGATGGTGGTTCTGTAGCTTTTCATGAATATAGCACAAATAGACTATTGAGCCATGATGATAGTGACACTAAGGGATATCCTATCCCCCACATGGAAACAAATGGTATGATTGAAGGGATGCCCTACATTTGTAGAGAAGAAAGTAGGGCATAAAGGCCTGGGGGAGATAGTGGCACATCTGAGGCTATTCGGGATGACATTAAGCTTTTATGCTGGAATGTGGCAGGAATTGGCAGGAAGCTGTCTCAAACTGATTGGGGTCTTTTTGTTGATGCCTATGACATCTGCCTCTTCCAAGAAACATGGTGTACTGCCCCTATCTATAGGGATGGGTTCACCTCTTACTGTAGTGATGCGCTCTAGTCTGGTAGAGGGAGACCCTCAGGAGGTCTAACAGTTTGGGTTAAGACAACGCTAGGCTGCAAAATGCACCAAATAAGCATTGATTCGCCAGATGTTCTGCCTATTAGTTACGCTCTACCGTCGGCATTAAGTTTGACCATCATTAAAAGTTGATACTCGGTTGGAGATTGTACCTTTGAGACCCTTTTTCTAAAGGCAATTGATGATGCGCTTAAAGTCTTACCTGGTAATGGTTCCCTCTTTTTGGGGGGTGATTTAAATACTACCTTCGAACCAATGGTGGGTAGCTCCTCAAGACTTGACTTCTGAACAAGATAATACATTGAGTTTTCCCCACCTAGATCTCCCCATGGTGAGATGGTCAACAAAAGCAGCACAATTATTATCACTAACCTTTAAATATGATTTGAGAGCAGCAAACGGAAGGACAGAGAGGGCAGAGCCACTTTTAATAGAACGGGTCACCCTAGTCGTATTGATTATTTTCTAGTGGGGATACGCCTTTGCCCATTTCTGAAGGACATGGGTGTTCTAGATAGAATGGATAGTGACAACAATGCCCTCCCCTTGACCTTGGAGGGTGCTATGATTATGAGAAATTTAAACAAGGGTAATAGGGCAGTAGGGGAGATCTTCCAGTCAAACAATGGGAAAAATGTATTAAATGGGAATGGGTATCTAAGCATCCCAAGGCCTTAGAAAAAGCCCTTAAAATGGTCAAAACAGAAATGGAAAAATTCTATAGAATTAGCAAAAGCAAAGAGAGAGTGGGAAAGTAAATTATGGGAAAATATGTATGTTGCAATGAAAAGGATGGATGCTAGATCCTTTCGGAAAACTGTAGCGGATAGTGCTACATTGCTAAAAGGGAGTGCAATTTTTTTATCAAACCCCAGGAATGGGTTTCCCATTTTGGAAACATATACTCATGTACAGAGGAGTTGGAAAGAGGGAGTGAGGATTCTCTGGTTATTCCTGAGGAAGGCAACGATAGTTGTCTGAGTTTTGAGATAAGTGAAACCATGGCCGCAATAAAATCATGCCATTCCTCTAAGGCCCCCGGCCTAGACATGTTACCCAATGATATATATCTGGCTGCCCCAGAAGTCTGGGGCCCCTAAATAAACCTACTCTCTAATGCCATATTGCAGGGAATGGATATTCCGCCATCATGGAAGTCATCTGAGATTATTCAAATCTTTAAAAAGGGGCCTTGCAATAAACCTGCGAACTATAGACCAATTAGTTTGATTGATGCTTTACAAAAAATCTTCTATAAATAGGTACTGGCTCATTTACAAATTTGGATACAAGATAATAATATGCTATCAGATCTCCAGGCGGGTTTCCGCAGTAATATCAGCACATTAGATCAGGTGGTTTGCTTGTTTATACTGGAACACAGCAGTGATCTGCGGAGGCAAACTATATGTTGCCTTCGTCGACCTGCATGCTGCTTTTGACCTAGTACCTAGAAGCATATTATGGAGGGAAATCTAATAAAATGGATCAACCAGAGAGACTTCTGGATATTCTTATCCAGCTGCACTCGGATAACTGTGCCAGAGTAAGATGGAGGGAACAGGACCTGTTGACTGAGCCTTTTAGTATAGATCGTGGTGTCAGACAAGGCTGCATCCTTGCACCAACCCTGTTCTCCCTTTTCATAGATGGGGTAGTTGACCACCTGGGCAGGGATTGGTTGTGATTTGTCAAAAGGTGGGGGGTCGTAGGGTGCCCGCCCTACTTTTCACGGACGATACGCGCCTGTTAGTAAAATCTCCTTGGGTACTGCAGCAGCTGTTAAATAATTTTACTGCATTTTGTGGGGAGCAGGGACTTGAGCTAAACAGTACAAACACAAAATGTATGGTTTTAGCCCAGCACATCAAAAGAAGCAGGGAAGATTGGAGATGCACATTGGAACCAGCCAGATCGAGCAAGTGTCCAGCTTTGATTATCTGGGTTTAAGATTAGCGTCTTCTCTTAGTTGGGACCTACAAATCCAAAAAGCATCTTTATCATATCCAGCTGCTAACATTAAAAGGCTAACATATAAGACTTTCATGAAGAGGGTTGTCCCAGCCCTTAAGGTATACAATGTGAAGATATTTGGGACTGTTTTATATGGTTCAGAATTCTGGGGCTGTACATACACCAAACTATTGGAAGTAGCTGAACACAAGCTCCTAGCTCCTAAGATCCTTATTGGGTCTCCCATTGAGTAACCCTTTGGTCCCAGTTTATCTTGACCTGGCACAAAAAAAATTAAGAGAAAAGGTCGAGTGTAGAATTTTGACATATTGTCACAAGCTCTGGTCTTCCCAGCCTTAGAATCCTATAGGGAGTGCCTAAGAGAGCTATTGGTGCCAGAGAAGGTTAAAAAATCCCATGGCTCAAATTTGTGAAAAACCTTTTGGGTAGACTGGGCCTGGAGAGATTGTGGTTAAACCCTGAAGATCTGATTTCAGTCTCCAGAGCCAGTCTAAAAAGCATCTATTGGGAAGTAATGGCAGTACAAAGGGTCACTGGAAATACTGGCAGGTTAACCAGGAAAGTTTGGGATCTTAAACCTCTTCCACGCTACGAGCCTACCATAGATGAAATAGTGCCGATGAGGGCACATAAACTGTATGCACAGTTTAGATATAAGTCATTACCGACAAAGTCTTTTTGTAGTAAGTGGATTGAGGTAGCAGCCAAAGATGACTTATGTCCTGTGTGCATGGGAGCCTTGGAGACGTCTACTCATGTATTCTACTTTTGTTCAGCTTATGTTACCCAAAGAAATAAATGGATATTACCCCTATGTAGGTCTCTGGAAGGCCACAGAATACTTAGCACAGACACAGCACGAGTTACAGTGTTTGCTATTGCCAAATTTTTATTGTCTGTTTGGATTTGGCGCAGTAAGTGTCTTCATGCAAACAGCTAAAGTGGTCCCTCTACATGGGAAAGGTGTGTTTTTCCTTTTTACCCCCAACCCTGAGTTAGAAACACCATGGTCATGATGTTATGTATTATGTAGCCTGGAACTTTAAAAAATATTTTAATTATATTTTTAATAATTTTTAATAGTTATACTGTGCTGAGTTTTTGCCATATTCATCTGGAAGTATGTGGTTGTCTGTAATGTGCAAAAAGACAAAGATAGGGCTAACATCCTACACTTTATATAAATGGCTTGTCGAAATCTTGCACCTTTTCAAACTAGTAACATGTTTTTATGTATGCATTTATCAGAACCAGATGATAGTATGTGAACTGCGTGTGCAGTGGCACCTTATATTAATTGCTTACAATTTGAATTTGTATGTTAATAGTACTTGATGGCAGCATGTTTACTGCTCTTACACTGGCACTTTATAAAAATTGTTTAGATCTGGAAATGATTTACGGGTAGAAGATATGTTTGGTCTTAGTATGGGGTTGTGTTGTGAGGAAAATTGATTTTGTCTTTTAGGTATGTGAAAGTGTGAGTATTTATACTTGTGTTTTGTACAATGTATGTTGCTTTTATGATCCTAGTCATCGAAAATAAAGCTTAATCACTTGAGCCTAGGCAGTGTGCATGCGCTGTCTGCAAGACCTGCTGTAATCAATAGAACTATTTTTTCCTGCCTGCTACTTACAATACGTTGATTCGAGTGTCGCACGTCTTTGCTGCATCCTAACCGGTTCCCCTAGCCGATACGTCACTTCTGTTGAAGGCTGAGGAGCACAGGCCAAGTACAGTTTTTTAGGCTTTCAGGGCTTACCTTTTGTTTGGAAAAACTCTTTTTCTTCTGCTGCCTTTGTCTGCACAACAAGCCCAGCTTGTGTCTTCGGTGCCCCTGCTTGTTGCTACCTAATCTCCCCATGCAGTGCCCTCCCCCAATACCACCTCCCGTCAATGTTTTTTTTTCATGCTTCTATCGACATTCCTGCAGCTGCGCGCTGCACTCACTGCTCGGTTATATGGCTCTTGAAGTTGCTTGGTTAGCCAATTTCTTAATGCTGATGTGCCATGCTGTGATTGGGCACATTGTTTACACAAATGTTCTCTGGAAAAGGGGAAATCTGTGATATTGCCTGGCTCTTAATATTGTATGGGCCATGGTTCGCTAGTGACGTACATGACAAATATTAAAAGCGCACGAGAACACAAAAACACAACTTCGATACCCCAGAGCATGTTACAGACAACACTTATTGCCGAAGTAGAAACATAATTTTTCTATGCGGTGCTGGAACGTGCCTGTCAGAATGCCCCATCCGTTTTATATCCAGCACACCAAAATGCCTGCGCCTCCTCCTATTTCGGGAGTTTCGACTTTGATTTTCTAACTGCAATGTCCTTTCAGTGCTGCCGTAGCTGTGGCATCAGTTGCTAGAGTAACGGAAGTAAGCTTTGGTAGGCTGGAGTCTTTGCTATCCGCCATGGTCCCAGTGGCTGGGCTCATTACTGTACCGGACCCTTGCTGTCTCCGTTGCCTAGCTTCTTTGCAGGACAATGTCATTTCGAGATCTTCAAAATAAGCATGGCGTGCCTCGTTCATTCAAAGGGCCATATGTATCAAAATGTCCATTTGCGATTCTCAAATAGCGATTTTTTGCGAATCGCTATTTGAGAATCGCAAAACGCCATGTATGTAGGATTTGCAATAAATTTTGCGAATCCTTCATATTCCTTAATTGCGAATCGCAAATTGCGATTCGCAATTAAGGAATACCTCCCCATTCAATCCTATGGGCCTAGAGGCCCATAGGAATGAATGGGAAGACATTCTCAATTTGCGATTAGCAATTAGAGAATCGCAAATTGAGAATGCAATTTCAAGGGTGCCAGGGTGTCAAAAGGACACCCTGTTGCACCCCTGAAATGTGCATGTGTGCACATGTGGCACACATACGTACCCTAAGGGCATGCATGTGCGCCACATGGCACTTTAAAAATGCAAAATAGTGCATTTTTAAGTGAAATCGCAAGTTACCACCAACTTGAAGTTGGTGGTAATTAGCGATTCCTTAAGCACAAATCACACTTTCTTTTGTGCTTCTTACGTTGCATTTAAGGAATCGTAATTAGCGATTTCTTAAATGCAATCGCAAAATAGGGAATCGCAAAATTTGCGATTCCTTATTTTGCGAGGGGGTGTCAGTGTGATACATTGCACACTGCTAATTTGCGATCGCAAACGCCGAAATTCTGCGAATTTCTGCGTTTGCGATCGCAAATTGGCTTCATACATATGGCCCAAAATGTTTTAATCTGGTCGCTGGGCTGTTTTCTGGATGTGTGGACAGAAAGCAAGTGTTAAAACTTAAAACCCTTCATATGTGTGTATGAGGTGGGTGGGACTGTGGGTTATTGAATGCCTCTGGATGGTGCGCAGTTACCCACTAACATAAAGAGCTCATTTATAAACCAAAGTGCAGTTTCACAATAAACAAACCTAACTGGTCAATAACATATTTTCACATAGGAGTACGGAGCAGCGTGAGCTCGATGACTGCCAGGATCTCATTGAGTGCGGGGCAGGCATTCCAGACCATTCCTCTCTATTTGCGCTGTTTGGGGAGCCAGCTTTGTTTCCGAGGCCTAGAGAAGAGAGCTTTTTCCCTTCCATTGATTGAAGAGTTGCAGTCAATAACATTACTGTGCTATGGGGAGCGCAATAAGAGCTCAAGCGAAGATAGGAACTGGAAATTAATCCTTGGGTAAACACTTTGAATATGAATATAAAGGCACTTATATAGCGCGCAGCTACTCAAAAAGAGTGTCCCGGCGCATCCATAGGCCACTGGGAAAGACCCCCCCGAATAACTACACATGCAGAAAGGGAGGGAAAGAAGGGAAGACCAAAGGTCGCAGGCACATTACTCACAGTTAATAATTAAAAAGCAAAGTTTGGAGGCGTTTCCTAAAAGTGACTAAGTCTGTCACCGCTCTCAGTGAAGCGGGGAGCGCATTCCAGGCCTGAGCCCCAAGGAGCCCAAACGAGGCGCCTCCGGCCCGAACGCGAAAAATTCTAGGGACCCTGGCCAGGTTCATCGAAGATGATCTCAGAGTTCTAGAAGGAACATAGTGGGCAATCCTTCTGCAGAGGTACTTGGCCCCCTTTCCGTGCAGAGCTTTAAAGAAAAGCACCAGCGCTTTAAATCGGATTCTCTTCTTTACCGGGAGCCAGTGGAGTGCTCTGATGTGAGGGGACATGTGAGTTCTAGCTTTAAGCCTGAGAATGGCTCTTGCGGCGGCATTCTGTGCCACCTGCAGACGCTTGAGCAGATATTCTGGAAGGCCAAGGTAAAGAACATTCGCATAGTCCAGTCACACATCACCTGTGATCTAAAGACAGGAGTGGAAGGAATTTCCTCAGCATCCTGAGGAGACCAAAGCACGTTCCTACCACAGATTGAACTTGGGCTTTCATAGATAGACGATCATCTATCAGAACGCCCACATTCTTTACTTTCTATTGTGCAGCGGGAGGAGGTGCCATATCTTCAGGCCACCAGAGTCTCCAGTCGTATGGCGGTTGAGTACCAAAGAAGATGATTTCCGACTTTTCCGGATTACATTTGAGCTCGTTAGATCTTAGCCATTCAAATACTTTTGAGAGGCAAGTTTTTATCGTAGATCCCTCAAAACTCTTCCCTTTGTCACAGGAGAAGAGGAGCTGAGTATCGTCAGCGTATGAAATAATTTTCACTCCATATGTCTCCGCCAGGACCGCTAAAGGTGACATATAAAGATTGAATAATGTGGGGCTCAAAATAGAGCCCTGAGGGACTCCTACATCCATTTCCGGGATTCCAGCTGCAAAGGGAGGAGTCCAGACCTCTTGATTCCTGTCTTTCAAATAAGAGGCAAGCCACTTTAAAACTGTACCTCCGATACCGAGCGCCTGGATTCTGCCCAAAGGTTTAACATGGGGCACGGTATCGAAGGCCGCTGATAAATCCAACAGGATCAAAGTGGCTTTCCCACCCCCGTACAAGGTCTCCCTGATGTATTCGGAGACTTCTAAAAGGGCAGACTCTGTGCTATAGTTGGCTCTAAACCCTGACTGACTACTGTGAAGGAGGCTGTTAGTTTCCACATAGTCAGTAATCACCGAGTTAACATATTTCTCCAATACCTTAGAGAAGGCGGGGAGAAGGGAGATGGGCCTATAACTTTCTGGAATTTTTGGGTCCGCGGACGGTTTTTTAATCAGTGGCAGAATTTTTGCCTGCTTCCACCTAGAAGGCATGTGTCCAGATTCTAAAGAAGCGTTGCAGATTTTATTTACCACCGGATTAATTGCCTGAGCTATAGACACTAGCACTTTGGCTGGGCAAGGATCGGCGGGGGAGCCGGACTTCAGGCCTTTAATGCTAGCAAGGGAGTGTTAGAAGGGGGTTCTGACACTCTGGGCCACCCGGATTTTTCGCTTTTTGAGCACCTATTTGTTGAGCTTTTACTGTGGGAGAGCCTCATAAGTTGGGACTCACCCACAGTGAACTCATGGTGAAAGAGACTGCATGTGGATTTTACTGGTGTCCCCCTAGCTTGACTAGTCCGCTGCGCGGCAGCTGGAGTAAGGGGCACTGGGCTGGTTACATGCAGACACCTGTGTACATGCGTGTGCACACGGGTAGGGGCTGCGCAGGGGAGATTCCTGGCGTGCGCAGCCCAGGAGCAGATACAAAGTGAATGGTGTGGCAGGACTTATGCAGAATTGGGTGGTGACATGGAATAGGCTTTATACACTGGGAAGAAACATGCCAGGGAAAGTCAGTGTGTTTTACTGTGTTTTTCACTTCATTATTCCCCTATGGGGAAGTGGAGCCCATGGGCTAGTGTCACTTTCCTAAGGCCTACAAATTCCAGACACGTACTAAAGTCCACTGTAACGGGTGTGAGAAGAAGTATTCTGCAGAGTCCAGAGTCATATTTGTACTGCTTTTGGGTCATCCACAAATGTTATAGTTCTCTGAGTCAGCTCATAACCAGGGCCTGGCTGGGGGCTGACCCCAGCAGCCTGGATTGATAACCTTCCCTCCGAGGAGAGAAGCTGGGTGGAGCTGCAGGCTAATCCATCAGCAGCTGCCACTGGGTGCCAGGCACCAAGCTGCACGTAGGGGAAGGCAGCTCTGGGGGGAAGGGGCTTTCAGAGACCATGAGGCAGGAGACCCTGGACGACGTCATCTTGAACCAACCCAGAGGCCTGGGCAGGAAGGAGGGAGCAGGGGCAGTGAAGTGATGTGTCGCTGTTTGATAGGACATACAGAGACTTCCAGCCAGCCCCCTCCCCATTCTCTTAAAAAGTGTTTGCACAGGAAGAAAAGCTCTTTCTGGGGTGTGGTCTGCTGAGGCAGAAGGTGCTGGAGCCTGGCACAATGGGCAGTTGGAAGGATGAACCCCCTGGCTGTCCCAGGATCCTGAACAGCGCGAGGAGAAGAGACCAGGACCAGTGCGCAGAAGCAGGGGCCTCTGCGCAGGGAGAAGAGAGGCCCAGGAGGAGAGCCAGGCGAAAGGCTGGCGCAGGGAGCCAGTGAATACAGCTCCCTGCTGAATCCACCCTCTTGGCGACAAAGAGGGCGAAGTAGAGTGCTCCTAGTGGCTGGGGAGCGCCACCAGGAGCAAGAAGAGGCCAAAAGCAGGAAGATCGGACCCCTGGGGGCCGAGATATGGCCCCCAGAAGGTAGGCGACCTTTGACCTTTGGCTGACCAACGACGAAGCGCGTGGGGCTCCGCCGCCGGTCCAGAAGATGCCCCCGGGGTGGGTCAGGTCCCGGGGTCTGCCCCCAACAAGAAGTAAAGCCGGGGAGCGCCGTCGCGCTCCCCGTGAATGTGCCCCCGCGGGGTGCCTGAAGCCCACCCTGGCCCCCGCCGAAAACGAAGCCGGGGAGCGCCGTCGCGCTCCCCGTGAAGAAGGGGGAGGGGCCCGGGATCCCAACTCCGGGCCCCGTGCGAATAAGAGGAGGCGGGGAGTGCCGTCGCGCCCCCCGCGAGGAGGTCTTTGGGGGCCCGGGACCCCATCCCCAGGCCCCGAAGCAAAGCCGGGGAGCGCTGTCGCGCTCCCCGTGAAGATGTGGCAATGCGGGGGTGCTAGGAGCCCACCCTGGCCCCCACAGTGTAGGCAAGTCGGGGAGCGCCGTCGCGCTCCCCGTGAAGCTGAGCAGGGGGCCCGGGACCCCATCCCCGGGCCCCGAGTGCTGGAAGGAGGGGGGAGTGCCGTCGCACTCCCCCGCAGCCCCGCCTGAACAGCGGGAACCGGCGTGTCTGCTCGCCGGAGCGGGCAGACCAGACGTGAGAGCCCGGCTCCCGTGGCAGCGCACAAGAGTGCTGCGGATCGGGGAGCCGGCAGGGGGAGCCGGGGGTGGGCTCCCCAGGCTGCCCTCCAACGATCGTGGCAATGCGGGGGCCCGGGTGGGACCGGGCCCCACGAAATGGAAAGCGGCCGGGGGTGGGCTCCCCGAGCCAAAAGAAACTCACCTGGGGGTCCGGGTGGGACCGGGCCCCCCAACGAGGACAGGAACGTGGCAGAGGACCACCAGTGCGGCTCTCCCCGGCACAGCGGGAGAGCCGCTCATCAAGTATGCGAAAAGACCCATAATGCCTTGCAGGCCTGGACCGGCCTGCAAGGGGAAACCAGCATTTTTCTGCTTGTGGTGGCCCCCGGAGAGCGGGGTCACCACTACATGTGTGCCAGGGTGCAGGGGGAGCTGCAGGAAAACGCAGTCTCCCCCAGCACGAAGAAAAGGAGTACCTCCCTAAGTCTCATGGGGACTTGAAAAGAATAACCCCTCAAGGGCTCAGCCAGCATTTTAATTTCTCTTGGGCTGGAACTTTTGTTCTACAGCTGGAAGATGATGGAGAAGTGCATCAAGGAGTGAAGAGCTGAGTTGGGGATGTCTGGAAAAGGGCATCCCCTGGAGGTGAAGAGGTGTAATTGCACCCCTAGTATATTTACTAATGTTATTTCTTTTCGAGGGACTGAAAGTCACATGTGTATTGTGAAGCACCAGTGTCAGGTGGTGTTAAGCTAAGTGGGGTTATGTTGCTGGACCTTCCTGCTAGGAGATCTGGCTGCCTATGGTTTTACCTGTGATTCCTTTTAAAGTGAAGAGGGGCAGCTGCCAGAGAAGTGCAGCTGCCAAGGTGGTTTCTTTTAGAGACTGAAGGTCACATGTGTAATGTGATGTCATAAGCAAAGTGGGGTTATGTTGCCAGACCTTCCTGCTAGGGTGGCTGGCTGTATATGCGTAATCCTGTGATTTCATCTGTGATGCCTTTTAGGGGCTTTAATTGCAATGCATTATAATGATCAACTAAGGTGAGGAGTACTGTCATTCTAAAGTGCTGCTTAAACATGTATTCTTGCTGCTGTGCTTAAGTGAAGAACAACCCAGACTGTTAGCCCTGAAGATGTAAGGGTGCATACTGTATGGACAATATGAGATGCTCAGTCAGGGTTATGTGTCACCAGGGCAGGTGAACCTATTTTTAATGCTCGTTGAGATATTGGGGTGGGTCGCCACTGGGATGGTGCCAGTGCGCAGGGCCCTCGCTCCAAGTTATGTTCAACCCACTGCATTAGGGGGCAAGATGATGTGCATACATGGGAGTGGTGGTACTAGACCCCATCCCCCCTTTGGGGAGGGGTGGAGATGTTATGCAATGTCACAAAGTAATTCTAACAGCTTATGTATATTTGTAAATTGGTGCATAGTATTGAGTATTGTGTGTGTTTAATAAATGTACTCTTACTTTTAGAAAGCAAAGTACAGACTGGACAATCAATTATTGAGTGTTATTTCTGCGCACCTGCAAATGGCAATTACTAGCCCACACCACCTCCCTTGAGTAAGCCTCAGACTGCTCTGCAACGCTACCCTCTGAGAGTCAGGCGCTACAATGGGGTGTTTGGTTCCCAGTGAAGGACAAATGTAGTCATGTTATTTGTGCAGGCCTCACAGATACTGCCTCGTTTTCCAACAGGGAGGTTTCCAGAGACATCGGGGGGAATTTCAGTAGTGAGTGAACGACTCCTAACACAGGCTCCATAGAGGGACTTAACAGTATTTCGCCCGCCTCGGGCGAACTAACTCTCAAATTTCCTTGGATCGTTCTGATCTTTTCATGAAAAAAAGTAACTAATACTATAGGCCAATCAGAGGTGGCTGGAGCAACCTTCATCTCCACGGCCAGGTTTGTAAAGGTATGTTTTAGGTCTCTGCTCCAAAGGTATTCCATGTCAGAGATGCAATCCCTGCTTACATTCTACATGTTTCACTTCATCTTGCTTTCCCTAAGAGTATATTGTTTTTCTGTAGTTTGCTACTGTTTTTCTGTTGTTTGCTACTGTGATGAATTATCATGTTTAACTGTAAATTTAATTTTGCTTTAATTGACATCTCTGTTTTGAAGTGGGCCACGCAAGCTTCACTCGGTTTGACCTCTATGACAAATACGTAGCGAATAACTCGAGAAAATGGCCTGATGCTCTGTTATATAACATCAAAAGGGAAACAAGCAGCAAAAGTCAATTCTAGGTCAAATAACCATTTCTGTTTATTTTCTGAAGTGGGCCTGTTCACTCTGCCCCATAAGCCATGTAATTACCATCTAAATGGAGGCGTGCAGAGAACTCTTCTGCACGCCCTCAGCAATGTTTTAAGAGACAGGTGAACAGCGCAAGGAAAATCCTGGGTCCAAAATGAAAGATTCGGGCTGCCAAGCGGTCCCATCCTTAATCGCTATAATCTGCTAATGACTGGGGTTTGATACAGAACCCGTTTTGAAAATATACCATTTTCCTGTCTCGCCCCTTTACTGGCACTGCCATGTTTACACTGTGCTTTGCCTCTAAAAGAACTTCATCTCTCAGCTAAATTCTTTGTGCAACGCGTACGTGCTGGATCAGAATTTGTTCTGGGGATTTTGAATTCTCCCAAAGCAGATAGAAAGCAGGCTTTATCGACATCATCATTATCAAATACTTTATTCGGCTTGACTGAGTCATAAAAGTCAGAGCAAATAAAATAAAACCACATACAGTATTAAACTTCATAAAATTGAGAGAGACATTTGTTAAAATAACTAAAAACAGGTATTAGCAGCATTTTTAATATACAGCACTTCACTCATTCATCGCTCAGTGCATCGCTCATGCGTCATGCAACATATGACTCATGTATAGCACATACTTTGAACTGAGTTGCCTCCAACTGCCTGGGTTCATGTTGCAGGTGGGGGTTTATGACACATGGCTAAAAGATATTGCCGTTGACAAAACCAATAGTTCTCGCATTGCCAAGGCCTATTGGCTATGCCTCCTAACAGACCTGCCGCTTAGGTGCTGCTGCTAATATGTGGCTTGCCAAGGACTTTTGTTTATAACCACATCATGCCACAAAATTCAATAGCAAAAACAACAATTGATGGACAGAATGCAGAACAATGTCATACATTCACCCCAGTACAGAGATCTGGGCCTAAATCCATCGTTTTTTTGCTCACCATGCCATTCCAGTTTGAACCTAGCCATATGCAAATCAGTCTTGACCCTGTGCCCAATGGGAACAGCCCAACCCGAACTGCCAGGCCAGGTCCTCCCTGGACTGGAAACAAGCATCCTAGGACCAGTTTCGGGGTTTCACCCCTCATCAGCCAAGATAGCTTGACTCCAGTGGCATGGAGAGCACAGGACCCACGTCTGGGCATACCCGTCCCACTCGGGATGACAAATGCAATAAGAACAATTGATGGACAGAATGCAGAACAATGTCATACATTCACCCCAGTACCGAGGTCTGGGCCTAAATCCATTGTTTTTTTGCTCACCATGCCATTACAGTTTGAACCCAGCCATATGCAAATCAGTCTTGACCCTGCGCCCAATGGGAACAGTCCAGCCCGAACTGCCAGCCCAGGTCCTCGCTAGACTGGAAAGAAGCATTCTAGGACCGGTTTCGGGGTTTCACCCCTTTTCAGCCAGGATAGCTTGACTCCAGTAGCATGGAGAGCACAGGACCCACGTCTGGGCATACCCGTCCCACTCGGGGTGACAAATGCAAAAAGAACAATTGATGGACAGAATGCAGAACAATGTCATACATTCACCCCAATACCGAGGTCTGGGCCTAAATCCATCGTTTTTTTGCTCATCATGCCATTCCAGTTTGAACCCAGCCATATGTAAATCAGTCTTGACCCTGCGCCCAATAGGAACAGTCCAGCCCGACCTGCCAGGCTAGCCTGGCTGATGAAGGGTGACATACCCTGAAACTGGTCCCAGGATGCTTGTTTCCGGTCCAGGGAGGACCTGGCTTGGCAGTTCGGTCTGGACTGTCCCCATGAGGCACAGGGTCAAGACTGATTTACATGTGGCTGGGTCCAAACTGAGGTGGCGTAGTGGGCAAAAAAACGATGGATTTAACCCAGATCTCTTGACTGGGGGAGAATGTTTGAATCATTCAGCATTCCGTCCATCATTTATTGCAGTTACACATTTCGCCCTAAGTGTGACGGGTATGCCCAGACGTAGGTCCCTTGCTCACTGTGCCACTGGATTCAAGCTAGCCTGGCTGATGAAGGGTGACATTCCCTGAAACCGGTCCCATGATGCTTGTTTCCGGTCCAGGGAGGACCTGGCTTGGCAGTTCGTTCTGGACTGTTCCCATGAGGCACAGGGTCAAGACTGATTTGCATATGGCTGGGTCCAAACTGGGGTGGCGTAGTGGGCAAAAAAACGATGGATTTAACCCAGATCTCTTGACTGGGGGAGAATGTTTGAATCATTCAGCATTCCGTCCATCATTTGTTGCAGTTACACATTTCGCCCTAAGTGTGACGGGTATGCCCAGACGTAGGTCCCTTGCTCACTGTGCCACTGGATTCAAGCTAGCCTGGCTGATGAAGGGTGACATACCCTGAAACCGGTCCCAGGATGCTTGTTTCCGGTCCAGGGAGGACCTGGCTTGGCAGTTCGGTCTGGACTGTTCCCATGAGGCACAGGGTCAAGACTGATTTGCATATGGCTGGGTCCAAACTGGGGTGGCGTAGTGGAAGGATTTAACCCAGATCTCTTGACTGGGGGAGAATGTTTGAATCATTCAGCATTCCGTCCATCATTAATTGCAGTTACACAAAATTCAACAGCACACCACATATTTAAATTCCACTATATACGGTTCCACAACACAAAATATAATTCCACATAATTTCACTCCATAACACACAATCCCACTCCACATAATCCCACCACACTCAATACCACATAATTACTATCCACATAATTCCCCAGCACACTATGCCACATAATTTCACTATACAAATCCACACCACACAATTCCATGCCACACAATCACAGAACTAACTAATCCAATCCAACCCACATAATTCCACTACACACCGCATACATATACTCCATAACACATAGGTAAAAACATTGCCAATTATAATGCCAATAGCTCTAACTCAAACAAATGCGAGACCTCTTGCATTTCCCATGCTTGTTACCTTGAAATGAAACCTAACACATTCTTTGCTGCTGACTTGACAAGAAAAGGGTTAATGCAAAATCGTAACCCTTACATTTTGCCTTAAAGTTCATAAACTGCATCGGTCTCACTTCTAGTGCTTTTTGCCCTGGCGTGGGACACGCCCCCTACAATGCCAGGTTGACATTGCCCGGTCTCCAATCAAGAATGAGCCAATGGGCAGCCCCAGGGGCGGGGCTTGTGGTCAAACACGGTCCCTGTGTCTGAACCATGTGGAGGCAGTGAGGAATTGTTGCAGGGGATTTCATCAACTCTGTGTGTGTGGGAGTGGGAGGAGGAGGCGCTGACTCACGCACCCCTCCATCCTCAGTGGAAAAGCGACAGCAAGGAAGGCAACTCCCAAGGCAGGTGTCACAGCCCCGGAGAGCAGCTCCCAGGATAAAAGGACCCCCCTCCGTTCAAAGTCAGTGACGGGACGGCAGCACCCCAGAGGTACCCCTTTAATACTACCTGCACCGCTGCCCGTGGTAAACAGTGGGGGATTCGGACCCAGTGGTGTACAAGTGACGGCACACTCCTATAAGGTGGCTGCACGCTCCTGCCCGGTGCAAGATCACAGCCTGCACCGATTCCCGAGCGTGGGACGAGCCTCGGGACGTGCCACCCGGCGCACTTTGGGGGACTTGCCCGGGCATGTTCCCCACTTCCCTTCGTTTTCGGCAATGGGAGCTGGCAAGAGGCAACGCGTGCACTGTGTCCTCGCCTCAGCGTGCGCTGGATGGGAAGAGGAGGGATGGGAGTGGGACAATGTATGAATGAATGACACTGTCTACGCCCCAGCGTGCGCTGAATTGCGAGAGGCAGGATGGGAGAATGAATGAGAGCGAGGGGGGGAAACAAAGGTAGTAGGAAGGAATAATTGAATGAACTGGAGGGAGAGAAGAGATGAAGTAGGAATGAATGAAAGACAAATGAAATGAGGATGGATGGATGGATGGGGTATGTTGAGGGTGGCTGGAGTGTGACGGGCAGACTGACTTGGATGGAATTAGAAGTTTCCCACACACTGTGCATAAAGACAATAAGTGAATATTCGCACCCTCGAATGTACAAATTGGCCCCAGCACCTGTCAGTACTTCCCCCAGGGCGCCACTCGCAGCGTGCAGATAGCACACCTTTCTATGTACGGCCTCACGCCGTGTCCCTCGCCCCACCAGCACCCTTCAGCACATCCATTGAGGGTGCACTCTCACACCAGCACCCTTCAGCACATCCATTGAGGGTGCATTCTCACACCAGCACCCTCACACCAGCACCCTTCAGCACATCCCTTGGGTGCCCCCTCACACCAGCACCCTACTGCACATCCCTTGGGTGCCCCCTCACACCAGCACCCTATACTGCACATCCCTTGGGTGCCCCCTCCGCCCGTCCCCGCAGCATGTCTCACATTCCTGCCCCTTAGTCCCCGAGCTGCTGCCGGTGCCCACCGGTCGTGCAAGGGGGGACGCCGTGTAAAGGACCTCGGCGCGCCATGTGCTGAGGACAAGTCGAGACTTGCAGCTCAGCTCGTGTTTCGGGCGGGGCTTCAGGGATCGCAGGCGGGACAGAGGGGTCTTCACACCTCCTCATACCCTGGCGGGCTATGCACGGGCCTAGACACTGGCATCTCTCGCAGCCCCCTTGCCCCTGAACCAGAGCAGCAGCCCCCCTCCGCCGTGCCAGCCCCGTGCCCGAGTAACACCCCCTCTCTGCCCACTCATTGACGGCAGAGGGTTCTGCTCACCGCACACAGGGAGACTGCAAGGAACCGACCGACAGGTAAAGCGATGCTCTCATTTTTAAATCACAGTATTGCAGGGAAACATTTACAAATCTTAATGCATAATTTCTGTAACCACATCACGAAGCAGGTGCGCTCAGATGCTGCTTTTGTCAACGATGTCAGAAGCCGGAAATTAGCAGGATTGCTGTGTCCAGGCAGACCCACGTTTGTTTACCTCTTGCACGTGCATCTGAACAGACGCGCGTGCGTTCAACCTACTTATTTGTCTGTGAATCTGTCTCACTCCTTGAAGTTTAGGCTCCAGGCTCGGATGTTAGCCTCGCGCCTTCGACCTTGATTCTACATAGCGCTTGCTACTGCCATTTCACAGCGCCTTGCATGACAAGGTGTACTGATAACTAATAGAAATGTATCGGCATGAGAAGGAGAAGCACACGAGACAGCCCACAGACAGATCTTGTGAGTAGCCTGCAGACCACACACAGATGCCGCCAACGAGCAGCCTTCTGGGAGGGAAGCCTCTCTAATTAGTGGTGTGTCTGACGCCATGGCACACACTCACTCGTGTCTTGTGGGTCTGACACCCTGAAGCACAGTTTCACTCGCATAATGTGGGTTTTACACCTTGAAGCGCAGTCTGACTCGTGCGAGGTGGGTCGGACACCATGAACGCAGTGTCACTTCCGGGATGTCGCTCACATTGAAGGGCAAGCTCACTCGTGTGATGTGGGTCTTACACCTATACGTACAGCCTCATTGTGGAATGCGGATGCCACACCTTGAAGGGCAGTCTCACTCGTGGGATGTGGGTGTCACTCACACATTGTACTGCAGTCTCACTCGTGGGATGTGGGTGTGACATCTTAGAGCACAGTCTCACTCGTGGGACGTGGATGTCACACCTTCTAACGCAGTCTCACTCGTGGGATGTGGATGTCACACCTTAGAGCACAGTCTCACTCGTAGGATGTGGGTGTCACCCATTAGGGCACAGTGTCACTCATGGGATGTGGGTGTGATACCTTCGAATGCAGTCTCACTCGTGGGAAGTGGATGTCACACCTTAGAGCACAGTCTCACTCGTAGGATGTGAGTGTCACACCTTAGAGCACAGTGTCACTCATGGGAAGTGGGTGTGGTGATACCTTCGAACGCAGTCTCACTCGTGGGATGTGGGTGTGATACCTTCGAACGCAGTCTCACTCGTAGGATGTGGGTGTCACACCTTAGAGCACAAAGAGCACAGTCTCACTCGTAGGATGTGGGTGTCAAACCTTAGAGCACAGTCTCACTCGTAGGATGTTGGTGTCACACCTTAGAGCACAGTGTCGCTCATGGGATGTGGGTGTGATACATTCAAACGCAGTCTCACTCATGGGATGTGGATGTCACACCTTAGAGCACAGTCTTGCTTGTGGGATGTGGGTGCCACACACTGGAGTGCAGTCTCCCTCGTGGGATGTGGATGTCACACCTGAAGAACGTCTCACTCTATCCAGCCTCGATTGCTTATTTCACTTTAGTTAGGCGCCTCTCACCCCAAACGCACCAGCACTACATTCTAATACACATATCATGGGAGTGCACGAAAATTCGCCCTTTTTGGTCTCAAATTGAAGATTATTTGAGAAAATACTCCTCTACTTCCCTTCTCTCACACCCCGGGTATCACTGTTGCACGATGCACCAGGCTCCCCCGTTTCCTTTCATATTTTTAAATGGCTTTCTACGGCTCCTAGTTTGGCCAAAATTAAAATCTTGTAGTTATTGTGAGACGCTTAATTCTTGGATGAAAGATATATTTGATGTGGCTCAGTTTGAGAAAATGATTTATAAATTGAATGATAATTTACAATCCTCAGATCACACATGGGGTCCTTTTCTTGATGCATGATAATCCCGAATGTCGTTACTCAATGTTATACAGTTTGCTCTACATTTCTCAAGATATTTATAAGTATTAATATTGACGTTTGATGCTCTAATTATTCACCTTGACGAATTGTTTTACAGTCTTTTTTATGCAGATAGAGTGTCTGATTATTTTTTTCATTTTTCTGTTTTATCATCATCTTCGTTCTCTACCTATTTATGACAATTGATTGATATTTTCTTCTGGTCTTTTTGCATAATATGCACACTACGGGCCTGATTCACAGAACTAACTTACGTCAAAATCCTAAACTTACAACAATTTTGGTATTCACAGAATGAACTTACACATTTGGGAATTCACAGAATGAATTTACAACAATTTGGGTATTCACAGAATGAACTTACACATTTGGGTATTCACAGAATGAACTTACACATTTGGGTATTCACAGAATGAACTTACTCATCCTAACCTTATGTCCGCACTCGGGCCGGAATTTCCGGCCCAGTGGCGGACATAAAGTTAGGATGAGTAAGTTCATTCTGTGAATACCAAAATTGTTGTAAGTTCATTCTGTGAATACCCAAATGTGTAAATTCATTCTGTGAATACCCAAATGTGTAAGTTCATTCTGTGAATACCCAAATGTGTAAGTTCATTCTGTGAATACCAAAATTGTTGTAAGTTCATTCTGTGAATACCCAAATGTGTAAGTTCATTCTGTGAATACCCAAATGTGTAAGTTCATTCTGTGAATACCAAAATTGTTGTAAGTTCATTCTGTGAATACCCAAATGTGTAAGTTCATTCTGTGAATACCAAAATTGTTGTAAATTCATTCTGTGAATACCCAAATGTGTAAGTTCATTCTGTGAATACCAAAATTGTTGTAAGTTTAGGATTTTGACGTAAGTTAGTTCTGTGAATCAGGCCCTTTGTGTATAAGTTATGGTTTCTATATGCGGTTAATTGTATGCTATTTCCCTTTTTTTGTAAAAATGTAATAAAGAATTGAGATTTAAAAAAAAGGAGTTAACAACTGGGTACCAAACATACCCGATAATAACGAAATAGGGTGTCAAATCATTTAAAGTCTCAGCGCTCCTTCCATTAACTTCCCATGTCCGGGTGTTGAGGCCTTCTGTAGCATACAAAGAACACCCACATAATTAAATATACTTTATATATCTTCCAAATTAAAACGTCTAAAAAGGATCAGTCGTCCAGTATACATACCTCTTACATTAGTTTAAATACATCGGAATAACGATCTATGATTCCGGAATGTAAAAGCTGGTCACTTTTTTTCCTTTCTACATTTGATTTTTTTTTAAATTACCCTGTCTCAATTGCAGGCGAATGTTTTCGCCCCTTTTGGTGCCCCGCGTTTCCTGTAAACACGTTTCCGTTTCTTTAAAATATCCGTTTCTGGAGGTGATTTTTCTGGCGAGAACGGCTCACGCGTCCTTTAAAGAGGGGGTGAGAAGGGTTTAAGACTCCCGACCGACCACTTGCAGTAACTTCGCTGAGGACTGCAGAGAGGCCTGGTCTTTGCCCAGGGGCACACACGTTGTCCAGGGCTGACCCGGGAGACACTCTAGGGTACACCAACTAGCTGCTGATGTCGCTGAATTTACTCGCACAGAACGAAATCAACTTTCCCCTCGTGCAGTGACATTTTGTACCGACATTTGCCCCTTCCGAGCAGTACCGATATAAAACATGTTTCGGTTGGTAGGTTGAAATGTAAATTTTTTTTGGGAACGTTTTTGCAGTTTGGCCCTTAGAGTCTGGTGGCGCGCGTCGCCTGTCTGTCCCCTCGTCTCTCTTTTCATAGGGCATGAGGTGCAGAAAAACGGTACGAGAGAGACAGAAGGTATTTCTTCTACAGCATGTTGTGTTTGCGTTTATGAAGTACTTATAGCTCTGGTAGTATTTATAAGTGTATCAAAAGAAACAAGCATTTGCAATGCAATAGGTCTCGCATTTGCGAGAGATTAAGCTATTGGCATTGTAAATGACAATGCCTTTTATTTGTCTGTTTTGATAATTAACAGATAAATAAAATGCATTGTCATTTACAATGCCAATATCTCAAACTCTTGTAAATGCGAGACCTATTGCATTTCAAAGAAGCGGCCGCCATTGTCCCGGACTGCTTGGAAAGTGGAAGCATGCATGGCGCGCTGAATGTTGCAGGAAAGCATGTCGTGCCTGCTGTAGGTGAAACTCATTAAAGAAAATAGTGCTTACAGACCAAATAAGACGTACCGTGTAACAGCCGAAGTAAAAGGGCCAGTCCTCATGGGAGGTTACAAATGAAGACAAGGCGGTACTAAGGAGGGACTAACAAGCCTATGAACTAATCAGAAGCCATAATTTACGAAGGACAATGATACAAGCCAATGAAAAATATAGGCAGAGAGTGGGCGGACTTCAAGTCTATACTCGAATACAGCATGCGTCCAGAGCAGCACATGCGCTGCCAAGGCTCGACCTAAAAAGAGGACCAGAGGTGCTTGTAGGTCCAGCATATGTGCCACTAATACATCTCAAGTATATCAACTGGGTATGCAGTTCCTTAAGAGAAGTAAGCGAGAGAATATGTGGTCGGTCAGATATCTAAGGTAGCAGACGTGGGTCCGCTCCTTTAGGAACTTTAGTTGGGTGTCATGCTTCATCTCAGGGCTTGCTCCTGGTCAGGCCGGCGCTGCAATGCCCGACGGGCACCCATAAAGGGGCTCTGTATCTGAGATCTTTTGTTCCACAGTCATTTTGTGAAGTGGGGGTGTAGGGCCGTGATGTGTAGATAACTGTTTTCTACACATCACGGCCCTACGCAGTGAAGTGTTATCTCCACCTCACCGCCCTACAGGATGAGTAAGATAGGGACAGAGCCTTGAAGTTGAATCAACTGATTACTTTCTCAATGTCAAATATAGGAGTATAGTTGGGTGACACCAAGGGCCCATTCACAAAGATTTTGCTGTGCCTTTCTCTTGCTGCACGGCCCATACTTATTTCAAAATCTTTGTGATTCTGGCCCAGTAAGTGTCAGTGGAATTTCCAGGGCACTCTTTAGTAGCCCTCCTAAAACAAAGATAGTATCCTGTTTAATTGCTTATTAGTTGTTAAATGCAGCACATTGCAATTAAAGTCAGTACTCAAGGCACAACAAAGTATAAAAAAATCTAAAAAAAACCACACCCACAACCAAACCAAAAACATTGCACATTTCCTAAGTAAAACATATTAGTAATATACAACTTAAAATGTTCTACTTGTACATGCCCCCTACATATCATATATAATTTACAAATGCCAGTGTCAGACCCTGTTGGTGGAGCCATGGGGAAACATGTGGAGGCTGAGATCATTAGCTGCTGATGTCCCAGAGAGCATCTTCCCATACCATGCAAACTCTAAGCCAGTACAACCCTTTCTATACTTGACTCTCAGGGTAGGGGCAAGCAGCAGCCACAGGCTTCTTGGGGCGGTAGAATGGGGTGATCGAGCTAAAAGCTCAGCAATCGGTTAGCAGCCCAATAAAGAGAATATCCATTCCAGTGCTGATCTTTTTGGAAAAACAAGTACTTTATGAGACAATGTACACACTCACTGTATGCTGCGGCGACACTTCGCCCCAAGACCAATGGCACAGCAAAGTGCTATTTGCACAATTCCTCCTATGTATACAATTTTTATCCTCGTGTTCATTCTTTTCATCATATTTTTTCTTTTTCTTAAATCTCTGTGTAGTTCCACACGTCAGACATCATGCGAATTTACAAAGTTTTTCTCATGTTCAGGTTTGTCCATCCGGACCTTTTTCCAAGAACAAGTACAAACGCAAAAATTCATCAGAGGCAGTATTTTATTGACCCAATGCATTTCGGCCAATTCCAGCCCTTCGTCAGAAATATCAATGAAATACGCATTATTATAAAATACAACACTGTAAAATCCAAACAATATCACAATCCATAATGAAATAGCTGCACTTCAATTCCCATTGAAAACAACGTTTTTCACAATATGTTCCTGTGTAATAATCAGTTCAATAACAAACGATATTTTGCTACCGTCACTGTTTAATCCTAAGTGGTCCCAGCACTTTTCCCTTTGTTCAACCTCTCTTTTCGCAAACAATAATTATCTCTAGCTTGTGCCTGAGCCCCGAATCTCACTCCTCTTCCTGTCACTTTAACCTTTCTTACTTTCTCTCTGAAATTACCCCTCCCTTCCACATAACATTACTAACGATCATTCTCCTTACAGCACTGTAAACCCACCCTATTCTTATTTTTCCACATCTTAACCATATATACTTAACCCCGATTCATCAACACTTCATCCAATCTACCACCTCTCTCTCCCTCATCCTCACTCCTCCACGTCACCTCATAACCCTCCACACTTCAATCTCCTTATCACCCTCTCGCCCCACTACATCTCTCACTGTCTAACTCACGGGTACTCATAGTACGGCCCGCGGGCCGCCAGCGGCCCGGCAAGCCTTCCTTGGCGGCCCGCGGACCTTGCAAACATCATACATGTGTTTTTTTGTTTTTTTAAAGTGTCAGCAAACACCGCCGGTTGCAGCAGCGCGGACTCTGAGACACTCTGCTCTATGGGGGCCGGGCGATTCTTTAAAAGACCATTCACTTTTTAATGAGGCATTGTTGTATTTCACCTCTTCTTAGCGCCCCTGCATCTCCACTCTGACTGAGTGGAGATGCAGGGGCGCTAAGAAGAGGTGAAATACAACAAACCCTCATTAACAAGTGAATGGTCTTTTAAAGACCTGTGAAGTACTCGGGTGCGGCTGTGGCTGTGTGTGTTCCCGGGAAGCTGTCTCAGCCCGGGCTGACACACACGCGGGGTGAGGTGAGAGAGGGTGACAGAGAGAGGGAGACAGAGAGAGGGAGACAGAGAGGGGGAGACAGAGAGGGGGAGACAGAGAGGGGGAGACAGAGGGAGGGAGTCGGGGGGAGACAGACAGAGGGAGACAGACGGAGGGAGACAGACGGAGGGAGACAGACAGAGGGAGACAGAGAGAGGGAGACAGAGAGAGGGAGACAGAGAGGGAGACAGAGAGAGAGGGAGACAGAGAGAGGGAGACAGAGAGAGGGAGACAGAGACAGACAGAGAGAGAGGGAGACAGAGAGAGAGGGAGACAGAGAGAGAGGGCGACAGAGAGAGGGAGACAGAGGGAGAGGGAGGGAGACAGAGAGGGAGACAGACAGAGGGAGAGGGAGGGAGACAGACAGAGGGAGGGAGACAGACAGAGGGAGGGAGACAGACAGACAGAGGGAGAGGGAGAGGAAGACAGAGAGGGAGAGGGAGACAGAGGGAGGGAGACAGACAGAGGGAGGGAGACAGACAGAGAGAGAGGGAGGGAGACAGACAGAGAGACAGAGGGAGACAGAGGGAGACAGAGACAGAGGGAGACAGAGACAGAGGGAGACAGAGGGAGGGAGACGGAGGGAGACAGAGGGAGAGGGGGACAGAGGGAGAGAGAGACAGAGGGGGAGGGAGACAGAGAGGGAGGGACAGAGGGAGAGGGAGGGACAGAGGGAGAGGGAGGGACAGAGGGAGAGGGAGACAGAGGGAGAGAGAGACAGAGAGGGAGGGAGACAGAGAGGGAGACCGAGGGAGACAGAGGGAGGGAGACCGAGAGAGACAGAGGGAGGGAGACAGAGAGAGGGAGACAGAGAGAGGGAGACAGAGAGAGAGGGAGACAGAGAGAGAGGGAGACAGAGGGAGGGAGACAGAGGGAGGGAGACAGACAGAGGGAGGGAGACAGACAGAGGGAGGGAGGGAGACAGACGGAGGGAGGGAGACAGACAGACAGAGGGAGAGGGAGGGAGACAGACAGACAGAGGGAGACAGACAGACAGAGGGAGGGAGAGGGAGGGAGACAGACAGAGGGAGACAGACAGAGGGAGACAGAGAGAGAGAGAGGGAGACAGAGGGAGGGAGATAGACAGAGGGAGGGAGACAGACAGAGGGAGGGAGACAGAGGGAGGGAGACAGGGGGAGGGAGATAGGGGGAGAGGGAGACAGGGGGAGAGGGAGACAGAGGGGGAGGGAGACAGAGGGGGAGGGAGACAGAGGGGGAGGGAGACAGAGGGAGGGAGACAGAGGGAGGGAGACAGAGGGAGAGACAGAGGGAGAGACAGAGGGAGAGACAGAGAGGGAGACAGAGAGAGGGAGACAGAGAGAGACAGAGAGGGAGACAGAGGGCAACAGACAGAGGGAGGGAGACAGATAGAGGGAGACAGAGGGAGGGAGACAGAGGGAGGGAGACAGAGGGAGGGAGACAGACAGAGGCAGGGAGACAGATAGAGGGAGGGAGACAGATAGAGGGAGACAGAGGGAGGGAGGGAGATAGAGGGAGACAGAGGGAGAGACAGAGGGAGGGAGACAGAGGGAGGGAGACAGAGGGAGAGACAGAGGGAGAGACTGAGGGAGAGACCGAGGGAGAGACAGAGAGAGGGAGACAGAGAGAGGGAGACAGAGAGAGACAGAGAGGGAGACAGAGGGCAACAGACAGAGGGAGGGAGACAGATAGAGGGAGACAGATAGAGGGAGACAGATAGAGGGAGACAGAGGGAGGGAGACAGAGGGAGGGAGACAGAGGGAGGGAGACGGAGGGAGGGGTACAGATAGAGGGAGACAGAGGGAGGAGACAGAGGGAGGGAGACAGAGGGAGGGAGACAGAGGGAGGGAGACAGAGGGAGACAGACGGAGTGAGCCAGAGGGAGGGAGACAGAGAGAGAGAGAGAGAGGGAGACAGACAGAGAGAGAGAGGGAGGGAGACAGAGGGAGACAGAGTGAGTGAGACAGAGGGAGAGAGAGACAGAGTGAGTGAGACAGAGGGAGACAGAGAGAGAGAGAGGGAGAGAGAGAGAGAGGGATGGAGATGGGGAGAGAGAGGGAGGGAGAGATAGCGAGAGGGAGGGAGAGAGGGAGGGAGACAGAGCGAGAGAGAGAGATAGATAGAGAGAGAGAGATGTGTGTATGCCGGGTCTGGTGGCTCAGTGGACGAAGGCGTCCGCTGCAGGGGCCTGTGTTCAACCTCATGGTCATAGTTTTTTTTTTTGCTCTAGCCCCGCCCCCTCCCCCACTGACCCCACCCCCACCGGTGCGGCCCTCGGCCACAAACCACACTGTAAATTTGGCCCCCGAGAGAAAGTTTATGAGTACCCATGGTCTAACTCAACCTCACGCTACAAACAGCCCCGTCACTCTCCACTCTTCCTATGCCTCCCACTCTCTCCCATCCTCACACGCACTGTTTGTGACCACTTAGGATTAAACAGTGACGGTAGCAAAATATCGTCTGTTATTGAACTGATTATTACACAGGAGAGGAACATATTGTGAAAAACGTTGTTTTCAATGGGAATTGAAGTGCAGCTATTTCATTATGGATTGTGATATTGTTTGGATTTTACAGTGTTGTATTTTATAATAATGCGTGTTTCATTGATATTTCTAGTTACCCCTGACGAAGGGCTGGAATTGCCCGAAATGCATTGGGTCAATAAAATACTGCCTCTGATGAATTTTTGCGTTTGTACTTGTTCTTGGAAAAAGGTCCGGATGGACAAACCTGAACATGAGAAAAACTTTGTAAATTCGCATGATGTCTGACGTGTGGAACTACACAGAGATTTAAGAAAAAGGAAAAAATATGATGAAAAGAATGAACACAAGGATAAAAATTGTATACATAGGAGGAATTGTGCAAATAGCACTTTGCTGTGCCATTGGTCTTGGGGCGAAGTGTCGCCGCAGCATACAGTGATTTTGTACCCAGGTGCCATTAGGGCAAGGCACCAAACCAAGTGAGCATGCAACATTGGATGAATTTTGCGGACTAACAGTGATGAACCATGAAAAAATGAAAAATGATGTGCATTCCCCACCATATAAAATGTAGACAATGTACACGCTCCCAGTAGCTGAAACAATTGAGTGTCCCTGGGCACAATCTTGGCAGGTGCTACTCCCACCCCAGGGCTTCACAGCCCCCAGGCTCCCTCCCTTCTTCGAGGTGGTCCCTTCTCACTCTAAGGCATAGCAGGAGTAGCTTTAATCTGACACAGGTGCAGTTTAAGTCACCCCCAAAGCATTATGTGTACTTAGTCTTGTTCATTTCTTCACCACTCATGGGTAGAATCAATCCTCACAGGTCAGCTTCGGCCTGCCCAGCACCTCAGATGACTGGCAGCACGCCAGCAGTCAGTCTTAGAGTGTTTCCCGCCTCCAGTGCCGGGCTGCATCTGAGAGTGGGAGGCGGCTGCCCTGATGCAGCGCGGTCCCATCTGGACCGATGGCAAATGTTTCAGGACTTTGGGTCTGGTGATGGGCCCACGCTATGGCTTTAGGGCCCACAACAAAGCCCCTGACAGGGTTTGGTGACACTTGGCAGATGCATCCCCTCATAGGCTGATCACTGACTCGACTGATACAACCCTGGAAGGGTCAGTCACAACTTCAGCAGTTGCTTGCCTCATGAGATAACGTAACATAACATAACACGTGTATTTGTAAAGCGCACATTCACCCAGAAGGGTATCTTGGAGTTGAATAACAGATGTCACACAGACCAATCACAACTGTAGCAGATGCATCCCCACATTGGTTGATCTAAGCTTTGGAAGTTACAGCCATTCATGATCTGAACACAACTTTGTCATTTGCTGCCACACATGGGCGGATCACAACTTCAGCAGTTGCTGCTTCACACAGGCCAATCGCAACTTCAGGAAATGCATCCCTACATTGGTTGATCTAAGCTTTGGCTGTTGCAGACATGCATGTACTCATCACAACTTATGTGGTTGAAGCTCCATACAGGCTGATCACAACTTCAGCAGTTGCAGCCCAGTACAGGCTGATCACAACTTCAGCAGGTGTGGTTGCAGCCCTGTACAGGCTGATCACAACTTCAGCAGGTGTGGTTGCAGCCCCGTACAGGCTGATCACAACTTCAGCAGTTGCAGCCCCGGACAGGCTGATCACAACTTCAGCAGTTGCAGCCCCGGACAGGCTGATCACAACTTCAGCAGTTGCAGCCCCGTACAGGCTGATCACAACTTCAGCAGTTGCAGCCCCGTACAGGCTGATCACAACTTCAGCAGGTGCAGCCCTGTACAGGTTGATTAAAACTTTCAGTTACAGCCCTGATTTGGCCTTGGCAATCGTGCCCTTATGGTTCCTGTTTAAACTATAGGGAGAGTCTGGAGGAGCACTCTAACATCTGGGTCTATCCCGATCACTATCCAGCTGTCTGCTGCTCTTGGCAGTTCACGGCTTCTGGGGAAAGTCTGTATCTTGCTCCTTCCTGAACAGTCTTTGAGGGTAGGCAGGCTGCTTCCCTCAATAAACAGACAAGCAGACTTCTAGATGCTTCAGGACAGGTATACAGCTGTTCCAGCAAGAGATCTGAACTCCAGATGATGTCTCATCACCTATGAGAGACTGACTATTGGGCAGACACCAGCCCTGGTTGTACAGCAGCCTCCTGAGTACATTGCGGAGCACTCCCTTCTTTGGCCATGGAGGACCTGGTGCTTGAAGAGCAAGTGGGGTAGTGGCGTCTCACTTTTGTGTATAACTACCAGACAGAAGATGTAGCTCCACTGTCTGAAACAGGAGAACCTGTTTAGGGTGATTCTTTTTTGATGTGTCCTTTCCAGGCTGTTCCTCATACACAGTCTTTGTTTAGGGTGATGCTCCTCACAGCAGAATAAGCCTTCCCATCACATGACACATGGAAGTCGGGTAGCTGCAGTGAAAACTTTGCTTCCTCACAGAACAGGCACAGTATATGAGTGGCAAAGAAAGCTTCCCTCTCTCACAGAAGGCAATAAGTGCAATCTTCCATTCCCCACAGAACATATCCAACAGGCCAGACTAGCGCAAACTGTCATCACTCATAGAACATGTTCAGTTAAGACTTAAGTAAAGTATAGGCTACAGTCAGATTTCTGCAGCAGGTGCCTAACACACTGAGAGGAATGTATAGGTGGAGGAGTGAGTTTATATTTATTTGGTCTCTGACAGTGTTCTCACTGAGATGATGCTCCACATCAGCCTGAAAGTCCGGCTGTTATTGCTCGGAGCCTTGCAGTTTGTGTTGATTGTTTGGTTTTCCACGCACTGGGAAGTAGCCATAACCCATGAGATTATTGTTTGTGGGGCAGCCTGGTCACAGTAACTATGCTCTGAACAGGCAAATAGTTGCCAACCTCTTCGAAAAAGATTTAAATGCACAAGCACCAGGCACTGTGCAATCTCAGCCTTAGTGGTGCAGCTGTTCAAAATATTAAGAGTGGCCAATGTTCTGAATGACACATAAAACAATGTACTACCCTGAATACTGCCCCAGAAATGTATGCTTTATGAATTACATTTAAATTACTTATGCCAGCTGTACGCATGAGCTGTTAACCGTGTGCACGGTCGTGTGCGTACAAACACACACACACATACACACACACACACACACACACTCTCTCGCTCTCTCTCTCACACACACACACACACTCTCTCGCTCTCTCTCTCACACACACACACACACACATACACACACACTCTCTCCCACTCTCTCTCTCACACACACACACACACACACTCTCTCTCTCTCTCGCTCGCTCTCTCTCACACACACACTCTCTCCCACTCTCTCTCTCACACCCCCACCCCCTTTAGCACATTGATTTACACGTTTCTTGTGCATTCGGAATCAACCATAAAGTTCCTAAGTATAAGTCAGGTGCCTGTTTGGAAGAATCTTGAACCAGCCCGTGTGATTTTTTAGGTCTCGCCTTAGGCAGCGCTTGCGCTGTCTCTGAGAGACATGCTGTATTTAGGATATGGGCTTTAAAAGCACTGCCCATTTTCAGGGACTGCCCCTGTTACATGTGTTGTTACTTGTTATGATATGTCTATAGCTGGACATTCAGGACCACAAAGAGGTAGTTTACCCAAGGGGTGTGTGCCAGAGGTGAATGTGTCAATCAGTGTGAGGGGTGGTGGTCTGGGGGGGCGGTGTCCAATTGGAAGGAGATATTGTATTTGTATTGTATTTTATTTATATAGCGCTTACAACCTCTGATAAGGCATTGAAGCGCTTTATGGCGAGTAGCCCGCTACTCCGGAACCCAAAGTTAATGGTTAATCTAGTGGTTAAATGTTAGTTATCGCAATTAGTCACGCTCTCAAGAAGAAGAAAAAACATTGCATACATTTACTGTAGTAACTTTCTGATAAGAATATATTATTACCGGTTAGGAGTGATGATTAGTGCGGTCTAGGTGGTTTCAGGTGAATGGTTGTTGAGATAGTTAGGCTGGTGGAGATTAGGTAATGTTATATTACAGGGGTAGGGTCTTCAAGAGGAGAGGTTGTGATCTATGAAATGAGGTGTCAGCCAATTGAAGAAATACAAAAAGAAGGATTACGACAGGCAGACAGGCATGAGACTAAGAGGAGGCTATACTCAGATATAGAAGGCGTGCAGAGGACGTAAGGTAAGAAGAGGGTCACTGTGAAGAAACAAAGGCGATGAATCAGGCTGAAAGGAATCAAGATTAAAACTGTGAAGGGGAACTTGACCTCAATATTTTTAGAAGCCCCTACTCGCATGATCTTGTAAACCCCATTAATTAATGGGCTTTTGTAGGTGCTCTGCACCCACTTGAGGATCCGCCATTTTGAGAAATAATTTCCTGTTAGTATTCACTCATAACACTATCCAGAGCGGTGACTTCAAGTGAGCCATCCCCAAGGGAGTAGCCAGAAAATTAAAATACCCCCCTCTTGAAAAATACCTCTAACCAAACTGAGCATGCAAAGCAAGCAAATGCGACCCTCCTTCCATCTATCTATCCGTTACCCATCCATCTACTCATCCATCTGTTCATTCCTTCCACTTTCTATCTTCCCATCCAATATTACATCAATTCATCCATCCATTTCACCTATCGACTCATCAATATGTTCATGTATTCATCCATTTTAACCATTCATCCATTCACTCTTCTCTAACTATCCGTTCTTCCATCCTTCCATCCATTTACCCTTTCACCAGTAAATGCTTTCACTCTCGCATCCAACCTTTGACCCTTCAATTTATTAATCCTTTCACACACCCATCTAGTCATTCTTTCATTCTTTCATCCTTTCTTCCATCTGTCCTTTCACTTTTCCTTCCTTCCTGTCACCCTCCTTTCACCGCCAGCTCTTTTTTTCCTTTCTATTTACCCATCTTTTTTCTCCCATCCTTACTTTTTTCATATCTTTATCTCTTATGCTTATTGTTTTTCTATGTATTCTTCTCTCTGTTTTTTCCCGTATTTAATGTTTTTCTTTTTGTGTTTCCTTCCCTGTGCATGCCAGTGAACGCTCACAACCCTCTCAAATTGGTATTTCGTAGCAGTGTTATTTATTAACATTTTGTCTGCAGACCTGCAGACATAAGAGGCCCAAAAACAACGAATTAATGTTTATATGGACCCAATTCACCAGCCTATCAGGCTCAGTGGTAGTCCCCCGCTTAAGCTGCTAAAGTGGGGCCATCCCAGAGCCATCAAAGTGGCCTGGTCCACATCAGGGAGTGAGGGCTCATCCAGGGGCAGACAAGTTTATGCACAGAGGGTGAACTGAGTCTGAAACTACAGGAACTTCTACTTTTACTATTTAATTAGTTATAACTCGGTTTGCGTAGCGCTGATACATCACATTAGTCACTTTGGATCAAGTTAAAAGCTCTCCGAATTTTTACAACCATTTTCACAATTACTGTACCTTTTTTTAAGTTCACATATAACATTTTTGTTTTAATAATTGTATTTGACACTCTGAAACTCATTACTTCACATGTGCTGTTACCGATAAGGGTGCAGTTTAAACTTTAATCGTTTTCAACCTAAGAAAACAAAATAAAATGCAATACATTAGCATCAACTTTTCTCTACCCCCTCTTCAGTGGTTACCATATTTGATTAGCCGTCCTAAGCCTCCGACCACGTTTTGTCCTTTCCCATTCTTGCTGCCAGCATCTTACAATTCGAGTCATTTTTGGGGAGAGTTTGACCCAGCATAAACATATAGGGGCTGATTTACCAACATTTTGCGCTGTGTTTGCGTCACAAAGTTGGACAAATCAGCACAACATGGTAATTTTTATAATTTACTTTTCAGCGCAAAACTTGTTTTGTGCTGGAAATTGCCTAAAAGTAACGCAAAGTAGCACAAAGCGCTGCTTTGCGTTACTTAGCATCAGCAGCGGCCCGTGCATGGAGGAGCGGTGGGCCAGGCTGGGGGGGGATTTGACAGACGACCACAAGGGAAAATTAAAGGGAAAATTACATAAATAATTAATTTTCCCTCATCGTTGTCTGTTGAAATCCCCCCCTCCACCCGGCCCCACCGCCCCACTGCTCTTACCTGCACAGGCCGCTGCTGCTTAGCGTCAAGGGGACGTTACACAGGCATTCCCGTGCAACTGCCTGTGCTTTTTGACGCAAAACCCTATCTACCAAAAATGTGAGACTGGCTTTTGCTTAAAAAATTAATGCTATTTGAAAGCAGGCGTTAAAAGGAGAAATGTTTTCATTTCTCCTTTCTTTTCTGATTTTGCATTTACAGCACACTTACAAAGTAGGAAAAGTTTTATAAGTTGTCTAGGAATATTATTTTGTATTGGAAGGGAACCCTTCCAGTACAAAATCTATGCTAGACTCTCGCACACACCCTTGCACTATGGTGCAAAGGTGTGTGCGTGGCACAGGGCAGCAAAATTCTGCACCGTCCCTAGGAATAGGGGAAGAGAGTGCTATATCTCTGTAGATATGACACTCTCCTGATCCCTCCCTGTCACGCAATGCGTTGCAGAATTTTGCCTGCTGTGTTGCGTTCCGTGATAGGTTGATAGATCTGGCCCATAGCTCCTTGCTCTGCAGATGGCGGCACCCAAAAGCTGGTACACCATTATATTGAAAGTTTGCTTTAAATATCTCCATGGCTTAAACCCCTGTTTTAAAATCGTTTGTAATTCTTCAGCCCCCAGGGTAGGTTGAAACAAAATTTGCTATCTAGGACAGAAATGTAGGCATAGAATTTTTTTTCAAATATTAGTATCTTGCCCTTGTGGCATAATTGTAGAAAAACAAAATGGAGGTCACTCCATTGTTTGTGTCTCCCTTTCCACTAGATTTTTGTGATAAGATTAAGTCTGTACAACCTGTAGACCGCAAGTTCAGATCCCAGCAGGGTTAACTCAACCCTTTATGCTTCTGAGGTTGATAAAATGATTAGCTGTATTGTTCTTGCGTCTAACCACCCCCCCTGAGGTAAAAACAAAGGAACAACCCTCAGTGCATTTGGAGAGTGCTTCCACTAAGAGTTTTTGGGTGCAACTGTTTGTGAACTGTACCGGTGCCCCCTCCATTGAAGCTGCACTTATGTTGTATTATACTGTTAACTGTCATATGAGTGAATGCGTGCCATGCACCAACACTGCACTAAAGTTGTGCACTGCTGTGAAGTGTTCTCTAAGTGAACTGCGCTTCTTCACCCTGCACTTATTTTCCCTTACTAGACTCAACAGCTCGCTCTTGACTGGTTCATGTTCTACTTCTTGGACCGCGCCTTCCCTACCTGTTGGCGTTCCCCAAGGTTCTCTCTGGGGCCCACTTCTTTTTGACTTTTTTATCCTGTAAGATACTTCCCCTGGTGACAACCTCATTTGGCATTAATAACCATCACACTCCCACAACTGTGACAATTCGGATTATTTCCGGCCTCCAAAGCTATAAGAATGGCTTGGGTGACAGGTAATAGTCATTTTTTAATGTATATTCAGTTAATCATTAACTGTTGCTGTGGTCATCTCTAAATTAGCTAGACAGTGCCACCTGGTGGAAGACTGTCTCAAGCACCAGTGTTGACAATTAAATCCCGGTGCTGAGCAACAGAAACCACCATCTCAAATTAAGCACTGCCTTCCAATCTAGAACAGGATTTTCTCCCGCCCTTCTCAGTAGTACATTTCTGACCTTATTACTGACACAAGATGGGAAGGGTTCTGACAGGTGTTACTGAAAACTCACAAACACGTAGATTTGTGGGTGAGTCCAAACTCACAAGGTATTCTAACATTTGAATGTCCTCTCTCTGCACACTCTCGAGCCTGGAGCAGATTTTCTCACGCAAAAATGACACACCTGATTCATAAAATCGGGATGCATGGAACTTTAAAATTTTAAATTGCATTTAGGACAGAGTGAGGATCATTTTGCCCTATTCACAAATGCCACCTGAATAAAAGAAATTAAATCTGCTAGTTAGGATGCATGACTTTGTGTAGCGGTGCCTCCCTGAACTTGTATGTTTTCTGGACAGCCGTGTTTGCTTTCCCATTGAATCAACAATCCCCAACTGAGTCCACTGCAGGGGAATTCCTTGCTTAACCGTTTCTGAGACCCTAGAACTGGAATCTGATGTCAAGAAGACAGACAATTTTCTCCCTTTGTTTCAGAAAGGCTACAGTCCTCTATACCTAAATTTTGTGGTGAATGAGGATGGCGGCAGAGCAGCGGCGGCTGCTGCCAATCTGACATAGGGGTGGGGGCATTGCGGGGCAATTTTCTTTTGACTTTCCTTTTGCTGCCAGCTGCTGTGATCTTCAGCTTCCGCGCTGCGCCTCGCTGCTCCTCTGCTCCCGGCACTTCAGTCCCCATTAGGACAGGCTCCCCACACAATCCCAACGGTTCTCTCATGCTATTACTCCCAGTATGAGAGAAGAGCTGGGATTGGGCAGAGCGGGCCGCTTTCACACTCCAGTAGGGACTGGGAGCCTGGGCCCTAGAGCTCTGCGGATATCTCCAAGGAACAGCCTGGAGATACTTAAGTGCGCATGTCGGTTTGGTCATCCTAAGACGGCCGGCCAAACCTACATGCGCGCTTTCAGTGCCTACCACTCCTCCTCCTCCCTGTGCTGCTGACACTGCCTCATGGCACCACCCCACCTAGACTACGCAACTGGAAGTGAAAAATAAAGTGACAATAAAATAGTTTTATTGTCATTTTATTTTTCTTCTGTCTGCTGCATTTCATCAGTGGGGCAAGCTCCTCCGCCATAGTTGAGGAGCCGCTCCTGTGGCACAGTGACCATAGAGAGGAGCACAGCCCTTTTTGCCTGAACCGCTGTGGAGGGACTGCCTCCTTGTTAAAGTAGTTGAGTTCAGCCACCAATAACTGGGTTCCTTGGTCTTCATATTTTGGACATGTGTGAAGGGTGCTTGTAAAGTGTAGTCTGTGGGCCCGATTCGCAAAGAGCCTCCGCAGTCGTGGCAGAGTTTCCGCACTCATGTTGGAATCTCCGCAATGAGAAATGCAGTCCGGAGTTTCTGCCAGGACTGCGGAGCCTCGGCCATGACTACAGAGCCTCTGCCAAAACTGTGGAGCCTCTGCCAGGACTGCAGATCCTCCGCCATGACTGCAGATCCGCTGCCACGACTGAGGAGCCTCTGCCATGACTGAGGAGACTCTACCATGACTTCGGAGCCTCCGCCATGACTGCAGAGCCTCCGCCACGACTGAGAAAACTCTGCCATAACTGCGGAACCTCTGCACAACTGTGGGGCCCCTGCCACGATTGTGGAGCCTCTGCCACGACTGCGGAACCTCCGCCATGACTGCAGAGCCTCCGCCCTGACTGTGAAGCCTCCACCAAGACTGCGGAGCGTCTGCTACAACTGCGGAGCCTCCCCCACAAGTGCGGAGCCTCTGCCACAACTGCGAAGCCTCCACCAAGACTGCGGAGCGTCTGCTACAACTGCAGAGCCTCCCCCACAAGTGCGGAGCCTCTGCCACAACTGCAAAGCCTCCAGCAAGACTGCAGAGCCTCCGCCCTGACTGCGAAGCCTCCACCAAGACTGCGGAGTCTCCGCCATGACTGCGGAGCCTCTAACACGACTGTGAAGCCTCTGCCACGAGTGCGGAGCCTCTGCCATGACTGTGGAGCCTCCGCCATGACTGCGGAGGCTCTTTGTGTATCAGGCCCTGAGTGTTTTTGTGTTGAGAATGGACTGATGAGTGCTGGAGGCTGCTAGGAGTGTGTGCTGCACAAGATGGCACTCACCTTTGTGCTTGACTACTAATGTCCACCTCAGACTTTCCTCCTTGCATATTCATTCTCTCCTGTCCTTCTCTCTAAAAACTGAAGTATCAAGCAGTGCTGGTAGGTGGCTAGTCCTTTCACTTTTGTTTTTAGAGTAGGCTCACCTCCTAAAGCGAAATACCTACTTGCCTGCAACAGGAGCTGGACTGGGCCTGCCAGGAGAAGAAGCGGCCTGGTCGCCAGAAAGGCGTCACAAGGCTCAGATGATTGGAATGACCATCATGGGGGCATTTCAAGAACCTAGACTTCCCAGCAGTCAAGTGGGTGCTCCAGTCGAGCCTCCCAGTACATGCAGGATCAACAGCCAAGTTAAGGGTGTACTTGTTCACCTCCTGGGATTCCTACTCAAAGTGTCTGTGACTGTTTGGAAAATTATATAATGTTAGTAGGTTAATGAAGTATATATATGAATATTGGAGGCTAAAAATGTAGTCAATTGTAGGGCTCAAATGAAACACTGGTATGCCAAGAGAGCATGTATGAGGAGTGAAAAAGACACAGTCGTATGTTGGAGTCTAGCATGTAGCTTTGTCTTTTAGAAATAAAACCACATTTTGAAAACTCCGATCTTCCAATTTAAATGTAAATGTCGATGTTTGTATTTTTTTACTTGTAGATTAAAAACAATATTTAATAATTTGTTTGATATGTAGTTGTGTCTGTACTTTTATGTATTGTTTGTTTTGAGGTACAAATAGTCAAAATTGCTTGGGCTAGTGCTCCCGGCTTTCAGAAGTGCTTCAGTGGAGGTCCACAAAAGTCATAACACATTGGGAACTGGCCCAGAATATTCCTACTTGTCCCTTAGGGGACAGTTTGGGCACTTACAGCAGCCACTGGGCTTCACTGACATAGACTCTGGCACTTGGTGGTCATCGGTGTCCGTCATATTCTTTGAAGCTCCAAAGATTCCTGAGTGTGTGCATCCTTTTGTGTGGGTGGTGGGATCTGTGATAGCCAATCTGACTATTGGGTTGGACTTTTATTTGGGATGCCTACTTTTAATATAGCACATCCCCGGGTACCAGTAGCACAGCACTCTTGCTGGACCCAAGCACTTCCGAAGATTAACAATCCGACCTCAAGCATCTTCATAGAACAGAATTGGACATCGGGCTCAATGTTCAACCAAATCATCGCGTGTCGCATCAGGCGCTATAAAGACATTTAGGCTGGATTGTGGATTCATTGGCTGCTAGAACTTTCTGGTGTTCAGTGTGTGTCATATTTTTGGGGTTATTAATTCATTTATTTGCTACTACAGTCCTTTTATTTCGTATTGAGGGGTATCTATTGTGTACTGCTCCAGTCTGAGTTTCTAAACACTTGTTCCTGCTGGAATAAGCCTTGGCTGCTCAACCTTGCCTCCCTAGGAGAGCACAGTGCCAGAAGGTAGTGTCTTAGCTCTCCAATCTGGCAGCCATATTTGCTTTGTTTATATTTTGTCACTTTGCCTTCTTTTGTGCCACATGCACCCTTAGCTTAGCCTTGTTTAAAATTAGTGTGAAGGTAAAACCTTTTGCCATTGGGTGCTGAGCTCGGGTCACAAACACGTGACCCAACCACATTCCCCTTCCATTTTGCTCCCATAGTAAGATGGAATGAAGTTGTCTATTGAGTAGGTGAGTCAGCCCTCATCTGATTCAAGACGCTAAAAAATCGATTATGGGGGCTGGCCACAAGCTGTTATAAGTAAGCATAATATATGTGTGAGTTTACTAAAATCAAACATGCCAGACCCAAAAAATAGGTGAGGGCTAATTCGAACAGTCAATGATGTAATTTCATGATTTGAAGGGCTGTCATAACCTTGTCATACTCTCTTTTGCTGTCATAGCTGAAGTACAACCTTTGCAATGTACATTATTTATGCCTGTAAATATAGGAGATTCAATGTACATGGTCACCAACAGACCACACATCCATGTGTATCTACCTGTCACTATACATACCATGCAATAACACAATAAGTAAGAAATGCAGATGTTGTCTATCAAATATTATTGTTGGGGCTCAACACGCCCGCCCTGTGAAGTCTAGTGCCTATGCACTCACCCACTCACTCACTCACTCACTCACTCACTCACTCACTCACTCGCTCGCTCGCTCACTCACTCACTCACAGGCCCAATCACAAATCATTTTGTGCAAATGAGATCAATTAAGTGCTCACAAAATGTCAGTTTCCAAGGTAAATTCATATTCCAGATTCAAAAACACAGTTGGTGCAATTCTTTAGTCATGTGACTTTTTAAATGCTTATATACATAACCACAGTGTTAAAGTTCGGGGCAGTTTGTTGGAACACCTTGATAGCACCTGTTGAAAAGTAGGTGCACAATCAATAACTGTGAATGTTTTTTTTTTTACTTGCCTCATACAGGTAGGTTTGCATCTTTTACACATATCTGCTCCTGTCGGGTGCAAGAATAAGTGTGCACCCAGGGTGGGAATAGGGGGGGTGAAAACCCTCTTCATATTAAGGGGAATGTGGGAGGCACTACTACAGAAGAAAAAACGGAGAAAGAAAAAAAATACATGTAAATGCACATTAGCATACAGATTTTTCACCTTGGGCCCTATAACAGATATGACGCACTGCCCCAATCTGCCCTATGGCTCATGCTCAAATGTGTGCGGTGAGCACAAACTGGACAGTGTGCCATAGCAAATATGTTGTTTCCAGTGCAGGCGCAAACACACGTCTTTAGTGATAACAGTGAATTAGTGAAAGGCGAACTAGCTGTTTGATGCCTCCAGTCTCTGGGCAGGTGGCAACCCGGCTTGCATTTCTCCTGGAGACAGAGACCCCCCTGCAGGCAGGTGTAGTGAGTGACTGTATCTGCCTGCAGGTGGAAGCCTGGAGAGGGGCACTGGGAGTCGCTTTCCTTCCTTCCAAGGAACACCCTCAAGATGGGCACTGAGGGGCATATTTACAAGCCCCTTGCGCCACTTTTGCGCCGCTGTTGCGTCACGCATGTGACGCAGCGGCGACGCAAACCATGCGCCGCGTTGCGCTATATTTACAACGTGACGCATCTAGGGAGATGCGTCACGTAGTAAACCCCTGCGCCACATGAAACCTGCGTCAGGTTTCATGTGGGCGCTACCGGCGCAGGGGGCGTTCCGTCGCAGGAACGCCTCGGAAAAGTGACGTAGTGAAATCTACAAGATTTCACGCAGTCACTTTTCCGGCGCTGGTGCGTCAAATCCTTACGCCTGCTTCAAGCAGGCGTAAGGATTGACGCACCATGTTAGGGATAGGGAAGGTTGGAACAGTGCTGGAGTTGCGTCGCGCTTGCGACACAACTTCAGCACTGCGCCAACCTTCCGCCGGCAGATGCGTCACGCATCTATCGTAAATATGCCCCTGAGTGTGTAACACCTTAGTGTGGCTCATGGTCAGTGCGCCTCCTGTCGACCTCTTTGCCGCTGCAGCTGTAATGCTTTATGAGCCCAAACGTAAATAATCTCCTTATTTGCATAGGGCAATGCCAGTATGCAAATGAGGGAATGCCTCCTTGAGCTCACTCTGCTATACATTTAGCACAAATGCGATCTGTGTTCAGTGCTTAATTTGTAACAAAATAAGTGCCAGGGCCCTTGTCCGGAGGCCACCTTAGCTTGCACCACCCTTTGCCCCTGCCAGCGCTGCCAATGACGGCACCTACACAACTGCTAACCATCACACTGCTACAAGTGTGACGGTTCAGACTGTTTGAGGCCCCCCAAAGCTATAAGAACGGCTTGTGAGGCAGGTACTAGTTGTTTTTAATGTATATTGAATTAATAAACAACTGTTGTTCAGCACATCTCTAAATTACACAAACAGCGCCATGTGGCAGCAGTCATAAGTGCCAATGTTGACAATTAAGTGCTGGTGCCGAGCACCGAAAACTACCGGCTCAAATTAAGCACTGTTTGTATTACAGAAGCGGCCGGTCGCACGTGTCTTCCACTCCTTCGGTAATACAGAAGCACACTGGGGTGCAAAAAGCAGGCGCGCATGCCTGCCACACCCCTGGGGCACATAATGTATGACATCCCCAGGTAGACATTCTACATGCATACATTTTGCCAGTAGTCCTTGAAATACACTTCTGGTGTACATTTCGAAAAGCACTAGTGAAAATCTTTGTGAATATCATAAAAGTTACTAATGTGCTCCAACCATCGGATGAGACTTATGGTAGCACATCCCTGACTTTCAAATCTAGGACTTTGTTTATCAGCACTTTTTCTGCTGGGTTATTGGTTCAGCTGTCATTAAATTCCCCCTGTGTTCCATTTTAGTAGCTGGCACAGTGTGTGTTGTGCTATCTTTCTACATTTCAGCCCGCACAGCTGCAGCAGGGCCTGTTGATGTGGGATGCTGGGCGGATGTAAACAAACAGGCACTGGAAGTTAGCCAGAATTGGGCTGCCTCTTTCACTAAACTAGTGTTGTGGGAGCATCAACAAGTGCTGCGTGGTATCCTGGCGGGGAGATGCCTGCACTTGATTTACACAAGAGGTGTGGCTCAGAAAGGAACACTGGGCGCGATGCACAAAGAAGTTCGTAATTCCGCCCTGAAGGTTTATTTCCTCGTACTGGGTGCAGATTTACATATTTTAGGTATTTGCGAAGATGTCCCAAAATGTTCCAGGAAAACTATGACAGTCACAGCATTCCAGATGTATGCTTGGAAAACCTTTGTGAATTACTAATTCTGTATTTGTGGAAGAGATTTTGCATATGTAATTGTACATATTTTTTAATTGGTGCAATGACGCTTTTCCTTTTTCTTACAGGGAAATATTTCCTTGTGAATGAAACCCCTGGGCCTCATTTATGGCATTTTGGCATAGGGCAGAGCAGCAATCCACCTCGCTGCGCTGCCCTGTGCCAAAGTGAACGGGCTAGAATGCACCATACTTAAGCAATACAGTCCATTTCTGTCCTTTCTGCCTGCCCTGGTGCCATTTCAGCAGCCTAGCGTCAACATAGGCACCTTTGCACCATGGTGCAAGGTGGCCTCCGTCGCAGGCAGTATTGTTTTTATGAAGGGAGGGGCACCTTCCAGCACAAAAACAATCCCAAGAGGCGTTGTCCTCTTTCTATGTGTGCTGCAGAATGCAGAACGTGTGGAAAGAGGAAAAAACGAGGAGAAATAAACCTATTTCTCCTTGTTACCCCTCACCTCGGGAGGCATACGGATTTCAGGCTTCCACAGGTTTACATCTCTTTGTAAATCTGGGATGGCATCACAGTCCATGGGTGTTGCGTGGGAAAACCTATTGCAACGCCGATGGAACGCCTCCCGGGTGCAGAATTAGGTGACACAGTGATTGGTAACTGCGTCACCTTACGTATGATTTATTAGGCCACGCAGAGCCATGCAAGGTGGCTTTAAAATTTTATATGAGAGCCCTGCGTCACGCATGTACCACTTTACGTGGTGCATGTACCACTTTATGTGGTGCAAACGTGACGCAGGGCTCTCATAAATAAGCCCTTGGTTTACATCCACGCCAGTTATGGCTGTACTATGGTGACCTTTGGCAGGAGTAAACTACTCACTGTTTCCAGGGTGGAAATGAGTCATGGAGACGTTTTAAACTCTTGAGTTTGTGGGTGTTTTTAAAAGTGTTAGACAACCCTCACTCTGGCACGTCCACAACCTGCCCCTGGCAGGAGATTTAAGTATGCATCAAATTACCCCATACTGTGGTAATATCACACGCAGGGAATAGTGCCAAACCACCTTTTGTGAATTCCTTTTACTTGTTAGTCAATCATTTGTGTTTGTAAGTTGAACTTGCATGTGAAAATGGGTTTCTGAATCAGACCAAGTGTGTGTGAAGCAGGGGGTGAGTGGCCACCCGCAGAGGTTCTGTTGGGTGCTGTTTGTGTACGAGCGCAGTGTCACCTCGTGCACTGTCGCCCTCGTACCCACTTGTGCTTTTGAGACCCACTTTACAGGTTCTACCTTCTTTTAAGTAAAGATCGTAGACAGTCTGTGCAGTAAGGAGTACGCATCCATTAGATGAACTGTAGCTAAAACCCTTTATTTCTAATTTAAAAAAATCATGTTTCTTAACAGTGTGGGTTAAGCTTATCACCTAAATTGTGTTGGTGGCCATGGGCATGCTTCTCTGTGTGAGGGGCAAGGGCCACTTTCTCCTCCTTCTGCCTCTTCCATTTCTCTTCACTTTTCTTTTTTCTCTTCCCCTCCCCTCCTCTCCAGGCACATCTTAAGGATTTGGGGGGCCTTGGGCCAAACCTATTTTGGGGTCCCCTGATCGGAACACCTTTGAATTTATGATCCAATTTCAGCTGTTTAACGCCGTCTTTGGCCAGGTCTCTGACAGTGCACAGGCACACTCCTCCGAATTCTAAATGTGTTTACATCTAATATTCTGGGATAATGATGTGTGAGCAGCAGCTCACTAATATTACTGCAAATAATCTCTGCGACCCCCTCCCATTTCTAATTTGTGTGGTCCTGTTTGAATCTGAAAGAAACTTTTTTTATGGATGTTGCATGAAACATTAACACAACATTTCTCCGCAAAATATCTGTAGCACTCTCACACATCACCCACATTAAAATTAAAATGAAAGAAATATTGTATTTAAAACAATCTGCTTAAGAATTATTAAAGGTCATCGAGGCAAGGCTCTCTGTAGAACAGAGGGGCATATTATCAACGGCCAGCGATAATTATCGCTGGCCGTGCTTAGCGTTAATAGTCCTATCGCAGGCTATCTCTGGAAATTATCGCCCTGGTAGCGCGTTATTAACAACTCGTTTCTCCAGGGCGATAACGACCCTGTGGTCGTATCAGCAGAATCCACCCCCTATGTTAGGGATGGCTAAGTCAGGATTTCAGCAGACGTTAGATTTTGGCGAAAACGGCCGTTTTCGCCAAAATCTAACCTCTGCTAAAATCATGTGGGCTGCCTTGTAAATATCGCGATGTGAACATCAGCGATATTTGCAACGTAGTCCATCCGGGTATGCCCAGTAACGCCCACTTTGCATCTCATTAGAGATGCAAAGATGGGCGTTGGAGAAAGGGCGATAATGCAAGGATTCACGCGATAGCGTGACCTTGCTAATTAGGCGATAAAATTATCGCCGCTTTTCGTCCAAAAACGGACGCAAAAGCGGCGATAATTGTTTATCGCCTCATTGATAATATGCCCCAGAAGAGTTCGCTATGTAAGGGGGCCCCTTGAAAGGCTGGGGCCCTGGGACAGAGCCCACTTTACCCATGTCTTAAAACGTCTCTGCTTCTTCTCCAGGGAGTGAGATTTTAAAGCTATTCCATAGTTTAAGATAGTCTTCAGACTTTTAAAACATAAAACATAGACCTGGATTACCGAAGGCGCAATTTACAAACGTTGCAATGTACGACGATTGGATGGTATTTCTGCGTCAGTTAGTAAGTTACAATTCATTCTGTCATTTAACAAAACCTATGCAAGACAATGAGTCGTAACTTAAGAATGTCTGAACTACGAAGTTGGTATTCACAAATAGTCACATACGTCAATGTCAGTGGATGAAAAGTGGTGCAATTATACCAATGGTGTAAAAAACAATCGTGAAGCTGAAAACGTAAGTAAACATTTTTCTCTGACCCCAGACTACTTTTTCACATTACATCTTCTCTTCCCTCACACAGCCTATTAGAATGTGGTTGATCTCAATTCCTTCACAAATGTGCACACACCTTTTCTCTGCCAATTTGCAATTTTAACTTGGGACCTTAATCACCTCCAATGAAATTAAGCAAAATTGCTGCATTTTCACTTAATTATGATTTGCCTCACATAACACCTAATCCATCATCTTCTGTGTAACTTACCATTTTTCAACAAAGGCATTTTTTCTAACTCGGACGGCTCAAAATGATGAAACTGAAGCCTTGCGTGTTGCTGGAGAGTGGAAGGCCCTTTGCTGTGCAGTGGAGGGGAACCTTACTGTTCATAATTGCTGCATTTAGGTCTAAAACCGATACTAATAAAGCCAATCTTTTGCACAGGCCGTGTTCCCGTTGCAAAAAAAAAAAAAAAGGTGAAGTAATACAGCCACAAAATGTGCCGTAATATGCAAGATAATTTGCCCCTTCTTGACACATAATTTAGTCAACCCTACCACATAATCGCTCCTCTTCTTCCGCCTAATGTTGTGTGCGTTGGAATGAATGGTTCCTTGTATTTTAGTAGCATGGCATGTGGTTTGGGCTTAAGTATGGTCCCAGATGGTGGTACTGATGGTTGCATTTCTCTGCCACTACACACGCCATGTGCGATATCGATTTTGTATTGCTTTGTCCTGGATGCTTCATAACTAATTATGTTGTGTTGTATGGATCTATGACGGCATAACTTACATACATATTATGAAAGTACATATTAACATATGATCATTTCGTACAACACTTTGTGAATTGTGTGCAGCAGAATGCAAATCACATAGAAAGAGGAAAAAACGAGGAGAAATAAACAATTTGTCCACGTTGCGCCTCACCACGGATTTGGTGCTTCCCCAGGTTTACATCATTTTGTAATTCTGGGGCAGCGTCAAATTCCTTAGGTGTTGTGTGTGAAAACCAACTGCAACGCCTATGGAACACCTTCCGGGCACAGAGTAAGGCGACACAGCGATTTGCGCTGCTTCGCCTTACTCGTGATTTATGAGGCCACTCAAAGCCACGCAGGGTGGCATTGCCTGGCTTCATAAATCGAAATGAAAGCCCTGCGTCATACATGTACCACTTTACATGGTGCAAAAGTGGCGCAGGGCTCTCATAAATAAGCTGTCAGGTCTTTTCCCTGGGGGTAGGGTGACTTTGAGTGTCCAAAGTCAGAGAATAAAGGGCCCAATTCCCTAAACTACTGGCAAGTTACGACAATTGTACGACACACATATTCACGTACAGGTGAATTGCTAATCGTCTCTTTATAAACTTGTCTTTCCTATCGTCTTGATGTTCCCTCCATGTCCTGAACCCTGAAGACTGGGGTGATTGGTGCTCCTCCCCATATTTCTGTAGCAGTTACGCCCGGACCCTACAGTTGTAGCATAATCAAGGCCAAGGGAATTATGCAATTTTGTCGCTGTGGCGTTTTCTGCATAATTATGGATTTGCCACATAATCCATCATCTGCTGCATAATTTGGAGACTTTAACAAATAAATAGTTATAAGCTCAAACGGATAAACATTTACTAAAAACGCTGCAACACGTGTTGCCGCACAGTGGAAGGCCCTTTGCAAAGGTCGACTGGTCCCCTTTCAGTTGCTTACTGCTGTATTTAGGTGCGAAATTCATACTAATGACATCGATCCTTTGCCCAGAAAGTGTCAACTTGTTTAAAAGTGACAAAATAAGGAAGTTATACTATCACAAACTATGCTGTGTTACGCTGCATAATTTACTTTTTTCATGCTGCATAATTTAGACAACCCTGCCGCATAATTTGGTCTTTCCCTGACACATAATTCCAGTGGCTCTGCGCATAAACGAGCATGTAACTGTGGAGAATGCAATGGCAAATGTTTTTAAACGCCCACAAAATTATACCTGAATTGGAGTTCATGTGTGCATAGAGGTTCCGGACCATTACTCTGACACCTGCGTTTATATTGAAATTTAATAGAAAATGTACAGACTCTAATGTACACATTCTGGGGCCAACTCAGAAAGGAGAAATCCAGACTGTCCTAATGCCATGGAGGAGGGCCTGAATTATTAACGGGTTTAACCTGACTGAAGACTCTTGTAAAATGACTGCGCCTCGTTTAGAAATGATTTTCCCTGACTTCTGCCTTGAGCCAAATCAAAGTCCTTCATGAACCAGGACCTTTTACCCGGCTTAAGACAGTTTTAAGAGTGCCTTGGGCCTGGAAAAATCCCGTGGAAAAGTTTAAAATTAAAAACGTTTTAATATCAACCTTCCTGTCCTACTTCACATTTGGACCCCAGCATATCCCTCATGCGAACAAAATCCCTCTGTCACGTGAACTAATGCACCCTCAGACGGTCACGTGGCCCCGCTGCATCTGGACCACAGCAGCACCTTCTGAACAGAACCGCCCTCAAGGTGATCCCTGCAGGGATGCAGAGAAGCATCACTGAGATGTACATCCCGGCTTCGGTTGAACCGCACGGTGTCTGTTCCCCATCACCTGAGGTCAGACCCCAGAGCGCCAGCCCTCAACAAGCCCCCCGTTGTGGAAGCTGCAGACAGACATCAAAGGCAGCGCCTTGCGGTTTCCGTTACAGCCCCGGAAGGACGCAGAAAGCAGTAGTTAAAAAGCTTACACCGGTTTCAACTTATCCAAGATCCCTTTGTTTGCACCTTGTTGGAGCCTGCCTGCCTCGGGGCGGTGACTGAGGGAGGAAGCGGCTGGGGACTGAGGGCCCATTCACAAAAGTGTTTTGAGTTTGGAAAGTAGTAATACAGGAGTACTTTTACGTACGCCTGCATGCCTTTGTGAATTTGCCTGGAAACGTCCAACTCCTAATTACAACAAGCATTAGCAAAGCCAGTCAATCTCCCCCTTGAGACATATTGGATTTTCCAATTTCTCTTGGTGGTGCTGTACAGTTGCGGGTCTCTGTGCATGATCGTCTAAATTCAAAAAAGTCTGATAGCTGGCAGGTCATTCCAATGGCACGTACATGCATCAGAAAGCAAATTGTGCAGATCAGTGGAATAATGCAGGCACAGTTTGCTTTCGTTTTTATTAACCAATCCAAGATGGAGGGCACCACTTGGATCCGTAAATAAAACAATAAAGATTTTTTAGCGCAAACGCGTCAATTGATAAAACAGAACCACAGAATGCCACAGCCAGGATCTCCCTAGATGAACCCACATCACCCCCCTACCTCAGGGAACTCTGACTCCCTGTAGAGAAAAGACGCCCGTTCAAGCTCCTGACCCACGCATACAAGGCCCCACACAACTGCGGACCATCCTCCTAGATTAAAAGTTAAAGAGGACCCCTGAACAGAAAATAATGTGGGGAAGCAAATCAGGGGAACTAAGAAAAACAAACAAAAACAAAAACATGGATGTTTGTTTTTGTTTGACCGGCCTCCTAGAACCACCGCCTTAACTTCCATCAGCCCACCAGACACCTTCACTCAGCTTCCTTTCTCTAACTCTTACCTCCCGCATCAGACATAGCAGATGCGGAGGTTGCTCCTTCTCCTACTTAGGAGTGAAGACACGGAACAAGCTACCCTTTAATCGCCGGAACTTCCCATCTCTTCCAGAGTTCTGAAAGTACCTGAAGGCCTGGCTAATCAACTAATCAACTGGACCCTGCCATCGCCTGGATACCCTCACGGGTGACAAGGAGGGCTCTACAAATCTACTGATTGATTGAGGTGTTAGAGGCTCGAGTAACAGAACAGTGGGGGTGGAAGGGAAAAAACAGCACACAGATGGAGGGTGGAGATGCACAAGAGAGAGTAAATAACACAGAGAGCAAACACAGGGGAAAGAAGCACATGAATGAGAGAAGGTAGCATGGAGGGTGGAAAGAAGCAAACAGACGAAATAGAAAAAAACTAAGCAGGAGTGGGGAGAGAGGCACGTGAGGGAGACAGCTGGAAAACACATGCACTTGTGGAGTGCTTAAGTAAAAAGAAAAAAGAGATAGCGTGTGTGGTAGAAAGGCAGACAGATAAAAGAGCAAAACGGAGCAAAAAGGGGAGGAGGAACACACAAGGAGACAACTAGAAAACACATACAGTCTTGTGGAGTTCATAAGCAAAAAAAATAGATCTTAGCAAGATGACAATAGGTCTTTTGCAACCAGACAACTTGTGCTGTCTGGTCTGGTACGCTCGACCTAAAAAGTGCAAAGTTGGAGCAATCTTTCGATTTGTATTAATTGCACATGCATATTCTATTTATATTCTCATTTTTGAAGTTTTGCGGGTAATCCACAAAGGAATGTAATAGTATGTAAAATAGTACAACAAGAGTATTATTTTAAGTAAACTGCTCAAGGATGTGCTACCCATGGTCATGTTAGAGTGTCAAAGGGTCAGGGATGGTGGTACATGTGTAGTTCTTGAAAATGGGAAACCTTTGACATCTGCTCACAGACAAAATGTTCCCATTCTTGCCAAATGCTCTTGTACAATTATACATTTGCTTAGTTCTTTATAAATCGCACATTTTGCTGCTCACACATAAAAAGCCACTGCCCCTACAAATGTTCCTGACTTAACCCTGCTTTCCTAACACCACCGGGGTCATTTAGAACCTGGTGATAGTGTCAAATTGAGCACAGAGTATATGTGCATCTCTATTGATTCTAGCACCTACTAAGAGATCAGTGCAAATAGCACGTTTTTAGGTCTCGCCTACCGTTGCAGCGCGCATGCGCTGCACGCTCTGCGAGACATATTGTGGATGAGGAGATTTCAGAAGGGGACTTGAAGCCCCGCCCCTCATTTTCATTGGCTGGTGTCATCGTTTATGTAAAACAGTGGCCTCCGATTGAAACTGAGGCTTTTTGGTTTCCGCCCTTTCTCCTTTTCGTCCGGCCCATCCGGACTGGATCGTCTGCCTTTCGGCTGTCGTGAAGCAATTTCTTATCTGTAGGAGGCGTGTACTGCCGGATCATGTTTCCAACAGCTTGTTTTTCTTCTTCATGAGTGCCGGTTGCAGCGAACAAGTGTCAGTTCCGAGGAGGGCGGACTGCTGCCAAGCCGCGAGTTCTGTGTACGACTACAGAGTTGTGAGGACTGATTGTTTTACTGTTTTAAAAATATACGAGCACGTACATATCTTCACTGAAGTTTGAATACAATTGTAATCCGAGCGCAAGGCTCACATCGCTTTCTTTGATTTGTACAGCTTTACGTAGTTTCCTAATATACTCCATTCTGCCATGTAGACTGCTTGTCACATCGCGATGTGTAATAATATAGATTAGAGCAGGACAAAACCAACAAGAGGCTGGAGCCCGCCGTCCCCTGGCATATTAAATTCAGATGATATATTTCATGGCTGTTTTTAAGGGACTCTCCTCTAGGGCAGTGTGGAATTTCCGAAATTCGCTTTGCATATCCTCTGCGAAGACAGAACACAATGCACGCCAAGCCCCCATTCAGAAGTATTGCGAGAAACCAAGGAGGCTGGCCTAAAAGAAAATGTCTCTCACAAAGCAATTTCCGCTTGCAGTAGTCTCCTTGAGAATAAATGGGTGAACTTTCGTACATTTCATGGCCATAAAAAAATCGCGCAGGCCGACTCCTTTCCCACCTCATGCGGCACTGTCACCAACCAGCACTTCAACATTTCTCCCACCGACGGTCAAACTTGAAGCAGTTTTTAACAAGAAGCGAGGGCTGCTGAAAATGTTAACAAGCACTGAAACACAAGTGCGGCCCCGCGCCACGGCCGCGAAAGTGAAACAGTACTCCGGGTTAAAGAAGTGGGAGGGGTGGGGGGAGTGCGATTCCCTTGCGGGAGCGAGCGGCGCCAGGAGCGATAATTGCTACTATATGGCGCCAGCTGCTCGCTCCCGCAAGTGAATCGCCAAACGTGCACGCGTTGCCATTGAAGGCAATGGAACGCGTGCACGTTTTTGGCTGAAAAGCCGAATCGATTGCAAAAGGTCTTTTTGCCTAAGCAGCGCATGCGCGCTGCGTAGGCGAGACCTAATAAATTAATGTATTAATTCATTCTGTGCTTGGGTGTATGTGTGTTTTTTCCAGTATACTCTGTTGGCAGTTTTTGTGTGTTTTTTGTATTTTTATGTGCCTGTCTGTTATGTGGTATACTTGGATATTGTCAGCTGTATGTGCTACATTTTGCATTGTTTGGGTTTGGAGCATATCATGGGAGAAAATGCGACGAAATCTGAAGTCACTGCACTCTAAAAACGTTTGAATACATCTTCATTTGGTATGATCGCAGCTTGCGTGCATCAGTATCTTAGCATCACTACCACAGCCTTCGCCAATACATTGATGGGGAAAAAGAGGGTATACTCTTGCCAATCCGTGGTCTTGTGTTACTATACATCTGTCCATCTAGTCCCCACCAATTCCCAATAGTCGTCAAATCTAACCTCAAGTGAAAAATAATTCGTATCACTTTTGCATTTATTAAATAAAAAAACAACCAAAATGCTCTTAAAATATTTAAAAAAGAACTGTTTTGAAACAGGACAAGCAGGGGCTCAAGTTTCTGATTATGAAGACACAATTTCAATTTCTGAAGTAATTGTAGCACCATAAGACCAATTACTACACTAATTAATTTTGAAAGGATTTTCTGTAAAGTCTGCACTTCCATCATTGTGGCTCCTACACCATCCTTGTTACATCAATTCCTAAGTCTTGAGAGAGTTTCTTTCTTGGCACAGAATTAGGCCCCGTGTTACTTACTGGTTGCATATATATACTTTGCCTGTAATAGCAACATTTTAGGAGACTTATTTTAGTTTGCGTCTTCACACTCTCTGAAAGAACCACAATAGATCAGGGGTCTCAAGCAGCCAGTAGCATGCATCTTCTTTTTCTTTTCACCCACAGATTGAAATCACTCCTGGTTATTTATCGACCAGGTTGCAAACTTTGTCCAGGCTGAAGGTGTTGCATCTTGGATGAGGATACATATTTGCAATGGTTAGTGAGACCAGAAGCATTATGAGCTATTGGATGTTGGAAGGAAGTGCCTGTTATTCCTTTTATCCTTGTACAGCTAGGTCGTACCATGCATATTAGGGTACTTTACTGCCTAACCTACTCTTCCTTTTTCCCTTTTTTAAAGAAGCTTGTTGTAATTAGTCACAAATAGATGCTAAGTTGCCTTAACTGCTTTTGAGTAATAAGTGGGTCAGGTTTAAATTTTCCATTAATGTTGTCACGTCAGTTCTGCTGGGCCATTGTAACTTAGACAGGCAACTCTTCTGACAAGTATTGCTGTTGTATTTGGAAGCATTTGTCGACTAACAACCCCCCGCCCCCTTGCTGTTACCTGCACCAGCGTCACTGGGCGGCAAACTCAGGGACTGCCCCGGACGGCAAAAGCTGTAGATACGCCACTGAACTTTTGCAGAACGTTTTGCAATTAAAAAGAAAAGTTTGATGGTATTTAGTAACTAGCCTCACGTGGGACTTCTAACCTAGGGAATGTAGGAAGCGTTGTTGAGCCACAATTTTTTTGTGAGACTACAGTGCCTCTCCTTTTACTGTATGTAGCATTAGGAAATTGGAAGTGGGTCGAGGATATGACATCTGGCAAGCATACAGAGGTCATTGAAGTGAATGCTCATAGAAACATGGCTCTATGTCCTCTGTTAGAAGCTAGGTGCTGACAAGGAAGTCATTCACAGCTTCAACGAAGTCATTGATGCTGTCAAAGGTGATGTGATATCTGACGTTTCCAGAGATGTCAGTGATCTTTATCCCTGATGTTACTGTACTTAGGTACTAAAGGGTGCAGCAATTACACACAGCAGCAATACATATCCTCCTAGATAATAGTTGTCGATGTAAGCCTGCTGTCCCACTGTCAGAACTGAAGGGCCCTTTGAAGATGTTAATTGGAGAAGCTTCTGCTTTGTCACTGGGCTCATTCCGGTGACTTCTGTCTCTTCTTCCTATCAGGAATATCTGCCATGATCATTTATGGGGACCTCTTCTGCAAGGCCCTAACAAATGTATGTGCTATACCACTATGTCTGCTGCGTTTACCGTTCAAGAAACACTATAGATTTGCCATTGTGATTTACTCCACAAAAATCCAGATCAGTTTATTTCTGAAGGTGAACTTCAGCAGTCTTCTTTACCCCCTCACCATATATACTCCTGGGACGTCATAGGAGCAGTATCAGCTCCTGCACCTCTGCTTCTCTTCACTGCTGATAAAGGGGATGTCACTGCCAGCCTGCCCTCTCATCGATGGGTCTCTTCTAAGTGTGGTGCTCCCATGATGTAAGCTGGTGTAAACCATTGTATGTGTGGAGAGGTGTGGTGCAGCGGCCAGGGCAGCTGACTTCGGAGCACAAGGTTCACGGTTCGATCTCCGGCGGCAGCTCAGCTCAGCACCATGTGACTCTGGGCAAAAGCTCACTTAATTTCCACGACGGCCCCCAGCGCCTTGAGACCCGTAAGGGTGAATAGCTGCGCTATATAAAAACGGACTTACATTTTTTAGTAAGCACAATCAACCGATCCCTCAGGGGACTGACCCCTTTCTAAGTGAAGGGCGTTTGTGAGTATTTGCTTGGTGTGAACCAAGGGGCTAGGTTAGATTTTTTAGGTCGAGCTTCGGCAGCGCATGCGCTACTCTGCGAGGCATGCTGTTTTGGAGTATGGAACAGAAGCCCCGCCCACTCTCTGCCTATATTTGTCATTGGCTTGTGTCATTGTCCTTCGTAAATGCTGGCTTCTGATTCGTTAATAGGCTTGTTAGTCCCTCCTTAGTACCGCCTTGTCTTAATTCGTAACCTCCCATGAGGACTGGCCCTTTTACTTCTGTTGTTACACGGTGAGTCTTTTTTAGTCTATAAGCACTATTTTCTTTAAATAGTTTCTCCTACTGCAGGCACAACGTTTTTTAGCAATTGCCATATTAAATTACAATGCATTTTATTTATGTTTTACAAAAGAAAAACAAAACAAAAAAAAATTTCATTTACAATGTCAATAGCTCAAAATAATGTCAGTGCGAGACCTATTGCATTGTAAATGCTTGTTGAATAAGCAGCTCTCGTCCAGTTGTAGCTGGTGGGATTACTTGCGCAAAACTGGACCCAAGCGATGATAACGGGCCATTACAAGCCGTTGTCTCCTGCACGCCTCGTCCTCAGCCATCCTCCAGGAAGAGCTGCAGGGAGAGGGCGTGGCCTTACGTTACACTTTGAAATGGCGGAACCGGTATCGAGTCTTGGCGTCTGATCAAGATCCGGCTCTTCTGGAAACATTCTTTAGTCTCCCCGGGCCTAAAAACAACGAATGTGACATTGTGTCATGTAGCTGGTGCTCGTTTAAAGCCCTCCAGTGGCGTAGCAAAGGCCTCCGTGGTGCTGGGAGGGACCCCTGAGTTCGGGGGGGGGGGGGCCTCAGCACAGTACCTGGGCCTGAGCGCTCCTGAGTAGGTGCTGAGGGGGGCCCAGGCTCGGATTGGGAAGGCGGACAATCAGGCATTGGTCGAGGGGCCAGTGCTCCAGGGTCACCTGTGGGTCAGTTTTTTTAGGCCTCTGTAGTCTGGCCCAAGAGACTGACTTTCATTTCCAGTCCCCGCCAGGCCACTTTAATGTGGTGCCAGTATCTAGGTCACTCCCCTGTCGTGTTGTAAATTGAGGCTGGGGGCCAGGTGTTGCTTTAGCCTTTGGGCATTCTAACCTTGGAGCCCTGCCTTGCGTGCTCTTCCAGAACCAGTGTTATCCCCTGCCGGGCCATCACTTTTAGGCCATGGTGTGTGCAGGGAGGGTGAGTTGTATGCACGGGCCACACGGAGGGGGCAGGTTTTATTGGGAGGTTCTCACCTACCCCCCCCCCCCCTTTGAGCAACACCAATGTGCTTTTGACACCTCCCTTGCCAGGTAAATGCCCGGAGGCTATAATGGGCTGGGGAGGGGGTGAGTAAGAGAAGGGGCCTCCGTAGCAGCCAGGTGTTGTGACCTCATCCCCAATGTCTATTATCAATCAATCAAGGGCTTATGAAGCGCAGCTTCTCACCCGAAAGGTTCTCAAGGCGCTGAGGGGGGAAAGGGGGAGCACAGCTTTCACGGAGCTCCGTCGAAGAGCCAGGTCTTGAGATCCTTCAAGAACTTGTGGAGTGACGGCGTCTGTCTGAGGTGGAGAGGGAGGACGTTCCATGCCTTGGCAGCAAGGAGGGAGAAGGAGCGTCCTCCTGCCCTGGTTTTCTTGATGCGAAGTGCCATCGCAAGGGAGAGCTGGGCCGAGCAGAGGGATCATTGGGGTGAGTGGAATGTGCAGCAGTAGTTCATGTAGGCGGGTCCAGTGTTGAGAATGGCCTTGTGAGCGTGGGTGAGAAGCTTGAAGGTGATTCTCTTCTTGACGGGTAGCCAGTGTAGTGTCTGTAGGTGTTGGCTGATGTGGCAGTGGCGCAGTAGGTTGAGGACTAGTCTGGCGGCCGCGTTCTGGACGTTCTGAGATTTGCGGGTGAGGTTCTTGTTGATCCCGGCGTAGAGTGCGTTGATCCCGGCGTAGAGTGCATTGCCATAATCCAGTCTGCTGCTGATGAGGGCTGCTGCTGATTAGGACTTGTTGGAGAGAGGAGAGGGTTGCATAAAATTGCGCTATGGTCAGAGTCGCAGACCTTAAAACTAGGTTCGAGTCCCTGCGTCAGCTCACCATCCTGTGATTTTGGGCAAATCACTTAATCTCTATACTGAAAATGAAAATGAATTTGATCTTGTGTAATGTAACTGGTGCTCATGTACATTGCTCCAATGACTTTGGGCCGAGTTCACACTATACAAAACTATAACAAAAAATAACCGGCCAGATTCCAGTGAGACTAAAGAGATGGTGATCCATGAAAGGGATGTTCAGGGAGTGTGGGCCACTTTCTTGAGAGTGCCCGGGCCTAAGTGTGATCCCAATCCGACCCTAGAGGGGGGCCCTCCATGTACTTTGCAGGGGGCGGGTGGCCAAGTTTCGTTACTCCACTGAAGCCCTCCACTACCTTTGGGTCGAGTTTGTGCTATATAAAACTGTAGAGAAGGGACATACAGTTGTGCAGATAGTTTCTACCTCGCTTGGCTGAGCCCCAAACATATCATGGCTAACAGAACTGAGTAGGCTGGTGTAGGCAGGCTTTGGCAGAAAGAAGGCACTTTTACTTTGATCAACCACAGTGTTCGAAGAATGGTAGGTGTTCTTTCTGTTTGGAGGAGTGTGGTATGGGCTTGTGTTGACTTTGCTCTCCATTTTAGCTACCTGGCCTGGAGTTCTGAAATTTCACAATTTCAAATCAATCCAACAGTATGTGCTGACTCATCGCTGTGTAAACACAGGGCCCTGTTGTGCAAGAAACCGGTGTGCAAGGAGTCCAAATGAAGAATCACTTTTTAAGAGAACTGCTGAGGTCCCTGAGGAAGGATTTATAGGTTATTTTATGGAAGGCTGCAGATTGCATTGTAATTATAATTGCATTTATATAGCGCTTACTACCCCTGATGAGGCGTCGAAGCGCTTTTTGGTGAATAGCACGCTACTCTGGAAACCAAAGAGGATTAGTATAGGGAGGTATGAAATTAATTTGAGCGGTGGACATGTGAGTTTGTTATGGATTGAAAAAGGATAGTGGAGTGATAGAAGAGGGAAGGGTTTGCATTTATATAGCGCTTGCTACCCCTGACGAAGTGTCAAAGCACTTTTTGGTGGGTAGCACGCTTCAGCGGAGCCCAGACAGGATTAGTGGGGAATTAGTATACAGAAATTAATTTGAGCGGTGGACCTGTGAGTCTGTCAGTTGGATTAAAAAAGATAGTGGAGGGATTGAAGAGGGAAGGGTCTAGAAGGTGTTTAATTGGAGAGGTGAGTAGGGAAGAGTCAGAGCGAAGCGTTTAGAAAGGCCTGTTTGGGAGATCTGAAGAGTAAAGGAGGTTGGAGATGATGCCAGGAGGGGTAGAGGAGGGAAGAGTCTAGAAAGGGTTATTTTGGGGATCATAGTAGTAGAATGGGGTTTGGGATGAGTCAGACAGTGGAGGTAGCGGATATATTGAGAGAGGTATAGGGTGAGAAATAGGGTAGTGCATTGGAGAGAGTAGTAGAATGAGGTTTGGGATGAGTCAGACAGTGGAGGTAGAGGATATATTGAGAGAGGTATAGGGTGAGATATAGGTTGGTGCATCGGAGATGCTGAATTTACAGTAAAGTAATAAATATAAAGATACATAAGTACATGGAAGGTATATATGTATAAGGCATGTAATATGTGTAGATTAAAGGTGTATTAAATAAACTCAGATTTTCAAGTGTTGCTGTACTTTACACTAATTTATTTATTTTTTTATTATTTTTTTGTATTTCAATACTGAAGCAATTGTAGATAAAAATGTACTTATTTATGCAGTGACCTATATGCATGTTAAACATAGAATAATATAACCTAAGTAATATGTACATTTGTTAAGCAGAACTAATGAATATCTATATTTTTAAACAACTATTATACACGTTTATACAAAGGAATACACAGCTGCACATCTATTGTCCAAATAAATGCTCATCTACACAGGGATATGCTGTATATTTATGGTTGAGTATGGTGGTTATATGGGGAAGAGCAAACTCTTGAGTAGTCTTCTGAAGATCTGTGGATCTTATGTTCGTGGCAATGTTGTAGGTTTTTCTCTGGGCTGTCGGTATTAATGATCTGCATTATACTGGTCATAGTACAGGGCTTCCTATCACTTACGAGGCCCAAAATGCTTTCTGAAGAGTTGAGTTGGCTGATGCTCTGCTTGTTATGTTGCGTTATATTATATGTTATTTTTTAATAGCGCAATAACTCCAAACCGTCATGGAGCTGGAAGACCATAATACCGTGGACTATAGAAAAGTTCAGCAGCTAAAGGGTGTAAAGCTACATTTATAAGTTTCATAAACACAAAGACAGTTAGGAATGAAGGTGAAAAGTCATGTGTTCCACAATCTGATTGCCACAACAGAATCCCCTTAACTCTGGCATGGGCCTTAGGAGAAGCAAGAATATGACGTAGAGACACATTTCCCAGGCATAGATAAGTGGCACAATGAGAATAGCCTGCCATATTAACATTCGTTGGGGTAAGAGATTTTTCTAACTTTAGAATGATCTGGGTCACATCAGCATAGTTGCAACAAGTAAGTGTGAAGGGTTTCATGATGTCCAAGAGATAGATAGCATACACATTGAATAAGAAAGGGGAGACAGTGGAAGATAATGAAATGCTGGACACTGAGGTGAAATGTGCTAATAAGTCGGGTGGAAGAGAGACATTTTGTAATAACTGGACACAATCCAAGGTGCTTTCCACTTATCTTTATTTTCATTCATGTAGTGGACAAGTCAGTAACCTCCAGCAGAATGACCAAGATAACAGCTTTTTTTAAGATCCCACACAGCTCCTCATTCCATCATCATCATCCCATGCATTATAACACATTCCACCTTCTAATACATCTCCACAACTCTCCCCCCTTTTCATATACATAACCAAACACAAAATAATATAACATTTTTAGCATTACTAAAGCATTAAAGATAACAAGTTCAATACAATGCAACAGCAGGAATAAATAATCATTCTACTCTCATCCATCATCTAACCTCACAACCAACTTCTTCACCTTTATCACTTTCTGTGGTTGAAAAAACTTGATCTTATCTTTCCTGACATGGCCTGCTTTCTTTACCACCTACCAATCTCCACATTTCATACACGTTTGTCACGCCTTTCCGGCTGTCATAATTCTCTTTATTATACTTCTGTAAATCTGTCACTCTCAACCTCATACGCTCACGATCTACCCACACCTGATCTTTTCCTTGTAACCACATGGGAGACTCCTTTGTCGCTGGTTCCCTGCCTTTAAGAGCTATGAACGGAGATACACTAGTCATGGAATGGGGTGTCACCCTATGAGCCCACACTATCTTATCGAATTTATCCCTACATGCCAATTCATTTGCCAAAGAAAATTGAATATTGTCCATTATGATGCAATGCATTCTTTCCACCAGCCCATTGGCCTATGGCCGAAACAATGCAACTCGGTCATGTCAAATGCTCAGTTTAGCAAGAAACTCTGTAATAGCTGTGAAAAACAATTGTACTCCATTGTGCGTGACCAATACTTTAGGTATCCCTTCCTCCAAGAACACCTCACTTAAGAATTTCATGACATTATAAGTCGTAATCTGTTCCATTGATCTAACCACAAACCATTTGCTGTGGTAATCGACCAGGGGCCATACTATACATACCGCGCATTTTCCTTGATTGCTCCGGGCGCACCTTTTAAAACATGCGCCCGGGGCAATCAAGGAAAATGCGCCATATTAGTGTGACTGCACTGCCCCCAAGGTAGCCATGAACTCACGCTGTCCTGGGGGCAGTGCATTCATGTGAAAAACGGAGAGGCTTTTTTGAAGCCGCTTCGTGTTTTCACAGTGCAGGCGGCACCTGCCTGCAATTTAAAAGGAGGTTAGTGATCCCCTTGCAGGCAGGTGCAGTGAGTGCCTGCACCCGCCTGCAAAGGGATGTCTGGGGGGTCCATGGAAACCCCTTTCCCCCACCAGAAGGCTTCATTCAGGGTGTGCACTGACAGTGTGCCACCTTTTAACTCCTGAGGGCTTCTTTGCCTCAGCGCCCGTGTCTGTAATATGGCATGGACGCAGAGGCAAAGGGATTCCCTCATTTGCATGGGACTACGCCACCATGCAAATGAGGGAACGCCCTCTTGAGGAAGAGCTGGTGCTGTATGTGCGCCAGTGCTTTCAGTATCACAGAAGGAGACACGGCCCCGTCAGTAATGAATATAGGCGTTTACATCACATGCGTTTACAACGCTTGCGATTACAATGCGGTTGTTACAACGACCGTGTTGTTACATCGCAGTACCATTACAACGCAAGTCGTTACAACGACTTGCTCTAGGGGGCGCGCTGGACTTAGGCATAGTATAATTTACTATTCCAACTCCAGTGTGTGCAACAGTAGGGAAGGTGTTGGAATTGTAAATTATACTATTCCTTAGTTTAGAGCACCCCCTAGAGCAAGTCGTTGTAACGACTTGCGTTGTAATGGTACTGCGATGTAACAACGCAGTCGTTGTAACAACCGCGTTGTAATCGCATGCGATGTGATGGCTGTTTCCCTTCAGTAATACCAAAGTGCCCCAGGGGCATGAAATGCGGACGCAAATGCCCATTGCGTCCCCGGGGCACTTCTATGATATGACCCCAGAACTGACTAGAAACAATCTTTTCTCCCTAGCTTCTCTATGGGGCCTAAAAAATCCACGCCAGTTTCTCCCATGGCTGAGCCAGAAGTTCCACGCAAACCAAAGGTGGTTGACTCCCTACTTTAACCTTGTCACTATTACTACAGGCATAGAATCATTCACAGCTCCCTCCACCTCTTTATCCGTCCCTGACCACCAGAAAGACTGCCTTAACCTTCTTTTAGTTAAGTTTTTTCCCAGATGCCCCTCATGTACAATTCTAATCAATTTTGCCCTCAACACACTGGGTGGAACGAAGCAGTCTCTCCTCAATATCTTTTCACCTTGAATGCTCAGTTCATCCTTCACCAACATATACTGTCTTACATCTTCATTCAACAGACTTAGCTGTTGCTAACCACTACATATAGGTTTTCTCAGTTCCTCATACTCCTTGTCATTTGCTATAGCTTCCTTCCATTCTTCTTGTCCAAGTTCCCCTTCAACACAAACTATCTGGGTCTCAATTTCATGCATAAGAGAAACATCCTCAACAGGCATACGTGATCGGCAGTTAGCTATTACATTTCTCTATTCTCTCACATATTTTATTACAAAGTTGTAATCCATTACAGTCATCAACTTTCTAGAAATCTGGGGTGTTACACTACCTTTCAAACCCCCACACTTGAAAATATGCAATAATGGTTTGTGATCTGTTTTGAGTACAAATGTCAAATGTTTCTGATGGAGTGCTAATCCATTGTGCTTTGCATGCGTGGGTTTGGATCCGATCCTCGTCGCCAAATTTTGTAGTAACTGGACACAATCCAAGGTGCTTTCCACTTATCTTTATTGTTAGTCATGTAGTGGACAAGTCAGTAACCTCCAGCAGAATGACCAAGATAACAGCTTTTCTTAGAACCCACTCAGCTCCCCATTCCAACAGCATCATCCCATGCATCATAACTCATTCCACCTTCTAATACATCTGCACACTGTTTTTTAATAGTACAGGGTGTTACCATTAATTCTGATGTCATTCAGTCTCTGCAAGTAGTTTGAGCTGATACACTATGTTAAGCGGGGGGCAAGATCCAGTTATCATTGGAGAGGACATTGTTATCTTCAAGAAAGGCAGGGAGCAGATATTTCAGTGGGTTTACCATAAAGGGTCCATTTGATATTGGGCAGAAACTGGATGGATCTCTCCAGTTGAGGCCTTTTTTTCTTTCAGTAGGAGGGTTTGAGATCACCGGGGAAGTTGCAAATGTTAAGGATTTGTTGATGATAACTTTGGCCTGAGAGTAAGAAAGGTGGCGAGGAGGATGTTCGTTGATACTCAGTGTGGCCATGTGTCTGTCTGTTTGGCAGTGCCATAGATTGACTTTACATTGTTAGTAAAAAGCAGCTTGAAGGAGCTTGGGTTACTGATTAGAGTTAAGGTTCTCAAGTGACAAGGGCTGGGATGTGGATTCGCCATGGCATTTGCTCAAGAAATCATCTTCCAGGTCCTTGGATTTTGAAATTAGTGATCAGGTATTGCATCTTAAAGGTTTTGGTTTTGTGTAGGTCATTTGATGGGCAGGCTGGTTCAGAGACATGACAGCTGTAAGGGGGCTTCTTCTTTTTCACAGCGGTTTTGCATATTCTGGAGTGGCATTGGATGCAGTCCCTGTTTTTGGGGTTGTTTGTTTTTAACACTGTCTTTCAGGGATTCTGTTTTCTGCTTTCAAAGTCTTACCGTACAAGTGGAACCAGATGGTTTTTCATCGTGTTGTGAATATGAGGATGTCTTGGATGGACTAATTTCCAAAGTTAGCGGAGAGCCACTGGTGGAACTGCTGATCTGTTTTCATTGGGTGCATTGGCATTAAACCTGACAACTGTAATTCAAGAGTATTTAGATAAGTTTCTTCAAGGGTGTGATGATGATTGTTGTGCTCAAGGAGAGTAGTGCTGTAGGGCAGGAGGACAGGTTAGGGTTGAAGCGGATGATGGAGTGGTCATTCAGGTAATGGACTGATTTGTTTGAACTGTGATATATACTACTAGCGGTAAGATTGCAGTTGGGTGTGGCCAGCTTCATTCACGGGGCTAGGGAACTGTTAGAGGAATTTCATGGCTTCTAGGTTCTTAGATTACCAACAAGGGAACTGATTTTTGGTAGTTTGGTTTGTTGAACGAGGTTTGAGTTTGTAGTGCAGTAATAACGAAGAATGTTAGGTTGGTGCAGGTGAGAAGCTGACAAGTAATTATCCACTTTATGTGGGTTAAAAACCTTGGGATTTGGGAATCAGTAGAGAGTTCCTGAAAGTTACCACTGGTCCTCCACATGTCCTCTTGGTAGAGCATCTTTATTGAGGATTTAGTAACCTGGTGGAGTAGCCTTTTGTAGGGACTGACTCTCTTCTGTATTGGAGAGAATTTGGAGATCAGGTCTTGGATGTTCAGACTACGTTTGTTCACAGTAACTTGTGTTACTAAGTATGCAGAATAGATTGCAGCCAGTGAGTGGCGATGAAGATTGGTTAATGGTAAGAGGGATGGGGAAAGAAATAATAAGGGTGGACACATATATTGAAAAAACAAAGCAGCAGCATTTCCATCTATGCACCCAGGATCTGAAAAACATCCCTGCATCCATCAGGAATGCCCCAATGCTGCTCTAATTTATGAAAAAGTTGAAGACTAACCTCTTTAAAGAACACTACGTCACAATACATTAACCGTCTACAGATCAGCTACCTCACCTATCACTCGTTGACTTTCTGCTTGTCTTTGACCGTGTACTGCGATCCACTGCCTTTTGGCTATGTTCACGCTATAGATAGCCACACACATACACGCATACACAACAAGCTCTTTCTTACGGACTCCAGAAGACAGATGAGCAATATTAATGTGTTAAGAGGATAAGAGAAGTAGGCAGAAGAATGACGACAAACAGATGCAGAAATGGTGAAGTGAGCAAGATAATGGGGGCTTAAGAGGGAGTGGAAGGAGAGGATAGGGGATCTCAAGGTGAGGTGTAAGGCGGGAAGAAGAAGAGAAAAAAAAATGAATGTGACCTTGTGTAATGTGACTGGTGTTTAATTAAAGCTGTCCAATACATTTGGGTTGGTTTCGGGCGATATAAAATTGCAACAAAAAAAAGAAAAAAAAAGAGGTGGGTCTCCTTATCTTGTGTCATAGTTCATGAGATAGGTCATAGGTGATTGAAGGAGGGAGCTGAAGAAGGTAAGTGAGAAATAAGGTAAAGAGAGCTAGTCAGAGAAGGAAACGTAGTGGGGTTGTGGTAGGAGTGATAGGCAGTGAAAAAGATAGACCCAGAAGAGGTGGAGGAGGGAATGATTGAGGGCAACTAAGGGGAGCAGGGAAGGTGCAGTACGGAGAGGGGATCAGGAGTAGAGGGTTAATTAATGAGTTATAGAGTAGAGAGAGGTGTTAGTGAGGAAGTAGAGAGATCGTGGAAGATACAATGCAGTAAAGAAGAGAGCAAGTAAGTGAGGGAGGGGATGTAGGAAGTCGAACTTGGGGAGGATGAGAACTCTAGGAAACAAGAGCACGTGCAAACATTGAGAGAGGTGGAGATGTTGTTTCTGTCTGAACATTTACATAATTAGAGCGCTACACAGGGGAGTCAAGGTTGCTTAGAAGATGCTTGGAAATAGGATTCAAGGGAGCACCCAGGTCGAAAGATGCAGCTTCTGAAACACCAGTGTTTGAGCCTATGGTGTCTACCTGGGCAGGTACAACGTATAGGAAGAAGCAGATTCCCAAAAGCACCAATTTTAACAAGACTCTTAAAAGAGGAAGTGATTTTATATCTCCCTAATAATAATGTCTAAACCACATTCTATATTCCACCAACAAATAGATTTTAAGACAGTCTTCGTGCACAGCACTTACACTGTTTAACTTTCAGAACCATTATTAAGAGGGAAGTGTTTAAGCCTGCTTCTATGACTATCGAATTTCAAGACTAAGTAAACAGAATTGACTCAAACTTGCTCCAGTAACTTCTTCCAAAGGTCAGCACTGCAGGGGATTTCCAGCTGCTGAAAACAGACAAATAGGCACCATGATAATAAACACAGTCACATCCAAAAGCCTCCCTGTTTTAAGAATGCTAACTTTATATGCTATATATGCTATTTATTGTTGATATTCAGTGTTAGTTGGGGTTGAATAATGAGAAGACATTTTGCAGGTTTGTTAGTTGTTTTTTTAAAGATATTTAACCAATATTAGAAAGCAAGAGATTACATTTGTTAAGTAAGTTAAAATCATACTGAAGAACCCTTATGACTATTAGGAAAGCTCTTTCCCCGTGTAAAGTAATTGTAATTTGCAATTTATGAGGCAGAATACTGTGTTTTTGTCCTGCCAGTTTTCAGTACTGTGTTATTAACTGGAATTTGACTTTATACTGCAGTGATACATATGTGAACATGCATTTATTAGTTCAGTTGTTTTAAATAACGTGTGCTATTATATGAAAACACTGTGAGCCTACCTCACAGGAGTCGATAATCCAGTCTAGATTGTTTTTTTTGCATTTTGTGATTTGTAGTTCTTTTGATCCCACTATTAAATCTGGATAATGGTAACAAATAGCATACTATATGCTGCACATCTGCATATGCACTATGTGTATATATTTATAGTTATATAAATATGAATATATTTATAGATAAAAATGTATACATGCATATATACACACACACATTTCCCCATGCAATTTTGTATATGGATTTTAGACATGACTACAGCCCGAACCGCCGAACAGAATTACACCAAATTTGGCAGAAAGCTAGATCTTGGCCCAGAAAGAGTGCTTTATGTAATTTGGTGTAAATCTGTTCATTAGTTTTGGAGTTATTAAAGAAAAAAGAGATATGTATAGCTAAATACGTGGCTCCACCTCAGTGGATCCGAGAATCCACGTGCCAACAGCAATGCCATGATTGACTGTCCCCACTTCAACCAGGAAGTGGTGGCAGCCATCTTGGGACTCGGACTCGGCCGACTCCCAAGAAAAAAGGCAAAAAACCACAAGGGGCAGGGTAGGAATACCCTGACCCCCTAGCCTGGTTGTGGGGTCCCACAGGGACCCCGCGTAGGGCCAAAAAGTTTTTATTTTTTTATTTTGCTGAGAATTCACGAAGGATCCGTGGCAAAAACCTTTTTGAAACCAAGCACGGTCCCTCGCATGTATTTTTTTTTATGCCCCTGGGTGGGCCAGGTCCTGGTGGGGAGGAGGAACAGATATATTTGAGGGGAAGTGGGCCTGCATGCCCCCTCCCCCATAAATATAGTGGTGAGCCCATAGGATAGCATCCCTGGGCCAAAAAGGCCCGGGGAGGAGGGCCACATACTCCGCTCCCCCACAAAATGTTCCGTGGTCCAAATCGGCCCAGGGGGGTGGGCCACATGCCCCCCTCCCCATTAAATATGGTGCCTGGCCCCCGGGATGGGGTCCCCGAGGCTGATATCAGCCTGGGGAGAGGGGCAGTGTGTCCACCTCCCCCTGAAATTTGATGCTGGGCCCTAGGGGATGGGAACCCTGGGGCCAAAAGCGGCCCAGGGAGGTTGGCTGCCTTTGGGGTGTGCAAGTTATAGTTATCTTGAGATAACTATAACTGCTGAAGTTCTATGGTTTTATTAGTGTAAAATCTGAACCTAACCAAAACATCCCTGTACACTTTTTTAGTGAATTTCTAAGGTTTTTTAAATTTTAATTCCTCACTATAATGTCCCTGTAACCTCTGTTATTTTAAGTGAATTTCTATGTATCTTCATCAGCCGTAGTCCGTGCAGATAACAGTGGTGGGGCGGTGGGGCTGCGTGAGGAGGGATTTCGAGGGACGATGCTGAGGGAAAAATAATTATTTATTTAATTTTCCCTCTGCATCGTCCCTCGAAATCCACCCCACCGCTGTTACCTGAACGGACCGCGGCTAATCTTCATGCTATTTCCTAACGTCCCTGTAACCTTTGTTTCTTTCTGTGAATATATATATACACATACACACTCGTATACACACACACCCTATAAATATATACACATAGGGGTCGATTCCGATTCGGGCCGGAAATTTCCCCGACCGAGCCGGACCCGGAGAGATTTCCGACCGAATCGGACCCGTGCAGTCCGACCGAACGAGTCCGATGCGTCCGTATGTTATCGGACACGAGTCGGTCGGACTCCCATTGAACTCAATGGGAGCCGGTCGTACAACGCGTACGCGGGCTCCCATTGCCTCAATGGGTGCGAGGCGGACAAGGCGCCCCCTACAGCGAGTACGCCGCGGAGCGCTCGCGGCGCACACGCACAGGTAGGGGGACCCTTGGGTCCCCCTGTGTGCGCCTCGCACGGGTACGCCGTACAGGGGTCCGACACGGACCCCCAAGTACGGCTCCGACAGCGAGTTCGAGTCGGACGGCGCGGAGTCGGTCGGAGCGGTCGAGGTGCGCATCGTACTTACCCGGCCGGAAAACGTCTCCATTGCGCGGTGCGAACCGGGTCCGACCGAGTCGGTCGGAGCGGTACGGTCCGGGTACGAGTCGGTCGGAGCGGTCGGGTCGCCCGGACGAGTCGGTCGGCGACTCGCATCGTACTCGCTCGGCCGGACCCGCGTACGGTTCGGTCGGGTAACAGGCTTTCGCATGGCTTTTTTCCCGACCGAATGGTATTGGGTGCGCCTCCGACCGAGATCGGAATCGGCCCCATAGTGTACATTGAGATGTGCAGAATGTAATATGCTAATTATTACCATTGTCCAGATTTTATAATAGGATCAACGAAACTACAAATCACAAAATGTAAAGGAAAAAAAATTAGACTGCATTACTTACCTTTGTGAAGTAGCCTCACAGTGTTTTCATGTAAGTGCCATCGTGGTGAAGGGGTGAAACTAAGTTTGCCCCAATAGCACATTATTCAAACAGCTGTACTAATAAATGTATATTCACACATGGGGTGGCTTTGGGTACGACTTCCTCATCCATTTATCTGTTCAGCTGTCATACATATTGTGCTTCTGCCCACCATAGCATATAGTGTGGGGAAGTAGGTCAGCCAACTTCAGCGACTGGTTCTCTTCCACTGTGCATTTAGTCCTATCATCTGTATCTATCTGCCTCAAAAAAGTGCACTTCAATGCCAGCGGTGTTGGACCAATACTGTACTGTGCCAATGCATTTTAACCCAATCCCTTTTCCTTGTTTTTTTATTCATCCTTGTCTATCTTTATGTTACAGCCATATACGAATAATAATATTCTGTGATGTGCAATAAAAGTAAAAACTGTTTCTATTCTTGTTCAAATACACCTGACTTCTAGGAACCACCTATATGATTCTATTAAAGTTATACGTGAAGTGATAGTTAATTTTCTTTACAATTTCAAAAATTGTATCGTAAGTATATAGCTACCACGTTTAGGTAGGAACATATTTTCTTTTAAGTTTTTTTTTATTTTTGTGGCATATGTTTTCAATAAAAAAAAACGAATAAACATCACACCAGCTTGACAACAATGCCAGACATTTTGGCTTTGACAGTGTTTATTAGTAGTAAGTTATAGTTGAATGCACTGCTACAGTTTAACCTCACGGTGCTTCATAATCGTACATTTTAAATAACAAATATTTTGAGGTAAGATTTTTTTTGAAGTGCTACTAAATATTTAAATATAGTTTTTATTTACTCTTAAAAAATAAATAAAAAATGAGTTTATATTATTACATATTTCAAACTTTGTATTATCCATTTTCATTTATCATGCAAATAAAAATGTATATTTAAAATACAGGATGCTGGTAAGGGCCGACTGAGTCCTGTGCGCATAATAAAAGTATCCTCCACCATTTGGTTGAGTTAAATTCCAGAGAGAGTCTGTTTTTGTGGTATTGAGGAGTTGTGAGTGGTAGAGGTGCGGTTAATGTGATTAAGGGTATAAGCTGAAGGTATTGGAAATAACATAAGGAATAAAGGAGATGTAAGACAGCATGATTTGGTGTGCAGTAGACAAAAGTTGAATTAAGAATAATTTAGCAAAATGCAAATAAGGCTCATTGAGTAGCAACTAACAGTGAATAAGTAAGGCACTTTAGCCTGAATGAAATGGGTAAAAGCAGAAAAGATATTAGGGTGTCATTGGGGAATAGATAGCACATAATTTAATGAGACACGGTCGCCAGGACAGTTGGTCTGCACCAAAAATGAGTAAGGAAAGTGGACCTGGACACATCTGGAAACACCCACAGGCAGGAAGTGGTGGTAGATATGGAACAGCACCAGGATACTGGGGAGCAAAGCAAGGTGTAAGAGTTGAACCAGGAAAGCTCTGTGCACATAATGCATGCAAATAATAATTCCTAACATGGGAGTCTATTTTGCAACTTGGCTTCTTTTTAATGCTCTGCTTGCTAGAGCCCATTTGGTATTTTTATTTTCTGGAGCAAACTCTCTAATGAACTATCTAATTCTTCTCTTGAAATCTTCCTGCATCTAATGCATACATGCAATACTTATTTTTATTTATTTAAATGTTTTGCAAAGTGAAGGATTGTGATGAAGTCATTGTGTAGTGTTGAATGCCGGTATATTATAAATAAACGGTGCAGGGATTGCATGAGTGTGAGTGTAGGAAGCTAGTGTGGCCGAGAACTTCTTGAAGGTTCTGTTGACACTGTTTGGTTCAACTGAGAAAGACTGATGTATCACACTCAATAAACATGCAAGCCGTAACCTAGACCATATCAAGGTTTGAGCTACACGGACTGTAGATTTATTTGTAGTCAGCTTCAGCACTGCTTATCATTTATGTCATTGAAGACATTATACTGTTGCAGCGATACAACATGCTTACTGGACCAAGCATGGCTTTGAGCTTACCTAATTCCTTCAATAAGTACAGCTGTCCATATTATGGTGCGAAGGTGTGACTTCTGTCCCTCTCTAGTACTCAAGGAGGGTACAGGTGAAATGGTAATGGTATGTCTGGTAAGGAGTGTCATGAGAAATGAGGACAGGAAGGTTCCATAGTTTCGGCAATAAACACTCTTCCTCTAATTTCTAGGGTAGCACTGTCACTAATTCCAGGACTAAACCACTTTGGTGGGTTGAATACAGTAAAGACCCTGAACTTGCAGTTGGCTCTCCAGAATGCTAAAGCAGAGTAGGAGGAGAAGGTCATGGAGTTTCAGAGGGAGAAGCTGACGCTAGGTTGCTAGAAACAAGAGGAGAGAAGGCTGGAGAGACAGGAGGAGTGGGCCTGGGAAGAGAAATTAAGAGAATGAGAAGAGAGGAAAAAGGGAATGCAAAGAGCTGGAGAGAGAGACGATTGCCCTTGAAAAGGAGAAGCTTAGGATGGCAGCAGGTACAGTTCCATCTGGGAGATGTGACTCCACCTCCATTTCGGGCCAGGTAGTGGCGAATATTCCCTGAGAGCTGTACACTTGTATGTGGAAGGGCAGGATAACTTGGAATGGTTTGTGAGCTTTGAGGTCACTTGTAAGGTGCAGGCCTTGAATGAGGAGTTAAGGCGGCTGCTTTTATGGATTACAGCATTTGGAAGGGACAGCAGTCATTGGAAGGATGCCTGTGGTAGACCAGATGGTCTATGAGTGAATGAAGGAAGCTCTGATCAGGAGGTTTAGGCCTGAAGCCAGTTCAGTACCATCAGAGATTCAAGGAATGCAAGAAAGCGGATGGCGTTCCATTTGAGACTTGGATTCACAGTATATTGTGAGATTGGAATGAGTGAGTGGGAGGGATGATTGACAAGGATTTGCATTTTTTAACCAGCTAATTGTGATAAAGTGACTCAAGGAAGAGTGCTCTACCTCACTTTAGCAAAATCTGTCTGATCCGAGAGAGAGGGATCCAGAGAAAGTTGCAGTGCTGGCTGACAAGTGGTTATCTAACCGGGTTCACAAGGAGCTAGAGCAGCATGGTTCTAAGCTAAATGGGGAGAGTAACTCTCCATAGACTGGTTCCTGTTAGACCTGGCATCTTTGGCATGGGTCTCCCTTCCATTTTTTCATAATGCCTCCACTGTTGTCGATATGGTTTTGCTGGACTAGATGTTCATGGGCACTTGGCCACTGCTAATCAGTGCCAAAGTGCAAGTGCTCCCTATGGTAAATTGTGTTATGAATTAGTGACTCCATGATTGGTTTACTTGTCAGTCCCTAGTACAGTGCACTGAGTGTGCCCAGGGCTTGTAAATCCAAGGCTGCTGGTGGGCTTGCAGCACTGGTTGTGCCACCCACAGAAGCAGCTTGTAAAATGTGTCTCAGGCCTGCCATTGCAGAGCCTGTGTGCAGCCTAGGGCTGTCATGTCGACTTGGTGAGTGCACCCACTTACCAGGCCCTAAACCTTCCCTTTACTGCATGTTGGTCACCCCTAAAGCAGGCCCTAGGGCAGGGTGCATTGTAAGTATAAGGTAGGACGTGCCCTGGTGTGTGTGGCATGTCCTAATAGTGAATTACAGCCATTTTCGTTTTTCACTATTGCAAGGCTACCTGCTCCCCATAGGCCAGAATGGGCAGTTTGATTATTACACCTTATAATCCTAACTGACCCAGGGAACATGGTAGAAAAACGAATATAGTATGCCTGAACTCAGGATGATAAAATGCATCTTTTAGTGAAGATGATTTTAACATTCTGTGTTCGAAAATACCACTTTTAGAAAGTGGGTATTTTCTTGCCTAACTATCCAGCCTGCCTCTGCCAGCTTGTGTATTGTGTGTCTGGTTTGTGCGTGACTGGGGCTGGGGGTGGCTACAGGAGACAGGGTGAGGCAGCCCAGGGTTGAATAGAGAGATCTGCATCCAGATTAGAGGGAGGAGTTGCATCTGGGTCTGAATAGGGCTGTGCCTGCCTTCCACAATGCTGGCTCCACCTCCTGCCGGGCGTCTGAGTACCCTGCCCCACATTTTGAAAGGAAAGAAGGAGACATGTACACAGAGTGCTCCAAAGCTGCACAGAACTGGTTTGAACTAGGCAAAGGCCTCTCTGCCTCCAGATAACAAAGAGAATCAGGGTATAAGAGGGGCACCCAGACCCCAAGAATTTAGATCACTTTTGGGAACAAGAAGAAACCTTTGCTGAGGAGCAGAACCAAGAAGAAACTGAGGAGAGACTATTCCTATGCCTGAAGTGCTGCTTGGGGGATTGGCCTGCAGTGGTTTGCCTGACTGCCAAAGAAAGGAGAAAGGAACTTTTGCTTTGCTGTGACTTTCATCAACTTGTGAAGGATCTCCAAGGGCTTGAAAGAGAGCTTGCCCCCTGACCGAAGTCCCATGACCAGTGGACTTCACCAGCCTTGTGAATTGCTGCTGGAAATGCTGTTTCAGTGGCTACAGGGTTAGGGAGCTGTGACCGACTCTGACGACCGGCTCGGTGTCCTGTAAGCACCGCATCGAAGCACCGTCTCGACGCGGTCAGCTGGATTTGTTAGACTCTGTTTGTTCTTGATATCGCCGTAGCCGGAGGAGGCTACCAACTTGCACAGAACCTCGAATTAAGCCTTTTTTATAAGAACTAAGTATTCTTGACAGTATTGTGGATTATCTTTGTCGTTTATGGTCTTGTGGTAAATCTATATAAAATATTCTTATTTTTATAAATATACAACCTGTGTGGTGTCCATTTGTAGTGTTGTCACTTGATTACTGTATGTGTTCACAAATGCTTTACACACTGCCTCTGAACTAAGCCTGTCTGCTCGTGCCAAGCTACCAAGAGGGTGAGCAGGAGTTATTTCAGGAGTGTACCTACTTTCCCTGACTAGACTCAAAGGTCCCTATTTGGACAAAGGTACCTACCTCTGCCAAGTAGAGACCCCCAAATCTAACATTGGTGGTCAGCGGTGAGGATTCTGTACTTGCATTTGTGACTCATGTACAGTAATTGGTGAATACTTAGTGAGTGCAGACCAAAACGCAACCACATACTTTTTGACAGCATTTTTTCTGGGATTTCCTATTTTTGCAACTGCCAAGTTTTATCACCATGGATAACGCACCATCTGTAGCATCTGTTGATTGTGAGTGGGAAGAGAAGAAATTGGAATGCTACACTGTTAACCAGCTCAAGCAATTCTGCAGGAAGTTCAAAGTTTCTATGGCTGGTCTCTCCAAGAAGGAGAATTTCCAAAAGGCGCTGAGGGCCTGGATGGAAGCCAGGAATCCCCCTGAGAATGAGGAAGGGGATGAGAATGCAGATGGGCAGCTGGAAGGGCTATTGGGTCCAGGGGGGAAGAAAGTAGTCTCCCCAGCAGGTAGCAGTGTTTCTGCCAAGGGTTTGTCCCCAGAAGAGCTGGAGGACAGACAAAAGAGTAGGATGCATGAGATGGAGCTGACCAAGCTCAAGCTTGATAGGCAGTTGGAGTTTGAATTGCAAACTAGGAAATTGGCCCTAGAGGAGAAAAGAATGGATCAGGAGCATGAGAAAAGTTTGAGGGAGTTGGAGTACAGAGCCAAAAGTTTAGAGATTACTCCCTCTGGTGGCAGTGTACCGCCTGTGCCTGTTGAAGCTAGGGTGTATATTCCCAAAGATGTGGTGAAGGAGTATTTTAAAAATGATGACATTGGGCAGTGGTTCAAAACCTATGAGGTAGCCATGTCTTCCCACCGGGTCCCTGAGAAGGATTGGGGAGCGGGGTTGTGGGGGCGGTTCCTGAGTGAAGGGCGGGATACCTTGTTGGATTTGCCCTCTGAAGTCTATAATTCATAAAGCCACATGAAGGATGCTTTAATGACTAGGTATGGTTTCACCCCTGAGCTTTATAGGCAGAGGTTCAGGAACTGTAAAAAGATTGAAGGCAGTACCTGGGTTGAATATGTGACCTTTTTTGCAGAGCCTTGGATGGTTGGGTAAAGGGTAGCAAAGCGACTGATTTTCAGGCGCTCTCTGATTTGATTGCATGGGAGCACTTGTCCAGTAATTGTTTTCCTGAGCTACGCCAGCACCTGATTGATAGTAAGCTGACTAACCCTAGGCAGCTTGCTGAGGAGGCGGACCGCTGGGTGAGTACTCGGGTCCACAAGGGTCACGTGGGAGACTCCGCCAAGGGTGGGCAGGGTCCCCAGCAGAAGAGTGGGGGGGACAAGGGTAAACAGAGGGAGTTCCATAAGGGGCCCCAAAGTAGACCCCAAGGGAACCATGGGAAAGGTTCCCAGCCTCCCCTGAGAAGAAACCAGTGGCCCTGACAGGCCCCCTGTTCACCAGGAACCACTGGTGTGTTACAAGTGTGGCGCCCCTGGCCACAAGGCAAATGATCCTCGTTGCCCTTTTTTTGGAAAACCAGCACCCTCTGGTGCAGTCCCCCGGCAGTTGGCTAGTGTAGCCCTGGGGAGGAGTTGGGTGCCCAAGGTGGGGGGCATCCCACAGTGTTTTCCCTTGTCTCATTAGGAGACTCTGAGATGGTCCCTAGGACCCAGCTGCCTGAGAACACTAAAAAGTACAGGCATTGGGTGACCATCAATGGCCATAGGGTGGAGGCTCTGAGAGACACAGGAGCCAGTGTGACAGCTGTCAAGTGTCACCTGGTGTCTAAAGAGCAGGTTGTCCCTGATGCATTCTATCCAGTTGTTGCCGCTGACAACACAGAGAGTCACTGCAAGGTGGCTCAGGTTCCCTTTGAGTGGGGGGGGTCTCGGGTACTCTTCAAGTAGCTGTGAGGCCAGCCATGCTTGTTGACTGTTTGTTAGGGAACGATTTGGAGAGCTCACCTTGGGCTAAGGTGGAGCGGAGTGCGCATTTAGAAATGTTGGGCTTGCCTGATTGGGCATGTGTGACCACCCTGTCAATGGCAGCTAAAGGTGTTCAAGAGGACCTGGAGCCTGAGAGGAGGCCCAGGTGCCTGCCGGAGAGAGAGGAGGCAGGGGCGCGGGAAACCGGCCCCGAAGTTCCCACGGTCCAGGAGGAGGCAGACCCTGAGGGGGATGCCCTGGAGCCTACAGGGGAACAGGTAGCTGAACTGGGGGACCTACCGAGCTGACCCATTGGCAGCAAGAAGGAGGACCCTCCAGGGAGGAGTTCTGCGAGGAGCAGAATGCATGCCCTTCTCTCGTGGTTCTGAGGCAACAGGCCACAGACCAGGCTTCAGGTGATCAGTCTGGATCACATTGGATTTACTGGGAGAATGGTATCCTGTATTCAGAGCCTAAGGTTGCTGAGCCTGGGTCAGCCCGTGTGCTGGTGGTACCCCAGCGCTTCAGAACCTTCCTACCGGGGTTGGCTCATGATGTATCGTTAGCAGGACATCTGGGGCAGGACAAGACCTTTGAAAGGCTTGTCACCCATTTATTTTGGCCCTAGATGCGCAGGAGTGTCGCCACTCACTGCAGGACCTGCCAGACTTGCCAGGCAAGTGGAAAAAGTGGGAGGAAGCACAAGGCTCCTCTCCAGCCATTCCCCGTAGTCAGCACCCCCTTTGAACGGGTGGGTATTGACATTGTGGGGCCACTGGACCCCAAGACAGCCATGGGCAACAGGTTTATCCTGGTCTTGGTGGACCATGCCACCCGGTACCCTGAAGCCATCCCTCTGAGGACAGTGACGGCCCCCGTGGTGGGACGGGCACTGATGGGAATTTTCTCACGTGTGGGATTCCCTCAAGAGGTGGTGTCTGACAGAGGTACCAACTTCGTGTCCAAGTACATGAAGTCCCTGTGGCAGGAGTGCGGTGTAACTTACAAGTTCACCACTCCTTACCACCCTCAAGGAAATGGGCTGGTTGAGAGATTCAACCGGACCCTCAAAGGCATGATTATGGGTCTGGACGAACCCATGAGGCGTAAATGGGACGTCCTCTTACCTTGCCTGTTGTGTGCATACCGGGAGGTGCCACAGAAGTCTCTAGGGTTCAGCCCCTTTGAGCTCCTCTATGGACACCCGGTGCGAGGACCTCTGAGTTTGGTCAAGGAAGGCTGGGAGCAATCTCCCAGGAAACCTCCCCAGGATGTATACAGTTACATGCTGGCCTTCAGGAACCAGACTAGGCGTTTCAGAGAACTTGCTGATGCAAATCTGGAAGCCAGACAGGAGGAGATGAAGCGGTGGTACGACCAGAATGCCACTCTGGTAGAGCTTCAGCCTGGTCAGAAAGTGTGGGTCATGGCCCCAGTGGAGCCTTGTGCGCTCCAGGATAGGTGGACCGGCCCTTTTACGGTGGTGGAGCGCAAGAGTCCAGTTACCTATTTGGTGGACTTGCAGTCTCCCAGGAACCCCTTGCGGGTCCTGCATGTGAAACGCCTGAAGCCCCACTTGGAGAGGTCCCAAGTGGGCATGCTCTTAGCTACAGATGACGGGGTGGAGGAGGAGACCGAGCCTCTTCCTGACCTCCTGTCAGCCCGAGAGCAAGATGGATCAGTGGAGGGAGTAAACCTCTCTACCTCCCTCACGCCTGAGCAGCAGGGTGACTGTCGCCAGCTGTTGGGACAGTTCCCTGACCTGTTCTCCCTGGTTCCCAGTGTCACTCATTGGTGCGTCCATGATGTGGACACTGGGGACAGTCTTCCTGTGAAGCACAAGGCTTACAGGGTGACTGACCGGGTCAGAGCCTGCATCAAGGAGGACGTCTCCAAGATGTTTGCGCTAGGGGTGATTGAGTCCTCTAACAGCCCTTGGGCCAGCCCAGTGGTCTTGGTTCCAAAGGCTGCCGCGCATGGTGCCACACCAGAACTCCGGTTCTGTGTGGACTACAGGGGACTCAATTCCGTCACCAGGACTGACGCACACCCCATCCCCAGAGCTGATGAGCTCATAGATCGGTTAGGGGCTGCACGGTACCTCAGCAAGTTTGACTTAACGTCTGGGTACTGGGAGATCGCCTTGACTGATGGGGCAAAAGAGAGGTCAGCATTCTCCACACCGGATGGGCACTACCAGTTCCGGGTGATGCCCTTTGGGATGAAGAATGCCCCTGCCACCTTTCAGAGGTTGGTCAACCAGGTGTTGGTTGGACTGGAGGATTTCAGTGCCGCCTACCTGGATGACATCGCAGTGTTCAGTGCCAGTTGGGAAGAACATCTGTGCCACCTCTGGGAAGTGTTGATGGCGCTGCGGAGGGCAGGCCTCACGATCAAGGCAAGTAAGTGCCAGATCGGGCAGGGTTCCGTGGTGTACTTGGGACACCAGGTTGGGAGCGGCCAGGTGGCGCCCCTCCAACCGAAAATTGATACCTTTCTGGCTTGGGAGCCCCCCAAGACCCAGACAGAGGTGAGAGCCTTCCTAGGACTCACCGGGTATTACAGGAGATTCGTCAAGGGGTATGGCAGCATTGTTGCCCCCTTGACAGAGCTGACTTCCAGGAAGCAGCCCAGGAGAGTGATTTGGACTGACGCCTGTCAAAAAGCTTTTGAAACCTTGAAGACGGCCATGTGCACGGCGCCTGTGCTCCAGGCACCAAACTTCTCCAATGAGTTCATTGTTCAGACAGACGCTTCAGAGCATGGTGTAGGGGCTGTTCTATCACAGATCAATGAGGAGGGCCTAGACCAACCTGTAGCCTTCATCAGTAGGAGGTTACTTCCACGGGAACAGAGGTGGAGTGCTATTGAGCGTGAGGCATTTGCTGTGGTCTGGGCACTGAAGAAGCTGAGACCATACCTGTTTGGGACTCACTTCCGGGTTCAGACAGACCACAGGCCCCTCAGATGGTTGATGCAGATGAGGGGTGAGAATCCAAAGCTGTTGAGGTGGTCCATTTCCCTACAGGGGATGGACTGTAGGGTGGAACACCGCCCAGGTACAGAACACACCAATGCTGATGGTCTGTCCAGATTTTTCCGCCTTAGTGATGAGAACTCCCTAGAGGTAGGATAGTTCTCCCCACGTTTCAGCTGGAGGGGACACGTGTTAGACCTGGCATCCTTGGCGTGGGTCTCCCTTCCATTTTTTCATAATGCCTCCACTGTTGTCGATATGTTTTTGCTGGACTAGATGCTCATGGGCACTTGGCCACTGCTAATCAGTGCCAAAGTGCAAGTGCTCCCTATGGTAAATTGTGTTATGAATTAGTGACTCCATGATTGGATGATTGGTTTACTTGTCAGTCCCTAGTACAGTGCACGGAGTGTGCCCAGGGCTTGTAAATCCAAGGCTGCTGGTGGGCTTGCAGCACTGGTTGTGCCACCCACAGAAGCAGCTTGTAAAATGTGTCTCAGGCCTGCCATTGCAGAGCCTGTGTGCAGCCTAGGGCTGTCATGTCGACTTGGTGAGTGCACCCACTTACCAGGCCCTAAACCTTCCCTTTACTGCATGTTGGTCACCCCGAAAGCAGGCCCTAGGGCAGGGAGCATTGTAAATATAAGGTAGGACGTGCCCTGGTGTGTGTGGCATGTCCTAATAGTGAATTACAGCCATTTTCGTTTTTCACTATTGCAAGGCTACCTGCTCCCCATAGGCCAGAATGGGCAGTTTGATTATTACACCTTATAATCCTAACTGACCCAGGGAACATGGTAGAAAAATGCATTTAGTATGCCTGAACTCAGGATGATAAAATGCATCTTTTAGTGAAGATGATTTTAACATTCTGTGTTCGAAAATACCACTTTTAGAAAGTGGGTATTTTCTTGCCTAACTATCCAGCCTGCCTCTGCCAGCTTGTGTATTGTGTGTCTGGTTTGTGCGTGACTGGGGCTGGGGGTGGCTACAGGAGACAGGGTGAGGCAGCCCAGAGTTGAATAGAGAGATCTGCATCCAGATTAGAGGGAGGAGTTGCATCTGGGTCTGAATAGGGCTGTGCCTGCCTTCCACAATGCTGGCTCCACCTCCTGCCGGGCGTCTGTGTACCCTGCCCCACATTTTGAAAGGAAAGAAGGAGACATGTACACAGAGTGCTACAAAGCTGCACAGAACTGGTTTGAACTAGGCAAAGGCCTCTCTGCCTCCAGAGAACAAAGAGAATCAGGGTATAAGAGGGGCACCCAGACCCCAAGAATTTAGATCACTTTTGGGAACAAGAAGAAACCTTTGCTGAGGAGCGGAACCAAGAAGAAACTTTGGAGAGACTATCCCTAAGCCTGAAGTGCTGCTTGGGGTATTGGCCTGCAGTGGTTTGCCTGACTGCCAAAGAAAGGAGAAAGGGACTTTTGCTTTGCTGTGACTTTCATCAACTTGTGAAGGATCTCCAAGGGCTTGAAAGAGAGCTTGCCCCCTGACCGAAGTCCAGGACCAGTGGACTTCACCAGCCTTGTGAATTGCTGCTGGAAACGCTGTTTCAGTGGCTACAGGGTTAGGGAGCTGTGACCGACTCTGACGACCGGCTCGGTGTCCTGTAAGCACTGCATCGAAGCACCGTCTCGCCCTGCAACGCACGGCCCTGGTCTCACCGACTCCGTCAATGAGCCGCTGCCTGCACCGCATCGAGGGACAACGCATCCTGCAACGCTTCGCTTCGCCGAAACGAATTGGTCCGACCGACACGGTCACTGCTGCTGAGTTCGAGTCCTGTGACCGCACCGGAGTTGGGCACCGCTCGCACGGTTCGCGACGCACCGCCCGACTCGCACCGATGTCCAGACTGATCGACGCCAGCTCCCGAATCCAGCTCCGTCGCCGCACCGCAACCTGCCAGCACCGCATCGAAGCACCGTCTCGCCCTGCAACGCACGGCCCGGGTCTCACCGACTCCGTCTCGACGACGTCAACAAGCCGCTGCCTGCACTGCATCGAGGGACAACGCGTCCTGCAGTGCTTCCATTTTGCATCGCGACCGCGATGTACAGCCATCCGGCTCGCATGCCCGTGCCGGCCGCTTCAAGTAAAAGGTACTGTGACCGAGTCTGTCTACGCTGTGTTGGCCCGTCTCGACGCGGTCAGCTGGATTTGTTAGACTCTGTTTGTTCTTGACATCGCCGTAGCCGGAGGAGGCTACCGACTCGCACAGAACCTCGAATTAAGCCTTTTTTATAAGAACTAAGTATTCTTGACAGTATTGTGGATTATCTTTGTCGTTTATGGTCTTGTGGTAAATCTATATAAAATATTCTTATTTTTATAAATATACAACCTGTGTGGTGTCCATTTGTAGTGTTGTCACTTGATTACTGTATGTGTTCACAAATGCTTTACACACTGCCTCTGAACTAAGCCTGTCTGCTCGTGCCAAGCTACCAAGAGGGTGAGCAGGGGTTATTTCAGGAGTGTACCTACTTTCCCTGACTAGACTCAAGGGTCCCTATTTGGACAAAGGTACCTACCTCTGCCAACTAGAGACCCCCAAATCTAACAGTTCCCAACCGGAGTGTAAGGGCCAGGGCCCCAGACAGGGCCACTCAACATTCTAGCTTGGTTCTTTGATAGTTGCCCCTCACACTTGGGCTCCTGAAAGGAACATGAAATGTCCTGCTGAGCTCTTCCACCAGCAGTTGCTGTTCTTCTGCTGGTCCTGCTGTCACTGTGGTCTGCTGTCCGTATCCGTGAGTAAACCTCCCACCAACTGCAGCAACTTTCAGATGTCTAAAGGAATGGGCCCCACATACCAGTAAGACCTGACCAGTGACTGGAAGTGCACAGTCATAAAGTGTAGTCTATAAATTGGGTACTGTTTATGGAACCAGCAGGTAGGCCTTTCTGGGCTGGACCACTGCAGAGTCACATGCAAGACTGAGGTTTCTTCTAACCCTGCAAGTGGAGGGAGAGCCCCCAAACTTGTGCTGAAGTGCAGCCTCTACTTTGTTCCAGGCTTTAGTTTGCTGTAGACCTGAGCTTCAAAGAAGCCACGAAAGAGGAAGCAGTAATAGGAGAACCTCATACAAGGTGGACCTGAATGTAGGCCTGAGACCATGACCTTTTCTCTATCCAGCGGTCACGGTGTTAGGCTAGCGTTTTGGAAGTTTGAAGTGTTATCCGCATGTGAGGGATGTATGATGAAACCAGTGGCGGCTCCTCGAGGGAGTGCTGCGGGGCGGTGGGGCGGGGGAGGGGCAGGGTGGGGGGTAGTAAACTCCGTTATACGGCCAAACGGAGTTAAGTATATCAATAAATAAATAAAACGAATTACATTGCGCGGGCTGCATCGCCAAATGGCGATGCGGCGCGCGCAATGTAATTCGTTTTATTTATTTATTGATATACTTAACTCCGTTCGGCCGTATGCCGGAGTTTACAACACCCCACCCTGCCCCTCCCCGCCCCACCGCCCGCAGCACTCCCTCGAGGAGCCGTCACTGGATGAAACACCCCTCCTCCCCTCAGCTTCTCCACGCCTTTGCTCATTAGCCGGACTGACCCTCCTTTCCTTAAAGGTGGGTGTTCAAAAGCCCAGGGAGCATTCGTTGTGGGGGAGAGGTATGTATTTGGCTAGGACCAACTGACCCTAGGAACATGTGGCAGACAAGAGGACCTGTGCAGCGAGAAACCATGGTGGGATATTTTGTGGGATTCCACGTGCAACCAAATTAAAAGAAGACAAAATATGTATTTTCTATAATTAAATGTAAAGAACAACCGGATTGACAAAGCGATAGTCATGAAGAAAAACAGAAATATTTTAACTATAATGGTGGCATTGTAGCTTCTTTTAAATTTCTGACCTGTATACATACCTGCACCTCTCTGAGCAGGGCCTGTGAAATATGACTTGCCAACTGCAAAGGAGGCGGGAGGGGCGCGCTAAATAAAGAATAGAGACACGAAGGAAGATTCGTTTTCCTGGAGTGTGCGCCTGAGACTAAACAGCTTGTAAATAAACCTCTCCGGGGCGACAGACGTGGGCGGGGCCTCGCCCAGCAGCTGCCTCGGCCTTGTCTCAAGTTGTTATCACTCCAGGTGACCTCCAGGGGGGCACGCTTCCTTCCACTTGGCAGAAACCCATTTCTAAATGGAATTACTGCCGATTAGATTTCAAATAGCTTCTTTGGAATTGTGCTACGTGTTTCAGCTGCTTGGGCAACAAGCAAACAGTGACCAGGAATGGACAGTATTTATGTTTTGATAATTGTGTGCAAAGTGGTGCATAGATCAAGATTATTGGCCTACCCATATTTTGTGGAATTTTCCCACTTTTCCTATGTCTAAGCCCTGGTATAGTTTCCTCCGTAAAATTGAAATATTTCCATGCGACTGCTAGTTAGCGTTGACAATGGATGAGACATTTTCCCACCAGATAACTTTAAATACATTTTCCTTAAACAATTTTAAAACTGGATGGATGTTGGCAATATCTTTTCTTGCGACAGATTTAAAGTGGAGCTAAATGCAAAATTGTCATGTGAAAACACACATAGATGTACTATTTGCTGGAATTGGTGGAAGTTTGCAAAAGAAAAACTTGGCACACCCCAATTGCAACAAAGAATATGAAAAAGAAATAGCAGTATGGTATGTTAGCAGTAGCGGCCCGTGGTGGGACGTGGGGCGGGGGAGGGGCAGGGTGGGGGGTAGTAAAGTACGGAATACGGCCGTATAGAGGGAAGTAGACATATATATATAAATAAAACGAATTTCGTTGCGTGCGCTGCATCGCCAAATGCACAGTGACACTCAGGGACAGTGCGTTGCGCAGAGGAGGTGATGTGTCACTATAGACAAGGATGCGTCTGTTCCTTTAGGTGGTGCAGTCATTGAACCGTCCAGGCCCCAGGACGATGAGTGCTGCAGGGGAGGAGATGCATAATTTACGGGCACGATACCTCAGTCCCTTACTGCGGTGCTGTGTGGATGATGAAATCGGCACCCATAGACCATGTGTCGACGGTGCGTTGAAAGTCAGCTCACACTGCGTCGATTCCACAGTGTTGAAGCAGTCCCTGCTTCAGAGTCAGAGCGATGCGTGACGGACTTTAGTGATGCAGTGCTCAAGACTCATGCAGTGGCGGTTCTTCGGAGGCCCTGGGGCAAAAAGTCGGGGTCTGTGTTGTAAGTCGCGGTCGTTGCGTCAAGCGGGGACCACGCTTCGGTGCAGGCAGTGGCGTTGCGTCGAGTTTTGTGATTAACATAGCATAGCAAAGCAAACAGCAAAGTGACAGTCCCTCCTGACAGCAACACAGCTCTTCCTGGCAGAATGTCCTCAGTCCAGAAGTGCTCTGAGTATATGGTGTCGGAGGTCCAGTACTTATACCCAATTCAGCCTTTGAAGTAGGCAAACTTCAAAGAAAGGTCTTTGTAGTGCACAAGACCCTATCCTTCCTTGCCCTGGCTCCAGACACACTACAGGTGGTGGAGACTTCTTTGTGTGAAGACAGGCACAGCCCTATTCAGGTGTTATTGTCAACTCCTCCCACCACTCTAGCTCAGGAAGGCCCATCACCCGGGTGATGGGCCATCAGGATATGCAGAGCACACCTCAGCTCCCTTTGTGTGACTGTCTAAAGTGAATGCACAAGAGCCCAACTGTCACCCTGACCCAGACGTGTATTCAGAGGCAGGCAGAGGCACAGAATTGTTAAAATATGAAAATGCCAACTTTCTAAAAGTGGCGTTTTCAGACCTGCTATTTAAAAAACAACTTCACTAAAAGATGTATTTTAAATTGTGAGTCCAGAGACACCAACCTCCAATCTTCTATCAGCTTACAATTGGAAGAGACACTTGTAAGATGTTACAAGGCAGCTCCAATGCTAACCTATGGGACAGGTAGGCATTGCTGTAGTGGAAAATGAAATTAGTAGTATTTCACTACCAGGATATGTGAAACACAACAGAACATGCCCTACCTTTTAAATACACTGCACCCTGCCCATGAGGCTACTAGGGTCTACCTTAGGGGTGCCTTATGTGCAATAATAGGGAAGGTCTGAGCCTGACAAGTGGGTGCATTTGTCAGGTTGACATGGCAGTTTAAACTGCGCAGACAGACACTGCAGGGGCAGGTCTGAGACATGTTTGCAGGACTACTCATGTGGGTGGCACAATCAGTGCTGCAGGCCGACTTGTAGCATTTGACTTACAGGCCCTGGCACACATGGTGCACTGTACCAGGGACTCACTAGTAAATCAAATAGGCCAATCATGGAAAAACCAAATATTATTACAGTTTAAACAGGGAGCACTAGCACTTTAGCATTAGTCAGCAGTAGTAAAGTGCCCAGAGTCCTAAAGCCAGCAAAAACGAAATCCAGGACAGTCAAAAACAGGAGGTCTGAGGCAAAAAGACAGGGGAAACTATGCCAAAAGATGCCAGGTCTAACACACAGACACCCTGGCTCCCCTCAATCGCAACCTATGGCAAGAGCCCGGTCACAGGTTAGCTGGTACACAGAGGAGCTCAGGCTGACAAAACACCACTTCAAGCAACTGTAGCGTAAATGGAGAACAAGTCAAGACACCACAGATAAGACATCTTCAAATTAGCCCTAAGGCGTTACCACCAGCAGATATGGAACACCAAGCACACAGCTCCTGCAGATTGGATTGATAACACCACTACATCAGCAAGGAAATTTTTGCCATCATCAAAGATTTCACCGTACCTCCTGCGCCTCCAGTGCCATCACCCTCTCACAAGACCTTTGCAAAAAGCTTTCAGAATTCTTCTTTTACAAAATCACCTCCATATACTGCAACTTTGACCCTCAACCCTGTCATGGTCGCAACTCAACATCCCATCACTGCAGATGAATGAACCATGACCTCGTGGCCTGCCGTCACCACCATCGAAATCTCCGCTATCATGAAGACCAACCACTCGGGGTTCCATCGGTCCCTTGCCCCCACCTCGCCATCACCATAGGACTCTTACTGATCAGCGAAGCACTAACACTCATCCTTAATGCCTTCATCAACTCAGCCAGATTCTTGGACACCTGGAAACATGCTCCTGTCATGTCCCTGCTCAAGAAAGCATCCGTTGACCCAGCCACGCTTTCCAACTACAGGCCCTCCGACCATACCCAGCAGTGGTCTTAGAGAAACAAATAAACCGACGCTCATCAACCACCTCAGCAATCACCAGCTCCCCAACACCATGCAGTCTGGATTCAGGCCCAACGAAAGTATAGAAACAGCATTAAGCGGCGCCACGATGACATCCGCATGATTCTTGGCAGAGGAGATACGGAAGCCCTCATTATCCTGGACCTCACTACAGCATTTGACACAATCTCACACCCCATGTAGGTGCCTAAACGAGATTGACATCCAAGTACCTGTTCTCTGCTGGATCTGCTCTTTCCTGTCTGATAGAGCACAAACTGTCAGCCAGGCAGCTTACTCCTCAGAAGCCCGCAAACTAATCTGCGAAGTGCCTCAAGGCTCATCGCTCAGCCCCACCCTCTTCAACACATGCATGATCCATCTGGCCAACATCATCCATGCACACAACATCAACATCCTCCCCTATGCAGACAACATACAAATATACTCCATATCTCTTGGACAAGACTCCCAACACATGAAACAAGTTCACCCCCTGCATGACCGAAGTTACTAACTGGATGAAAGCCAACTGTCTCAAGCTTAATACCAACAGGACAGAAGGAGTGGTCTTTGGCAAGAAGAACTCACCATGGGACTCCAACTGATGGCCACCCAGAACCCACGCTAAGAACCTCGGATTAGTCATCAACAGAAAACTGGACATGACCGCACAAGTCAACACTGTCACTGCATCTTGCTTCTTGCTTCTACACCCTGAAGATGCTGAGAAAGATCTTTAAATGGCTCCCAAGTAACACTAGAAAAACTGTCACTCACACACTAGTCGCCAGCAAGTTAGATTATGGGAATACCCTATATGCCAGTATCACTAAGCAACTCACTAGAAGACAACAAACCATCCAGAACTCAGCAGCCAGACTCATCCTCAACCTCCCACACAGAACTCACATCACACCACACCTCAGGGAACTCCACTGGCTCCCGATACACAAACGTGCTCAATTAAAACTCCTCACAAACACATTTAAGGTACTACACAACTCTGGTCCCATCTATATGACCAGTTTCATCTCTTTCCATCAACCACCCTGACAACTCTGCTCTTTAGGACTCTTACTCGCACACATCCCACACATACACAGAACCAGATCCGGAGGACCCGTATTCTCTTACATCGCTCCAAAAGCATGGTACTCCACATCAGTGCCTTTTCCTTTTTGAATTCCCCAAGCAGCTGAAGACCTGGCTTTTCAGTTAACCAACCTACCACAGGTAGGGCTAGGCACAGACACCTGTGCGGAGCCTGAATATCCTTACGGTGATATTGCACTTTTCAAATACACATAACATGACATACTTCTATAAAGTTAGAAGTGCATTGACTGGCCCTTATATTGCGGGCAGGAACTGCACCACTAAAGATGTCATACATTAAGCCGTGCTCTGGCAACACATTTATTTCTACAGATGCTAACGTTGTTAAGTACTGCCTATGTGAGCACATATGGGAGATTGGCCTAAACCAGCATTTGTTTCTTCCTCAAACAAATCAAAAGTTGCTAAAAATTTGACAACATGTGTTGCTGCTCAGTGGAAGACCCTTCACAAAGGTTGACTGTCATCTTCCTGTTGCTTATTGCAATATTTGGGTGTCAGACTGGTTCTACTGGGGTGAAATCTTTGCCCAGATAGTGTTAACATGTAAAAAGGTCGAAATAATGAGGCAATACTATCACAAAAGATGCTACATTATGCAGCATAATTTTCCTTTCCTTGCAGCATAATTTAGTAGATCCTGCCGCATAATTTTATCCCCCCTACCTCATTATTCCAGCGGCCCTGTCAACCTCTCTGTGTGCAGTATGAATAGAGAGAGTGAGCGACGCCCACGTGCACATCTTAGAGGGAACACAGGTTGGTAGTTACAGTTGAGTAAGGTTGCACATCGATCAAATCAAACTGTATTTCCACACTGCTACTCTTTCAGAATTGGCCGCTTGCCTGAACACAGAGTTGAATCAGCTACCACCCATCTATCCTCCAATTGTTAACTAAATTGGTCTGGATCCCTTTCAAAGCTATGAACCTTGTTCAGCGGGTAAAGTAGTTATTTATTGGATAGCACACTATGCAGATACGCTGTACTTAGCTACTTAACATACACCAGAAGATGGTAGATGGGTTGAAAAACCAAGAATGGTTCATTGGTTGGTGGGCAATGTGGCTGAGAAATTGACAATACACTTCGCAGAGATGCCATATTTACACAGATGTACCCAGTGAACATATGACTTGTGGGCTGGTAAGGCGCAAGGGATGTGTAGAGTTATCTGTGGTGCTTGTCCCCCTGTGTGATGGTGTACACTTTCAGGAAAGGCTTGAATGGAGAAGAGCCTGGTAGGCCACTGGGACAGACATTCTGGTCAATCGGTCCATGTAGGTCAAAGATCTTGAACCTGGTTGTGGTGTGCAGTGGTTTAGATACAGACACCAAGGTTGTGGTTAGCTGAGCTTAGTAGGCCCGAATGTGGTGTACAGTAAGAGATTTGCAGAGTTGTAGGCAGTGAAGGCAAATATACTGTCATGAAAACCTGGGCGTGGTCTTGCAGAGTGACTTCCAGCTGAGTGACAGCAAGCTTAATGTCAATAGGCATAAGTCTGTGTGTGTCTGTGCAGTCTCTTTTTAGCATCCTCTAAACAAAAGAAACGAGTCAACCTTAAACCCTGTGCCCCTCCTTATGTATGTTCCTTACATGTGTAGCACGTTTGTGGATCCCCTAATGTACATTGATGTATATTTACACCCCTTACCTCAGCAGGCTCTCTGAAGCAGCCTGTCAGCCGCTTATTTAGACCTGCACAGAGACCTCATCTGAAATACATTCAAAATGCATAGACAGTGCCTGTGCGCCTCACAGTTAAGGCAGTGGGCATGGCGCTACCTTGGGTGTAGCTTAGTGGCTTTGCACATTAGATTGCATTTGTGCTCCACATTAAATCTTTGTGAGTCTAATGTAAGTTTATTTAGATATATTTCTTCCTCTGTTGCTCCAATCATTCCACAAAGGTTCAGTGCAGTTGAGCACTGGTTGTAAGTCATACTAGCAAAGTGATCTGGCACGTTTGCAGTTATAAACTGCAACTCACACTTCAGTTTTCAATTTGTTTTTAAGAAAATATATTTTTGGTAATTAAACAAAATACATTTCTAAAACTTCGGAATCAGTGAGTCCGCTAAAGAACTCAGCAGCTCTTCTTTTCGTAGATGACACTCTGCTAGTGTCAAAAAATGAAAAAAGGCCTACAGGTTCAGCTAGATAGGTTCATGTTGTTTTATTCCACTTATAGTTTGGTGTTAAATACACAGAAAACAAAATTAATGTTTTTTTTATCCACATATGAGCTATCATCCGAAAATTACCCTAGATGGGTGCCTCTTAGAGAGAGTCAGGGAATTTGATTACCTTGGAATTCAAATCTCTGACTCTAGCTCCTGGTCGAAACATATTGATAAAAGTACTGCTTTACTTAACCATAGTGCTGCGGCAACAAATGACGGAGGGAATGCTGAATGAATCAAACATTCACCCCCAGTCAAGACATCTAGGTTCAATCCATCGCTCTTTTGCTGATTATGCCACCCCAGTTTGGACCCAGCCATAATGCAAATCAGTGTTGACCCTGCTCTTCGTGGGAACAGTCCAGCCCGAACTGCCAAGCCGAGTCCTCCCTCGACCGGAAACAAGCATCCTGGGACCGGTTTCAGGGTAACAACCCTCATCAGCCAGGCTAGCTTGAATCCAGTGGCACAGCGAGCAAGAGACCCCCGTCTGGGCATACCCATCCAACTTAGGGCGCAAAGTGCTGCGGCAACAAATGACAAAGTCAGAGGTCTAATGTAAGGCTATATCTTCTGACAAATTGCTGCTTATTTTTTAACATGGAGATTTGAAATTTAAAAAACCCTCTTACTTTGCATTCAGAGAAAGAAAAGTAAAGTGAATTATGTGACATTGTCACTGTGGTAGAGGAAGTGCGAACGTAAAGGCTGTAGGATGTAATTTTGTATGTAAAACACAAGAAAATGTAAGTAAATTAAATGAACTGCATAATTCAGCAGTTAGGAAAGTACAAATGAAGCACTTTTTTGTAACTTTGAAGTGTGATGGAAACAAAGATCAAAACAAATTAAGACACCTTACTTTGTGATGCGCAAATGATAAACATTCACTGAAACCCGATATCCACACATTAAAATGTGTTTGATGTATAGCTGTTTCACAGTGAAACCGTATGTCTGTGTAAATGTAGTGGCCATTTCAGTGGAAAATGTGCTATCTGTAAATGACAGCGTGCTGCCACGCGTGGCTTTAGGCTATTAAAAACTGACCTCCTCATGTCCATTAAAGCTAAGTAGGAAAAGAAAGTTTGTCGTTCTAAAAATTGGGTCGTGGTTCTAAAAAGTTTGGGGAGCACTGATCTAAATAAAGTTCCAGCACTGAACCTGAGAATTGTACAAGTGCTACATTTACTGTATCGCATATATCGCCATATAGTTACATTACTGGATGCAAACTTTTCTTATTAGACTGTAGATCTCATCTGTTTCATTAAGGCCTAAAGAGGCTGTCTTTAATTTCTGAATCATTCTGGCTTCAGTAACAGCAAACTTCAATGCTATCGATCCCCCTCTTGGATCATGCTCTATCACTGCCTAAACCGTCTCTTGAATATCATTATGAGCGTGCCCCATCTTTTCATAGTGTTGGACTATGGGTGCTACTTGTATTTAGCATCTAATCCTGGATCTATGATGCACAATCCTCTTCTTTACCCCCTGTAATGTCAGTCCAATATAACTTTTATTGCACCAAAATATCATGACATAGATCACATTTCTGGTTTTACCGTTAGAAAAATCTGGCGATATCATTATTGAGGGACAGAATGTGAATAGGTGCACCTACCCCAAGGGAACCTCTACTTTATGTATTTGAGGGCCAACGTTGTTTATCGATCATGTTGTAAAAAACCTATAGCTGAACTTACCTATGATGTGAAGTAAAGAGAAGTAAAGGATACATTCATATGTTTGTATGAACATCCACTTTCTCGTACAATGTAAAATTAAGTAGCGCCTCATTTAGAGTTTGGTGGATGCACGGCATCTGAAACAAAGACGGACTATCCCCCAATGGGCCATTGGTCAATGTACATCAGAGCATCCACCCTGTTTAGGGTGGTCATTCTTATGTAGATGCTTTCTTTCTCTGACAGCCAAGGAAGTCCAAGCAACACGGAACAGGAAACATAGGAAATGACCCCAAGTGCTGTTGAAAAATCTCCAGCACGTCAGGTCCATTTGTTTTTTGTTTTCCAGTTAGGAACTCCTGCTTTGGGGTTTTGTTATTGCAAAAGCAAAAACTTTGTCAAGTGGGCATATCAAACATGGTGCCCTTTTGGGAAAACTTCAGCACTTTCAGCTGAGCTGTGGGTGCAGCAGCTCTGCCGAAGGCACAGAGGTCCCTGGCTCTCTGGTGGATCTTACCTTTGGTGGATGGTCTTCCGCCAGGGTAGCAGAGGCCAGAGCCTACTGTGAGCTGGCAGGCCAGCAGGCTACCTCCTAGCTCTAAATCAGTCTCATAGTTTATCATTTATCCATATAAATTTGCATAAAACACACCTGTAACTCGCATCATCTTCAGAACCTGATTTGCCCCTGGGATCACCAGTCCACCTGTACAGTGATCATAGGTGCAGTTGTCTCTGCCCAGCACTACCTTATCTTGTGTTGTCCTAAAATCTCTTTGCCTAGCCAGGGGAAGAGTATTTGTTCCTGCGATAAGGCAAAGATACTCTGATGCTTTTGATGGAGGCATCTTACTCCATACATCAGCTTCATACACCGGTTACTTTAATGCTTTGCTCTTGCCCAAGGCCCTCTGACAGCTCAATGTTTTCAGGGTAGATGGAGCCTTCCTACTGCATGCAGTGTTACATTTCTTTACCATTATCTGCAAAGTTATAAGAGTTTTAACTCCATTTTCCTGCTCCAGGTCTTCTAGTAATCCAGAAGAATATGTGCTCCTCTAGAACAACTACCCAGTCCTTTTCAAAGTTAAAATGTTGGTAACTTCTTCATTGCTTGTTTCAGTCAGATCACTTACACGTAGATGACAAGGGCATCAAGATGTCAGGAAATGGACACGCGTTGCTGCTGGCTCTGCTTCTTACACAGGTAATCCTCCAACTGGAGGGAAGTGTCCTTTAAAGTAGACTCTTGTTTCGATGCAGGCGTCCTTCACCCATGAAAGAGCCATGGTGCTTCCTCTGATACTTCAGGGGAAGCCATTTCTAAGGCATTGATGTGTTTACAAATCTGTCTGGTACTGGTTTTATTACCATGGAAAAAAGATCTTTTAAGTGTTGTGACTATGGAGTGAGTGGTCTTTGGGGACTGAGTAAAGTGCTTTCTTAGTTGAGTTAGTGTTCTTTGTACCGATTTATCATGGACTTCAATTCATCAAAATACCAGGCATAGTGGATGTCACTCATTCTATGACCCCTGGATGATGTCAGAATTGAGCCCTTGCCCCATCCTTAGCATCTCATTGGACTTCTATTTGCTGCTCAGGAGCAAGAAGGAGGTGAATGAGTGTAAACTGCAGGAAGAGCCACAAAACCTTTATTCCTGCTGTTTCTGCTGCTTACTTTGCAGCTTCTGAGTGTCTTTGGTACCAAAGGGTAAGCCGGGCCCAGCAGCTGATGATTATGCCCACTTTGGTCACATAAGATAGACTTTTTAGATTGCATTGGAATGAAATATGTTCCAGCTGGTTAAACCTTTTGTATGAGATGGGCAGGCCCTAGCAGTGAGCTGAGCAGTACAACTGCTGAATATCGGGCCCAAGAATGTCAACATGCAAGAGTATGGAAAGAATATCAAGGGACAAAGTATCCAATGGTAAGTGCATATAAGGAAGCATAGATTTACTATTCCGAGCTCCACATCTATGTACCTCGAAGAATATACAGATATATATCAAGGTACATAGATGTGGAGCTAGGTGCAGAAATTATGCTTACGTTTTGATATTCTGGATACTTTATTGAGGGTGCACATTATGCTGAGAATGTGTAATCATAACTGAGTTATGTACAAAGGATCCACAATGAAACAAATGCGCTCATAACAATTGGGTAAATTATGTTGTGATATCTATCTATCTATCTATCTATCTATCTATCTATCTATCTATCTATCTATCTATCTATCTATCTATCTATCTGTCTGTCTGTCTGTCTGTCTGTCTGTCTGTCTGTCTGTCTGTCTGTCTGTCTGTCTGTCTGTCTGTCTGTCTGTCTGTCTGTCTGTCTGTCTGTCTGTCTGTCTGCCTGCCTGCCTGCCTGCCTGCCTGCCTGCCTGCCTGCCTATCTGTCTGTCTGTCTGTCTATCTATCACAAACTAATATTTAAAATAACCTACTTGTGATCCTTAGATTTGTCGCATCCTGTGTAACTCCGATGAGTGCCTGGAAAACGAGTTTGCGGATGAGTATGGACAATGTGTCCCCTGCAAAGAGTGCGGACCTGGCCAGGAGCTTTCCAAGGTTAGTCAGTTTTTTTGTCACTGGAAGTTTACAAACGCATCAAAATGCATCAACTTCTCTTCAGATGATTGCACGTGTCCTTAAAGCGAGAGACCCTGAGACCGGCCTATAGCGAGCATTGACAATTAAATTTTTTCATAAAATGTATGAATGGCACTGAACTCTCAAATGATGGGCACTGTGCATATATGAGACTGCACATCTGGAGCTGCACTGACATTAGAGAGGTGCGCCCGTCATCTGAGTCTGTACCTGCGCCGCTGAGCCTCTCTTGAGCTTCTGAAGATGTTTTGGGCACATGCAGCTATAGTTTAGCAGGGGAGGGTTGTAATTGGGCAATTGATAGTGACCCTGGACATTTTCCGCTGTGCCTGGGAGTCAGACTTGGAGATTGGGCTGGTCATTTGACACTGAGCTGTGCATGGAAGGCTGTGTCAGGGCCGTTCAAGCAACGCATGGGTGTTTGAGGTTGTACCTGGGCACCAGGGACTGTGTTTGAGCATATGGCACTAGCGTCTGTGCATTTCAAACTATGCATGAGCATATCTTTGTTGTGCTTGGGTATGAATAACATCATCTGGTCATTTTACCCTATACTTGATTATATGGGTGTCTACTTGGGCATATGGCGACTGTGTCTGGCATTTGATGGGTTTGTGTAGAGATGTACTCCCTTTGTAATGGAATGTAGAACCATCTGCTGGTTAGAATGTTACGCTTTGAATGTTAAGGGTGGTTAGAGCTGTGAAGCTGAAGTGCAAGCTGGAGGTGTTTTCCTTATCTCTCTGAATAAAGACCTACATGAATATAATCTTCTTGGATATCATCTTTACATTGGCGACGAGGATGGGATTCGAACCCACGCGTGCAAAGCTACTAGTCATTATAATGACAGGAAAGCTGTTAAAGTCCCTGATATAAAAGAAGGAGATTGGGTCGTTACCAGGAAAGGTGGGGTAGTGATCAAGGGTGAGAGCAAATTTTCTAAACCTGTTCAAGTAAGAACTATCAAGAAGAATGTTCATATTCTAACTGATGGATCTGCGTGGAGCACAGGAAATGTTAGTAAATGTAATGCTCCTCAACCTGTTCTCTGTGATTGATGCATAATTGGATGTGACCCTATTTAAATTGTTGATGCAGTTATATTTTATCATATGTTGAAATGTCGTTTGATTGTTATTTTATTGTTTTCCTTTGTATATAAGGGGAAGATGTGTAGAGATGTACTCCCTTTGTAATGGAATGTAGAACCATCTGCTGGCTAGAATGTTACGCTTTGAATGTTAAGGGTGGTTAGAGCTGTGAAGCTGAAGTGCAAGCTGGAGGTGTTTTCCTTATCTCTCTGAATAAAGACCTACATGAATATAATCTTCTTGGATATCATCTTTACATTTTGTCTATGTAAGCATCGACACGTGATGGCCTCACCATTGGCATACAGCATCAGCTCCATAGTCAACTAAAATAGGGTTACATTCTTTGGTAACATTTCGTGTTCTTATATTAATTTTACACATATTGGTGTTTATTCAGATTTAGTTATGTCACTTCCTGTGATATCACCTAAGTCAGAAGTTAAGAGACTTCACTTTCAGCGATGTATTGCACTTAAAGGTTGTTAAATATCACATTATGTGATTTCATCTGGGATCACACGAAGTAACTGTACAGGGCATCAGAGAACCATCTCATGGACTTTGGCCAAAGGTACATAAGTGAATGTCTCATGGGGAATTTATACAGATATGTAGGAGTTATATTTCCCCCTCTGAAGAAACCAATGTAAATTGAATATTAATCACTAACAGGATTTCTTTACCCTATTTCTTGCAACATTCATCTGTGTCGAATCCATATTGTACATACATTATTAACATTATGCACATTTACCAAAGCAATTATATATCAAAAGAACATATTCCTATGGAAGATATACAAATATTTATTCAGATTCACAAAATGCCAGAAATATTTAAGGAACAAATACAACTATCACTATGAAACTCCTCACAAACTCACCACTTCATTCCTGAAAACAAATTAGCGAATCTCCCTAATCAGACAACCTTTTGAGATTCCAGAAGTCACTATAAGAGTTTCAAGGTGATCCAGATGGTCAAATCGGCTTTGTGCGTTTTACCTTCACTGCTCTCTGTATTAGCAAGTGACAGAGTAAAATATTGCAAATCTAGGACAAACACAACGATGCTTAGCATGCTTCACTGGGCTGTTCTTGCTGACACTGGCTCTGCAGCTCCTGCATTCAACAGTACAATTCACTTTGCATCAAAAGGTTCCTCCCTGCTATTTGGAAAATTGAAAGTGTCAAAAATGTGTTTGTTAATCCGACCCTAGGCTAGCAGGTATTTTATCAATGTAATCCCTGCTGGGGCCTATACAGCAGCTAAAGCCCCTCTATCTGAGTTATAGGTGCTAGCTGCAGATGAGGGTCTATGAAGAGGTACAGGGCCTTTAGAAAAACAAGTCTGGCTCGAGAAAGAAGGGCTATAATGCTATTAGAACATTCAACCCACCGAGGGCAGCATCTTCTAAGTGAAACAGGGAGAAAGAGTAAGACAAACATTGGTACCAGCTATTATTGGTCCTCCACCACTCATTATCTTCTTTAGATATTATCACAATATTCCAGTGTTCTAATATCTAAAGTGGAGAGGTGTGGTGCAGCGGCCAGGGCAGCTGACTTCGGAGCACAGGGTTCGCGGTTCGATCCTCGGCTCCGGCGGCAGCTCAGCTCAGCACCATGTGACTCTGGGCAATAGCTCACTTAATTTTCACTACGGCCCCCAGCGCCTTGAGACCCGTAAGGGTGAGTAGCTGCGCTATATAAAAACGGATTTACCTTACTTTTTTTTAGTTAAAGTTCGAAAAAAAAAATATGGTTTAGTCATCCATTACTTCTAAGTCTTAATGTAAATGTCCTTGATACTTTTCTAAGATGTATTTTGGCTAATTCCCCTGTTTGTTCAGGAATGTGGCTATGGTGAAGGAGGTGATGCCAAGTGTGTGGCTTGCAGCAGTCGGAGATACAAGAAGGATTGGGGCCACCACCGTTGCATTCCCTGCCTCTCTTGCAGCCTGATTAACCGCAGCCAGAGGTCAAACTGCACAGCCCAGGCAGATGCCATCTGTGGGGAGTGCCTACCTGGGTAAGACAACAGGATTTGTTATAGGACTGTCATCATGCTATATTGGGGCAAGTAGGGCTCAACATGTAAAAAGGTGGGGGCTTCGGCTGGGCTTTGGCTGTCACAAATAGTGATATTTAAAAGGCAAGCCCACCAAATGGATTCAGATTAGGATGCATCATAACATATTTGCTTATTTATTACACTTGAGTGTTTGTAAAGCTCAAGATAATTCGGCTGGCTGAGTGTTTGCTGGCAGTGCCGTATTACGTGTACAAGAGAGGGTTGACCCAGGTGTCTACTTCCATAGGATTCCTCTTTGTTTCACATTCAGGGCCATATTTATGAGTCCAGTTGCGACGCAACTCAAAAATGAGATTTATGAAGCTAGGCAAGGCCAATTTGCGTGCCCCTGAGTGGCTTCATTAATCTGGAGTAAAGCATCGCAAATCGGTGTTCTCCCAGGGTTTTTGACGCGTTCCCAAATTGACCAAAAGTGGTGGACTTAGGAATGCGCCAAAAAGGAACGCCTTCTCAGGGAAAGCATAACAAAGTGTAGTGTAGCTCCTATTTCCCTTATAGGCTCTGCGCATTGGAATAATATATCCTATAGGTTTGACATAGGACTAAAGTCGGTATGTCCCTATCGAGTATATTAAACTTAATTACTTGTGCCAGCTAGCTCAGAGGCCACTAGAAACTTCTTGACGACAAGAAGGGATTAGTTTCTGGCAGCCGCAAAACATGACCACTGTGTTTCCCTTACAGAATCAGGATGTGTCCCAGAGTCGTAGAAACAATAGATAACTATTTCACTCAGCTCAGTTGTGCAGGATTCAGTTACGTCTCAAAGTGACACAGAAATAACAGACGGGCGTTTCAATAAAAAGGTTTATTGAACAGTCTTGTTTCTGGTGTAAGTTAGATGTGCTGTTACGATCACAAGACAGTATGCGAGATAGATGATGTACAAGGTGAGCAGTAAAAATAAATAATACTGCGTTAGCATTATCTCTTCAGCATATATGCATTTACATAAAATGACACAGCCTAAAAATGCGAGTACTCATACGATGCGTTTCTATCCTAGTTCTACCCAGTGTGCCTAACCTTTCCTAGGTGTAGGGAGAAGTAGAAGTAGGTGCTGTATTTCTGACTAGAGTATACTAAGAGTAAGTTACGCCTAGAGTCTAGTATGCCAAGAGTCCCTCTAGGTTCTAGTCTGCTCCATACCTGAAGAATGAGAGAGGTAGGAATCTCTTTCCGGACTCGAACTCCAACACCCCGCAAGGGAAGTTAGATCACTGGAAGCTGGACTCTCTGCGTGCAGGAATGACAGTGTCTTCTCAGTGCGTCTGGCCGGGAATCGGGCTCCTCTGAAGTCGAGGTCTCCTCTGATTTACAGGGGTTTGGGAAGGTATATTTATACCTGAAAATGTTAGCATTGACGTGAGTTGGGTAGCGAAAGACGTCATGAATGAATCCCTTAAGGAATAGAGGTTCATGCATAATGTATGAGTCCTTGAAGAAATCAATAGTCCTGGGCAAGGGAAACTCCCGCAGCCTGAGGGTCAGTTTTTTCATGGACTCGTTGAGACGCTAGGGTGGACGGATGTCGGAAGCCATGCCTGTATTTGGTATGCATGGTAATGCCTAAATAAGGTCTGGGATTTTATGCCTATATAAGGGCAGGTTGGATTGTGCCTATATATGGTCATGATTCTAGAAAGCCCGTTTATGGACACCCTATGAAGTATACAACACCCACTCCTCTTTTGTGTATACAACAATACTAAAATGCTAAACATTTAAAATGCTAAACATTAAAATGGAGTACCGCATATTAAAACATATCCTAAAAGCTTTAAAAGACATATTGAAAAATGCAAAGGTTGCTGTACATCATTAAGCAGTGCTTTTCATTTTTAGCATAAGGTATGAAATAAATGCATTTGGAATGAAATTTAAAAGCAATATTTACATATGACGAAAATGATCGATAAGGTTGTTCAAAATCAAAAAGTCATTTCCTGTCATGAAACTTAAATGAACTGATTTAGACACACAAGATGACTAAGTGTCCCTGGAAGTACTGCCAAGTCTGTATTATAAGGCCAGTTCTACTTTAAGCAGATTGGAGTGCCATTATCAGTTCGAAAAAATGGGAATAAAGTTCAAATTTTGGTAATGTTCCAAGGTTTTGAAAAATGAAGGCCAAATTGCTGCTGTTGCACTGGAACACAGCATGCCGAATCAGAGTCAGTTCACTGGTCTGGTGTAAACATTAGATCATCTATTTCAATAGACAAAACATCTTCCACTGTCGTCGGTGTAAGCTGGAACACCTCGTGTAAAAGATTGACCGCACAAAGATGGGAAACATCGCTCTCAGCAATGTTCGCGTTCGTTGTTACCTGTGTGCCTGAAGTTGTTTCTCGTACCTCAGCAGCAGCAGGAGGCGACTGTGAGATCTCAATGAATGCTGACATCAGTATTGGAAGCCTCTGGGGACAACACAGAGCATGGGCCGTTATCGGGTCCAGCAAAGCATCGACATCCTTTGGCGCAGCTGATGGATATGTTAGACAAGCGTCCAACACGCATTCTTCACCGCATAGCAGGCATCGTAGAACAGGTAAGATGCAATCTTGCCAGATTGGTCGGAATGACAGGAACCACGTGGTATTAAGGTCCCGTAGACGAGTCATGCCTAGTAGCTGTACTATTTGCTCACGGCACTTTCTTTCAAGGAGAGCTTTCTCCATTTCGCTCGGAGTGATTTCGGCGAAGAGGCTGGCCATAGCGCAATAGCAGACAGATGAATAAAATTCCCGCAACAAGTGCTAGAATTAATGGTATGCCACCAAACACCGAATGTGCAAAGTTCGGAATGATTCCAAGTATTGCCTGGAACGGTGCTAAGAGACCGGTGCAAATGCTCTTAAATACATGAACAATTCCTGTTGTATCTGACATGTTAAAGATACGTGATATCATTTCTACGAAATGTATAGGGCAGTTTGTACGTATTAAAGTCTGTATCTCAGCCGAAGTCCTTGCAACTTGTAGATCATAGGTTTCTTTGGCCGAGGTCAAAGGCACTGTTTGCTGTAAAAGCATGGCTTTCATTCTGCTTAAAGTATCAAATCTTATAAAAGAGACGTTCAGCGAAGGCCATAAAGGCGACTCCCTGACTGTGTCTATTGGGGGAAACAATACTTGCATACAGCAAGTGACCCTGGAGTTGACCGTTACTAGATATGGGATGCCTGGCAACATTCCACAGCAGCTCTGATCATTCAACATGAGGTAACTCCCATTCGAAAGTTGTCCAAACGTCGGATTAATCACAGCAGCTGGTGAACCGTGCTGATGGCAAGACAAGTTTGCCACAGAACCATTACAAGCCCCGTGTAAAGAAATGTCCTGACAAATGAGTGAACCGGTCAGTGCATGTTTACAGTTGATACCGCTAAGAAACACTTCACGATCCCCACTCCAACATCTATGTGTATATGGTAACTTCCAAGATATCTTAATGTATTCCTTACCCAACCTTTCATATTTGCCTGCTTGCATCTGTCCGAGACAATACTGAAACTGAAAAGTTGTCACAGGCAACGTTATTTTGCCATGAATAACCCATTCTGTAGCTGGTTTTTCTGCCACTGTAAATGGTAATTTCTCCATTTTTTCAATGCTCAGCACTGTATACCTTGCTCCTCTCTGTGCCAATTCGATCTGTTTATCAGTGAGATTGTATTCTGCAAACAGAGACGACGTGTTGATGAAACGCCAAGGCACATAGCCCGCTCGCAAAGATTGCAGCGTCCATGTCAATAACACAATAGAACGTAATTGAGATTGACCTTGTTGTAACATAGCCAAATCTTGTTCTAGAATGTCGATAGCAGAGGATACAATGCCATCCAATGAATATATCCTGGAGGACAAAGTTGTTAACCCATTGTCGACTACAGAGAGTGTTTTCTCTAAATTAATACGATCAAGTTCACGTATTCGTTCTGCAGCCTCTATCTGTGACACTTTCCATGCTTCGTTATAAGCAGCATAGATGCCGGCATATATGAAACGTTTTTGACGCGGTTTTCTTGGTCCAAGCAAGAATTCCCTAAGATCTGCGTCATGTGCAAGTAAGGTTAAGTGTTGCTTCACATCCTGTAGTGTAGATTTATGCAGCCAATCGAGGCATAATTTTCCTACACTGTATGTTGTAACTACCCCCGGATGTTGTCTTTGGACATATCTTGGGTCTGGCCTATGAATAGTAAAGCCCTGAGTTTTGTTCAAGAACCTTTCCTGACAGTTGTTTGTGTCTGTGGGCCAGATCAACCATTTTTTCCAATTTGGATGAGTTCTGTTGAGTTGTAGTATATCGTCAACTGTCACCACTGCCTTCGTATTATTATCACTGGCAGGTGTTGGCACAGAAGGTGTTTTCATCTCTTTGATCTTGGCTAATCCAAGACAAGATGTCTGTTGGACGGTGTCATTCAAAAACAGTATTTGTTCAGGGATGATACAGGCTCTAAATAAAGCTTCTATACCCTGTACTTGCCAATCTTTACTACCCCAGACAGTTTTTGTCTCAATAGTGTCTTTCCATAAGTCGAAACCCTGTGTAGACAGTTGGGCAATAAATGCTTCAGAATAAATCTGTTTGGTATTTGTTAACATAATTTTCAGTCCTGTTTTGTTTACATTTTTATAGTAAAACGTTTCTGGATCAGATGTATTATAACCTGAAAAATATGGAAATTTACTAGCAAAAGTTTTCGAACTACCTTGTGGTGGTGTAGGACAATGTTCCCATTGATTAAACATAAACACATTTCTTGGATATGCAGTTTTGTGCAAATAATGATGACCATAGTGGTTATAACAATATAATTCTTCGTAACCAGATGAACCCTCTAAAAATTCATTTTTAGAAAATGCAGCAGATTTCTCTAGATCAAACATTATATCTTGAACAGTCTCTAAGTCCCAATCATCTGAATAGGTACTAGACGTAATTAAATCACTTAGTGAAATTTTAAATAAATGTGGAATGTTCAATTGTTCACTTGGACCGAAGATTTCATAATCTGTTTTGTCCCACACTATACCATCCTGTATAGGAACAGCTGTGATGTTCACTGATGACAAGTCTCTTGCTTCACGATGGGAAGATTTATGTGGTTTCAAAAGTACATTTACGTCTTTTCCTTCAATGTTCACATGGATGTATCTGCCACTTATAAGCACGCTTACAGTTGTTACCAAAGCTAGCCAGAGCAGGAAAACAAAAAGTCCAGATGTAATCCAGAGTTCAATCCATGGAGAAACCAGATAAGTCTTTTTCAGAAAGTGAATAAAGTCTTGTACTTGCTGCTTGAATTTTGATGATGCTGGCGTCGTTTCAGGTTCGCTTGGATCTTCTGAGAACGTATCAAAGTCAATGAAATAGCCAGAAGCAGTTCTGTCAATTGTTGGAATTGCATCAGGATTCGTTGAAATCACAGGAACCAGTTCTTCACGTGTCACGTTGGTGTAGACAGGTGTATTTGGACGAACTGTTATTTGGTTGTCAAGAGGGATGAGTTCCATAGCTTGGTTGCTTAGTCCTTCATTTGTTACAGCTGAGTTCTCGATCGTGATCAGTCTTTCAGTCTGAACCTCTTGAATAGTAGCGAGAGGAGTGCGTCTGCTACTAGGTCGGAGTCCACGAGGCCTACTGCTTAGTATTGGCCACATGTTGTGGTTTGATCAGGTCGATTGACACAAATCTTTTCTCCTTTCTTCCAGCAAGGGGCGGCAGAAGTACTGTCCTTGTTCCTTGAACAGCTAGAACAGGTACCGGTTGTCTGTAAGAAGGTCCAAATTCCTTCTTGTCCGCTATTTTTTCTCTGACTAGATCCCCAACTTTTGGAATCCAGACAGGCCTTGCTGGGACCGCCGATTTTTCCCCAGTGGTGGTTGGCTGTAGGGATACGTTGCTTTGTTTCGTTCTTAACTTGTTAAGATCCTGTAAAACAGCCAAACGATCTTTGATATCAAATGGTTTCATGTCCACCACTGTGCCTACGTGTTCTAAGTCTGGAACCCACATTCTTGTCCCAAATAGGACCTCATATGGAGTGACCCCCCTAGAGAACTTCTTGGCAAATTATTGAGAGCGCGCTGAACGCTAATGAGGTGTTTGACCCACCCATCACCCGAGCCTAATACCCTAGCTGTTATAGACTGCTTTATGTCCCGGTTTTTCCTTTCCACAACAGAATTTCCCTCAGGATGGAATGGAGAGGAGTACCGCAATGCAACGCCCAGACCGGCCATGGCCTCCTTGTAAGCCCTAGAGCTAAACGCAGGACCCTGGTCAGAATGAAACGTGCCTATTGCGTATGTGCCGATAAAGACTCGCAAATCTTTTATAACAGTTCGAGCGTCAGCCGAGCGCTGAGGCCATAACCATAGGAACCTAGATTCAGTATTTGCGGGAATGCCTTTGTCCAGTAGGACGCCGGCGATTAGATAGCCTAATGCTGTCTAACAGTGGTGTCTGCACTGGGCTGCCGCATTCGCTGCATGGTGTCTGGTGGCTTTCTCGCTGTAATTTACAGTCTAAGCAGTTGTTGATGAATATGTGAATGTGTGTATTCATTCCAGGCCACCAGTACATCTCTTTTAATTTCAAAATTGTTTTTGAGATCCCTTGATGTGACAGACCCTCCCCCAAATGTGTTTCATAAATCAAGGCTGCTCTTCGTTCCATGTTTGGAATTACCCTATCCCCCACTCCAGGGATTCGAGCAAAAGGAACGTTATTCGCATCAATTACATAAGAGTACTTGAGTGGAAACTTTTTTGGTAACGCTGCACTGCTGCCTTTGCTCGAAGCATTGACAGCTAACATTATCTCACCGTCTATTTTTGTTTTTGAACGAGTGATCGCAGCTACGGAAGCCGTCTGAACAGCCCCCTTCGCGGCTTCGTCAGCCAATGAATTCCCTGCAACGTGAACGCCATCACGCTGATGACTCAGTGTGTGAATCACGTGAGCCTTTGGTAGTTCGTTTTTCAACTGAACTACTTGTTCCCAAAGCAGTTTGTGCTTTATTGTGCCACCTTTCGCATCTTTAAAACCATTTTCAAGCCAGGTTCGTATATAATCATTATACGACTGAACACAGTAATAGGAATCGCACACTATCAGTGTGAGGAATTCTCGATCCGTACTCTCAAGTGCCAGTTTGAATGCCTGTAGTTCAGCTCGCTGAGCTGTACAATCACCTAGTGATTGAGTTTTTGTGACCATAGGTCTGAAGATGCCATTTCGCATGCGACCTTTAACGATAGCACACGCTGCACTGTAAGCTTGCTTACTCCCTGTTGCGGGCTGTGCGGATCCGTCAGTGTAAATTATGAATTCATACTGATCGAGAGGCAGAATCTCAGTGGGCAGAGGACATTCTTGTTCATATTGGAGAAATGCCTGTGTTTTTAAATCTGGATCAAAAACATATTCAACATCAGTTGCAGCAAGAGAATTAACCCACTGTATCCATCTCGGATGTAAAGCTTTAGCATTTGGAATGCTTGCTTTTGTGACCGCTTCTAAAGCCGGTACTGGGGTTACGACAATTATGCGTTTCCCTTGGGCTAAGGCTCTTTCTTTTGCTACAGCTGTTTGAACTGCTGTTAGAATTTTTTCAGTTGAACTGAAGCGCATTTCCGCTTGTGTATACAAATGTGATTTGTATGCAATTGGTACTTTCTCACCCTCATTAAATGTTAAGTAAGTGAATCCACATTGACCCGAAATTATTCGAATCACCAAATTTCTTTGACTTACGCGTGTTTGTAAGTGATTTGTTGCTAACATGTTAGCCTGGAGTGAACGCAAAATTTCTGTGTGTTCCTGTGTCCAGTTTTTATTTGAAAAATCAGGTTTGATTAATGCGTAGAGAGGTTTAATCCTTTCTGCGTAGTTTAGAATGTATGTTCTTCCAAAATTTAGGAATCCCAGTATTGATTGTAAGTGTTTTAGCGATTTTGGAGGTTGGAGCAGCGCACATTTCTCTAGAAAGTTAGCTGCCAAGCTCTTGCCTTCACTTGAAAGCTCATATCCCAAAAATAGGACATTGAGATGGGCAATCCGAGACTTTTTAAAGTTGAACTTATAGCCCTCAGAGGCGAATCCCAATATAATGGTGCTCACCCTGTTCAAGTGTCTTTCCAAGTCATCGTCTGTCAGATAGATGTCATCGACATAGGACAATGCCTCGTTGTCATAAATTTGTAGTAACTCCGTTACTCTCGCTGAGAATAAACCTGGGCTGTTCTTGAACCCTTGTGGGAGTCGACAAAAGTGACGCTGGGTCCCCATTATGGAGAATGCCGTTAAGTACCTGCTTTCAGGTGCTATATTTTGACAAAAGAAACCGTTTGAGATGTCTAATGTTGTTTTGTATTTTTTACGCACAATGTTATTCATTAATGCTGTGCTGTGTGCATTTTGCACTGCAAAAGTTTTAGAACAAGTGTTTAAATGTCTGTAGTCCAAAACTAGACGATATGTATTGTCTGGTTTGGAGACAGGAAACAAAGGATTGTTCATGGAGGAGGTGCATGTTTCAATCACCCCTTGGTATTCAAGTTGATCTAAAATCTCCCTGACCTGTTTTTTAGCTTCTTGCTTAATAGGATACTGCCTCTGAGCAGTAGGTTCATGTTTCAGATTTATTTTATGGTGAGGTGAGTCCTCATCCCATCCTACATGATTTTTATATAATGCTGGAGCCTGGGCCACTGCCCATTTTCTGGCATATGTATATTTTAAATGAATTGGTATGTGATTGGAGAAGGCAGGCATAATCATGTCCTCGCCGTGTGGGCACTCCTTGACAAATTGTGGTGGCCAGTCTTTTTCTGCTAGAAGTATGTCATAACCCTTTGATAGTTTTTCCCAAAAAAGTGCTTTAACCTGTCTAGGTTTGTCTCCCTCCATCCGGAGTGTTATTTCATATAACCTTTGTGGAGTACTAACCCTGGTGTCTACAGTCTCTACTGTAATGTACTCATTCAAGTCCACTATCTCCAGAAGTTCCATCAGGTTCTGGCGAGCTATTGTGACTTCTGCTGCACTGTCCAGCATTGTCTGAGCCCATTCTCCGTTCTTGAGTTGACTTCTCAGAATTCTCGGCATGTCTTACTATTAGACCTGCTACTTTCTTTTTGGAGAATTGAGGTTTAGTTTTAATTTTTGTTGCGTGCTTGTCGTCTTTCGATTTCACGCGTTCTTCTCTATGTTCTGTTCGTCCTCTTCTTTCCGAAGTCTGTGATGAGACCTGAAAGGGACGAGAGGAACGTGTATCATTATCTTGATACCTATCAGGTTTTCTCAAATTATCCCTATTCCTGAGGTTGTACCTCCTTTCAGAGGGCTCCTTTTGAGGAGACCTACCTCGGGATTGAGATCTTTTCTCATTTGAATTTTGTTTAGTAGACTCCCACTTCTTTTTAGAAGATGTAGGAGTTTGTTTAATTGAGTCCTTCTCAGGACTTTCAGATAGTTTTGGTTTAACTGGTCTCCCACCCAAACTATCTCTGCCTAATTCTGCATAAGATTGCTCTATAATTCTGGGTAGCTCTGTTTGATGTTCTGTAACATCAAATTCCCTTAATTTTTGTCGGATCGCCACTGCTGCTGCCTCCCCTTTAATATTTGACAATATTATTGTTGAGACCTGGTCGAAATTTTTCAGTAATTTCATACCTAAATTTAAAGCAGGCTCTGCCCCGTATTCGTTTTGAATTTGTTTTAGGACATCAGGTATTACCGCAATTGACGGAATGCCGTGTGTTTTAGTGTAGATGGCAGCAAAGACTGAGCCCCAAGTGGTGCAGTCTTCCAGTTGTGGTGTGATCCCCATTGGTAAACTAATGGTTAGGATTCTGTGTTTCTCATGCGGGCTAGTATTTGGAAATACTGCTTCGATTTGAGTAATTTTTTGAGCTATCCAAAATGGAATTTGCTCCCGCTTAGTGGGCATTTTACCCATGACTGCGTATAGAGTCTGTGGTGTAATTTTTAGATGTACTCCCCTGGTGGAGGAGTATGATTTGGAACTGTTAATGGTGGTTGGACTGTGAAAGTCCGCATGACATATTGAACCAATTGTCTGTAGATTTTTATTAACTCTGTGAGTTGATTAAGTATTTCCTCGTCTGACATTATTTCGATGTCTGGATGAGGTGTATAGCCTGCTAGAATCGGCCATGTTGCTCCTGGTCTACCTAGTGGACCGAGCCTGGTTATATTTTTATTGTGTTTTAGGGCGCCTTTAAACCAGAGCTGATGCTCCTGGTATGTTAATGGAATCTCAATATCCTCGAAAGGAATGTATTCCTCTGGTGCTTCATCTTCTTTGTAGAAGTGAAACAAGTGTGTCACTGGATTGGATTCAGGAAGAATTACCCATGAATAGAATACCTCTGTTTGAAAGGATTCATGTGCCTCAATCACGAAAACTGCTCTACCTCCTCTCGGTGGTAGGCCATGTTTTATAAGTTTTAGAGTAATGGCTCTTCTTAAGTTTGGAGCGATGTCAATGACACCCTCCTCGGTTTCATTTAAACCGGTATTGTTAAAAAATGCTGCTTGGGCTGGATCAGCCGCAGCTACACCGTTTCCGGCGTCATTGTCAGTGCCTGACATTTTTCTGCTTGAAAATATGGAAACAAATTTCAAGGAAACAAAGATAAGGTGCACAATATTGTGGAACACTGTATCCTTCAACGTTGAACAAACCAAACAGCTAATATATAGGGGTCTTCCCTATGTAGCCGTGGCGGATACTATCCCTGCCCACTCCAGACGTCTTTTGGAGTATATGGGTAGGGGTCTCTGAGAGAAAAGAATATATGCACAGCTGAGTTACTCAGTATCTAACGTTGAATTACTGCCTTACCAAACGTTGGGCGCCATGTAGTGTAGCTCCTATTTCCCTTATAGGCTCTGCGCATTGGAATAATATATCCTATAGGTTTGACATAGGACTAAAGTCGGTATGTCCCTATCGAGTATATTAAACTTAATTACTTGTGCCAGCTAGCTCAGAGGCCACTAGAAACTTCTTGACGACAAGAAGGGATTAGTTTCTGGCAGCCGCAAAACATGACCTCTGTGTTTCCCTTACAGAATCAGGATGTGTCCCAGAGTCGTAGAAACAATAGATAACTATTTCACTCAGCTCAGTTGTGCAGGATTCAGTTACGTCTCAAAGTGACACAGAAATAACAGACGGGCGTTTCAATAAAAAGGTTTATTGAACAGTCTTGTTTCTGTTGTAAGTTAGATGTGCTGTTACGATCACAAGACAGTATGCGAGATAGATGATGTACAAGGTGAGCAGTAAAAATAAATAATACTGCGTTAGCATTATCTCTTCAGCATATATGCATTTACATAAAATGACACAGCCTAAAAATGCGAGTACTCATACGATGCGTTTCTAGCCTAGTTCTACCCAGTGTGCCTAACCTTTCCTAGGTGTAGGGAGAAGTAGAAGTAGGTGCTGTATTCCTGACTAGAGTATACTAAGAGTAAGTTACGCCTAGAGTCTAGTATGCCAAGAGTCCCTCTAGGTTCTAGTCTGCTCCATACCTGAAGAATGAGAGAGGTAGGAATCTCTTTCCGGACTCGAACTCCAACACCCCGCAAGGGAAGTTAGATCACTGGAAGCTGGACTCTCTGCGTGCAGGAATGACAGTGTCTTCTCAGTGCGTCTGGCCGGGAATCGGGCTCCTCTGAAGTCGAGGTCTCCTCTGATTTACAGGGGTTTGGGAAGGTATATTTATACCTGAAAATGTTAGCATTGACGTGAGTTGGGTAGCGAAAGACGTCATGAATGAATCCCTTAAGGAATAGAGGTTCATGCATAATGTATGAGTCCTTGAAGAAATCAATAGTCCTGGGCAAGGGAAACTCCCGCAGCCTGAGGGTCAGTTTTTTCATGGACTCGTTGAGACGCTAGGGTGGACGGATGTCGGAAGCCATGCCTGTATTTGGTATGCATGGTTTATGCCTAAATAAGGTCTGGGATTTTATGCCTATATAAGGGCAGGTTGGATTGTGCCTATATATGGTCATGATTCTAGAAAGCCCGTTTATGGACACCCTATGAAGTATACAACAAAAGAGAAATATCTGTTCGAGGCATGTGAGCTGCAGAGCTCACACTGTGCATTAGATCGCCATCTGGTGTTGGGCTCGGATGCTTGCACATTGTTGTTGTCTTCGAAGAAGTCTTTGTAGTCATGTGATAGGTGACTCCTCCTTAGGACAATAGTGCGCATGGGCATCGACTCCATCCTTAGATTGTTTTTTTCCGCCATCGGGTTCGGATGCAATTTCGACACTCCGGTTCGAAACTTGTTTTTTGCAGCGTTTTCCACTTTTCAACACCTGATACCGACATCGACATCTCGACGTCCCTTCCTCGATCTCCTTTCCAGCCGCCGACGCGGGCCGTTGGGCCCATCGACGCCGTAAGGCCTACTGCCCATGGAAAGGACGCCATTCCGAAAATGCCCCCAATGTGGAGCAAAGTTTCCTCACAGTGACCACCACCAGGTCTGTAATCGGTGCCTCTCACCAGACCATAACGAGGCCACTTGTCCGGCCTGCGCCTCCTTCCGCTCCAAGAAGACAATCCGCGATCGTCGAGCCCGAAGGCACATCATGGCGCACAGGTCCGCTCCGGAACCCGTCAACATCTTCGATGAGGGTCCCGATGTTCCGGAAGAAGACTCCGAAGACCTCGCTATCATCTCCGAGGCAGAGGACTCCGACGGTTCCATCCCTTCAGGGCAGCGTGTGAGTACTACTGCCCCTGCCCCAACCCTCCCTGCAAAATCGAAGGCACCGGTCAGCACTTCGCCTACGGGCCCCAGTCGAGACCGTAAACGTGCTTCGGACGCCCCGCCTCCGGGCTCGGCACCGAACAAGAAAACAAAGCCTTCTAGTTCCTCGGCACCGACCAAACCACATGTGCCCGTTACACCGGCACCTTCGGCGCCGAAACACAAAGACCACCCGGCGCCGAAATCCAGTTCGGTCCCCAAATCCGCCTCCAAGCACGCGGATCCCTCGGCACCGAAACCGAAGCTACTCGACACACCCCTAAACTAAAGCCGGTCGAGCCTGTAGCTAAGCCGAAGGACGCCTCGACGCCTTCTAAAGCAAAGGAACATTTAAAGAAGCCATCACCACGTTCGAAACCGAAAAAGTCGGCGCCGAAAACTAATATTCAAGGGGAGGAACTGTTTACACCGGATCCCATCGATCCTAATCAACACAAGCTTTATATCAATCCTAAAACAGGACACATTTCCTCTGTGCCACGTCACAAGCCTGTCCCTCCAAAGAAGAAGGACTCTTCCACTTCCCCTATGCCTCCTTCTTCCCCTATACCTCTCTCTAACACCCCTCCTCTCCACATCCCTATCACACCTCCTCAACCTGCGGATTCTCCCCCACATGAGTATGAGGACAACATGGGGTACGGGGATGACCCTCATAATTTATTTCTGGATCCAGATAATCCACCACAGGATGACTGGGGTTATAATGACCCCCAGACCCTACAGACCTCCCCAGCCCTCCACCTTATCCCACAAAACCATCTCCACCAGATGATCACATAGGTTTTGGGCAACTCATACATAGGGCGGCCGTTTTTCATGGGGTGCATATTCACACCGACCAACCAGAAGAAGATTTTCTTCTAGACACTTTTGAACGGTCTCAAAAAACTGTTCAAACTTTGCCCATGATCAAGGGTGTCATTAAACATGCACCTGAAATTTTTAACGACCCAGTCAGAGCCAGGATCCTTAATCCTAGAGTGGATAAAAAGTATAGACCTGCCCCCGATGACCCCACCTACATCAAAGGTCAGCTCCCCTTGACTCACTGGTCGTTTCTAATGCCAGAAAACGCGCTAATTCCCAAACTTCAGGGGATGCTCCGCCCCTGATAAAGAATCCAAATTGTTAGATTCCTCTGGCAAACGCGTAGCTGCGCAAGCCACCAACATCTGGCGCATCGCTAACACCCAAGCTCTACTAGCTAGGTACGACAGGGCACACTACGATCAGCTAGAAACCCTCCTTCAACATCTACCTGATCAATACAAAACACAAGCCACTGACCTCATTCAAGAAGGCAAACTTATTTCAAATGCCTCCATTAAGTGCGCCTTAGACGCAGCCGACACCGCCGCTAGGTCAGTTAACACTAGCGTGCTTATCAGACGACACGCCTGGCTTCGCATTTCAGGTTTTAAGCCAGAAGTCCAGACTACCATACTAAACCAGCCATTTAACCAAAACCAACTATTTGGTCCTGCTGTCGACACAGCACTAGAAAAGATGAAGAAGGATACTGACACTGCCAAATCAATGGGAGCATTGCAGTCCCCGCAGCAACGTGGCTCCTTTCGCCGCTCCTTTTACAGAGGGGGCTCCAGGAATACCACCGCAGACAGTTCCTCTTCCTATCGAACAAACACCCAAACCTCTCCTAATAGAGGATACTTTAGGGGTGGTTACAGAGGCAACAACTCTAAGGGCAGAGGTCGAGGTAATAATAACAACACCCGTACCTCCACCACTCCCAAACAGTGACTTTCCTCCACTTCCCCCGACCACAACACCCCTGTCGGGGGAAGGCTATCACAGTTCCTGCCTGTCTGGAACTCCATTACAACAGACAGGTGGGTGAGACAGATTATCCAACATGGCTACTGCCTGGAGCTAACAGCTACCCCCCCACCATACCACCCAGGCAGCGTCCAATGTCCACAGACCATCTTACACTTTTACAACAAGAGGTACTTTCCCTGCTTCAAAAGCACGCCATAGAGCCAGTGCCTCTGCTACAGCAGGGCACAGGGGTTTACTCCCTGTACTTCCTCATTCCCAAGAAGGACGGCACTCTCAGGCCTATTTTAGACCTCAGACCTCTCAATCAATACATACACTCAGATCATTTTCACATGATCACTCTCCAACAAGTGCTTCCCTTACTACAACAACAAGACTTCCTTGCCACATTAGACCTCAAGGACGCCTACTTCCACATTCCCATACATCCTGCTCACAGGAAGTATCTAAGGTTCGTTCTCAATGGGCAGCACTACCAGTTCAAAGTACTCCCATTCGGAGTCACCACTGCTCCAAGAGTGTTTACCAAATGCCTTGCAGTAGTAGCAGCGCATCTACGAAGACAACAAATACATGTCTTCCCATACCTGGACGACTGGCTTATCAAAGCCAAATCATTCAACCAGTGTGTCCAACACACCCACCAAACGATACAAACATTACACAACTTGGGGTTCACAATAAACTATACCAAGTCCCACCTTCAGCCCTCCCATGTCCTTCAATATCTGGGAGCCACAATAAACACTTCCACTGCTCTAGCTTACCCCAGCCCAGCCAGGATAGCCAGTATACAAACCCTTGTCCCCAGGTTTCAAATGCAACACTCTCTTCCAGCCAGAGTGTTTATGCAGCTAATCGGCATGATGGCATCCTGCATTTTTATCGTCCCTCATGCAAAACTTCAAATGCGTCCTCTACAAGAGTGCCTAGCGCGCCAATGGAACCAGGCTCATGGACATCTTACAGATCTGGTGTTGGTGGACAGCCGCACACATCGCTCTCTGCAGTGGTGGAACACCAACAATTTGTCCAAGGGGCGGCCGTTCCTAGAGCCGGTTCCACAAGTAGTACTAACCACGGACGCATCCCTTACAGGATGGGGAGCACACCTGTTACATCATACAACACAAGGCAAGTGGACCACTCAGCAGAAGCTGCTCCACATCAACCACCTAGAGTTACTAGCTATATTCCTAGCTCTCAAGTCCTTTCAACTCCACGTACAAAACAAAGCTGTCCTGATCCGAACAGACAACATCACAGCTATGTACTATATACAAAAACAGGGGGGACACACTCTCCACAACTGTCCCAACTAGCACAGGACATTTGGAGGTGGGCCATTCCACAAAACATATACCTTCTAGCAGAACACCTACCAGGGGTTCACAATCAGATTGCAGATCTGTTAAGTCGACAGACACAACAGATTCACGAGTGGGAACTACATCCACAAGTTCTTCTACCTTTCTTCCAGATGTGGGGCCAGCCAGACTTAGATCTGTTCGCCACACACCAAAACGCCAAATGCCCAACCTTCGCCGCCAGGTTTCCACACCCGCAGTCCAAGGGCAATGCGATATGGATGAACTGGTCCGGCAGATTTGTGTACGCTTTTCCACCGCTCCCACTCATCCCACTTGTAGTACGCAAGCTTCAACAACAGTCTCTCAAAATGATACTAGTAGCCCCTACATGGGCACGCCAACCGTGGTTCACCACACTACTAGAGCTATCAGTAGTCCCATACCAAAGACTACACCTCTCCCCAACAATGCTAACGCAGAGCCATGGAGAGATAATGCACCCAGATCCATCTCAGCTGAACCTTGCAATTTGGCTCCTGAAGTCCTAGAATTCGGTTACCTTAACCTACCCCCAGACTGCATGGACGTTATAAAAGAAGCTAGACGCCCAACTACCAGAGCCTGCTATGCAGCTAAATGGAAAAGATTCGCTATTTACTGCACTAATAATAACATCCAACCATTACAAGCCTCTACGCAAAACATCATTTGCTATTTGCTACATTTGCAAAGATGTAATCTTGCATACTCATCCATACGTCTGCACCTCGCAGCCCTTGCTGCTTACTTACAAAACAGACAACACTTATCACTATTCAAAGTTCCCGCCATTAAAGCCTTCATGGAAGGCCTTAAGCGGATCATACCTCCCAGATTACCACCTTCCCCAGTGTGGAATCTTAATATAGTACTTACCAGGCTCATGGGTCCACCTTTCGAACCCTTACATAAATGTGAACTTCAATTCCTTACATGGAAAGTTGCGTTTCTAATTGCAATCACTTCTCTCAGGAGAGTCAGTGAGCTACAAGCTCTAACTATACAAGAGCCTTTCTTACAAATACATCATAAAAAGGTAGTTCTCAGAACAAACCCAAAATTCCTTCCCAAAGTCATTTCGCCTTTCCACCTTAACCAATCAGTAGAACTACCTGTGTTCTTCCAAAACCCAGATTCCGTGGCAGAAAGAGCTCTCCACACCCTAGATGTCAAAAGAGCCCTTATGTATTACATTGACAGAACCAAATCCTTTCGCAAAACCAAACAATTGTTTGTGGCTTTCTCTCCACCACACAAAGGTAATCCCATCTCAAAAGCCGGGGTTGCAAGGTGGATTGTTAAATGTATCCAAATCTGCTACCAAAAAGCCAAACGCACATTATCAGTTCCCCCTAGAGCGCACTCAACACGCAAACTAGGGGCCTCCATGGCATTCTTAGGGAACATTCCCCTAGAAGACATATGTAAGGCAGCCACGTGGTCTACAACACACACCTTCACTAAACACTATTGTGTTGATGTGCAAGCCAAGCAACAAGCTTCCGTGGGCCAAGCTGTCCTTAAAACCCTTTTTCAAACTACTGCAACACATACAGGTGACCACCGCTAGGGGAGATACTGCTGTACAGTCTATGCACAGTGTGAGCTCTGCAGCTCACATGCCTCGAACGGAAAATGCTACTTACCAGTATGCATCTGTTCTTGGCATGTAGAGCTGCAGATCCTCACACGCCCACCCACCTCCCCGGGACCTGTATGTGCTCCAGTCCTATCTTAATTAGATACACACACATGGACATCTCTTTTCTTTTCTACTAACTCCATCACTCCCCAATATGGCGAAAAACAATCTGAGGATGGAGTCGATGCCCATGCGCACTATTGTCCTAAGGAGGAGTCACCTATCACATGACTACAAAGACTTCTTCGAAGACAACAACAAAGTGCAAGCATCCGAGCCCAACACCAGATGGCGATCTAACGCACAGTGTGAGGATCTGCAGCTCTACATGCCAAGAACAGATGCATACTGGTAAGTAGCATTTTCCTTATATCTCCTTGTTTTTTCCTCTTTCTATGCGTGCTGCATTCTGCAGCACACATAGAAAGGGGAATATGCCTCTCTGGATTTTTTTTGTGCAGGAGATATCCCTTCCTGCACAAAAACAATCTTCCTTACAACGCAGGCACCCTTGCAACATGGTGCAAGTGTGCCTGTGTTTATGCTAGGCAGCCAACACGGCGCCAGTGCAGGGACAAAGGCAGGAATGCGGTGTATTCTGTTAAATACAGTGCATTCCTGCCCTTTCCTTGTCATGCAGCACAGCATGGTGACTTGCTGCGCTGCATGACTTATTTGTAAATATGGTCCTCAGCGTGAGAACCTTGTCAAGGGGAAACAGACAAGATTCTGGCACCTGCCTTGAATCATAGATGTTAAACCAGCATGAACATGGACTATTGCTGGGAACTGAATGTAGCTGTGAGACAGACATGAGTGAAAACGTAACGTGGTGAACCCTGGTTGTAGTCGAAATGGAAATGTCTGTTTTGTAACCTCTGTGAAACTTTGGGAAATGTTGGAAACCCACAAGTCGAGGAGATTCCTCAGCTAATATTGATCCCGTAATCTACAATCATTATACAGAAATCTCCTAAGGAGAAACTTGTACCCCTCATTTAAACTTTATATCTACACATTGTCAATCACAAACACATCTTAAAATATTTTGATAAATAGGTGAGTTTAAAAAGCGAAGTGACCTTAATATCAATATCTTCCTAAAAACAGCATTATGTCTCCTTGCCTTAAAAATTCTATCAAGAATTCAATGTTAAAAATCGCTCATTGGACCCCTTGCTTAAAATCTTGTAATAAAATAGACTCATTGCTAAAACCCTTTACTCAGCCAGGCAAACCCAAGAAATCTACTAACATTAATTTCAATACTTCTTCTAAATCTTACAACCTGCTAGACATCAATTAACCAGGTTTCCGGGCTGGCAGCCGCACGAGAACAGCAATCAGCGATGAAGGGAAGGCTTGCATAGAATATTCGATTGCAGCGGAGTAACTACTTGTAACTCTACTCACTCTCTGAGCTGCTCTTAACAACATAGGCCATATTATTTTAATTAAATGCATATGTTAAACATCAGTGGCACCACCCTGTCTCAGATTTACTCCTTCTTACTCGATCGATCACAAGAAGTAAAACTCGATACCTTTATACGTCCACCTACAGACAACCCAGCGTAACCCAAGGCTTCATGATTGCACCTGTTCTACTTGCTGGCCACAAGAAACCACTGGCAACAGGTCATGAATTAAAATCCCAGCACTATGCAGATACCTCCTTGCTGTTCTCTAGAGTGATGGTGTATACAAAACACTAAAGAGAGTAGCAGATCAATAGGGATTTGGATAAAGCAAAATTGGATATGGCTTAGCTAATAAAAGTCAAAAATTCTACTAATTGTTTATGAAAGTAAAGCAATAGATCTTTCCATCTCTCCTTCAGAATTAGTCTTGATAGGAACATAAGAGTAATATCTACTGCAAAGCTATCCTTTATTCCTAAAATCACCTATCTGTACCAAAAGAACCTATACAAGCAAACACAAGCACATCAATTACTTCTGTAATTTTTGCTATCTAGCTAAACAAGCTTAATATGCTTTGTGGTGATAGCAGAACTAAAATATTGTATTTTGATATGACTTTCACCAGCATCACAAATGAACTAACAAATGCAAATGCTAAAGAAATCTCAGCGCTTACACCATTTCTGACATATTACAAAGGGATCACGTTTCTTCCTTCTAAAACATAAACTGGCTACCAGTACACTTTCTGAAGTACTTCTTTTTGTGGTGAGAATCGTCGGCAAGGGAAAACTTGAATATCTGGACCCAACTGGGTCTGGCTAAGAAGCACAGGAAATCCTATGTTCAAGTAACTTAAATGGAAAATTCAGGAAAATTGGAGGCAAACTAAAGGGATCTAAATGAGTAAAATTCCTAAATACTCTTCTTGCGTCATGGAAGTTAGGGTTAATTTATGTTCTTTCAAGAAATACTTAAATACTCAATTATTAAGAGTTAACTACTACTTTCATGTTGCTACTAAATTTCAGATTACTGGTTTTAACATAAAATTCGATAGTTCTAATTTCTCTTCTCCTTTGTATTAACTAGTTTTAGTACTGTGATACCATAGTATTCAGCGCTTAGTAAATGTATGTATGTAGGTAGGTAGTTATGTGAATACGTGGTATTTATAAAGAGTGAACCAAGCCGAAAGGGAATTGAGCCCTATATAGGGTCACAGGCAAATATACAGTCAATGTGTGATAGGAGGAGGAGTTGGTTTGTTTACTATTACTGCAGTTTGTAGTGTCCTATAAAGTGGTGAATTTTCAGCTCCATTCTAAATTGTAGTAGGGTGAGGGTAGTCCTGCTGGATACATGGATGTTGTTCTAGCTCCTAGGTGCATGGATGAAGAAGGCCTCTTGCCTGGATTGTTTCTTCTCTGCCCTTCTTTATTTTCAGTCTGATAGTGTCCTGACTGCACGTGTACCGAGAGCCTCCATAGATGATGCACCTGTCAGCCAGGTAGGCAGGGGTGCTGGACATGATGGCTTTGTAGATGATGCTGCTGGTATGGAAGATGATGACGGCAGTCAGACGGAGTTAGTGGAGTTCCATTGGGATGGGGATGATGTGTCTCTTCAGGCCCTTAACAAGCTGTGATGCAGCATCTAGGATGCCCTTTAGAGGCCGGTTCGGAGCCTGGGAGGCCGTGAAGTAGGGCATTGCCACCATCCACATGCGCAAGTACAAGGGCTTGAACAGCAGCTTTGAAATCGCTTTCTAGAAAAATGCTTTCACTTTCTTAAATAGAGCTGGTACCAAGACATTTTGGTGATATGTTCCTCAAGATTGAAATTGATTTCTTTGTTCTTCCTTCCTTCCTTCTTTCTTTTTTCCTTCCTTCTTTTCTTCTTGCCTTCTTTCTTTTGTTACTTCTTGCTTTCTTTCTTTTTTGTTTCCTTCTTCACTTTTTCCCTTCCTTCTTTCTCTAAGGCAAGAGGCTGGCAGCCAATGCCAGACCAATTGGCTTTTTAGCCTTTGGACCTTTTGATTTATTAAAATGATGTTTATAATATAGTTACTTATGGGTGTTTTCAGTCGGACTTCATCAATTACTCTGTGGTTGTGTCATTCACATTTTTCTTCCACCCACTTCAGCATGCATCAAGAGCCAGTGCGTCACCTCACTTACGCCATTGGCTAACTTCACTATGAGTTATGTCACGCTGCCCATTCACAAGTTGCACATCCGCCTACAAAGTAGTTTCCTTCAGTGCCAGGGAGTAGTATAGTAATGTGTGCTTTTGTGTGACCGAAAAAACATTTTTGTTGTTAACTTTTATCTTTAAGATTGATGAATACCCGGCAGCTTCCTGAACAATAAAGTTTTGCAAAAAACCATGACAAAACAAATCAAGAATTACCAAAAAGCTGGCGGCCAACGCCAGACCTGTTGGCTTTGCCAGTGCTTGTTTTGTTTTGCAATGATGAAAGTGTGGGTATTATTTCAGGCAAAGTTCTTCCACAACATGGAGGTGGTGAAGGTGTTAGGTTTCCGATTGTACTGTTAACGCCGGATTCCACTGTATAACTTACTCGGAACCCTCAGCCGACTGGACCTTTATTACCTGCTGAAAAGTGTAAAGGGGAGAAACAATACTTTCTTTCCAATCTTGACATAAACAATTTAATTCTCGGAAAAGACCACTGATTCCGAATTCAAAGTTTAGGGGTTTATTACAACACCAAAAATAACTGAACATACAGACACCTCAGAACGAGGTTGTAAAAATACAAAGGCACTAATACAAAATCCATCCTACGCACCAATCTAATTCGATATAGCATAAAGAGAATGAGCAATTCTAGTAACACAAGGCAAGCAATGATTGCACCAACATCTATATTAGCCTTCATTAAACCTATAAAGAAATCCGTTAGTCTATCCCTACACTATTCTAAAGGGGCATCCTTACTTAACTTCTACTCAAGCGAGATCATGAAAAAGGTGTCAGCCCGTGATGACTTCCTCAGAAGTGCACTCACGTTGTAAAAGACCGTCTAAATCTCCATCCTAAGAATCAATCCCTTCCTTTACTCTCTTCGCTCTTCTACCTCTCCTCAATCAGCTCCTGCTCAATCTGCCCTCTCTGCTGACGGACCCCTCTCTGCTGACTCCCGTCTCCTCCCTCGGGGCACTGTCCCTAATACAAAATGGACCTTCCATAGGCCCGCCCAGGTAACACCTCCCCTCGCCAAACACCTCGTCTAGGTAGTTTTCCATTAAAAGTTGAACTCGGTCCAACGACAGTTGAAGTGTCCTTGAGTCCCAGGCTTCTTCAGCGCAGCTCTCAATTATCGGCATTCCTGGAGACTTTGTAGCGGATCTCCTCCATACCTAACTCCTAAAACAAAAGCATTATTCTAACTAACGAAGACGATGTCCTTGCACCTGCAACGAATGCATGAGAACGAAACAACCTTGCACGCAGATGAATTTCGCTGACCATTTCTAAATGAGAGCCTCACCAGGGGAAAATATATTTCGGGCCTACATAAACCAGCTAACATAAGGAACGAATAGGCCTTCTTAACGCGAAGGAGCAGACACTCCATCTAGGCCTTTAACATCATTTTAAACACATTTAAAATGTTACATCTGTAAGCACTACATTTCATCACGGTTAAACACATTTAATCATCTATGCGTGTGCAACTTCAACATAATGCACGTTTAAATCTACTGCGTTACATTTCATAGCTACTTCATTAAACAATTACAATGCACATTCAAAGTTACATAATTCCTTCTAAATGCCACTTTACGGTTCTTGAATGGCACACTTATCGTAATATTTCATTTACCACTGATTATTACATCACGAATTCTAACTAAGATTAACGCACACCTACGAATATATGCGGGTACAGACTACCTATGAATATGAGGTACCCCTACAATTTTCAGAATATCTTTGCGCTCTATCAGTTCCCCCCTCTGATGACTAGTGTCATCAACAAAATCACAATTCCCTGGAGAAAGAACCGACCTAAACAGAGCTCGTAGCCATTCTTCCCTGTCGGAACCTTTCCAAATTCTTGATATTCTCATAATGACTGTCCTGCAGTCTAGTCATCCTTACTTCTCTTGCCCTAAGGGACCTTTCGGCCTGATTCGCCTGGTACCACTTATAAGCCCTCACAAAACCCCATAGGCAAATCACACAGACCACAATTATAAGGATAGGTCTCAGAATGTAACCAAGTATACCTTTTCCCAAGCTCGTAAACCAACTCCCCACTTTACCAAATCCCTTTCCAACTTTCTCCCAAACACCCTCTTCGGTCAGATCCTGAATCTCATGATGAATCTCAGTGATGTTACTTATATACTTCTTCAGATCTTTACTATTATCTGGTATATAAGTACAGCACTCTTGCACTTTCAGCATTTTACAGACTCCGCCCTCTTTTGCCAATAAGACATCTAAAGCAAGACGGTTCTGCATCACCCTTGTCCTTATCGACAACATCTCTCCATCCACGAGCAATAGTGATTTAGCTGTATTCGTCGACAATTTGTCCACAACAGTCGCCAGCTTTCTAATCTTCACATCATTCAAAATCACTCCTAAACCTGGTATTACAGCTCCAAAAATGTCTCCAATCACTCCTCCTGCACTTGCATCTCTCCTTACCCTAGAATGGATTCCTCCCTCGAGGAGTCCTAGCTCCTCCACATGATAAATCTTGGGAAAAACGGCTGCCATGTAACAAGTACCATACCAGTTGGCAGGCAATCTCACATAAGCATTTTTCCCACACACAAAGTATACTGTTGGCACCACTTGTACCGGACCCTGCAAAAAGTTCTTTGCTGACTCTTCCATGGTGAAAACGTGATCACACGCACTCTGTCCCACGTAAACCTTATCATAATAGGTTTGGACACGTTTCACACATAGCTTTCCTTTCTGCACCAGATCTAATGCTATAGGGCCATAGCTCACTTTCGCTCTGTGAGCTAACTCCTACTTCGTCCAATCCAATGGACTTTCTCCAGTGTTACGTGTTTGTGTTAGTTGTCTATATCTATCCTCTACCTGATCTACAAATTTCTTTTCTATCTCTGTTAGTGAACAAGTTAAGTTATGTCTATGTGCGTAAGCTGTATCTAGTGATACGGTCGGTATGAAATACTTCCCAATTCTATCTTCTTGCTTGTAATAATCATACTTGTTCAGGTGCTTATATGCTGGAACCTCTGAAAGCACTGCGTCATAATTGGAAAAGAAGTATTCATAATGACCCCTCCCATAAAACATGCTAAGCAACAAACTACATGAAATCCCATAAGTCAACGGAAGATGATGATATCTAATACCCTCATCCACTGACGCAGGCAATTGCATACACACATAACAATCACTCACATCCATCGTTTCGATGTACTCGTATAGCAGCTTGGCATACGCATTAAGCTTAAAATCACTTCTAGACAAATCTACATGCAACCTACGACTGTTTTGATCTAGCATAGCCTTTTCAGCTCCTATGGTGTCCTCTTTCTTGCTAGAAGTACTAGGTGTAGGTGTCCCTTTCACCTCCACGACTTCTGGCTCATGTGAACTAATAATTGACACTACAATAACTATAACTATTGAAACTATCACTCCCACTATGGAAGTACCTATCACACACTTTGATCTTCGGTTCGGATTTCCAGACTCCATTTTCTTGTTAGTCGTTCAATATAGAGGATACACAAAAGTCTCTTCTTTCCACCTCAATTTGTTACTCAAAAGTTCAAGCAAAGTTCGTTGGAATTCTGGAAATTCGTTCAAAGTTCAGTTTTTCCGGATTTATGCACACAGTTCGAAAAGACTTCCCTAGCCCTCTTTCTTCTTCTATTGAAAAAGCCCTAATTTATTCTTCTTCCACTCGGGCCTAGGTTATCTTCTTTGAAACACCTATTTACAACGCACAGTTCACTCGCAATCTACGATAAGTTCAGATGCGATTGCAGCTAAAACATGTTGCAAAATCTCAAGACGAACATCTACCAATTCATGAGGTGATGCTTCAAATCCAAACATTGGGAAAACTAATTTATGCAGTATCAGAATTCGCACCTTACTCAAGACTGGAGGTTTTGGGACCGTGATTGTCAGCACTCCTTCAACTTTGGGTCCTGGAACTATCAGTCCCACATAAATTTTCAGTAGAGGATTCCTGCTGATCACTCGCACGGACCTCAGCCTCCCGGAACTCACTACTCCCGGCATCAGTTACTGCGTGAGTCCACTCCGGGGCAGCGTATCTCTGACAAGGCACTCTTGTCCTTCTTGACCGCCTTGGACCTTCTTGGTCTTGTTCTTCTTCGCTTACTTCGGATTCTGATGTCACGGTCACAGGGGCGAGATCTCTCTCAGGGGCCAACCTCAGATTCAGCCTTCTTTGTCTTTCAGGCCACGATTCTTCTGCTCGATCAGCCCTTTTGCTTTTTTCTCGAACCCTCTGCGCACCACCTCCTGCGGCTGAGTCTGACTCTATATTACCCGCACCGTTACCTTCTTCCTCAGAGTCAATACCTGGGTTGGGTGTAGCGTAACCCTCCTCAGCCTGGTCTGGTGAGCAACCAGCTTCGTCAGCAACCCTCACAGCTTGGCTTGTCCTCTCTCGTGGCCCTCCCGCCACAGCTGGATTTTCATTCACGAGAGGAGCTGTTTCTTCCAAGGGTTCTGAAACTCGACGAGTATGGGAAGCATGTATCCAATTTGGCAATCCTCCGCACTTCACCGCTGTGTTCGTTACCAGTATCACCTGGTAGGGGCCTCGCCACCGAGCATCCAGACAGCTCTTCCTCATGTGCTTCCGGACCAGCACCCAATCTCCCGGGCACAAGTCGTGGCAAAGATCCCTTGAAGCCGGAACAGCAGCAGCTTCCACCTGCTGAGACATAGAACGGACCACATCAGCTAGTCCTTTGCAGTAATCAAGGATTAAGTCATCAGTGATGTTTATCAAGGCTGAATACGGTATTGCTGGCAATCGCATCGCCCTCCCCATAATGATTTTGTGCGGGGAAAGACCGGTCCTCCTATCTGGGACACTGCGAACACTCATCAACACTAGAGGCAACGCATCAGGCCACTTCAGGGACGTAGACGAACACACTTTCGCCATCCGTGCTTTCAAAGTTCCATTGATCTGCTCCACTATCCCAGAAGCCTCTGGTCGATAGCTACAATGAAGTCTCTGATCAACATTTAAAGCCACGCAAAGCAATTTCATAATTTCACTGTGGAAGTGTGTTCCTCTATCCGACTCCAACGAAGTTGGAAAACCGAACCTAGGAATCAACTCTCTCAACAAGAGCTTCGCTACTGTAAGGGTGTCACACCTTCGTGTTGGATAGGCTTCCACCCAACGTGAAAAGACACACACTACCACTAAAATGTATCTCAATCCGTTACACCTAGGCATCTCAATAAAGTCAAGCTGTATTCTGTTGAAAGGTCCTCCTGACCTTCCAATGTGACTCAATGCAACCACAGTTTTCTTTCCAGCATTCATTTGTTGACAGGTAACACACCTATGGCACACTGCTTCAGCAAACGCACGAAACCGTGGATTGTACCACGTTTGTCTGAACACTCGCACCATCGCATCTCTCCCTAGATGTACAGCACCATGAATTTGCCTTGCCATCGGGCTCAATAGGTCTTCTGGTAACACTGCTCGACCATCACTTGAAACCCAAATTCCATAGTCTCCCTTCTCACATCCTGATCTGACCCATACATCCCTTTCCTGACCTGGAGCTCCTTCCTGCAGGCTCTTGAGTTCCTCCCAAGTGTCTGCTATGACTAACATCATGTTGAGCTCGGTTCCCTCTTGGCTCTCTCCAGTGTAGTCTCCCGTAAATATGCACCCTTGTTCAGCGCAGAAACGTGCAATTTCATCCGCATACTTATTTCCCACAGAAACAAAGTCCGTCCCCCTCCCATGTGCAGCGCACTTTACCACTGCAATTTCCCTGGGACATTGCAACGCTTCTAACAGTCGTCTCACATGGTCTCCATTTCTGATCGGAGATCCAGATGATGTCAAGAAACCCCTCTGAGACCATAGCTGTCCGAAGTCATGAACCACACCGAACCCAAACTGGCTGTCGGTGTAAATGGTGATTCGGATCTGATCAGCTGCCAAACAGGCGCGAGTCAAAGCAATGATTTCAGCCACTTGGGCGGAGTATACTCCTTCCAAGCAAGCAGCTTCAACCACTCCAGTAATGGTACATACAGCAAATGCTGCTCTCAAATTACCCACATTGTCTCTTAAGCATGAACCATCGACAAAGAAAATTTCATCAGGATCGGATAGAGGTTCATCAACAATGTCGGGTCTTGGTTTGGTGCAAAGTTCAGTCACATCAAGACAGTCATGGTCTTCACAATCTTCATCATCTACATTTGGCAATGGTATCAATGTAGCGGGATTTAAAACAGAACACCTCTTCAGAGTCACATTCTCCGCGGCAAGTATAACTTGCTCGTAGCGTGTGAGTCTATTGTTCGTTAGGTGCTGTGTTTTAGTCCTTGTCATCAACAATTCAACAGAATGCGGAACATAGACAGTCAGAGGATGACCCATAACAATGCTTTCACACCTTTCAATGCTGACACCTGTTGCAGCAACGGATTTGAGACATCCGGGCTGAAGCTACTGGATCTAAAGTAGCTGAAAAGTAGGCAACTGGTCTACGGACCCCTCCATGACGCTGAGTCAGGACTGACAATGCCCAACCTTCTCGATCATAACAGAACAATGAAAAAGACTTGTTGTAGTCAGGCATTCCCAGAGCCGGAGCACGACATAAGCCCTCTCTCAACTCCAAGAACTCAATCAGACAGTCATTGTCCCATGGTACCGGATCGCTCACATCCTTATGCGTCAGCCTCTGCAGAGGCTTCGCCTTCAATGTGAAGTTGGGAATCCATTGGCGACAGTAACCAACCATTCCCAAGAACATTCTGACTTCCTTCTGAGTGGTAGGCACAGTCATGTTCATGATCGCCTCAATCCGATCTGGTGACACTTTTCTCTTGCCTTTCTCAATTCGATGGCCTAAGTACTGAACCTCACTCAGACAGTACTGCAACTTGTTCGGGGGCACCTTGTGTCCATTTTCTCCTAAGTGATTCAGTAAGGCAATCGTGTCGATCCTGCAAGCATCCTCCGTTTCGGACGCAATAAGGAGATCATCAATGTACTGCACGAGAACAGAATTCTGTGGCAATACAAGACTCTCAAGGTTCTTTTTCAAGATCTGATTAAATATTGATGGACTCTCTGTATACCCTTGAGGGATACGACACCACGTTAACACACAATTTCCCAGACGGAAAGCAAATAAGAATTGGCTCTCCTCGTGCAACGGTATCGAAAAGAATGCTTGGCACAAGTCAATCACCGTGAACCACTCGGCTTCACATGGAATCTGAAATAATATCACTGATGGATTCGGTACCACTGGACAGCATGGAACCACAATCGTGTTGACCTTTCTCAGGTCTTGCACAATTCTGTATTTCCCACTTGGTTTCTGCAATCCCATAATGGGTGAGTTACATGGACTGCCCATTATCTCCTTGAGAATTCCCTGCTGAATCATGGATTCGATGACAGGCTTTATCCCTGCAATCGTTTCAGGCGACAGATTATACTGAGGTGTTCTCGGGAACTCAGCATTTTGCTTGACCTGGATCTTAACTGGCTCAACACCTCTGATCAATCCGATCTCTTCCCCTGTAAAGTCCCACACATCCAATGAAACAGAGTCTCTTAGGTCAAGTGGAAGCTCTTCCACTGTCAACATAGGATACATCTCTACACAGAAATGCTGATTCGCAACCTTGAAGGTGGCATCATCATCATTTGTCTGTAGTTCCACTCCCTTTGGGGTGCAATAGATGGTACAATTCAATTTGCACAACAGATCACGTCCTAGCAAACAGACTGGACTTGAGTCGCACACAACAAATTGGTGTCGATCTCGAAAAGTTCCTATTCTCACAGGAATCGGCTCGGTCAAAGGGCTATTCATCTTCTTATTTGCCACTCCTACTACTTGAATTGATTGTCCCGAGAGGGGTAGGTTGGGAACTACTGCAGATCTTATACAGTAGAACGGGTAGCACCAGTATCAACCAAAAAGGTGGTGGGATGACCGTCAACATCCGCCTCGACAAACGGTCCCCTCTGGTCTACCTCTAAGACTGCCCCAAGAGCACAGTCTTCCTCCCCCTCAGGCACCGTCATGCCAACGGGTCTGAGCTGTAATCATCATAATCCTCGAAAAGGGGCATCTGTTGGTACGTTCGATTTCCCTGTGGAATTCTCAGAGGTTGCGGAACTTGCGCCTGCGGGCACAATGTCCCCCTTGCATGGACCTGGGTCTCGTCACTGTATTGACGACCTCAGATGCCTGCACTGTCTCTCCCTCTTGTTGCACTTGGTTCGCTGGATTCGATCTACACTCGCGTTTCCAATGCCCGATCTTGTGACAAAAATGACACGCAGTTGTCTTTTTCAGTGTTGCCACATCCATCCCTGTCTTAGGGTCTATAGGTTTCCCTCTTCCTAGGCCCTGGCCATTCTGGATCCCTCCTTGATTGTTTCCCTGTCTTCTCCCTAATGTCCCTCCACTTGGCTGTGTCTGAACTTCCCTGTCAGCATTTTGCATCTGGGCTAGCATTAGCTTATCTTTAAGCTTCCTATGTTTCGAGTCCACTTCATCGCTGCAGTACCTGGCGTACCGCAATATCTCGTCCACTGACTTGTTCTGCCAGCAGATCAAATGCTGCTGAATCATGAAGCTGATTTCTGATCTTAGACCCAAGACGAACTTGGAAACAAACTGTCCCATGTCTTTGGGGTCTAACGTGTCTAGCCCACTGTACTGCTTAAAGGCTTGTAAGAGCCTCTCATAATATTCATGTACGGACTCTTTTGGTTCCTGAACAGTTCGATCTATCTTAACCCAATCAATGTCCTGTGGTGAGATTTTGGATTTCAGCCATGTAATTACTTGTTCAAACTTCTTCATAACAATTGGTGAAGGACCATTGGTAAGCAAATCCCTGTCTGGTTCGGAAATTGGCCAATCGACTGCAACTTTACAAGCTGCCCACAAATCACTTGGTACCACAATATCAAACTGTATTCAAGTCAACCCACAACACCTTCGAGATTTTAACAAAACGATCGACCTGTTTGTACCACTCGACAGGCTTTTCCCTCAGCCGAGGAAATTCGTTTGTAAACGCTGACAAATCCCCTCTACTCCAAGGCACACGCACATACCCTCCGTTCTGTACCTCTCGTAAAGGATAATTCCCTACTCCTGTCATCCCCCCTCCTGGAGGCGGTGTCTCTCCTATACTCTTTTTAGTGGTTTTCTTTTTGGACCATCTTTCCTCCCATTTGTCAAGCATGCTCCATGCACGTATCCCTACAATCAGTTCTCGAATGTGAGTCCTCAGCCCTATCACTCTTTTCTCCTCCAGTTCCTGGTCACTGTACTGTAACCTATGGCTTCCCTGCAGTGCCTTAGTCTTGGATAGATCCACCTCGTGCCTTTTTGCCAACTCTGTCAGTTTCTCATGTGCTAACCTCGCCTTGCGAGTTACATCTTTTGCTACAAACAGCAACTCGTCTGGTCCATAAAGCTCTACTCTTTCCAATGGCAGGTTCCCACTAATTATCTCATCTACCTCAGCTTTTAGTCTCATCACGTCCAGCATCTTTGCTCTTATAGCAGTTTTAAGCATCCCTCGACTTGATGTACCACTTGATTCTCCATTATCATTGTGTTGGTCCTCACACCGGTTCCCTTCCGCTATATTCCCTAGGACTGGTCGACTTCCTGTATTCCCGCGATCCCAGTCTCCTGTCGTTCTATCATTAGGGTTTCTCACTGGTGGTTCCCACATCCTGATGTCCGATCTTGAATCGGCCAAGGACCTTGGTCTCACCGTTCTTACTTCTCCCTGTCCTCTAGAGGAGTCTGCCGTGGCTGGCAACGGAGTACTTGATTCCATGGGCCTCGGAAGGTGACCTATTCCACTCACTATGCCATTCCCTCCAGAGCCAGTCCCTTCTCCTGCTACTGATTTTGCTAGTCTTCCATTTCCTGCCTGATCTTTGGTCATATACTGACACTATGGGGCCAATGGTAACCGGTACTGTAAGAGCATCCGGTAGCCTTGTAACAACTGTAATTCCATTAGCTTCGATGCTTGTTGGTGTGGGTGTTCCCATCCCTTCCGTTCCAGTTGATATTCTTCCGACTACTCTTGCTCTAGGCTGAGTCTGTGGTTCTCCAGTTCCCTGTTGCTACTGCCTTTCCCTCTTCAGAATCTGGATTATATGGAGGTGGCCTTTCTGATAGCAATCTATCTAGCAAGCTGTCATCTGTGTCACTATCGTCTTCCTCACCCCATTTCTTCTGGGCCTCTCCTACGTTTATCAGCAACGGGAATAACCTATCCCCTTCAATAGTTTCCACCCTCCATCTCTTCTCCAATGCGTCCCATTGCGCATCCTGAAACGCCCTGATTGACTTTTTCATTCTTTCCTGGCTTCTGTCTCTTTTCCTATCATGCGCTGGTCTTATCCATGCATGTAGCGCCTCAAACTGTGTTGGTCTGGGTAACGGTCGCAATGAGGACATCACCATTTTCAATTGGTGGCTTCCAACCTGAAAGTGCTGTAACGCGGAAAAGTCAATTCTCCCTCATGTTCAGTCATTTTATGCCAATTTTCAAGCCAAATTATAGTATGCAATCCCACATTCGTAGCCATATAATGGGCTGGGGTATCCTCGGGTGGAGCTTCTTCTCCTCCCCGAGTAATCACTCGTCTGTCTCCTCTGCACATATCTCGTAAAACTTTAAAACATTTCATGATAATCAAAGTTTTCTTCACTTGTTTTCACTCGACTTCCTGATGACAATCCACCAATACCAGCGCGGCTTCACACCAACCGACCTATCGCAGCGCGACACTCTCTGACGTCACTCTTCCTCCTCATGCAGCGGTTCCCCTCCTTTACAATTCATCTCTCGCACACTCATGCGTCTCTCTCACGCTCTGAAATAACTGTTTGTCCACCAAAACGACCGAACAGTTACCTCTCTGACTGTCTGTCCACCAACGGACAGTCTCGTAATTGTCGACCTCAACTCTGGCAACCGTCTGTCCGCGAACGACCGGACAATTGCCCCAGACTATCTGCCCACGAACGGCCGGACAGTCATGTACTTAATCGATAGGATCCAATCACTCGATGTTCCACATACAGTAACCCACGACCTGCGTCGGTTACTCACGCACTCGCACACACGTTTCCCTATCACCGGTGGGTTAGTCAACGACGTCTCATGACTCCCACAATCTCTGGTCAGACAATTTCAACTCTGGGTGTCTTCTACACCACAATCTCTTATCCCGGGATATCAATAAATCAAGTCTCATGGACCGCACGCGTTCGGCCCAAAACCACAATCACTCGACTCTCACTCCAACTCCGCAAGACATCACACAATCAAAACAACACCGCAATCTAACAGACACACATCCCTGTTCATACTCACTCCACCACGAACTGCTGTTTCCGCCGCACCGTCACTCTCCGTCGGTTTCCATCAACGCCGTCGTCCTCCGCTCACAATCCACTGGATAACCATTACTTGGGCTCTATGGGGATTCAATGACTACCCTCCTCTACTTCTCTCCTTACTACAGAGGTAACCATCCTACTCTGCTACCAACTGTTAACGCCGGATTCCACTGTATAACTTACTCGGAACCCTCGGCCGACTGGACCTTTATTAACTGCTGAAAAGTGTAAAGAGGAGAAACAATACTTTCTTTCCAATCTTGACATAAGCAATTTAATTCTCGGAAAAGACCACTGACTCCGAATTCCAAGTTTCGGGGTTTATTACAACACCAAAAATAACTGAACATACAGACACCTCAGAACGAGGTTGTAAAAATACAAAGGCACTAATACAAAATCCATCCTACGCACCAATCTAATTCGATATAGCATAAAGAGAATGAGCAATTCTAGTAACACAAGGCAAGCAATGATTGCACCAACATCTATATTAGCCTTCATTAAACCTATAAAGAAATCCGTTAGTCTATCCCTACACTATTCTAAAGGGGCATCCCTACTTAACTTCTACTCAAGCGAGATCATGAAAAAGGTGTCAGCCCGTGATGACTTCCTCAGAAGTGCACTCACGATGTAAAAGACCGTCTAAATCTCCATCCTAAGAATCGACCCCTTCCTTTACTCTCTTCGCTCTCCTACCTCTCCTCAATCAGCTCCTGCTCAATCTGCCCTCTCTGCTGACGGACCCCTCTCTGCTGACTCCCGTCTCCTCCCTCGGGGCACTGTCCCTGATACAAAATGGACCTTCCATAGGCCCGCCCAGGTAACACCTCTCCTCGCCAAACACCTCGTCTAGGTAGTTTTCCATTAAAAGTTGAACTCGGTCCAACGACAGTTGAAGTGTCCTTGAGTCCCAGGCTTCTTCAGCGCAGCTCTCAATTATCGGCATTCCTGGAGACTTTGTAGCAGATCTCCTCCATACCTAACTCCTAAAACAAAAGCATTATTCTAACTAACGAAGACGATGTCCTTGCACCTGCAACGAATGCATGAGAACGAAACAACCTTGCACGCAGATGAATTTCGCTGACCATTTCTAAATGAAAGCCTCTCCAGGGGAAAATATATTTCGGGCCTACATAAACCAACTATCATAAGGAACGAATAGGCCTTCTTAACGCGAAGGAGCAGACACTCCATCTAGGCCTTTAACATCATTTTAAACACATTTAAAATGTTACATCCGTAAGCACTACATTTCGTCACGGTTAAACACATTTAATCATCTATGCGTGTGCAACTTCAACATAATGCACGTTTAAATCTACTGCGTTACATTTCATAGCTACTTCATTAAACAATTACAATGCACATTCAAAGTTACATAATTCCTTCTAAATGCCACTTTACGGTTCTTGAATGGCACACTTATCGTAATATTTCATTTACCACTGATTATTACATCACGAATTCTAACTAAGATTAACGCACACCTACGAATATATGCGGGTACAGACTACCTATGAATATGAGGTACCCCTACAATTTTCAGAATATCTTTGCGCTCTATCAGTGCTACAGTCTACAAAGTTTAATTTGAAGCTTTGATGGCTACATAGTTTGCTTTGTACAGGGCTAGCAGGGATGAGGAGAAACATTTCACAAGTAAGTGCAGACTTTGATAGGAGAAAGTTGGATAAGAAACAAACTGCAGAGTGATGGAGCTACACCACAGAACCATTGCACTTGTGCAAGATCTTAGGGCAAAGCCATTTGCATGATTTGTGCTACTTGTGTGACAAAAAATGAAGCATGCACATTGTGCCTCAGTTGAATTCACAGAAAGATTTTTGCATCAGGTCAGTAATGAAGGGGATTTATTGTGAAACTATATGTATTCTAAATGGTAATATTACATGTATATAGAAACTGTTAAAATTCTAGGGCTTGAATATCTTCCTTTAAAAACGAAATTGTGTAATTAAAAAAATGGAACAAAGTGGTTTGCCTTAAGCGTAATTGCATCCCTCACGTTTGAATGGTGTAAAACATCTATTTTTCTCAATTTTACAATATGTAAATATAACACAAATAGTGTGAAATTTGTCTGCTCCATTGTTTTGCCCTGAGTTCAACCTAGACCAAATACTAAGCAGCGAAAATGGTGCTAAAGCATTAGTCCTACCTTGTTTTTTTAAGCCCCAGGTGAGGTTTCTGTGACATTCCTCGTGTGTTGCCACTCTGTGTTTCACTGCAAGCAGTCTAGTGTGCACACGCATGGCAGGGCCCAGTGCTCTAGTCCCTCAATGTTTGCTCCTTTGAATCAGCTCTTAGCTGATGCTGATGCTTTCCTGTGTGTGTTTATTTTTTGCAGTTTCTACAGCAAGACTCGGATTGGCGGAATAAAGGAGCAGGAATGTATCCCATGCACGTCACTGACATCTCCTGCAGAGACACAGTGTAGGTTTCTTTTTCTTCAGCTTTGAAAGAGAGTTGTGCCACATCTTCAGACCAGGAGCCAAGTTCTTTACATGACAGTATTTCTTCCTTTTCCACATATTCAGACCAGGAGCCATGTTCTGTACATGACAGTATTTCTTCCTTTTCCACATATTCAGACCAGGAGCCATGTTCTGTACATGACAGTATTTCTTCCTTTTCCACATATTCAGACCAGGAGCTATGTTCTGTACATGACAGTATTTCTTTCTTTTCCATGAACCTGTCTAGATTTAATTCGCCATTTATATTTAACTCAGGTGCAAGGTGGTTTGGATAAAGGGAGATAGTCTATTAGTTGAACATTTCCAAATAAGAATACACACAGTCTTCACTGTTAAAGTTCCCTAGCTCATTGGGTTAATGCGCCTGCTTCAGAAGTCTTTGTGTAACCAGAGGGTGGGTTTGAGCTGGGATGGAACCTACTACTCTGTGTTTAATCCGAGCATAAAGCCAGCACAATTGTGGAGCGAAATGGTGACATTTATAATTACAGTGCTTCAGTACCGAGTGGAGGTAAACCGTACCACAGATTGTTTGTTTGATAGTATTATTTCTGTTAGCAGTAAAAATATTGCTGCTCTATCATTGTTAATATATTTATTATTATTAGTAGCAGTAACAGTGATAGTAGCAGTATTACTGTTAGTAGTAGCAGTATTAGTCGTAGTAGTAGCATTACCGGTATTAGTAATAGTAGCAGTAGTAGTAGCAATATTAGTAGTAGCAGTAATAGTAGTAGCAGTTCAGTAGTAGTAGCAGCAGCAGTAACAATGATAGTAGTAGTATTACTATTAGTAGGAGTATTAGTCATAGTAGTAGCAGTAAAAGTAGCAGTACTAGTAGCAATATTAGTAGTAATAGTAGTAGTAGTAGCAGTACAGTAGTATTAGCAGCATTATTATTATTAGTAATAGCAGTATTAGTAGTACAGTAATAGTAGTAACAGTACTGCAGTAGTGGCAGTATTAGCAGTGTTAGTATCAGTAATAGTAGTAGGGGAGACAGAACTTGGGCAGGCAGGAAGGGTCGCAGACACTTCCCTGGGACTGTCTCCCATCACGCACATCAGTCAGTCAGTCAAACCACTTTATTCGGTTGATTAAAACCATAAAAGTACAATGCACAATACACAATATAATAAGATCATGTTACCCAATAAATCAAATGAGCGACTTAAAAAGAAATTAAAATAGCAAAATCAATTGTCAAATGCATAAAAACTAAAAATACAGTCAAGGGTAGTTTCAGAGAGGGGTAAAACAGAAGTTTTCTTTACAATCAGTGCTCATACAGGTTCTAACATAGGATACCTTCTTTTTCTAAGACGAGCCGCTGCAACTAGAAAACTTCGCAATATTAAAAATCTCCCATGGATCGTTAAGCAGTTGAAGATAAAATAAGGCAGGTCTAACCTGTAAAAACCCCTTTCCTCTTAACAGAGGGACTAAAAACCTCCTGCGACTCTCACTGTAATAATCACAAAACATTATAAAATGCAACGTGTCCTGAGGGGAGAAATTGCCACAAGGACATGGACCTAGTTCCTCCGGTCTGCACCACCCTTGCAGGTTACCTAAAGAAAAATGAATCAAGTTAAAATGAAACCTAATTAAAAGCCAGCGATGAAAAGGCTTGGTAACAATTCTCAGGTAAGGCTCAATCAGAGGGGAGGCTTTTAACAAAAAGTGAGCCCTAACTGAGGGTTTGACTAACTCCCGCTCCTCACGTTCAGCCAACAGTATATTCAAAAATTGGGATTTAACCCATTTAACATCCTCTTTTCTTATTCTATCCGTAAAATTAAAAAGATCTGGGCGCCCCAATTTTGATAACATAGGCTTGACGTAATGCAGCCACGGGATACTGCTGGCCTTCTCTAAGGTAACACAATCCTGGATGATCTGGTGATTTAGTGTTAAGTCTGGGTTAAGCCAGATCTTAAGCCAGCAAAACACTGGGGTCAACCTCATCAAGTCTGTCACATATCCAAGCCCCAATTCTTGATGGATAGCAAAGGTAGGGGTCGATTGAGGAACCGACAAAAGGGTACGCAAAAATTAATTTTCAGCTATCTGAACCCCTTCGAAATGCTTGCAGCCCCAGATGGCAGAGCCATACAGAGCAATAGCCAAGCATTTAGATCTATAGATATTCAGCATGGCCTCAATGGGCCTAGCCCCCAGAAGCTGTGCAAACCCTTGGACAGCAACCGTTGACCTTACCATTGCACTTCTTTTAATTTTCTGTTGGGGGACCCATGAACCTCTCTCATCGAATAAGACCCCCAGATACGTAAAAGAAGACACTCTGGACACCTCTGCACTGTTACAATAAAAAGATTTTACTTTTTTGTTTCTTTGGCCCATAGACATAACATGAGATTTCGATATGTTCACTACTAAGTCCAAGGACTTCATGTAGGCCCCAAAGGCGTCCAATAGCCTCTGAAGGCCTATGGCCGTACGGGCTAAAAGCACAGCGCCATCCGCGTATAGGAGGACGGGGATACCCTTTTCCCCTATTCGCGGGATTTCCAAACTAGCCTGGTCTAAGAATTCATCTAGCTTATTGATATACAGGGTAAAAAGTAATGGTGCCAGAATGCATCCCTGGCGAACACCTCAGCCAGATTTAAAGTGCCTGGTGCATTTTCCTTCCTGAGTAACCCTAACTGTTGCTGAAAGATCCCTGTGTAAATCTGCCAAAAAATGGACTAAACATGGGTCAATGCCCATGTCAAGCAGAATGGACCAGAGCTTCGATCTGTTAACCAGATCGAAGGCTGAGGAAAGGTCCATAAAGGCCAACTGTAAATTACCTGGTTTAGCTATGGTATATTTACCTACTATTAAATGTAAATTAAGGCACTGATCTATAGTGCTCCTACCTTGTCTAAAACCATATTGTAGGTTAGATAAAACCTCATTTTCATTAACCCAATCCGTGACCTTAGATAGGATCACTCTCCCTAAAATTTTCACTGCGGAATCAATAAGAGATATCGGTCTATAACACCGAGGATCCCCTCTCTGACCCTTTTTAAAAAACTGGGATGATCGTAGATAAGGACCATGATGTAGGGAATCCCTGGTAACCTGAGGCATTAAATACATTCGTCAAGATTTTTGCCCAGAATTTTGGGTTAAGTTTATACAAATCTGCCGGAACGGCATCTGGGCCAGGCGCTTTATTACTAGACATCTGTATTATCGCCCTTTCTACATCATCTTCATTAAAAACCATAGGAGGTGACACCCTGTTAACCTCAAAGCTAACAGCTGAGGCCTCAGCATCCTTAGACCCATAAATTGCTTCAAAATGGGAGAGCCATTGGGCTTCTGTAATATTACATTCTAAAAAGCCATTCTCTGTACCAGTGAAAAAAAGTTTATTAACCATGGCCCAAAATCTAGAACTGTCCTTGAGAACCTCAACTGTTAAAAGGGCATTCCAGGCCTCCTCTTTAATCTCGTTTTTCCGCGTAGAGGCAGCAGTCTTATACTGTTTCCTGAGCATAGCTATCTGGTTTTTCTCTCGTGGTGTATTTTTCAAGTCTTGGACCAGGTTACGATGGGCCCGTGAACAATTACTATCAAACCACCTTTCACCCATGGCTAATCTTGGTTTAGTTATCATTATCAGATCAGCTGCAACCTGGCCACAAATGCCTTCAAAGGCTTTTAAAACCTTTCCCCCTTGGATGGTATTATCGCGGCATATTGCAATATTATCTTTAGCCTTCTCGCAAAGGTCCCTGAAAAAGAGGTCCGGAATTACCTTGGCCCATTTGAGCCTCCGACCCTGGTCACTTGTTGTCACACTATTAACACCCCCTAACTTTTCCGAATTTCCCAAAAGACCACAATCTTTATCTAGCACAAGTATAACTGGGTTGTGATCACTAAAAGGCGACCACCTGGCATTATAAAACAGTACCTGAGATAATAAGGTGGAGGAGATAAATATATAATCTATAACAGTCTCCTGCGCTTTAAAAGTGGGGATCCGATCTGTGGGATCACCAAAACTAGGTTCAAAAAGATCTACCCCAGCCAAAAGCTCCTCCAGGGCTTCCCCCTGTTGCGTATGCTCAAAGTGGGGGGTCGAGGAGTAAACTGGCCCTAATTGATCATCAACCTGACAGTTCAGATCACACACATGAATATTAAAATCGCCCATCAGTACAATAGAATAAAAAGTGGTTTGCTTCATCCTATATTCTTCTAAAAAACATTTCAAATGACATAAATGTTGGTTTAAAAAACAGCTCTCTCCATCACGCACATGAAATTGATGAGGAGGTATGGCTGCATAGGGAGTAGGACCATCACCCCTTCCAGTCATACACCTTACCCATAATTCCTCTCCCTTCTGCTCTTCCTCCATACGTGCTGCTTCACTTGCCCGGCTCCACCTGTCATTCCTTCAGTCTGACAGTGGTGAAGGGGACAGGGAGCATAGCCGCCAAGTTTTCAGTTTTCTTATGTGTGACATTTCCATGGTTTAGTGTACTTAGGAGTGACACTCACAGACAGATGTGCCCTCTACTATTTGTTATAAGTACAGCATCGATTGTCAGCCTCCATTCAGCTTTTGACACATGCTTAGGCCCATGGCATTCGCAATATATTCAAAACAAAACTCTGTATCTCTATGAATCATAGACTTCCTTATGTATACTTAAAGGTGTAGGTAAATTGAAGTCCCTACGAGCCATGCGTACTTCAGCGGATTGCACGCTTGGCGCGCTGGGTGGGATTCAACTTGCCTGTCTTTTGAACTCTTCCTTTTTGACCGTTCTTTTTATCTGGGTCCTGAGGTGAACAAACTCGCAGCACTCTGATTCTTTTATTCTCAAAGGATTTAGAGTAAGCCCTCCTCCTCTCGTGGGACCAGATTCACCAACCAAGATAGCTAATGTTGTTATCTCATCCTACATCCGAACCTCAAGTGGCGCAAAAGATTTCCGTCAGTGCAGAGTACAAGAGCGTGCTCTTACTCTCCGTGGGTAAGAGGTCTGTTGTTGAAGACTCATGTTTACGCTTTGGATGAACCATTGCTCAGGCTGTGAGTGTCTGGAATCAAGCTTGGTCAAACCCTGTCTCTCCTGCACTGTTCCTTCACTCTCTCAGACCCACCTACAGTGCAGAGTTTTCGAACAGCCAGAGCAGGTGCTGGTGCATTTTCTCACCACGTGGCAAACTGTTGAAATTGCCTTTCTTTCTCTCAGACTCACCAATGCAGAATGTGGCTTCTTCTGTCAATCTTGACCTTCTGAAGCTTCACATTGTTCTGTGCTTCTGTTATGCATTGATTGATAGTCCTAATAAGCCATCCTGGGTGGAATACTGCTCTCTATAACAAGCTGAACCAAGCTCAAGAATCACAATCACAACTAATCCTGCCAGGTGAAAGATCAAGTCACATATGGGGTAGAAGACAGAGACAACGGACAAGGATCATGTCAACTGAGGGGAGCACTGATTGCACCCTCCTTCTTAGGTCCCAATTTAAGCATCTGGAATGGGACTGTGACAGACCTGGACAGATGCCAAAGGAAGATTTGTGTGGCTTGTGCAAGGATTCAAAATGGATCTTCTGCTTTACAAGCAGCCAGTGTGGTCACCCAGTCTTACCAGTCAGGCTGCCATATTTTGTATGAATTGCAAATGGATCAACAATTCCCTCTGCAGTCAAAACCATATCTCGAGGAAAGAAGGCAAGAAAACATATGAGGGAATGGATGATTTTTAGTTTGATGCTGTTTTATATATTGTGAAATTGGCTGAGGGCATTTTGCATGAGCACCAGATTACGGTGCACAAGATCAGATTTGTTTTTGTTATTCGATAGGCACGAGGTGATCAAGTGATTTGCCCAGAATCACAGGATGGTGAACCGACACCAGGACTCGAACCTGGCTCCCCAGTTCTAAAGTCAGCAGCTCTGTCTGTTAGGCCACATTGCCTCCCTTATCAAAGTCTGGGAGCAGATGATGAAAGGGGATCTCTTCATAATGTTTGCATGGCGATGCCTGGATGTAGCACCAGTCTTGACTACGAAAATGAAAGATCTCCCAGAACGCTAACTAGCGGACTGGGTCTGAGCAAAGACCAGAATAACATGTGTGCCATTTCCCTCCTTGAATGACCTCAAATTAGTAATGTTTATAGGAAGACATTGGTGACTGGCACTTGTGGGTCAACAGAGGTAAGCAAAGTTGCAGACCAAGAAGTCGGGCGCTGTTGGAGTTACCAGCCCATCAGGCAGCCCATCCTGGTCGCTACATATGCTTCAATACGCTGTGTTTAAGAGCTTCATATTCTCAGCCAGTCATATGTCATAGGAAGATGGTCTTTTTTTTTGTCTCTATAGGTAATCGCAGGGCAGGACCCATGAGGCTTGAAAGCTCAACGCCACCTCCTCGGGACATGACCGCCCTGCTGGTAGGAGCAAGCACTGCCTTCGCTATAACTGCCCTGGCGCTGGTGATACTGTCCGCGATATACTGCCGGCGATTCTTGAAAAAACAGTGCAGGCGCGGTAAGCAAAGCGGACAATACCCAAAGAGTACTATGTGTAGATATCCCCAAATGAGGTCCTATTGCCACAGTTCAGAGGATGAGGGAGGTATTGAGTGTGCACTGTTCTGTATTTATGAAATAATGATAAATAGACATCTTATAATTAAAATATACAAAATGTGAACTCAACATGAATGAATGAATGAATGAACATGTTCTTTAAAAAAGTCTCTAAGATGTGATAGTAATACGTTGACCTTTGGATTGTAAGATATTCTCCCCACACCGCTTCAGGTGAGTTATCATTTTTTTAATACTGATGAGGCAGATGTGCATCTGGTACAGCTGTTTTGTGGTAAAGAAGGTGTTCCATCAGCTTAGGCTTGATTGGTTGCTTTGGAGCGAGGACCGAGTTATTTGCATGTGTTAAGACACCACTGGGGCCTTCCTGTCTCAACCTTTTCATTTTAATGTCATGTATGAACCTTTGTATTTGTGGCCTTATTAATGTCATATTCTTCCTTACATAAAGGAATGGAACAATAGACGTTTATAAGGCAGCTCTTTAAACAACATCATGTGAAAATGAAGATACCATTAAGGATAAAATAAAGTATAAACTACAACTTTTTAAATTTGGCAAATAAGTAATCCATTTAAAAGTATTTTCTGCAGTGTAAATTTAGTGTTGGGGATAACGAGACTATGAGTAAGGGTGTTTGAAGGATTAAATGTGTAACAGGATTATGTTAAGGTTTATTGCTTGGTTTAGAGTAAAGTTAAATGTTAGTGTTGTGGTTGGGGGAGATTTTGACCTATGGTATTGGTAGGAGTTATTGTTAGGTTTAAAGTGAAGGTGACAGGTTCGCTCTTATTAAGTTTAGTATTATGGTTAAATTCAGAGTTAGATCGATACAGTGATGGTTAGGGTTGGGGTTATGTGTAGGCTTAGGGATAGAGGTCAGGTTAGGGTTAGTGTGGTTTTTAGGTCTCGCCTAGCGTTGCAGCGCATGCGCTGCTCGCTCGGCGAGATTTATTGTGAAGGAGGACTTTGAGAAGAGGGCTTGAAGCCCCACCCCTCATTTCCATTGGCTGGCATCACTGTTTATGCTAAACGGTGGCCTGCCATTGGAAATGAGGGTTTTTGGTTGACGCCCTTTGGCCTCCGATCCGGACTGGGTCGCCTGCTTTGCTGCTGTCGCAAAGCACTTTCTTATCTTTATGGGGCCATGTGTTTCTAATTAGAAACACATGGCCCCATAAAGACAAGAGATCGATGCTTTTTTGTTATTTTTTAAGGAGCTTGGGGAAGGGGGCAAAGCGAGAGACGTGCAGCAGAGCGGACTACGCCGGGACAGTTATGATCCATCAATCAACTGGACAATCAAGTACTCGGTACCTGACTTTAATATCCGCGAGACAGCCACCCCTAATGCATTATTCCTAATCAGAGCTTTGTACCACTACCATCTTTGGCCATGCATATTCCCCTAGGGATCATTTACGGGCTAGCCGCCTGCTCTCCACTTGTTCCACCCTTGCCACGTACACCACCGCAACCCATGCGTCGTAGCGCCATTTTCCGTAAGTATATCCCCATCGGTAACATCTTTACCTGCTCACATTGTTCCTGCAGTTGCTGAAGACGAAAAACCTACAAAGATGAAGGTTCCCGCACACTCCATCACAACTTCCGGGCCTCTCCCGGCACAGCCGGACGGCACTCAGGGCCAGCGCCACTTGCTCCCCGGCGGGTGCCGGCTGCTTTCCAGGGCCCTCCAGGAGACGAGGGCCGGAGAGCTGAGGCTGTTCGCGAGTGACCAGCAGCACCTGGCCCCACTGCTGTCCCTGCTCCAGCACGCCGGTCAGCGCCCGTGAGTCCAACTGCAGCAGGCAGCGCAGCTCCCCCACCTCCAGCGCACCACCAGACACTAGCAGAAGCTTTCTCACTTGCCCGCCCCCCGGTAACACCTAGGCGGACATGGCAGCACACAAGACCCCGACGTTTATACGGCCTACTGGGTCGTGGCTGGATCGAGTGCCCCAGAGCGATGTTTTCACTACCGGACGCAAGGATCATCAACTCCGCCCACTGTGCTTATTTTCCTCCCCCGGTTGCGAGCAGCTCCTGGGAGCCCCTTAACTGTCGCCATATCCCATATAAAACGCGTGGTCAGAAGAGTTTACAGGTAATTACAACCTGTGAAAGAGAATCGCGGGTCTGTGCGTTGGCGGCCTAAAAACCGTGAGAGAATGGATGCGACTTGGCGGGCACATGGTCTAGGAGAAGAAGGACTGACAGTGGCGATGGCACTTATGTTCTCTGTTTTGACTGTTGAGGAGAACTTTAATTTATCAGCATGTCAGGAGTGGTAGGATAACTTGCTTACAGGTAATATAATGTGGATATTAATAAGGCTGCAGTTTAGACAAACATCTGTTATGTACAGAGGCAAACGCTTCATGGAACAACACATGTTTGGGTTCGTCTCGATTTGAAGTTATGTTTTACTCTGTTGGCTTTGGCCAGATACCTACTCGCTTTGTGTAGTGTACTGCATTTCAAGTCCCACTAAAAATTCTGTTTTGGCGGTTTGGTTGAATATGAGTAGGGCCACTAGAATTTTGCGGTAGGAGACAACTAAATTATGCGGCATGGTTGACTAAATTAATCGGCAAGAAAAGACAACTGTGATAGTATAACTTCATTTTTATATTGCACTGAGGTTTAAAGGGTCATTTTGCATGTACGCGCCGACTAAATGAAGCAAGTGCTTTTTTTCGCTTTGTTTAGTGATCCAAGTTGCGTCTGTAAACAAAACGAAACAAGCATTTACAATGCAATAGGTCTCACATTGACGCGAGTTTGAGCTATTGGCATTGCAAATAACTATGCCTTTTATTTTTGTTTTCTTTTTAAAAACATAAATAAAAGGCATTGTAATTTATAATGCCAATAGCTTAAATTTGCTTAACTGCGAGACCTATTGCATTGCAAATGCTTGTTATATTATGGTTTTTTTCATATTTGTTTTCTTCCAATTCTCAATGCATGGTAACATGCATTTCTTTCACAATGGGGTATTCAAAATCAACTTTCAGGACTGTATTATTTCCTGTTGGCAGTCTTGGTTATCATACATTCCTTTAAACTGGGTCACGTGCAAGCATTTTCCTGGCTGGAAGGAGGGGGTGTATTGAGAATTCAGAATGGTGACCTGTGTAGGTTTTCCCTACAAGATGTGGTCGTGGTCCCTGAGTCATCTGCGTAAGTGGCATGCCCTAGTCCTTGTGAATTATTTTCTAGGTCCTTTCAGGGAAGCCACTTTGGAGTTGATGAAAGAATGTATATTGTTTGTTTTTCAGCGTTTCTGAGTTCTTCAAAGATGACGGAAGCAAGTGTGACATTTGCAGGCTGCGGCTCCCAACCCAGCAGCCAATGTGCCAAGCAGCAGCTGCACAATCCCTGCGCCCTGGATGGCAATGCCTCAGGCTCCAATCAGCAGACACAAGGTGAGGTTATGATGGCCCCTCCCCTGCCTCGTGCTTTCAAATCAAGTCACTGACATGCTCATTCTTTACAAATGTTCATGATGGGCTCAGAGAAGCCAGGCCCAATGTACTAAGGCAAGGTGTGTGAAATTGCTCCTTTTTCTTAGTGTGTGTTAAATCCCTTATGAGGAAAAGAGCTATGCAAGCAGTGCTTAATTTGAGCCAGTGGTTTCCGGTGCTCAGCACCGGCACTTAACACCGGCTCTATTGGTAGTCTGCCACGTGGTGGTGCTGTTTATCTAATTTAGAGACAAGCACAGCAACAGTTGTTTGTTAATTCAATACACCTTAAAAATGACTAATATGTGCCTCCTAAGCCAATCTTATAGCTTTTGGGGCCTGGAATAGTCTGAATTTTCACACTTGGAGGAGTGTGATGCTTAGTAGTTGTGCTGGTACTGTCATTGGCAGTGCTGGCAGGGGCAATGTGTGATGCATGCTGCAGTGGCCTCCTGCTAAGGTTTCTGGCACATATCTGCTCACAAATTAAGCTCTACTTGCAAGGAACGCACTTGTGTATAAAATGCTTTATGAGTCACTGGTGGAACATGGTTTCACCATAGTCGAGATAAAAGACATCCAGTTTCATCCTGAACTAACACTTGTGAGTGAAAAACGACCCTGGTGTATAGGCAAAGGGAAAGCAGGAACTACGTGAGGGTCATTAATCGTGAACTAGGCAATTATGGCTCACGTAGCAAAATCTTGGTATGCACCAGGACCCTCTTGGTAGAAGTACACACTTTAAATGACTTACGCTATATTCCACTACTCCATACCTCACAACCTGGAGTATAGCCTGCACTGACATCCAGTTAGTAAAGTACAGGTTAGAATTCGAGAGTTGGCTCAGATATTAAGGGCCACAAATGCAGTATGTGCCCAGCCGCAAGTAGATACACTGCATTCCCGACCAGGGGCATCAACAGAGCCTCAGTGAACTTTGTGAGCTTTCTGGGAGTGGAAGTCATAAAATTCCACATCGGAAATGTACAAAATAATTTTTGGGAAGTCTTCATACTCTAGGTGTGTTGCTTTGTGCCTGCATGTGTGTATGTATAGATGCACATGTGCAGTGTTGTTTTTGCCTGTCTCTTTGTCCTGGTACTATAGGAGGGCCAACAGTAGAGTATCTCTACCAGCAATGTGCAGGGTTCACCGCTTTATCCCGCTTAGACTTCAAACACTGTTGCTTGCTTGAGTTTCAAAACATAGGGGGATACATACAAAAGAATGTCGGAGGTCTGACATTTATGAAACTAAGGCACCCCCCTGTGTTTCCCCTAGCGCTGGTGCGGAAAAAACTGCCTAGCACCAGCGCAGGCACCCTTGCGCCATGTTGCAAGGGTGCCTGCGCTGAAGGGGTGATTTTTTATGCGCAGGAAGGGACACCGTCCTGCACATAACCAATCTTTAAAGGTGATTTGCTGTTTATATGTGTGCTGAATGCAGCACACATAGAAAGAGAAAAATTAGAGGACAAATTAATAATTTCTCCTCAAATCACCATTACCTGGCCTTAGTTTTTGGCGCTGCCCCATCCTTGTAAATATAGGGCAGTGTCAAAAAGCAATGGGTGTTGCGTTGGAACGCCCATTGTAATGCCCATTGCTTGGCCCTTTGCCGCAGTGGCCTGCTGCGGAAAGGAGCATATTTAGAAGGTGGCCTTAAGCCACGTTAAGTGGCTTAATGCCACCTTGTAAATAAATTGTATGGTGTAACGCCACCGGAGCTCAGAAAAAGTGACGCTCTGGTGGTGTTAGGGGCTTATAAATGTGCCCCATTATGTATAGTTAAGGAAAACAAACTCATCACAGCAGGGCATGTGCTGAACTCTAGAAAAAAAGCACTCTTGAGAATGAGTCAGGTGTAGCTTCTTCTGATAGGAAGTCCTCGACAGGAATCCCTTGTTAGGTCTGGTGCTCAGATTAGCCAGAAACCGTGAAATTTTACTTCTCAGGCAAGAACTGACCTGCCAGCACCTTGAAATGTGCTGCATTTGGAAGGCTAAATCAAGTATCCATCCACCAATAGACACTGATTGCCTTTTGAAAATATTGGCTGTCATCTAGATCGCCCGTGGTGTAAGTTCAACGTATGTTAAAGCCTCTTTTTGTTCACAGGTCCAGTAGAGGAGTTGCCCTGTGCTCCAGATAGCCATACCTCCAGCCTCCAGCCGCACAGTCTACCCTGCCCTCTGCAGCCTGGCCCAGAGCACCCTCTACCCTTCCACCCAAGCACTGGTCCTCAATTCACCAGGAGGGTTTCAGAAACCCAACCCCTCATCAGGCACTCTGGCTCCAGCGACTGCTCTGCTGGCTGCTCGTTGTGTGAAATGAGATCGAATCCATTAGTGGCCCCGGAGTCCTTCGTCCACCCTCCCATGTCAGCTACAGTTTCCTGCGCCTCCGAGCAGTGCCAGCACAGGTGGGCACATGCACCAGTGGAATGCACCGAGCTGGACCTTCACAGGTTCTCCATGGAGCAAGAGTGCCTTGGTACAATGGATCCCATAGGCCCAATTCATCGGGGGTCTCCGGAAATGACCGAGTCAAGCACAGGACCACCAGACCAGCCGCAGGAGACATCGAGTACGGGGTTTCAGCATTTCACCGTTGAAAACGGGGTATGTACACCACACTGTTCCCTGTATATTACTGCATGTCCATAGCTACTCTCAGCAGCTGCAGTGTACAAATTTGGATATATGTATCCCTCTATTTCTAGATAATCCTTTTTCTAGGTTAGTACATGTTATAGTTCTATATTTAATCCACAATGTATACCTCAAATGGAATACAGGCTCTGAACTGTGAACTGTTGGTTTTGTGCAGTCCTAGAGCTTGATTCACAAAGGCAACTTACACTGTTGAGTTAGTTTACACTTTGGAATACGTTTCCTACTTTCAATATTCACAAACTCCGAGTGTAAATTTACCACAAATGTGTAAGTCACATGTCTATACCCCCAGAGTATATCAATTGGCTTACTCTTTTGTGACTGGGTGACGTCCCTTCCTAAACCCTTCCTCAACTTTCCCTAAACCCCTCTTTTTCCTAATCCCATCCCCTTTTGGAGTAAGTCTGCTCCTTCCCACCCACTCCTTCCAGTCCAGAGCTTAATTTAAGCTGGTGGTTTCCGGTGCTCGGCACCAGCACCTGATTGTCAACACACCACACTTATAACAGTCTGCCACATAGTGGTGCTGCTCTTCTAATTTAGAGATGAGCAGAACAACGGTTGTTTATGAATACAATAGACATTAAAAATAAATAATACCTGCCTCCCCAGCCATTCCTTTAGCTTTGGGGACCTGCAATAATCTGAACTGTTGCATTTGCAGGCGAGAGAGATGGTTAGTAGTTGTTTTGGCAACAATGACAGCTGCAATGGGTGATGCAAGCTGCAGTGGCCTCCTGGTCAGGGCCGTGGCACCTATTATTTTACAGTCCCACCCACATCTACTACTAAAACGTATACTTACATGTGTGAAGACTGTGGGCTCGCTTCACAAAGGTAAAGTTAGACCAAAAGTCTAATTTTACTACTTTTCGGTATTCACAAAGGTAAGTTACTTCTAGTAACTTTACTTTACTACTAGTAAATTTACTAGTAGTAAAGTTACTAGTAGTAACTTACCTTTGTGAATACCGAAACGTAGTAGAGTGAGAGTTTTGGTCTAAGTCAGAAGTTTGGTCTAACTTTACCTTTGTGAATCGGGCCCTCAGCATTTGGGGCAGAAAACTCTGCACACATAAGTATAGGCAATTGAGGAGGCGTAAAATCCACACGTAGTTTGTGAATAGCACATTGTAATGCGGTTTACAGAGCTACAAGACAAACTACAAAGTGCAGTTTATGAATCAGGACCCTAGCATTTAACATCACATTTTGTCAATTTCTAGTGAAAGCAACGATTCTTACTTTGAAGACCAAACAGATCACTTCTTTCGGCTACGAAAGCATCCTCAAGAAATAAGCGCACACTTTTACTGTGAAAAGTCTTAGCTCAGCTGCTCTGCTGACTTGTGATTTATAGGGAAACATCACAGCTAGCAAGGCCGGGCTTAATGTTACCAGGAGATTTGTATGAATAATGACCACAGCAATTCATTATCCAGTTGTTTCAATATAATGGCCGTTATAAATTCATCCACAACTACAGCAGTAGCATGACTTGTAAGGGCGATTAGCAAGCAGCCTGTTATCACATGATTCAGATTCTCAAACCCAGCCCAAGCATGGCACACCCTGTGGCATGGAGAGCAACAAAAACTGAGGCAGCTTATCTCTCCGAAGCTGGCAGGTCTGTGTTAGAGTCAGTCAGATGCCAGATCACTGTTGACTACAGGATAGTATCTTGTGTTTCTTTCTCCACACATTCCTTAGTAAAATGGTTAACAGAAGAGCCTCTGTGCCACTCATCCACAAAAAGTCTCCTTGTTTTTTTAATTTTATGTCTGTTTTTCTAAAAACAGCCCTACTGGAGGTTAAGGACATTATAGGACCGAATTTGTAATATCAAAAAAGATATTTATAAAAAAAAGTCCTGATCTTTATCCACAATCAGTTGTGAGATGAATGTCATGGAGATATGTCCAATTGGAAATTGGATTGGAATAGTGATATTTTGAGTTATTTTTCGAAGGTGTTAAAAGAAGCGATTTTCCTAATAGAGATATGTACGGTGTGTAAAACTTCGAGTTCCCTACAAGAGAAAGCTTGGTTGAGCGCTCTTGATTTCTTGAAGGCTGGAATATCTAAGAGGAGAGAGGTTATGCTCTAGAGTGTACAAGATCCACCCAAGATAACCACTTTCTTGACTAGTTAGCTGGGAGAGGTTTTGTGGATAGCCATGTTGAAAATGCAGGCTAGTTTCAATTGGTTTCTCAGTTGTGTGGGAAGCAAATTGAGAGAATACAAAACTAGATCAATATTTTTGATCTTCTGGCACTTCAGGCAAGCTGCCACATTGAGAGCTGCTTTCAGGGGATCAAAATAAATGTTTGGTGTTCAGGTTAGAAGGAAAATGCAATAGTGAATTTCTGAGACTACTAGGGTTTAGACCACTGATTTGAGGTCGTCATGTGGGAAAATGACCTACAATTGTTGGGGTTGGTAATGTGCATTAGTATGCACCTGTATTTAGGTTTTTGTTGATATTGAAGCCTAGGAATTTAGGCTTGGAATCCACTAGAGATAAATTGGCTTAGGACATTTTGGGGTGTAATAAGGAGGAACTCAGTATTCACGGGGTTTCATTTTAGGTGCGGTAGAGACATCCCATGCTGTAGGATTTATAAAGTTTTGGATAGTTTGACAGTGTCTTCAGTAGAGGTTACTCAGTTAGAGCTGCGTGTCATCGGCATAGAGATAGAATGATTCAGGAGGGTGAATAAATAAATGAAAGAGCGTTGGGGAAAGAATCAATCCTTGTGGTGCTTGTTGAAAAATTGAAGGGTTTGATAGGAAACTTGTAGCTTGTTTTATTGGGAGCAACTGGACAGGTGTGATTTGAACCAACTCAAGACTGTGCCAGATATTCCCATCCATAATTCAAGGATTTTCAAGTGAGAGACATAATTGAGCATATCAAATGCTACTGGAAGTTTGAGAAGAATAACAAGACAAGATCGCTTTGATCTGAGCTGCAGAACACATTGGGCCTGATTCACATAGGGGCCTCTGCCCTCGTGACAGAGGCCCTGAAGATGTGGCGGGGGACCCATACTCATGCTGGACCCTCTGCAATGAGAAAGTGCAACGCAGAGGTCTTACCACGAGGGCGGGCCCCCCGCCATGAGTGCGGGGCCTCCTCCACGAGTGTGGAGGCCCTTTGTGAATCTGGCCCATTGTCTGTTAATGGTAGCATACATTCTCTATACTACAGTTGGGGCTAGCCCAATGGAATGTCAGTTCCAAATTCTCAAGGTACAATTTGTGCTACTTTGGTAAGCATCCATGGTGCCTCAGAATCTTTGGGTCAATGGCATTGCCATCTGTGACGGATTGGGATGCTCAGAGGTTCAGTGGGGCGCCATTCGAGGATTCCTGAGGAATGGGTGACTCGTCCCAGCAGCCACAGTGACACCCTGGAAAGATTAATATATGTGTGAGATGACAAATTTCTCCCTTAGAGGATTACAACCTGGAGGAAAAACCAACAAAGGGGAAAAACCTCCTTTGCAATCTTGTTAAATCAAGACACAAAATGGAGATATCATTAGTGAAATCAGCACAAACTCCTCCTGATATCAGGAAGGGGAAACAGGCCAAGCACGAGCAGCAGGGATGATCCATGAGGGAAATTATAGAGCCTGCTTGAGTTAAAAATTGGGAACAAAAAGAGAAGAGCAAATTGTCATTGTGCATGGTGACAAATCACTATTCCCTTCTAAGCCCTGCCATTTAAATGCTTGCAACTGGATCTGACATCACAGGAAGAACCTTTGCAAAATCTTGGATTGGGATGCTCCAATAACTTCCAATGGACTAACCACCATCTTGGAAAGGGCATTTTGTAAAGCTTAGTTCTATCCCGTGATCCAGCGCTAACAATAAAAATTATTCTCCTATATGCTTCGGTCATCCAGGTGCAACTATTCCTCCAACACACAAACTATATCCATATGACGGTGGGGCCCATAACACCGCATATACATTCACTTACTCATTTATTCCCTGGATTTCCTCCGTCCTTAACCTAGGAGAAAACGATTCGCTGGAAGGAGACGGGATACCTCTTTTAACATGACATAATGTTTCTCATTTGCTTTAAGGTATTCCGCTCATTGGTCGATGGACCAACTAGTAGGAATCAGTAGATGGTGATTAAGACCAGCTCAATCACAATAAACTCTTTAACATTTTACCTTAATCATTAAGCTAAAGAATCACTGAGTCATTTTTTTAAAGAATAATAGAGTTTATATAAAGTTTGAAGCAAGAAATAAGTTTTAGCTTATTATTCAGATTATTACATTTATCATCAATATAAGAATAAATTGAAATTGCAATGCATATCTATTAGACGGAAAAATAAAGTTGTCATAGCAAGAACTCCAAAAGATCAATCTATCTATCTTGGAAAATCTAATAGTTCTAAATGAAAAATCTATCAGGAATAAAAAGGTTCTCCAAAAGCAGCATCTTATACTCAACTAGAAATATAAAATAGCAGCAGCAGCATCAGCTCGTCAGCATCAGCAACCGCAACTTCACCCATCTGCAGCATCTACTTCTCCAGCATCTAACTCTCCAGCATCTAACCCCTCCCACCAAGAGTAGGTCTTCTTATACCCTAATTCTAGCTTACTGAATAAAAATGTTGCATCTCTATGGCGTGATTCTTTCTCATTGGTCCATTCAGGTCCATATACATTTTAATCAAACTTCCTTGTCTTAACCAGTTCTTTGTGGAATGTCCATGCTTGCATCGTTTCCCACAGTTCATGACATTGCTCATCAGTTTCGATCAGTCCAATTTGTATCTTTTTCTGCTACTTTTTAGATTCAACAGTTCCGTCCATTTATTCAGTTTGACTTCTCACGCTTCTTGCTGATCATCTTGGCACACATTTGCTCAGAAAGGTCACAATAGCCTTGACCATACTTCCGTCCTAGCCTCTCAGCACGAACACGTGGTCATCCTTTTTCACAGCCTCTCTCCTCTACCACACGGCTTCTGGACATGCGTACTCTAGCTTATGGCGGCCATTTTATATCGCTGCTCAACAGGCCTAAGCGCACTATTTTCAAAGATAAACAAAATATTGTTAAAATAAAGAATATAAACCCTTTCGTTTCCCTCCCGTCTTTCTACGTACCCCAATTAGGTATTACCTAGCAAAAAGCAACATATAAAGCTGTCCCTTACTTACCATCGCTTTATTTTGCCACCACACGTTTTATTTAAAAAGCACAAATCATGCGTTTATTATTTATTAGTACGCAAATATTACGTTATGTTAGACACGTAAACAATTATAAGTTGATTAATTTGCACACAAAATAGCGTGTTACCTTTACCCTTTACATGTAACATACATTGTTGGTTATTTACCTAAACGAACATGTTTATTAATTATTTTACTGAAAATTATTAGGAGGTTAAAATTTTTTCATTTACCCTGCTCCATCAACTCCCCCTTTGGTGATTTTTAATATCACCACAAAACCCAAGTTATACAATTCTTTCAGACAGCATATATCTTTTATCCGTTTGCTTTTGTTAGTTTACACAACTGTATCCCTTTCAACTTGTCTCTTCGTCTTCTTGTACATGTTCTCTTTTATTTCTTCTAACTCTATTTCACCCATTTCTCTCTCTCTCTCCTTGTTTATCATATTTTCTTTTTCTATTTTATTCTGTCTTTCTTCTCTTTATACATGTAATTATAAGTTTCAGCACTAAAATTATTATTATTATCATGGTTGCTATTATTATAACTTTCCCTATTATTAATCCACTCATTCTTGTTAACCAATTTATTACTGAAGAAAACCCTTTACCAAGTTTTCCAAAAGCACTTTCAACCTCCAGTGGAACAAGTTCTTTGTGCAAACTTGTAATATTTGTTATATACTTTTGTATATTTTCACTTTTATCTGGAATGTAAGTGCAACAATGTTGAACTTTCAGCATTCCACAGACTCCGCCCTCTTTTGCCAAAAGAATGTCAAGGGCAAGTCGATTTTGCATCACCATAGCTCTCATGGCAACCATCTCGGTATTTACCATCAAGAACCCTCCAGCAGTATCTGTAGATAAACGATCTACCACTGTGGATAATTTCCGAATTCTAAATGCATTCAAAGATATTCCCACTGCTGGTATCAATGCACCAAAAATATCACCTACTATTTCTGAAAAACTTTCCCTTTTTCTACGTGTAAAGGTATTTATCATTTTGTGTGTTCCTTTTTCTTTTCTATCCATATGAAAAATCTTTGGAAAGACCAGGCCTAAATAACATGACCCATACCAATGGTCCGGCAACCTATAATAAGCCCTATTACCGCAAACATAATAGATCCCTGGAAATATTGGATCTTTTCCCCCTTTGAATCCCCATCCGCCTAAAATTTGATAATTGTCATGGCAAATACTGGAACCCACAAAATAATTGTCATATCTTGTCTTATTTCTTCTAATGCACAACCTTCCCTGTTGGGGCCAATCCAGAGTCATAGCTGCATTTGTCTTTTTCTTGTCATGATTGTCTTCCTCAAACGCCCAAAGAGGTGTTTTTGTTCTCTTCTATCACTTTTCTTTGAAATTTCACTCTTCTTTCTTCAACCATCTCTAAAAATACTTTTTCTTCCTTCTTTAACTCACAGGTAAGGTTGTATTTAACTATATTATCTAATGTTAAAATCTTATCTTCTAAAAAATATTCACCAAACGTTTTTCCCTCTTTTATTTTGTTTAGCTCAGGAACTACAGAAACTTTCGCAAAATTTTTATCTATGTCAGTGTAATAATATTCTAATCTACCTGTTTTAGAAAATAAACTTGCTAAAACACTACATGTTATTCCATACGTCAAAGGAAGGTGATGATAAGTCACACCCTCTGCTACAGATGCAGGCAATTGCATACAAACATAGCAATCTCTTACATCCATTGTTTCTACATACTCATATAATAATTTAGTAAAAACATTCTTAGAAAAATCTGTTATTGATTTGTCCTTATGTAATTCTGCACTACTCTTTAATATAACTGGTTCTTGAGTGTTAGCTCCTTTTTCTTTCTCTGTTTTATTAGACGTTTCTACTACAGCTAAACTAATTGGAATAGTGATTGCTAAAACCACCCATACTGTCATTAATAATCCTGTACAAAAGCAGCACATCTTACACCATCTACTTAAAAACTCACATTTACATTTTCTATCTCTAGTATTCTCCATTTTGTTTTATAACCTTATTTATTTGTTTTCCAGAAAATTGTGTCACTACACCTCAGAAATGACTTATTTGCCACTCTGCACTCCAATGTTTTTGTCCTTGCTTGGTACTTTCTTTTAATTCTTTTCAGAATTCTTTCTTTGTCAAATCCGGTAGAAGTTCGTCAGATCCAGTGTTTTGTCAAGTCCGGTAGAAGTTGTTTAAACTTCTTCAAGTTTGTTGCACCTCACCTTCACCCATTAGGTTTCTGTGTTCTGGGTTCTCGTGAGTGTTCTTTTCTTCTTTGAAATCAGTCAAAGCAAGATACAACCATTCAGGCGATCTATAATTCGGATTTACCTTCTTTACTCTTTTTGTTTTCTGCAAGTGTTTTCCACCTTGTTTTTCTTGCTCTTTCTGACTTGTTATTTCATTCACTTGTTCAGCACTTTTTCCATCTAACCTTATTATTCTGTATCTTAACTTTCTTACTTCGTTGGGCCAATTGTCTCCTTTTCTTGACATTTTTGCCTCACTTCCTTTTTCCTCTCTTTCTGTTTTCCAATTCCTTTTTCTTGACTCTAGTTTTTGGTTTCTTTCTTCTCCACTTTCTTCAGACTCTGTTTCAGTTTTCTCGTTATTGTCTCTTATTTTGAATTTTATAATTTCTTCTTCCTCTACTTGTGGTTCTTTTCTTATCTTCCTTCGTTCACCTATTTCTGTCCCTCCTCGAGGTTCTTCCGAATTTGTGTCAGTCTCTCTATCTGTTTCTAAATTTCCCTGTTCTTTTGTTTGACTATCTGTCCCTATTGCTCCTCGGGGATCTTCCGATTTTTCTAACTTTCTGTTTGAAACTCTCCCTTCTTCATCTATTAATATTATTTCCGAAGGATTTTTACCACAACTTGTACTTGGTTGCTCACTGTTACTATCTTCTGGCTCAGTTTCTTCTCTTATGCTTTCAAATTTCCAATTTCTTTTCAGAGTTTCTTCACAATCCAAATGATCTGTATCAGATTCTGAACTGGTATCTGATATTTCCAGATGTCGACTCACATGTCGATCTTCAGGTTCTGGAACTTCAGCTATTTCCTCTACTTCTTCTGTCGTTGCACTTGTAGTTGGGTCTTCCAGATGTCGACTTACAGGTCGATCTTCAGATTCTGGCACCCTGTTAGTTTCTTCTTCCGCTTCTGATGCTGAACTGTTATCCAATATTTCCAGATGTCGACTCACATGTCGATCTTCAGGTTCTGGAACTCTGATGGTGTGACTGGCATGCACCCAGTGTTTCACTCCTGCACATTTGACTGCAGTGGTTGTCACCAGGATCACTTGTCGTGGTTCGTCCCAGCGAGGAACCAAACAGTTTCTTCTCCTGTGGACTTTTATGCGGACCCAATCTCCTGGATTCAAGTCGTGAGCTGGTTTTCTTTCAAGAGTGGTTGCATCCGGTCCAACCTGATGAAACACAGAACGCACCACATCAGCCAATCCTTTGCAATAATCCAGCACCAGATCATCAGTTATAGTCAGTAGTTTGTTGACAGGTACATATGCTTGTCTCATTGCTCGTCCCATAATTATCTCATGGGGACTGAGTCCAGTTTTCCTTTCCGGAATACTTCTGATTGTCATTAAAACTAATGGCAAGGCATCTGGCCATTTGAGTCCTGTAGCTTGACACATTTTTCCTAACCTGTTCTTAATTGTTCCATTCACTTGCTCTACTATTCCAGAAGCCTCTGGTCTATATGCACAATGCAGTTTCTGTTTAATACTAAGTGCTTCACAAATCAGTTTAACTAATTCATTTTGAAAATGTGTTCCTCTATCTTTTTCAATCGTGACTGGAAAACCATACCTCTGAATGAATTCTCGCAGCATAAGTTTTGCTACCGTGATTCCATCATTCCTTCTGGTCGGGTATGCTTCCACCCAACGGGAAAACAAACAGACGATCACAAGGACATACCTTAGTCTGTTGCACGGGGGCATTTCAATAAAATCCATTTGCATTCTAGTGAAAGGACCTCCTTCTCGTCCTATTGTTCCTAGACTCACTACTGTCTTCCTTCCTGGATTTAACTGTTGACAAATAAGACATCTTTGTCAAAGACTCTCAGCTATGGCTCTGAATTTTGGATTATACCATGTTTGTCTAAAAAGTCTGATCATTGAATCTCTCCCAATATGGGCTTGTCCATGGTACATCCGTGCCATGTCAGAAATCATACTATCAGGCATAACTGGTCTTTCATCTCTGTAAACCCATACATCATTTTCTTCATGTTTTCTACATCCTGCTTTTATCCATGTATCTTTTTCCTCATCATCTGCTGCTTCCTGTAACTGTCTCACCTCATCCCATGTCTCAACAGGGTTAGTAAAAAGCAAAGGACAAGAAATATGCTCTCTTTCTCGGTTCCTGTTTAAAGAAACCACATTCTTTGCACAGTACTGTGCAATCTCGTCAGCATATTTATTACCGACAGTTATGTAGTCTTCCCCATTTTTATGTGCATTGCACTTCACAACAGCAATCTGTTTAGGCAGCTGTATCGCCTCAAGCAACCTTTTCACAAAATCTCCATTTTTAATTGGCGTTCCTGCAGACGTCAAGAAACCTCTTTGTGACCAAATCTGACCAAAATCATGCACCATACCCAAAGCCGTACTGGCTATCTGTCACAATCGTAACCCGTACATTTCTTCCCAACTTGCATGCTTGAATCAGAGCTACTAGTTCTGCGACTTAGGCAGACCGTATCCCTTTCAGACAAGATGCTTCCATTACAGTTGCTACTGTGCAAACTGCATACGCTGCACTTAGAACTCCATCATTCGTTCTCAAGCATGAGCCATCCACAAACAGAATATAATCTGATTCCTTTAAGGGCTCATCTCGTATGTCTGATCTCGGTTTTGTACAATATTCAAGCACATTCAGACAATCGTGATCTACCTCATCCATTTCAATTACACTCTCTTCATCTGGCAATGATGTCGAAGGATTCACATTCATACATCTGTCAATGGTCACATTATCTGCACTTAAAATTACTTTTTCATACCTAGTCAGCCGACTATGTGTCATGTATTGGGTTTTCGTTCTTGTCAAGAGAATTTCCACAGAGTGGGGAACATATACTCTCAGTGGATATCCCATCACTATGCCTTCACTCTGTTCCAGACTCACACAAGTAGCAGCAACTGCTTTCAAACATCCAGGCAACGCTTTCGCTACAGGGTCTAAAACAGCTGAAAAATATGCAATGGGTCTTTTCATAGTTCCATGTCTCTGTACCAAGACTGAAAATGCACATCCATCTCTTTCACTGCAATACAACTCAAAATCTTTCTCATAGTCAGGCATTCCTAATGCTGGAGCTTCACATAATTTCTTTTTCAGCTCTCTGAATGCTTTCATTTCTTCATCTTTCATTTCAAAAGGATCTTTAACATCCTTCTTTGTCAGTTTTTGCAACGGTTTAGCAATCAGCGAAAACCGCTTATCCATTGTCGACAATATCCAACCATTCCCAGAAACATTCTTACCTCTCTTTGCGTCATTGGAGCTCTCATTCCTTGAATCATTTTTATTCTTTCAGTCGTTACCTTTCGCACTCCTTTCTCAATTTTATGCCCTAAATATTGGACTTCTTGTTGACAAAACTGCAATTTTGATGGGGACACTTTATGTCCTCTTTTGCTAAATGATTCAGCAAAGCAATTGTATCATTGACACATGCTTCCTTCGTTTTTGATGCCACCAGTAGGTCATCAATATACTGAACCATCACTGACTTTTATGGCATTTTTAAATCTTCCAACGATTTCTTTAGAATCTGATTAAAGATTGAGGGGCTTTCTGTGTACCCTTGAGGAATTCGGCACCATGCCAAAATACGCTCTCCAAACCTAAACGCAAATAATGGCTGGCTATCTGGATGCAATGGAATAGAGAAAAATGCATGGCATAAATCAATCACTGTGTACCATTCAGCTTCACGTGGAATCTGGTATAGAATCACAGCAGGGTTCGGTACTATTGGGCAACAAGGCACTACAATTTTGTTTACCTTCCTCAAATCCTGTACAATTCTATATGTTCCGTTTGGCTTTTTCAGTCCCATTATTGGCGAATTACATGGACTGCTCATGATTTCTTTTAGAATCCCTTGTTCAACCATTTTGTTTATTACTGGCGTTATCCCTTCAATTATTTCTGGTGTCAATTTATACTGAGGCGTATTTGGGTAACTCGTTCCTTCTTTTACGGTTATTTTAACGGGATCTACTTCTTTCATTAATCCTATATCTTCTCCTGTAAAGTCCCACACTTCTTCTTGTCACTGTCTTTTTTAATTCAATTGGGATTTTCTCTGCATCAAATACAGGAAACAAATCATTTACTTCTGGTTCTAAATTTACCATTGTCATTTTATACAGTACATCTTCATCTGGGGTCTGAAATGCAATTCCATCTGGAGTACAATAGATAGTGCAATTCATCTTGCACAATAGATCACGTCCTAATAGGTTCACGGGACTACAATCGCATACCACAAATCGGTGCATTTCACTAAATGGACCAATCTTTACCTCCACTAATTTAGTAAGAGGCGTCTTAATTTGCTGATTTGAAACTCCAACTACTTGGATATGTTCACCTGAGAGAGGAAGGTTTGGAATTTCCACTGACCTAACAGTAGAACGGGTAGCTCCAGTGTCCACAAGGAATGTTACATTTGCACCATTCACTTCTCCATCCACAAATGGACCAGACTGATCTACCTCTAGAGTTGCGCCAAGCACTCACTCTTCCCCCTGTCCTAGGCACCGTCAGAAACTTTCATCCGTTTCATCCTCATCCTGTCGTAACCAATATTGAGAAATTGCAGCTGCACGCGGCAACTGTGTTACCTGTTCTCCTCCGTAGAATCCTGTTTCTGCACTGTATTTCTGTTGGTTAACACTCTTGGGAAGTGGTGGTTGTGGCACCTGACTCTGTTGAGTAACTACCTCACTCTGCACCTGTGAATTTAATGATTGATTTTCCACATTAAGTTTTGGAGGAAATTTACACTCGTTTCTCCAATGCCCTAGCTTTCCGCAGTTGTGGCATGGCCACTTTTTCTTTGCCTCATCTATGCTCATTTGTCCTTTTCCTTTACCTGTATTTGGTCGAGATCTAGCCTGTCCTGCTTCATTACCTGTATTACTCAATTGAGCTTCTTGCTTCTCTGCAACTTTCACCTGTGCCCACATGGCTTTTTCTTTCAATTTACGCTGTCTACTCTCAATATCATCACTACAATACTTAGCATATCTCAAAACTTCGTCAACTGTGCTATTCTGCCAGCAAATCATATGCTGCTTAATCATTTCACTTATCTCTGGTTTCAATCCATACACAAATCTATATACAAAATGACTCATATCCTTCTCATTTAGTGTCTCATAACCACTGTACTGTTTGAAAACCAACAACAGCCTTTCGTAATAAGCATGCACTGATTCTTTACTTTCCTGCGTTGTTCTGTCTATTTTTACCCAATCTGTTTCTTTAGGTGGAATCTTATTCTTCAAAAAGGTAATTACTTGGTCATACTTCCTCATCACTTCTGGTCCTGGCGCTCCTGTTTTAGCATCCCTTGGATATTCTACAGTTGGCCAATCAATAGTAATCTTACATTCTGTCCACAAATCAGCTGGCACTACTATATCAAACAATCCATCTAAGTCTATCCACAACACTTTTGAAACCTTAACAAATCTTTCCACTTGTCTGTACCATTCTACTGGCTTCTCTCTCAACTTTGGGAAGTCATTTGTAAATGACAGTATATCCTGTCTAGTCCATGGAACATGCACATAACTACCACCTGGAGTTTCTCTCATCGGGTACTCCTTACAACTGGTTCCTTATCTGTCACTGCAAAAGCCAAAGATGCTTTATCTGTTGTTTTCTCGTTCTTTTTCGTCCATCTATTTCTCCATCTATCCACATCACCCCATTTTCTCAGTAAAACAATTAACTCTTTTATTTGGGTCAATCTTCCTGATGTGTTCAAATTCTCTATATCTTTCTCACAAAAATCTACTCTGTATGGTTTCTGCAACGTTCTCACTTTTACAAACTCTACTCCTAGTTCACTTGCTGTCTCTTCCAATTTGTCATGTAAATTCCTAGCTCTCCATGTAAGACTTTTGCACAAAAACATGATTTCATCATCCTGATAATTTTTAAATTTTTCTGTACCAATTGTTCCTAAAATCAATTCTTCCATGTCTATTTTCAACCTAATTACATCTAATGGTTTTACTTCTGTTTCTTTCGTTTTTATCGTTTTCATCCATTCATTTAACTCATCTGGAGTCGGACCTACAGGTGTACTATTTAATTCTATCCAATTGCTACTTCTTTCTGGTGTCCCTGATGCAGACTCCGTTACCATAGGTATTCTCCTAATTTCATTCTCATTTATCGTCAAATTAATAGGTGGGCTTGGTTTATAGGTACTAGCCAAATGGTGTGCACCTTCATTATTCAGTTCCATCCCTTCTCTTTTTCTTTGCAAATGTGAATTCATGGGAATCACTAAAGAACGTTCATCAATTTTCTGATTCTCAAAAATTGGCATTACTGGACCTATCGTCACTGGTACAGTTACAGCTTCCATATTCTTTGTCAATGCTCTTATTTTCTCAGTCAATTCTCTTGTTGTTTTTGCTAATTCAGTTGCATTGTCACTTTCTATCTCTTCATTTTGTGAAGTTTTCAATTGATCTTGTGACCTATTTATCTCATCTCTTCGTTCGGGATTTTTATTCCTCCCAGTTTCCATTGGCGGTGCATTAGGTGTCACCACCGCAGAAGTCTGTTGGTATGGAGGTGGGTTTCTGTTTAAAATATCTTCCAGCAATTCGTCATCCGTTTCACTACCACCATACACATACTTTTCTATAACTACATGTTTCTTTTTCTCTGTACACTTTCTCTTTGCTTCTTCCTCAACTGTAAAAGCTGGAAACAAACCTCCTGTCATATTAGCACATCTCCAACGCTTTATTCTGTCCTCATGATTTACTCCCCATAACCTTCCAGGCACAAACTCATGATTCTTTAATCCTCTGAATCTCTCTCGTTCATACATCTCATCTTCCCATTCAGTTAAAGCTTCAAACTGTGTCGGTCTAGGTCTAGGTTCTAACATTGCCATCTTTTCTCTTAAATTCCGTAGTACAGCTACATTAAATGAACCATTCTCAGGGAAAGCCAAAGCTCCATCATTCTTGGTATATTTTGTCCAATTTTCTAACCATATGCATGTATGATATCCATATTTCAGCATCATATGTGAAGCTGGTGATTTCGGCGGAGGAATTATTTGTCCCTCTCTAGTCACTACCTTTTTGTCTTTCTTAAAGAAGTTCTTAACTTTCGACATCCATGACGTTTTCTCTCTACCATATTCATAATACGACATGATTCACAATCGCTTTTCTCCTCAAATGATCCGCAATTCAACACTGTTCTCTATGTGTTATTCCAACCAATACTAGCGCGACTCACACCAAAGCTCCAATCACAAACTTCCACGTCACTAGGCTATTCGACCAATCCTAGCGCGACTCACACCAAAGCTCCAATCAGAGCGATTTCTGTCTACAGCGCACTGTCCAATCCCAGCGCGGCTTTTGTCTACGTCAGTTCTGCTCTTAACCCCTCCTTTACAAAATTAATCGGCAATTTCTTTTTCAACAATTCTTCGTTAGTTACAACATTTAAAACACATTTCCATTGTCTGATTCGCTAAACAAAAGAGATAGCTTTGACCATTTACACAAGAACTCTGAATTTTCCAGTAGGCAGCGCTTACCGCTACCCTACCACAGAATTTTCTGTTTCGCCGATAAAGTAGCACTTCCCTCTACCTTACCCTTCTTTCAAGCAAGCGGTAAACCCGTTTCTCTGGGGATAAAACACATGTGGAGACTATACTGCTCCTGAGAATTAAGGCCAGAGTTTCACAAGAAAACCGATCACTATTTCACTTACACACCTTTTATACGGAAAATGTCCCTATCATAACACAACCTGTGTTATCACCAATATGAACTCAGACAATGCACCATTCCATGTGACTTCTCTTGCCACACGTGTTCCACTTCCTACTTCCCAGAAGCGTGAAAACTTACATATAACATAACGCAATTCAACATAAAGTGTTAGATATGAACTTATCAATAATCAATAATCAATAATCACCAAACTAATCTATAGTAACCATAACTCTGCTACCAAGAAATCTGATCCAGCGCTAACAATAAAAATTATTCTCCTATATGCTTCGGTCATCCAGGTGCAACTATTCCTCCAACACACAAACTATATCCATATGACGGTGGGGCCCATAACACCGCATATACATTCACTTACTCATTTATTCCCTGGATTTCCTTCGTCCTTAACCTAGGAGAAAACAATTCGCTGGAAGGAGACGGGATACCTCTTTTAACATGACATAATGTTTCTCATTTGCTTTAAGGTATTCCGCTCATTGGTCGATGGACCAACTAGTAGGAATCAGTAGATTAAGATGGTGATTAAGACCAGCTCAATCACAATAAACTCTTTAACATTTTACCTTAATCATTAAGCAAAAGAATCACTGAGTCATTTGTTTAAAGAATAATAGAGTTTATATAAAGTTTGAAGCAAGAAATAAGTTTTAGCTTATTATTCAGATTATTACATTTATCATCAATATAAGAATAAATTGAAATTGCAATGCATATCTATTAGACGGAAAAATAAAGTTGTCATAGCAAGAACTCCAAAAGATCAATCTATCTATCTTGGAAAATCTAATAGTTCTAAATGAAAAATCTATAAGGAATAAAAAGGTTCTCCAAAAGCAGCATCTTATACTCAACTAGAAATATAAAATAGCAGCAGCAGCATCAGCTCGTCAGCATCAGCAACCGCAACTTCACCCATCTGCAGCATCTACTTCTCCAGCATCTAACTCTCCAGCATCTAACCCCTCCCACCAAGAGTAGGTCTTCTTATACCCTAATTCTAGCTTACTGAATAAAAATGTTGCATCTCTATGGCCTGATTCTTTCACATTGGTCCATTCAGGTCCATATGCATTTTAATCAAACTTCCTTGTCTTAACCAGTTCTTTGTGGAATGTCCATGCTTGCATCGTTTCCCACAGTTCATGACATTGCTCATCAGTTTCGATCAGTCCAATTTGTATCTTTTTCTGCTACTTTTTAGATTCAACAGTTCCGTCCATTTATTCAGTTTGACTTCTCACGCTTCTTGCTGATCATCTTGGCACACATTTGCTCAGAAAGGTCACAATAGCCTTGACCATACTTCCGTCCTAGCCTCTCAGCACGAACACGTGGTCATCCTTTTTCACAGCCTCTCTCCTCTACCACACGGCTTCTTGGACATGCGTACTCTAGCTTATGGCGGCCATTTTATATCGCTGCTCAACAGGCCTAAGCGCACTATTTTCAAAGATAAACAAAATATTGTTAAAATAAAGAATATAAACCCTTTCGTTTCCTCCCGTCTTTCTACGTACCCCAATTAGGTATTACCTAGCAAAAGCAACATATAAAGCTGTCCCTTACTTACCATCGCTTTATTTTGCCACCACACGTTTTATTTAAAAAGCACAAATCATGCGTTTATTATTTATTAGTACGCAAATATTACGTTATGTTAGACACGTAAACAATTATAAGTTGATTAATTTGCACACAAAATAGCGTGTTACCTTTACCCTTTACATGTAACATACATTGTTGGTTATTTACCTAAACGAACATGTTTATTAATTATTTTACGAAAATTATTAGGAGGTTAACATTTTTTCATTTACCCTGCTCCATCACCCGCTGTGAAAATTCACGATGCTCATTCTCCCTTGAAGGAGAAGCCCAAATGTGACATCCAGTTCACCATACAGCATTCTGGAACCCTACTGCTGCTCATGTGTCTAGTTACATGCAACCTACAGGAAACCCCTTTGGATCACCACAAGCACAGAAGGGTTATAGTGGCTCTGGGGTCAAAGGACCATTGGATGGACTGCTGGAATATCTGTAGACTTGTGATGCAAAGGTCTGTGTGAGCGTCAAATTCTCAAAGCTTAATGTGTAGCTCTTGCACCAGGTCCTGAGCAGGATCCCTGGTACTACAGAACCTATGGAGTCAGTGACATCACAATCTATCAAGCATTGATGCTGAGAAGGTTGTGCAGTACCTTTCTATGTTGCATTAGCAAACGGTGATCGGTCCCAGCAGTCATTGTGCCACCCTGCACAGAATAACATCTTGTGAGGTAACAAGTGTCTCCTTCAGAGGGTCACAGCTTAGAGGAAAAACCTACACAGAGGACAATACCTGCGTTGGCATTCTTGGTAAATCTTGATTGAAGATAGCACTAAGCATTGTTGAAAGGGCAAGAAAATGTGCTCCCCCTGATATCAGGAAGGGGAAGAGAGCCAAGTAGAACAAGCTTGGATTATCAACGGAGAAAATGATCCTTGCTGCTAAAGTTAAAAATCAAGGACAAACATGAATATCAAGTAGGCATGTGAGCATGAGTTAAAATCAGGGGGCAAAATGTGTGGCAATGCATTCTGTCCTTCCAAGCTATGCCTTCTACATGCTTGAAACAGGAAATGACATCACAGGAAGAAACTCTTCAACATCTTGGATTGGGATACTCAATAACTTCCAATGGTCTAACCACCATCTTAGAAAGAGAATTTTATAGGGCTTTGTTCTGCCCCTTTTCGAAAATTCATGGCATGAAGAAACCGAAATTTGACACCCAGTGTGACAATCAACATTTTGAACCCCTGATGCTGCCATCCGCACTACTTGCAAACAATTCTGAAACCCCTCCGCTGTACCACGAGTGCGGAAGCAGTGGTGTGGAACCATTGGTCAGGTACCTCCGCGTCTGACTGGACATAGTCTTCTGCACGTAAAATATGTCTTCCTTTTCTGAATATATACAATCTTAGATGAGTTTTTGGTCCTGTCTTCCTCATGAATATGACACTATACCATGTTTCTGGGAAGGATTAAGCATGTCTTTTAGGCAGGGAGAGATGGAAAGCCTGACCCGCTTCACTAGTTTGGCTGGGAGAGTGCCTGAGAAATGAGAGAATGTTCTTACATCAGCAACTGTTTTTGTCATCTTGTCTACATAATATCTTGGAAAAATGACCAGTGTCTAGAGGTTGTACATAGTAGTGTTTCACAGTATGTATCTGGCTTGTTATCTCTGAGTATTATTTCTAGCTTCCTTATTTTGTCTTGGAAGAAGTTTGACAATGTTTCACAGTTTTCTGCTGAGACTTTGATGTTGTGGGAGTAGGAGTGATTTGTGTGCGGGTAGTAAGTATTGTAGTTCTGGATTGTTGGTTTTAAAAAGTGTGCTAGTTGTAATACCTCTAAACGTGTTTATGAGGGGTAAACGTGAAGGCGATGGAAACAAGAAGATAGGAGCGAGTTTCTGGTGGTGGTGGTGGGGCGGTGAGTCATCCAACAAAGTTCTTCATTTAAGTGGAGGAACAGTGTCTGAAATAAAAAAAAGTTTTTAAAATATGTTGTCAAATTGGGTGAGAATGTTATTAAACGGTTAAATCATTATCTTTTTGATTGGAAATTAAGGTTTAGACTTTCAAATATATGTATATAGACGTGGTGCTGGATTTTTTTTGTTTCTGTGTGGAACCCTTTTTGACTCTGAAAAAACATTTCAGGGATATGCGAGGACTTTATCCCATCCAAGGAGGTTTTTGTAGTCATTTGGCCCGCAGTGATACTGGTCGCCAATCCGCCAATCAGTGTTTCAAGGTATTCCCTCATGGATTTTTCGGTTCTGATGGTCACATTGCCCTTCTCTCTGAGGATAGCCCCTATCTTCTCACTTGTGGGGTGGGCGGGCTGAACTGGCCCGTGTAAGACTGACCCATGAAAGCCCAGCTCTGGAATTTGCTTTTTATATAAGTGCAGTGCGTTATCGTATTATTTGTCCAACTTTTTCATTGTTCGGTGTTTATGTTAAAGTTTGTTTTGCAATTCTAGGGTGGATGTTGTTTTCATTTAGCTGTCTATTTTAACGGTAAAAACCTCACTAATGAGAAATGTTTTATGGGTTGAATTAAGATCAAATATCCTAGTAGCCACAGTGTGGCAGTATTGCACAAGACTAGGGATAAACAGTTGCAAAAGTCAGCCATCCGAACTATTTAACTGGCGGGGCTCTACGTTTATGTCTCTGCCTTTATGCATTTCCCGTAATTGCAATCACAATGGGACACTCCCAGTGGGGCAATGCACACCTTCTACTCCCAAAGTTTCTTTCTAAATTAACTAGACCGACAGATATGGAAACTATGGTGGTCATTTTAATTTCTGTCAATTTTATGTACTATCGTCAGTGCACCCACTAATGTTGCTAGGCAATTCACAGCTGTAAACTCTCCCATTGCTATCCCCAGGCTCAGATATGTAGATTAATGTTTACTAAATATTCGTGTTTTGTGCTATTGCTTTCTATTTATAAGTGAGGCTCATACAAATGTTACGGTCAGTCCAGAATATTTACAAAACTCACCTCAGATGAAAACATATCAGTCGAGTGCTCCCACTCTTATAACGCCCTAATCTACTACTATGTGTACCTTTGGAACACTAACCCAGCGCAAAGCGTTGTGGTGGTATTTACTTTCCAACGCAAACCAGGATTTGTGTTGGAAAGAAGGCCAAAGAAACAGAAAGTAGCGACACACGTGTTGTGTCGCGGCTGTGACGTAACAGCCGTGACTGTTAGGGCACTACCAAGTGCCTATCCCGACAGGGATAGTTGTTGCTGTTCCCCTGCCGTGTCCGGGCTGCGTGGTATGCACCCGGTCACGTGATGTGAAGATAATAAATAAGACCACCGCGGACATGACGTCAGCAGATGCCAGTACGCGGTAGTCTCTAGCCATAGCACCATTGCCTCCGTGTGATTATTATAAAGACTGGCCTTACCTATTTCCACCGGCTATCAGTAGTACGTGCCACTGGGCACGACATAACAATTGGCGACGAGGCTGGGCTTACTCCTGCTGTGTTCTCCTATGCTGGGGCGGCCGCGTGCGGACAAGGACTGTCCCGTGGTGCTCGTGCCCCGCATCGCTCTGCCACCGCTGCAGCTGGCCGACGCTGGTGAACTCTACGCGCCGGATCGGAAGCGCTGCCACGCGCGCTACCGCTACTCTGGGCCGGCGGCATCTTCGCGCCCACGTCGGCACGGCGCTCCGTGCCTGAAGTCATCGGCAGGTCGCGCACATGCGCGTTGGCCACGTGGTGCCGGCAGCGGCCTGGAAGTGCACGGTGCTGCTGTTGGAGGTCCCGCTGCGCTGGGAGACGGAGCGTGGTGACGGCTGGTGTTTTCCTGCCTGGGTGAGGGCGTGCAAGCTGCTAGCTTTGCTGTGAGGCTACAGGGGCTGTGCTCATCCTGGATATCCTCAGGGGATACATCAGCTGCCTCTAGTGTGAGTCAGGAACTGGTTGTCACAGCACTGGCACGTCATTGGTCACAGGAGAAGCAGGTACTAGGCTCCAAATCAGTGTGCTGGTGATTGGCTAGTGGTGCAGAGGCTCACGATGTCTACAATTCCCCCGATTGAGCCTTTTGTAGTAGAGGGGTCTCCCTCTGCCCAGGCGTCACGATGGAAGGAGTGGGTGGAACGCCTCATTATCTTCTTTGAAGCCACGAAAGTTCATAAGGATCAGAAAAGGGCGATGTTGCTTCATTTAGGGGGAAAAGACATTCACCGCATAACCAAGACGATCGTAGGAGCAACACCCAAGACTCACATCACTCTCATCAACGCGCTCACGGGCCATTTCGAACCGATGGCCAACCAGGACTACGAGCGTTTCATCTTTCGACAAGCGAGACAGCTACCGGAAGAATCACTTGACACTTTTCACGGTAGGCTCAAGCTCCTGGCATCCACGTGTGGGTTTAGGGATGAGTCGGAGGAGATCCGGGGACAAATCATCCAAGGATGTGCCTCGGCGAAACTTCGCGAAAGAATACTGGAGGAATCCGGCAAACCGTTGGCAGACATATTGACCCTAGGACGCACGAAAGAGCTGTCCAAGGCCCGGGCAGCACACATGGAAGCGGCGCTGCAGTCACCGGTCAAAGCGGAACCTGTCAACGTGGTCACGACAAGGCCGGCGGACCGTCGAAAACAAAAGCCGTTCACCGGGGGCTCACGAGAGGGTCAACGATATTGCGGATACTGTGGTGGTCCACCTCACAAAGCAGCTGAGTGTCCGGCGAAGGGCAAGAAGTGCACAGGTTGTGGACGATTCAACCATTTCGAAAGGGTATGTCGCTCCAAACAGTACCGAAAACCGAAACAAGCAGTCAATGCGGTACCCGAGGGAGGCGGTGAGTCAAGTGACATGGATGAAGATGAAGAAGACGAAAAAGTAGTGCACAAGGTGCACATGATCGGGGCCGCGTCTAGCGGAAGCAGGCGCCTTCCACAGTGCCGCATCCAGGTGGGCGCACAAGACATCACAGCTGTAGTGGATACTGGAGCCACCATCAATATAATGGCTGCCGCTCTGTACAACTCCATGCAACCAGCACCTGCTCTACAGCCCACTAGAATCACGGTATTCGCATATGGACAGGACAAGCCGCTGGAAATGAAAGGGAAGTTCAAGACCACTGTGAGGCATGACAACAAGTCCATCACCACTGTAGTATATGTCACTAAGGATGGACAGGGTATGCTTCTGGGATGTCGAGCGGCAGAGGATCTAGGGATCGTATCCTTCGCATTTGGGATCCACCAAGAGTCAGTTCAGCACATAATCCAGGAGTTTGCATCAGTATTTGAAGGCATCGGAAGATATCGAGGAAAACCAATACATCTTCATATCGACCACACAGTGCAGCCTGTGGCCCTGAGACACCGCCGAGTGGCTTTTCATCTACGCCCGCTAGTGGAACAGGAATTAATCAAGCTGGAGCAAGCGGGGATAATAGAGAAGGTGTCTGGTCCTACACCGTGGGTTTCCCGATCGTCAGTAGCACGGAAACCGAAACAACCAGGAACTGTCAGGATATGCGTTGACATGAGGTTGCCGAATGCAGCGATCAAAAGAGAGAGACACATCACCCCGACCATTGACGATTTGATCGGAGAGATGGCAGGGGCGTGCTGGTTCTCTAAACTCGACCTGAGGTCAGGATACCACCAACTGGTCCTGGATCCGGAATCCAGAAACATTACGACGTTCTCTACGCATGTAGGACTTCGTCGGTACACCCGTTTGAGTTTTGGGATATCTAGTGCCGCTGAGGTGTTCCAGAATGTAATCCACGAACTCATCATGGACATCCCTGGAGTCATTAACGTGAGTGATGACATTATGGTACACGCTAAATCCATCCCTGAACACAACGCCCGCCTGGTGCAGGTGCTTCAGCGCATTAAAGATGCGGGATTAACACTCCACAGAGAGAAATGTGAATTTCTCAAGAACAAATTACAATTCTTTGGATACACCTTCTCGGCTGATGGTGTCAACCCTGACCCAGATAAGGTCAAGGACATCAAAAATGCTCCAGCCCCGATCAATGTCACCGAGGTCCGCAGCTTCCTTGGCATGGTGAATTATTGCGGGCGCTTCATCAAGGACCTCACGACTCTCACTCAACCCTTGAGGGATCTCACCAAAGACTCAGTGCCATGGGTATGGGGACAACCACAAGCCAAGGCGTTCCAAGACATCAAGGATGCCCTGTCCACCGCCACCACACTGGCCTTCTTTGACCCACAGAGGCTTACGATGGTCGCTGTTGACGCAGGTCCAAAGGGACTAGGCGCTGTACTCCTGCAACGCCGGACGGATGAGGAGGACTGGGCCCCGGTGGCGTTTGCCAGCCGCTCGCTCACGGACACCGAGCAGCGGTACTCGCAGATTGAGAAGGAGGCTATCGCCGTCCACTGGGGATGTCGCCATTTCCACCTCTATGTTTACGGAAAGCCGTTTGTAGTGGCTACCGACCACAAGCCCCTCCTGCCGTTATTCTCAGGCACCTCGTCGAAGCCTCCACCGAGGATAGAGAAATGGATGCTGCAGTTGCAGAACTACAATTGTCGAATTGAATACCAGCCCGGGAGTCGCAATCCAGCGGACTATCTCTCTAGGCATCCCCACAGCGCTACCGCCCAGGAAGAAGAGGAGGCTGCAGACACAGAGGAGTATGTACGGTGTATTACTGAAAGGTCCTGCCCTCTACCCCTCTCCATGGAGGACTTGAAGAGCGAAACAGATAGAGATGAGTGTCTCCAGAGGGTCAAAAAGGTGATGAATGGTGGCAGCTGGCACAAAGCTCGAGAAGAGTGGAAAATACTAACGGAGGAGGCTCGAAGGATACTGGAAAGACTATATCACGTCCGTGAAGAATTGACGGAAGACAACACAGGATGTCTCATGCGAGGGCATCGGTTGGTAATTCCCTCTTCGTTGACTGCCAGGGTTATTCAACTCGCTCATAGTGGTCATCAAGGGATGGTGAAGACCAAGTCACGACTGCGCACCAAAGTGTGGTTTCCCTTGATGGACGAGATGGTGGAGGCTGCGATTAGGGAATGCCAGTGGTGCCAGGTAACGGGAGGGAGCCCCAAACCTGCGCCCGTGATCACTGAGCCCAGACCCATTCGCCCGTGGATGAGCGTAAGCCTTGACTTTGGAAGCCTACCGGATGGCAAACACACCTTTGTAGCCATTGATGACTACTCCAAATATCCTGAGGTTGAGATCGTGAGCACCCTCAGTGCCGCGGAAATAATCGCAAAGATAGAAAAGGTGATAGCGACGCATGGAATATTCCACGAGCTCAAAACGGATAACGGGCCGCCTTTTCAAAGTCAAGAGTTAGCCACCTATCTGACGTCATTGGGAGTCAAGCACCGGAGAATTACTCCCCGCTGGCCGCAAGCGAATGGGGAGGTAGAACGTTTCATGCGGACATTAAATAAAGTTGTCCGCATAGCGCATGAACGCCACCAACCCATGGAGTTGGCTCTATTCACATTCCTGAGGAATTATCGACAAACTCCCCACACCACCACGGGCTTAGCCCCAGGACATCTATCAATGGGTCGGGTGGTTACGGATTCCATCCCTCATCATCCTCAGTGGTGCCCGGAGAATCCTGACAACGGCAAAATAGATGCGCAGAGACGCAGAGTGCATGAGCGAGTCAGTCAGCGACGAGGAGCTCGACAGGTGAATCTGCAACAAGGAGATAAGGTGCTGCTAAAGAACCGCATGAATAAAAGCAAATTCCATCTCCCGTATGAACGGCAACCCTGGACTGTCGTCAGAGTACAAGGTACCCGGGTGATGGCTCGGAGAGGCGGAGAGGTTGTGACCCGGAACAGTTCCCATTTCAAAAAGTGTCACTTCTCAGAGAATCCCCTGGGTGACTCAGGAGCGGGGAGTCGGAGGTCGTCTCCGGCCAACAATCCGTTGATTCCAGTAGCTGAACTTGCAGCGGACACTGCCCCGTCACCGACATCAGGAACAGATCCTAGCTTTCATATGGACAATGACCATGGAGTGTTTGAGCCTGAGGAAACACCGGTGAGCTCTGGGGAGTCTCAACCCCGGACCTCGGGTGAGGAGGTGGAGGCTGAATTCACTGGGCGAGGCAGCTCTCAGTACCAGCTTCGCCGCAATCCTGAGCCGAACAAGAAGCTGCGAGACTACTTCCTGTAAGATGGTTCCATTTCGTTTTTGAATTATTTAGTGGGTATTTAAGGGGACATGGGTGATACATATCTGAAGAGACTTTGAGTAAATTGTTTTTCTGTTTTTGGGAGGAATGTTGTGTCGCGGCTGTGACGTAACAGCCGTGACTGTTAGGGCACTACCAAGTGCCTATCCCGACAGGGATAGTTGTTGCTGTTCCCCTGCCGTGTCCGGGCTGCGTGGTATGCACCCGGTCACGTGATGTGAAGATAATAAATAAGACCACCGCGGACATGACGTCAGCAGACGCCAGTACGCGATAGTCTCTAGCCATAGCACCATTGCCTCCGTGTGATTATCATAAAGACTGGCCTTACCTATTTCCACCGGCTATCAGTAGTACGTGCCACTGGGCACGACATAACAACACGTTACTTTACGCTACTTTGCATCAAAGGGGCGTTCTATGGATGGTGTGGGCGTTCCCATGCAACCCCCATGGGTTTTGATACAAAGCCCTGTCTATTAACATATACCTTATACCGCCTGAAGGCAGCTGAATGAAGGAGAAATGTTTTAATTGTTCCATACTTTTCATACTGTGCATGTGTGTTGCACTGCACAGCATACATACAGGGCTGTGAAAGTATTAAAGGATAGATTTTGTACTGGAAGGGTCCCCTATGCTTGCATGAACGCACACATCTTTGCACTGCAGCCCAAGGCTGTGTGTGCTGGTGCATTGCAGCCTAAAGTGCTTCAGTGCACAGGGAAAGAAAAACAGGCCCATGTCCTAGTAGATATGAAGCTGCTTGTCACTCTCCCTTTGCTGCAGCGCAAAGGAGCTGCTTTGGTTGGTTGCTGTGCTGCGTCACTTTTTGCTTGAATTTCATCTTTGGGAATGAAGGATATGAAAGTTTCATCTAAGTGCCATTTTTTCACAGGCAGGTAACCTTCTTTTGTATGCTCATGGTTCGTACTTTCTTTCTGAGGGTGTTACATTACCTCTTATTTAGAGTGATTCCTTTCCCACATAATATATCATGAGCTTCCTATAGAGCCTCCCACAGCGAGGCGAACAGATATACATTTTGCAGTACTTAATGAATGAAAAAAAAGTGAGGCGAGGAAATATTTTCATCAAGAAAGAAATATAAATGCAGGGCCTCTGGAATTGTGTGACGGGGAGGACCAAGTTATGTGGCAGGGTTGGCTAAATTATGCAGCAACAAAAGGCACATTATGTAGCATAATGCGCTGCATCTTGTGCTACTATTACCTCATTATTTTGGAATTTGTATTCGTTCATACTATCTGGGCAAAGGATTTACCCTATTAATACCACTTTGGCACCCAAATACACAAATAAGCAACAGAAAGGGGGACCGTCAACCTTTCGAAGGGCCCTCCACTGCAGGACAAATGTGCTGCCGCATTTTTAGTAACTTCTGATCCGTTTGAGCTAGAAACACATTTTTTGTTGAAATCTGTAGATTATGCAGCAAATGATCGATTATGTGGCAAATACGGCAAATCCATAATAATGCAGAAGACTCAGTGGCCACAAAATAATAATTCCAGGGGCCTTCAATATATGTTCTAAAGATGCTGACAATTATTGTACACTTAGCAAATAAATATTATCAATGACAAAAATCTATGCTGGAACCGTGGCAAGTTTTGGTTTGGCTGGTTTAAGTTATCTAACTGGCACACCAATTATTTCTCTTCCAGGTGAATGAGTTCCAGAGCCTGGTAATCAGGATCAGCAACGCTACCCAAGGTGAGTGAGATAAAAATGTGTTACCAGCAAGCAAAGGTGAATTTCTTTCCCAGTCTTACTTACATTGATGCTGCTGTGTGACATTCCACTTGCAAAGAGCACATATGATGTTCTTTGCTGCAGTCCAAAGGGATGTAGAGAAGGTTGGGCATTTGAAAAGTTGTGCTTCATGTATATTAAATGGATAACAGCACATTTAGCACTTTTTTAATTTAAAGGAACGTGGTATTAACACATCACCAATGTATGGGTATACCACATTGCAACATGAGGGTTTGAAAGGTAGCCCCATGGTTATATGTCTGTACCAATAAATGCAGAAAACCCCGTGAAAACACTGTCTGAGACAGTAATTTAAAATTGAAAGTCATATTTGTGGTAATATCACACAACCTGAGCGGGGTAACACAATTATCTCAAATTTACCAAAGCCTCTGGGCGACTGATTCATATAACATAGTCAGAAATTTAATCCCTCAGGCTTATGTCAATTTTCGAAGTAAATTTCTGACTTTTGTCGAACTCACAAAGAATTCTTTGGCTTTTCCCAGGAGTACATGACTGCCACAGATTCTCAGGAGTTTGGGAGTTATTGGTGAACAAATTACAATTAATGCATGTGTAAATCCTAAAAGTGCACATTTTCACATGCGTAAAGGTGCTGCCCTATAATGCATGTGAATTCCGTAGCTCCACCACAAATGTGAGTTTTTTCTCTCCACTTTTCCTCCTTTAAAACATATTTACAGCTTTGAAAATAGAACATTTTCAACCATTATCTGGGTGAGTGTGTCCAGAGATTTTTTAAATCAACAACCAGCACCCAACATAATTAAGATATGAGATATTGGCATAACATTTATTATGAGCAAATTCTAAAACAAGTGCAAATCCGCGTTCGGTGAATTACAAATTTACACTCATAAATGATGCTATTTGGGCACCTAAGTCAGACTTGTACAAGTGAATAGTTTTGCGAATAGATAACAAATATGTGCCAGCATGTACTTTGATGTGTCCCTTGATGTGCAGGTATTTAACCAATGGTGTATTCACTACACCTTTCACTTTCTGTTCTTCCCCTAATTACCATGGACATAATAGATAGACATATTAAAACCCTCTTTGAAGGATTCTAATGGGGCATATTATCAAGGGCTTTATCGCCGCTTTAGCGGCACTTTTTGCCGCTAAAGCGGCGATATTTTTAACGCCCTATTAGCCAGCTGTCGCTAACAGGCGTTAGCAACAGCTTTCAGGCGATAGCGGCCGGGTTTTACATCGCCTTGCATGTCAGCGATAATTATCGCTAATGACATGCAAGGTAGGCGTTCCCAACTAAAAGCGACAGAAAACAGTTGCTTACATACCTATCGCCTATTAGCAATACCCACGAGCGATAATAAAACGCGCTAACCCCGATTAGCGCTTGTTTTTTAGTACTGATAAAAACATGACTTAGCAATGAAAGTCAATGGGAGGTGGATTGTAAGGTTAAGTCCCCAGAATTAGCGATAGGATTTTATCGCTGGATTTCTCGCGTTAAAGCTGGGTTTCGCCGCTATCGCTGGATATTTTATCGCAATGGAGATAAACCTTGCTAATAGCATGTTATTTCCGCGGTAATATCCAGCGATAGCCGGCGATAAAAAAAGGCGCGCTAAGCAAGGTTTGCGATATTTATCGCATGTTCTTGCTAATATGCCCCATAATCTCTCTTAAGAGTATAAGGAACTAGGGGGCATATTAGCAAGAACGGTGTTAAAATTATCGCCGCTTTAGCGGCAGGAAACTGCCGCTAAAGCGGCGATAATGGGCTTGATAATATGCCCTGGAGAATTCCAATAGAAGCCCATGATCACAGCAGAACATGGGCTTCTATTGGTATTCTCAAGGGCATATTATCAAGCCCATTATCGCCGCTTTAGCGGCAGGAAACTGCCGCTAAAGCGGCGAGAATTTTAACGCCGTTCTTGCTAATATGTCCCTTATTTCTCCAGTGATATCTTTGGTTGAACATGGTTGAATGAGGCCTCAGCACCAGACATTATAGCCGCTCCACCTTCACACTATCGCATCCTCAGAGTTGATCGAATGAATATAAAAGGGGAGGCATTGCACTTATTTTCAAAGCACAGTATGTCTGCAAAATAGAAATACTTACAATCCCAGACTGTGAAGCTGTATTGTTTTCCCTCACTCTTTCTACCAATTTCACCATGCCAGGTGGTCTGATATACCGCCCCCTGGCACGGAGGCCAACTGGAGCACCAGTCTAACAGAGGCCCTATCACACTACATCATAAACTTTACAATTCTCGGGATTTTATTATCCATCTTGACAATAAGTCATGCAAAACTGCTTCCTCTCTTATTGACAATCTTATGGCCCTGGATGTCCAACTTGTTAACAATCGTCCTACCCACGAGGTTGGCCATTTGCTTGAATCTATTTTGTCGAATGAGAGAAACTTGCAGGCTGATCAGGCCTTACCTCTGGCCTGATCTAACCATTTCGCAGTTCCCTTCTTTCTCACTGTTTCAGGTGCGCCCCAGCCAGGGGCAGCCAAGTCCACCTCCTCTGGCAGGAACTGGTCGAAGCTCAGTGTTTCTGCACTGAGCTCTAAGCTGGAGTCCAGTTGTTCGACGCTGCACAACTTGGTGTGTTCTAAAGCTTCCATCATTGATAGATGGATTGGGTCAGCACTTGACTCTTAAATCCCGGTAACGACCAAAAAGCATCACAGAACCCTCCCACTGGCCCCCTAGCTCAACGACATACTGCACAAAAATAAAAAGATCTGCCAATCCCTTGAGATAGCTTGGCGAAAATCCTATAGCGCCGATGACAAAGGAAATTATAATGTGGCCCTAAAAGATTACCACAAAAGCTGCCACACTAGTAGAGCCTCGTTTTTCTCAGGTAAAATCAACATGACGCAAAACTGTCTTAAAGTGCTCTTTCAAGTTATTAAAACACTTTCTGACCCTGCAAGCACAGCCCTGGTTGTCCCGCTCACACAATCCCAGTGTGATGAATTAGCCACTTTTTTCTCGAAAAAAGTTGCAGACTTTCAAATCACTTTCTCCCCTACATCAGACTATAACTCTACAGGCACTCATGTTACTCCGTCACTCATATTAGAGCATCACTCTCAAAAGAATCATCCTGCCAGGTTCTGCACATTGAGCTAATTTTAGCTCCTGGTCCCCCTCCCCCCGACTTTCAAATTCCTCCTCACTTCCATGAAGTCAGGTTCATCTCTTGTCCCTTGCCCTCCTTCGACGTTTGGCAATCTTTAACCTTTCTTGATGGATTTACTTACACAGCTTCTAAATGCCTCACTTTCAGAAGGTACCATCCCAAGGGCATGGAAACATGAAATGTACATGCCCGACTCAAAAACCCTAGTCTAGACCCCTTCACCTGGTTTAACTATAGACCGATATCCCTCTTGCCTATCCTATCTAAAGCCCTAGAAAAGCATGTGAACAAACAACTCACGGTGTATACACAACAGAATGGCCTGCTCCACCCCTCACAATCAGGCTTCAGAGCCGGCCATAGTCAGTGCTACTAGCAGTAACTGAATATCTAAGGCAGCCTGGAAGCAGGACAAGATTCTACCTCTATTAAAAAAGCCATCACTCGACCCTTTGTGCCCTGTGAGTTATCGTCCTATTTCCCTTTTGCCCAGTGTGGCTAAGGTGTGTGAAAAAGTGGTTACCAGACAGCTGACCGAGTTCATTGAAAACTCAGGCCTCCTACATCCAGCCCAATCAGGGTTCAGGGCCTCCTATAGCACTGAATCAGCCTTGGTTGAAGTCTCGGAGGCCATCCGAGACTGTTTGGATGCCGGCGGGAGGGCAGCCCTGATTTTGCTTGACCTCTCGGCGGCATTCGACTCGGTTCCCCACTCACTGTTGCTTACCCGACTTGCTGAGATTGGCATATCTGGCTCTGCCTGGGGCTGGCTTAAATCTTTTTTGGAGGACCGGACGCAACAGGTCTGGCTCCCTCCGGCCTCTTCCTCACCACAGAGAGTGTCTACAGGGGTCCCACAGGGATCTTCCCTGAGTCCTCTCCTTTTTAATATTTATGTTACCCCCCTGGTTCAACTGGCTGAGGACTTGGGGGCAAAAATCATTGCTTACGCTGATGACACCCAGCTCTTGTTTACCTGGGGGAAAAACGAGGGCTCCACCTCTGCCGCGAAAAAATGCCTGACCACAGTTTTTCACTGGCTGGCCTGCGCGCAACTCAAATGCAACGAAGAGAAATCTGAAATCCTTCTCTTCGGAAAATTTTCCCCCCAGTTTAGAGAAACACTCTTGCCATCTGATTTTGCTCAGCGTCAACAGGCCATCCCGTTAAAAATCTGGGGGTTTGGTTCGAGGAGAACCGTACATTTTTGACCCAGATCAAGAAGCTGGCTGGGACTTGCTTCGGACTACTAAAAACTCTCAGGAAATTTCTTCCCCTTCTTCCTAGGTCTGCGAAGGAAATGGTTACCCATGCCCTTATTTTATCCCGATTAGACTATGCCAACGCTCTTTATGTTGGCACCCCGGGCTATCTGCTAAACAGACTAGAAGTAGTCCAGAACGCGGCAGCCAGGCTTCTTCTTAACATTCCCGCCAGAAGCAGCGTGCGACAACATCTTCGTGCGCTTCACTGGCTGCCCGTAGCAGAACGGGTAAAATTTAAATCCTTAGTCATAGCGCATCGCGCTCTTCATGCCCTAGGACCAATCTATCTTCAAAAACGCTTCTCCTTTTATACTCCTTCAAGACAACTCCGCTCTTCATCTCTACTTTTGGCCAATGTCCCACGTTTCCGCTTGCAAAGGACAGGTGGCAGCTCCCTTGCTCTGAAATCTGCTCTAGCATGGAACTCGCTGCCTCTTGTTCTCCGCAGCATTCAGGACCCCAATCTTTTTTTAAAAAACTTGAAAACATTCCTTTTCAATTAATCTGGCCCTTTCCATCTCTCAAGGTTCGCGCCGGGACACTCTTGGAGTATTTGTGCGCGGTATAAATATAAATAACATAACATAACAACTAGACAACGGTGGCACGCTGTTGGACCTCAGTGCAGCATTCGACACAGCAAACCACAACACTCTACTCAATAGGTTAGAGGCCGTGGGTGCAGGACACAGCTCAGTCCTGGCTGAGCTCCTTCCTCCGGGATTGTGTCTTCGAAATCCACACCATTGTTTTAAGCTACACCCTCTACCTTCTGGGTCCCTCAGGGCTCCAATCTCAGCCCCACCCCTTTTGACTTATATGTAAGGTCACTTGTGGACATTGTAGAAAAGTGCGGTCTCATCTTCCTCTTTTACGATGCCGATACGCAGATCGTTGTCTCTTTGTCATCTCAGGAGATCAACAGCGCAGAGGCACTGAATAACTGCCTCATACCAGTCTGCTCCTGGATGAACACTAACTCCTTGAAGTTAAATGGAGGAAAGACTGAGGTCTTATTGTTTGGAAATCTTCCCCACATGTGGGGCCCGCATCTGTGGCCTGAGGTGTTGTGTTCTCTACCCCACCCCTGTTCCAGTAGTCAAGAATCTAGGAGTCTGGCTGGATGAGAATATTTCGATGAGTCACCAGTTCACCAAAGTGGCTGCCACTTGCTTCGAGATGTTGAGATGGCTCCAAAAAATTCTAGGATGTCTCCTGTTCTCGGCCCAGCGAACAGTCATCCAGGCCTTGGTCATCTTTAGGCTTGACTACTGAAAATTCTTTATCTAGGGGCACAAAGTACCTTCTTAGGTGGCTCCAGATCATGCAGAATGCAGCGGCAAGACTCCTTCTGCATCCCCCCAAGTTCCTTCCCCCTGCCAGTCTCCTCTGCGAATTGCACTGGCTCCCAGTTGAATGTCACATTCAATTCAAGGCACTGTGCTATATGCACAAATGTCTGTCAAACTCCGGCACCTCCTACCTCAGATCCTTGGTGTAGCCATACACACCCAACCGGTCTCTGTGCTCAAGTAATTTGGATTTTGCTGTAGTTCCTAGAGTTAGGAGATCCAGACAAGAAGGCCAAGCTTTTTTTTTTAGCCCCAAAGTGGTGGAACTCTCTTCCCCTTGACCTGAGAACCTGCCACTCGCTTACAGTCTTCCTCAGGAAGCTTAAAACCTGCTTGTTTTAAACCTTGATATTGGGAGTCGCCCTTGTTCTCTATGGGTGCCTTTTCTGTGGCCAGGTGCTGGGAAACCCATGGTTGGGTAGTCATGCACTGTACAAATCTGAATAATAATAATAATATCTGTGGGTAAGTGTCCCTTACAGTGCTTAGTATCTCATGAGACATAATTCCTGTTCAAAATAAAATGCAACACTTCGGGAAGCACACGCTACCTGGAAGACAACAACATCCTCGACCCCTCCCAGTCAGGCTTCCGCAAGAACCACAGCACCGAGACCGCCCTCATCGCCGCCACAGACGACATCAGACTCCTGCTCGACAACGGGGAGACGGCGGCCCTCTTCCTCCTCGACCTCTCCGCGGCCTTCGACACCGTCTGCCATCACACACTGCGCACACGCCTCTTCGACGCAGGGATCCGCGACAAGGCCCTGGACTGGATCACCTCCTTCCTCTCTGACAGAACCCAAAGAGTGCGCTCCCCCGTTCCGCTCCGGAGTCACCAAGACGATCTGCGGTGTCCCACAAGGATCATCCCTCAGCCCGACGCTCTTCAACGTCTACATGGCCCCGCTCGCACGCATCGCCAGACTCCACGACCTCAACATTATTTCCTACGCCGACGACACCCAGCTGATCCTCTCCCTCACCAACGAACCCCGCACCGCCAAAGCCAACCTCCACCGCGGCATGAAGGCGGTCGCCGACTGGATGGAAGAAAGCCGGCTCAAACTCAACACAGACAAGACAGAGATCCTCATCCTCGGTCCCAACCCCTCAGCCTGGGACGACTCCTGGTGGCCCACCTCCCTGGGTGCCGCCCCTACACCTACCAACCACGCACGCAACCTGGGAGTCATCCTCGACTCGAAACTCTCCATGACCAACCAGATCAACGCTGTCTCCTCAACCTGCTTCTACACCCTCCGCATGCTCCGCAAGATCTACAGATGGATCCCTACCGACACACGAAAGACCGTCACACACGCCCTCATCAGCAGCAGGCTCGACTACGGCAACGCACTCTACGCCGGAGCCCCTGCCAAACTCCTCAGCAGACTCCAAAGAATCCAGAACGCCTCTGCACGCCTAATCCTCGACATCCCCCGCCGAGACCACATCACCCCCCACCTGAGAAACCTACACTGGCTACCCGTCGACAAAAGAATCACCTTCAAGATCCTCACCCACGCACACAAGGCACTCCACAACACCGGCCCGGCATACCTCAACAACCGACTATCATTCTACGCACCCAACAGGAGACTCCGCTCCGCCGACCTCTCCCTGGCTGCCGTCCCACGCATCCACAGGACCGCCTCCGGAGGCAGGTCCTTCTCCTACCGCGCCGCCAAGACATGGAACTCCCTCCCTCTCCACCTTCGGCAGACGGAAGACCCTCAGACCTTCAGGAGACTACTCAAGACCTGGCTCTTCGACCACTAGCTGCAGCCCCCCCTCCCCTCCCCCAGCGCCTTGGAACCCTTACGGGTATGTAGCGCGCTTTATAAATGCTTGATTGATTGATTGATTGAAAGTCCAACTAGCGTTTACTGCAGAATAGCAGGCAGCAGAGCAAAAGATATCATTTCACTGACCAGAGCTCTTGAAGCTATGTGCTAAAACGCATGTAAAATTGCCCTAGTATATACCCAATTTCTTTCTATACAAGTCAATGCAGTAGCCCGCGACTTTCTGGTCTGGTCGACACTCCCCCTGTGCAGCCTCCCAGCAGAGAAGCACTGCCCAGGCCTCCTGGTCTGTGTTGTCACCGGTTTGAGCCCCAGTCCCGGTGCTGTTCTCCCACCTTCACAGGTGGCGAGTTCCTTCCACCATTTGATTGTAATTATTGCCTGTGTTTAATTTGGCTTAGCCTTAATTTTGAATGATTGCCTGTGTTTAAGTTTTAGCCTTAGCAAGTCCTTCACTGTTCATTTGTCAGTGTTGCCTGTGCATCACTTTTGTCGTTTTCTGGCCCGTGTTGTTTTGTTTCTTGTCGCCGCCTCCTTGGTGTTACACACTGGCTCACTCCGGTTTTTCCCTGCGCCGCCACCTGCCCAGCCCCTTGCCCTCCCGACCCCCTGGCTATAGACTTCACCTACTACATCTTCCTGGGAGACCTGAACTTCCACCTTGAGGGCCCCAATGACATACTCAAAAACACGAGCATCATCGGCCTCTCTCAACTGGTCACCACCCCCACGCACAGCGTAGGACACACCCTGGACACACCCTGGACCCCATATTCTCCACTAGCGACCACACCAACTTCTCTAATACCACCGAACTGACCTGGACAGACCACAGCATCATTCGCTACTCCATCCACGGCCACTGGAATCCCCGATGTGACACCTCTCCCTCCCTATACACAACTGGAGCAAAGTCACGGAACCCCTCTGGACAGCCGCCCTCAAGAAAGCAAGATCAGCCCCCGCGGATACCCTCGAACTCACTTACAAAACTTCTCCAACTGGATCTCCTCAGTTGCCGACACCATCGCGCCCGGAAAACCACCACCAGCGGAAGACCCGCCAATCAAGCAAGGTGGTACACCTCAGAACTTCTGACCCACAAACGCTCCTGTAAGAAACTGGAGAGACACTGGCGCGCCAACAAGACCCCCACCAACCATGACTCCTTCTGATCCGCCCTCAACAGCTACCACCACCGGCTCAGAGAAACCAAGAAAGAAGCCCTCAACACCCGCATCGAAGCGAGTACCAACCACACCAAGGAATTTTTCAGCATCGTCCGAGAATTCTCCTGCCCTTCTGCCACTGAGAACACTATCTACCCTTCCCAAGTCCTCTCTGACACTCTAGCACACTACTTTCACCGCAAGATCTCTGACATCTACAGCAACCTTGACCCCCACCCCACCGCCCTCAACTACCTCTGCACTCTAACCAACGCCTCCACCCCCCACCGAATCATCGACTCAAAGCAGCTCTCGGCCGAAGACACCGACTCCATCATGAAGTCCATTCACTCCGAATCTTCCTCTGATCCTTGTCCCCACCACATCTACAACCTAGGAAGAGAAGTGATTGGAGGCCCCCTCACAGCACTCCTGAACACCTCCATCACCACAGCCACCGTCCCAGAAGCCTGGAAGCTCGCCGAGGTCAAACCTCTACTGAAGAAACCCTTAGACAACCCCAGCAAACTCTAAAACTACTGACCATCTCTCTCCTCCCCTTTCCCACCAAAGTCCAGCGGACATTTCTAAATCTGGCAGGCGGCACATCTGTCAGGGCGACAGATTAATTTACTTTCATGGACGGGCTGCCCTCCAAGATTTAAATTAGGCCAAATATCAGACTGATGCTGAAAAAACCACTTTGCAAACCTATGGCAATGTTTTTGCAGCTTGATGTCCATTGCAGTTAATTTACAATCGAGGGACATTTTGATGATTCTGACAAAAATGTGTACATTAATAATATTGTAATTTAATTTAGAAATGTGAAACATTCTCTATAGGCAGAATTACACCGTTGCCTGTCTCATGTTAGATAAGTTGTAATTATTATAACATGACATGTAATGAGCAAAATGTGGACTGCTTCGCACAGTTAATGTAAATATTGTACTGTTGGTTACCTGATGTTAGAGTAAAGAACAGTTCGCATTTGAGAGTAACTGCTTCTCCCAGTTTTTATTTCTACTGAATGTAGACTTTACCAGCAATAGAAACTTAACCCATGTTTCTGTTCTTTCAAAGCAATTACACCGCATTCTATACATTTGATATCAGCGGCACGTGAAGCCTCTCAATGGCCAGTAGATGCATCAGAATGTGTTCCTTTCCCAGGTTGTGTTTCATTTACAATAGACTTTAAGGAAGTTTTGCCATTAATGGACTCTGTTCTTGCTTTCTAGGTCTTCGCCTTGGTAAGCTGCCACAGGCGGTGGTGCTTCTGCTGAGCCTCAGACTGGACCCGCATTTGCCAGGAGTGAAGAACTACATGGACGTGGGGGCGGAGCTGGGCGTTGCGGGTGACCTCATGAGCCAGATGTCAGGGTATGGCCACCTCCATGCCTACCTCTCCTCCAGCAGCCTGTGTACCCTACCTGGGCTGATGCAGGCCCTCCATAGGCTGCAGCGCTTCGATGCGCTGTCCCTTCTCTGTGAACACTTTGCACCCAACCAAGACCAGGAAGACCCGAGCGTGCAACCTCATTAGTGAGGAAAAAACGACTCATGTAGGCTACAAAAGAGAAGAACATTGATAAGATGTGACAAACCTCTGGACAGTAGGTCTTGTTAATTCAAGCTGGTGAGATGGTCAAGAGCCATGCACTTCTTACTGAGAGTAAGAAAGGTATTAGGGCCCAGAATAATGAGGGAACTTTCAACAAATATTTAATATTGAAGAAATTCAGAGAGGTTAATCTGTGGACAAGATGAACCAGGGTAGAGCATTCTAGAGCACAGGACGAAGAACCGGATAAGGAAGTGAGACAGTGTGAATTCTAGAATTAGTTGCCTTTTCTACGAGCTGGCTGTTTAGGAACATAGCATGTGTAGGGATCTGAGTATAGAGTTGGAAGTGTGAGTTCACATGGCCTGGGAGGCCCATTGGACACATTTCTAAGTAGTGAGTTGCAAATCTGTGGTTTTCCTTCTGGCTGAGCAGGTCTGAGCCTTATCTCCTGGGAAGGGCATTAGTTGTAAAAGTATTTCTATGGCTCATCCAAAGATGTAAAGTATTGTTTCGGAAGCCCATTCCTGTTGAGATATTTGTGTTGTACTTGTTGTCATTGTGTTTTCATTTTCTTGGCGGAATGATTAATTTGTCTTTGCTGCCACAGAGGCAGGTGGGCTTGAGCCGCACTATTTTCTAGCTCTCCTTGTCCTCTGGTGTTATGAACATGCCATTTTTAATTGACAATAAACTTCTATTTGCTAAAATGAGCGCTATTGAAGTTGTTATTTTGCTTCAGACCATCTTAAAATTTGTCTGAAGGTTTCCTGGGGAATTGTGCCTCACTCTTGCCAATAACTCCACACTGAGTGACAGCTTCTGCTGTATGAGGTGACACAAAGATACTTAGGTGTGAAAAAGTATGTGTGGTTATCAAGCCAAAAGCACAATGCTGCATGTAAACCACACACTGGTTTACACCGCTTCCTCCAACATGAAAATAAAATAACACAAATACAGTGCAGTGGGGAGTAAGTGGCACCCACTGTTAAAAAGAAAGTTGTTAAGGTGGGGTTAAGGGGAAAATGCAGCCAGGGAAAAAAGAAAACTGCAAAGTGGAAGTGGGTCTTGGAAGCCAATCATGGTTCCGGTACCAGTCACGGCCCACCCATATTTACCAAGCCTATGAAACTCAACCACACACAAGAGTTCATAAGGTTTGTGGTGGATGGGGAAGGAGGAGAGAGATCATTCATATAAAAAAAAGGAAAACTAGGAGGAGATTTTACCACTTTCAAGACACGGGGACATTGAGTGCATCGGTGAACTCCCGCTGTGAAAGGTTATTAAAAAGTATATTAACTACAAACAGCCTGCACTGCCTTTAGGTGGGTTCTGCTAATTAGATGCACCTTGGTCTGCACACTTCCTTCCTGACAGTCAGATACAGCCACTCTGCCACCTTCTCACCCACATTGTCTTCTGGGGGAAAATCATGACTGTTTTTTAATTAAACACACGCACAATGCAACCGCCTCTCCAATAGGCCAGGTCCCCAATTTCCCTCCAGGGCCACAATGCCCACATCATTCTCCTGTCCTGCATTGTTCTTTACAGTTGGTATGCACATGTCTTCCCTGGGGCTTTGAGCTACTTCCTCGCCTCCATTTTTCAGGGCGATTACCTCACTTCCTCTTTGTTTGTTAGAGAACTCATCCAGCCGGTGAGTGCCATTGCACATGCGTGGCCCCCCTCACTCGTGTGCTCCCTACTCATTTGTTTCTTCATTACCTGGCTCCATATCCTATGCCGTAGGATCTGGGACCCATTGCCTCCTTCTCTGTAAGTGCCCCAGCCATCCAGAGCCCATCCACTACTCTTCTCTTCCACCCAATGCCTTCGGGGTTGCAAATAATCGGTCCTGGTGATGACCCGGAATCATCCTGCTTCTGAAAGTAACAAAGATATTGTTTCCTACATTACAAAATATATATGGTCATATGCCTTTTACAATTGTTATTGATTGATTACTACTCTTTGAGAAGCACCCTTGAGCACCGATCAGATTATCACCTTTTGCGCTTCATTCTGTCTTATTTGGACCACTGTAAAAAAGACTTAGCTGGTACTACATTGTATGGACGGTATTTATTGCATTACTGACTTTGTGTATTTCAGAGTGTCTTTTTATGTTATAATCTATGTGGAATTACCATGCCATAGGAACCACTTTTCTATAGTAGAATTCAAATTGTGGCAACAGTTCCAAGGAAATAATTTTATATTCACAGAATTGTATTGAGTTGCAGTACTATTTGAATGATTATACAATATTTATCATTTCAAAGTGCGGAACAAAAAGCAAATATTTTACTCCAGGTATATGTATGCTTGAGTGGTATCACAGACATACACACTGAGGTGGGAAGAGTTTTGTGGTACAGTGCGAGGTGAACCTAGCTGAAAGTGGGGTTGGTTAGAATTATTATACAACATTGATTTCTGATTAATGTATTTGGTTTTACAATTAAGAATGCTGACTCTGCCTTGTAGGTAGTTTAGGATACGCACTCCTGTGTATGTCAACATGTTTCGGGCTCAACAGCACTGTGGACTATCACCCAGAGATTTGAATAATGAAAACAGCACAAAAAAATTAAATCAGGGGCATCAGTAGAACAACAATGAATATGATACAGATACGTTAGTGATCAGTTCGTGGATCTGTGAATGATAAAAACTTTGAGAAAGAATAGATTGATGTGGAGCGATATAAAGAAAGGAGAAAAGGGAAGGGTGGCCTTGCTGTTTCCTTTTTTTTGTGCTCCCCATCCAGTCCAGTCAGAGCTGCACCCTTTATGCAGTTGTCCATCCAGAGTGTGTTCCGCCATGTGGGAAATCGCTAGGGTACGACAGTAGAGAAGGCCCAATGGAGATGGAAATTGATAAATATCTATCTCTGCCTAGATGGTTGGCTGAACTTTCTTGTGTCAGGCTTTTTTGCTACTCTTGAACCTAGTGGCTCCCCATCCTTTTCACTCAAGCACAGAAACGTTCAGTCTTGTATCGTATCAGAGCACATTGATAATAGGGATAATACTTTTTCAAGCGCAGTGCATGAAATGATCCTTCTGCCATCAAAACATCCCTATAAAGTGCTCTACTGCGCCTGGTGCTAGGCTCATGCTAATTCAAATATCTCAAATCAAAATCAAATAAATGATTTCCATTACCTATGCATGCTGCACAGGAGATGTAGTTATGGACTTTGCATAAGAACATCACTGCACAAAAAGGTTATTGCCCTCCATTTTACTTGCTGGGATGCACATGTGTTTGATCCTGAATGGCGAACACTCTTTCTTTGTTAGTTAATGCCTACATGATCAACAACTCCAACTATTTCCACACAAGGACTTTTTATGAGAAAGAATTTTGGAAGAGGACCACACATTAGCTGTAAGTTGACATGGTTGTCTTCCAGGTGACCCAAAATATTATTTAGACCTCATAGAATTGACCAAAAGTTGCATGGTCGCATGGTTGGCTTGCAGGTGACCCAGCATATTTTTTAGAGTGCAGAGAAAAAAACAAAGAATGTCTATTCCATTCACCTACTTGACGGGGTGCCACGGTGAGCAGTTGGTATTGCCGCCGAGTACTTAATTGATGAAGAAGGATAACCGCACTCTTAGTTAACGTCAGCGCTGGCAGCATCTTAGCGAGTGGCTCACGATAGGTTGCAGGGCACTGGAATGCATCATCATGCAGCCTAGACTGTGTTCTCCTGTTTGTATATTTAGCTAGAGGTGGCAGTCATGTGGAATCATTGAGATCCACCCAGGAGGTGATTGCTGCCTATGAGATCTCTGATGATGAGTTTTTTAGTTTGCAAAACACTGCTGTCCAAAGTCGTTAAGAACGGTATCTACAGTAATACCCCCATGGTGCCATACACTTTAATATTTGATTGTTGTTCTTTCAGCTTTGGCTCATAGGTTAAGACTCCATGGTAACCAGTGATGTCAAAGTGGTGACATAGGAGGCGTCATTTAGATTGCCTGGCTACCAGCTTTCCAAGTGCGCAAGCTTCATTCACTATTTTGCTGAAGAGTGCTACTTAGTGTTCGATTTGTGTTTCATTTTCCAGCCAACATTTATTCTGAATCTTTCTTCGGATAATAAAATATCCATCCACAACTGGATGATTGCCATGTCCACAACCCTATAGTTTCATGAACCCACGTTCAATGTTTAAGATGGGTCTAATTTGGAACATCAGACCAGCAGGTATAAGAGATTTCCCACATGCTGATTCGAAGCTATTCAGTAAGAACCATCACCCCCTTAGGGTATTCATGCTCCAGCAGTTAGTGCCAAGGTAGCTCCAGCATCTTTCTAAAAGTAACATTGCTCTCAAGTTGATCTTTAAATCAACCATTTTGATTATATGCCATGCATTCAGTAGGCCACAAGGACAGCTCCAGGGAAATTGAAGAATGGATGGTGAGAAGCAGAAGCGTGAAGAATCAGATGCCCAAGGTTTAAGGTGACAAACTTATTTAGCTGATCAGTTGTGGTCATGACAATATAACCATTATCCCCTTCGATGCTCATGACGAGCTCAGCTCGTCATGCTGCGTGGTTGGCGTGTGCGCATGACGAGCTGAGCTCGTCACGACCACACCCGCGATCGGAATGTCCAGCACCTGGGTGGAATTCCGATCGCGGCGAAGCGGTTAAACCTTAGGTTTCCAGATTTGTAAGGAACCGTATTATTGTACATCTGTCTTAAACCACAATAAGGGCCTTGTGAGCATTTTCAAGAAAAGCCTCCCAATCTCAGTGTTGATAAATTTGAGATATGGATTAGCATTTGTCGCGAATCAAGCATCATTTAACCTCCAACACTTGTAGCTTCTCATCAGAGTTATTGGTGACGTACGACAGTATTATCATAATAAAACTCCAAATAAATGGCCAAAATTAAATTTGCCAAGCGAAATATATCAGTAGTGCTGCATGTGGTAGAGTCAATTGATTTTATGCTAGAGAATAACTGACACAAGTTGGCCGCAGTGGCGGCTGCTCACCAATTAAACTGGTGAGGTGAATATATGAGGTACTGACAGCAACTTATAAAAACCAGCATGCCCTTAGGCTCAGCGATAAAGCTCTGAATCATGGTCCATTTTAAACAATGTTTATAATGGGCCACGACTGAGAACTCTGGAGTTGAGGCTGAAGGCAATTTAAGTTTCTTACAGTGCTTGTTAGTGATTTAAATTCACTGAAAATTCAAATTCCAATCACCTAATGCCTCGGTGCTACTTCCCGTCTCTTTGTCAGTCGTGGCTCCAGCACAGGCTCCCAGAGCCTTGGCCAACTCCCCTTCACCAATCCAGATGCTGCTGTCATGCTGCCCAGGCAGCATGAGAGAAGCACCAGGACTGACTGGAGCAGGCTGGCTCGATGCTCTCTCAGGCACTGGGGGCCTTTGCTTGCTCTCCACCCAGCCTTCTACGACAGCTGGGTGGCGAGGTTTCAAGTGCACATGTCAGGCTAGCCGTGGCCCCGCCCTGCCCTCAAACATGGCTTGAAATCAAAAGACACACAATTGATGGACGGAATGCAGTACAAATCAAAACATTCACCCCTAGTCAAGAGATCTGGGTTAAATCCATCATTCTTTTGCTCAACATGCCACCCCAGTTTAGACCTGGCCATATGCAAATCAGTCTTGATCCTGTGCCTCATGGGAACAGTCCAGCCCGAACTGCCAAGCCAGGTCCTCCCTGGACCGGAAACACGCATCCTAGGACCGGTTTCGGGGTTTCACCCCTCATCAGCCAGGATAGCTTAAATCCAGTGGCACAGTGAGCCCGGTACCCACGCCTGGTCATACCCAGCGCATTTAGGGCGAGAAAGCAAAAGACACACAAATGATGGACGGAATGCAGAACAAATCAAAACATTCACCCTCAGTCAAGAGATCTGGGTTAAATCCATCATTCTTTTGCTCACCATGCCACCCCCGGGTCAAGACTGATTTGCATATGGCTGGGTCCAAACTGGAATGGCATGGTGAGCCAAAAAACGATGGAGTTAGACCCAGATCTCTGTACTGGGGTGAATGTATGACATTGTTCTGCATTCTGTCCATCAATTGTTCTTTTTGCATTTGTCACCCCGAGTGGGACGGGTATGCCCAGACATGGGTTCCGTGCTCTCCATGCCACTGGAGTCAAGCTATCCTGGCCGATGAGGGGTGAAAGCCGGAAACCGGTCCTAGGATGCTTGTTTCCAGTCCAGGGAGGACCTGGCCTGGCAGTTCGGGCTGGACTGTTCCTATTGGGCGAAGGGTCAAGACTGATTTGCATATGGCTGGGTCCAAACTGGAATGGCATGGTGAGCAAAAAAACGATGGATTTAGGTCCAGATCTCTGTACTGGGGTGAATGTATGACATTGTTCTGCATTCTGTCCATCAATTGTTCTTTTTCCTCAAACATGGCACGGCCTAGGAGTAGTGAAAAATAAAATGGTAATAAATTCATTTTATTACTATTTTATTTTTCATCTCTGCTGCGCTTGCAGCAGGCGAGCGACCCACTACCCACCTTACCAAGGGGGCGCCGCTGGTTAGTCATCACAAAAAAGTGGCTAGTGGATATTACCTTGACATGTCAAGTCCATTATACATCATTAAATGTAAAAAGAGACAGTGGTCTGAACGAGGCGAGATGCTATAGTTGGCAAAGAAGCTCTGTCGGTCAAGCTTTTAGTGCCATATTAGTAAAAATAGGTTGGCTCTTAAAAGTCTTTTGCGGTCACTAGATTAGCTGGCTCTCCTCCGTTCCTCTATCTTAAAGTCTCAGGGTGGTACACAAGTGCAGCTACTTGGCCGCCATATTGTACAACACACCACCAGAGTGCGCACACATTAGGTGTCCACCTACATACTGAGGGGCTTATTTATCAGAGCCCTGCATCACTTTTGCATCACGTGAAGTGGTACATGCGTGACGCAGGGCTCTCCTAAAGATTTATGAAGCCACGCAAAGCCACCCTGCATGGGTTTGAGTGGCCTCATAAATCATGAGTAAGGGGACGCATTGCAAATCGCTGCGTCGCCTTACTCTGCACTCGGGAGACGTTCCATGGGCATTGCGGTGGGTGTTGACACTCAACACCCATGGAATTTGACGCTGCCCCAGATTTACAAAGTGATGTAGCAGGGGAAGTGTCAAATCTGTGCGCCTCCCGAGGTGAGGCGTAAGGAGGAGAAATATGTTAATTTCTCCTCCATTTTTCCTCTTTCCATGTGTGCTGCATTCTGGAGCACACATGGAAAGATGAAAATGCCTCAGGGGATTGTTTATGTGCAGGAAGTGTGAGAAGTTGGCCTGGTATATGCTGCCCACTAATTAAAGTGGGCACCCTGTACCAGTCCAAACAACCCTTATGGTGATTTAAGAGGTCAAAGATAACCTTAGAAAGCTCTCCAAGTGGTAGCTGTGGAGAGCTGCCTTCAGGCTTAGTCTTGAAGGAATGTTAAGCAGCTTGTTTTACCAGAATGCAACCTTATTGTATTGGTTAAATGAAAGGAGAACCACACAGTAGTTATAAAAATATGTATTTATTATTATAACACACTCTAAATACTTCACAGTATCTGCTACACACAGATAAATACAAAGCACACAATACTGTAGCACAGAAACAATCGTAAGTAGCACTAATACACAGTGGGCTCCAGGGGGAGACCAAACCATATACTAAAATAGTGGTATAAGAACCACGACTCGAGTCAAGACAGTGACTGGAGTGTGTAGAATCGCTGGGACCCCAAGGAACCACCCAAGGTGAGTAAGTAGGGACCCCACGGAGGACGGGTGCAGTGTGGAAACACGACCGTCTGCGCCGTACAATTCTATGGGAGAGTTGCGGTTGCAGTTTTAAAGTTTAAGGACCCTTCCCAGTGGATTACGAGGAAGCCCTTTGGATCATAGGAGGTTGACGAGCCACCCCACCCGTGGATACCATAGTACCAGAGTTACCTATCCCAGGAAAGCCGGGTGCATAGGGCTGAAGGGGCGTCGGAAACCGCCGTTGATCTCAATGGAGGACTTCAAGGAAATGTCACTGCGGGAAGTGTCCGTTGGAATCCAAAGGTGGATTTGGGTTTAAGAGTACCTGAAAGCAGAGGGGACAGAGTCGGGTGCTTCAGGTGCGTTGAAGGGGTTCTTGACTCTGCAGCCACCGGGACCAGGAGACGTCGAGGACAACCAGGAGCCGGATACAAGCTGTCCCATGAAGGATGTCAAGTGCTGAGGGGTCAGTGTCCGGCTGGATCACCAACAAGCCTTGGCAGCAGCAACCCACGAAGATGGTCAAGGAAGGTTACAGTTCGGACCAGCAAGGTCCAGGAGACTCACCAAACACAGGGGAGTCAGGGCAGGCCTGGAGCAATCAGGGGAGCCCAAGAGAAGCAAAGATGACCCTCAAGAGGACCCACAGGCTGGAGGCACAGGAGCCGCGAGGGGACCTCAAGCAGAATTACAAAGCAACAACCCACGGAGCACTCAGTGCAAGGAGGCCAAAGTTCTTTGGTGGAAATGGTGCCAGAGGTTGGGGCTACTTGGAATCCAGTGCACTTGTTTTGGGAATGCCAACAAGCATATGCACTTGCAAAAGTACATAGTGCACAGGGGGACAGGTATTGCAGCCCCCACGAGAGATTCTGACCTCAAACTTGGTGAGAGGGCAGCTCATACCTTGAGACACATGGAACCCACCTCCTGTGTTGCTGGAGCCTTCGGAGTCCGCAGGAGCTCAAGATCAGCAGATGGGTCAGTTGCAATACGGTGCCTGCGGTTGCAAGGGAGTGACTCCTTCAGTCCAAGGGAGATATCTTTGGGTGTCCTTGATGCTCCACAGGTCTTGCACAGAGCCTGTATGGTGTACGGGCACAGACGATGCTTCAGACTGAGAGGGAGACGAAATCGGGCCCACACGAAGTCTAGCGAAGTGGAGAGGTGTGGTGCAGCGGCCAGGGCAGCTGACTTTGGAGCACAGGGTTCACGGTTCGATCCCCGTCTCCGGCGGCAGCTCAGCTCAGCACCTTGTGACTCTGGGCAATAGCTCACTTAATTTCCACGACGGCCCCCAGCGCCTTGAGACCCGTAAGGGTGAGTAGTTCGCGCTTTACAAATACGGATTTAGAGTGTCCAGACGGTCGAAGTTCAGTGGTTTCTTGTTCAGAATCTTGTCCATGTCGAATCTAGGGTCCTACAGCAAGGGTAGGCCCTTTAGTACCCACGGGAGAGGGTTGGACAGATAAAGGGGACCCTCCCAAGGGAGGGTCTGGACAGTGGGGAGGTTACTTCCATGTCCTTTGTCCAGTTTCCCCGGTGGGCCGTGTAATGTCGCGGCCCGGACCGCACTAGGTGGAACGCCGAGGGAGGGTGAATGTTGTAACACCCCCTCGAGCGTAACTCTGTTGGGCTGGCCCGGCGTACGCCTGGCCAGCGTGTGGAAGGTGAATAAAAGGGGGCAGGCGTGCTGGGCATTTCCAGTTACGTACTAGCCAGCAAACTAGCCAGCCTCACGTGTCTCATTGCCGGCCCTGGTAGGCCCCACCAACGACACGACATTGGCGACGAGGTGGTCTCACCCCTCACAGCGCTCGAGTGTCCCTCACGCCAGCCACCTGTTTCCACGCCTCCACGCGTGGCCGAGCGCCGGCGGCCCCTATGCCACCCCGCTGGCTCCGCCGCCTCCGTCACGGCCTGTCCGCGGCAGCCACTGCGTTACCTGCCCCACCGCAGCGAGTGTGTGTGCCGGACCGCGCCTCCACTCACCCCGCGGCGGGTGTGCTGAGTCCGCCAGCCGCGGCACCGCCATCATCTCTTCAGCCCCGGTGAGTGTTCCGCGCGCGCAGTCAAGCGCGAGGGCGCTCTGCACAACAGCTGGCCCACACCCCGTCACGGCCCTCTCTGCGGCCCACCGCCTACGCTGCCAGGCCTGCGTGAAGGTGCAACGTTGCTGCCCAGGCCCCGCTGTCCCTCCTGCCTACCGCTACCTCACAGCCGGCCTCAGCAGCCCCAGTGGGCCCTGCCATCCCGGCGACTAGCGCCCGCAACAGGCTTCAGCGCTACCCCGCAGCCACTGCCGAGAAGCGCTGCCAGGACACTCTGCTGACCGGCCGGCACGTGCCCACCACGCACATCTTCCACGGGTGCACGCCCTGGTACAATCCCGCCTACTCGCCCATCCTCATGGCGACCGTTCCGCACCTGGAGCCTTTCATCATCACAGGCCCGCCACCCTCCCAAGCGGCCCACTGGAAGGTGTGGGTAGAGCGCCTAGAAACTTACTTTGACGCTGCGGACATCCCGGCGCCGCGACGTCGCCCCATGCTGCTTCACCTTGAAGGGGCTGACATACACAAGATAGCGAAGACGGTGCGCGAAAATGGCCCTCCCAGGAACTACGCCACGATGCGCGACGCCATTACCGCCCACTTTGAGCCCTACGCAAACCCGGATTACGAACGGTTCCTGCTCCGCCAAGCACGCCAACAACCGGACAAGTCAGTGGACGTTTTCCACGTGAGACTCAAGGAGCTAGCGAGCACGTGCACCCTCCCAGATGAGGACGACGAGGTGAGGGCGCAATTTATCCAGGGTTGCGCATCGTCGAAGTTGCGGGAACGCGTCTTGGAGGCCCACAACATGCCGATGAGGGACATTCTCACATTGGGTCGCTCCAAGGAACTGTCCAAGGCGAGGGCAGCACATATGGAAGCCAAGCCTGCAGTGGTGGTCAAGGAAGAACCAGGGTGCGCCATCCGGACGGATGCCCGACACACGCAGGCGAAAGACAGTGTGCCCGCAACGCAGCCGTCCAAGCAGCCCCAGCGAAGCCGCCCGTGTGGGTGGTGTGGAGGCCCTTACCCCCATGAGGGCGCCTGCCCTGTGAACGGCAAGACATGCAGTGCTTGCGGGAGACTAAACCACTACTCGAAAGTATGCCGTTCGTCACGAAGAGGGACGGCGAGAGGCCCGCACCAACAAGTCCGAGCACTCGGCCCACCCCCCGATGACGCACACGGCAGCGATATGGACGACGACGAAGTGACCACAGTCCACGTGGTTCGAATGCTGCACTCTCTCTCAGCCTCTCAACACGCCACGCCGATGTGCGAAATCGACGTACAAGGCCAGGCAGTGGCCGCTCTAATTGACACCGGCGCCACGATCAATCTCATGGCCGCCAGCATATACCGGGGCTTATCAAACCCCCCCACGCTCCGCGACACCAGAGTACAAGTCTATGCATTTGAGACTGTGCGGAGTACCACAACCAGATCAGAGCCACCAAAGGAAACTTCATCCACAACAAAATCCTGGCCAACTCCACCAACTCCAAGGAACTTTTCAGTGTCATTCAAGAATTCACCAACCCATGCAGCGAAGCCACAGACATCACCCCATCCCAAGACCTTTGCGACAAGCTTGGAACCTATTTCCACCTCAAGATCAAAAACCTCTACGACAACTTCATCGACCATCCACCAGGCGCCACAGACGGCCCCCCCCCGCCCCCCAGAAACACCAGCCAGCCCACCATCTCCAACTGGACACCGATCACGGCCAAAGACACCGCCTCGACCATGAAAAGCATCCACTCGGGGGCCCCCACCGACCCCTGCCCCCTCACATTTACCACAGAGCCGTGGCCGCCATCGTACCCGAACTACAACGCACCATCAACACCACCTTCAAAACAGGCACCTTCCCAGACGACTGGAAGCGCGCAGAAGTCAGACCCCTGCTCAAGAAGCCCACAGCTGACCCCACCGACCTCAAGAACTATCGGCCCATCTCGCTCCTCCCCTTCGCAGCCAAAGTTGCAGAGAAAACAGTCAACAGGAAACTGACACGATTCATTGAAGAAAACGCCATCCTCGACCCGTCCCAATCCGGATTCCGAAGCAACCACAGCACAGAGACCGCCCTACTCGCCGCCACAGACGACATCCGCACCCTCCTGGACCAAGGCCACTCCGCAGCCCTC